>OX596136.1:16232581-17482581 GCA_951394285.1 Epirrhoe tristata | reverse complement strand
CGAAGGCGGGGGTGGATCCGGGGGCGGCAGCGTACAGTACAGAACTGGGTTTGCAATCTATTTAAAAAAAATCCATGAAAGGCCAAATATGGAACTAAATATACTTTTTTATTTGATTTTATTTCAGTTCGATGAAATTATCGAATTAAATGGAAAAGTGCGTCGGTCAATCCGGCCACAAACAACAGGCGCACACGGATAGTCTTCCGAGAGCGGATAGTGTGGATTGTCGAGCATTTATTATTTCACTCCGCGCCGAACTGTCAATTCAATAGAACAAATGCTGAGACGTCAAGCCAGCCGAATTTTCTGACGTCATCAGCATTTTTTGTATAGAAAAATGAGTGCGGCGCGTGCGGCGGGGCTAAGTGTGCGACCAGTAACGCAGTATACCTCCCCGCGCACCCTCGGCGCACCCTGCGAGCGGGGAACCTTCCACGTGCACACTGTAATTATGCAATAAGACGCGTGACGCAGCAAGTGCTGCGCCACAACGGGTATGGCGCCACTGAAAACCAGCGCTCCAGCACTCTCGAGCAGTTCGAGCAAATGCTGAGGGGTAGCCGTATTTTCACCCACATAAAATTGTGTAGATTAAAATACCTATTTTGGAACTGTGTATATGTGGAGAAAATAAAACTTTATTCTATTCTATTCTATTCTAAATCTCCTGTTGTCATTAGTAAAATGCCACCGAAATTACTTCATAAAATTAATAAATAAATAAATAAAGCTGGACTTTACACACAGCATCATCTAGCCCCAAAGTAAGCAGAGCTTGTTGTTATGGGTACTAGATGACTTATAAACTACTAATATACTTTTTGTTTGTAATTACGAGTACATACATATTATACATAGAAACACCCAGACACGAGACAAATATCTGTAGGTTATACAAACATTTGATGACTGAGAATGTGCAACGGACTGGGAAATGGACTCAAAATTACCCCTAGGGTTGGTGCAAGATTATAGGTAAAGTTGGTATAAGAATAAGAATAAGAATAAATTTATTTGACACAATGTATGTATGTAATGTATGACAAAACAATGCGCAGACGAAGTCGCGCGCGGGTCAGCTAGATAGTATTTTACGCCCGTCGTCGCAAGGTTACCTACGTTGTTGAATTTTGATGAATGATAAAATGGAAATGGCTGGAAGCGCGAGCAAAGGCACCTTGTGACATCTCCAGAGAGATAAGTTATGTATGTTCATATTTTAATATTATGTGTTTTTTTTTTTCAGTTATCTGGTTCCCATAATACAAGCTTTGCTTAGTTTGGGGCTAGATGATGCTGTGTGAAATGTCCAGCATTATTTATTCATTTATTATTTATTTTAAAGCAAATGTGTAAATAGATAAGGAAGGTTACTCAGACTAATCCAACCAAATTATCAACTACAAGTTTCATCAATATAAGCGGGACGGCAACCTTCGTGGGTGACTCCAACCAACCGAATCCTGCAATTTGACGATAGAACCGGTCGAATCCAGTCCGATCCCGACTCCGTCCGCCAGCGCGCTGCACTCGCGGCATCCATTTTTTGGAGCACGTCGCGAAGACATGCACCGCATGCGACCCCTCACCTCCTTCTGTGGCACCAGAATTTCTAACGCTTTGCAATGATGGCCTTCTTTTCGTCGGAATACTGATGAGGCTAGGGGCTACGACCCAGACAACTGGTTTTCTCTTTGTATTTATTTTCTTAAATACAGTCGGAAGCATCAGTTATGATAAATTGTACGGAATAGTGAGGTGGTGAAGTGGATGACGGCGACCAAGGCGGCGGCGGTGCGCGGCTACCGGCTCGGCTTGGACTGGTCGAGCCGAGCCGGTGCGTGTGCGGGCGGCAGGCGGCGCGTGCGCAGCGCTCGTCACAATGATTGAGTTAGTGCTGGCTTGGCAGCGGATCCAAATGTGCCTTCATTTGGGTCACAGAAACATTGTGAGCATCGTGTCATTGCCACCGGCCGCGTCGCTCTATCCGAGCGTGGCGCACAGCAACACGTCACTACGCGGCCGTGCAGCGTCGACGTGCCAAAAATCGTTTAGGAATGCATCGGGAAATATGGCGACGCGACGGTAACTTAGCTGATGTTAAACTTTGTTCGTGACTTATTTATAAATTCACTTAACACCTTTCTAGTGTCGTGCCTGAATTTCCGAGCGAAATTCGATTTCAGCTCGCTCCGGAGCCGGTCCACGCGTGACCCATGGCAATCGTGGAGTGCAAGATAGAAATATTGTAGGTACCTTTTTTATTGTAGGTAACCTTCCTATACCAACCACGCGTGTGAGACCAACAAAAAACGTTAACTGAATACTTTATTGTTAGTTAGTAATTTTCATTAGCTGTACGATTTGTAGCCTTCACCTTCGTGCATGACGTGCTTTCGTGCGAGTACCACGTGTCGTGTTGCACGTGATACTCGCACTCTATGCATATAATATAACATAGGCTAGTGCTGGCAATGCCTCAAAAGGTAGACTTAATCCTGCTTTTCCGCTATTTTGATTTGGCTTTGGTTAGTTATTAAGTATTTTGTATTTTATTTATTACTCGTGGACCCGGGCACGACTTCGTCTGCGCATTATTTCGCCATACAAACTTTAGAGCTAGAACTACCTTGTTCCATCCAACCCATGAAAACACTGATTTCATTTTTGGATTTGTTGTCTATAAAATTGTTCAAAGCATAGTAGGTAGAACGAAATAAATAATAAATAAATAAATAATGCTGGACTTTCCACACAGCATCATCTAGCCCCAAAGTAACCAGAGCTTGTGTTATGGGTACTACATGACTGATATACTACTTATATACTTTTTGTTTGTAAATACATATAGTTACTTATGTAAGTAGTTATAGTTTAAGTGTTATTATTTATTTTATGTAAGTATATTTATTTTTAGAATGTTGCCGTATTAAAAATTAGTAATATTTTGTATTTCTATAAATATTTGTACACCCCCTGCCGCCATACCTTCAATATGTTCGTTTCTTTCCATCCCAAGGTTGTCTGGAAGAAATCGCTTCTAAGCGATAAGACCGCCCATTGTACATTATCTCATTAGGTTATACTAGTTCATACATAAGTTATTGTAATTATTGTGTACAATAAAGCGTTTTTCATTCATTTATTCATTCATACATACATATTATACAACATCTGTATAATATGTATGTATGAATGACATGAAGGGACAAATATCTGTAGGTCATACAAACATTTGTACCGCGGCGGGGATCGAACCCGCAACCATCTGCGTCGCAGTTGGACCTTCGCCCGCTGCGCCACAGAGGTCGTCAAATGACATCGCTATTTTGAAAAGTCAAAAGTTATTGGTTGTCATGGCAACCTTAGAGCAGTGCTCTTTGTGTCAAACAGAGTAGGTACTGCTAAAGTTTTTATGCAATGTTCCCGTTGTCATTTTACATATTTTTTGGTTTTCAGGAACGTTTTTCGGAATAATAAAAATTTTTGAAAAAAAAATTGAACCGACTTCACAGAACACAAACAGAAGAACCTTCTACACACTAAAAAGAGAAAAATAAGAATATAATTTGAAGTCGGTGCCAACTATTCATTTACATCTAAGAAATTCAAATGAATTTGAATTTCTTTTGAAATTCTTTTGAATTTCTAAGAAATTCAAAAGAACTTGGGTGCAAAATTGTATCCTGGTACGCTATCGCTCGATTTCTTTTTTTGATAGGTACCTAATCGTATTCACTTGGCACCGACTTCAAATTATATTCTTATTTTTCTCTTTTTAGTGTGTAGAAGGTTCTTCTGTTTGTGTTCTGTGAAGTCGGTTCAATTTTTTTTTCAAAAATTTTTATTTTTCACTTTTTAGTGTAAGTACCTAAATAAATACTGTGTAAATAAAAGTGTATGTGTAAATAATATAGTAAGCTACGAGTACATTAAGACTTTGCTTATCGTAGCTTAAGTAGGAAAGGATAAGAGAAGTCATGGGCAGACCTACTAAAGGACACACCGGAGTTCAGCAAGGGGGAAAACTATCAATCCATAAGGAAAAGAAAATATTTTGGACTACCTCGGGTGTAATACCCTTTCAAACTATTTAATGTTTGACTTAGATTGTGAGTCAGGGTGTGTTGTGTAGTGAGAATGAGGTTTTTTGAATGTTACGGGAAAACTGTCAATCCCTCAGGAAAAAAAAATATATGGCGCCATCTTGAGAGTATACCTCTTTCTAACAAAAAAAATTTTGGAAATCGGTCCACAATTTTTTTAAAGTTCAGTGATTGTTTTAGTTTTACGGGAAAACTATTAATCCTTCAGGAAAAAAAAATATATGGCGCCACCTTGAGAGTATACCTCTTTCTAACAAAAAAAAAATTTTGGAAATCGGGCCACAATTTTCTTAAAGTTCAGTGATTGTTTTAGTTTTACGGGAAAACTATTAATCTCTCAGGAATAAAATTTATATGGGACCACTATAAGAGTATACCCTTT
The DNA here is from genome assembly GCA_951394285.1 of Epirrhoe tristata. Taxonomy (NCBI): domain Eukaryota; kingdom Metazoa; phylum Arthropoda; class Insecta; order Lepidoptera; family Geometridae; genus Epirrhoe; species Epirrhoe tristata. The sequence goes on along the minus strand of OX596136.1, from coordinate 17,478,090 downwards.
CAAACAAAAAAAATTTTGGAAATCGGTCCACAACTGACGGAAATATCGGTGAACATACATAAAAAAAAAACATACATACAGCCGAACATATAACCTCCTCCTTTTTTTGAAGTCGGTTAAAAAGTAGCCTATATGTTATTCTGGAGTTATACCTTTCACGTTACCAAACATTGTAAACTGTTTCGTCGTTTGAGCCTGATCCTTATACAAACATACAAACATCCAAACATCTAAGCAAACTCAAACTTTCAGCTTTATTATATGAAGTGGCTTACATCTTATACATGACTAGAGCCGTGTTGGTCAAATGGGGATCGAATCCCGGCCGTGCATCAATTTTTCGTTTCGTATATATGTGCGCTATAACAAGGAAAACATCGTGAGGAAACCAGCAGCTTAGGCAGCTCCACACGTATTGACGTCGTCTTTTTTGTGGGCCAGGCTGATTAAGCTGAGATGATGGCTTAGGTGCTGGGCAAGCCTATTCCATCTCAAACAATGTCCCAGGCACAACAGCGTCCCGTTAAGTGTAGGCATGGATTGCCTCCTGACGCTATTGAAATATACTTGAGGTAGAGGTCCAATTTTAAATAAGAAGCCACAACTTGATGCACAGGAAACGCCATTTATTAAAGGAATGACAAACCGAAAAATATAAGTACCCACAGTAACAGATAATAATGAATACCCTTAAAACTACCCTAAACCACATACATTACACCCTCCCACTTAATTCATACTAACCGTAAAGTATATCATCAACTTAAAGTAGGTAGGGGTATAATATTTTATTTCTTACATCTAAGTATGTACATTTTTAACTTAATAAGTAAGTATGTTTGTATACATGAAAACATCAATACATTATGGGATCACCATAACGTTGCACCGGATATCTTATCCGACGAGTGGGTATCACGGCCGGGGTTGCGGTTAAACTATGCTGCCGATTAATAGCCGACGTGGGCCAAGCTAGTATACCTGTGGGAGAGCGATGTTTCAGCTGATCTATATGCCTTTTGCATAATGAACCGTCTTCCTTGACCACTCTAAAATTCCTTCTACCTAAAACTTCTTCGACCTTCCCTTTTACCCATTTATCTTTTTCCCCAAAATCTCTTAACCATACTGTCTCCCCCTTTTTAATTTGTCGCAATTTTCCACCTACCTTCTCTATCTGCCGTTGCTGTTTAATTTCTACCCGTTTTTTTATATCTTGGTCTGAGCGTAAAAGATCTAACCGTGACCTCAAATTCCTCTTTTGCAACAACACAGCCGGAGAGACTCCAGTGCTAGAATGAGTAGCATTTCTGTACGCCATTAAATAAGATTGCAACGCTATATCTAAATCGTACTTATCTCTTACTGCTTTTTTAATGGCTCTCTTGCACAATTTAACTGCGCCTTCTGCCGCCCCGTTTGAAGCTGGATGGTAGGGTGGAGTGAACGTGTGTGTTATACCATTAAGTTCCATGAATTGTTTAACTTCCACACTGGTAAATGGTGGTCCATTATCAGATACCATTTCCCTTGGTAGACCAAACCGGGCAAATAATTCTCGTAAAACCTTAAGCACTCCTGAAGCCGTCGTACTAGTCATATGAAACGCTTCAATCCACTTTGATGCCGCATCAATCAAAACAAAAAATGTTTTCCCCTGAAACGGCCCTAAAAAATCCATGTGCAACCGACTCCATGGTTCCTCCGAGTAGGCCCACGGTTGGGGCGGTGCTCGTGGTGGAGCCGGAGCCTCCATGGCACAAGTTTGACACGCTTTAGTTACCTGCTCTATGTCTCTATCAATGCCAGGCCACCACACATAGCTTCTAGCCACTGCCTTCATTTTTACTATTCCCATATGTCCCACATGCAACTCTTGTAATATCTGTGTCTTGAAAGTGTTTGGAATAACTATTCTATAACCCCACATAATACAGCCCTTGTCTAAATACAACTCATTTCTTCGGGAATAAAATGGTTGCAGGTCCGGTTCTTTGCAATTGGATGGCCACCCTGACTGTAGGTACATAACTACTCTACATAAAAGCGAATCTTTCTCAATGGCTTGTTTCACTTGATCCTGAGTTATAGGCAAAAAATCGTTAACAAAATTTATGTAAGTGACTTCTAAACCTTTATTTTTAGACTCGCTTAACGGCAATCGCGAAAGTGCATCTGCCCCATTCTTATCTGTTGCCACATGCTGAATATCATACTCATAACCAGAAAGAATTACTGCCCATCTCTGCATTCTAGATGCCGCCATTGTGGGTATTCCTGTTTTGGGCCCGAATATCGATACTAAAGGCTTATGATCAGTTTTTAAAATAAATTTACGCCCATATAAGTATTGGTGAAATTTCTTCACACCATAAATTATGCCCAAAGCTTCCTTATCAATCTGTGAATAAGCCCGCTCAGCTGTATTCAAAACCCGTGACGCATAAGCTATAGGCCGCTCCAAGCCATCCTCCATCACATGTGATATCACTGCTCCTACGCCTACCGCGCTTGCATCTGTCGTTAAAACCACTGGCAGATCTGAGTTATAATGAGCTAAAACTTCACTTGATGAAAGCAGTTTTTTTTATCTTTTGAAAAGCTCCCTCACATTCTTCTGACCATATGAATTGCACCCCTTTTTTGAGTAATGAATACAAAGGATATAAAACTGTGCTTATGTTCTTAATGAATTTACCATAATACATAACCATTCCTAGAAATGCCCTTACCTCCGTAACATTTGTTGGTGACCTAACTTCCCTGATTGCTTTCAATTTACTTGGATCTGTATGAATTCCGTTTTTATCAATAATATACCCTAAGTATGATACAGAGTCTGCAAAAAATGAGCACTTGCTTGTTTTAATTTTTAAACCATAATGTTGTAATCTTTGTAAAACTTTATGTAAAGTTTCTAAATGTTCTTGATCATTTTTACCGCTCATAATCACATCATCCAGGAATACACCTACCCCCGGTATATCTGAAAACATCTGTTCCAGTTTGCGTTGAAAAATTCCTGGGCTCGAGGACAACCCATAAATTAAGCGTTTATACCTAAACAGACCCCTATGAGTATTTATCACAGTATATTTTTGAGATTCTTTGTCTAAAACAAATTGAGCATAAGCCTGTGATAAATCTATTTTTGTGAATTTTTCCCCTCCGCCTAGATTAGCCAACAAATCCTCCACTTTAGGTAAAGGAAAACGGTCCACTGCCAGACATTTGTTTAAAGTTAATTTAAAATCACCACATACCCGAATAGTACCATCGCTCTTTACCACTGGTACAATAGGCGTTGCCCAGTCCGAGGTCTCTACCGGCGTGATGACCCCGTCGGCTACCAGCTGGTCCAGCGCGCGCTCCACCGGCTCGCGTAGCGCGTACGCCAGCGGCCGTGCGCGCATGTACACCGGCCGCGCGTCCGGCCGTACATGAAGACTCACTTCCCCGCCCGTGTACCGACCAAGTCCCTCCGAAAACACATCACAGTATCTGGAACTGAGAGATTCCATGCTAAATGGTAGGGTAGATTTAATTCCATTACACTTAACTTCTGTTAATGCCAACCCAAATTCGTGTAACCATTGCCTACCCAGTAAAGGTTTTCTACCGTTATTGATCACATACAAATCTAACGTCTTACATGTTTTCTGTTTGTATATAACTAGTGGTGTTATTTTCCCTACCGGTCTGACAGTTTCCCCGGTATAATAGCTCATAACTAGGTTATGTTTACATAAAGGTAAGTGTGAAAACAATTTCGTATAAAGTTCGTAGCTAATACAAGAAATAAGGCAACCTGTATCCGCTTCCATTCTGACAATACTACCTTCTATTACCACATCTATTTCTACAGGGCCACATTTACTGTCCAAACCTACAAAATTAAATAAATCTACAATTACCTCGTCACTGCTATCGTCCGAATTTAACTCGCGTACTTCACCATTATACGCCCTTGTATTTTGCGTAGTTGTTTGCTGTCTAGGACACATTCTTTTAAGGTGCCCCGCCTGATTACACACTCGACACACGTAGTTTTTAAATTTGCAAAGCCTTTCATCGTGACTTCGTCCACAAACTGTGCACTGTCGATCAGCTGTTTTCGATGACCCCGCGTTGACACTGACATACGGTGCGCGCGCCGTGCGCGTTCCGAAACTAGTCTTCGTTTGCTGTTGAGAAGATCTATCACGCCGCTCCATCGTGTTCACCCCGGACTGTCTCTGTGACCAACCTGATGCCGTTATCTGACGATTTTGGGGTCGCGACCCTACTGCATTGCACGCCGTATTTTGCGTAGTATCGTTTTTGCCTGTCTGCCCGCTGGGTCCGCTGCGTCCTTCTACCAAAGCCGCGTTGACTTCCGCCGCCTCGATTGCTACCGCCAATCTGCGCGATTTATCGAAAGTCAAAATCTCCTCCGAAAACAGACGCTGTCGAATAGTCTCACTTGTCAACCCGCATACTAGCTGATCTCTCAGACTTTCTTCCAAATTTTCACCAAAAGCACAATGTTTCGACAGTCGTCTCAGCTCTGCCACATATTCTGTAATTGATTCCCCCTGTGCCTGCTTCCTTTGACGAAATGTGTACCTTTCCGCCAAAATACTCGGTTTTGGTTGTAAATGATTTCGCATGATAAGTACGAGGTCCTTGAACTTCTTGTCCGCTGGCTTGTCCGGCGTGCACAGCGTGACCAACAGTTCATACGCTGCGCCTCCCATCACCGTAATCAGAGTCGGCACTTTTAGTTCCTCCTTCACTCCATTGACTAAAAAGTACTGTTCTAACCTCTCTGCGTACAAAGTCCAGTTATCGGAATCCAACTGAAACGCCCCGATTTTTCCGACTGACATCTTCTAAGGTCTCCCGTCTTCCCACACGTAGATTCAACTCGTCGCCAGTGAAATATACTTGAGGTAGAGGTCCAATTTTAAATAAGAAGCCACAACTTGATGCACAGGAAACGCCATTTATTAAAGGAATGACAAACCGAAAAATATAAGTACCCACAGTAACAGATAATAATGAATACCCTTAAAACTACCCTAAACCACATACATTACAGCTATAAATCATCTAATATAGATGTAAAGGCCTATGTTTTTATACACGACTGAAACTTCCCCTGTGTGTTTATAGCACACATGTGCAGGTGTGTTGTACAGACGAACATACGCACTATGTGAAATAAGCCGCAAGCTCCGAGCTCTCAACTATATTGCGACCTCTTATTAAACCCACCCAACACATGTCTTACTAAATTGGATATGGAGCTTGTACCGTAGATCTCTAGCAGGTATGAATATAATAACAAGGTTCTGTTTCCGTTCTCGGAACTAAAAACAATGACATGGTTCTGGCATTAATAGGGAACCAGGAGCAAATGCATTTCTCGCAACGCACACTTGGTTGAACATGAACACGCCTGTTCATAGTGCTCACTATACCTACGCTAAGGTAAGTAAGTAAGTTCGTATGAGTCAGTGGCCAACTCTGGTGATGGAGTTTTTAGGCCGGCTTAAGGCCTCCTATTTTTTTTATTTTTTTTTCGGACGGCCTAGATGCTGATGGCCTTATGGGCCTCTGTCAGCTTTACCGGACTTTGGTGTGCGCAGAAGGCGACGGCACCGAGAGAGAGATTCAAATCATTTATTGCTTTGACGACCTCTGTGGCGCAGTGGGCGAAAGTCCGCCTGCGATGCAGAAGGTTGCGGGTTCGATCCCCGCCGCGGGACAAATGTTTGTATGACCTACAGATATTTGTCTCGGGTCTGGGTGTTTCTATGTATAATATGTATGTATTTACAAAACAAAAAGTATATAAGTAGTTTATCAGTCATCTAGTACCCATACCACATGCTCTGCTTACTTTGGGGCTAGATGATGCTGTGTGAAAAAGTCCAGCATTATTTATTATTTATTTATTTATTACTAGCTGTCCGCCCCGGCTTCGCACGGGTTTATTATAGGTATTTAACAAAAAATTAATAATAACATGGCGGTCCCGGAGCGGGATGTATGATCCTTTTAAGTTTAGATGTTAATATGTAGGTAAGGTCTAAGGTAGGTAGGGGAGTATTGGGCAGTAAGGCAGGTTTGGACACCACCTGAAAATCCCCGTGTTATGCCGGCCATACACCATCATACTAATCCACCATTAGTCATGCCAATCCACCCCCATACATGGTCAATTCTAACTGATCATATTCCGATTTGACGATAGGCATGATGGTTTATAGCCGACATGACACGGGGGTGTCCAAACCTCCCTACTGCCCAATGCTCCCCTACCTCCCATATATATATTTCATTGATATATTACCACTCCCCTCTCCCATTCCATAGTTCCCAGACACTTTTTAAACTATCATGGTTTTTAACATTTTTAACATAGTTAACGGGATATTTATTTACCATGATTTAATGTTTTTTGAGTTTCCCGATATTTCGGCGCAGTTGCATACGCCATGATCAAGATTAATATCCCGTTACCTGTGTTAAAAATCCCAGACACTTGTCCTACCGTACTAACTGATAATTATTCTTTGGTCGCGATGTATCTTACATTTTTAAACTCATGATAACTTTTGAATAAAATGTCCGATTTCAATCATTCAAAAAGTAATCGACGGATACTGAAACAGCCTTTACTACGAAGGAATTTATTTGGATAAGAATAAATACCAAAATAAGAATAACGTGGTCTGCTTTTGGTCGGCATTTTTATTCACTTTTTAAATTATAAAAGTTGTTATTCTGACACAACCACAATAGTTGGACATATGCTATTGCTGACTTTTTTGTAGATATTGATACGTTCTTTAATATTGTAGAACATTTTTTTGTTCTATCATCAATAGTTTTCGCAGCGTACGCGATATGAAGAATTTTATGTTCAAAATTTTTACACCTTTGGTTACATTATTGCAATTTTCATAAGGATCTCTAATTTTTTTGAAAATAATTTATAGCTTATGTTCATCAGAGATAATGTAGGAATCTATGGGTGAAAGAATTTTTCAAATCGGTCCGGTAGTTTCGGAGCCTATTCAATTCAAACAAACAAACAAACAAACAAACAAACAAACAAACAAACAAATGTTTCCTCTTTATAATATTATATTTATTTATTGCGAAATATATAGAGAGTGAAATAGAGAGAGTGAAAGGCCACATGCTCAAGGGCACCCCTAGCGGGTACGAACCTAGGCTTGGGATGTTGCCGGAGAGAGAGTCGAATGGTTTTCCCGCCCGGGGGCGAGGAAACCAAAAGACAACTACTACATCGACGGCGCCCGGCGGGCTCGGTGCGAGTTACTGTGGAGTGTGCCTACGTGTCGCGGCTAGATGACGGAGTATCTTCGGCGTTCGCTCGAGTGATATCGTCATCTGGATCTCCAAGAATATTTCTTGGCCTTCGGGGCATCGCACGAAATTTGCGACGGTTCTGTGAACTAACTTCGGGCGGCCGACGTGGCTTTACGTAGTACAACGGGTAGTCCGGCACCGTTGATACTAGCGGATTTGGATGGTGAGGGGCCGAGTCATAATAGCGTCGTGAGAGGCTTAATATGCGAGGTAATCGATTCGAGTTTGAGATAGCGATGGAGGTATACGTTACGCGTATAGTAGGGCGCACCGGTGGCCTTGCGGAGGAAGCGGTTTTGGGCTTTTTGGAGGGAGGACTGTACGTATTTTGTGTGGCCGAAAACCACAGAGCCATACGTAAGTATAGGACTAATACAAGTTTTGTAGAGAATCACCTTATTTCTAAGGGTCATCTTACTCTGCTTGCATAGAAGGTGGTAAAGCCTATTAAATAGCCGGGACCGACAATTTAACGTGCCTTCCGAAGCACGGAAGCTCTCAGATGAAAATGCCACTGGCGGTCACCCAACCACTTACAGAAAGTTTCGAACGTTGCTTAACTTCGACGATGTATCAAGAACGACTAATCAAACACGACCATGAGCGCTTCAACGTTCAACCTACGCTTTAGTTCATTGATTGTATACCTACTCACGAAGGCCGTGCAAGCCTGAACAGGTAACCTGTAGAGACGGACAAATTCGAGCAATTATACATCGGGTGCACGCTTCTGGTTAGTGCTACTAACATAAACCAGGGTTCTAAATCATCAGTCACATTGGTTACTTTAACTAGATCTGAACATCGGCTGCGCGTTAGAGAATCACAGGAGTGGAGGAACACACACGCTCACATTTCCGCGCCAACAATGACCATTGTGCGCTGCACATCATAATGACATGATTATCCGTCCGATGATAACCTCTCGCGAAACATTATTATAACATATACCTATTACAACACTAGCCTCATCAATTGGAATCATCGCGCATCGTGGCTAGCGACCGTATTGTACACGAGTAGTAGACTGGTAGTAGAGGTACGAATACTCTCAGTAACAGAGCGGTTCAAATGAAACGAACAAACTCACTCAACATTACTGGCCACTTACTTGACAATCTGTCCGTCCGGTGGCGGAACAAGGCCACCGTGTGAGACTATAATACCAATCTTCGGGCTGTCTCATTCAAGAAACTTCCGAGACTGGCTATTGGGGTCTCAATCGATCGATGTGTCCATCAAGCGGGTCTTCCTCGACGTATTCAGCACAAGCGCTACCAAAGCCCGCGCTCTGGGACCAAGTGCATGGTACGTATGTATTGTATAATAGCAGCTCGAGCGCGCATTCCGCAAGCGCGTTACAATATCGCCGACTATTAATAAACGTAGTGTTATCACAAATGGAAAGACGCCACTGAAAATAGAACTGAGTTAGGTCCATAGATCGGATTGCAAAATTGATTTGTTCCAGTCCAGAGATATGTTAGCTATGTCGTAGGTAGAGTCGGTATTGTGGCAAGCGATAAATACAATAATAACGAATTCATAGCCTGGTTCTAGAACTACCACTAAGTTAATTCGGTTTTAGTCCGACGTACTTAAATTAAATTATATAATAAAATATATTATTACTTAAATTAATCATATCTCACTGTAGTTGCAATTTTTTTTGTAATTTGTAGTTATATATGGACCACCATAATTATAATTAAGTACTTATTATTATGTATAATAATTATTTTAAGTATCTCATAAAATATTCGGTACCTAAGAGATGTAACAGCTTCCGCAAAATACATTAGTCACGCACGTAGAGGCCAATCAATCATTTTATTTTATTTGAATAGGGTGACTCATATCCTAGTGATAAAAACAATTACTTAGATATACTTTCATTGGTTTAAGAACTTAGCTATAATTTTTTGCTTTTCACTTCTTTCGGCGGTTGAATTTTTTGTTAAAAAGTTTTATTCCCTAGGCATTCGTGTCCCACTGCTGGGTAAAGACCTCCCCCATTCTTCCCATTCCCAAAAGTTTTATTACAAATAATTATTATTTTCTTGTTGCTCAATTTAACGTTATCTTAGTAATTATTTTATATTATTATTTATTTATTTATCTCAAATAATCTCGATTCGAGCGGTGACAACCAAAAGTTTACTTATCAGAGCGGAGTGCACTGGGTTCGCTTCTAAACAAAACTTGTAATTACAAGCGTTTGGCGTTCGATGGCCGACTAGCACGCGACGCTAATCACCAGCTAATGACGATGTGAATCGTTCAGTGCAATCGGCCAATAAATCGAAGCGTTGATATAGGTTTAGGTACTCGTACCTAGTGTAGGTCGGGAGTGCGGTGCGTCGGCCGCATCGATCGCGACGATGAGTTCGAAGATTTATAGATCGTTGAAGCGGTGCCAAGAGCCGCCGCGGCCGGCTCAGGGGGACGAGCTGTATCACCTGACATCCGTACCCTATTGCCGCAAACACCTTAAATTCAAATGATTCAGTCAGAAGCCATTCTCTGTAATGCTGCGGCCACACTTCAACAACGTTCGCGTCGAAGGACGTTGAACGTTGGTGTGACCACTCTCAACGGGAAACGGAATTCACAATGCCGTTGAACGCCGTTAAACAATGCCGTTTCCCGGCGAGTAGCGATACGTCAAAGAGATTATCGCGATGATCAATGCGCTGTGGATTTTTTTTATGAATATAAATTAAGTATTTACTTTTTGAACTCGTAAAAATAAAGCTTTTTTTACCAAATATTATTTTTTGTCCGACTTGTACTTGTTCGTTTTTGAGAAAATCGACAATAAATGTGCCAGTTATTTAATTAATTATAATAATATATTTGAACCATTTGGGGTTCTGGAGCCCTTCGGGTTTTCAAAATTCTTTCAGGGCGTCTGGTCGAAGCGACGCGTGATCCGAGAGCTGGCACATTTTTGGCTCAAAGGATCAGCATTGCCATCCAGCGTGGTAATGCCGCCAGTGTTTTGGGCACGCTTCCGACTGACAGTGACCTGGATCAGTTGAGCTATCTATAGATCGTTTCTAACGATCCTTAGATAGCTTGACTAATCCTGTTGTATTTTGTAAATATATGTAGATATGTAGTAGCTTAGTTTCTGTAAATAAATATTTCATCAGTAAAACCTCAAAAAAAAATAAAAAAAAATATAATAATTATAATTATTCCAAGAAAACTAAGAGTCTGAAAAAACGCTTTTACTGAAATACTTTTACTTTGGTTTATACTTTTAATTAAAATCGAGAAAAAGGTATATAAAGAGTAAATTGTGTGTTGAAAATTTTTCCTTCGTTTTGCCTTCTGCAGCTGTGTGTGTCAGAGACAGAATAATTTTCAAAATGTATCCAGAACGATATCAGTTGGTTAGATTATGTTAGGATAGTGAAAAACAACAGTCGTTTTCTCAAAAATTATAAGTCTGACTAAAACGAAATTTCCTACACACCATTGGCCCAATAATTATCGCGTTGATGGGCATTGACGATGCCGTCGCCGTTGACGTTGGTGTGGCCGTAACATAAGAGCTACGCTATTACTCTCTTTCTTTTATTTTATTTTACAAAATGGAAAACTTGACGTAGGTTTGTAATGTTCCCTAGCCGTTCTCACATCTCCGCCGGGAAACCAGTAGCCTTACCTATTGTGTAATTCAACTGGCAATGGACATGAGCTTCATTTTGGTATTTGAAACTCATTTTAGTATTGGAAACCCATTCTGGACTTCAATTGTCATTTTCCTATTATGTGATTGGTTGACCTCTACTGGCATGACAAATGGGAAAGCATTTCAAGTTAGACAATAAGGCTGCAGAACAGCGGATCTTTTTTTTTTTTTAATTAAATAGGTCAGCATTTGACCTCCCTCTGCCTGATGTTAAGCAGTAGTGAGGTCTAAGATGGATCTGCTGAATGAATTTCGCTGCGATTAAGTGTAGAATCAGAAGCGGAACCGGCGCGACGGTTTCGTGATGGTGATTACTTCTCGAAAAATATAAATAAATAGCGTTTCTTGCTGTGACGCAACAACGTTCAATCCAGCTCGCATAAGTGCTAAGGCCCCAGAGATCGTCCGACACGTACAAAAACAACGCGAAAAAAGGGCGGAGGTGTGGCTGGAGTTTGAGCAGATCGACGGAACCGCGCGGAAAGAGATATAATTCTAGTCCAGTCTATGCGTTAGAACAGGCAGTTTCCGCTTCTCCTACATACTGACAAATCACGATGAAATTACAGCGGTTCCGCAGTTCTAGTTTCGCAGCAAAGATGTGAGAAGGGTTAGTATAGAACCTAATAGTGTTAGCTATTACCTAACGTTCCTACTGCTATCCCACCGCATGCCCTGATTCGTGAAAACAGTACAATATTGCTGAATTCTCTCGGGCAATCCAACCGAATACAATACATTCATATACTACGTCCCAAAAAAACAAACTACCAAATGCCACAAAGTACAGTTCGCCCAACGGATCTAGGCATTCGTGAAGTTTGCCGTTTGTAACACAAAATATGAAAAAGCGTTCACTGCGCAGACAAACGGCTAACTTCACGAATGCCTAGATCCGTTGGGCGAACTGTAACTGTAGCCACAGGACCTAGACAAGGGGGTGCACTAACTGCAATGAATATTGCGAATGTCACTTCAAACATTTTCAGCGTGCTTGTAGCAACATCTGCTAGTAGAACTTAAAACTAACAAGTTTTACAATTAAAAAAATCAAAAAACGGGCGCGAGAGTAATTCCTAATTCGTACCACCAAAACTCGTACCAGGTGGTACCAGTTGGAAAATTGAAAAATATGATTATTTTTGTTCCCAACTCGTACCACTTTTATATTTTTATTGAATTCATTCGTTAACACTCAGCTTAACAATTAGTCTTAGTCCTATTATGGTTTTTCGGTAAAATCTAAGACAACTGTTAACAATAGGGTTTGCTTTTAACTTAGTAACTTATGTTGCACATGCCACATGCCACATCATTTATTATTCATCCCATTGGTTTGACATTTAAATAATGAGAGTGGTGACGCTATAATGTAAAAGTTTAAAATACACAATGTCTTAACAACACTAGATAATTTCATAAATAGAAGCATTTTCACGTCAAAAATATCTAAGAAATTTTATAAAATAATATGTCTGGAACATAGTTATATATGGGTGTGAGACGTGGACAGTAACAAAGAAGGATCGGGAAAAGTTGGAGGCGTTTGAGATGTGGTCTTGGCGTAGAATGGATAAACATCAGCTGGACGAAGAGATGGTCGCGAAGGAACAGGAGTAGAATCACCTAGTTTTAAGACGTTTCAAAGTGATCCCAGCGGTCCTACTGAATAAATGCTTTTTGACTTTGACTTTGACTTAGAGATCGCTATTGCAAGTTGTCGAGAACAGAAGGGGAAAGATGATCGGCCATCTTATACGTCATGACAGTTTCATTAAGAACATTATAGAATGGAATGTGGAAGGAAGAAGAGGAAGAGGAAGACCGAGGATAAGCTACATGAGCCAAGTGAATGAGAAGGTAGCTGTCATGTCGCATAAAGATGTCAAGGAAGCAGCCCTGGAAAGAGATACGTGGAGAGGGATTCATCAGTTGTGCCGACAAGGAGTAAATCTTTAAATAAGAAAAAGATAATTTTAATGGATTACCGCCTACTATGGATTACGCCATACAAACATCTAAACAAACTTTCAGCTTAATAATATGAGTGTGATTCTTGCCAAGAATGTCAACTTTTGTGATTTTGCAATGCGTAAAACCATTTGCATGCAATTATTGCCAATTTGTTTTACATTTTTTTATGTCAAAAAAGTATCCTGACACTTGGATTATGAAGACTAATCTAACGATACCCTAATTGTCGAAATCCATCCAGTAGTTTAGAAGATACGTGGGTACAAAGAAATTTAACGCATTGCATACATACATACATACAAGATACGCGCGAAAACATAACCCTTCCTTTGACAGTCGGGTAAAAAAGGCAAATAACAATGTATTATCACATGCGGCCAATACTGGGGTCAAGTAAATATGATCGCGTCTCGTGATAAAATAAGTTGCGTGTCTATCTGGTGCGGGGAGCGCGTAGTGTCCCGACGCACGCAATCATTACACGGCAGAGGATCCGTATTTTTTCGAGAAACCAACCCTTGTAGCCCCAACCACACATAGGGGTGCGTAACAAACCAACTTGCCTACTCACAACTACTCTTCGATCAAATATCTTTTGATCGAAGCAGCTACTGGCCAAAATTTCACCGATCTCTACAGTTAAAAAAATGTGGTTATTGGTCATAACCAATATCCGTGTTATCTGATCCCTCCCATCCCATCCCATCCCATCCCACTCATATAATAAAGCTGAAAGCTTGTGAGTTTGGTTAGATGTTCGGATATTTGGATGTTTGTGTAAGAATCAGGCTCAAACGACGAAACAGTTTACAATGAAATTTGGTAAGGTGAAAGGTATAACTCCAGAATAGCATATAGGCTACTTTATATCCCGAAAAACGTTCCTGAAAACCGAAAAAATATGTAAAAGGACAACGGGAATATTGCATAAAAACTTAAGCAGTAGGTACTCTGTTTGACACAAAGAGTACTGCTCTAAGGTTGCCATGACAACTAATAACTTTTGACTTTCAAAATGGCGATGTCAGTTCGTTCTACTATGCTTTGAACAATTTAAAATACCTACTATTTGTGGGTGATGCCTAAATAAGTTTTTTTTTAATAATAACGAAACACGTATTTATTATTTTTTTAAACTACCCAACCCCTTTTATGGGTACTTATTTATATTTATCAAAGACAGCAAATCCAAAAATGAATTTAGTGTTTTCTTGGGTTGGATTGGAACAAGGTAGTTCTATCTCTAAAGTTGGTTTGACGGAACAATGCGCAGACGAAGACGCGCCCGGGTCCACTAGTATCATAATATAACACGGATTAAAAGGTATATTGATGCTATGCATTGACGTGCTTATCTACATCGGCACCGGCCGGTCTAAGTCTCGCTCTTGGAAATCCTATTGAAATGAGAATGGGCACGTTTGTGGTGAACTCCAAGGTGCAGTAGTCTAGTCGTGGGTAATAAATAACTCATTCATTGAATGAAAGGGTTTTATTTTTACTTATTTGGAATCTTCACAATTTTTGATTTCCCAAGCTATACGTCGCCCATTCACGTTTGTCAGCAATTTAAAATGAGATCTAGTAGTTAAGAAGACTTTTGAGGATGTCCCAGTCAGCAGAGCACTCCTAGACCGGTTCGAACTGGTTCCGCGGCGGGGAGCGCCGGAGACAGCCCGAGCCCGGCCAGGAACAATGAATCTTTGCGTCGAGGTCGTCCGTCCGGCGCTTGCTAAAGGAACTTCGCAATAACTCTTCTAAAATTTTCTCATCATCTTACGACGACGACCTCTGTAGCGCAGTGGGCGTAGATCCGCTTGCGACGCAGTATGTTGCGGGTTAGAAAGCCGTGCAAGATATGTTGTTATACTCGTAGATACTCCTATTTACTATAGGTTTCATTAGAAACTTTTTAATTGTTAAATTGATGTTTAAGAATAGAATATGTTATGTTTAATTTAAAAAAAAATGTGTTAAAGATAATTAATTGAACTGCTGATTAAACCAGTTGCCTGCGACATATAAATATATTTTTTCCTGTTTTTCCAGGTCCGAGGATCTTTGTCTTTTGAAGGTGGTTAGTGGTGCCCAAACTCAAGCGACCGCCATAGCTATTAATATCACTATGGAAAAGCACACACGGAACGGAATCATGTCGAGAGATGACTGACAGTCACTAATTATATCCCCGTCTGTTGGCGCGGGCGACGCTAATGAGCGCTGGCTGTGTGTCGCAGCGGCCGCGACCAGCAGCGATGCGGGAGCCCCCACACCTAGCTGGTGCCTGCCTATTGCCTAGTCTCTGTTCTTCTCTCGTTCACTTTACTTTAGTCTTTGTTCTAGGTGGCGACGCGTCATGGTGGAAACAAAACTATTATCGATGCCTTCTAGTAGAATAAACGCTGCCTCATATCACAAAAGTATATTCGTACGAGCAGCTGCCCATCTCCGTGTGGAAGCCTCCTTCGCATTCAAATTACTTTTCAGCCAGACCAGACCAGTCAACAACACTAATCACACTAGCACTACCTAGTGCTACTCGTATACCTAGATAGATACCAACCAATAATTATTTAATAACCGTGTGTAACGTGAGTTAGCTTAGCATCGATTTTTCAATAACGGCTAACAAGATTCGCAGAGCGCTTATCGTAGGATAATATAATACATACGTATTAAGAGCGCGATGTAATTGATATGGGTTGGTCATTCCTACAAAACGGATTTTGTAGAAAACTTAAGTGCCTGCATACACATTAGGTACAGATTCTGGTTAAAAATAACGTATTAACTAGGAGTGTGCTGCACTAAAACTCATACAAAAACTTAACAAAAGTATGGCAACATCATTTTGTATCTTGATCTTATAATGTAAGTACCAACAACCTATAATCTCTTGATACAAATAAAACAGAACCAAACATTAATATCTTATACGTGCGCTATAAAATGACAATACGTAAGTAGTCAGCTAATGTGAAGCGGTTTATGAAGCAGCCATTACTCGAGTATAAACAAACAAACACAGTCGCCCACGCGGCGCACGGCGCGCTCTGCAGCGACGACAACAAACACAGCGTTATTGCTTGGTGGCCGCACAACGATATATTTTTAGACGCGATAAATATATATACGAATCTCCTGACGTTTATCTTCGCTTTGATTAGGTTTAACAACATTTTTTTATTTTAAGAATCATGAACAACTTTGAAAAGTTAGGTTTGTTTTATATTGAAGTGGACATGAGCCAAATGTCCTTGACAATTGGCGGCTGGACGACGGTAGATGTGACCCGGCCAGGATCACAGATCATCAGGCATTGCATTTGACTGTGAATGCAGTTAGACATAGACATAGACATTAAAGGTTGCCTAGAAGAAATCGCTTTCAGCGATAAGGCCGCCGATTGTACTAATTTCAAACGTGTTTTATTTATGTTGTGTTTTATTCATAATTGGTGTACAATAAAGTGTCCATTCATTCATTTATTCGTTTATTTACTGCATAAGCACACATCAAAACACAGAAAAAAAACAATACAGCAATCAATTTAAGGAAGAGACACGTTTCATACAACTGTAATTAAAAAGTTAGGGAAGGTCTCCTAAGAGCGTTTTCTTGTAGCCGCGGCGGTTAAGGTACCTGCCCTCCATTACCATCTCAAAAATCCACCTGTATAAACCGAAGATGTTGGCTTTTTTTTTATTTAAAAGAAAGGGCTTTGTCGCTAAGCGATTATGCCGCCGGTTAGTTAACAATCAGCTCACTTAAAATCGACTTATAGCTAACTTTTAAAGTGTTCGAGCTGTGTCCGAGAGGGGCTCAGTTCGAACACTATTACAGTATCCTATTAAAGGCAGGCCCACAAACTAATCTAGATCTAAACTTTCATAGCGCACACACTCCAGTTACAATTTGCTGAAGCAGTTATTTTCATCAGGTATAAAAACTTATTAGATGGAATGTGTCCAGAATATATAAAACCGTATCACGCCTATTAAGAACTTGGTTTTCAATCCATGGAGAACTCAAGGGACATCCCTTGGTTGGATCGTTTTATACCTACCATATTCCTTTTTCTTGTGCCCGCTCATCAAAGTACTCATTCCAAAGAGAGCAATTCTGCTTGTATATCGAAATGTAATTAGTAAAAAAAGGAAGAAAAATTTATTGGGATTCCGTCAGTTATTGCTTGTTTTGCTAGTAATTCGGCTATCTCGTACCCTCGTGTACAACCAGGGGTACCAGGGTACATAGCGTCTGCATCATCAGCGCTGCCATTCAGCGCGGTAATGTCATTAGCGTTTTGGGGACTCTTCCAACTGGCAATGATTCTAGATTTAAATAAGATAAGATTTATTGTAAATGTATGTAATTTATTAACAATTTATATGAAATTTGTAATTGGTAATGCCGTTTGTTTTGGGCACGCTTCCGACTGACAGTGACCTGGATCAGTTGAGCTATAGATCGTTTCTAACGATACTAAGATAGCTTGACTTATCCTGTTGTATTTTGTAAAATTAAATTATGTAAATATGTAGTAGCTTAGTTTCTGTAAATAAAAACTTTATCTAAGCAGGAGGTACTTTTTTTGTTTCTCATACCAAAATGTTATTGTAGGTAAAAGATAGTTTATTTAAGAGAAGGCTCTTTTTAAATACAAGCCTTAAATGACTTTTTTGGATAGTATTATTTCAAAGGGTAGGTGCAAGCTTTAAATAGGTTACCGCGACCTGATTGAAATGAGCCCAAACTCTGATATTTTACCTAAAGTTACATACGAGTTTCATTGAACAGCTCCTAAACTTATAACCACCACATTATTTTATTGCATAATTCCCCAGATAATACAGAACTTGACCGATATGCTGACTTTCAACTCAATTGGCCTATTTCCTGAGGAGTTCTGTTGAACAGCTCTTGGCTCCATCGTCAGGTCAGCTCGCTGTCATCATTTTATAACATGGCAGTTTAACTTGCAATGTTATTATATGTTTGTTCAAAGTGATCCCAGCGGTCCTACTGAATAAATGCTTTTTGACTTTGTTTGTGTGATTGTTCGTTAAAGCTCTTTAAAATATCATTTTTAGTTTGCAAAATCAGTCATATTGATTCTAGGATATCTCAAAACACACAAGGAATTGGGAAAAGTTGCCGTAATAAGTATTTTTCGTCTTGAAAAGACCTGTTCAATGATACTACACTAATTGCTATTGAGGCTGGGACCAAAATGGTCATCATCCAAATATTGAGTAGTTTAGTTATACACAATTACACAACATAAATAGAACGAATGCTTAATCTCGGCAATAGTGAACAATCTAGGAATTAACAGTCCAGCGACTCGACCTTCGGAAATAGCTGTTTTCATGAAATGTATGTCGACGGCAATCTAAATACGTTGTGTTCCGCCCACGACCGCGGCCCGCGCACGAGGCCCGCCCGGAACTCTGGAGCGACCGGGAACCATAGTTTGGTCACAACAAAATTAAAAGTCTATTGCAATTTTCAAATGCGAGCCAGCTGTTGCCAGCCGCGGGCTCTCATGGCCTCAGCGCGGTCACCGCAACCAGCACAGGCTGGAACTTTGAAATTATTTTAAGTGATTACAAAGTTCCCCGAGGAGTAGGTACCTAGTGTTGCTGCAGTGCGCGAGCCGGACTGTCCTAGGGGCGACTGGAAGGACGAATATAGAACGCGGAAATAGCAGCAATAGAGTTCGAGTTACGTGTTAAAGCCAAGACACGGTATTAGTTTACTCATTACGGGGGAGAGCCGAGGAGCTAGCTCCCCTAGCGCAGATACGGTACGACTGACACTGCTCCACTATCGCACGCTCATACGAGTACAAAGATGATATACCTAGATGATAACCGATGAGGGATTGATAGTTTTCCCTCTTGCTGAACTCCGGTGTGTCCTTTAGTAGGCCTGCCCATGACTTCTCTTATAAGTAATAAAATAGTTGGCACCGACTTCAAATTATATTCTTATTTTTCTCTTTTTAGTGTGTAGAAGGTTCGTCTGTTTGTGTTCTGTGAAGTCGGTTAATATTTTTTTTTTTCAAATTTTTTTATCGATGAATGCAGTCTAAGTTTTGTGTTATCACAGTTTCCAGTGTCACGGATTTTTTGCAACCTCCTAAATGTAAAGTGACGGAAGCGTCAGAATCATGTGTCTCGTGAATACTCGTAATGGTTTTGATTTTGTATTTTAAACATCTTTTCTGTATTTTGAATATTCTAGTTTTATATGTGGCATTACCCCAGAATATTATTCCATACCTCAGTAAAGACTCTATTGTTCCATGATAAGCTACCAGTAATGCATCACTATTAACGATGGTAGATAGTTTATATAAAGCATAAGTGGAACTGTTAATTCGTTTACTTAAATCTTCAATGTTTTTTCACCGACCCGGGAGATATGAATCAGGACGGTTTGCTTTAGCAGCTAGAAGGCTGTGTCGTACCTATCAAGCGTCTGTGTCGCCTGTGGAACCGAATGGTGTATACCAGTCATAACATTAAAATTCATTTTATCACGCAACCGATTCATCTGTAATAATTAACCGCGAGAGAATAAATTGGGTCCGTTTCGTACTCCCCTAATTTAGTAGCCACTTGCCACTAGCCAATACGAAACCAGTTGTTCGACAGCTTATCGTTCAACACCCGTAAACACAATAAGCTTTCAATATGCAACCGGGCTGCAGTCTGCAGGTCACTGTTCCATTTTGTATCAACCAAGTTGTTATACAAAATGGAACGTTGGGAATACGTATAAACAAAAACATACAATTTGTGGATAGATTGGGTGACAGGATTTCAGTCCCCGAATAAAGAGTAGTGCGGTGGAGGGCGGGCGGGCGGTCGGGCGGGCGCAGTCGCGCTTTGTCTCGCTGCACATTGTGACTTCCCTTCGCCCTACATGAGAACGTCAGCCTGAATAGAAATGACATTTATGTACTCTAGTATATTATTTTATAAACGTGTCGCGAAGGAATGGAACCAAGGTAGCCCATACAAATAAAAAAGGCCGGTACCGAATCGGCACGGGTAAATATTACGGAAAATTAAATTAAACGGTCTGCCAGATTCTCTCTATGTCGTATTCTTCAAATTCTGCGGACATGACCTACTATCACATAGCTTAATCGTAAATCGATGATTAAGAACTGCAAAGGCTTCCACCGAAAGGCTCCGCTAAAGGCCGTAGGGCTCCGCGCGTCGGCGACCTTGTTCGCTGAAGGGAGGCGAATCGTTTCGGCTGTATCGTTGGCTAGGGGGTGGGGGGTGCGCCCCTGCCGAGGGGCGAGGGGGTTATTATTAAAGATGTAGAATACGCGGCCCGGTACCCGCTTGTTGTGTTCCAAAATAGGAACTTCTTTATCAATCCTCACAGATAAATTTTAGTGGCATACTTGCTCTTGTCACATCATTGCCTAACTATTGAGAGCAAACGCAATGTTTAAATTCCAACGCAAATTTTGGAAGGAATTGCAGACTAAAACTCTACTCCATATATTCCATAATGCAGATATTCTGCAATGAGATGTGTAATTTTAGGCATAATTTTTTTTTCTCAATATATAATGTTGTATACCGCCGTTTTGCGTAAATACTTTCCCGCATAAAGTTAAATCGCATAACTGAAAAGACATAATATTCAATTCAATTTCAATTTATTCATAAACTAGCTGTCCGCCCCGGCTTCGCACGGGTTTATTATAGGTATTTAACAAAAATTTAATAACAACATGGCGATCCCGGAGCGGGATGTATGATCCTTTAAAGTTTAGAGGTTAATATGTAGGTAAGGTCTAAGGTAGGTAAGGGAGTATTGGGCAGTAAGGCAGGTTTGGACACCACCGGCAAATCCCCGTGTTATGCCGGCCATACACCATCATGCCAATCCACCCCCAGACATGGTCAATTCTAACTGATCAAATTCCGATTTGACGATAGGCATGATGGTTTATGGCCGACATGACACGGGGGTGTCCAAACCTCTCTACTGCCCAATGCTCCCCTACCTCCCATATATATTTCATTGATATATTACCACTCCCTTCCATTCATTCCATAGTTCCCAGACACTTTTTAAACTATCATGGTTTTCAACATTTTTAACACAGTTAACGGGATATTTACCATGATTTAATGTTTTTTGAGTTTCCCGATATTTCGGCGCAGTTGCATACGCCATGATCAATAGTATCTATGGTATTAATCATGGTTAATATCCCGTTACCTGTATTAAAAATCCCAGACACTTGTCCTACCGTACTAACTGATATTTATTCTGTGGTCGCGATGTATCTTACATTTTTAAACTCATGATAACTTTTGAATAAAATGTCCAATTTCAATCATTCAAAAAGTAATCGACGGGTACTGAAACAGCCTTTACTACGAAGGAATTTATTTGGATAAGAATAAATACCAAAATAAGAATAACGTGGTCTGCTTTTGGTCGTCATTTTTTTTCATTCATTTTTAAATTATAAAAGTTGTTATTCTGACACAACCACAATAGTTGGACATATGCTATCCCTGACTTTTTTGTAGATATTGATACGTTCTTTAATATTGTAGAACATTTTTTTGTTCTATCATCAAAAGTTTTCGCAGCGCACGCGATATGAAGAATTTTATGTTCAAAATTTTTACACCTTTGGTTACATTATTGCAATTTTCATAAGGATCTCTAATTTTTTTGAAAATAATTTATAGCCTATGTTCATCACAGATAATGTAGGATTCTAATGGTGAAAGAATTTTTCAAATCGGTCCAGTAGTTTCGGAGCCTATTAAATTCAAACAAACAAACAAATGTTTCCTCTTTATAATATTATTATTAGTGTAGATAACATATTACATGCGTCTGGTCGAAGCGACGACGCGTGATCCGAGAGCTGGCACATTTTTGGCTCAAAGGATCAGCATTGCCATTCAGCGTGGTAACGCCGCCAGTGTTTTGGGCACGCTTCCGTCTGACAGTGACTTGGATCAGTTGATCTATCTATCGATCGGTTCTAACGATCCCTAGATAGCTAGACTAATTTTGTTGTATTTTGTAGTAGCTTAGTTTCATAAATATGTATTAAAATAAGTATTATAAATAATTCACCACGAACAACCCCGCACTAGGCTAAGCCTGTATCGCATAAAATGTCATTCCATTTCTAATAAAATTATTATGCATAGTTCATATTTTGCATAATACTAATTTTTCATAAAAAAAAAATATAGCATAAAAATAGTAGTGCGTAATATAATAAAAGTGAAAAGGTGAAAAGAATCGACCGAATTCTGAACACCTGGCCGCGTTCAACAACTGGTATTGCTGACAATGGGAGTGGACAGGTCATGTCACCCGCATGCACCCAGACAGGTGGGCCAGAGTGGTGACTGGTTGGATCCCGGTGGATGGCAGGCGACTCCGAGGCAGGCCTCAAAAGCGCTGGCGCGATGACCTGGACACCTATAGGAAGGATTGGGGGAAAATCGCGGAAGACCGCGAAGTGTGGAAGGTGACGGGAGAGGCCTTTGCCCAGCAGTGGGACAGCATTTTGCAGAAGTTTATTTTGCAGTCAGTGATTGATTTATAATTAAATAAAAAATTATAGTATTATTATACCTGGTCGTTTTATTAAAAGTATACCTAACCCTGCCTAGCATTATCTATTACTATCATGTAGGTATATTACTAGCCTGTCATCGTAACAAGTAGGTCCTATACTATACAGAGGTGTCACCATTATGTAATGCATCGTAGAAAATGATTTTTTTGTATAGATTAAGTAGTCTGTATTTTATTATGCAAATTATAAGTAGAAAAGGTATAACAGCCTTATCACACTGGCGGTCGACGAGCGGATTCAAAGCGGAGCGGGCGCGCGTTGGATGTTGTACACTCGTCGTAAAAAGCCATCCTGTCCTAATAAAGAAGACTTTTAACAACGAAATACGATTTAAGCTAAGTTCAGTCTGTCACTGAGCTTATAATGCGTCGCGAATCCGCTGCGGCACCACCGAGTTGCCGCCACGCGCCCGATTCGCTTTGAATCCGCTCGTCAACCGCCAGTGTGATAAGGCTCTAAGTCGGAGGTGGAATGGTTAGGTTAGCAGCCTTTAGACGCACAATCTTTCGCGAGTGATTGATCGTACAGGATTGCACGTGGGAAAGCCTGCACGCAATCGCGATTGATAATTTTTTTAAAGCTTGAAGCTACGCGTTCTATCACGCGCGATCGGCTGTATCCCTCGCGATAGATTGTGCGTATAAAGGCTGCTATTGAGGCAGAGATTATTTCCTTTATTTTTTCTGAATGATGCAAGAATGGAAACAGAACACGTTTCATCTGTGACGAAGGCTAACATTGTCATTGTATGTACCTATATGACGACGCTTTGTGTATCGCTCTAAACTAGACCAAAATGTAACAATGATCAGCAGTACAAATGGAAGGAAAAGTCTGACTCTGCCCACGTCTAGTCTAGAGTATAAATAAGACTTAAAAAAAAAATGCTGGACAAACTAGATCCATAAACACTGTTATCCACGGGATAACTACCATGACTTTTTAGATTTTGGGCCGTCCATAAATTACGTGAGGCGTTTAGTGAGGGAGAGGGGGTCTCGGCAAATCTCACGTATTTTTTTTCTACAAGAAACAAGAGTGAAATTGCGATAAAACTGAGTTTTTTTTCTAGTCATTCATGTCCCACTGCTGAGCAAAGACCAGAAAACTGAGTAAAATAAGTAAAAAAAATCTCCACTAAAATATCGAATATAAAAAAATATGCATACGTAATAAAACATTTTTGACCAATCTCGAAACATATATGCAATTTGAAATCTCACGTGAGATTAGAGGGGGACGATGGGGGTCGAGCAAACATCTCACCAAGGGGCGAGGGGGGGTCGAAAAATCGCCTAATTTACCTCACGTAATTTATTGACGCCCCCTTTGTTGTTCCCGATATTTCGGCGAAGTTGCATGCACCATGCTCACTCTTTTATTATTGCAACATACTGCCCGCCCACAGCCGACTTCATTCTCAGTCACAACTCGATCGCGACACACAACACTAACAGTATCTGGACGAGCACTGTGGTCTGGTGCCTCACTTTTACGATTACTTACTACACATTCTCACCACGGGATTTCAAACTCCAGATAATTTGAAACCATCTTCCCGGTTGAAATTCTTGTGTTTGGTAATCTGAATCGCCTCTTGAACCAGTCTTGGTATGTAATGCCGTTCTGTTGAGATTACCTGCGGACTGTAGTTCAATCCAGTGGTTAGATCCGACTCCATTAGATGTTTTGCTATTGCTGAATTTTGAGTGTCAATTTTTTTTTTACCTAACTGTCAAAGGAAGGGTTATGTTTATTCGCGCGCATCTTGTATGTATGTCTGTATGTATGCATGTATGTAATACAAATAAATTTAACGCATTACATACACACATACATACATACTATGTATGTTATGTACCGTAATGTAAACTGTAATGCGTTAAATTTCTTTGTTCCCAACGACTATCTTCTAAACGACTGGATGGATTTCCACATTTAGGGTATCGTTAGATTCGTCTTAACAACCCAAGTGTCATAGAATAGGTTTTTAGAAAAAAAAACAAAATGGCGGTTCTTATGCACGAAATAATAACGCTGAGAAAAAAAAGACGTTGCTTGCAATTATCATGGACTAAGTGTCGCGACTCCGGTCCCACATTTATAAGTTTTCCGATCGTGCTAGCTAAGAATCAGTGCGAGTCTTGATGACTCAATACTCATAATACTCAATACAAGACGAAATATAAGTTGTGAAGGCACACTGGCCACGCGGGCGCTGCGACATCGAGCCCGACAGCTTGGCTCGCCCACTCGCATGAGCGTAGATGACTGACGCCACTGTGGAGCCTCTGCCGCAGCCGCGGCCAGGCGGCTCTCAGGTGCATGAAAATAGCGGAGCCGGCTGGCACGCGCTAAACGCTACTTTCATACTTATGCTTCGACAAAAAAAAAAAAACGAGCGCTGCTAAATCGGTAGCGCTCCACGTGGGTCCGCGACGTCACCGACCCGCATCGGCAGCCATATCCCCCCCACACCCCCTCTCAGCCCGCGCTACGCGCCTGTCGCCATGCTTCCGGAACAAAAACTCCAGTCGGAGCTGATCGAAAGATACATAAACCGTTCCTACTGTAAAGACGCGGTAATAAGCTACTTTTGTACCTCGACGTCTTCCAATACTTGCTATTATTATTTAATCTTCAGGATATAGCAACTTTGGAGGGATAAAATTAATTGTGCGTAATGTACGTAATTGTTCTAGTTTTCACTTCTGTTCGGCACTCCCGGAGTGCCACAATTTTTTTTTAATGATGAATGGTTCGGCTCTTGACCTCAGACTTACACAGGCAAGAGTGAGGTCTACGATGGAGCGAGCTTACCCAGTCGTATCTCAGCGGAAATACAGACGCTGGAAGCTGATTCCAAATTTTGGCAGTGCGCATAATAAAAGAACTTTCGAAGCGCTTAGTTCTAATAAGAGGAATATCAACCAAGTGAGGATGATAATCAGCTGCATTTTTAATTTTTACTGAAATCGATGACATGGTGTGGTTCCTAAGAATAGATCTTCGTAGTTCGTATATCTTATAGTAGTCAATTATATTTTGGGGCTTGTTAAGAAATTACATCGTAAATAAAGCTCGGCCACAAAAAGCTTGCTTCTCCACAACTTTCGCTCACTCAACTCAATTGTTCGCAATAAAACAAACATAAAATAAAAGTGTTGCAATGCAACCGACTCGCCTAGGTGGAATTGGGAGGCGTCCATACGTAGGTACGTTCTTACTATCTCATTAACACAATATCTCATTAACACAAAAGAAATTTTTTTGTATGTTCCTACCACAGAACTAGTATATCTAAAAGTTCTGTGGTTTCTACTAGTGATATTTTAATGGAGATTTTTTCTTATTTAACTCAGTTTTATCGTATTTTACACTGGTTTCTTGTCAAAAAAAAATTACAAGAGATTTGCCGAGACCCCCCTCACCCCCACGTGAGATTTGGT
Source organism: Epirrhoe tristata (assembly GCA_951394285.1). Lineage (NCBI taxonomy): Eukaryota > Metazoa > Arthropoda > Insecta > Lepidoptera > Geometridae > Epirrhoe > Epirrhoe tristata. The sequence goes on along the minus strand of OX596136.1, from coordinate 17,451,935 downwards.
GAGATTTGGCTCGCCACTCCTAAACGCCTCACGTAATTTATGGACGCTCCCTAAGCTTCCAGAGTTTTGTTGCGATTTTATTGCTTTCGTGTAGATACATAATACCTGTATGTATGTTTTCCCATTGAAGAAAAAAGTCCCTAAAGTGCCTAAGCGATAAATAACTGGTCCAGGCTGGCGACGCACCAGCTCGAGGGGACGACGCCCCCGCCGCGGCGGTGCTCACTGCTCGAGCATGAGTCAGAGTCAGCCGCCGAATGAGTCGACCGTGTAGAGAGTAGAGACCCTGCCATCACTCGGCCGCAACCGGCTCCAAGCTAGACGCTATTTGCTTTACTCAAAGCTGGCACCTCCCAAATAAATTTAGGTACAGAATCACCTCTTAAAAGGCTTTTAAAGATTACCTGTAAAAAGCCACCTGTTTTCTTCATCAATTGCGTCGAATCACTGACAAAACCTATAACTTTATTATTTAATTGTTGCTTTCGAGAAGGTTTTTTCTCAAGCATTTGGAAGTCGGCTCATATTTTGCCTTTTCATAAAAAAGGTTTAAACTATACCCCAATCTAACCTAATCTTTGAAAAAAACAGCTCATTCTCATATTTACCCTTTTATTTACCGTCACATACCTTCAACAACATGGTTTCATTCAAGGTCGTTCCACTAACACTAATCTTTCTTTTTTCACAATGTTCTCCGTGATATGGATAAGAGGTCGCAGGTCGATGTGGTCTACACTGATTTTGGAAATGCTTTCGATTCGACAGAGTCAATCACAACATATTGTTACGCAAGCTTCGTGAACTCTGCATATGTGGAGATCTTCTGAGATGGATGGAATCGTATTTGCGTAATCGTAGTCAAGCAGTGGTTGTAGGTGGTCCTACAATTATGACGACATATATCTGACTTCCGGGAGATCCCCTCCGGGTTCCCCAAGGCTCAATCCTCTCTCCTTTACTTTATGCAGCATACCTTTACGATCTAGGCAAATGCTTTCCATTCGCTAACTACCTGATGTATGGATAACATGAGAAAATTTACTACACTATTAATTCTTTACCTACTCCACTACCACAAACTTATGCTGGAGTTTGTCGCAGTGCTCAATGACTAATATCTAGAAAATAAAATCACTATTAATGCTGCTAAGTGCTTGTGTACATTACTTTCACAAGGAATTAACAAGGTCCTTTTTGATTATAAAATGTCTAACAGTCTGATTACAAAGACGCAGCAGCAGGTCAGAGTCAGAGAGCCGGCCACCCCGCATTCTTTCAGATATTGTATTAAGAGCTTATAAAAACTTAGATTTCAGTACGAGTCACGACTTTCAGCGCCAAGCACTTCTCTGATACAGATTGTCTTAAAAATATAAAAGCAGGAAAGTTTTATTGTGGCATTATCTATGTTTTTTAAATGCCATGTATAAAAAAAACCAAATACAGATTTCGTGATCAGTTGTGTGTAGGTACTCGTATTGAATTTAGAAAATACTAAAATAAAAATGTATAATTTAATTAAAGTAAATAATTCAGGGGATTTTTAGACCCTTTTTAGGGTTCCGTACCTCAAAAGAAAAAAACGGAACCCTTATAGGATCACTTTGTTGTGCGTCCTATGGATTTTGTCAAAATAAAAGAGCTGATGTTAGTTAGCAATAATGACGAAACCAAACGACAGTTTCAATGAGCAGTTGGAACGCTGGCGTTTGATGTTAAATCGAGCATTACATTCATCGGATGCCCAGCAGTAGGTGCCAGCTCAGAAGAGGCTGCGGGGCGCGCACCGACTGAGGCCGATGAGGGCAGATGCCGACCATATTGTGTTCGTTGCGAGCCAAACAACTTTTGTCAAACTAGTCTTTATTTTACGACGTTATTTTACAAGACAAGGACGCTTGGTGACAGGACATGCCACATTCTCGAGAGACGACGTTCAGTAACGCAGAGAAGCTCGTAACGCTGCTGGCGCTGCAGACGCGTCATTCGTTAAGCCAACAGTTTGTGGGCTTCCGGCTCGATGTTGAGTTTCGGCAGCTCAGGGCCGAGGCGTGCCACGCCACACGCCACACGCCACACAGCTCACGTCGCATCGATTATTATCGACACACACAGTACAGCTACCGTTTTATTTGTGTTTTGTGACGCAATATTTTGTTATTTCAAGCGTGCTCAAACTTTCCAACAAAAAACGTGAGTGACGTGAGCTGACTCCCGGGAAATAAACAAAAAATAGTAGAATGCAATCGAATGAGACAACAGGAGAACACACAATTGTCCGGTTAGCAACTGCTAGCACGCGTCACATTACACTTTGCTCCATGCATGCATACCTATCCACGGCCCTTTCCGTAGGTAAGTAGGTCCTCTACAGACACAGTATCGTCCCCTATGGTGCCTTAGTTGCGCGTCGCCAATCCCTGTATTTTTTCAAGTGATGCCGAGAACGAGACTAGCTCTATTTCTTAACCTATGAATTAATATTGTGGAATATCCGATAATGTAATGTTTGTTATAATAAATTATTATCTTATTTCTTGAATTTTCTCTTCCAAGCCTTCAAAGGGTCTAAAATGCGCGTCACTATGTCTGTATGATGTAAGTAGTGATCTTCAATCTCATTGAAATGAGTAAATTGATCACACTTCGTAGGTAAAGCGAGTCGCGTCGTAGGCTGCGAACAAATATGTAGGTCGTGATCCGCAATTACTTGCCAGTGTTACAGGCAGGACACACGTAGAGACAATAAATGGCCTTTGTGTTGTCCCTATGTAGGGACTGGCCCTGGTATATGGATGGACTGGTATGGCGCGGCGCCGAAGCCCTGCTCGACGTTCGTATATCAGTTAAATCGGTATTTATTTCAGTTGTACTAGTTGTTGTTATCTCAGGCTGGAGCCGATCGAGTGATGGCTCGCTATCTGTGAAGATAAGCGATAATTACTACGCACTTCGAGACGCGACGCGCTCCGAGGAGCCTTGACTACCGCTAATATGTTTATTATTCACTTGACACAATCATTATTATTCTAGCGGTACTAATTTGCAAGACTTGTTACCACAGATCTTAAAAAAATTCGCTACATTCAAGTCTATGCTTGTACCGTTTTTAGCAAAGGTTTTTAGCTACGAGTATATCATGACAGGACATGTTCCGATTCCCGGAGGTATTCACTGCCAAACATGTTGTCATCCAGCTTCAAGATGATTAAAATCTACACTAATATTATAAAGAGGAAAGATTTGTTTGTTTAAATTTAATAGGCTCTGAAACTACTGGACCGATTTGAAAAATTCTTTCACCATTAGAATCCTACATTATCCCTGATGAACATCCATGGATATTATTACTAAGGACTTTATATTGCAATAAATGATGTTTTATTGTCTGTTATGTCTAATCTTCTGGTTTTAGTAAGTTTCCTTGCAAAATTTTAAGTCAATAAGTGTATTTCAGTCCAACTTGTGATTTGAAAAAATGGCTCTTACCCAACTTAACAGGAAATATATTTGAATTGAAAGCTAGAAATACCATGTGCTATACCATTTTCAAATTTCAATGCAGTAGGCAAGTTATTTATTAGATGGGCACGCTAGTGACCATATTTTTTTTTACACAACAGGAGTCCAAAAAATATTTTTTTTACTTTCTGCCTGTTTACAACTAGCGGTGGTTTAAAATAAACTTGTAAGTATAAGTACTTATATTTTTTCCTCGAATGATTGATTGTCGTATTGCGCGAACTTAACTTAAACTACGTATGTATCTAATTATATTTTATGAAAATGAATGAGTCGCATATTTAATTTATTATTATTTTTTATAACTTATTTATCTGGGGGTGTTTCTATGTATTTACATACAAAAAAGTATATAAGTAGTATATCATTTATTTAACTGGTTCCCATACTCGTATTACGAGCATTGCTTAGTTTGGGGCTGGATGATGCTGTGTGAAATGTGAAATATTTTTTTATTATTATTTTAACAGTTTTTTTTCTTTTTTTCTTGAGATGTAGGACACCTCGGTATTAAATGAAGCTCACGGGCCTAGGCCAAGTGAGAATCACTTGTGATTTGTGGTGTATTTGGGTCGTCCTGTAAGAATTTTCTCACGGTCCTACAAGTATAAGTATTGCAGCTTTCTGCATCGTTATGAAAATGCTATCTTGTAAATCTATTAGTTAGAGATAGTGAAATAGATTTTTGGTACTACTCCCGTACAGGAGAGCACCAATGGGACAATATAGACTTTGTTGATCTTCCACATTCTTATTATTTCTTCTTTTAGTATTATTATTTCCTGCTTGAACAACAACAGCCAAACGACGAAAGACTGTAGGTAGGTACCTACCTTACCTACCTAGGTATCTGATCTGAGTACAACATTGCAAAAAAGCGGTCATAAAATGAAATAGGTAAGTACCTACCTACCTACCTAGAATGAGAAGTAGTCCAACAAAACCCTTTAAAAAATTGAATTAAAATGCTGTTGGCATTCTAACATGTCATTGAAATATTTCCCAACAGCATAACGACTGAACAGAGTTAAATATAGTGATTGAAGTCGGCCGCCTGAGTCCAGTCAGTATTCTAACTATTTCAAGTATAATGGGCGAGAAATAATGCGAGCAGCTCTGAGTCGAGTGTCGAGCGAGTAGCGGTGAGTGCGCGTGCGAGTGCACTGTGCCTGTGCGGTGCAGGTGCAGGCCCGGCTAGCGGCTGGCCGGCAGCACTCGGCCGCCAGCGCTGGCCTCGCGGCCTCGTCGAGTCTCGGATCCTGCCTTACACGAAAACTTCGTTCAGCTTTTAAGCTTAAGGTCAACATGTATCGATTCGCGGCAGCTGGAGACCGCACCGTGCCACCCATCTCGCTTTATCCGCATCGTCACCGACCCTACAGGGTACCTATATCTACGTAGGTACGTGAGTACCTACGCTCTCCGCACGATACGAGCGGATAGAGTACCTACCTATCTAAAAGCACGAAGCGTCAAGCGACGCTTCAAAGATACCCTTGGTATTATTTTATTGCAAGCCTAACGATTAATAGGTTCACTAGCTTCGCTGCCTACTCAAACTTTATTTCCGAATGTTCCTCATTTTGTAAGTGATTTTCCGAGTCAGACAGACAGAGGTTTCTTAGAACCGACCACCTACCTACCTACCTAGATAGAGTTGGAGGAGCGTCAGAGACGGCAGTGTGCGGAGCGGGTCGATCGAACCTACCGCGGAAGCTTCACTGCGGCAAAGTTTATCAAAGTCAGGTGTCGCGAGCGGCACGCTGACCCAGTGCCGCGCGGGCCGGCGCCGGCGAGCGCGTGACTCGGCAGCGCCGGCCCGCTCCCGCCTCGCCTGCTTCCTACTTCCGGAATCCGAGGAGATTCTGCATTTCAGGCCAGAAGTTGAGCACTCACCGTTTCCGTTTATGAGGGGGTAGTCGTCGTCGTGCCGACCGATGTACGTTTTCAGCGGAGTGTCCGTGAGGGAAGGCGACGACCTGTCCCTGTCGCTCATAATAGTCACTGTCACTCGCACGCAGAGGATAAACAACACAGGGATGGCAACGAGCCGGCCGCACTCGCGCTGTCGACCACGAACCACGAGCGACCTCCGGCCCGCGGCTCGCGCGGCGAATAATAAATGACTGACTGACTAGCACTCGCGGCTCGCGTCGCGCGCGTCCTGCACTCGATTCGGGCCCGACCCCGCTCGCTGGCTGGCGCTCAGTCAGTGCCTAGCTAGCCTACTGCCTGCCGCGCCGCGCGATACTGACGAGCGCGAAACGAAACGGACCACGAACCGCGTGCCGCGCTGCCTAGCGGCCGCGAACTCAACTAATACATGCAACGCTTTCTAGATGGCGTTGAGGACAATTCTTCATCGAGATAATTATCTGAAAATTCACATTATTAGCACAGATCATAATAGCCCAGATAAATAATAGGTAAGTAGGTACTAAATGCAAAGTATTTATTGCTTACATGTGTGTGTACAAGGTCTTTTAAATAGGTGTAGGTACTAGGTAGCTAACACATGAGTCCTGTAAGGCATCGCAATTTTTTTATATTAATATAAAAATTGTGTTTGTGTAACAAACATTTCTTAACGCTATGATATCTTTTATTAAAATTGTACGAGCCAATATTGCTCGTACAGCATTTTTACTTCATTTATAGCATTAGTAAGCTATTACAAAACAGTTATAATCGTATGGGGGTTTCCCAATACTATTTGTTTGTCTATCTGCAGGTTGGGAGATATAATAGAAATACCAGGCCTTTTCTTGATGCTTTATTCTTCACGGGTTTTTCGGAACACACACCACACACGTGGTTTTTTACATAATTATTTTCTTACATTAGTTTTGTCAGTAGGTGCCAACATTAAAAAATAACAAATCAATTCTACCAACCAACGCAACGTAGGCTTGCACCATAGAGTTACTTTACATCAATTGGATTGGACATTAGTCTTTTAGCTCATTTCCTAACATCCTCCAACACCAAAAAGAAAAACAAAATGAATTACAACATAGCGTATGTATCCAAACAAAATAAAATTTCTTATCGATCTAAAGTTTATATTATTCGCCACTAGGCATTAAAATTCTTAAGTTTACCTGTTCGCTACTAGATGGCGTTACAATTCACAAATGTTACAAAATGGATACAACATTAAGTTTACAAATTTGCCTAAAGTAATATTTTGCTTATCAATTAACTTACCACTATTAATTATAATAATTTGTTAGACAATTTCTTTATAATGACGACCTATTATTCAATTTTCTTAATCATACCATTGTATTCTTATAAACTAAATTAAGTATAAGTATTTCTCAAACATCTTTTAGTGATATTCAATCATTTTATCAAGTAATGAAAATTATTCACTATTATATTAAGTATAAGTATTTAATTAGCATAACAATCAAATTAGTAAGGTTCTAACAAGGTAATCTCTGACAGACAAAGAATGAAACTTAATATTAAAATGATATTCAATATTTATGATAAATGTTAAATCTGCTAGGGATTTTCACCTGTCTACCACACCTGGAAGTTTGTGGGTTGGTAACATCTGGAGATGATGGTATCTCCGCATCAGGTGTTCTACCAAAACCTATAGAAGACTGACCTGTAAACCCCTCCTCACCAGAAGCAGATGAAGAAGCAGCCGGCAGTTGGAACTCATCTCTCAGCCTTTCTGAAGAAACTTCCAACCCTTATTAACCTTTCCCAGAAGCCTCCCCACCAGGCCGCTGTAGGCGCATTCATTTTCCACTGAATGCGGTGAATGGTTGAGTACTTCTGGATCTCCTCCCAATTTAGAGATGTTAATAAGTTTTTAGTTCCGTAAAAATTTGTACCTTGATCCGACATAATAATACTCGCACGGCCTCGTCGTGCGATGAATCTGCGCAATGTCATGATAAATGCATCTGTGGACAGAGAACGTGTTAACTCTAAATGTACAGCGCGGTATACAGCGCATGTATATAAAACAATCCAGCATTTCTCATCATTTTTTAACATGAGTGGTCCAGCCAAATCTACTCCCGTATTTTGAAACGGAGCTGAGCTTATCACTCGTTCTGGGGGCAATGGAGCGGTCGGCGCCTGCACTGGTTTCGAACGATACCTCAAGCATATGGTGCATTGAGAAATTACCGTTTTTGCTAACCGTCTTACTCCGATGATCCAGAAGCGTACTCGTAGATCTACAATCAGCTGGTCTACACCTGCGTGCTGTAGCTGTAGATGGCGCTGTCTTACCATCATTTTAACCACAGGATGCTGTGCTGTTAACAGGTACGGAACTCGGGTTGTCTCAGGGAAATCAGACAATGTAAGTTTAGTTTTTATCCTTATGAGCCCTTCCTCATCTATATGTTTAGTCAAATTTTTATCCTTTAGTATATATTCTTTATAAGACTCTTGTATAAATTTGATTACAGTTTTTTCAGCCTTTTCATATTCATTATATGTAATTTCCCCTTTTCTCATAGTAGTAGCATGTTGTACATTATATATGAATCTTATTATCCATGCTACTGTTCTCACTAACTTACTATATTTAGAAAAGTAGTTTTGTAATCTGTCTAATAGGCTTTCATTAATACTGACTTGTGTGGTACATACGGTTTTCCTGGTTTCAGCTTGTACCTCACGCTCATCAACAATTATTTCAGAATGCGGCCACAGCTCCGGTGCCAAGCGCAGCCACGCCGGCCCCTCCCACCAGCGACAGTCGAAGAGTGCCTTTGCGGAGCAGCCTCTGGAAGCCGTGTCTGCCCAGTTCTCTGTTCCTGGAATATGCCGCCAATCATTGATATTAGTATTTTGCCTAATTTCTTTTATTCTGTTGCCTACAAAATTGTTAAGGGGCAGTTCCCTTTTGATCCAACATAGAACTACGCTGGAGTCAGTCCAGCAGTAGGTAGGACAACCTTTTAAATTATCATTTTCTCTTACTTGAGATAACAAACGTGAACCTATTAGTGCGGCTAGTAGCTCTAACCTTGGGATCCCTATTCTTTTAGGTGGTGTAACTCGTGACTTGGCTGATATTAACTGGACAGTTACTTTATTTTCTTTTTCAGCCCTGAGTACTACACCTGCACCATATCCATCTTTGCTTGCATCACAAAATAAATGTAGATTCAACTCACTTTTATTTATGTTAGTTGCTGTTAATTTTCTTGGAATTTTGCAATACTCTAGGTATGTGAAGTCTTTATACCATTCCATGAATCTACTTAATAAGTCTGATGGTAGGTTATCATCCCAATGTATATTTCTCCGCCAGGTTTCTTGTAAAATTAGTTTAGGGACTAACATTACCGGTGAAGTGTACCCTACAGGATCAAATACCTTCTGCGTGAGTGACAACAGCTCCCTCTTTGTGATATTCTGGATGTCTTTAGCAGCAGGTAGGCCAGCAGTGTTACAATAAAGCTTGTCTGACAAGGTGTCCCAGTTGAGACCTAGGACTGATATTACATCCTTACCTGCTTCATTTATTCCTAGAGGTGGAGAAGTCACCCACATCCGTAGATTGAATTTGGCAGCCTGCATGATCTGCTTGGCTTCATCCATGAACTTTATAGTCTCTTCTTCACTGTCAAGACTAGTAAGACAATTATCTACGTACCAGGATTTCTTCAGTTGATCTGCATGTGGGCTAGTTATAATTCTGAGATGGTACATAAGTGTGGCTGACAATAAAAATGGACTTGAAGTCAACCCAAATACTACCCGGCAATGTCTATATGTTATTATTTCGTTTAAGTTTTCATCCTCCCACCACAAAAATTTTAAATAGTTCCTATCTTCTGCAGGAAGACTTATTTGCAAGAATGCTTTTTGTATATCAGCCGAAACGCCGATTTCTTTTGTTCTAAACCCCATTAATAAGTGTGGAATGCTATCTATAAAGTTTGGTCCCTTTTCTAGGCATGCATTTAGGGACAAACCATTTCTGTCTTTTGCAGACGCATCAAACACAGGTCTTATTGCGCTAGTGAGACTTGTTTCTTTTATGACCGCCCTATGTGGCAAGTAGTGACCTTTGTCACACTCATCTATATTATTTGGGACTCTTTCTATAATACCTAATCGTTCCCATTCTTCAAAAACCTCATGGTATGCTTGAAATTTGCCACTAGCATTTAATTTCTGGCTCATTGTTTCAAGTCGTTTTTTAGCAACTTTATAATTGGGTAATAACTCTTCATGACCACTTTTAAATGGAAGTCTTACCTCATATCTGTCATCTTCATTTTTTCTTATACTTTCCTCAAAGGAAGTGATGACCTCTTTATCTGCAGCTTCCCTTGTCTTCAGTTCGGCTGGATCATGAATGCCTATTGTTTCCAGGGCCCAATATCCTGTAAAATCATTTATATCAGAGCAGAACAAAGTTGTGATTATATTATTGGCATTTGCGCTTACCTGCTTTCCTTGTAGAGTCCATCCCAGCTTTGTATTTATTGCTACCAAACCAGTTTCTTCCAGGTGGATGACCTTTCCTGTGAAAAATGTCCCTGCATAGTCGGAACCTATAAGTAGACCTATCTCTTCAGAGTGTTCATTATTATCTGTCAGTATTACATTATTAGCCTTTAAACTATTTGTCAAACTTGTGTTTGACTTGGCGCTGTGTCTTGGTACATTGGTACAGATAATATTCTGGCCTAGCACTGCCATCTCCGTTGAGTAATTCTTGTCCAGGTTGTTGACCTTAATGTTGTAAATGTTGTAGGACTTGGTGTTGGTCTGCATGCCACCAAACAGTGAGTGTGTGAGTATCTCCTTCTTCATGACCGGAACGTTCATCTTCTTCATAACCTCTTCTTTGACATAAGACCTCTGTGAGCCGCTGTCAAACAATGCACGGACGGGGGTCTTTTTGTTGTTGTATTCAAGCTCCACCACAACTGTTTGCAGTAGGGTTACACATTGTTCCGAAGGGGGTGATGCAGATGATGCTGATGAAGCCGTTGTTGTTGTTTGAGATGTAGAATTGGATTCTCTATCACTGTTGTTTTTCTTTTCTTCTGGTTTAGCTGTGCATAAAGCCGTGGAATGTCTTTTGCTGCATATGAAGCATTTTATATTGTATGCCTTACAATTTGTGGAGAAATGACCTCTTTTCAAACAAATGGTGCACGCTTTCTTCTTGTTTATTATATCTTTTCTTTCTCCCATCGCCAGCTTTGGTAATCTGTAACATTCTATGCTGCAATGGTTTTCTTTGTCGCACCAAATACAAGTAGCTGTGCTTTTCTTATTAGGTTGGTCATTTTTCTTTATATTGGTGAACAGGCAACTCGCTGTCGGCTGACTTTCTTTCCCATTATTATTTTCTTTATCATTAAAATTCATTTTTGCCATTTTAATTCTTTGGTCATGTTCAACTTCGGAGTGTAAAAAGGTAAGTAATTTGTTTAATTCTTCCTCCATGTTGTTGTCGTGACTCCCGCTTCGCTGCCACGCCTTCAGTGTTTCTTCTGGCAGAGCTGATTCCACCATAGGTAGTATAAAAGCAGCATTTTTCTTGGTAACGCCCAGTGTTTCTAAAGAACGTAGCTGTGCACTTAGTTTATCATATAGGTTTATCAAATCAGCATGGCCTTTATGGATGATGAGTGACAGGAGTTCTCTAACATACAGTTGGGTTTGTAGATCTTCTCTCGCATACCTGGATTGTAGATGCTCGATGCATTTTGGATAATTTTCTGCTGTAATTGGATAGCTCTCCACTAGTAGACGGGCGTCGGAGTCGACGTTGACCGCTTGCAACAAATAAGCGAACTTATCTTCTGCGCACATGTCTGGGTCTTCATGTATTTTTCTAAACTGTCCCCAAAATGGCAGCCAGCTTTTCAACTCACCGTTGAATTTTACTATTTCGAGTTTGGGTAGCCTAACCCGGTTCACCTTTGATTTTTGTTCAATTTGATTCGTTTTCATGTTTTTGTATCTGGCCTCAATTATTAGCCACTTAGTTTTATATTTTTCGCAGTCGTCAAGTTCCTTTTCAAGTTTTTCTTCATCGCTATCTGGCAGCATCATGGTTCTTATTTTCGCGTCTACATTCTCGATCTCTGCCCGTAAACTTTCAAGAGATTTATACGAAGCCTCTAACATCTCTTGCGACAGGGCCCGCCTCTCCTCAGACGCCATGACCGCCTCAAAGCCATTTGCTCGTTTTGTAAATTGGCTCCGTAGAGCTGTTCGCAACTTCACCTGAATATCCATATCTCCCTTAATATGTCACGGTCGCCACATATAATCGTATGGGGGTTTCCCAATACTATTTGTTTGTCTATCTGCAGGTTGGGAGATATAATAGAAATACCAGGCCTTTTCTTGATGCTTTATTCTTCACGGGTTTTTTGGAACACACACCACACACGTGGTTTTTTACATAATTATTTTCTTACATTAGTTTTGTCAGTAGGTGCCAACATTAAAAAATAACAAATCAATTCTACCAACCAACGCAACGTAGGCTTGCACCATAGAGTTACTTTACATCAATTGGATTGGACATTAGTCTTTTAGCTCATTTCCTAACAACAGTCGTAACGAAACCTTTGCCACGCCACGGTGTCGGCACTTTACGTACTTATCATTACGTGCGGCTCAGATCATAAAACTAACATTACCTATCTATTCTCTTAATAAATCTAAAAACTATAACAGTGGTTTGGTATCAAGTGTACTACACTATAACTATAACTGGAGTGCCCTCAACGAGGATAACCCCAACATATTTTTTGGTCCTTCGAGTCTTCGGAAGAAGAAACAACTGATTTGTGTGTTTAGTGTGGTGTTTTTCGATTACGTTAGCAAATCGGTGCTGTTGGCCTCCCACCAGCGGGTCTCACCAGCAGCATTGAGAAGTTGCAAATAGCGTAAATCGGGAGATCTACACTGAATACCAGAAAATCGCTAACGAACTAGCGCAGCGGAGATAACGTCTACTGCTGTCAATGCTGTACTACGAACTACGAGCGGAGATAACGTCTACTGCTCCAACTAAACTGTGAACCTACTGTGAGTACACAAGAATCAAACCAATAGCCTCTGACGATGGCGGAAGAAAACTACTTTCTTGAACTTATAAACAAACAACAAAATTCATACGAGAGAATCAAGTCTCTTCAATCTAACTACAAAAAGGATCCATCGAGTAGAAAATCAATAGATTACCTCAAAAAGCGTATTGAAGCTTTACGCTCCCACTGGGACGAGTTTCTTTCGAATCACGCGATCCTGAAGAAGTATGAGTTAGCCAAGAGCGACCATGACTACTACAAAGAGAACATTTACAAAATAACTAAATCCATGTTCGACGAAACAATGGAATCAATGACTCAATTACAAGATGAGTTATTGAAAACTACGCCTGGATCTTCGGAAACTCCGAAGCTGAAATTTGGTGCACCTGACGTTCATCAGCCAACGGTTGGAGATACGGACAACAAAATAGCGGAGCTACTTCGTAATCAAACGTTTAACTTCAATGCTTTGGAACGAGCAGTATCTAAAATAAATCCAATTGATACAAAAGAAAAGTGGCAACTACAAGATCACTTAAACATTATCCAAACAAAATGGGCATCCGTAGACAAGATCCATTGGGAGCTCAGCTACTTATTAAAAGGAAGCAATAAGGAGTATGAAGAAACTTACGAGTACTGGGAGCATATTTACGATGATCTCAAGGAAAACCTAAACAGGAAAATGTTTGAAACATCTCACTACGAAAAAACAACCCCAAAAATGGAGTTACCAGAGTTTAACGGAGCCTACAACAATTGGGTACCTTTTAGAGATTTATTTTTTGAGATGATCCACAACAATCCAATGTTGAACAAAACTCAGAAGATGAAATTTCTCAAGTCGAAATTGAAAGGTGAAGCGGAGAGGTTGATAAAACATCTTCCAGTTAGTTCAGAAAACTATGACGCATGTCTGGATATCATACAGCATCGCTTCGACAACAAGCGACTGTTATTCACCTCATACATAGACACGCTTCTCAATCAATCAGTTATCGATAAACCCAATTCATCTATTTTGATGAAGCTGCATGACACCACGAGAGAGTGTTTAAATGCACTGGAAAACATGGGAATAGATATACCCATATGGGGACCACTGATCGTTCACCTATTAGCTTCAAAGCTAGATGATGCCACCTACGGTGACTACATCAACGACATGAAACATTCAAGGGAGCTACCAGACTTAGACGAATTTATGGAGTTCCTGGAGTTGAGGTTCATGACATTGGAAACAGCCCGTACCAAAAAGGGGGATCAGAAACAAAACTTTTCTAACAATAATCATAAAAATTATAATGAAAAGTCAACGAACGCTAACAAAGCGAACAAATGGGCAAAAACGTACCATTCGACTTTACGAAACTGTCCACTTTGCAAAAGCGAACACGTGCTAAGGCAATGCCCTACATTCATGGACATGAGTGTCGCTAAGCGAAATGAAACAACAAACAATTTAAACTTGTGCAAAAATTGTCTGTTTAGTCATGGCGAAAATAAATGTACTTCAACGAAGCGATGCCGATTATGCAATTATAAACATCATTCCCTTCTACACGATGATTTGAAGACGCATAAACAAAAGCCATCTACCTCAACGGCGGCTGAGCGTTCATCTAACCACATCAACGGTGAACAAGAGATACTGTTGACAACTCTTCAGCTAAATGTAAGAAATAAAGAAGGAGATTATGTCATCCTACGAGCGTTACTGGATCAAGGCTCCCAAGTAACCTTGATCACAGAAAATGCAGCACAACGACTAAATCTACCTCGCAACAAAATGAACGCTTCTGTCACGGGAGTGGGCTCTATTATGGGTACTTGCAAGGGAATGATCAAGCTGGAATGTAAATCGATTCATTCAAATTACACATTCCGAACTGAGGCATTAGTCATGCGAAGACTAATCAATAATCTACCCAACTCAACTATTAATACGGAGAACTGGCCACATCTCGATAACCTCAAGCTGGCTGATCCGGACTTCAATATCTCTGGACCTATTGATCTTCTACTAGGAACAGATATATATTCTGATGTCATAATGGAAGGAGTATTGAAGCATAGCAACAACTCGCCAGTAGCTCAACAAACCAAGTTGGGTTGGATATTGTGCGGCGCTACTAAGCAATTTAACTGTCTAGTTACTCTAACTGAACTAGATAACCTGTCCAGATTTTGGGAGGTGGAAGAGGTCCCAACGGAACCCGAACCTACTTCAAGTGACACATATTGTGAAGAACATTACACACAAACAACTGAGAGATTAAAAAGCGGGCGATACATAGTGAAAATGCCAATGAAAGAAAACTATGAACAAAGCCTTGGCAATTCAAAGCCTCAAGCTACAGCTCAATTTCTTCATTTGGAGAAGAAAATGGCGAGACAAGAACACTTTGCAAAACTTTACAAGGACTTCATTCATGAGTACATCGAGTTAGGTCACATGAAACCCGTGACAAAGCCCGAAAGCCAAGTACAGGTTTACCTGCCTCATCACGGCGTGTTACGAGAAAGTTCAACATCGACGAAACTCCGAGCTGTTTTTAACGCATCTATGAAAACAGACTCCGGATTCAGCTTAAACGACCTAATGGAGAAGGGGCCTAACTTGCAAAAGAATATTTTATCTCTCATCATCAAATGGAGAAGCTATAAATACGTGCTAACGGCTGACATTGAAAAAATGTACCGGCAAATGATTATCCATCAAGATCAACAGTGTCTCCAAAGGATCATCTGGAGGGAGTCCATAAAAGCACCACTTAAGGAGATGCAGCTTTGTACGCTGACCTATGGCACCAAAGCTGCACCATTCATTGCAATGCGTACACTCCAACAACTAGCTCAAGATGAAGGCAACGCTTTCCCTTTGGCACAAAAAACGCTACGGCATGAACTCTACATGGATGACGTCATTTCGGGTCACCATAGTATAGAAACTACAAGACAATTACAAAAGGAGCTCTACGAGTTGTTAAAGAAAGGAGGCTTCATTTTACGAAAATGGGCGACTAATGAGCCATCTATTCTCAAAGAACTACATGACAAAGATAAAGGCCAAACGAACTTCAACTTCAAACAACAAGAGTTCAGTAAAACGCTCGGACTCGCATGGAACGGCGTAAGCGACACGTTCTATTTCAATACCGAAACACCAAGCGCCTGCAAAGAAGAAACATATACAAAACGCAGATTGTTGTCAGAGATAAGCAAGATTTACGATCCACTTGGCTGGCTAGCTCCGATGACAATTCAAACAAAACTTATCTTCCAAAAACTATGGAAAGAAAGTTATCAAAACATTGGTTGGGATCAATATGTACCCAACGATATAGCTGGCGCATGGACAAAGATTAAAAATGATTTATTAAAATTAAAGAATATCAGTTTACCACGATGGATACAAAATGAAAACAATAGAGTCATCGAATTGCAAGCTTTCTGTGACGCGAGCGAACATGCATACGCATGCGTCATATACAGCCGAACTACGTCACCGACCGGCGCGTACGTCATCACTCTACTCGCTGCAAAAACTAAGGTGGCACCACTCAAAAATAAAACCACAATCCCGAAGCTGGAACTATGCGCCGCAGTTTTACTAGCCAAACTCCTAGAAAAAGTTACGAAGGTCCTGGCAGATTACAAACTCAAGGTATCCTGTTGGTCCGACTCTAAAGTAGTTTTAGCATGGCTTCAGGGAAAACCGAACAAATACGAAAAATACATAACAAATCGAGTAAATGAAATAAGAAACATCGTTCCTGCAATAAATTGGGGTTACGTGAAGAGTAATGAAAACCCCGCCGACTGTGCAACAAGAGGCCTTTCGCCATCTAAACTGGTCGACTTTTCTTTGTGGTGGGAAGGACCTCAGTGGCTCAAGAAACAAGACGAACAAGCCCACTCATCACCTGAAACATATACTACGAGTGAGGGCTTAGTTAAAAACTGTTTCACGACGGAACCCATGCCGAACAAAAATGAATTAATTTATTCATTACTTGAACGGCACAATGACCTAGATCGCATTACAAGAATACTTGCAAGGGTCATACGTTTTGCAAACGCATCACAACACAAAACGCGCTTATACAAGTGCAATGAACTGAACCTGAGTGAAATAAAACACGCAACATGCATGATTATTAAATCAGTACAAGAATATTGCTTCGAAAAGGAGATCAAATCTTTACGAGATTGCGGAAAACTTCCCAAAAGGAGCAACATTCTGAAGCTAAATCCCTATCTTGACTCTGAGGGAATTCTTCGCGTTGGAGGACGTCTACAACATTCGGACTTACCTGAAGCGACCAAGCACCCCATCCTTATCCCAACGGAAGGACGGTTGACTGAATTGATCATTGAAAAGGCGCATCAGCGAAGTTTACATGGTGGGGCTAGACTAACGTTAGCTTACACTAGAAACAACTACTGGATAATCAGCGGTAACCGAGTTGTCAAGAAAACGCTTCGACAATGCATCCGATGCCGTCGTTATTCCACAGCTCAAACTGAACAGTTGATGGGCAATCTTCCAAAGGAAAGAATAACTCCTTCAAGACCGTTTTCCCATACCGGCGTGGACTTTACGGGTCACGTTGATGTCAAGATAAACAAAGGTCGCGGGATCAAGACTTGCAAAGGCTACATAGCTATCTTCATATGTATGTGTACCAAAGCAGTACACATTGAACTAGTGTCTGACTTGTCAACACAAACATTCATCGCAGCACTGAAGCGAATGTGTGCCAGGAGAGGTACACCCAAACATATATACTCCGACAACGGGACCAACTTCGTCGGTGCTGCAAAGGAATTATTCACAGAGTTCCAACAATACAAAACGATGCTTTCTTCAGAGTTCTTCAACGAAGTCAATGATCTTCAAATTGAGTGGCACTTCAACGCTCCGTCATGGCCATCAGCAGGAGGTTTGTGGGAAGCCGCCGTACGCTCGATGAAGAATCACTTGAAACGGGTGATAGGACAACAAAAATTAACCTACGAACAATTTTCAACGCTCCTTACCCAAATCGAGGCTTGTATGAACAGCAGACCATTAAGTCCGATTTCTGAAGATGTGGACGACTTGGATTATCTTACGCCTGGCCATTTTCTGACCGGGAGTCCGACGCTATCTTTACCAACAAATGAACCTATAGAAATGAAATCTATAGATATCAGGAACAACTGGAAACTTATTGAGCTCTTACGCCGGCACTATTGGGATCGCTGGTCAAAAGAATATCTTCATTTACTACAGAACCGAAACAAATGGCAGCAAAGAAGAGATAATATCCAAAAGGGACAACTTGTGCTCGTCAAGGAGAGTAATCTACCCCCAGGCAAGTGGGCCATGGGCCGGGTAGTAGAATTGCACCCGGGTAGCGACGACCTAGTCCGAGTTGTCACACTAAAGACAAAAAACGGCGAACTTAAAAGGCCTATCACGAAAATAGCTCCGCTCCCTTTATACGAGGCGAGCGAAGAAACTGAAAAACCGAAAACGAGTCCCAAAACTGATATAGTCAGCAAAAACCCAACAAACAGGAAAAGCAAGAAAAACATTAGCAGCCTGTTTATGATACTTCTTGTAGCGTTTACAACGTGATCCTGTGGAGTAGCTACACCTCTTCAAAACTTCAAAATATCGAAGCTAGCTGACAACAACCTGATCTACTTTGACCCTGTTGGAAACATTCAGCAATACATGAACGAAACGAGCGATTATAAGGCAACGTTAGAAAACCGATTCCAGATTATGCAAACTATGAACGATGTCAACGCTGGTGCACTGACCGCCAGCCTGCTGCTCTCAGTACTGAGACGAAATCAACAGATGCTCCTTAACGCATTGACCGACATTTACAGAGGAAACCTCGACATGGAACTGTTTACACCGCAACAATTGTCGGAGCAGTTAAACTCCATCGCCGGCTTTATATCAACAAGATCAACCTTACCTATGACGAATAACGAAGATATTCGAAGTATATATAAACTTATTTACGTTAAAGCCCGGCTGACCGAAAAATACCTACTGTTCGAATTACATATACCGCTACTAAGCGGTGACGAATACAAACTATATCGCAATATACCTATACCTAAACTGTTGGGGCAAGACCCTAACAGTTAAAAAAGCTGTAGTAAACTTGCTAAGGGATAGCTAGGGGTGAGTCCGAGGACAGTAAAATAACCGAACACGGCGAGTGATGGAGGTACACTGATTTATTGCTTTCATTACAATAATTATTTGCAACTAGGGCAATGCAAGCTATGCTAAAAGTAAATAAAGTAATTTCTACAAATAAAGTTTTTGCATGTGTGTGCGTTAGCTCGTACATCTTGCCAACCAGAAAAAGAAGGAAGGAGGGCAAGCTACAATTTAAATTGTTAAAATTATAAGTTATACAATAGTTATTAAAAGTGTAAAAGAAACTAGTAAAATTAGCTTAAATAATTAAATAGTCCGTAGATAAACTAATTGCCCTCGGTGGGCCCGACAATGTCACCGAAAGAGTCACAAGGAATGGGAATCGACACTGAACGTGGGGGTTTAACAGGCGCAGTGCCTCTATTTACGTTTAAATTATCCATGCTCACTGTTTGACGTAATTCACCACTCTCGCGAGATACGTATTGTATGAGGTCGGAGGTATGTGCGCCGACAACGTGGGCGCGGGCTCCTGCCCGTGCGCCTGGAGCTGCGCTCACCGGGGCCTCTCCCCCGGGAGAAGCTAGTATCAAACATCGTCTCCTTGTTCGCACACATGCTGCTACGATTCCTATTATTACCAGCACAGCAATAAGGCCATAAATAATGGAATATTGATGTACATCGTGAATGCTGAGGTCGGGTGTTGACTGCTGTTTCAGGTTGTCGATTTCATTCATCAACTGACGATATACTTGATCATGGTTTTCAGGAGTAAAGTTATAGCTGGACCCAGATGTTTTAATTACGCTATTCAAAATGGATACTTCTGGGGCTTCAATAGAAGGCTGAATATTAACTTTGCGCAGAAAGCTGTTGTGAGAGTGAATAGTAAACAAATCACCTTTTATTGTGCAACCTTGACCTATCTCAATAATGCCTGTGCCCGATAAAGTATTCATGGTCACATCAGCTGTGCATAAAGTGCGAATATTGCATTGTTCGCAACATGAGTAGAGCCAAGAGTTCGGTCGTTGTAATTTGACCCATCTGTCTACGCAAGGTGAATGCTCGTATGTACAGGGTGATGTTATTTTGCCTGTATTTATTAATGTTAAGTTGCATATGCTCTGTTTTAGATCTAAGTCATACGTAGGTTTATCAAAGGTACATAAGATTTTTTCTTCAGATGTATGAAGACAAGCTTGTAAGTCGTAGTCTGATAGAAATAAAACTGCGTCTTTGCGTAAGTTGAATGCTAGGTACGGGTAGGTAGGTATGGTAAGGTACGAGATTCCATGTCTGTTTTGTGGGATACTAATTATTTTATCTAGCTCGTAGACTTCGTTGGTCACCAGTGGGACTTTAATTTCAATGATGAGGTATTGCTTCAAGACCTTTGCTGCGACCTTTAACAATTTATAGATGTCTCGTATATTTCCCGTATCTAGGGGTACTTTTAGATCTCCCTGTAGCTGGGCTGAAATAAAGTTAACTTGTTCTTCTAGCTGCTCGATAGAAATCAGGTGTGTGTCGATGAGGCCATGGCTGATGTCAGTTACAGTATCTACGAGCGAAGTTTGCACGCGTCGCAGGTTCCCAAGTATGATGTTGGCCGCTAAAGCTGATGACGTAATATATAAACCTTTGTCTACTTCTGATCTTAATTGATTTATATCTTCCGATAGACTGCGAAGATGCTGATTAAACACAATGGACATTTTGTTCATTATTTGCTCATTGCGTTGTATAATGTTGACTTCTGCTTCGACAATTATAGTTTGATTTTTAATAAGATTTTTTTAGATGATTTTCGTTATAGTTAATTTTCTCTATGTCTTTCGCATATTGCTGAGCAAAATTGTCGTCTAGTACTCCAAATAGGTAGTTAGCTAAGTTTCCAACTCCATTTACGATACCTCTTCTCTGTCTCTTGCCGTTAGGGTTCCGTAGAAGCCTGTTGTAATGCTCAATTTCAGTTAGTTCGTGCGAGAGTTGGCTGACGATTTGCTGGTATTGAGAACTGTGTTTCATTGTCATGCCCTTTAGATGTCTCACGTAAATCTCCATATCGTTAATTGCTTGCCAATAGCTAGTAAGGTTATAGTATACCACTAACTTCCATTCATCTCTTATGTATTGCAAGTTTGATATTTTGTCAAAATAGAGAGTTTTAGTTTCGTTTAGAGCTATATTTCCAATATGTGTTACGTTTTGTTGTGTTGTTGGAGTAATAATTGCTATAAGTAGTAGGAGGGCTAAAGAAAAACAGTTTGTAAAAGTTTTTTGCTTCGTTCCACATACTTTTTTATGAGAGCTTGAAAGTTCTGGAGGTTGCTGGTCTCCGTCGAACTGTGCTGAGCTGTCATCATCGTCCTTTCCCTTTTCAATGGGTAGTAAAATAAGCTTCGTTACTGGTCGCTTCAAGATATTATTTTCCGTCTTGATGGATACGATCCTAACGTGTCCGTCGCTTCCAGGATGCAAATCAACAACTCTGCCGAGGGCCCATTTGCCTGGCGGTGAGTTGTCATCTTTAATTAGGACGATGTCATTGACTTCCAGGTTTTTTGTAGGTTTCCTCCACTTAGAACGTACATGGAGGTGATGAAGATAATCAGATGACCATAGCTTCCAGAAATGTTTATTCATGGTTTGCAGTAGTTGCCAACGTCCCGGCAAGTTGATGTTTTCCGGCTCAGCCTGAGGTCGTGATAATAAGGAGTCGCCTATCAAAAAATGACCTGGAGTAAGATAGCTATCCTCTGGGTTTTCTGTTAGAGGAAACAGAGGACGGGAGTTCAAGCACGCCTCGATCTGCTGAAGCAAAGTCGTGAACTCCTCATAAGTGAGTTTTTGCTCGCCTAGAACTCGCTTTAGATGTTTCTTGAAGCTTTTAACAGCGGCTTCCCATAAGCCTCCTGCACTAGGCCACGCTGGAGCATTGAACGACAATTCGATATTCATTTCGCTTAAGTTCTTAAATAAATCTTCGTTGATGGTAGTTAATATTTGTTTATATTCGTTGTCCAATGCTCGCTTTGCTCCTATAAAGTTAGTGCCGTTATCGCTGTACATTCGGCGGGGCGTCCCTCGCCGCGCACAGAAACGACGAAAAGTTGCTAAAAACGCTGGAGTGCTTAGGTCACTCACCAATTCTAGGTGAACGGCCTTGGTCGCTAAGCAGATAAACACAGCCACGTAACCCTTGAATGTTTTCATCCCCCTACCCTTGCTAGCCTTTAGGTCCACGTGACCTGTATAATCCACGCCAGTGTGCGTGAAAGGGCGGGAAGGAGTGACTCTGGCTCGCGGTAGATCTGCCATGACTTGTTGTTGCTTTTCAGTGCTGAAACGACGACATATAACACACATCCGAAGTTGTTTTTTGACTGTTCTCATGCCGCTTAAGATCCAATACTTTTCCCGTAGGTAAGACAGGGTAAGTCTCGGCCCGCCGTGTAGTGTAATGATGTGAGCTTGATGAATTATTAATTCTGTAAATCGGCTATGGCTTGGCAGGATCACTGGATGTTTAGCTGAGCTACTTATTATAGAGTGGTTAAGGCGGCCACCTACCCTTAATACTCCATTTTCATCCAAGTAGGGACAGAGATTCGCTAGCTGGCTATTGGATTGAACATGACCTTTATGTTTAATGCTCTCCAAATCTTTTTCAAATTCTTTAGCTTGTACGTACTTAATAAGTAGTTCATACGCTTTATTTATTTCCTTAGTCGACAAAACGCTTGATTGTTCAGTTTGTTTATGTCGTAATGCTTCAGTGAAACGTAATATCCATGCTACTACTTTAGCGGCACGTGTAATGGAGCTGTTGTTTATTATTAATTTATCAATGAATGAGCTTGGTTGAAGTAAAGCTGAGGTCACATTTTCTTTTTTTGTTTCAATAGTCGGTGGCTCGTAGGTTTTATTTTTTATGCTGCTGGGTTCAAAGTTAGTTAGCCACTCCGGGCCGTTCCACCAAAGGGGGGTTTTCTGAAGTTTAGCTACCGTTAATCCTCTGGTGGCACAGTCTGCGGCGTTTTCTTCAGAGCGGACATGACTCCAATTGGACGCTGGTATTATAGCTGTTATCTGTTGTACTCGGTTAGCAACAAACTGTTTCCAACGGGATAGGTCGCCGTGTAGCCAGCCAAGAACAACAGTCGAATCAGTCCATGCATAAACATCAAAATTGTTTTTTGCTAGGGAGGTTTTTACAGTTTGAATGAGCTGAGCTAGCAGTAAAGCACCACATAGTTCTAGGCGCGGCAGAGTCACCTTCTTCTTTAGTGGCGCTAGCTTGGTTTTCGCTGCAATGAGGATTGTTGTGCACTCACCCTTATCGTTGTGCGCTACTAGGTACACAGCGCAGGCATAAGCCTTTTCCGATGCGTCACTGTACCCGTGTAGTTGAAAAGTCTTCTGGGTGTCGCCCAAATATCTAGGTATATTAAACTGGCTAACGTTTTGAAGATCTTTTCGTAGCTGTACCCATTCGCTCTGGGTTTGTTCCGAGATAGGATCATCCCATCCTATATAAGAAGACCAAGTATCTTGGAATAAAATTTTAGCTCTTATAGTTAATGGCGATAGCCAGCCTAACGGATCAAATATTTTAGAAATTTCTGATAGTAGCTGGCGTTTCGTTTTACAAGTCTCGGCATGCTCTACTTTGTTCGTAAACATGAATGAGTCAGAGGATGGTGTCCATCTAAGCCCAAGCGTCTTGCGAGACTCGTGACATTTAAAGTCAAAGGGCTTGTCAAGCTGTGCTGTAGATAAGTTTTCCAAAAGCTCTGGATAGTTAGCTGACCATTTACGTAGATTCATTCCTGCGCCATTTAGTATTTCAATCAGCTGATGTTGTAGTTCCTGGGTCGCCTCGATACTATCCCCGCCGCTGAGAAGGTCATCCATGTAAAAATGATTCTCCAATGCTGTGGCTGCTAGCGGGTATTTCGAAGCGTCGTCTTTAGCTAATTGACGCAGGGTTCGCATGGCTAAGTAAGGAGCCGCTTTGGTTCCGTACGTGACGGTCGTGAGGAAATATTCCCTAAGAGGCTCATGCGGGTTATCTCTCCAGAGAATACACTGAAGATGCTGGTCGCTTTCTCTGATTAAAATCTGTCGAAACATTTTCTCTATGTCCGCTGTTATGACATATTTATATTGTCTCCATTTTAAAATCAGAGTTGGTGGATCGTGCTGCAGGTTCGGACCACATTCCATAACATCATTTAGGCTAAAACCTGAGCTTGTTTTAGATGAGGCGTTAAATACTACCCGCATGCTGGAGGTAGTAGATTCAGGCTTTAGGATTCCGTGGTGAGGCATAAGGTATGAGGCGTGTTCACCATGGTTAGCTGGGCGCATGTTACCAAGTAGTTGGTATTCATAAATGAACTGTTTATAGCTAGAAGAGTATTCTTCATTTCTTGCCATTTTATTTTCTAGCTGGATGAACTGTGCTGTTGCTTTAGCTTTAGAAGATCCTATCTTATCTTCATAGTTTGGCTTCATTGGTAATGCTACCTCGTACTTACCATCTACTAGGCGCTTAGTAGTGGCAGTATAGTGCTCTTCGCAATATTGTTCCTCTTTAGTTAGGTCCGACGACGTGTTAGGCATCTCTTCCATTTCCCAGTATTTTGCTATTTCATCTAAGTTGTTGACGACGATGCTGCAGTTGAAGGTTTTGACGCTTCCAGTTAAAATCCAGCCTAGCTTTGTTTGCTGAGCTATTGGTGCGTTTTGGACACCTTTAACTAGGCCGCTCATGATGATATCTGAGTAAACTGAAGCGTCTAACAGCAAGTCGATAGGCTTAGACACATTATAGTCAGGATCTGCTAGACTCATATGTCTGATGTGAGGCCATGATTGCTTTCTAAACGAAACATTCGGAAGGTTGCTAATAACTCGAGGTATAACGCATGCTTCTGTACTAAAACTGTAGTCTTCGTAGATAGACTTGCATTCCAATGAAACTAGATGTTTGCTTTGTTTGTTAACTATACCTACGCCAAATACAGATGCGCTAAATTTCTGACGCGGTAGTCCTAACAGCTGAGTGGCGTTCTCAGATATCAAGGTAATCTGAGAGCCCTGGTCGAGCAATGCCCTTAGAGTGACGTAAGTGCCGTCGATCGCTTTAATTTTTAATAAAATGGTGGCCAATAGAACTTCTTCATCGTCAGCAGAAACGTGGTTTGCTGTGTGCGACTTGTTGCTGAGCGGTTTAGTCGACATAGACGATGTAGTTGTTAGAGGCGATTTTTGCTCAGCTGACCTAGTGGGCAATAACCCCGCGGCGGTACTTGCGTCATGCAATTGCGTATGATGTTCACCACTGCACTCTTTGCATCTTTTAATTGATACACATTTATTTGAGTGTTTAAAAAGACAATTTTTACATAGCTGGAGTTTGTTCACTGTCCTCAATTTCATATCCGGTGGCATGTTCAAAAACTGCTGACAGCGGTATAGCTCGTGATCAATATGACAAAGAGGGCATTTACACGTGGATGTTGGAGCTGCTTGATATTTCGATGAAGGCTTGTAACTATATGGGCTTGGCTTGAAGTTCGGCTTTGTTTGATGCGACTGAGCTGTCTTAGGAGAGGATGTATAATCTTTCTCTTTCTTTTGAGTGGGTTCTAGCGCGATAAACTTACTCTCGAGAAATCCCATTAGCTCATTCAGATTAGGTAATTCTCTTGGAGCTTTGCGAGCTTCTTTGTAAGCTGTGTAAGTTTCGCTATCTAGCTTTTTCGCTATAAGATGCACTAGTATCGGATCCCAAGAGTTAGTATCTACACCTAAGTTGTGAATGGCGTGAATACACTCTGTGGTGGTGTCGTAGAGACGTTTTATCTCGTACGACGTCTGCTTGCTAATGCTGGACTGATTCAGGAAGGTCTCAATGTGGGTGGAGAATAACACTTGCGGGTTATTGTAGCGATGTGTCAATATCTCCCAAGCTATGTCGTAATTTTCAGACGAGATGTTTAAATGCTGAATCAGACGCTCCGCTTCTCCCTTTACTTTACCCTTCAGGTGCTGCATTTTTTGAGCTTTAGATAGAAAATTATTGTTATGTATCGACTCGGAGAACAAATCGAAAAACGTAGGCCAAAGAGTAAATTTTCCTGAAAAGGTAGGTATTTCAAGTAAAGGTGTAGATTTTTGAAGATGGGTTGTAGCTGAAAGTTTTTGATTGAGCGCTTTTTTAGTTATCTTAAATGAATTTTCTTGTCTGATATATTCATCTTGGTAGATCTCATCTTCGCCTTCAAGAATGTTATCTATTTCAAGATGTAGCTTGTCGATAGCACTCCATCTTGACTGAATGCTGCGCAGCTCGTCTTCTAATTCCCACTTCTCGCTAATATCGCTCACTTTAATTCCCGATATTAGCCGCTTGAATGCTCGAAAGTTGGTCCTTTGCAAGGACAAAAGCTCGCTAACTTTGCTAGTAGAACCAGGCTCGGTTTCAGTACCAGTACCTTTACCCGGCTCGAAGGACCAAAATGTTGGGGCAAGACCCTAACAGTTAAAAAAGCTGTAGTAAACTTGCTAAGGGATAGCTAGGGGTGAGTCCGAGGACAGTAAAATAACCGAACACGGCGAGTGATGGAGGTACACTGATTTATTGCTTTCATTACAATAATTATTTGCAACTAGGGCAATGCAAGCTATGCTAAAAGTAAATAAAGTAATTTCTACAAATAAAGTTTTTGCATGTGTGTGCGTTAGCTCGTACATAAACAGCAGGCACATAAACAATGCAAGGTTATTGCCACTTCCACGAAGTACATAGGAGTAAACTTCGTAAAAAACACATATATACAGATCGAAGATTATGATCTACAACAATGTACTATGATGGAGGCGGACAACTACATATGCCACACCTACACGCCGATAAGCAACTTACATGGACCAACAGCATCCTGTGAAGCAAAAATGCTGGGTCAACATGTTTATCAAAACGTTACATGTGATTGGATCCCGCATCGATGCACTGACCAATGGATTAAATTACAGAGACCCAACATATGGCTCTATAATTGCATAGCAGATTGTCCAACCCATATAGAATGCGAGAATCAAATAACAACAACAATGATGACGCAGGCAGGACTTCTTGCCCTAGGGCAGGATTGTGTGATACAGCACAAAGACTCAACAATTTATTCACACAATGTTTTTAGCAGTAAAATCAAAGATGGTATATCATTAGATGTTCCCAAAATTGAGGCACCGAATGACATGAAGGTCGCACCCAAAATTACAAACATCATACTGTCCCAGATGAATTTATCTGAAGAACACAGACTGCTGGAAAATCAGATAAGTGCGCAGAAAGCACAAGAGATCCTACCTAAGGACTTATCAGTCCACGATATCGGTAACTACACGATAAGCAGCTTGCTGGTGGGAGGAATCGTAGTCACGATCATAGTATGGCGATTCAGAGAACACCTTACTGTGTGTAAGTACTAAGAACAAATCCCGCACAACTAAAACTTCTACACAGGCTCGAGAGAGGACAGAAGAGATTGAACTAGAGGAAATTGCACCTTATGCTACAATCAGACGCGGACATTCGACGAGCATCCCTCCGCCAACCCCAGCAAGAAATGAATTTAGAGTGTGAAATTTACTTAACGTTCTAAACTTAACCTTAACTTTACTATTAACTTTTTATAACTATCAACTTTGCTTACTTTGTATTGCTTTTATGTTTGGTGATGCTACAATCAGACGCGGACATTCGACGAGCATCCCTCCGCCAACCCCAGCAAGTAATGAATTTAGAGTGTGAAATTTACTTAACGTTCTAAACTTAACCTTAACTTTACTATTAACTTTTTATAACTATCAACTTTGCTTACTTTGTATTGCTTTTATGTTTGGTGATGCTACAATCAGACGCGGACATTCGACGAGCATCCCTCCGCCAACCCCAGCAAGTAATGAATTTAGAGTGTGAAATTTACTTAACGTTCTAAACTTAACCTTAACTTTACTATTAACTTTTTATAACTATCAACTTTGCTTACTTTGTATTGCTTTTATGTTTGGTGATCTGAGTAGGTACTCATAACTTTCCCTCGGGAGCATGTACGAGCCAATATTGCTCGTACAGCATTTTTACTTCATTTATAGCATTAGAAAGCTATTACAAAACAGTCGTAACGAAACCTTTGCCACGCCACGGTGTCGGCACTTTACGTACTTATCATTACGTGCGGCTCAGATCATAAAACTAACATTACCTATCTATTCTCTTAATAAATCTAAAAACTATAACAGTGGTTTGGTATCAAGTGTACTACACTATAACTATAACTGGAGTGCCCTCAACGAGGATAACCCCAACAAAAATCTTAAAATAAAAACATTTAGGTACTTATAAATTTATTAGAATTTGGTACCTACCTACCTACTACTACTTATTAAATTATATTGGAATTTATAACATTAATCTAAATCTACATATCGCTGTCTCCTGGGAATAAAAGTATAACTGCAAAAACACAACTTCACAGGAGAATCAAAAAACATGTTTTCGTTGATAACTTCACAAATTGTGCAAAATGGTGCGCATAGTAGTGCGCAAAATAAATAAGAACTTTATTATGTAAAAAAATTGTTACTGACTGGCTTTTCATTTGTTAATCTCCATTCCTCTATCGTTCTGTCTGTACCTGAGGTCTGTACCTACCTACTATGTGCAGGTGCAGTCCACTCTCGTTAGAACCAGCGATAAGAGCTGTTTTATATGTTTGTAGCTTATATTTGTATAAGAGGAGTATTGGAACGAGTGAAGCTCATAAACTATATAAGGTAGGACTAGGTACAGCTGGTTTTCTTGACACCAGTTTAGTATAGAGTTGAGATCTTTCTGTAGTGAATAACAATCTTCTAGTGATTGTATGTTTTTAATCATTTTTTAAGGTCGTCGGCATACAAAAGACATTGGCTAAAATTAAGGCGATCTGCTAAGTCGTTAACCATGATAGAGAAAAGCAGAGGACCCAGTGATGAGCCCAGGCTAACACCCGACCGACCCAGTGTGGTAAGACCTAGAGTTGTAGCAGCCAAGTCGCACAAACTGGCTGCGGTCTCGAAGATAATCTGCAAAAAAGTTGATCAATTTTGGTGAAAATCCAATAGACCCGAGCTTTTCGATCAACACATCATTGTTTACATGGTCAAAGGCCTTCCTAAAAAAGGATAGCGGGAATATCGCATAAAAAAAGAAGAAGAAGAAGAAACCAAGAAGAAGAAGGACTTCTTTCGCCATTTTATTATGTAATTTCGGTGGCATTTTACTAATGAAGCCTTGGATACGTAACAGGAGATTTGGCAAATGAAATGGGGGAGTATTCAAGAAGATTTCTCATTTGACGAAAGATTTCCGTTCGAGTTTTGGAATGACAAGCCGCCATGTTTTTTCAAAATCAAATTGACGTGACTGAATACATATTTGAAGTGGAGTAAAGAAGCAGAAGGAATAAAAAGAAGAAGAAGAAGAAACCAAGAAGTGAAGTGAATCCAAGAAGAAGACTAAGCTAAGATGTTACTGATTGGGCGGTATAGTCGCTCAGCGACAAAGCCCTTTTCTTTTTTTGTTCATGTAAATAAAAAAAAACTTTGGCAGTTTTACACGACAGCCAATAACTTTATAACTTTTGACATTTCAAAATGGATATTGTCAAGATATTGTAATGTTTTTGAACAGTTTTTATCAAATCAAAAGAAGAAATCATGAGAAGAGTGCCTGTCTCCTACTACTATTTGCCACGTTACTAGTTCGTTTAT
This sequence comes from Epirrhoe tristata, assembly GCA_951394285.1. Classification (NCBI taxonomy): domain Eukaryota; kingdom Metazoa; phylum Arthropoda; class Insecta; order Lepidoptera; family Geometridae; genus Epirrhoe; species Epirrhoe tristata. The sequence continues at coordinate 17,422,352 of OX596136.1, read as the reverse complement.
GAAGAGTTATTTTGTGAAAAGTGAGATATATACGAAATGAAAGTATACTAAAACCCAGTTATCAGAGACTCTACGCACTATGATTTCTCACGGGCAACGCTCTCCAGCTTGCATCCATGTTGTGTGCAGTGTCCGTGAGGTGAAACCCCAGGACCCAGGAACAGAGCGAGGGGTGCGGGTAGCGCGGGGAAATAGCGCGTACCCTCCTGGACGTGGCAAGACCCACTTACTGCCTACTCTACAAAGCCCTAAGGATAAGGCTGGTTTACCATTTAGTTTATGTGGAACATTTTATTCCTTGGTCCGATTCACTCCAAACTCGATATAAATAAAATTTAAAATAAATAATGAAACATGTATTTCTAATTATTGTAAAACTACCCCTCAGGGCTAAAAATCAAACACTTTTTTCGTCCAATCAGCTATGGACAGTCCATTAATGGCCCCCATCCGATATCGTCCGAAAAGGAACTTCGTTCCAAAAAATCAAATTGATTCTGTCCTCTGTCGCACGCAGTGCAACCAAACCCAGCGCGCTTGTATGCCCAGTGCCTGGGTCTGCCCGCGTTTGTCGCTCTAGCTAGAGTACACAGACCAATCTTTATTTAGTGGCTAACTATGGTTCTAGCACAATGGGTACAGACACAGACACACACACCTACATAAAACATTTCTTTAAATGCAACCCCAAAAATTATTGTACTTACAAGTACTTACCTAAAAAGTATCTTATATGTGAGTGAGTAGGTAGGTACCTAACCAAGATTCAATCAAACATTCAAAAAACTTTGACTGAGCAGGTAGGAGGTACTAGGTACTACCTATACATTCTGTCTCTATACTGTGATGTAAAATTCTCTATATCTTTGTATAGCGTTTATTACTAAGAAAACGACATAAAAATAAGTTGGTATTTTTTTATGAGCTACGTTCGATACCACAAAGGTGTTCCACTGGTGTTCGAGGGCAGGGTCCACGGCGAGCGGAGGGAAGGTCGGCAGTAGGGGTGTGGGGCTGGCGGGGGGCGGCGGCGGCGCCACTGGAGCCCTCTCGTGCCGAGCGCCCAGCGCCGCGCGCAGACCGCGCTCCGCCGCGCTGTCGCCGTCCACGCTGGCAGCTAGCGTCGGCGTCGGCTGCGTCCGCGGCGCACCTGGATGGAGACACCATACGTGAACGGCCAATGGATCTTCACAACATTGAAGTTAGGCTGTTTCCTTGTCAGCGGAAGTGGACGTAGAAGAACTAAATAAGTAGGTACCTAGACCTACCATGCAGGAACGTGTGGTCGTCGAAATATTTAAAACATCCATGTTAAATTTATAGTCATTTTATTACTAAAGCATTCATAAGTATACAAAAATAAACCTACCTACGACAAAATATACCGTCCATTAATTAGGTAGTAGGTAGGTACTACCATAAAATCAACGCAAGGGTGAGGCAGATGAATGAAACGGGGGCGGTGCGCGGGGGGGCCGCGTCCAGAAGCGCCACGTCGATGTAGTCGCACACCACATCATCCCAGTTATCGGTGAGCTCCTGGATGTTGCGCGCGCCCGCCACCAGCTTGTGCCGCATTAGGCTCTTCACCTTCTCGAGCTGGCGTGGCGAGTCACCCGACACGTGCCGCGCGCGCATCCAGGGGTTCGCGCTCGTGCCCGGCTCTACCATAACCAGTGTTGGCAGCTTGCTCGTCACCTGCAGTAGGACTGGCGGCTTCTTCGAAGTTTCACCCTTGTCGCTATTCTTCTTTAGCGATTTTTTTAATATCGAGAGGCGGGATTTCTCTGCTATAGAAAGCTCGGTGGAGGAAGATTCCGCGGTGATCACAGCGGGGGATGACGTGGAGATCGTTAGGATCTCGCGCTCGGTGGGCGCGGGGGTCGGCTCCGGCTCCGACGTGGAGCTGAGCGTGGGCGCGGGGCGGCGTGGGGAGTGCGAGGGCACGGGCACGGCGGTCGGCGCGTCCCCCGCCCGCCGCCGCGCCGTCCACAGCAGCGCCAGCAGGTCGGCGGTGGTGGCCACGCTCGTCGGCTCCTGCGCTGGCCCCCGCGCTGGACACACATACACAACACTCGCGTTAACTAGTCTGCTCCTTCGGCACGCGTGCCACACTATAATATATCTACGCTAAAATCAGGGCCTGATCATTGAGAAGCAGAAACCCGAATCTAAAGTTCGAAATAGCTGAAATATAAAAACCTATGTGCATTATGCCCAGGTTTTTATACGCGCGAAACATTCATGGAGGAATGAAGGTATCTTATGATAATGCAGTATTTTAGATATAGGGCATAGTCAACTCACTGGTAGTCCTGCGCAGCAGCAGCGGCAGCTTGTTCTTGACGTCGTGCAGGCGGCGCATGTCGTAGTAGTCTCCTTCGTCCCGGTAGAGCGGCGGACGCGAGCGCGCGCGTGGCGCTGGTTCGCCTGTCTCCGCGTCCGCCTCCGCCTCCGCCTCCTCCATCGCCTCCTCTCGCTCCATGCTGTCGCTCTTCAGCTTCCTGTCCAATATCAGATCCTCCTCCAGCTCTAAGTCACCGCTCCTCAAGGGCTTTACGAAATTGCTGAACAATCTATCTCTAGGTTTCCTTCGAATTATTCTTTCGGTGGTTGTTCCAAGATTTAATGTATATAGATCTTCATCTAGGAGTTTATTCTTACTGACGCGATAGTCGTCCTTATCTAGGTAATCCTTGGAAGGAAATTCGTCGTCTCTCGGGCGCGGCCGGCGCGAGCGGCGGCGGCGCTGAGGCTCCTCCGGCGCGAGTGGGGCGCGGGGCCGCGCGCGCCTTCGTCCGGACCTAAGCCTCGGGAGCGCCTCGATTTCACCGCCATCGCCAGGATTCTCTCGTCTTTGCACTCGTTTTCTTGCTGATTTCTTCCAGGTATCCAAATCTAAGGTATCTTTTGTAGGTCTTTCATGGTTACCTGTAGGTGCAAAGGAAGAGTGTAATTTTGGTACAAAATAAATAGGTAGGTACTTAGTTATGAATAATAATATAGTGGAGCACCTTGCGAATCTTCAAGGTTGTAGTCTTGCGGCGCGGGCGGACCGGGCGCGCGGTAGTCGAGCGCGGCGCCGTACTGCACGGGCGCGCCGTCGCCGTACAGCGGGCCGCCGCCGCCGTACTCGCCGCCGCGTGCGCTCGCCCCCACCAGCGCTACCAGCGCCAACCAGCTGCGCCACGCCCGCATCTCACGTCCTATGCCTCTAATGGTAAACTCGGCCGACTGCGACTTCCAAATGAGTCAACTTGCTGCATAATTTTAACGATTCAGCCCTTTCTGAGAACTATGAATTTGACGTAAAATTTGACGGCAAAATTAACTGACAGAAGAACGATGAGTGCCTATGGGGGCGTAATGCTGCGGTAGGTATAAAAAAAAACCTTAAGCTACCTAACAAGGTACCTACTAATTCTGAGCAACAAAGGTTTTACTCTCCTCCAATCCCTACACTCGGAGAGGGATCGTCGCCGTATCATCATCATCATGGAACTCCGTCTCACGGGGCGCTTATGTACCTTCGTCTCTCCGTACCGTGCAACACGATCTAGGCATTTGTGAAGTTAGCTGATTCGATGGGCGGGTTGCCGTGGTCCGTGCTGTGATGTAGGTCCTACCTAGCCACAGGCTGGCAGGATGGCAATTGGCAGGATGTCACGGTGACGATCCTTACTACTCGTATAAGTAACTACTCGTAGTAGTCCACTCCATATATATAGGAGTACCAAAAAGGTACCATGCTTAATCTATGGTCCACTCAGTGGTGACGTCAAAAGATGAAAAAAAAAATATACCCCATGTAGGTATATTCTACGATTTTTCGTAGTTTTCGAGTTAAATGCATTCAAAACTTTTTATTGAGAATTTCCTATTAAAGCGGGTTAAAATAATAAAAAAAAAATTGGTGGTTTCATGTTTTTTTTTTATAAATAATTTACTTACATTGTACTTCATGCATACAAAACTCTGCTTTCCGATTTTGTGTTTGAGATAGTCAATGTTTAATTTTCAACAAAAAATTGGGACATTTTTTGCCATTTTTGAAGGAACTAGTGGCTCTGCTATTTTATTTAGTTTTCTCGTGTTTTACTAGGTTTTATTATGTAATTTCGGTGGCATTTTACTAATGAAGCTTTGGATACGTAACAGGAGATTTGGCAAATGGAATGGGGGAGTATTCAAGAAGTTTTCTCATTTGACGAAAAATTTCCGTTGGAGTTTTGAAAAGACAAGCCGCCATGTTTTTTCAATTGACTCAAATTGACGTGACGTACATATTTTGAAGAAAGATTTGAAGTGAAAAGAAGAAGAAGGAATAAAAGAAGAAGAAGAAGAAACCAATAAGTGAAGTGAAACCATAAAGAATATGAAGACCTATATGATGAAGACCTAGACCTAGATGATGATTTTTACCGATTGGGCGATATAGTCGCTCAGCGACAAAGCCCTTTTTTTTTGTGAATAAATAATAATAATAATAACAAAAAATTAAGAATCCAAAAACACTATGTCTTGGTTTCTGTGTATTTTCAAAAACTTCAAGGGACTGTTGACTGTAAGCTTTTGCTATAACTACCATTAAAAATGATATCTAAGAGGCAATTTTTTGCTGAAACGTGTAATTCCCAGAGTGAGCAATTTGATCCAAGTTAATTTCTATTGCCTGTTTTGTCATTCGTAAGCCTAATTAAGATATATAATAATAGAGAAAATGAAGCAGAATAAACAAAACGCTTTATTTTAGTTAATATTTTTAACAAAAATTCAACTAACACCGTTTGAAACCGTAACAACCATCAGTGGCATAGCTATTCTAAAAAAAAAGATGCATACGCATTATATACAATTTAGATACCATGGAGAGCTGCAAACCATATTTTAAACAAAAAAACATTTTAACAATACATAGTTTATATATCCTAGAAGTAGGAACATTTGTAAAAAAACATATAGACCTTTTTAAAATTTACACCCGCCCTCAAAATTTACGCCAAAGAAATAAATTAGATTTTCCTTTTTCTAAACTTCAGATGATTCACACCGCTCCGTATGCAATGTCTACTAAAATATTCAATCAAATCCCCCAAGAAATTCGACACCATAATTTGCCAAAATTCAAATCCCTCTTAAAAAAATATTTAATAGAAAACAGCTTCTATTCTTTGGAAGAATTCCTCTCTAAATAAATATGTAAACTATGTAAATTTCTAAGCTGTAGGCTTAATGTTATAATTAATAATGTTTAATGTTATAAATTCTAATATAATTAAGTAAGTAGTAGTAGGTAGGTACAAAATTCTAATAAATTTATACCTAAATGTTTTATTTTAAGATTTTAATAAAAGATCTCATAGATTTAAGAAATGTTTGTTACACAAACTCAATTTTTATATTAATATAAAAAAAATTGCGATGTCCTTACAGGACTCATGTGTTAGCTACCTAGTACACCTATCTATAAGACCTTGTACACTCACATGTAAGCAATAAATACTTTGAATTTGAATTTGAATTTGAAAATTTAGGTAGCCAAGGGGCCTGGTGCAAAATAAACCGGGGCCCTAACTGAACGGTTTAGGTTTTATCAAGTTAAATTATGCAGGGTGTGGCAAAATGTTAACGTATTTGATTTTTTGTAAAAACTTACGATATGCCTCGTCATTTTCTGGGTAACTATTTCAAATAATAAATAATGCAGTTGTTTTTATTTTCAAAATAATCATACAGCTATAGTTTCCGAGGGCCTGTTTAGCCTGTTAGACGTCACAGCTCACCACTTCAACTGCAATACTACGTCCCTAAATAATTACGTTTTTATACTAAAAAGAAAACCGACTTCAATGTTTGAATCGAAACGCGGTGTGACTCAGGGCGTCAAGCTGTCGATTCGATTTCTATTTGTGACATGGCTAGGAGGGAAGGTGTTTATAGTTTTACGGGGAAACTATCAATCCCTCAGGAATAAAATTTATATGGGACCACCTCTGGAATATACCTTTTCAAACATGAAAAGAATTTTGCAAATCGGTCAACAAATGGCGGAACAATCGCGTAACAAGATAAAAAAAAAAAAAAAAAAAAAAAACATACAGACGAATTGAGAACCTCCTCCTTTTTTGAAGTCGGTTGAAAAACCACTAAAGCTCAAAGTAAACCTTGGATTATCTCTAGATAATCCAAGAAGGATACAAAAGGCACAGTTTTGGTCTATACTGAGTGATGACGTCACGCGCTCTGATTGGAGTACCTACCAGCTTCATGGCGGTTGTTGTATTTTCTATATTTATTTTATTAAACAATTTAATAATCTAAACATTATTAGGACAATAAATGCATTTTTCTCAATCCTTGAATCCTACGTTTTATTAGTTCAATTAAATATTTTGGCGATTCTTGATAACTGTCATCACCCTATTGCTGGCTACAGGCTGTCAAAACGCAAAAAAAAATTAGTGAAATATCTCTTTGACAACGTCGTCATGACGTCAGTGAACTGAAATAAAATCAAACATTTCCACTATGCTAAATTCTTGTTAAATAAAAAAAGCGATTATGTACAAAAGTCCTTCCTTTCTTTCCATAACGATGCCAAAGTAAAGCTGCGTAAAGTTATGAGCGGGACAAAAGATAAGAAGGAGGAAGACTGCAGCTGCTACGCGGAGTCTCGTACGCAGAAAGCCTGCCCTCCCGTGAGGAACGTCACGCACCCCCTGGTGAGCCCCTGCCCCCTGCCCTGGTGCACTAGTAAAACAAACAAACTTCTTAGAGTTGGGACTTTCTATAAATGGACCTACTTACTAAAATTTACTAATACCTACTTCCTACCAGATGATAGGTGCCTACCTACCTATGCATTTTAACGCAGGGCTTGGCGTCCAGCACCGTCCATACGAGTGAATGATAGGTTTACTAATAAATGACAGTGCTCCTATCTACCTTTAACCTTACCTTTTACTTTTTACAATAACCACTTATCAGGTAGGTATCTACTACCTACCTATCTCATCCTTGACGTGACGCTTTTAGTTCTGAATTGTTTGTTGTGTTTTGTTTCAGCGCTACTACGAGTTCACACAGGATGAGATAAAGGCACTGGAAGAGTGCGACAAGGAGAGCTTCTACCAGCGATGCCTGCCCTTCAGCACGCTGTTCGCGACGGCAACCTTCGCCGCCATGAAGTACGGTGAGTGTCCCATATAGGATAGGTACCTACTTATTGACGGTTGAGTGGCTACCTACCTATAGGATTAAATGTGCCTACCTACCTACATTCAATCCTATAGGTAGCTGTTCAATTTACTATTGTTGCCGGTTTGTACCCTACCTACCCTGCCTGATAAAAAGTATAGGTAGGTAGGTACGTACGTATTTAACTGCCTAATGTAAGTAACCTACCTTCCTAGGTAGGTAGGTACTTACTATTATATTACGGATATTATAGGTAGGTACCTACACTTCGTTCAACGGATCTAGGCATTCGTGAAGTTAGCCGTTTGTCTGCGCAGTAACCGCATCTTCATACAAAATTGTGTTGGGCGAACTGTACCTACCATGAATAGGAATATTCAGCATTGGCAGTTGGTAAAGTGAGAGTCGGCATTCGGTAGGGACGCCACGAAAACCTTCATACAAGTAAGAGCCGGAGTCATGTTGATATCCGTAAGAGTTTAAGAGTGACGTTCCTCCCGACCGACGCCTTACTTCTATGAATGTTTTCTTCTAGGGTACCTGAGTAGAAGCCCACACTTCGGTGCCACGCCCAAGGTGCTGATCGCAGCGTTTCTGGGCCACATGTGCGGCCGCCTGGCCTACCTGCCGCACTGCGAGCGCAAGCTGCGCGCGCTTCCCGGCCACGTCGGCAACGTCATGCGCAAGCATCACGCCGACAACTATCCGCCTCCGAAGAAGTAGAGTCTGTCAGTGAACTGGGTGTTCCTTCAGGTCCTACCAACCACTGCATAGTGCAATCACACTGCCTTTGCCATCGACTTCCTAAGTTCCGATGTGCTGACTTACACTGCCGCAAGCAGCTGTTAAAAAAAAACCGACCTAAATTCTATCGATAAAAAATCTAGGCCCACATGGCTACTGTACGTAATCGAATAAAAATGAAAATTATTTAAACGGTGTCTTTCTTTAGATGGTAAGGTAGATCCAGTGTATGTACAGTATGCACAACCATCTTTCTTTAGCTCTCTGAAGTAGCTGCCCAAGCAGAACCCATTTCTGATGACGCCTAAAAATCGAAGACAGTGTTTTATAGCTACCTCGCTCACTCGCTTAGTTTGTTGCATCGTGCTATCTCGCCTACTCGCGCAAACCTGCGCAATCGCTTAGTGCACCTAACTTCAGAGAGCTAAAGATTGGTTGTGTGTACTGTCAAATGAAAGTAGAGACTGAAAAATCGCGGCAAATAAAAAAAATAGAAGCGTGACAACAACAAAAAATAGTACTTAAAATATGTAAGAATATTTAAAATATCTGCAGGGTAAATTTTCTAGCACTATGTTTAAAATAATAACCAAGTATCAAGTTGTGTTCTTCCAAATGTCCTAATAATTAATGGGCTGCCACGTTTTTTTTCTAGTTCCTCTATGCGTAATTACGTCGAAATGTCAATGTCAGGTGTCAATGACAAATGTGTCAAAATGTCAGATGGAAATGCTTTGATTGGGGGATGGGTTAAATAATATCAGCTATTTTTGCGAATCATGCTTCTGACTGAATCTTCTGATAATTAATTTAAGTTTTAGACCTGTGACAGTAACTTCGAGAGTCTGAAATTACTGTGAGTTCATAATAATGAACGACCCAAACTCGTTTGGGTATCAGGACACGCCGGGCGGCGGGTCAGGAGCGGCGGCGCCGGCGGGCCCTCCGAACATGGTAAGATAAGGTAACGAGCGGTTGCTGGCGGCTGAAGAGAGAGGACGGTTGAGCTAAGCAGATGTGGCTTGTGTACAGACGCAGTACAAGTTCTCCCCGGATGAGATGCGCGTGTTGCAGGAATGCAACCGCGAGAGCTTCTTCCAGCGCTCGCTGCCGCTGGGCGCGGCACTCGGCCTGGCTGCCACCGCTGCCGTGCAGCAAGGTGAGCCGCCGTTTCCTCTTCAACCTCCTAATGAATCTTAACACCCTTCTTCCTTCTCCTGGATGATTCACATTATACTAATAGTGTTACCAAAAAATCTCAATACTATGAATTTGAAGCCTGTTTCCGAATACCTTTAAGATGCATTGCCAACAAAAAATGTTTTACAAAACAAACTACAAATAGCCAACTGCTGTACTGACATCTTCTTCCTTTGCACGATTATGTGGATATAAGGAGCTCCTTATACACTGTTTTAAATTGAAATTGAAGCAGCACTATCTTCAGCAGTTGTCTTAATTTTTAGTTTCTTGTTAGCATTTCATAAGTATTCATTTTAGTAGGTATATTTATGTATTAATTATATATTAGTATATTGTTTTTATATTATTAATGGCACGTATTAGGATTATTTAAATACTTTTTTCAGCTTTGTTTCCCTCTAAATGAAACTTCTGTGCACTACCATCCTTTTTGTATGCTTCTTTGGTTTATTTTCCATCCTGCCTGGAAGAAATCACTTTCAGTGATAAGGCCGCCCATTGTACTACACTACTTACTACTACTACATTCAATGTCCAAAATCAAAATGTCCAACTAGAAATAATGACCAACAAGATATTCGTCCAACTATGAATTGAAAATTGTCCAATATTATCAGGCAGCTGATCTCATCTCTGCAAAGCTTCTCTTTCGTTGATGAAAACTGACTGCTATTGCAGATGTTTTAATCTATAAGTCTAAATGAGCCAAGCCAATGTTTATTGTATATTATTAGAGCTTGTAAACAATTTAAATGTGTTTCTGTGTGCATGTGCTGTTGGTGTTTTATGCTCATGTGTTTTGTTTTATATGGCTTTGGGCGAATTTGTTTTGAACTTTGTACTTATGTGATTATTCTCAATAACATTGTGTGTCAGCACATATTTCCAGTATCAGAAAATAAAGGAGATTCACCAAGCACTAAAGGCGATTCGTTTCACTACATTTTTTTTTCAACGTTATTGAAATATTGCTTATATCATTACTTAATGCTTGAACTTAAAGTGAGTATGAAATTTTTCAATAAAATCTGATAAGCCGTAGAAACATTGAATCAAAATTCCATAAAATAATGAAGACTAGCCAATTTTGAGTTAGTATAACTAACCTATATAAATACTTGTATATTCCTAGGATATCCCTATAATTAATAATAATAATAAATAAATAAATAATGCTGGACATTTTCACACAGCATCATCTAGCCCCAAACTAAGCAAAGCTTGTACTATGGGAACCAGATAACTGATATACTACTTATATACTTTTTGTTTGTAAATACATACATATTATACATAGAAACACCCAGACCCGAGACAAATATCTGTAGGTCATACAAACATTTGTCCCGCGGCGGGGATCGAACCCGCAACCTTCTGCGTCGCAGGCGGACCTTCGCCCACTGCGCAACAGAGGTCGTCAATTGATTGATGATGTGGTATAGTTCGCGTCAAGTAAAAAAAATGCTGGATGTCAAGCTGCGCCATGGGTGATGGTTGATTGTGGGTCCATTTGACGGTAGGAAGTGAGGCGCGGGACGGGAGGAGGGAGGGTCACCCGCCACACGCTTCTGTTATAAGGGATTGGAAACAAAGCCATAGTGGGATTCCGAATCTTTTGAACCTTTTACAATTCGCCTGGCGTGTGGACGCGGAGCGTTTTGTTCCTCTGCGGCCGTTTAATACATTGTTTTTCAACACACTTGCTCATAAAGTGGCTCTATGGTCACCGCAATAAGGCACATAATGACACCCATAATCAAACTGTGACTTTTTCATTACTATAACTCACTAGTGAGTAATAGAATTTTTTTTTAATTTTATTGGTTGAGTTGCTTTGTTCTTTAAAAAGTTTTTATTCAGAAAAAAGATCGTGTTCAATAGAACAAATAAATTAATGTTCCTATTGCTTGCTCATTTCATGCAACTTCTTATTTAAATAGATAATTTTAACTCGTACGTGTTTAATAAATAAAACTTTCACTCAAATATAACTTTTGTTTTCTCTGTAATAAAAGAAAACTTTAAATTCCCCATTTTGTACGTGGCAGAATAGGCCGCAAACCCTATGCGCGGCGCGGAAATATAGTCTGTGGCCGATCGCAATGCGCGCGCACAGGAAAACTGATTAATTTTTCCCGCAATAGCGAAACATTTTTCACAACTCGTTTTCACTGTTGAAAATGAGTTTTTATTGTTATTTTATTCACAAGTGTGTTGAAAAACGCCGTATGATACACGTGTGTATTGATGATTACCGTCCTCGGTTCTGTTAAGAGCCTCGCCTAACGGCTCGGCTCTTAAAAACACCTCGGCGGTAATCACCAATGTTACACACTAGTACCATAATGTACTATTATAATATCGGTGTCGGTGAGCAGTCACGTGACTCGCACGTAATCTTTTCGAGGCGAATCCAAGAATTTATTCTTATCCCATCCCAAAAATTCCCAACGCGCCTAACGAAGTTTTCACTTCAAAAATGTAAAAAAAATTATGTAAGAGAATCGATTCTACTAAGCGATAACTCCTTTATTCTTATGGTTGCCTGGTGTTTTTGATTCAAATATGGGAAGTTTTTTTTGCTCGCAACGTTCGCTATACTATAACCAACAATTACGATGGGTGACCATTATTTCGCCTAGAAGACACTATGTGGAATGGCCCTCCCAACAAAATGGAACGATGATTTTGCAAATGTTGAGTTGAATGTTACTATCAACCTATAAGTATTGACCCCGTGTCAACCTTGGGCCTTATTGTGTAACTCAACTAGCAATCGACATCAACTTCTTTTTGCCATTGACTCTGTTGGGATGACAATCGATCTCAAATTATTCAATAAGCCGGTTTCGTAACAGGTCATGTGCCTTGCGACGCGAATCAAAGATTTTTTCCCATCTCAAAAATGCCAAATGCGCGTAAAGAAGTTTTCACGTCTATAATTAAGTACTATCAGAACTGGCAAAGTAAGATCACCAAACATTGAGTAGCGTTCTATAATAATGACAAAATAAGCTCCATTATGATGTATCTTGTTGCAGGGTACCTGAAGCCAAACCCGCGGTTCGGAGCTTTCCCGAAGGTAACGCTAGCAGTGATTGTGGGCTACTTCCTCGGCAAGCTGTCCTACCAGCAGGCCTGCGCAGACAAACTTATGGCGCTGCCCGGCTCCTACATCGGACAACTGCTCAGGGACCGTCGCGATGGAAAGATTGGAGGGTAGCTTCATTGTTTTCTGCAACTATTATGAGAAAAACCAGATATAACATATAAGAAATAATAATAATAAATAAATAATGCTGGACTTTTCACACAGCATCATCTAGCCCCAAAGTAAGCAGAGCTTGTGTTATCGGTACTAGATGACTGATATACTACTTATATACTTTTATTAAATACTTATTTATGAATGTAGTAATGGTTAAACTTTGACAAGATAATATACATCAATGAAATACTCGTAATCCTGCAGTGACACAAGGCAAAACTGCATGGCTAGAGAGTTTACTCAGCGCAGAGCACACATATTGAGGTGATTTATTTTGTGTGTAAATAAACCTTTTTCTATTCCATGAATTGGATATAGGACAAATGTGGCGTCGCGTCAGGCGCCGGCGGGCATGCTGGGCGCGACGCCGGGCGACATCTACTCGGACGCGGGCCCCGGCAGCGCGCTGCACCTCGACGCCGACCGGCCCGGGCACGTGTTCAGCGAGGACCTCTCGCGGCCTGACCCCACCGGTAAAACTAACACATGTTACATCAAATGGCTAGGCGCTTCATTGAACGGCTGATCAGACTAATAAATAAAAGTATCGAATTATTTAGCTTCGCACGCTTTGACCATTTCTTGTAAATAAGGCCAATTTAACCTTTTTAAAGAAATTGTGGATCAGGGGTGCCGCGCGAGCCTGTTCCAGCTATAGAGCACGCAACGCAGGCCTCTCGACACTAAGGTCTATCATGATTTGAGAGCTCGAGTTGTTCATTCCTGTGAATAATAGATTATTGTGTCCGTCAGGTGTGCCCGAGAGCGCGGCGGAAGGCACGCTGCGGCCGCCGCTGTCGTACGACGAGCTGCGGCGCCGCAACCGAGGAGACCACGCCGAAGCCAAGCAGGACCCCTACAGGTCAGCCTTTTATAAATCACATAAATGATTGCTTATAAGCAAACAGAATTCGATTGAAGGGAATAGCTTTGGTATGTGATATTGGCTCGATCGCCAACTATCTGGTGTTTTGGTGGATTCGCAAGCTTTAGTTTGCCACTGTAATGTAGTGCTGTTGTATCTCTAGACTATCGAGTTTTCAGGTTAAGGGATAATTTATTATATGCACTTTAAGCTCTGAAAACTAGTAGTTTGTTTAAATACAAATTAGTCTAATCACAACGCACACTATGTTTAGGGAATCCGGGTACAAGAGATTGAATGAACTCGTGAATGCAAACTGTTAACATTCACAGATACACAAGCTAATGTCCGGTACTTGCTACAACTACAAGCGATGCTTCCATGTACCTTGTACAGTTGTATATGTATAGTCTAAGCGATTAGAAAACGAAAGAAATAGCGGAGGAAACTAAAACTATTCCATCAGCCATTACATTCATAAAATGAATGAATTAAAGACTTTATTGTATCCAACTATAATTTATTACAAATCTAATAAGTAAATGTACGATACCAACAAGAAGCGGTGACTGCCGGCGGCGCGCGGCGTACGATCAGAACTAGTTTACAACTACTAAGTAGAGTTTGTCGCACAGGTAAACACGTGCTATAGCGGCATCCAGTGAAGAATGCTGAGCCGAGCCCGGCCGAGCCGGCGCCGCGCGGACCTACCTGTAACGTACCACAAACAATAGGTACTCGCCGCACCTTACTCTGTCTGTCAGTACTTCAGTAGGTACCACCGATAGCTTGTTGAAACGTTATAGCACGTGGGTATCTTGTCACATGCCATGTTATTATTGATACTCACAGTAACATCCATTACATACATTGTATCTGTGTTGGTCTGTAGAGTTATTTAGTTTGGAACGCTTTTTACTTAGGTTCTGTTTCCATAGTATTCAAAAAGTAAATAGAGTATAATTGAACTAATATTATTTAAGAAACGTCAAGCTCGCGATCACAGCCGTCGGTAGGTAGGAGATGTATAGTTTATTATGGACTTACCGATCGTCCATATTAGGCGGTTTGTTCACACCTAATAAATAAAACCAGCCTCCGGATGGAGCACCTACCTGGGCCGGTCTTCGGCTTGATAACCCGTAAATTGTGATCGAATGTGTTGTGTATCCTTTATGTATAAAATAAATGTTTGTTTGCAGAGTGGAGCCGTCGACGGCGCCGCTGGTGCGTCGGGCGCCGCCGCCGCGCCCCGCGCCGCCCGCCACCAACGCATACGGAGACGTGCTGGACTAGCCCTCGAACAAGAGGGAGGTCGTACAAATCTAGAGTAGAACTTTCAAAACGTAGTCAACCGGAGGTCCCTCGCCGGCCACTCGGCGCAAGCTTCGCGAACATGCGAACCTCTCCTCTCAGCGCGCCTGTGTCGTAGCGAGCTTCGCAACTATTACTTAGCGTAATAAAACTGTTGTGAGCTTGTTGAATATGCATGTGGTGTTGCAATTACGTAAAACTAATAAGTGGATTAAAGTTTAGTTGTTATAATCTGTGTTTTATTCCAAAATATATAATTTAGTGACATTATGAGGTGGAATCAGTTTTTGAGAGAAAAGTCAAATGTAAAAAAGTATTCATTCAGTAGGGGGGGACCGCTGGGATCACTTTAAAATAATTTTACTCCTGTTTTTTCGCGACCAATACCGTGAAGAATCAGGGCAACGAACACGGTTTGGGGCCCAACTTTTTTAGGTGATCATCTAAAAGCTGGCATTGTAAGACTAGTTTCGCCCTCGGCTTCGTACTTAGTTGTTATGGAGCGAAACACTCAGCCATATGATAATAGACGATAGTCTATGATCACAAGCATAGACTTGAAGTTCACGACCTTTTGTCTGAGATCACGACCATCGATTTCCGCTGTCTGTCTGTCCGTCCGTCGTGTCACCAGTCACCAAGCTGTATCTCATGAACCATGATAGTTAAACAGTTGAAACTTTCACAAATGATGTATTTCTGTTGCCGCTATGCCCTATAACAACAAATACTAAAAACAATGAAAGAAACATAATTGCACAATTGTCCGTGTCACACTCGCCGCACTCATTCTTTACAAAAAATTCTGATGACGTCAGAAAATGCGGCTCGCTTCTGACGTCTCAGCATTACTTCTATTCAATTGACAGCTCGGCTGGATCGTGGGGCTCTCATACTAGTTTTTTTTTGCCGTTATCTTAGATAATGGTACAGAACCCTTCATACGAGAGTCCGACTTGCACTTGGCCAGTTTTTAATTTTTCCTCCAAGATCAAGACTATTACTGGTACCTAGTGTACCTACCTACTACAGTGTTAATTGTATCGTTTGCTCGTCCCAAACTAGTACTAAAGTAAGTCTAAGTACTAATATATGAATAAAATGATTAGTAATTTTTTTTAAATATTTTAATTACAATTAAGATGCCTTTTAAGGCAGGTATTGTACGATCACGATCTACAAACGACATTACAAAGGCCCTGTGGACTGTACAATTTTATTGTACACAATAAGTTACTAATAAAACAAACATGCCTGAATCTGTGTAGATTCATGCTGTGCTCTTTGTTTACACAAAACAAATATAAAAAATAGCGATAATTCGCATAAAATTCAATAAAAACAATAAACTTTTATGTTACATAACGTAATAACTTAAAATCGACGTTTCAAGTAAAACATAAGTCACAATCAAAACTTAACACAAGTACTATAAACAATATACAATAGAAACATATTATCTACTTATGTACTACTAGACCTACCTATTATTTTATTATTTGAAAAATCAACTTGGTCAATACATATCAAAACAAATAAATTCGTATACTCGCTGCTAGATCGAATGATATTATAATTGAATTAAGAAATTTTAAAATGTTCCCTAAACACAGTAAACACTTAGGTACGCCGTTCTCAAAAATACGCACCAAAAATAGCGACTCATTTTTAATAATAATTAGGTAATAGATTATGTATGAAATATATGTTAAGTAATATACGTCCAAATTTATTATTATATTTTACTAGTCTGGTCTTTGTTAGCTACGCCTATATGCGTTAGTATACCCTGTCTTCGTAATTGGGAGACGTCTTTCGAGCGCGCGGCTGCAGCGCCGGCGGCGGCAGACGTGCCGCGTGCGATTGCTTGCTTTGTATTTATCATAAAATGCAAATTTATAATATTTATATCACCCATTGCGTACAGGGGTTACTTTTAAACTACTAAACCTCACAGCGTTTGTTTTTATGGTGCATTCGCACCGCAGGTAGTTTTTGTGCAACCTGAAGGATAAAGAAGATAAGAGTCAAATAATCAGGGTAGCGGCCACGGCAGTCCGGAGAAGTTGACGGGACCGCCGAGTCCCGCGTCCGCCTCCAGCAGCGACATGATGACAGCCATGGCGGCCTCGCCGTTGCCGTCGAGAGCCAGCGGCAGCGGCGGGCTGGCCCCTCCCCCCGCGCCGCCCGCGCCGCCCGCGCCGCCGCGACCTGACAGCGAGTTCAGATCCACGCCCAGGATGTTGTCCATCAGAGATGACTGTAACAAAGTTTACAATGATAGGGGTCATGTTATGGCTGAGTGTAATCGGAAAATAAAAATTAATGGTGTTTTCTAGACTTCTGAAACTGCGTTATTATAGCTATGAATTTATTATCCGTTATTATCCCTACTACCTTGCTGAACCTTGTACAGTTAACTAACGCTGGACATTTCACATACCATTATCCGCAGCCTTATTGTCTAACTTGAAATCCATTCCCATTTGTCATCCCGATAGAGCTCAACCAATCACATAATAGGAAAATGACAATTGAAGTCCAGAATGGGTTTCAAATGTCAAAATGAAGCCCATGTCCATTGCCAGTTGAATTACACAATAAGGTTCCAGGTCTGAAAGTAAGCAGAGCTTACAATAGAAGGACAGCTGAGCTCATAAAGTAGCATGCAGGAGCAGGTGGGATGTGGGATGTGTACCGGGTTGAAGACGGGGTCCTGCAGCAGATGCGCGGAGGGGGAGAAGGCGGCGGAGGGGGGCCGGCGCAGCGCCTCCTCCGCGATGGCCGAGCCGATCTTGTGCGACTCCACCTGCGAGTCGATCAGTCGCTGCACCTCCGCGTCGCCCGCGCCCCCGCCCCCGACACCGCCCGCGTGTGCGCCGTCTGCAACCAACGCTAGCGCTCAGTTCACCCGCTCGACGAGACCGCAGTGGGATGATACACTACACTACATGTACGTGAATTTAGGCGTCTTCTGTGTTCGCGGTTGCGCTAGCTCCGTGAATTAACTGCTAGCTATTCTACAATTGGTTGCTTTGCGTAATACAAAAAACGCTTCTAATAACTTTATTGGATTAAAAATACCCTAAATATTTCCGTAGGTAGGACACCAACATTCAATCGCTAAATGAGAATGAATGAACAATGGTAAGCATAGACTCAACAGATGGCACAATGCTGACAATCGTAACGAGAAGCGGTTGATAGAATGATAATTCCTTGTGTTTCCAGACGTGGAGGCAGTACCGGCGGGTGCGGGGGGCGCGGGGCGCGGCGCGGCGGGGGCGGCGGGGCGCGGCGCGGCGGCCGCGTCCGACAGGTACTCGCGCCACTCGTCGGCTGCAGACACAAGCCGTTAGAGCTGGTCGGCACGCACACACACACACACACACACACAGCTGCGCGAGGGGCGGCACTCACTCTGCTTGAACGCCTCGTAGGTGAGCTGCGCCTCGTGCGCGGCCGCCGCCTCCGACACGATGCTGTTGTTCGCCACCAGGCACTCCACGTCCTTGGTCCACGGGTTCCTGTGAAACAAGCTCGCTTTAACGCTGAGTTCACACGGAGATATAACAATAGGCTGCTAGCTGGCCTTGTGTTAGTTCACCTGAAGGGCTTGAAGTGCGTGTGGATGGTGGCGCAGGAGCCGTCCTTGCGGCGGAAGGCGTACGGCGGCGTGCGCTGCGGCGCGCGGCGCACGAGCGCGAGCTTGTGCGCGCGGGCCAGCCCCGCCAGCGCCGGCCCGCGCACGTACTCGTACAGGCTGGTGCCCAGCAGCTCCTGCGGGAGGAAACCCAGCGCCAGCGTCACCCTGCACACGGACAACACTCTCAGGCCCTTGCTAATAAACGTTCAATAAAGTTATTCCTCGGAATAAAAAAGGAATAACTATACATTTTGACAGTTTACACTCAGGAATAACTTTATACCACGTTTATTAGTAAGGCCGTCAGAGGCGCTAGTGCCCTGTTTCGGTGACTAAAATCACATTAAGCATTACGCCGACCGGGCCAGCCGAAGCACGGAAGCGACCGATCGTCACAATACAAAATACAAAAATACAAAATATTTTATTTCTTTAACTTAAACTAAAATACATTTCATGGGTTTGGGACCCTCTTTTAAGTAAGAAAATACCTGTATTAGAGGATCTCGCTCTTCTGTTAATGTATAAAATTACTTTTAGTACAACACAGACAGTTGTGACTATAAATATTTTGTAAGTCTAATAGAATATATAATTAGTTTTCATAATAAAAGAAAAAGAAAAAGAAAGTAACAATAACGGTCATCCTTTAACTTAACCACGTAAGTTGCTTTTCGCCGATCTATCGAGAACAACTAAGCGAGCTACGACACGAACGCTTCGCACGTACCTAACGCTGCTTCTACACACTTTCAACGATATACTCCTCCGGTGCACACACACAGTTACCGTTGAAGCTAAGTCTCATACAAAGAGACAGGTTTTAGAGTCAAGATGACCATCAGCGCTGATAGGAGAATGACCTTAATTACAATGTAGTAAGGATACTGATTACAGCAGCCATTGTATCCTCACTTCGTAGTAATAAAGATTTAAATCAGCCTAACAGAACCAGCCATAGGTAGGAAGTGCACTGACCGCTGATCGACAAAGAGGAACTTCCCATCGATGGCATGTCGCGAGACGTACTGCAGCGGTCGCGTGGCGGGCGCGGGGGGGGCGAGCGGCGCGGGGGGGCCCAGGTCGGGTAATGCACGCCCCACCGCCACTAAACAGGAGAGCGTGCATTGTTCCTCCCCGTCTGTTTCCACGCCGCCCCCGCAGCCGTCCATCTCCATGGGGGCCCAGGATTTCAGGTACCCTGAAAATCACGACAAACTCTACATAACGCAACCACCACAACACGTACCTACTTACCGGCGAATTCATACAGGTAAGCCAAATTGGTGCAAAACATCATGCATGCGGAAACCCATGCGCGTTATGCTGTTTTAGATAAGTAAATAATTTTGATTTCGCGTCGCGAGTCATGTTACAACACCGGCTTACTACATACATAACTTGCAATCAATTGTCATCCCATTAGATTAGAGCTCAACCAATCTCACAATACGAAAATGGCTATTGAAGTCTTGTGAATTGAACATTTGGAGCCGCGCCTTCTCAAAACCGCACGCAAAACACAACGATAGCGCGATCTAGACACCAACCTTAATTTCGTTACTCCTTGCATAGTTTCATTGGTTTAAGGGTTAGAGCCTCAAGTGAAACATGTCCGAGCCCCGAGTTCAAATCTTAGAAGTACAGTAACATTTAGCACTTTATACATATTTTTGTACTTGCATATTTTTTTTTAAGTTTAGAACCGTTACCGAAACCTCGTTAAATTTTTCACTTCTCTCGGCATTCCCGGGAGTGCAACGATATTTTTTATTAACCGAGCGAAGCGTCTTAGCTTCGAGATTGGCCAAAAATGATTTTGTCCTTCTGTCCGTCTGTCAGTAATCGCCTACAGGTCGACTGGTAGGTGTACACATTCAAGGATTGCATAACTAATCGGATGTTGCCATATCTAAGCCTTGTTGTATCGAGTTGGACGTTAATCTTCGATTTCCTGATGTTTAATAGGCCCAATTTGACACTTGTTACAAATCACTGATAATAAAATTAGAGAAAAGCAAGCATTATTTCTATACAGGGACTGTCATTTGTGTCAAATTGGGTTTATTACATCTCACGGAGTATACACATACCTAAATTACACTCGTGAGCAAAAAAATCGACTCAGGACGCACGCCCGCGTTTAAAAAACTCTGGCAAAAAATCAGAAGCTTTCATTCTATTTCTGATTTTAACATCTCAAAGCTGTTAGTTTTAACTTTAAAATGAGTGGTCTACTTTGTTATTTACATTTTTATTTTGGTAATGAAAAAATATTGAATGAGAAGGAGTCTTAAGCAATGAAAAAGGGTGATCATTAACAGTAAAGAAAATACCAGCTTAAATTCGTCAAAATATTAATTTATTAGAAATTAAACTATCAATATTTAGTGTTGCCCCCCCTGGCCCTAATAACAGCTTCCAATCGCTTCTTCATGGATCGAATAAGTTTCTTTACTCGATCTTGTTCGATGCTATCCCATTCTTCAATGAGCGCCGCTTTGAGGTCCGATTTTGTGGCTGGTGCAGGATTTCTAGCCCGAACTTTTCGTTTCAGTTCGTCCCACATATGCTCGATAGGATTTAAGTCCGGGCTACGCGCTGGCCAGTCCATAGCGGCAATTTCGACCTCCTGTAAATACTGCCGGACGGAACCTGCAGTATGTGGACGGGCATTGTCGTGCATTAAGATAAAGTTTTCGCCTATGAAACCGGCGTAGGGAACGACGTGATCCCCTAAAATCTCATCGATGTATCGGTTCGCCGTCAATCCTCCCACTCGACCACCAGTTTCAATAAAAACCAACTCGGTTTTTGCCTCCATTGAAATGCCCGCCCACACCATCCAGGAACCTCCTCCAAAAGCCACATTTTCTTTGATGCAGCACTGCGCGAATCTTTCTCCAGATCTTCTGTAGACTCGTCCTCTTCTATCGCTACCATGCAAGCATACTCTGCTTTCGTCTGAGAAGAGGACGGAGCTCCATTGTTCGTCAGTCCAATCAACGTGTTCTCTGGCAAATCGTAGGCGGGCTGCTCGGTGGGCTGGGGTTAATTTGGGGCCAGTAGCTGGCCTTTTTGGCTCAAGGCTAGCTGCCTTAAGTCGTCTTCTGACTGTCCAGCCACTAACAGCCACTCCTCGCGTTTCTCTGAGCTCTTGTTGGACTTGAACGCCAGTGAGGGCCCGATTTCTCAGCGATGTACTGACAATGAAACGGTCATCTCTCTCCGATGTGCACCTTTTTCTTCCGGAACCGCGTCTTCGATTAAAGTTACCAGTCTCTTGGTAACGACGGTAAACTCTGGAAACAGCAGACTGGCTCATGTTCAACGCATGTGCCACTTCACGCTGACTCTGGCCTTGTCGCAATAGGATGACCGCTTGAGCAGCTTCATCACTTGTTGTGTCCATTTTCAGGTAGAATTCTTGTTTGTTGATAACGGAGATGTGTATCGGTTGACGTTTGACGGCTAACTGATAAGGGTGGGTCAGGTAGATAACCTTTTATATGGGTAAGTAACCCTTAATTAGCACTATTGTAAACAAGCGCAAAAAGGGTGGTTACTGATCACAACATGTTGTTGGGTTGTGTGAGCAAGAAACATTACAATATTTTATATCATTTTGAAGCTAATAATAGGAGCTTTATGATTTTACTATGAAAAAAATATTTACACGATCAGTTTTTTTGCCAGTGACTTGCGACTGCAGGTGTGTCGCCTGAGTCGATTTTTTTGCTCTCGAGTGTAGAATTACCCGGGATCGCGGGATAATTCAATAAAATAAGTGCTTTCCATAGTAACCAACATCTGAACTTTAGGTAAATATGCACCCGAATATCCGATCTCTAATTCTCACAGAACCACTAGTTTAGCACAAATATCTGCTTTCAAATATTTGATTTTTCAGGACAGGACTGACATTTCCCAGATTCCGACCACTAATGGTAAACGTCATAGCATTCGTCACTCAACTATTCATTTACTAAAAATATGAACCTGTACACTGCACCACGCAGTACTTCCTCTCCGCCTTCTTCCTGTGCTTGGTGGCGGCGTCGGGGTCCTCCTTGAGTGCAGGGTGTGCGGGGGCGGGCTCGGGAGTGGGGGCGGGGGCGGGCGGCGCCGGCGGCTCCGCGCTGGCCTTGCACTTGATGCGGCAGAAGAAGGAGCGGCGCGCGCCCGGACAGAGCCGCTGCGCGCTCGCCACCACGTCCGACTTCACTGGCAACATGGCTGCGCAATACGAGTAGACGCATGTTAACACTCGCCCGACATACAATTTTTTTATTTTTTTATTATTAAATAGGTCAGCATTTGACCTCCCTCTGCTTGATGTTAAGCAGTAGTGAGGTCTAAGATGGAGCATGCTTTCCTAGAAGGAACCTATTTACTCTTGATTTAAAGATATTGTACTTTTCGGTAATCTTTTTGTAATTAAGTATAATAATTAATTCGTTTATTCTCAAACAATAGCTTACTATGCAACACAAATGCAATAACAATAAAATCGTCAAATAGTTTGAAGGCATTAGCCATAATAACATTATTTACAAATTCAAACCTCATTATTAACCTGCGGAGAAAAAGTAATGAAAATCCGTACCTACTACTTATACCACGGATTTCTTTCTCTGGTCTGTGACTTTTACTTTTTTTTGACGACCTCTGTAGCGCAGTGGGCGAAGGCCCGCTTGCGATGCAAAAGGTTGCGGGTTCGATCCCCGCGGCGGGACCAATGTTTGTACAAATATTTGTCTCGGGTCTGGGTGTTTCTATGTATAATATGTATGTATTTACAAACAAAAGGTATATAAGTAATATATCAGTCATCTAGTATCCATAACACAAGCTCTGCTTACTTTGGGGCTAGATGTTGCTTTGTGAAAAGTCCAGCATTATTTATTTATATATTTATTTTGCGCCGGCCATTACCTACACGTCAATAATGACTAGAAAATGAAAATAAAGTCACATTAGGTGTTATAGTGCAATTACACGCTTGGCAAACCCCTTTTCTCTCGCTGGCACACCAGTGAAGATGCATATTATTTGTCTCGCTTACACTCTAAGTTGGACGAGGTTTGCTAACCGTGTAGTCACACCATTAAAGATCATTTACAAGATGCAATTTTTGTCTAATTTTACGCCGATTCCATTTAGTGGCCGAGCGAGCGTCGCACTTACTAAGACTTTTAGCGTCCGATGACCATTTACACGTAAAATATTGCAGTGCGATACATGCCTATGTATCAGTTGAGAACTTGAGATTCTTCGACTTAAAACTTCGGCATCAGAGTTGGTCACTAACTCATCGTCCAACGGATCTAGGCATTCGTGAAGTTAGCCGTTTATCTGCGCAGAAAACAATTTCGTATAAAAAAGCGGTCACTGCGCAAAGAAACGGCTAACTTCACGAATGCCTAGATCCGTTGAGCGAACTGTAATATCATTCTCATTATCCTAGTCTGGAGGGCAAACACAGTATGTATGCGATACTGAGCGCTCATTCCCCGCTTACGCACACAAAAACAATGCATTCGTGAGATGGAGAACTATTACCGGAGTGAAGACTTACTCTTGGCGTCGATGAGTCGCTCGCGTGGCCTGAGCTCGGATGAAGACAGTTGTTCCTTCACCTTGGCCACGTCTTTCGGGTGTAGGATGTCGAACATGCTCTGGCCGACCAATTCCGCCTGTAACACCGTAACACTGGATACTAACTAGACGCTACTACAGTCACTTATTAGTACTTAGTCGGTCAAGTTGAGATATTAAACATGTTCTGAAAGAGGGGGGAAAACAAAGAGTTTGGGTAAGGTACATACCTGCGTGTAGTGCAGCATGCTCGCGACGGAGTGCGACACGTAGAGCAGGCGGCCGCGCGCGCAGCCCACCACGAGCAGGAAGCAGTCGGCGGCCGCGTGCAGCAGCAGCGCGTTCAGTTCCCGCTCGGAGAGGAAGGCGGGCCGCGGGGGGGCGGCCAGCGGCCCGGCGGCCAGGGCCCCGCGGACCAGTCTCAAGTGAGCCACCGCCATGCGCAGCACGGTCAGCTTGTCCAGCTTGCGCGCCATCGCGCCGCACATCGGGATCATGGCGCTCAGCTCCGTTATGTACGTGTTCATCTTGTCGCGGCGACGCTTCTCTATCTCGCTGTGGTTCTGTCTGAAAATGACGCCATACTTACCTACTTACTTCCACTCGAATTCAGATTGCCTATGTTATATGACCTTAGTCATTACTGTTATATGAATGTTAATATAACATTCATATAACAGTAATGAATACTAGTAATATATACAAAGAGCTCGATTTGGCTAAGTCTTATATCCACAACGATCTCTGATTTATATTTCAAGTTACATCAAGTTTATTCTTTTTTGATAGAAGTATATCCGAGTGCCATATCTCAAGCGTCTATCTTCAAGTAAAGAAAGGGCGAAGAAGTGGTTGGATTGTGTAAAAAGAGTTATGGTGAATGGAGTGGAGTGGATCCGCAGTTGAATTATAGGAGTGGGACGAAATGTGGTGCTGACCCCACAGGAGATTATTATTATTATTTATATTTACTTATTAGACAACGCTAACATCATACATAATATACATTTAAAATAACATTAATTTAAGAAAATAAGTGCAGGAGAATAATTATATCTCAACGTTCTCAGAGAATATAATAAAATACTTATATCTTTTTTTAATATAATCAATGAATGTTATTTCTCTAGAATCCTGAGTATGTTTAAGGTTGCAAATCGACAGAAGTAAGTTCAAGTGGTATGATACTAACTTCTTGTCCGGCAAGGTGGCCCGCGACGAGCGCGACGAGTCGCAGCATTCATCGTCGTACGCGCTGCCGGAGCCGCTGAAACCACAACATACAGTCTACTCGTTGCTTTAAAACCCGCAGCAAGAGAGCCTAATCTAAATTAAAATACGGGCCGAAAACACTAAACTTGTACCCAGCTCCTTTGTTCTGCAAGAGCTTAATGCAACGCGACAAGAACAGTCGACAACTAAACAATTTCAAAGATGACATTGGTCACGTGAGTCCTTCTAAAGCCCATCTGTTGCTGAAGCACGCAGTTGATGATAGAACTTTTATTATTTTAGAATAGAATAGAATAAAGTTTTATTTTCTCCACATCATATACAACAGTTACACAATAGGTACTTAAATCTACACAATTGTATGTGGGTGAAAATACGGCTACCCCTCAGCATTTGCTCCAACAGCTCGAGAGTGTTGGAGCGCTGGTTTTCAGTGGCGCTTTCATTTCATTCATTCAGTCGCGGTTCATTTTAGTTTGTAAGGATGTCTGGTAGGTTTTTTTCAGGGTGTTGAAATTTATAAACAGTGGCCTAACAAGGGGTACAAGGTTCACTTTGAAGAAAGTTATACTTTGAAGTTCCAACTAAAGCTTGGCTTGAAACGCCGCAACAATTGAAGTTGTCAAGTTAAAAGGCTTAAACGTAATTAAACGTTATGCGTAGGAAAAAGTATGACGTAACTCGTTGCCGAAAATAGAGCCTTTGCAGAGAGCTCCAATATAATAGTACAGTTAGTGACGCAAATCCATGAACAATTTCTTAAAAGGTTTAGATGTTTCAAAATATCTAATGTTCATGAACTCTTTACGCTGACTGTAAGTACCTACCTACGTAAAAGTATATCGATGTAAATGTACGCAGACCGTTATTCGGCAATTCTCAAGCCTATCATTGTATTTGGACAATTGTATCGGGCTCAGGTGCGCTCTCTAACGATCCAGTTGGCTGATGGTGCCTCAACTACCGGCCCTAAGATGGCCGCGCATCAATGGATTATATCCGGCGGACACTTAAGTCACAAAGTTGTTCTATTCGTCGATTCGACATTATTAACAGAGCTTTAAAAAGTTGAGCTTGTGTTTTAAAATGTTCCGCAGGATGATCTGGAAACTACATCAGGATGTTAAATCAAAATAGAAAATGATCTTAACGAAAAATAAGAGCTTTACCACTTATTTTTATTTTTTCTAAAATATATTCGATAGATGTAACCCACGTCATATACTTAAGGCCATTAGAAGCTCTATTTTTAGTCCAATAAAAGATGAATACAAGAAGTAGACTTGTTGTTACAATAATATGTATCTTACTTTCCTTTTTCCCACACATATTTTCTGTATGAATCCTATTTTTATCATTTTAATACTAGATATGTACCTATCACTTATTTTTAGAAAACTTCACAAAAGCTTTCAAAATAAGCTAAATGCAGACCCTGTGTAGACGTAAGCAAGTAATGAAGTATCATTGGAGGGGATTTGGCTGCGGCCATGGGAACCGCCGAGCGACCCTCGTTCTGCAGGCAGGGGCCTACTTCACAGCCGTACATATCCGGTCTGACCGACGACATTGAAGGCGAGGCACAGAGCAAGCACTGGTACCAGGCTCGCGCTGTAGTTGTACAAGTTTAAGCAACGTTCTGATTGGTCAGTAAAGTTTAAGTCAAAGTCAAAAAGCATTTATTCAGTAGGAGCGCTGCGGTGGGATGATACTTTTTGCAAATAAAAAAACTCATTTCATTTCATCACTTAGAAGAGTCTTAAAACTAATTTTACTCCTGTTCGTTCGCGGCCGATACAACAAACACGGTTTGGGGGCGTATACTTTTAGGTGATCTATATTAAATTTTCTATATTAAACCTAAGTGGACGGACGCTAGTGGCATTATCAACTCAGCGCTATCGTGCTTCGGAAAGCACGTTCAAATGTCAGTCCCGGCTTTTAAGTCGTAAAGTCATGAACGTCACGAAGGTCTTAAAAACTCCATCGCCAGAGCTTGCCACTAACTCATACGCAACTACTACTAAGGAGGAGTGATGAGGCAGGTTGGTACTTACTATGAAGAAGACTTGCGCTTGCGCGTACCGCCCGTGGCCACGGAGCGCTCCGAGCCCGAGCGCTGCTGCACGCCCGCGGCCCCGATCTCATATTCGCTGAGGATATTTAAGTTACACCGAGTTACACGATTAAATGTTGTAGCCAAGAATAGGTACTACGAACAACCAGGAATACATCACTAAAATTATAAGTTATGATTCCTACTCGAGCGAGCTTAGAGCTTTGTTTGGTCAAATCCCTATAGAGCCTCATTGGGGCGCACTAGTTATCACATACACATGACAAGAAAAATCTTTATTCTTTTTATTCGTCTTCTCGTATTATTTATCGACCTTTGACGAATTTAAAATTTAAATCCGTTGTGGGTACCTACCAAGATTTAGGTACTGTATTGCAGCAGAGATGGTTTGATGCATCCAGTCGTCTTAACAACTTACAATGTGATCTCTACAAATCAGTGATGATGAGATACTTCTCAGGGCTGATTGATAGATTGCATCGCTGCTAAACGAGGCCAATAACGGCATTACGATTGTTAGGTACTCGTGGTGGACTTGCAAATATTCCACATTACGTAACAATAAACAAAATCTAAGTATAATAAAGTTTCGAACTTCTGTTAAAAAGAACAAAAACCGTAAAAGTAACTGAACAACAACTTTACTTTACTTAAATGGAAATCTTACGCGACCAATTCTTTGTAATCTGTACCAAAAAGTACCTAATTAAAAAGCCGTGGCCCTCCCGGGAGTGCCGAGACAAGTGAAAACTCAACAAAAAAAATGTTTTTATTTTACATTTTTATTCACCCGTTTAATTATTGAATTATAATTAAATGAATATGAATAAAATGAGTTCTTCAATCTAAATAGTCCGACTCCAGTAGGGAGAATCACAAGGGATTGACAACTTGGCTAAGTCCATCTGCCACTAGTCACTACACGTTACCCTTGGTAACTTAGGGCAGGCTAACGTACTTCTACTTACACCTCAGTCAGTGCTGACTCCGGGATACGAGGAATACTATTTCAGAAGACTATGTGAAATCTCGCGACTTGTTTTATAGTCGAACTGTAGAATACATCATAAGGAATACAATAACTTACAGATAACTAAGTGAAATCTTCTCGTGTGTGTATGTTGTGTCATAGTAGCAGTAGTAGTTAGTACTTACAAGTGCGAGTTGTTCCTCTTGCGTGGGTCTAGCGGGTGCAGCGAGTGCGCGGGGGGCAGCGCGTCCTCGCAGGCGGGCCCCGCCGCCGGCGCCGCGCTCGGGTTGCTCCTGCACAAATGATAATACATCAATAGTCTAGAGGCCGTTCACAAAACTTTGGTGTCGCTTGTGTAACGTAATTTATACTAATTTAGTCTGCTATTCATATTGGCCCTTATAAACGTGATGTTAAGTTACGTCGGGTGTAACTTAGGAGTTATCATACAATTTTTGGAGTTTAAGCCTGGCGTAACTTTTCACCACGTTTATTAATAAGGGCCATTGATATTAAGATAAATTAAATTTAAATATATGGATTTCCAATTCAACTGTTAAATTAGATGTACGAAAGAATGTAGTTCATTTTGGGATAATTGATTTTTATATACAGACTAGCTGACCCGCGGCAAACGTTGTTTTTCCATTATATCGCTATTAAAAAATAAGGGTTGATCGTAGAAGGGTGAAAATTGAGGGTTGTATGTGTTTTTGTATGTTGTAGGTATCATTAAAAAATAGAAATTAAAAATTTTGTCTAAAAAATAAAAAATAAATTTAGGGGTGGACTACCCCTAACATTTAGGGGGATGAAAAATAGATGTTGGCCGATTCTCATAGACACCGGATAAGCACAAAAAATTTCATCAAAATCGGTCAAGCCGTTTCGGAGGAGTATGGCAACGAAAACTGTGACACGAGAATTTTATATATTAGATATCTTCGTAGGGGTTGTTCCCCTGTAGGTACTTGTGACCTATAATGAGGGTGTCACAAGGAAGATCTTCTTGAATCTTCTTGTTTTTTACCACAGAGTATTATTATTGAACTATTCCATCCTTTCCTAAAGGAAAATAGAAGTCAATGTAAAGTATAACGAGCACCGCAAATACATTTAGGTACACGCGTTTTGTTCTCAATGGCAAATCTGGTTTACATGGAGATCAATGGGATAAAATGTATCTTTATTTTATTGTACGAACCTACCTATTTTAATTATTCATCACAGTCGCTGCTACTAAGTATTTGTGTTGCTTGTAATTTATGTTGTTTGTAATTTCATTGTCGCTTTGGTGTCCCTACTGTTAAGACAATGTAATTGTTATAAATCAATAAATAAATAAAAAAATAAAATAAATAACAAAAATAAAAAAATATTTTTATTAATTTTATTTTTATGAAATAAATTATCTTAAATACACCAAAGTTATATAAATTTTACAATTATTAAATGATTAATTTATATCCTACAATTCTACATATTATATTATACTTACCTACTTAATCCTATTTTATTACCTACCTACTAAAAGTAAGTAAGTTCATCACATTCATCATAATTTGACATTGCTCTCAGTAGATGTTTCGGGCGATGGTTGATGTTAAAAGTTGATATGTACTTTGCGGCGATATGATATCATATGAAATTTACTTTCAGTGCACTGCAATAGGCAAATGTCTGTTTACTGACTATTATCTTCTACTTACATCAAATGTCTGTCTACTGATTATTATCTTCTACTTACATCAAATGTCTGTTTACTGACTATTATCTTCTCCTTACATCAAATGTCTGTTTACTGACTATTATCTTCTACTTACATCAAATGTCTGTCTACTGACTATTATCTTCTACTTACATCAAATGTCTGTCTACTGACTATTATCTTCTACTTACATCAAAATCGGTTTCGGAAGATGTTATATTCGTACTCTAGAGATCAGATAAAATAAGCTAGTAATTTGAAGATATTATATAGTAATATGAAATTGGTACTAATTGCTATATTAACCATAAATAAATCTTTATTACTAAGAAAATATTTGGTAAGGGGAGTAGTTAAACGTAATAGCTCCAAGCCATTTGCCTAATATCATTCAAGCCGCTACATGAACGGCGTCGTTTAATGAAATGGCTAGGCGTTTAATTGAACGGCTGATTAAACCAGTTGGCTGCGACATATACTCGAACATACATCGCTAAGTTTATGTTATCAACAATCAGATTATGATGACGAATGACGAACCCTGGCCGCTATGCCATGCTATAATTAGGAATTGTCATTCAACTTTTGTAAAATTTAAAATCAAAAAGGTTTCTCAAAGGGATTGTATGGCGGTCACTATTAGCCCCCAGAGCAATGATGCCCCAGGGTGTTGCGAAGCAGAGTTATAATGAAGAATGCGCCAGTTCCTGGCGCACTGCACTGTCCTTCCTTGTGTGAGAACTGACCATGAACCAGGTCACGGATGCCTCTGATTCTACTTGCAATTATCAAATCCGACAAGATAGGTAGTAATCTGTAGTAATTACCTAAGCTTCCATAATGTTATTCTGACATTGACCTTGATGTATTTACCTTCATATTTTTGGTGGTTTGATAATGTCTATGCTAAAACTACATAGCTATAGCTACCAGTCAGCCAGTCAGCTTAAGTTAGCATACATTATTATCAAATATCAATTGATAATGTCTATGCTAAAACTACATAGCTATAGCTACCAGTCAGCCAGTCAGCTTAGTTAGCATACATTATTATCAAATATCAATTGATAATGTCTATGCTAAAACTACATAGCTATAGCTACCAGTCAGCCAGTCAGCTTAGTTAGCATACATTATTATCAAATATCAATTGATAATATCTATGCTAAAACTACATAGCTATAGCTACCAGTCAGCCAGTCAGCTTAGTTAGCATACATTATTATCAAATATCAATTGATAATATCTATGCTAAAACTACATAGCTATAGCTACCAGTCAGCCAGTCAGCTTAGTTAGCATACATTATTATCAAATATCAATTGATAATGTCTATGCTAAAACTACATAGCTATAGCTACCAGTCAGCCAGTCAGCTTAGTTAGCATACATTATTATCAAATATCAATTGATAATGTCTATGCTAAAACTACATAGCTATAGCTACCAGTCAGCCAGTCAGCTTAGTTAGCATACATTATTATCAAATATCAATTGCGTTCAGTCTGTGGTTCACTTTTGTATGTACCCGCTGTTTTGAATTATTTTCGCTATGAGAATATGATATTCATCAATGTTGTAGAGGTATACGATGGATTTAAACATTTTTATTTGTCCCAGGGTAACGACAGACAACTACGCTTATTATATTTATCCCAAGACCTATACCTACGCACTCGAACCTAATACCAATATTTACCGACCGCCGCTTCTCAAATTTAAATAAATTGTGATGATAATACATATATTCGTAATACATGCGTACGTATGTATACATAGGTACATGAGTACATGGCACACACAAAATTATATACAAGATTCACACGTAAACGTCACTCTAAAATGAAAATGGAACTTCTGCATTTTTACAACATGCTTGTGATTTGCGCAATCGTCAGCAGATTGAGGCATTTTTCGTTGTAAAACTCAGTCACAAACTACGTAATTCATACAAATTAGAATTTGATTGCCAGTGTGGCAAAAAATGCACAACAAAACAAAAAAGGTCAAGTCCTACTTATTACTTTCAGGTTCTTTTTGGATTTGGATTGAAAACACGGCTTAAATTATGTTTCAATTAAACAGTAGATGATGAACTGGAGAACTTATTAGGATAATCTAACGAATTAAATAGTCTACTTCGATTACAGTACTTCAAGTAGCCGCTGCTGCTGGTGTCATTAGTTAAACAGTAAAATTATGTAAAATTATTATATTATACCCATCAGAGATAAAAATAATAATGCTGACAAACTCAGGTAGGTAATATAAATAGGTAAAAAGTGTACCTACCTAAACATGTTCGAGATGTCCATGATGAATATACCCGTAAAATGAATAGCAATAGAGTGTAAACAGCGACGCGTCGGCGTCGGCGCACGTCGAGCGCCGCGCGCGCTACCTTGGCATTGGCTCTTGGGTGCGCTGCGCACTGCGCGGCGCAATCTGCGCCGCTCTTCGCACGCCATACTTGCCAATTTCTTGTATATTTTGGCTAGATCCAGCCATTTTTAGTACTTTAGGGTGGAATGTGCTACTGCGGATATGTTAGTATTTAAAAGGAATTCTGAGATGACGCGTCATAGAGCAAAATGGAAGAGAGAAAAACATGACATGTGGCGACCCCACTGTGCGATGAGGGCTAATTAAGATGATGATCATGGCCAACAAACAAGCGTATTTAGATAAATAGGTATTTGAAAAAATACCTAAAGGTAGGTAATGTGCGATGTTGTCTTACATTTTCTGCCAAGACTGAAAAATGTTATACCTACATACATTCCCTTTCACCGATTTCTGAAGAACGACTTAGCGATAAAACTGTAAAGCATTGGCAACACTATTGCACATAACTGACGCATGTGGCACGAGACTTGCACGACATATTAGTTGCAATGTCATAATCATAATAATGTGATCATCGGCATCGGTGGCATCGCTGCAGTGCTACGAGTAGGTAGGTACCTACTTCCTTACTTGTTCACTCTCTTTATCTAGAGATTAGATAGCGATTGTTTTCCAATCGATGATCCATCCATAGTACAAAATAAGTATTAAGTATGGACGAAGCTACCGGAGGATGGGAGGCAAGGACGAAAAGTAGAAACAAGGCGAACAAGGAGGATACTGGTTCTAAGACTGGATATTAAGTTTTTATAGAACATTAAAATTGATATTATATTAGGTTTTTACAACTCAGTCTCGGCTTTGTCGGACACACACAGGACACAGCGAGGATAATGGTCAAAAAGTAACTGGATTTGAACTCACCAATTTTTATCAAAAACATCAAGATCGAAATGGATATGGGATATTGAATACAGCGAGTCTACAGGCAAACTTGAATGTCATCAATATTATTTGCAAAGCTAATGTTTTAAAATGTGGCTATGGAACTTGTCGTTAAGTATTACGATGGTCAGCAGCGAGACTTTCTTACAGCACGTTCACTGCACGTTGTCAACAGCTCAACAAACAAGTTGTATAGCATGAGACTTTCGAGTTCTAAACATCATGTTATCTGTTGATTCAAAAACTATTTGGTAATATAAACCTACTATGTTGGTACAACATTTTACCCAGGTAGGTACTATACTAGGTACTTGCTTTAGGTGTAGGTACTTAATCAAAAAACGACTTAAAAAAGAAAATCTTGGTACTGCAGGAATTAAAAAACAAAAATGCATTAGTCACCTAGTATAGAAACACTCGGTAGGTTACCTACCGTAGGTAGCTAATGCTGTTCTCGGCAATAGGCTGGAAACGCGTGGCGCGGGATATGCGGTTGGTATTCAATATCATTGTTTTTTTCATAGTAACAATCCAATGTACTTTTAGTCGAGACGAGCGATTAAAGGTACCAATAGTATCGTGTCTTTGTGAATAGAATTTTAAATTATTTTTAGTCTTTAAGCCAGACGGAGGCCTTAAGGCGGCCTAAAAACTCGGTCACTATAGTTGGCTCTGACTCATACTTAATGAATGAATAAATTATTAGACACATTTTAAGGGAATGGAACACAGGTGTGATGCAGTGTGTAATCGGCTCACTATTTTTGCAACAGCCTTAGCTCGAGTGAAGGAGACGGGGCGGCGCTCGGCGCGCGGCGCGCGGCAAGTTCAAGTGCAAGGACGGCACTAACGCGGTTATGCAATGCGCGGCGCGCGGCGCGCGGCTTACGCGCCGCAATGCAGGCGCACGCTTTACTACCACGACGTCGACGACCAAACGCTCATCAAGAATAGTCTATTCTATACTATACTATCCCCCTATTCTTCCGGTGTTGTCACTTTATACTTCTGAACATTGAAGAAAATACAATATTTAACAAAAAAAATAAAATCTTATTTAATAGAATAAAGTTATTACAATATTCAAGATTATTTAGAAGACAATATAAGATTCAAAAAGCAAACGCAGGTTCCTAAATACTCGTATATATTTAATTGTACAAAATGTTCTAGATTAAGTTTAGAAAAATTTCAGATTTGACTGAGAGCGAATAAGCTGTTTCAGAAACTCGATCTATGAATATTTTTCAGATTGATGAATAACATCGAGTGTACCTATTCTCCACAATAAGTTTGTAATAATTATAACACATATATAATACTGGCATGGCATCTATACCTACACGCGTTCGCGAGATAAAGGGTCAGGTCAGACAGACAGACAGACGGACAACAAAGTGATCCTATAAGGGTTCCGTTTTTTCCTTTTGAGGCGTACCTCAAAAGGAAAAAACGGAACTTTTTTAGGGTGTTCCGTAGAACACCCTAAAAAAACGGACACCCTAACAAAAGTAGCCCATAAGCGCTAGCTACGTATTATTATATTGTAAAATCAATTCCAATCTCCAAATGGCCAATAAATACATTTGAATATGATCTACTTACTTTTTCATTCTATCGGCTGGTTGTACAGGAATATCTCCATGATTTAGTACAGATTACCAACGTTCTGGAACTTCGGGAAGGATATTCTTACCAATTGGAATGATCGACGTCATTTATGTAAATTGTATAAAATCATTTCAAAATGAATAGAGGCCAGACACCTTTCTGAAAGCAAGACGGCAAAAGATATTGATTCGCTATTATATTTCTGGTAGAAGGCTCTACATGTGTAGAGCACGAGTACCCCAGGTTCCTAGCTTCGCGGAAGACAAGCAGTATGAGTGTGAGCAACAGCGTCCACAGTCCGCTCTAATTCAGCTCGAGTTGAATGTCTCGAATTAAAATGTTGAATACTTATATGACATGCAATGTCTCTACGTATATATTTGACGCAGGCAACTGGTTTAATCAACCATTCAACTAAACGCCAGGCCATTTCATTTTACGGCGCCGTTCAGCTATCGGCCTGAACGATATTCATTCAGCCGTCTGGTTAAATACAAACATTTAATGAACTGGCTGCCTGGATGCTTAGGCTATTCACTTAATAGGACGTTTTAGATAGATTTAATAGATTTCTGGCGCATCGGCGGCCGTTGCTCGCTCGCCTCGCGCCTCGCACGTATTTATTCACTATCCTAACATAACCTAACCAACTGACTTTGATCTAGAGACGTCTGATAAAATAAGCATTGGTGATTTGCCGACATTATTCGCCGTGCGTTTTAGTCAGCGCGATCTAGGAATTGGTCATTTTTAGTCGCGCTCTATCCAGTTATGAAATTGGTACTAATTGCTACACAAACACGTTCAACAATAATTTTATCTTTATTACTTAGAAAATGACTTGGCTAGGCAAGTAGTTCTCCGCCATCTGCCTACTAACATCAGTCAGGTCAGGCCGTTTGGCCGCCAGCGCGTGGTTCGGTAGGATTTCTGTATGTTGGTTGCATTCGATAATGCACAAAAACAGATTTTTCCTTCTCAAGCTAGTCATAGTTCATACGAGTAACTAGTCGATAATAGGTTTATGAGCAACCGTTCGATAAGCGCGCTCGATGACATAAGTTGAGTCACCAGCCCGGCCGCCGCGCCGGTAGCCGCTGCGATTCATATTGCAACTTCTCATTTAGAGGAATTGTACAAATAAGTCTCAGGCTATCTGTTTATTTTACAATAGATTGTTGCTGATAATAACGCTGATGTTTGCGAGGGATTGATCGGTGCATGTGACAACGCAATCATCCTGTCCAGCCAGCCGACGCGAGCAACGGGGGGCGGTCGCCGGTCCGACAGCCATCGTTTTGAATAACATTTCAAGCACATAACTGCCAAAATCGATATTGCCATTGCCTTCTGGAGAAAAGATAACGAAATACCAACAGTTTAGTCTAGTAGGTACAAAGTAGGTACTTGGGGTTACACACAGCGAGCGTGCTGTCTCGGTGTCGATTTACGCAGATAATTCAAAAGATCCCAATATACCTACGAACTGTAAGTGATATCGGGCATCCAGTATCATGTGACTGCGCCTCCTCGAGCTAGTGATTAATAAAGTAATCCCTCTGCAGCCGGAGGCATACTACTTATTGTTTTAGGGCCGAGCGATAAACTCAAACTAGAACGGCTAGTTTTTACTTTTAATTTAACTTTTTATCTGCCTAAAAAAACACGTACACGTAAACACCCTCGTTTTCACGTTAGTGATTTCCTGTGGTCATTTTATTTTTTATAAATTTTTGGTTTTTCCACGTACTGCAAAAAAAGGTATCGTTTTACCGTACGGCAAAAGGAGCTGACCATAGCTGGTGACACAGTCAGTATGCCTCATCTTACGTACGCGGAAGCGCTCGGCCTTGCGCCACACACCCCTCCCGCGCCTCGCACCCCTCGCCCCCCGCCTTTACATGCATATCAATGCAGCGGCAAACAAATACCGCACTCTGTTCTGATGCTGCTATTTCATTATCATTGTTAATATATCATTGCATTAAATAGGTAGACTCCAAGCAAGTATGAAAGTATACCGTTAGCTTGCGTCTGTAACTTGGAGAGGAAGAAAAAGTTCTTCTTGTAGGTACCTATCAGGGCCTAATCCTGACACAAAGGTATCAAGTTTATTAAATATGAAGACAACCTCACAATCATAGCATAACAGACGCATTATAAACTAAACAAACACGTATCCAGTGATGTACATTCGGTTTAGATTCCTACTTACGAAGAAGAGATAAATAAAAGTTCAGCTGGAGACGTCTTGATCAAGGGAACAACAAGCAAATATAAAAATGGTAGCTATCACTGTTCAACGTGGCAACAAAAATAGTTCACAAACCCACACCTTTTTTGATTGATTGTAGGTAATGGATTTTGTAAAATCTTGAAAGCGATTGGTTTTAGACATCTTGTATATATGTAGTAAGTACGTGAATAATGCTACAAAGTTTTGATTCAGTTAGCAGACATTATTTTAGCAGTAGCTAGCATAAAAAAAAAAGTATATAATATCAGTTATCTTATCTGGTTCCCCATAGTACAAGCTTTGCTTAGTTTGGGCTAGATGATGCTGTGTGAAGTGTCCAGCATTATTTATTTAATTTATTTATGAGCAATGCATCCGGCTTCGCTGTAATAGGCTTATGCCAATTATTTCACGTGTCCACGGGTATTTTCAAATGACGTCGCTAGGGACAGGTATTAGTGAAATGCAATGACGTCACACGACTCGGTGCCTTGTTAACGGGATTAGATTTTGTCTGGTTTCATCTGACCTACTTACAGCTATAACTTGATAAGTACTTAATATAATTGACGAAGGTAATTGATTCACGGTCGTCCTTGTCATTACGAAATTCTGGCTATGTATGTAATCTAGTCTAGTCACACAAAGGTCAATACTTACTTATACCTAGTCTTTACATTCGTTATTTGTAAAACTTGCAATACGGATTATCATATACCTACTTACCAAAGATTTATTTCTCCTTGTTCAAACTGACCGATCCCTAGTTTAGATTCCATTTATAGATAGTTTTCAGGGTAATATTAGTAAAAAAAAACTGCTGACAGTATACGAAAATAAATTTGATAATGTGCCTATTTTTCTTCTGCGAAATAAACCCTGAGCGCATTTAGTCAGTTTATTTCCTTATTAAAAAAATATGTAAATTTCTGTCTCTTAATAAATATAAAAACCATTTTAGAATGTACAAAAAAATCCTTTCTTATGGCACCCCACTCGATACTTTTGTTAAAACTTTTACCCCCTTGGCAACCCCTTTTTCGATTATGCTGATATGCAAATAAAGGCAAAAGCAATAGGTTTGCTTAAACTTTTCCAGCAAATCTTTGTAGCACAACCTACTGACTTCTGACTGACTATTCAAGTTTCATGCAGATTGGATCAAGGGGACGAAATTTCCGCTCTAACAAACATAATCCACGAACAGACAACGCCAAATCTCCCAATTAGCTACCGAGATGTCGTTCATTCGTTCTAGCAATTATTTTACAAACATTTTGCTTGATGCCTGCCGATGCCACCTGTAGAAAGTAGTATCTCGCACCGCACATCATTTTGTCAATGAATGTATTAAGATGTTAGATTAAGATGCTCGAGAAGAACGCCTAATGTGCTAATGAGTTGGTTTGGGCGGGCCGAGAAGTGGGCGGGCGGCGCGGTCTTACTTCTAACGCCGCCTTCTATAGACTGAAGATTTTTTTAACATCCGCGTGCATCTTAGTTGGCTGCCAACATACGATACGAGATCACCGACAAACAGAAACAACTCATTTAGAGCTAACTACAAACCCGAATGTATTGGTGGACATCTCAATAATAAAGGTAATAGATGTAATTCTTAGGTGATTATATTTATTTTACATATTCCTTGCAGTTGAATGTATGTTAATGGTTTTTAAAACGTGTTCATGAAGCATTGTAAATGGAATGATATTGTAGTACTTTATGGTAAGAGGAAATGGCGCAGCACCGCCGCGGCTTCGCCACCATCTGCCCCCGAGGAGCGACAATAAACTAATTAATACAACAATAACGTGCCCCCACCCGTACACCTACTGCTCAATTTGCGACTCAACGCAAGTGAAGCTCTATAATGTGAAACTTCACTTACATTCTAAGCGGTTTTAATTGGAGAAGTTCTGCTTATTATTGACGTGTTAGTCCAATGTGGGAGCTGTCGTACCTTGCAAACTCTACCCACTCTTATTGCCGGTTAATACATTTTAGCAAAACATATTTATTTTATTGTACTCTTCAGATGAATGATCTCTCTGCTCTTCGTATCTCTAACTCGTGATGAAAAGAACTCCTTTGAACCAGTGAGTGTGGCGTAACGACTCACTACGAGCACTAGAACATAGTAGCACGTTAGCGTGGTATTATAGTGAGTGACGATCATATTGTCAATTCAAATCAGATGGAAAGTACTCGCGGCCTACATTTCTTACTAGAATTTCGATTCAAAACCCACATTTGGGTTGTTCACGTTGTGTCCCACGAGCTTGTGTGTGGCCCGAATTCTTGGTTCTACGTTGTGGCCGATTGTAAAAACGAATACACGTTGTGGCCCGCTCTATATACTTGAGGAAGACACAGATTGGGTACTAGTTTATAATTACATGAAGACATTATTTATATTTGAATAAACAATTATTTTTTTTCTTCAAATTTTAATTAATTAATTAAGAAACCGTTACATAAACATAGTAAGCATACCTTATAGTACCGTATAGTACTTGGGCGAAAATAGGTACCTAATACCTATCCTCATTTCATTTGATGTTAGATTGATTGATACCCATCTTATAAGAGGATCGATCCACCTTTTTAAGCGACTTCAAAAAAGGAGGAGGTTCTCAAATCGACTATATGTTTCTTAAATCTTGTTACGCGATAATTCTGCCAATTATGGATCGATCTCCAATATTATTCTTTTTGTTTAAAAGGGTGGTCAAATATAAATTTTATTCCTGAGGGATTGATCTTCTAAAACTCAAAAAACCTCATTCTCACTTAACACCCTGAGTCGCCCTAAGTCAAACATTGAAGTCATTCTTTTTTGTTTTTAAAACCTTGAAATATAACGCAGTTAATAATATTAACGAGTGATAGGAGTGAGTGGAAGAAGAAGACATGTTGTGCCGACCCCACTTAGCGTGGGATAAGGTCAGGGAGATGATGATGATGATGATGAAATATAACGCAGTTCTCCAGAAACAGTTTCTTCAACTTTAAAACACGGTCCTAACATAGGACCTAATCACCCAAACCGAAAAATTAGACCTTGACGTCAGATATCGTAGTAAGAAACCTCCGAATATTCATTAAAAGAACAAACAAGTGCGAGTCGAGTAGAAGTTTGATTTTTTTCACAGCTTAAAGGAACCGTAGACTTGAGTATACGGTTTTAATTTCAACTCGATACCCTCCACGCGTTCCCGAGATAAAGGACTGACTTGACAGATCGACAGACCGACGGACAACAAAGTGAGTGATGCTATAAGGGTTCTGTTTTTTCTTTTGAGGTACGGAACCCTAAAAATCGTAAATAAGTAGACCGTTTTGTAATTAAAAGCCAAAAGTCGTAACGAGCAGTCGCTGTTGTTCATAACTCGTTACAAGTTTCACAATTCAAGGTTCTACTGCCATTATTTTTTCGCTCAAGTTTTGTGTAACGAATATTTTGATAACGTAATCTTAGGCCTTTGCCCTGCAGTGGGCCGAACTTAATAATAAAAAAGTACGTGAGTGTCGTGGAACACTCGATTGAAACGAAGTAAAGAGTACTTTTCTATACTGGGAATATAATAAATTAACTGCAATTAGGTATCCTAGAAACGCTCTTCTGTACTAACAATGATTATGGACTGTGTCGCGGCTGCGCATTTCGCACTGTGACGATTTGACATATACATGTGTCGTGACGGTAAAATGGAACAATTTTTTTTTCCAGCCTCTGTTTTTTTTCTTCGATACCGACCGAAAAGGAACTACATTCCAATAAATAATAATCTTAAACTAGCTAGGTAGGTAATGTTGAGGGAAATTCATCATGGTGCAGAGGGTGAGGTACACAACACGCATACGCCTACCTAATAGCTACTAAGTATAATAATAATAAATAAATAAATAATGCTGGACTTTTTCACACAGCATCATCTAGCCCCAAAGTAAGCAGAGCTTGTGTTATGGGTACTAGAATGACTGATAAACTACTTATATACTTTTTGTTTGTAAATACATACATATTATACATAGAAACACCCAGACCCGGAACAAATATCTGTAGGTCATACAAACATTTGTCCCGCGGCGGGGATCGAACCCGCAACCTTCTGCGTCACAGGCGGACCTTCGCCCACTGCGCCACAGAGGTCGTCATATACGTACGACTGAAGACATATCCAGTGCAATTTCACTTTAGCGTAGCAGCCTTCGAAGCTACGAGTAGATACAGTCAGCAAAGATAATTGAATAACAGCATGACTTTTTAAAACGCCATTCCTTTTTCAATTCCTAAGAAAAAAACCGGACAAGTGCGAGTCGGACTAGCCCACCGAGGGTTCCGTACAAAGGCCTAAGTGGGTAAGTATAACAACAATGCAAACGGTTCTACCTACACATACGCCAAAGTTATTAGGTAGGTATAAAAAAAGTAAAAGGAACCTAAAAAAACAACTAAACGTACTTACTCGTACACTTTTTAAAATTTTTCGTCATACCT
This sequence comes from Epirrhoe tristata, assembly GCA_951394285.1. Lineage (NCBI taxonomy): Eukaryota > Metazoa > Arthropoda > Insecta > Lepidoptera > Geometridae > Epirrhoe > Epirrhoe tristata. Next base: position 17,380,887 of record OX596136.1, on the reverse strand, counting down.
AAATCGAAAACTATAATACCGTTTTTTTAGGTTTCTTTTAATTTTTTATACCTACCTAATAACTTTATAGTGTAGTTTGCATTGTCATACTTACCCACTTAGGCCTTTGTACGGAACCCTCGGTGGGCGAGCCTGACTCGCACTTGTCCGGCTTTTTTGTATTGTACTTGTATTCTCTTGCGTAACTTTGAAAGAGTTCATATTTGTGTATATCCAATAGAGTAGAGCCCTTTTTTCAGTAGAGTTGAGCACTACCTTTTACAAGAAATGAGCAACATTTAAGTGGTTCGCAAATATCCTTCTTCGAAAACTTTGCATGACGACTTTTTAGGTACTTCGAAATAGACTAATTAATATTCTGTGATAGTTCTCTTTTCAAATGGTGTTGCAGGTATCTATGGTTTTATTAAAATTTTACTTCATACGAACATGGTTTAAAATTGGAACATGCTAAAATCATGTCGCGAGTCGAGATGTTCAAATTAGGCGCAACGACGCATTCACTCATTATTACAACTGATATACTCGTAAATGCCTGTGTTGCTTTTTTCTGCGCTTTGATTAAGTACCCCTCGAGGAGTGGGTAAAGCAAGCTTACAAGTTAAACAAGCATCGCATCCGGTGCGGGTTCAGCGCTGCAGGGCGTCGGGAGTCGGGACTTCAGAAGCCTCCGCCGCGAGCCTTCGCGCGGCCCGCGTCCTACACAACTCAAAGTCAACATTAGCATTATGTAACTTAGGCTTCAGATTTACTTAGAAATCTAGGTACGTAGATGATGTATACAGCGTTAGAATTTATTCCGATACTCAACGAGACGCTGTAGAGCCTGGGAGAGGACTATGCCCATGTTTGTATGGGGAGCCGCGTCAAAGTCAACTAACTCATACTCATTTATTCGCCGGTTAGTCACTTAAATAGGTACATGGATTCTAAACTAAGCTTCAATGATCAACTTAAATAAATAAAAAAAAAACTTCTCTGCTTAAATGTCGACGTTCCATGACATTACGAATATCACAAGATCCGTTAAAATTAAAAATCACTTGGATAACACTTATTGATAATTAAATAAAATTAAATTATTCTTAGGCAAAATTAACGTTGTTAAATTTGAATCCGAGTCTCCATTCTAACTTTGGTTTATTGCGTTCTATTTTTTTTACTTTTTACGAATTTTAAAAATGAAAAAATTTTTGAAAAAAAATAATTGAACCGACTTCACAGAACACAAACAGAAGAACCTTCTACACACTAAAAAGAGAAAAATAAGAATATAATTTGAAGTCCGTCACCAGAGTTGGCCATTGACTCATACGAACTTACTAAATCGGACTAGGTACTCTGTAAAAAGTTATGCGTGGTCATACATTACAATCAGGTTTTTAAAGACGAATCTAACGATACCCTAAATGTCCAGTCGTTTGGGAGATATGAGGGAACAAAGAAAATTAAAGCATTACATATCGAATCGACAGATAACGCTTAGACTGCACCTGGGGCCGTATTCCCGTTCATATTTTCCTTCGTTTGATGAATATTCGGATGCTTCTTGCTACGTTTTCTGACTTCAAGGACCAATTTTTCGGTTTGGTATATATTTATGATCCTAGGCTAGAACCGTGTTTGATCTTATCGACTTAATACAATGTAGCTCTTAGTAAGAAGCATCCGAATATTCATCAAACGAACGAAAAAACAAACGCGAATAACCCCCCTGCGTCTAATGGCATTATTTGCTAAAATTACATACATTGTATGTGAAGTACCGCGGCACGTGAGTTCATGGCATTACCATACTTATGTCAAACTGACGATTCACTATTTATAACATAGCTAGGAGGGAAGGTTTTTAGAGTTTACAGGGAAACTATCAATCCCTCAGGAATAAAATATATCAGACTCCTCTGTAAAAAGTAACGCGTGGTCTAACCTACTTTTACAGAAGGTTCCGTTCAGACTTTCAAACAGAGTTGAATTTTAATTTCTTAAAACAGGATTGACTATCTTGTAAAAAGTTTTTGTGCGAATGTCACATTTACTCAGTAATTAACTTAAAAAAATCTGTAATTAAAGAGAAAACATCGTCAAATGCTAAACGTATTCTTAGAACGTTTTCGTACAGCTACAACGGTTAAGTGACGGTTTACTACCTCTACCTACCTCGTAGCAAATTACACTCTGGGTCTTATTTAGAGGAACGTATTCAATTATATTATTCACTAGCTGCGCTCCCGCGGTGTGACCCGCGGTCCCTCAGAATTTTTCATTTTTTCGGGATAAAAAGTAGCCTATGTCCTTCCCTGGGATACAACCTTTAACTATGCCAAATTTCAGCTTCGAGTTACTTTCACATTTATAATATTAAGTATGGATTTAAATGTGTGTTAGTTAATGCGTTTTTATTTTTTGTGAGCTAAGAGCACAACAAACTTGATTGATACTTATTTTTACGTGGAATATGTGGAATAACATTATCTAGAAGGCTTTTATTACCAATCTTATCTACTTAAGATATTTCTTAAACTTTGTTCTGTTCCTCTAATTATGCCCATGAGTGTACTATGGGTGTTGTATTTTTTTCTGAATAAATAAATAAATATTTGATTGGTCTGTAATAATAATAATGTATTGATTGAAACTAACTGCCCCATTTGTATCTATACTATTTTTGATGATGGTGCGTTGGTTTGCAACTTACATGGGCTGCTGCGGGTAGGGGTAGTGGTGCGGCGGCGGTTGCAGCTCGTGCATGTGCAGGTAGGAGTTGAACTCCGGCAGGCTGAAGTCGCGCGCCATCGCTCGCGGACCCTACGAGCCGAGTCTTCGAGTGAAGTCGGGGCTGAGACGCGCCGCGGACCGACCGCTCAGTGTGGCAGTCGCGCTCGAGTGACGCGGATTCGCTTTCCTCCGCGCTCAGCGGTTCATCTCGCACCGTCATATAATGGCGGAAAGCCGCCCTTACCATGATGACTACATATACATAACCCTTACTTAACATTACCTATACTAGAGATATTAGATGTATTAGGTTATAATGTATGCATAGGTATAGAATATTTTACATAATATACACTGAACGATAATATTGCCGAGTTCACGTTTTCTTTTTTTAATTCGGTTGTTATATTCTCCTTATTTGCAATGTTATGTAATTTTTTTTTAAATTTTATAGATAAGTGAAAACGAATTACAGATCCGGGAATCCGGGTGCTTGTGCAATAGGTACTCCCTGGGTTAAAAAGGGAGACTTATAAAACAAACTTAGAACTTCTAGACGAGTTGTATGCGAGCTTGCTATTGCAAGTTGTGATTGTTACCCGTTTGTAATGTTTTGTTTGGTGTCCGTGGTAGCGGGCCCGCCGCCCGCCGCCCGCCCACTGGCACGCCCGGCTGACTCCGCCTCTGACGGCATTACTCGAGCTTACCGAATGTGCAACACTACTACATTATTTATTATCTTATTTTAATCAGTAACTAGTAACCCTTAAACATTTTGATAAATTTCCTATCGGTTGTTACATGAAAGACGATAAGTAAGTTCGTATGAGGTAGTGCACAGGTGACGTAAGTTTCATGCCAACAGTTCGCACAAAACACGTTTCGTTTTATTTCGGGATCATGTTAGTGAGAAGACATTTTAATAGGATCTCGTACGAATACTTGGAGATAATTCGGAAAATATTTAGAAATTTCTGAGGGTTATTAGCATTTCAGAATGTAAATTTTATGTCTGGCACATGCCAGAAGATTTTATTATTTTCCAAACAGGTCAGTGGTAGGTACTTAATGCAAGCTCAATTTTTTTAATAACGGAATGGAATAATCCATTCCGTTATTACGTCCAAGATAATCGGTGCATAACACAAGAGCGGATATGCAAGGCCAGGGCTACGCGCCTATCACCAGCAGGCGCCCGTGCTTTACGGCTCTCCTTGCATCAGGCCAGGGCTACGCGCCTATCACCGGCAGGCGCCCGTGCTTTACGTCTCTCCTTGCATCAGGCCAGGGCTACGCGCCTATCACCGGCAGGCGCCCGTGCTTTACGGCTCTCCTTGCATCAGGCCAGGGCTACGCGCCTATCACCGGCAGGCGCCCGTGCTTCAAGGCTCTCCTTGCATCAGGCCAGGGCTACGCGCCTATCACCGGCAGGCGCCCGTACTTCACGGCTCTCCTTGCATCAGGCCAGGGCTACGCGCCTATCACCGGCAGGCGCCCGTGCTTCAAGGCTCTCCTTGCATCAGGCCAGGGCTACGCGCCTATCACCGGCAGGCGCCCGTACTTCACGGCTCTCCTTGCATCAGGCCAGGGCTACGCGCCTATCACCGGCAGGCGCCCGTGCTTCAAGGCTCTCCTTGCATCAGGCCAGGGCTACGCGCCTATCACCGGCAGGCGCCCGTACTTCACGGCTCTCCTTGCATCAGGCCAGGGCTACGCGCCTATCACCGGCAGGCGCCCGTACTTCACGGCTCTCCTTGCATCGGGATTCGGGCGGGCATCGTTGTTTCAGGCGACAGAGACTCTTCCATGTTTTTTTTTTAGTTCACTGGTCGCAAGTCATTGCAGCCGCACTCTACTTAAGTGCACAGCTATGACGTCAAGCGCCCCTGAATTTGCCTCTAAATCTATTACTGTAAAGTTTATCTTTGATGGTTCCATATCGATTAGCAGCCATCGTCGCATCTGCGCTGATACATCGCAGCAAAGAAACAACGGAAACCGCAATGTATCGGTAATGAGAATTGAGTACTGCGTTAATCTGCGACCTTGGTGAAGAGCTTACACGTGCCAGGCATCATCAGTAGGTATAAACAAACACTGATTATGCAATAATGGAACGAATGCATCGACGGGCAGGCACTATGCGGTAATCTAGGGAGAGTGGGCAATTATTGCAAATCGCGTGATGACGGTTCCATGTCGCGTTGGAGTAGGTAGGTACCTATATACTCACAGGATTCAGTGCTTTGTAATGTATTGGAAAGTTTATTGCTGGTCTTTGATGAAACCACGTTACTCTTAAATAAATAATTTTACTTCTTTCTCCGTGACCATGGATGGCTTAGGCAACTGCTCCGAAATACGGAAAATACAAAAACATTTCAACATGTTTATTTCATAAGTGTTAAAAATACGTAAAACTGCCCTGTTTCAGGTTTGTTTATCATTCCAAACTTGAGGGATTTGTAGAAAATAACATAAATAAGAAAAAACTATTTATAATAACGTACGTTTGGGCCATATATTAGTAGTCCTCATGCAAAAAATTAAATATGACACAGCGAGATAGAGACATAGAGTGGAGGGTGGAGGGTGGAAACGATTAGCTGAAGACAGGCCGACAGACGGAGAAGGTTGCGAGCAATGAAAAGTGTTACGGAGAAAAGGATTTTGACAAGCCTTTCTTTCAGTTATTATCAGAATTGTCAAGTCTAATCTGTCGATCGACTTACCAAAATAGCTGATATTATCAACACTGCGAGAGTTGTGCTCCATTACCAATTTTTCGTCAACTCTATTGCATTTATTGGGTCAAGACTTGAAATTCTGCACTAATAGGAAACTACACTATCATTCGCTGTATCATAGCTGTAGCCAATAAATAGTAGATAAGTACCTAGTTTATAATTACTTACGTATGTTACTCAATTCCGCTTTCAATCAATAAAACGTAGTTCTTACTAGGTAGGTACATATTATAGATTAATGTTTTGGTAATTTCCTTATTACAAAGGAAACAGATGTACACGACATTAATAAATCCATCTGAGATAATTTCGCTTTGTTTCCGACGGGACTTCAACGACAGATCCTTTCGATTTCAAACCAATCGCTCGCAGAGAGGTACTAACTAAACACATGAATAGGTTACGCCCGGAATTAGCGCACAATACATTTTAAGCAACCTGATGTTTCTTTTGTTAGTAGGTGATTTTTGTTTATAGGTTTTGTTAGTAGGTATTTTTTCTTTTGTTAGTAGATGATAAGGTGACGTAAACTATTCACCTGAGTTAAAATCAAATCAAATTTATTTATTTATGATACACAGGTTAAAAAGAGATGTTAAAATTATGGATGTTTTAACACTACATTGGCGAAATTCACAGTCGCTGCTACAAAGTATTTATGTTGTTTGTAATTCCATTGTCGCTTGGTGTCCTTAGCCTTACTGTTAAGACAATGTAATTGTTACTTTATTCATCTAATTCACCTGGGTGCTTTATCGTACGAGTACTTTTAAGTTAATTTTATTCACCCCTATTAAGAGTCGTATTATCAGTGAAACTCCTTACCTGTAGGTACAGTTACCTACAGTTAAAAATGATGAAAGTAGGTAATACGAACAAAGTGTAGTGCCATATGAAATATGAAGAATTAAGTTCAACCAAGAAATATGAAGAAATGAATTTACGATAGTTATTTACTTTACAACTTACTAAAATCCAAAACTAACTCGGAATTTCGAAAGATATACAATTATGTGTCTGAAGACTGAACCAGCTTATCCCAACATCCGCCGTACGGTAAGGGAGCAAGTTATTGGAAGCTAATAACCAAACATGATTAGCAAACTTGTCGAGCCCCTCGGCGCGGCGAAGCGAGTGCTCCCCTTGAGAGAGACGTCGTAATCTACAGTACAGCCGATTGACCACTACCTACACAATACATCTTACTAACTACTTTACAAAATAATCTAAATACTAAAAAAAAAATCCTGTTGTATTTTGTAAATATATGTAAATATGTAGTAGCTTAGTTTCTGTAAATCAAATTTATCTTTACAAAAGGTATCGCACTCACTGCTATTTTTAGAGTTCCGTACCTCAAAAGCAAAAAAACGGAACCCTTATAGGATCACTTTGTTGTCCGTCTGTCTGTCTGTCATTACGGTCCTTATCTCGGGAACGCGTGGAGGTTTCCAGTTGAAATTTAAAACATCTAAGTAAGCTCTGCTTACTTTGGGGCTAGATGATGCTGTATGAAAAGTCCAGCATTATTTATTTATATACTTAGGTCTACGGGCCCATAAAGTTGTGAAAAAATTAAACTTGTAAGTTGACGCGAAAAAATAATACGGAGCAAAAAACGTATATTTCGATTAGGTCCCGTTGACCTAGAACTATGAGGCAAGTGGTATCATCGTCTTAGACTAAAAGTCCAGGGAAACATTTGAAAACCGTATATTTAGTTTAACCACAAAAATAAAACCGGCCAAGTGCGAGTCGGTCTCGCGCACGAAGGTGTCCGTACCATTATCTATAAAAACGGCAAAAAAATCACGTTTGTTGTATGGGAGCCCCCTTAAATATTTATTTTATTCTGTTTTTTAGTATTTGTTGTTATAGCGGCAACAGAAATACATCACCTGTGAGATAAGATACAGCCTGGTGACAGACGGACGGACAGATAGACAGCGAAGTCTTAGTAATAGGATTCCCGTTTTACCCTGTGGGTAACGAACCCTAAAAACAGGGCCTAATGCGTGGAATGGGGGTCGAAATTTTGAAGGGAGTAACTGTGTCATGTGGGGTATCGTATGAAAGGGCTTTATTGGCACTAGCGTAAACAGATTTTTAATTATTTTTATGATAATTACTTAGTTTTCGATTTATGACGAAAATTTAAAAAAAAAATGTTCCCTTTTCATGTGCCTACGAGTATAATTAAAAAATTACCTAATAACTTTGGTGTATGTAGGTAGTACTAACAGTTTGCACTGTAAAGCTAGGCGTCCACTGGAGGCGGGGCGGGCCGAACCGGGCCGCATCGACGGAAAAATACGCTCGCCGAGCGATCCGCCGACGGATTCCGTTGCGGCCCGGCCCGCCCCGTCTCCAGTGGACGCAGTTTCATACAAAATGAATAGGATGCGAATTTTTCCGTTGCGATGCGGCCCGGCCCGGCCCGCCTAGTGGACGCTATGCTTTATACGTACCTACTTATTAGGCCTTTGTACGGAACCCTCGGTGGGCGAGTCCGACTCGCAATTTTTTGGTTTTTTAATAAAACTCGTAGTTATAAGAAAAAACAGGACATCATAATCGTTTATTCAACAAATTTCAGATCAAGAGATCTTTATAAGCATCATCTGCAACCTGATATCACCTCTTTATAAGTATTATCTTAATTTTCAGTTTATTTTTAGGCGTGAAAGAAGAACTACTTGGTTTACATACCTACGTACAAAATCTTATTGAAGACCTGTAAAAAGAATAACATGCATGTTGATATATCAATCTACTCGATCTAGGGGTTATTCGCGTTCGTTTTTTCGTTCGTTTGATGAATACTACTACGAGCTACATTGTATTCAGTCGATAAGGTCAACGTTAAAACACGGCCCGAAAAATTGGCTCTTGAAGTCAGATATCGTAGTAAGAAACATTCAAATATTCATCAAACGAACGTAAATAAGAACGGGAATACGGCCCCATAGCTGTGTGAACCGCCGCCACACGGCTGATACGACTGATACGTACGCTGATATGACGTTTGTAAAATAATGGAAAACTGAACGAATGATTTCGATTGGATGAAATTATTAGTACGTTTACTACGTTTTGAGTTTATTTAACGGGTTTATGTTGTGTTACTTGGTTTCGTTTATCATTACGGAACTTTAATTTTTAGTAACTTTAACGTGTAGTAAGTTTAACATGATTTACTCTGCATCATTCGCCTGCCCTTATCCCGTTAATACGGGGTCGACATAACATGTTCTCCTATTCCACTCTCCCCTATCACTCGTCATCTAGAGAAGAGTACATAAAAACTCGTACTCATACACCAAAAGAAGAGTCGATGAACTCTTTGAAAGACGATGTGGGATAAATAAAAGAATTGATGACGCAGAGAATGTGATTTTCTCTGCGTCATCTTAAATTCTTTTATACCCACATCGTCTTTCATAGAGTAAATCAACTCTTCTTTTGTCTGGCCCATACTTGGTATCTCTTCATATTCAAACCTGTCAGTAGGTACTGTAGAAACATTTATGGAGATAAATTGTTACTCTTTTATTAAGTTACTCGAAGTGTCTCAGCAACACCAACGAGTTACCCATTTCATTGTATTTATCATTTCTATTTCAAAAAGTTACTGACATTGTCGACCGAAATAAAAATCAGGTTATACTTAGTGTTTGTAAAGGTGGTTCTTCGTACGGTGTCAGTGCGGTAGTCAGAGACGAAAGCTCATGAACATTTGATGTTTTAAAATGTCTAGAAGTAGCTGCGAAATATACAATACTATTTACCAACATAGCATGATGAAAAATAAACTTTAAATTGTCAAATAGCTTATGTTGTGTCGCTGACTAGCGCTGATTTAGTTCTGAATATTAATTGAATTTCCTACGATGAACGTACTACTCGTATAAAAGTGATTCGATTATTATATTTGTGTAAATTTTGTATAATATTTACGTCCTAGTATAAAATATGATCACGTTTCGTTGTTTGTGTTTGTCGGGGTCACACAAAACGGAGGATAGATATGTCTAGTAAGCTGTATGTACCTGGTACGCGAATGTCCGAAGCGTGTCATGAGGGGTCGCAACGGTGATCCCCCCGCCTGCAGCTACCTGCGGACAGAAACCGGCAACCTTAGGAACATCTGGACCGGACCTGCTTTGATGTTCCAATATTTGAGATTTCGGACTTTCTTTCACGACACTTAACAAGGACGCATCGGCTTTGCTTTTAAGTTTTTTTTACTTGCATCTTAGTGACAGTCAGTGAACAACAGAGTCGCCATTCCTCTCAGTGATCCTCAGTCAGATATTGAATCCAGCGGAAATTACATGGAGCAAATGCAAACAACGCGATTGGCACATGCCAATGCGTTGTAGCAAGTAAGCATCCACCCAAAGTGAGCTGACCCGTGCATTAGGTATCAGGCAGATATAACGACAAAACTCAACAAAATAAAATATTCATATTTTATTTTGACGCATTACATTTCGCAACGGGGCTTAAAATAACATAGAGTGGAAAAAAGTTATTAGGAAATTTGGATACTGGGTACGTCAGGGCAGATTCTACGAACCGTACCGTAAAGGCACATTTAATAGCTAATTTGTCAATAAATACTTGTCTGTCAAGGCCACTTCTAATACCTAATTTATCAGACGTGACTGTGCCTTGAGAAGTTGAGATACATTCTAGTCGTGCTCCTGTTTCATTTGTTATTGCTGGGGTAGGTACCTAGGTACCTACTTGTACGTTTGACCGTAGCTCATTTATTCACAAGCATCGGAGAGGACACTGGGTTGAAAAATAGGAACGGTGTCTATTCCGATCCAGCGCTGGAATCAGGACGCTGGACTGGATTGGAACCGGTTTACAATGATCCAGTGCCGATTAATGTATATCGGCCTTTATCAGAAGATCTCTTCTGACTGATATCAAGTGTTCGATCAAGAATACTACAGATTTAGGGTAAGTATGACTTTATGACTAGGTGCAAAGTGTGTTTAACTTAAAACTTTTTTGTCAGTTCAGAATTTGACTTTGATTTTGTACGTCACGCTGCAGCTATAGTATTCTTGATCGAATTATTTCGTAATACGGTTGCGGGTCGGCTAGAGATTCATGTTTAAGTTTGTAATTTATCAAGGGAAATTATGAACGAGCCATTCAAACATTTCCAAACTAATCATAGTTTAGGAACCACCCATAGGAGTGATAGAGTACCAAGAAAATTATAAGTTATTTGTTAATCATAGTATAGGTACTATGATACGTTGTGACGAAACCTCGCGGCAGGACGAGAACAAGATGGAGAGACGAGCTCGCGCGCTCGTGTGCACTGGTTGGCTCTCGATAAATTGAATCTACAACATTGGTTGTGCTGATGATTTTCATGCAATCATGTGTGTGTGTCATTCATAGTGTGCGCCAGCTCCACAGCCTCATGAACTGGCTGGGGCAGCGGGTTTCAATACCTACCTATGCTGAGCTGGATGTCCAAATCACATGTAAAACCCTTGTCGTTTTCAGCCCAATAAAATACTTGTTAGTACTTAAATATATCTACTTGACATTAAATGATCTTTTATTGATATTTTAAACCTACCTATGTGTCTCTTTTAAGAATCAAATCAATAGGTACTTTATAAATTTATTTATTTCTCTCACAAACATAACTGACAACAATAAAAAGTACTTAGAAGCAGCCGAAGCTGTAGATAGCTACGAGGTAATATTTTCCAACTTATACAAAGCTTTTTCTTCTCTGAGAAAAGCACATGAACCTGAATAATGTACCTATGCTTGTACTGGGATTTCAGTCATCATCAGGGCTTATCCAATCTGAATCATTAGCCATAAACCAATATCTGTTCTTTATCTGCACATCGTTTATAACATATCCCGTCCATGGCTAGCCAGACACACAAAACTACTGGCCCGAATTCTTTGTTGGCTTCTCAATAATATATATTTCATATTGTATCACTAGCCGCTTCCTCACTGCAGCTGATGGGCTGATTAGGATCTCATTATTATATTTATGTAAGCATTAAAAATAAAATATCAACAAGAGACTAGGTAACTTTGATTGTGAAAATTCTAATAAGATGATAGATCCTATTATCTCAACAGTTGTTTCCACTGCATCACAAACTTAGGCACATGAGATCATGTTTTTTCACGTATGTTTTGATTTAAAAAAAATACTAATGCAAAGAAAGGCCGCAAAAAAAATAATTGACATGCAAGGCACATTTTGAGGTTAAAACCAACATAAACTAGGGGTTGTGTGGGTTTATCTCCGAAACTGACTTGTTACCCCACTTAGGAGATAAAACTCGTTCTGCAATAACGTTTTGGTTTTGAGCCAGGCTTAAACTCTAGTTAGTTAGTTAGTTAGTTAAGACCTTTCTGAATAAACATTCATTTCATTTCATACTTAGACCAAAACCATAGATAAACTTCGTCCGGTAATAAGGCTGATTAAGATACCGAAACAATATCCATACTAATATTATAAATGTGAAAGTAACTCTGTCTGTCTGTCTGTCTATCTGTCTATCTGTCTGTCTGTTACGCTTTCACGCCCAAACCGCTGAACAGATTAAGCTGAAATTTGGCATAGTTAAAGGTTGTATACCAGGGAAGGACATAGGCTACTTTTTATCCCGAAAAAATGAAAAAATCCCGAGGGACCGCGGGTCACACCGCGGGAGCGCAGCTAGTTGTATAATAAAAGTCAACTTTCCACAAAATGTCAAATGTAAGTAAAATGCTGCACAAATGGCAATATATCAAATACCTACAATTAGTGACAACAATGTTATGAAAACATAATCTCTCTTATTACAAGAAACGAAGATAGACCCTGCTCAACCTGGTTCTTTAGGAACTAGACTTGTTACCGAAACTTTGATCTAAACTGTGTTCGTATTACAGAACATGGCCTAAGTCGACTCTAGATCATCCATGGTTTCAAATAATGACCACAGATACGATAAGAATATTTAGAAGAATGATTCACTCTTCCTAATTAACGTTTGCATCACAAACTTATGCATATGAGACCATGTTTATTCACGTTTGTTTTGATAAAAAAAAATACTTAGTAATGCAGCGACAGGCCGCGAAATCAATAAACTTGTTTAACATGCAAGGCACATTTTGAGGTTAAAACCAACATGAACTAGGGGTCCTCACTTTTTGTGATAAAACTCGTTTTGTAATAACGTTTTGGTTTAGACTCAAGTTTAAACTGGCCTTAGGCCAGAACCATAAATAAACTTTTGTCTTGTGGTTGTCAAGACAAATGTATGGTTCTTATTAGGATAATGGTTATTCAAAAAGAATAACCATTATTATTCATATAAGTTTTATTTACTTTGACTATCACTTACCTACAGTTTATTAACATAAGTTGATAGGCAGGTCTTAACACCCACATTTAAATTGACATCACAAAGCTTGAGCGGAGTAATTCAAAATCTCAATTTAATCCAATTCAAAATGTTTATTGCTTCATAATCAAATCCTCCATAGGAACATTATTATGAGTAGGTAGCAAGTGCAGTATATTTTACGGCGCTACTGAAAAGCAGCGCTCCAACAGACTCTTGAGCTGTTGGAGCAAATGCCTTATTTTCACCCACCTAAATTGATAGACTTAATAAGACTTAATTGTAAAGCTCATGAATATTACGCACAATCGTTCTTTAGCTCTCTGAAGTAGCTGCGCAGAACCCATTTTTGATTACGCCTAAAATCGTGCTATTTCGCTTACTCTACCAAACCTGCGCAATCGTCTATTGCACCTAACTTCATAGAGCTAAAGATCCGTTGTGCTTAGTATAGGTACTTTGTACGGTGGAGGGAATAAAATTTTATAAATTTTAATGGGTAATGAATAAGTTGACTTCATATTTTGACTGGGACCATGTTGTGATTGAGAACCTGCTTCGATACACGTGGACTGAGATCTTTAGTTTGGGCCTAGCCCTATCTACTTACTATGTTCAGACATTTTTTTTATGACGATGATTGTACCGTGTGTGGCATTAAGATGTAATGTAAACACGTCCTCTACTATTATTTTTAAATGGGCTGAATCTGCTCACTAATGCAATAAAGTTAAAAAATTGTACTTACTGGCCACTCGCAGCTGGACTAGAACTATTGCCAGAGTCTTCCATTCCCTGATAAACCGCATGGAAACTTCACTAAGTTGTAATTCTTCAGATATGACGTCCACTAGGATTTCGGACCCTTTTCATCTCATCATTTACTAGCACATCATATAAATATAGTTCTTCTGCACAATAAGATCAAAATCCAGAGGCTGCGAAAACCTGTTTTATAAGTTTTTCCACAAAAATTATTACGTACAACATCAAAAACACCATTTCAATAGCTCTCTCAAGTCTCAACGCAACCTCAACTCAATCAACTTCTCATCTCAAGTATTTTTTTTCTGCAGAAGTTAGCAAACATAACATGGCACTTTAGTTTCCTATTTCTTTCTTTCAATGTCAGTCCTGTACCTTATGTCATTTGTCAATCGTGTTGCATAGATCCCTCAGACAAACTACTAGAATGGACGAACGAGTTATTGACAGAATGGGGCTTAACACGAAAAGCTCATGACAGGTGGCGCCACTGTTGAGTGTTCCTTTTCGCCTTCAGTTTGTAATGATTGTGGAGAAGCTAATTTGCCTAATTCAGCATAGGCAGCAGGCTTATTCAGCAGCACATAGGTATGACGTTTATAAATATGAATAAGAATAATAAAGTTTTATTTTCTCCACACAATAAACAACAGTTACAATTAAGTAGGTAGGTACTTAAAATCTACGTAATTTGATGTGGGTGAAAATACGGCTAGCCCTCAGCATTTGCTCCAACAGTTTGAGTATTGGAGCGCTGGTTTTCAATGACATCATACCCGTTGTGTCTCAGCACTTGCTGCGACACGCGTCCTATCGCTTAATTAATTTATTAATCAGGTCACTTACAATACTTTTAAATTATTATTAGGTACACCTTAAATAAACAGTTATATCATTGCACAATTATAGGTAAGTAGGTACCTACATATATAGGTACATATGCAACAACGAACTACTATTTATTTATCGCATTATAATGTCTGTGATGATAATTAACTGATAACTGTTATCTGATAACTGATAACCTAAGTAATACCTTTCTGTATTCTGTGATATTAGGAAGGTACCTACTTAACGTGGTCGTGGGTGGGTTCAAACTCGGCCGTGCATCCATGGATTTTTCGTTTCGTTCAATTAATATGCGTTTTAACACGAGCTTCTTAACGGTGAAGGAAAACATCGTGAAGAAACCCGCAGCTTAGTCAGCTCCACACGTATTGACGTCGTCTTTCCTGTGGGCCAGGCTGATTAAGCTGAGAGGATGGTTTAGGTGCTGGGCAAGCCTATTCCATCTCAAACAATGTCCCGTTAAGTGTAGGCATGGATTGCCTCCTGACGCATGACGCTGTATAAATCATCTAATATAGATGTAAAGGCCTTAGTTTTTTTTTTGTTGTAGTTCAAGTGTATGTGTTGCATTATTCGGTTTATAAATGAATCTTCTCAAAATATGTTATGTTTTGTTAGCATTTTTATTTACTAGGTACCTACTCTTAAATTACAGTTGCAAACAGAATAGCATTCCGAATACAAATAAAGAAATAAAAGGCGTAGTAGAGGTATTGCAGACTCAGGTAAGTATGTGTGGGTTTAGAACTGCACGCACACATAGACGTCAGGTGACGTCACTGACGTCACACAAGTTTCGTCGGACTAGCACCAGGTGATGCCACTTTCCTTCCTGCATGAAATTGGCAGAGCGCACTATCTATAGCAATAGAATTATAGTACCTATGTTTCTCTTCTATAGGCAATGCAGACCACTCTACTTCAATTAGACATGCGCAAAACAGTACACCAAAACGTACTGCCATATCATATGGCATTACAAAAAAGGTGATATCACCTTGTGATATTACTATTACTCAAAACATTACCCATCCACCAGCAATATCTGATTCTTTCTATCGACGTCCCATTCGCACACTCCTAAGTCCAAAGTGCCCGAATTACGAAAACGAACGATGCCGAGTCCGCGCGAAGATGGCCGAAGGAGACATCACTCGCTCGCGCATGCAAACAGTACCTACGCGTGATGTTTCCGCGTACTGTTTGGCTAGTATGAACTCCGCGTGATGTTTGGGCTAGTGTAATGCGTAATGCCTGGGCGACTCAGGTGATAGGTGATGTTTCAGTACGTCGTTGAGTAATATTACTTTTGTGATATCACAAGCATTACTTACACATGTCTAACTTCAATTCAACTTGCTTGCATTGCATTGTTGTTTACGTTGTAGGTATGTTGCGGTGGTGCGATGTGTTTTAAAATAATTTGTGCACGAAACACATGATTGGAACAGTGATTTGATGATTTTTTTTTACTAATATAACTCCTTAAAACTCTTACCATTGAATACTATTACCTACCACTGAGACTTTTGGTAAATAAACCGGACGTCTCTTTCGCCATTCGTTTTGTGGAATATCGATTTTCGCGACCTTTGTCTGTTGCGTTTTGGGACCGGCGCGCGGCGGGTCGCTCTGCTCCCACTCTGAAGGACGAGATATTTTGAATCGTGGCGTCCATTTCGGTAAATAGTTTAGTGAGAACCCTGAAGATGAGCCAGACGAAGAAAAGGTCGCAGTGCCCTCTCGCCGAGCGCGATCTCCACTTGCCGGGCTGGAATCAGAAGCAACGCCATGACTTTTTCGAGGGAATAAAAGTACATGGTATGAAAAAACTCAAAAAGCTTCAGCGCTTCGTCGGTTCTAAAACTCAAGAGGATGTGAGAATAGCCACAGAGCTTTACAAAAGGGAAGTCCGAACCCGCGAGTTGACACAAGACATGGAGCGGCAGATTGAGGAAGCCGGCGTCACCAACGAGGACTACAAGACCTGGCTGTACTTCTACATGGCTTCTCAATCGAACCGCGGCGAGCATGTGCCGACCGCGGCTCTGGAGGCGTTCCTGGACCAAGCGGCGCCTCGGCTGCGCGCCACGCAGGAGCTCTCCTTCCCGGGCTGGCGCCAAGCCGAGATCAAGGACTTTCTGGCCACCATCGAGTTGTCCAGAATCATTATTAATATTGCGCCGCATATTCCCACCAAAACAGAACTTGAAATAACTGGAGCTACTGATGCTTACACCATCATTTGTGATGCTAGAAACCATGCTGTAGAGCGTGGATTGCGCATTCCGACTTATGACGACCTTAAGCCAGGGTACATCTATCTACAATGTATTGTAGCTGCTCTGTATGATGATGAAAAAATGAAGAACTTTGAAGTTCCTCCCAACTCTGACCCAGATATGGCCAAAGCAGAGTTTGTGCTGAAGGAGTGGTTGATGCCAAATGTGGGACCACTTGCCAATGGCTGGACCAGAGATGACAAGTATGCTCTAATGGTGGCTATAGAAACATATGGAGCATTTGATAAGATGAGAATCCATTCACACTTCCCCCGGAAGACACTACCTGACGTGAAAGCAGCAATAAGTGCCATCAAAAAAGAGGCTGAAAATAGGGAGACTTTCTATCATAAGTCAACAGCACAGAGATATATGTACCTGACAAGCTGGGGTAATACTCTGACACGGTGCACTGAGGCCAAGCACAAGATTGCTGCAGCAAAGCGTTTGATGTTTGCCCTGGAGGAGTTGCCAGAACCTCTGTCACAGATGCAGTTCATGAGCATGTTCCGCCCCGATATGTCGGAGGATGAGATGACCCACGCCATGCTCAACCTGTGCATGCAGGACACACAGGAGAAGGGCTCGCGCCTCGCGCCCCTGCTTGGGATGTTCATCCAGGGCGAGCAAGCCACCCTGCTCCGAGAGGCCGCCGCCGCCGCCGCCGCCGAGGCCACCGCCGAGCCCGAGTCAGCAGCTGTCGCGCCGCCCCCGCCCCACGCTCAAGCAGATAGCCACAGCCACGGCCATAGCCACTGTCACAGCCACAGCCATAGCCACTGCCATGCCCACGCGCGCGCTCACGCCAATGCCCACGCCCCGTGCAACCATAAGTAGATTCCCCAATCAAACACAAGTCATTAATCTTAATCTACTCCATGAGAACTACATTTTAGTTTAGAAAAGAGTGAATGGGCCAATGTATGATTGTATCTCTGAAAAAAAAAAGAAAATATTTCTAAGTTTAATTATGTATTTACAAAGAGAACTAGTTTATGGTAAGAATTAACTTAAAATCTAATGCACCCACCATTTATCAAGTCAGCAGGAATGTTCAATAACCTTTTTAAGATTGCCCATTGTCCATAAATCAGTATTGTAGTTTTTAAAATATCCCTAAGTCTCGTAATGTATATTCTTAAGTTATATTTAAGTTAAATTGCTTTATTTATTTTAGTGCTGGGCGAATACTCTTGTAATTTTAAGACTTTGGTTTTAAGTGTTTTTTTACTTTTTTTATTAGGTCTGTGCAAATGTATTTCAGAACTTTATTTTAGTTATGCTGGGGTTATGCTTACTCTGGATCTTCTGTAGTGCTATAATGTTAATGAGATGTACTCACTCACTCATAAAATGGATGTCTACTACTATTTGACTTAGAATGCAGCACAAGTGTGGTCGTAAGGTCAGCGCTGCAGTTATGTTGAAATCAACTTTTGGCCGGTTTTGTTTAGAAAACATAATTGGATATTATAAATTTAGATGTAACAAATATTGTATTTAAAGATAGTTAGTAAACTTTATGATTGTAATAAAGTACTAAAGTACAAAATGTTGTTTTAAGGAAACCCAAATGTGCGCTAGTTTTACTTAAAAATACATGCGAACCTCAAAGAAACCTATCCTCTGTCTTCCCATAGACTTCTACCGTGAAACATTTTTATTTACTTGATAACAACATCTTCAAACAAACAGACGATATACAATGTCAGGAACCGATTACAGTGCCAGTGCAAATGTATGCTGTTTTGGTGATTATTAGGTGTAATGCCCCTAGACGCATGTTGAGTCTAAGCATTAGGTGCTGTCGATTCGATTTACCTACACTTGACGCCCTGAGTCATGCCGCGTTCTGAGTCTAACATTGAAGTCGGTTTTCTTTTTAGTTTTTAAAACGTATATATTTTTTTTTGCATTTTTGGATGCTCTATCTGATCAAACAAATGCTCTAAACTAAGTATGGGGTGCCAATAGTGCACTGGCAAGCGTGTGGCGAGTGCTATGGGCGAGTGACACTCCCGCCCCGCTTGAAAGCCAGCGTTCTTTTTACGTGACTCGACTTCATCGGTGAGTTATCTATACGACACAAAAGATAGATTCTGTTAAGAAAATAAAGTTAAGTAGGTATTTTTCTAAACAGAATCTATCTTCTTTGTAGTATACTAGTAGGTAATAGGTGTGTACCTACTTAACTTTATTTTATAAACAGAATCTATCTTGTGTCATATACATAATTCACCGGTACGGAGTTCCTGGCATTACCATACTTATGTCAAACTGACGATTCACTATTTGTAACATAGCTCGGAAGGAAGGTTTTTAGAGTTTACAGGGAAACTATCAATCCCTCAAGAATAAAATGTATATGGGACCCTTTCTAATAAAAAAATAATTAGGTATCAACATCGGACCTCTGTAAAAAGTTATGCGTGGTCTAAACATAAAAATAAAAAAAATACGAGTCGACTTGATAATCTCCTCCTTTTTTTTTTTCGTCGGTTAAAAACACCGGTAACCTCTCAGGACTGTATTACTATAATCATAAACAACAACTTTTGTTCTACGAGTATGACTTCAAAAAATCATCATAATTTATCAGATTTTCATACAAAAATAAAAATATTTAAATTGAACGATCTAAATGTTACGAAGTCTATGCGAAGCAAAAGAAAGCGATAGTACAAAAGCGAGGCAGCGGTGGCGCTTGAAATTGACCTATTTATATTTAATACAGAGTTGAAATATGTTAGATAGGACTACGAAATCTTGAAGGTTTGTTTCTGGTAAATGTATTATGTTTTGTAAATAGTCATAAAACAAAAGTTGTTGTTTGTGATGATAGTAATACAGTCCTGAGAGGTTACCGGCGTTTTACAAATAACCCTGTTTTATGTAGATTGTAGCCTGTAGTACATAAAGCCAGCTGTAACGCGCTTATAGATATAACTTGATGAAGTGTAGTGTATCATATAGAGGTGTAAGTACCTATGGCCTTCTACCTACAATATGGCAATTCTTATTTTCAATATATAATATCTCTGATAGGTATCTAATCTTACAAAAGGAAAATGAAATAAAATAATACAACAATTATCTCATGCAATTGACATTTATTGCTTACTACAGGTCATTATGTAACGTTATAACAGAGTGTATAATTAGGTTTTGATAGAAACATTTGAAACAGTGATTTCTTATCAATCGATAAAAATTAGAGGGTTAAAGGTGGGATTTGAACGTCAAATGGAGTTTGAAAAGGTTTTATTACCTGTCAGGTTTGCGAATACAGCAGGTAATATTTAGTAACAGATGTCAGTTCCCGCGGCGGCGAGCGCAGCCCTCGGCTCCCACCGCCCCCACCGCCCCCACCCGTGACCCAACACTCTTTGGAAGTTTTCTTCTCGCGAATATAGACACATAACTAGAACTTGTAGACCAGTGCTTCTTTACATGAATATTTGCATTTTGTTTTTGGTAAAAACTATTACAGTAAAAATATAATTAAGTATATAAAATAATAATGTCTTATTCGAGTACCTTCAATTGAATACATTATGATATCAAAGAATGGCGGAGGCGCCATGGGCCGCCTGGTGCATATTCTAAAAATCCTTACATCTACCTAACTTATAAATTCATTATTTTTTTACAACCATGATTGGTGTTAAATAAATAAAAACTGAATAAAAATCTTAATGCTTAACACAAATTTCACAAAAAAAATTAGGCAAATTATTAAAGCTTCGTAGAAAAAATTACGGATGAACAAGTACCATTATAAAATGGGTGATGTCAGCACAGGCTGCAGGAGCCAGAGGAACACCAGAACGGGATAGGATAGGATCCCCAGCCTGCCCTCATCCCACTTGAATGTGGGGTCGGCAACAGGTTTTCCTCTTCCATACTGATGTTCATTCGCTACATTCAATCCTTTCCTCCCCATATTATCTTTGGATCGAACAATATTCAAAGCTTCGACTTGCGTGTCGCTACAAAGTGCTTTCAAAGTGATCCCAGCGGTCCTACTGAATAAATGCTTTTTGATTTTTGACTTTTTTTTACTACGTAAAGGGGATACAGTGTGCGTTGTAACAGTCTTGAAAACATTTAGGCTCGATGAGGTTCTCAAAAAAGATAGAATGTGAACAGCTAGTGAAGGGAACAGTGCGGCGTGAGGGCCTCAGACGGCGGCGCCCGCGCCCCCCGCGCCCCCTGCACCGCCCGCCCCGCCCGCCGGCGGCTTCACCACCGGGATCTGCGGACAAACAAACTTGTTGGAGTTTACATGTATTGTAAGTAGTAGCTTAGTATGAAAATAAATATTACTTACAATACAAAGTGGAATTTAATACATTTTAAAATGTTCAATGATCCCTTCAACATAACAATTGCCAGCTTATATAATAGCCCTCTGCTGGACATAAGCCTCCTCCCTGGAACGCTCATCATGATCCCTTGATGTGTAAATAAGTTTAAACATAGTAGTCAAAAGTGATATTGTCTACTTTAATTTGAATTCATGAACGTAAAAGTTTAGATATAACGATCCACAACAGGCTGCACGGATCGACCGGAGCCGTATTCGCGTTCCTTTTTCGTTCTTTTGATGATTATTCGGATGCCTCCCATCACTATTTCTGACGTTAAAGGCCAATTTTTCAAACGTTAAAACACGGTCCTAACTACCTAAATTCATCAAACGAACGAAAAAAGGAACGCGAATACGGCCCAGATATCTTAGTCGGTACATCGAATTTTTTTGAACAGTTTACTATTGTAAGTATTGGTTTTTTACGTTGTTTTTACCATCGGTTTCAAAGGTAAATAATAATAACAATATTTCAGATAAGAGTTGCGGATCCAGGAATTTGGTTTGGGGAGCACGTCTCCACCGAGCAGGGTGAGCACTCGGGCCTCGGATACGCTACTAGCAGTCAAGTACTGGCAGTGGCCTTACAACGCAACGTTGGTCGTTCATGCGGTTGTCCTGCAGATTCATGAGCGCCGTGATGAAGTTCTCGTCGGGCTCCAGCTTGGAGGCCGCCGGGGCGGGGGCGGGGGCGGGGGCAGGGGCGGGGGCCGCCGGCCGCCGCGGCAGCTCCGTACGCTGGTCGTCAATGCGCGATCCCTGCAGAATCATTTTCATTAAAGTCACATCAATTTCCATTTATAATACTGTATCATTATGTACCTAAGCTCAATCATTAAGTTATTTATACGTAAAAGTGAATTTTTCATTTTCACTACTAAGTCGCGCCAGATTTGCTTCAAATGTTTGAACACATAGTGTGGCACGAGAGTTTGTAGTCAAAGTGCCGTGCCACACATATGTTCAAACATTTGAAGCTAGGTCTGGCGCCGGGGTCAGAGATAGAGTCTGAGCCAAATGTTAAGCCGTGAAATGGTTATGAAAAGCCTTGAGTGGAACAATGAAAGTACTTGCGGGTGGTCGAGATACTATACTCACCCAATTTAAACGTTCCGAGGGGGGCTTGCAACAAACGTATTTATATTTAGAATTTTTAAAGTGAAAATATTTTGTTCAAGTTAACTTAAGTGTTGTAATAAATATTTACTTTACTTTACTTTGTAGTGTTGCTCGGAATAATAATATCTAGAAATAACTGTTACCGCTTTATATATGGATAGATAGATAAATAACGCTTTTTTGTTACCAAATATATGAAAAACAATTTGCGGCCTTATCTCAGAGCGATCTTTGATAGATTGGCCAAAACTGGTAATAGATAATTAATGAGCAAGTAATAGGAAGATGTACAAATAATGAACTGATATAGCTACTATAAAGCTTAACCGATTCAGTGCGAAAGTACTCATAAGACTTTTGTGCCTGGCACAAAAGTCAATAAAACAAATAAAATAAATAAATAAATAAATAATCCTAGACATAAATATTGAACATGTTGCTTTTTCTGCGTCTCCGCCGTGTTTTTATTTCAGTTGACACACGAAATCGGAAGAAGGCGGTGTAATAATATGATTACTATGGTTAGTGACCTTCTACGTGTCCTAGTGGAGATCGAAGGTAGTTTACTTATTTCTACCAGATTCTCAACCTTTATATGCTTTATCGATCGAATAAATGTGAGTATAAAATTGGTGGGTGTCGTGGAACACTCGGTTGGAAGAAGTTTCAACTTTGACATTGAAATTTATGATTTTTTTCAAGTTTGTAAAAATGAAAGATTTACAAACTATGAAGGTTTTAAATTCACGCAATATCCACAAAAGAACGCTGTAGGTATCTTCGGGACAAATAAAGACTCGTCTGTATAAAGTAAATCTTATAAGTAAAAAATTTGGCTCCGCTCTGGTGCCTTCCGCACTGAATCGGTCAATAAAAATCCAAACTAATATATTAAAGCTGAAAATTAGAGCATCAGCGAGTTTATATGTTGCTTTGCCCAAAATACAACGATGGCGCCATCTATTATGTAGTAAAATTTGTCTATCTGTCTGTCTGTTTGTTACCTTTTCACGCCTAAACAACTAAACAGATTATGCTGAAATATGACTTGGATAAAGATTATGTCCCAGCGACGGACATAGGTTGCTTTTTTTTCAAAACTAATCATGGAGGGCGTGAAATAAGGGTTGAAATTTTGTATGGGGACTTAATGTGAAGTTTCAGTTGAATTAGATGGTGTTGCTTTCCTATGGCTGAGGTCGAGATGGCGCTATTATTGCATTTTTATTTTAAAAGTTCAGAATATAATCTTCTGAACAGCAGTTTCCAGTTCTATTTTTATTAACAAGGTATGTTATTTTGCTGACAAAGTCGCGCGGGTACCAGATAGTAAATAATAAAATAGACAGATTAGGTTAGTGATTCTACCACGTTCTACACTAGCGAAGTGGAGGACGGGCGGCCGTTTGGAAATGAAAATAGAAAGTTGCCTATAGCCAGAAATAGTCTTGTTTGTCGATATTGAATCAATTCTTTACAAAATTAAACATCGATCGGCTGCTAATGTGCTGCACTCCGATTGTACTCTCCATACACCGCAATTTCGCTGCGCTGATTCGTTTCAAATTTCAAAGGATAAATATTTCGCTTTCAGGGCCCATAAGGCCATCAGCATCTAGGCCGTCCGAAAAATAAAATACTTTCATATTTGAGAACCAACTTCGCTATGATGTGCGTGGTGCGAGAGGAGTAGCGATAAGTGATGGCGGTTGTGTGCGATATTTAATACTTGCTAAACTTAACTTGAATTAAACTATTTTTAAAAAGCGCGTTTATCATAAATTTAGCAAAGACAATTTTTCTGTCTTTTAAGCTAGCCTTAACCGATAAACTAAGTAAGTAATCGCGTTGCCACAAGTTTTTGTAATAAGTTAACTATTTGTAAAGAACGCTGGAAATTCTAAATGAAATAATTCATAACGAATGCTACCTTATTACCCGACTGTCAAAGGAAGGGTTATATTTTTCGTGCGTATCTTGTATGTATGTATGCAATGCGTTAAATTTCTTTGTACCACGACTGGATGGATTTCGACAATTAGGGTATCGTTGGTTTCGTCAATCTAGTAAGCTAGACGTCAAGCTAACCTTAACCAATCATATCGAGTGGGGTATCAAAATGAAGATTACAATGTATGATGAATGAGATTACAAATATATATACAAGTCATTATATACAGGGTGACTTTTGTTGAGGGGCCTCTGAGAGGAAAATCTAAACGGCTATAGTTATGGAAAAATGTTGTTAGGAGTGACGGGCTCGATTTTGATAAAATTAACAACTGCATTTTTTTTTTCAGATTGACAAAGAAGCATGAAAATGTATTTACACGATACAATAATCATAAAAATACATAAGTAGGTACATAATTTAACTAAACTAAAGATAAAAAACAGTGTTCAAATCACCGACCGCAGGTAATGTGCCCAAAAGGCTGGCGGCATTACCTCCTTGGATGGCTATACTTATCCTCTGTCCGAGGTAAGCACCAGCCCTTTGGTGATTGGTCTCGTCAATCAACCTCTTGGATAATTCTCTGAAAAGGAGCCACGCCTCTGGACCCCATGGACCTAAAGTTTCTACGCCAAAAGGCAGAAATATATACCCATCACCGAGAGATATATATTTCCGCCTTTTGTGATTTTCTGCTGCTGCCGCCGCCGCACCAGCTGTCCCGGAGGTTGCCGTCATCTCGTGCGATACCGTTCGGCTCTTAAATGGCCGGCACGTTGACGCATAATGTCGTTGAGGCTGGCATGGCGGGAGAGGCGGCCTGTGCACCGCCGACAGGAAGGCCGTGATGGCCTTGGCGATCGACGGGGTTACCGCTATTACATCGATAGGGTTCATTGGTTGTGGCTCCAATTCTTAAGCTAACTGCCAATGAAAAGGTTATGTTATCCAAGAGGGTGCCCAAGTTTGCGGATGGCAAAGCTTGAAGCCAGAAACCAGATTCCCGAACGGCAGAGGCAATAAGACGCACCTTCTCGGTTACAGTATTTGCCGAGTCTATAAGTCTCTGCTGTATCTTTCTACAAACAGGCTCGTCGCTATGCCTCTGTAGGTGTAGTTTTTCGGGAATGGTTTCGCAAGGACAGACCGATGTCCAAGCATTCTAAGCCTCGTCCATAGCATTATTATTAATATTTCCTAAAGAAGCATTTATAATATTTGAAAAGAGTGCCGATGTGCTATGTACAGATGATAAGAACGCCGGAAGAGAGACACTAGAAATTTTGCGTATGCCTAGACCACCAAACCGTATAGGAAGAGTGGCCTGACACCAGGAAACTTCTGTCGGACAATTTAAATTTTTGACCATCACATTTTTTAAAGCGTCGTCTAAACTCGATAATACATCATTAAAAGTCCAAAGAGGGCTACATCTGAGAACATAGATAAGTTGAGGTACAAACAGACAAAATCGAATGATGTTAAAGGCTATCTGGCGGTGAATTTTGGATAGTCGTTCAGAATATTCATCGAATTTATAAAAAAAGGTTTTATTTTTAGAGAATTTTTTTTTATTTATTTTTTTGCATTTTTGGATGTTCTATCTGATAACAAACAAATACTCCAAAAGATATTTTTTTGTTTTTTTGCATTTTTAAATGCTTTGTCATATTAAAAAAAATATATATAAGACGTGTGGCACTCGGAGATTGCCGCGGTAAAGCTATTGCATAACATTTTTTATCAACTAATGCAATTATAATTATTTATTTATTTTATTTATGCAGTATTTTTTCCTTTGTTTTTTTTCTTTGATCTAACCAATGCCACTTAGAGGCGAGTTACTGAACTAAAGAGACAAGCGTAATATTTCAAAAAGTCATTAAAAGTTCTGCAATTCATCGATAGATGGCAAAACTAAAAAGTATCACCGCTGTGCCGGTCGGAGTGGGGGGGTGTTAGGTTATTTTCGTTACGGAATTTCTGGATTCGGTCACCACGCTCAAAGCCCGCGATAGAAGCTATGCAATAGCTTCAAAAACACTCGAAGTAACTATGTGCCTGATGTTGTTGGAACAATTAAAAATCCAACATTTTGGTTTTCATTAAAAATGTATCGCGGCAAGGCAAGGCAAACGAAACGATACATTTTGTAGGCCAAATCAAACGATTATTTTATTTTCCAGCAACATTAGACCCATAGTTGGTTTAGAGCATCTGTTTAATTTTTTTAAATGCAGTACCATATTTTATCAAAATCAAAGTCAAAGTCAAGAAACTTTTAACACTATTAAACGGGATATTTACCATGATTCAATTTATTTGGAAACAACATCTCGACAAACATCAATAACCAAACATCTCGTAGTAATAAAACACTGAGAAAGAGGGTAGATCGATTCGTGTGCCAATAAACCTACCCACTCGCAATGAGCAGTCCTTCCGTGATCATGGCGTGTGCAACTGCGCCGAAATATCGGGAAACTCCAAATAAATTGAATCATGGTAAATATCCCGTTAATAGTGTTAATAGTGTTGATAACCATGATAGTTTAAAAAGTTAAAGTCAAAAAGCATTTATTCAGTAGGACCGCTGGGATCACTTTGAAACGTCTTAAAACTAGGTGATTTTACTCCTGTTCCGAATCGAGCCCGTGACTCCTAACAACATTTTTCCATAACTATAGCCGTTTAGATTTTTTCCTCAGAGGTCTCTAGTCTGTTTAGCTCTTGGTAAGAATGAAGATGTAGGTAATTATATTTCTTGCAGTCGGGTTTTTAGATTTTTTAATTGTTATACTTGTTCACCTATTGTTTTTAGTTAGAAGAGCCCGCCCTTTGGAGCGTTGAGATAATTGATCCTTAAATGCTTTTGTGACACTTTGTATGTTAAAACTATTTCCAAAATATATGAAATGGAATATGTTATTCATGCGCGAAAGTGTTGTAAGATAGGTTGATGCAGCGGGGGAGTAGTGTCAGGAGTGGAGTGGCGGATTACCTGTACGCGGGCCAGCAGCTCGATAAAGTCGCGCTCGGGCAGCGTGCTGGCGGTGCGGGCGGCGCGCGAGCCTGGCAGCGACGCGGCGGCGGCGGCCGGCGGAGGAGCCCCCTTCTTCCCCTTGCTCGCCTTCTTCTTCGCCGGCGGAGCCAACTCGGCCCGCTGGGAATCCATCCTATCGGATTGCATGGAGCTCAGTAACTCCACAAACTCATCATTCGAACTAGAAAAGAATACAATACATACTCATCGTCGTAGAAGCAGAGCATGCGGCGACAGTCGGCCCACATATTCGCAACTTGTTGAATTTCGTTAATCGGGTTGTATCGGCGACCGAGAGTGCGAGCGGCGGGCTCGGAGGTCGCGGCGGGAGTGCCGCGGCGGGCGGCGGGCGGCGGGCGGCGGCGCAGCTCCGCGCGCATCGAGCCGAGTGCACCCGATCGCAAGTAATGCAGTTTGGCGGTACTTTATAAGTTTAGTAAGGCTGAGGAGCCGGTGACCTTTGCTACGTTCTTGCCGCTAATTGAATGGAGTGCCGCCCGCCTGATGAGAACGGCACGTGTTGCCAAAAACCACTTTTAATTCGTACTTCGCCGACACTCAGCTACGATATTAATGAGAAATGGAACGTGCAAATACATCGATCGATATTTAAGTTTTGCTTGTAATGACTCGATGAAGGGCACTTTGCTAACACTTACTGGAAATAACTGACAAAATCAATAAGGTATAAATAATGGCAAACCTTGCCCTATTTATTTGATACTTATTACCAGTGAAGTGTTGATAGAAGAACAAGCAATTCTATCACTGCATTGGTTACTTCGTCATCAAGCACAAGAACTTTAATGTTTGATAACAATTACTATTATATATTGCAAAGAAAAGGAATTGTGTTTTAAAAACCATACAAATAGAACCTACCTACGTTCGAACTAAAATTCCATGCTGTATTTGCAACATACCCAAAATCTTCGTTTTCCTTCATGTTATTCGGCACAATACTATTATTTAAAGTGTGAAACCACGTGACCACTTCACTTTAAGTAGTTACGAGAAACAAATCAACAGCTGCGATTATGTATCTCTCTTTCCTCTTGCTGCAATTTAACAAAGGATTTGTAGATCACAAAAATGATTAAACCACGAATTAATTTAATATTTAATATAAGTTAGAAAAAAAGGTAGTCTAGAAAAATATACGGAAAAGGTATTTTTAGACGTATTATTGGTGTACTTTCAGCGATTGCCGCGACTTGTATCAGCGCGAGACGCGGCCGGGAGATAGTGAGATGACGCGATAGCGGAGAGCGCCGATAACAGGACCTTATCAACACTCCACTGCCAGCCAGCGCCAGCCGCGCGACCAGTGTAAAAACCAACTTTATCACGCTACAACTAAATTCAATTCGGTGTGGATAGATTTTATGTCAATTTTCCGCGCGAGGCTTATTGGTATTTTTGTTGATTTGAAATTGTCACGCGCAGACTTGATT
Source organism: Epirrhoe tristata (assembly GCA_951394285.1). NCBI lineage: Eukaryota > Metazoa > Arthropoda > Insecta > Lepidoptera > Geometridae > Epirrhoe > Epirrhoe tristata. The sequence goes on along the minus strand of OX596136.1, from coordinate 17,352,187 downwards.
GGTTTTAAAAGCGCTTACTCCAAATTTATTTAGTGTAAACTAGTTTTTTCATAAAACAGTGACCGAGCTCAGTAGGTGATGTGTTTTAAAACGTGTTTAATTATTACGATAAAAAAACACTGCACAAGGATTTATAGCGTTATCATTTCTTAAGAGTAGGGCTGGCCCTAGCACATGGTGACGAGGTTCTGACGACTTGATAACTTACAAATAGCTAACGGATATCAGTAATAATAATATAATTAGTCCTCGGAATTTAATTCTGCTCTTTGATTCTGGTGTACCAGGTAGATGTTCAACAGTTCGGTCAATTTGGTTTTGTTATTTTTTACCAGAGACCTGCATTAAATAAAGCTTATCATCGTGGATGGAATGGCATATAGAATATTCAAGCTGCTTGTATCATGCGAGCGAAACTGGGGGCGAAAGCTAGTATTAATTTCCTAGATCTAATTTAGTTAAACGTTAACAAAGCGGACAGAAACCGAATAGTTCTCTAGAATGTAGGTCAATTAAACAAAACCTCCAAGTAGCAAGCTATGTCAACAATATCGGTTGCATGCTCTCTGAGTAGTTTAAAGCTCAAACACTTTGCACCAGATTTCACTATATTTGTAACAACTTTCACGCACTACATTCAGCAAAGCATATTTTAACAGAGTTAGTGCTAATTTTAAAGCTGTAGGAACTTTCCATTATGATTGCGCCGAGTGTCAGGCTCTCAGCGTTGTAATGAATAACATAACACCCACCTTGTGATTTCTTCGCTACTGAAACAAAGAAAGGTAAAATAGTTTGTAGAGATTGAAGTTGTCATTTGTATATTCTAACATTTTAAGGCGATACTAGTTTAGATAAAAAAAAAATTGGTTGTCTGTAAAGTCGGTTTACTGACGATAGTTGAACGTGACAACGTCTACGCATCGCTCACTCAAGTAGGAGAGAGACGGATGTCGAACGCTGCCGAACGCAAAGGCCGATTGTGCTTCTTTGTCGCTCGTTCCGCGCTCTCGCTTGCACTTCAAGCCTTACATGGAACGCCTCAGAGCGAGGTAACGCCGCATGACGTCATGTTTTTTCGTGCGTGCAGCCGGCTCTATCGAATTATAAGACGTAGTCACGTCAAAATATCTTCAATAATAGTAGGACTCACGATTCATCAGATCGTCGGATAACATTTGCATTTTCACAAATTTAGTTCATTTTCGTTCGATTCTGTGTTTGTCGTGGTTTCCTCGAGATGTTTTCTTCATCGTTTGAGAGCACTGGCACGGGCAGATATACCAATCCATTTTAATTAAGTGGTAGGATTCGCCGATGGATCTAGGCGTTACTGAACGTAAGTCGTTTCGATTTATCGTCTACTGCGGATCGCAATGGCTTCACGAATGCCGATCCGTTGACCGTATTGTACAAGTTCGCGGACAGTGACCACCCACTTTGGCTCAGGAAGGGCATTTTAATTGTTTCGAAAGGCTGACGGATTCGCTGCCGGAAAGTACTTAACGAATTGCGGCAGTAACCTGTCACGTTTGTCCTGGACATGTGACCCACCTGGAGTGTTTGTTCCCGCTGCTGTGCGACCGCTGCAGCTTGGCCTGCGGGCGGTTCTCCTTGCCGCGCGCAGCCAGCGTGGCGCGCTGCTCGTCCAGCCGCGCCGACTGGCAGCGCGACAGCAGCTCGAAGAACTGCTCCGGGTTGTCTTCGGAGTCGGCGCGGGACACGTCTCCTGCCTCCTCACTTGTTCCGCCGCTGCTTGCGCCCTTCGCTTCTGGCGTTATCTGACATTAAAGGAAGCTCGTATGAGCGAGCACGAACTCAAGTAACGTAAGCTTTTAGAGTAGTGCCTGGGACATACTAGTGATATCGTCCCGAGATTAGTACATACACTATTATGTATATCGGCACGATTGGACGATTAGCATGTGCCTTTACCAGACTGGCCTGCTATAGTTTAGGATAAAATAATTACGTTTTTAAAAACTAAGAAGAAAACCGACTTCAATGTTTAATTCGGCACACGGTGTGACTCAGGGCATCAGTAAGCCAACCATACAAATCGAAATAAGAATAGAAATCAAATCGACAAACAACGCCGCACTCCACCTGCGTCTAAGAGCATCGTAAAATGTATGTAATTTTAGCAAATAATGCCTTTGCCCAGCAGTGGGATGATATAGGTTAATAAAAAATATGAGACGCAGGTGGAGTATTGTAGTATTTTTCACGTAGAAACGTATCCCTGCCACCTAGAACTTTTACGTTTTACGCTGTACAACAATGAAAATTTTTGAAATAAATTAAATCTAGTGATAATACAATACACAACTTCAATAAAAAAAGGATCTTGTCTATTTCCTATTTAATAATTCGAGAAATTAACATAAAAGAGCCTTGTTACGGAACCGTTCCTATGTGAAAAGGACTATAGCCTTATCTTATATATGCTAGAGAAGGTTTTTAGAGTTTTACGGGAAAACTATCAATCCCCTAGGAATAAAATTTATATGGGACCACCTCCGGAGTATATACCCTTTCAAACACAAAAATAATTTTGAAAATCGGTTTAAAATTGTCGGAATAATCGGGAGATAAGGTACCTACGTGTGTATCTCTTGAATCTTCATGAAATCGAAAAATTTGGAAAGTTAATGACAGCAAGTCGCAATGGGATGTGAAATAAATAAATAAAATAAGTATTATAATATTTTTTTTCCGCGCGGCTCCATATTGTGTAATTCAATAGCCATTGCCAATACTTATTGTGATAAGGAAGTAGATACGTTTAGGATTCTTACACGTATCATATGTATCTGATAATTGAATTAGTTATACGTGACGATAAGTATAATTAAGTAGATTAATAATAGCACGTAAGTTCTAATATATAAGATGTGTATTGGTTTAGAATAGTAATCAATAGATGAAATATAGAATAACTACATTCAAGATGTAGCTCTGTAGTTTGATTCCTGCACCACCTCCCAGCTATATTACATATTGCCATTCTTAAATTCACAAGACATCAATATTATAAGACTCATTTTCATTTTATTATAAGATTTGTTTAATCTATTGGGATGACAAATGTGAATTGATTTCAGGTTATGTAACACGCCGGTGTCGTAACAGATCACGTGACTCGCAATGCGAAACCAAAATTGTTTTACTAATCAGAAATGCTCAAAAGCCTAAAGAAGTTTTTACTTCTTTGTCCTGCAGTGGGACAATATGGGCTAGAATAAAGTACCTGTATAAGCGAGAGTTGCTCCATACTCTGCCTCCTCACCCTGAGCGCGTTGAAGGGCGTGCGGGGCGCGGCGGCGGGGGCGGCGGGGGACGCGGGCGGCTCCTCCGCGGGTAGACCCAGTACCTTGCGTAGATCGCTAATGTTCATCTGAGCAGTGGCCATGCCGAGCACGTCGCCTAGCTGGAAGGTACACAAGGGACCTTATTATGTAATTCAACTGGCAATGGGCATAGACTTCAATTGTCATTTTCCTATTATGTGATTGGTTGAGCTCTATTGGAATGACAACTGGGAATGGATTTCAAGTCAGACAATAAGGCTGAAGGTTTTGGTTACTCTGCTTTGAAATATGCTTTATCGTATCACTAGTTCTTACAGACCAGTGTGGTGAGGATTTTAATGATCATTTTATTGGTGCTCATACCAACGAAAGGATCATTAAAATCCTATGAGTAGAGTATGAGTTAGTTGACAGCTCTGGGACAAAGTTTTACATCTGTCATGGATGACTTTGTAGCTGAGATCGACAATCTAACGTCTTTAAATACTCAGATTCTGCTATCTAGAGCATCAGACTACCGCGTGCGAGTTATTTATTTACTGGAATGCGTGTAAAGGAGGTTAACATTTTAAGAGCTAAGACGCCTCTTTTCCGTAGTGTCTATGCTTTCCACTCACACCAAACTCATTCAGTCTCACCTCATTTGTTCCACCACTAATGAATTTATGTTGTTTTAGTGGTAGAAAGAAAGTTACATAACGGCTTATGGTCCTGGCCATTCGTGAAGTTAATAATTTCGATTTGTGAATGAATGAATGCCTGAATGCCTAGATCAAATTAATTGTCAGTGTTGTAAGTACTGACCTCCTTGGAGATGGTGTAGTGTTCCGTAGCGAAGTAGAGCGCCTTCTCGTGGTTCCCGAGCGCAGCGTGCGCGTTCCCGAGCGACCAGCACGCGCGACCCTCGCCCACGCTGATGATACATACATTATAAAACTGCGTATTAAACATGAAGCACATTCGAACGGTTTACCCATTCTGGGCGTACACCACACCAGACTACTACTATTTCTTTGGTATTCTCGATTGCACTTTAGGGTTTTTCATTTTAAACTATCTTAATTCAGGAATTGGGTTCAACAAACAAATAAATTACGAAAATCCCGAGAAAATGGGTAAAGACTATTCTTTCAATCGATTGTTGCTTCTTGTATAAGTTAGTTCATTCGTGACGTAGCTGCGCTGCGATTGGTGGAAAGTTTGTTCTCCTTGAAAATCATTATGCAACATTTCTACAAAATCAATTAATGATAAATGAAGTGAAAGCTTATATCAACTTAAATTGATACGGTCAAACGTCTATTTACAACCCTAAAATGAGGCCTTGTAATTTTGTGTAGTTCAAAATGAAAGACCCTGTATAGATATTATCGCACGAGCTATGCAACAAATAAAACACGGCACATTTTGAAGGCACGTTAAAAGAAGCTATCGTCGTTCTACGTTTACAAAATGTGTCATTTATAAAGTGTGTGTGTGTGTGGAATTTGAAAATTCTACCTCTAAGAAGGTAAAAAGTGATAAAAACTTTCTATGAAAAATCGTATTCTTGGTAATAAAGAAACATGAAACTTCTCATTATGATTCTTCGATAAACTAAAAAATAAAATAAAATAAATAAACTTGATATAATATTGCATTGAGTTCAAAACAACACTAGAACGGGATTAAGGGGATGTTAACATTTTGTATGGAAACTTATCAGATGCGACTTTTATAATAATCCCACCGGTCTCTCAGGCGGCGCGCGGCCGCCAGGTGTCGCTCGTGGTACTGCTCGGCGGCGCGGTGCTCGCGCAGCAGCGTGTACGTGTTGCCGAGCGAGTAGCACGCCTGCGCCTCCACCGCCGCGTCCCCCATCTCCTCCGCGAGGGCCAGCGTGCGTCTGCACCACAACAAAACATGTCACAAACAGTCATGCATTCACACTGGAAGAGTCGATTCCCATTGCTAACACAACATTTGAATTATGTTTAAATTTTTGGTTTATATTCTTACTTTTATGGTCTGCAATAAAGCAATATTATATTCTAAATGGACTTGAACAAAGATCCTTAAACATGTTAAAGAAAGCTATTGGTGATTATATTAATTATAAATTCGCGTGGCCTGATGTCGCTCTGCCCCTTCGACAGCTGATGTGTGCACAATGCCTTTGCTATCTTGCTTAGCTTTTTGAATTTTACTAACTTTAGGTACTTTTAATTTTACAACTAAGTTAGTTAAGAAATTAGCCTAAGTTTAGATCTAAGATGGATCACCTAAAAAAAGCTAGGCCTCAAACCATGTTTGTTGCCCTGGTTAAATTCTTCACGGTATTGGTCGCGAAGGAACATGAGTAGAATCACCTAGTTTTAAGACGTTTCAAAGTGATCCCTGCGGTCCTACTGAACCGCAGGGATCACTTTTTTTTTTTTTTTACCTTAGTGAACAGCGTCAAACGCAATAAATGCGATTGAACGTATTTAAATGAGAAACAACAACGTTATGCGGAGTAGAGAGCGGCCCGCTGAGTACAACTAACATGCATTGATTTCATATTAGATTTATTGAAACAGCTCCAAAAGAAAAAAAAATAGCATTACAAACCAAAATACATATGCTTATTATTTCTAACAAAAAGCATTTATTTAGACCAGTTTGATCTGAACACTTTTTGCTTCACTTTGGTATACAATATAGATTTTGTTTGTAAATCAACATTGGGTCACTTAAGTAACAACAATTAAGCTAAGTTACTCGGAGATGGTGCAAATAGCCTTCACTCACCTACTTCTCACGACACGTCACCTATACATGTAAAATATCGCTCAGTTCTGTCCACACCGAACCTTATTCGTACATCGTTTTATACAACGACAACTGAAAGCTTAGAGCGCACAAGAGTTTCTTCAATTTAGGTTAGGCTGTCTTTGCTAGACAATTGTTACCGTACGAATAACGCAGTGTGGGTGGACTATCAACTAGGAATGAAATGCGACTGTTGTACAGTAGTGGTATGAAAAGGTTCGCCAGTTTTCAAATTGATTCATTTAACGTTCCGCAAGCACATATTACCTTTTCAAACTAAGTCACAGAACAGACTGGTTCACAGAAAATTATGTTTAACTGTTTGACAATAAAGTTTAAAATTACAGATTATACTTGTTTGATTTTCTGTCTTGACCAAGAAGATTATATAATGTAAAAACTTTTTATTGGTTTCAACATCTCGTTGTCTGTCATTGTTGACATTGCAATTTTATTTTTTCACGTTTCTATATTTTACATAAAATGCCGAGACCTTTAAGTGTTGTAGAAAGAGCAGCAATTATTGCTGAACATGAAGCTGGCTACAATATCAGTGAGATATCGCGTCGTCTTAATGTAACCAGGGATAGTGTAAGATTTTGGATCCGGAGATATGGTGAAGAAGGTGAACTCATAGATCATCGTCACAACAATTCTGGTCGCCGTCCTATCCTTAGTGCTGCACAAAATGCCGACATGAGACGGCAATATGAAGAAAATGGCTTTGTGTCAACCAATCATTTCGCTCAACTGTATGAAGTTTGTCCTAGAGTAATAAGAAATGCATTACACTCAATGGGATTACATTATAGACGACACTCAAAAAAAGTTGCTCTGACACCAACCCATAAGGAAGCACGCTTGAGATTTGCAGAGACCTATTTGAACTTTGATTGGAGTACCACTATATTTACCGACGAAAAATCCTTTATGTCAAGCCAACATGGGAGGCTTCATTTGTGGAGGTATAACGGCACGAGATATACAGAAGACCATGTAGTGCCCAATTTTAGTTCTGGACGTATCTCTGCCAATATTTGGGGGTGGATGTCAGCGGATGGAGTGGGCGAGCTCGTTCTTCTTCCTTCAAGGGCAAATGCAACTCACTATCTATCGGTTCTGGAAGACAGTATGCTACCAAGTGTCCGTACCGTATATACAGCTGCTGACTTACCTCAGGTCAGCTACGTTCAAGACAATGCTCGCACGCACACTGCTCGTATTGTGAATGAATGGTTCAATCGGCACAGTGATATAGCGGTGATTCCGTGGCCAGCAAGATCTGCAGATTTAAACCCGATCGAGAACCTATGGGGTTTAATGGTGCAGCGATGGGATAATAGAAACGAAAGAACCAAGAAGGCTATAGAAGACCACTGCCATATCATTTGGGAAGATACACGAGGGACGGACCTATGCTCTCGCCTTGTTGGTTCTATGAGAAACAGGTTACAATGTGTGATTGATGCTAATGGTGGTTATATACGTTATTAAATAAAATAAAGTTATTATATTACTTATTCGTACTATTCTTTCATATTCGGTCCTATCAACAAAGCGGTTTACCCCGACAGTAATATCTCTGTCAATAAATCTTGGCAGTCCAGGAAAATAGAGTATAATTAAAGATTACAGTAATCTAAATAACGTTTAAATACAAATAACCTATATCAAAATCTTGTTGTTATGGGTAATTGTTATTTTTGTAAAATTGACAGGATGGAGTAAAACAGTAAACAAATTATGCAAAACCTTTTTGATATGTCATTGCCTATAATCGATAGTAAACGCTAAACATAACAAAACGTAATATTTATTAATTAAAATGTTGGCAGTACTGGTTCTTGCACTCGTGCAAGCAAAAGTCGACTTTAAGATGACGAACCTTTTCATACCGCGACTGTACAAGAAGTTGTGCCATTCGCCGCTATAAGAGGTGAAGAGGCCGTGGGAACATGCACAAGAAATCGCTTTGTTCAATCAGAGCGGCAGACACTCGCTTAGTCATTATTGTTTATTGCATGAGATTGGTTGTTAGTTCAGCGACCGGCAGTGGTATTCGTTTATTTTTCACAAATATTATATTAAAAACAGGTTGGGTTGTATGTTTTTGGTCGTGAGTTCAAATCCTTGAAATTATACACGCGGCTTAGATCCACACTTATTGAATCGCAGCGCGGGTCGCTCCCCGCCCTGCTCCCGCTGACTTTGATACTTTGATTTCGGTACATAAGTTTCAAGTTACACAAAATGTAAGAACAAACATCCCCCCCCCCCCACATGTTTCTGTAGATAAACGGGATACAATGTTATTCAGGCGTAGATATTAATTATTCTAACGCCATACATAGCAGTCGCTGTAGGCATTAAAGCAAGAGCACTTTATTTACTGAAGCAAATCAACAAATTGGTATGTTTATTCGCTTTTTGAACCGGAGAACGGAGATCGGAGTGATCTATGAGAAAAAAGATCAGTTGATAATATCACGTACATAAAACGCAAAGGAAAACATTGCAAGGTGTAGTCAGTTTCACCTTGCGACCTTCTGTGAACAAGCTGAGCTGATACTGCATGTGCACCGTGGACTAAGGGCAGGTAAGTCTTTAGTTTCAGGACATACCAGTTTCCTCACGAGGTTTTTTATTTATAGCCGTTTAAAACTACTTACTGAACCGGGATTCGAACCCACTAAGTACCATATTCTAAGAAATAGGTTAAGTGCAATTTATTTGTGAGACTAGGCCAGACAACAGCATTGAATTTCAATTCCTTTCTTTAAACTTGCAAATTCGCATTATTCATTCGCAAAGCAACAAAAACATCTAGTTCCACAGTGACTTAATGCATTGCATTAGTAAAAAGTTGTCTTAAAAACCACTTTCAATTCGAAAAAAAAAAATGTTTTAACACTTTCAGGCTTAGGAGCGTGCGTTGCAAACTTGTTTGACAGCTACTGCGGGATTGACCCGAAGGTACTGAGCCGCGGCCATGTTACATCGTTTTAACCAGTTATGAGCCGTTTCGATGCGATGGTCCCGATTATTAAACTGCACACAGGACACTTAACACGAAACAACTATAGTTCTAAATGGTGTAGGAAAACAATGAGTATTTTAAAAGCTTGATTGCAAGTGATGAGCTTGCAATCAAGCCTTTGAATGCTACTCTTATAACAGCGATGATGTAATCAGAGGCCGCTCAAAAACAGTAATATTCAGTACGTTCAACGGATCTAAGCACTCGTGAAGCGATAACTATTGCTATGTGCAGTCTGCGCAATGAAAACTAGTTCTATGTTTAGACTCATTTGTTTATTTAGAATGTAAGTACGTACTTGTAATGATCCGCCGCGTTCTCAAACTCGCCGAGGAAGATGTGCGAGTTAGCGAGATTGCTGTGCGCGCGCCGCTCGGCCGCGCGGTCGCCCGCCGCCGCGGCCAGCCGCAGTCGCTCCGTGTGGTAGCGGATGGCGCGCGCGAATTCTCCGAGCAAGTAGCACGCGTTGCCGAGGTTGCCGCACGCACGACCCATGCCTGCTCGGTCTTCAAGACGACGCATCAGCTCCAGATTCTCCCTGGAATTATACGACAAGCATTATAATGTGTATATGGCAGAGATCACTTGTCGTGTCAATAGTTCTTTCGAACTAATGTTTTAAGAGAGGTTTAAGTGTTTATTAGGATTATGGGTTTTCTTTTGACATTAATCCTTGTCTAAAATATCATCAATTTGCTCCGAGTAAGGAATGTTCAGATCAGCACGGGCTCATGGTGGCTGGCACAAGCTTGGAGAGGCATATACCCAGCAGTGGGTGAAGCTAGGCTGTGGATGATAATCATGATAATGAATGTGATAATGATAATGCTGCAGGACATTTCACACGGCATCATCTAGCCCCAAACTAAGCATAGCATGTACTATGGGAACCAGATAAATGATATATGTTTTTTATTTGTAAATAAATACATATTACGAGTATACATAGCAACATTCTGACACGTGATAAATATTTGCAGATCATACAAACACTTATTCCGCAGCGGGGATCGAACCCGCAACCGTCTGCGTCCCAAGCGAGCTTTCACCCACTGCGCCACAGAGGTCGACTATGTTCATTCAGATTCCAGCTGAAGTCACACACGCCTAATACACTGCAAAAACAATAACAAAATCAAAAGACAAAATATTTCCACTCACTCATAGTAGTGCACAGCCTGCAACAGACAATCTCGTACTTCCTGCGGGAAGTGTCCGGGATCGTTGTGTCCGAGGCGTCCGAGCTGTTTGCCGTGCGCGTGGTACACGTTCCCGAGATTGTAGAGGGCGCGGCCCTCGCTGAGCCGGTCGCCCAACGCTCGAGCCAGCTCTAAGTGCCGTCGGCAGCACGCCGCGGCTTCGGTGAACTTTCCCATCACCTTCAGCGTGTTGCCGAGGTTGCCCGATGCCTTCGCCTCGCCGAGCTTGTCGTTCATCGTTCTGCGGATCATGCAACAAAGATGTCAATATGTACATGCTTAACATCTACTGAGACACCTCTGACCTTATACATCTACAAAGCATCTGGATCGACTGAAGACTTAAGATCGATCATTGGAGAGCAAAACGTTTTCCAAGTAATGCAAGGTTACAAACTTCACGAGACAACTTAAAATAGAGCAGTGACCTAGATTCTACATCGATTATTTGGCGCTACTTGAGAGCAAAGAATCTATCAACATTCATGAAGACAGACTGTAGACTGCTTGACTGTAATGTGGTGCCGCCAATCAACTTGAATAATTAAACTGTGACAATGCCCTACCTAACTCTCTCTCTAGCTAGGTGACTTAAGTTCTCAAGTAAGTATTTAAAGGTACTGTAAATTTTAAACAGTATTGGATAGGTATTACTTCTATTTACAATTTCTAATGCATTTTGTTGTCCAAACATTCAATTTCGGCGTTTTATGCGATGTTATGTAGTAGTCAAATGTGGTCTGAAATAAATAAATTATTGATTATTATTTTATTAGTTTAAGATTTTATCTTCTCGGTATTCGATATACCGGTATTTTATCTGAAGTGCACGGACCTAAGTCAAGTGCACTTCATTAGAGGGTTGAGCTTTGTGAGGTAGCTCATTCTGCAGAAACTTCCTAACAATTCTGCATGTGTTGAGGATGGCTGCTTTTTGCAGAAGGATGTGTGTGTGCTTTGGAAGATCTGGGGATAGCAAAGATTGTGAGAGATGCTTTGGAATAACACCAGTTGTAGATAGGACTATTGGAATTATAGAAACGTTTTGTAGGCGCCACATGCGTGTCATTTCGTTTTTCTGGTCGATTTATTTGGAAAGTTTCTCTGCAATGGTGTTTTGTAAATTATGGGTGTTATGGATGGCAATATCAATCTAAAGTGCTGTGTTATTGTTAAGGAGCGTCAAATCAGGTCTATTGAAGTGTATGGTCTTGTCTGTAAGGATTGATCTGCCGTAGTAGAGTTTGTGGGTAGCATTTTCCAGTACCTACAGTTTGGGGGTGTATTTGTAGTACGGTATTGGTGCCCCATTAGTGTCTATTAGGTTGTTGGTGGATGATGACCAACCTGATTGTGTCTGTATTTATAATCAGTCTGAGCGATCGCTTTACAGGTCCCGGTAATGTGCTGAATTGTTTGTGAAGATCTGTTGCATCGTCGACACAGGCCAGTTGGTAAACTACGTAGTTTCATTATATGTTTCTGGTAGTTAAGGGGCTGGACTACTTGGTCTTGAATACCAATTATCCCTATCCTTATCCTTACTAATATTATAAATGTGAAAGTAACTCTGTCTGTCTGTTTAAATAAATAATGCTGGACTTTTTTCACACAGCATCATCTAGCTCCAAAGTAAGCAGAGCTTGTGTTATGGGTACTAGATGACTGATAAACTACTTATATACTTTTTTGTTTGTAAATACATACATATTATACATAGAAACACCAGACTCGAGACAAATATCTGTAGGTCATATCATACAAACATTTGTCCCGCGGCGGGGATCGAACCCGCAACCTTCTGCGTCGCAGGCGGCGGCGGTTCGTCTGGCGCAGTGGGTGAAGCACTGCGCCACAGAGGTCGTCAGAGTGTTTGTTACCTTATCACGCCCAAACCGCTGAACAGATTAAGCTGAAATTTGGCATGGAGTAAGATTATACCCCATGGACATAGGCTACTTTTTTCTTTAAATAATCATAAGGGGGCGTGAAAATAAGGGTTGTAAGTTTGTATAGATATATATAGATATATATGTATATATATATTTTTTTATTTAGCATGAGAAATGATTTTAAAATGAATAATAAACATGTAACATGTATATTTCCACTCATCAGTACAACCGAAATTAAGTTTTTTTTGATATTAAAATACTTTTTCTTTGGCTTTGGATAGAACGCCATCTATATCGCCGAGGTCAAAACTGCTTTTTACTTTTTTCTCCTAGGTGGCGGTTTCTACTAAAGCGGAGCTCGAGTTACGATCATTTTGAGTTTTGAAAAGTTATTGGAGATTTTTGCTTAAGAGTTTTCGATTCTTTTTATAGGTTTTCAAGTACCTACCTACTTATGTTATTTTGCTGACGAAGTCGCGGGTACCAGCTAGTTATTATAATAAAGATGTCATAGATAGTATATTACACCAATATACTTTGTACAGGAAGCAATCTCTATATTGCATTTTACAGCCATATTACATTTTATTGGAAGAGTTTTTTAGGAAAACCTTTCCAAGTTACCTCTGTTCAAAATTAGGTTGACAGTCTTAGCAGGAAATCTTAGTAATAATCCAAAGCATGGGTAAGGTTAAAACCTGATTGTTACGCACCTAGCTAGAGTGAGGTCGTGTTTGTGGTACTGCATGGCTTTGTTGTAGTCCCCAAGGTAGAAGTATGCATTCCCCAGTTGGCTGTAGATGGCACTAAGGGTCCGTAGGTCATCTGTCCCGGCCTGGATGGCGGCCTGGAAGAACGCGACGCCGGCGCGGCAGTCCCCGGCCTTGCACAGGCGCTCGCCCTCGAGTGCCAGCTCCAGGCACATGGAGCCTCCATCGCAACTCTACAACACGCGCACACCACTCTGTACTGCACGGGCTCAAATCACTTACTTACTTACTAACATCATTCTCACATACCTGATTACTATGGAAATTGTCTGGTTTACTATTTAAGAAATGCGGGCGAATACTGCCCTTATGTCGCTCCATCTACCCCTTTGGAGAAACAGGTGAAATTTATTATAGTTCTTTCAAATTAAAATAAAGTTAACTGAAAACTTAGGGAGGCCTATACCCAGCAGAGGGGGCTGTGGATGATGATGATAACTTAGCTTGTAAGCTGTGTTTGTCTTTGAAGAGAAAGCATTATGATGATTTAAAAAACCTTGAAAACAACTAATGTAAAACCACCATGCTTTTTTTTAAGTTGCTGGAGTGTTTGCTTGGTACATATGTAGCTCTATAAAAAAATTGATTATAATGATAATCAATTATTCAAACACCTAAACAGACTTCCCCTTCATCATGAGTAAGATGAATTGGTGGCAAATTATTTTACTCACAAAATAATACTAAACTTGGTACATACTTTTCCTACAATGGAAAGGTCAAAATAATGTTATGAGTTGAAGCTTCACAATTATTTATTTTTCAATGAGCAATGTGTCACATTCCTAGCTACAAAATAAGGAAACAAGTGTAGCAAGCTGTGAGTACCAGCTTGTCAGTGTGTGACTCACTCGGCTTGTACATAACAGCACATTTCTGGCAATCATCTACACTAATATTATAAAGAGGAAACATTTGTTTGTTTGTTTGTTTGTTTGTTTGTTTGAATTGAATAGGCTCCGAAACTACTGGACCGATTTGAAAAATTCTTTCACCATTAGAATCCTACATTATCTGTGATGAACATAGGCTATAAATTATTTTCAAAAAAATTAGAGATCCTTATGAAAATTGCAATAATGTAACCAAAGGTGTAAAAATTTTGAACATAAAATTCTTCATATCGCGTGCGCTGCGAAAACTATTGATGATAGAACAAAAAAATGTTCTACAATATTAAAGAACGTATCAATATCTACAAAAAAGTCAGCGATAGCATATGTCCAACTATTGTGGTTGTGTCAGAATAACAACTTTTATAATTTAAAAAGTGAATAAAAATGCCGACCAAAAGCAGACCACGTTATTCTTATTTTGGTATTTATTCTTATCCAAATAAATTCCTTCGTAGTAAAGGCTGTTTCAGTACCCGTCGATTACTTTTTGAATGATTGAAATCGGACGTTTTATTCAAAAGTTATCATGAGTTTAAAAATGTAAGATACATCGCGACCACAGAATAAATATCAGTTAGTACGGTAGGACAAGTGTCTGGGATTTTTAACACAGGTAACGGGATATTAACCATGATTAATACCATAGATACTATTGATCATGGCGTATGCAACTGCGCCGAAATATCGGGAAACTCAAAAAACATTAAATAATGGTAAATATCCCGTTAACTGTGTTAAAAATGTTGAAAACCATGATAGTTTAAAAAGTGTCTGGGAACTATGGAACGAATGGAAGGGAGTGGTAATATATCAATTAAATATATATGGGAGGTAGGGGAGCATTGGGCAGTAGAGAGGTTTGGACACCCCCGTGTCATGTCGGCCAGAAACCATCATGCCTATCGTCAAATCTGAATTTGATCATGGTGGATTGACATGATGGTGTATGGCCGGCTTAACACGGGAGTTTGCCGGTGGTGTCCAAACCTGCCTTACTGCCCAATACTCCCCTACCTACCTTAGACCTTACCTACATATTAACCTCTAAACTTTAAAGGATCATACATCCCGCTCCGGGACCGCCATGTTATCCATACTATCCATACTAATATTATAAATCTGAAAGTAACTCTGTCTGTCTGTCTGTCTGTCTGTCTGTTTGTTACGCTTTCACGCCCAAACCGCTGAACAGATTGAGCTGAAATTTGGCATGGATAAAGATTATACCCCAGGGACGGACATAGGCTACTTTTTTCTTTAAATATTTATAAGGGGGCGTGAAAATAAGGGTTGCAAGTTTGTATGGGAAAAAAAGTTCAGCGACCCTGGGCGAGGTCATAAAGATGATGGGTGACCGCCGCTTTTTGCTATGTTCTTGCATTGCAGATTTTTTTGTTTTTTTTCTCATTTTGCATGGTAAATGATTTTTAAATTAATGATAAACACGTAACATGTATATTTCCACTCATCAATATATCCAAAATTATGATTTTTTTGATATTAAAATACTTTTTCTTTGGCTTTGGTTAGAACGCCATCAGTATCACCCGAGGTCAAAACTGCTTTTTACTTTTTTCTCCTAGGTGGCGTTTCTACTATAGCGGAGGTCGAGATACGATCATTTTGAGTTTTGAAAGCTATTGGAGATTTTTGCTTAGACTTTTCCATATTTTTTATAGGTTTTCAAGTACCCTACCTACTTATGTTATTTTACTGACAAAGTCGCGGGTGCCAACCAGCCAGAAAATAAAATATTTTTCCTTGGCGTTGGCGTTGGTTAGCAACGCCATCTATGTTTTTCATTTTCACAACCAGGTAGCGTTGCGAGATCAAGAATGCAGATCATTTAGCGTTTGGAAATTAAAATTTGAAGTACCTACCTACTTAATGATTTTAAAATTAATGATGAGCATGTAGGTAATCATTTATAAATCTACTCATCAATACATCCGAAGTTTCAATTTTAATATTAAAATTATTAACACAACTAGATGGCGCTGCTAATTTTGACCGTTTTCTAGATCGCGCTATCGTTGCGTTTTGTCAAGTTTACTTTAGCCTGTGCTTTAGCTCATACTTTTTTTTCTGATCTTATTCCTAAAATAATCCTATCGCACTAAAATTATTAATTGATCGAAGATTATTAATTAAAGTTTATTAAATAAAGACCGTATTTTTATCAAAAAGAATATAAATAGTTTTTTTATTTTTTCAAAACAACTTCTATGGGATATAGGCTTCTAGGTGCAAGGCAGTTTCAAAGTCGTAAGATTCGAAAAGAGAGTCTGTGTTAGTGAATGTTTGTTTTGTTGCTCCGTGACGACTTAACCGATTGTGATGAAATTTGGAACGTAGATGCTTTAAGTACTTGAATATAGGCTAATCTAATTAAAAAAAATCAACCTATATGGATGTTTTACAGGGTGTTAAAGTTAGTATGGAAAATTTGATTCCTTGGTCTGATTCACTTCAAACACAGTGTAAATAAACTTTAGGTAACACTCCTGCACTTGAATCCTAATAATGCGCAGACGAAGTTGCGCGGGTCAGCTAGTTACATAAATACATTGCATGTAATGTACTTGACTTGCAAAGTGCACTCATTTAGCAAGTTTAGATCATTAGTCTCGAGCCAGCGGACATGCTTCATGCTTGTAAAGGTAACTGGATATATGGTAACATAAATACCCATTATACACAATAAAACAATTTGATTTGATATAAATATTACTTATAATTTGCCCAGCAGTGGGAAATGATAGGTTAAGTAAAAAATACTACAGCAAAAGAGGGTATTTTGTTAAACAATTGTTAGAAAGTACTTTTCAGATGGTATAACTTAGTTATTTTAGAATACTTTTGGTAAAATAATAGGTAGCTTTCAGTGCATTTAAAAGAGCTAGAAAGTCATTTGACATCACTTTAAAAAAAACTCTTTTTTTATAAACTCATAATAATATTTCTTTCTAACTAAAGCTGTATGTGTCTCCTGCGACTGTAAATAACAAAACAGGTACAAATATAATAAAATATACATTATTTTGTCTGATATTTGATGTTAGTTGTTAGAAAATACAAAAACAGTATCGCAGGAGAGCTGGCTTAGTTCCCAGTGAGCTGAGAATAATAAAACCAAGAAGTTCTACATTGCAAATTCTTCATAAAGGTAAAATAACCTCTTTGTTTCCAATAGTACCACTAAACTGTACCATCGCACTGGTGGTACTAGTGGGAAATATCATTCTCACTCATAAATACCACTATAACACCTACTGTATTTAGAAGTAGCTGTCTAGTAGGTACTGACTGGTGAGATGAGTTAATTAAGTTGACCTAATTCTTGTAATGCACTGATACTACCAAAGTTTTAAATTCCCTGACGTAAGTAGATAGGTACTTAGTTTAGTAGTAATAGCATTTTGTGCATCAATTAGAAGCATTGTGCGTGAGCTCTGCCCAAGCGGATGCGAGTCAGGCCGCGGTATCCGTATTAGGACCCCAATAGCATGACTCACGAACGCGTCGCAGAAATACAACTAAAAGTAACTACTGACGCACCAACCTATGTCTAGAAACGATAACGCCAGAACCTACTAACTTTATTGAACTC
The DNA here is from genome assembly GCA_951394285.1 of Epirrhoe tristata. Classification (NCBI taxonomy): domain Eukaryota; kingdom Metazoa; phylum Arthropoda; class Insecta; order Lepidoptera; family Geometridae; genus Epirrhoe; species Epirrhoe tristata. The sequence continues at coordinate 17,334,679 of OX596136.1, read as the reverse complement.
TCACCTGGGCATCCGTAGAAAGGTTCTCAGCACTCGCACTCACGGACATCCTGCCCTCAAAGACTGGACAGAAGTAAGACGGATCTAATAAATACCTATAAATACGTATCAATTGGCTTTCATAATTGATGTTTATCTAGTTTGGTGTTTCGTTGGGCGTGTACAGTGCGGAACGACAATATGTGGCTACTGGCTAGAGCAGAGCACAAACAACAATTCAATTCAGAAATCGTAAACGAACGAACGGCTTTGTTTTTTTGTATGACTGACCTGACCTGACAGCTTTGTGATTTGTGTGACTTGACTGTAAGAAAACCGTCACGTGAAGTCAAACTCAATTTGACTCATAGTTTTGTTTTGACAGTGACAGCAATGTCCAGAGTAATGCTGCCAACGACAAAATAAAAAAAGCTTCGGGTACTTTTATTTAATTTTTGGATTATTTTTTTGTAAATTATTCTAAATTGTCATCGCTTCTCTATTTGCTCTGTAGGTACCTATTTGGAATTTAGATAGTGTTTTGTTTTATGAGTTAGACTTTTTATTGTGTTGTGTTATTTTATTAGATGAGAATGTACCTATATATTTTTTTATTACGAGCTGTTTTGGAACGAAGTTCCTTTTCGGACGAAAAAAAAAAACTGGGGGGCTGGGAGAATTTTTTTTACCTTCACGTCACGAAATTGACACAGTGTAAATTGCGCGGCAGCGAACAGTCCATATATAGTTAGTACGGAAGAGCGTTTCAGTTAAATTTGAATTTGAAATTCCCAGTATAGAAAAGTATTCTTTGCTTTGTTCCAACCGAGTGTTAAAGGACACTCACGTACTAATATATAAACAATATAGTTTATATATTATCTGTAATGTTAGCGTGTATAAATAAATGACTAAATGACTAGGTAAGTAAATGACTCAACCTCTAAAGAATAAGAATAAGTTTTATTGTAGACTGTTGAATTTAACAAAGATGGTAGGTTTGTTAACAATTAAAATGTATAAACAGTTAGGCGTTTTCGGACGCATATATTTTATTTTTATTTTTTACAAAAAAAAAGAAAAGGGCTTTGTCGATGAGCGATTATACCGCCCAATCAGTAACATCTTAGCTTAGTCTTCTTCTTCTTCTTCTTCTTTTTAATAATAAAACTCCCTTATACAAGGTAAAATAAAAATGGTTAGATGGCAACACACCAAAATGTTGCCAATTTATTCAAAATGTTCTAATTTGGTAAACTCATGGCGCATGCACACTTTTTGCGAAGCCAAAAAAAAAAACTAATTGAAAATCGTGGAACTGAACTAACTGAATTTATTTTTTGATAAGAAGTCTCCGGTGGCATATTGGGATGATTCTAATCTGAATATTGAATAGGGGGAGTTCAGCGTTTGCAAGCTCGAATCGGCCGTGCATCTATGGCTTTTTGTAAAATAGTAGGTACCTACCTACCTAGTGATTAATTATTTACCCAGTTAGCTCATTGAGTCGAAGTCAAAGTCAAAAAGCATTTATTCAGTAGGATCGCTGGGATCACTTTGAAACGTCTTAAAACTAGGTGATTCTACTCTGTTCCTTCGCGACCAATACCGTGAAGAACCAGGACAACAGACACGGTTTCGCGCCTAACTTTTTTTAGGTGATCCATCTTAGATAGATCTAAACTTTTTTTTTTTTAATTAAAAATATTCATTTACAGAAACTAAGCTACTACATATTTACATATATTTACAAAATACAATAGGATTAGTCAAGCTATCTAAGGATCGTTAGAAACGATCTATAGATAGCTCAACTGATCCAGGTCACTGTCAGTCGGAAGCGTGCCCAAAACACTGGCGGCATTACCGCGCTGGATGGCAATGCTGATCCTTTGAAAACTAAACTAAAGATCTTAACTTAGACTAATTTTAGTTGTAAAATTAAAAGTAAAGTTAGTAAAATTCAAAATGCTAAGCAAGATAGCAAAGGCATTGTGCACACACCAGCTGTCGAGGTTCAGAGCGACATCAGGCCACGCGAATTTATCATTAATATAATCACCAATAGCATAATACGCTTTCTTTATAAGATTATTTTTCATGTAACTTTTAAATCTTCGAATAGGCAGTTTAGTGGCATTATCTGGAAGTTTATTATAAAATGTGTGAGTACCTATTGTAAGTTAGTACCTACCTAGTACCTACTAGAGGTGTGCGCCGATTCTATTTTGATCGGCGGCGTGCGCCGGCCTCAAATCAGTCGGCGGCGGCGGCGTAATCGGCGTAATCGGCGTGGGCAGTATAATTAAGGGAAAACTCCAAAGACGTGGAACGAGAGCTTGGTGGTTCTGTTTTTTAAGAAGAGTCCAGACTCTTCTTAAAAATTCAGACCCATCTCGCTCCTTAGCCACGTTTATTAGCTTTTCTCTCGGGTTATTACGAATCGTCGAGTTCTTGAGAAGACTTGACGAGTTCCAGCCATCGGAACAGGCCGGGTTTCGCGGGGGATATGGCACCACACCATATACCTTATTCACACAGCATATTTTACCAGTTTAAACTCTACAGAAGTTCGAAGAGTATAATTAGCCCCTGTATCTAGCTTTTGTGGACTATGAGAAGGCCTTTGACACTGTCGAAACCTGGGCTGTCCTGGAATCCTTGCAGCGATGCCAAGTAGTCTATCGTTATATCGAAGTTTTGAGATGTCTGTATGAAGCCGCCACCAGGAGTGTCCGAGTACAGGACCAGCAGTCTTAAGTCCATCAGACTGAGCAGAGGAGTGAGACAGGGAGATGTCATATCTCCGAAACTGTTCACAAGCGCGTCGCAAGATATTTTTAAGACACTGGATTGGAAAGGTATGGGCATAAACATAAACGGCGAGCACATCTCACACTGACATAGTTGTACTGGCGAAGTCGCTGGAGGAGCTACAACGGATGCTGGACAGTCTAGCATCAGCCTCGAGAGCGATTTTCGCCAAAAATTTGGATAAGAGATAAGTCATGATCAATAACCGAATTGATCTGAGACCGGTCTCTGTAAATGGGCACCTTCTTGAAGTTTTTTCGCATTACCGTACCGTACCTACACATAGGTACCTCGGGCAGATGTTCGTAGAGACAACTTTGAGAAGGAAGCCAAGAGGAGAATATAGGGGTCTTCAAATCAAAAGTAAATAGGTTCCTTCTAGGAAAGCATGCTCCATCTTAGACCTCACTACTGCTTAACATCAGGCAGAGGGAGGTCAAATGCTGACTTATTTAATAATAAAAAAATAACTACGTCGAATTTTCTAGTCTCACATACCGCAATGTCTTAAAACGAAAGTTTTCAATGACTGCGTCCTACCTACCTGTCATGACATCGGAGCCGAAAAGTGGACACTCACAGTACCTACTGCTAGTCGCTCAGTTAGCTATGGAACGGTTGGAGTTTCTCTGAAGGATAGAATCCGCAACGAGACTGTAGACATAGCTCAGAGAAGTCTGAAGTGGCAGTGGGCTGGCCGTTGAACCAAAAAAGCACGTAAAACTGTCATCGATTTTTTGTCAATAGATTTTTGCCCTATCATCTCTAAAAAAACAACAAATGGCAAATATGTCAGCACCCATGCTATGTGGAATAGACTTTAAGGATTTTGTACATACTCAATATTGGCGCCGATTTTACGCCGATAAAATCGTCGGCGGCGGCGGCGTGACTAAAATCGTCGGCGGCGTGCGCCGCGCCGATCGGCGCACACCTCTAGTACCTACTATGAAAATAACTCGTATTTTTTTAATGTGTTACCTACCTACTGTTTGTTTACCTACCCTAATAAATAAAATAAATTAATAAAATATTATCACAGTGCAAGAACAAAATAGTGGAGAAAAGCCCTACCTAAAGGTACCTACTTAGGTACTTACCACAGACATAGGTTGAGTACCTAGTTTGTGGTAGGTACTTAGGTACTTGGTAGTTGGTACACTTAAAAATCGTGTTGACGTTGTACCGATGTACCCTAGGCAGGGGTTTGCATCTAAAACTAAACGAAGAGAATAAGTTTTGTAAGTAGGTATTACTACTTATTGACGACCTCTGTGGCTTAGTGGGTGAAAGCTCGCTTGGCACGCAGAAGGTTGCAGGTTCGATCCCCGCCGTGGGATAAATGTTTGTATGATCTGCAATTATTTATCGCAAGTGTGATGTTTCAAACATTTACAAACAAAAAGTATATAATATGAAGTATATCAGTTATCTGGTTCCCATAGTACCTAAGCTTTGCTTAGTTTGGGGCTAGATGATGCTGCGTGAAATGTCCAGCATTATTTATTTATTATATATATTTTATGCTGAATTTGCACTTAGTTACCTATACTTATACCTCTGCATTCTGTGCTTATGATCATTTTGAGTTTTGAAAAGTTATATTTAGTAGTATTATTATTGCTTAGAGTTTTCGATTCTTTTTATAAGTTTTCAAGTACCTACCTACCTACTTATGTTATTTTGCTGACGAAGTCGCGGGTACCAGCTAGTATATAATATTTTTTTCCCAACATAACTGTCTCGTTACTTACCTCAAATTGCCTTTCGGCAACAGTATTAACATTGAAATAGTAGCTCTGCACTTAACTAAATTATTATTTCACCTCCAGCCTAACCCATACGACAGGTTTGGCAATCCAGTGTCATTTACATAGACTACCCCAGAGCTGGCTACCCTCCATCAGGGGTAGGGGGCGCGTGGGCAGGGGTTTGGGGGGGGGGGAGGCGGGGCTCGTTAGCTATGCAAATAGCGCGGCTGCGGGTGGCGGCAGCCCTGGTCATTAGGAGCTTATTGACTACTCATCGGAGTTTATGGTATTAGAATAGGCTCTTACATACACAAATGTATGGATGTGCGAAATATCACCACGTAGTAGGTATATATATTATATTTTTTCAATTTTTTTTATTAGTTAGTAGATACTACCAGGATACAATTTTGCACCCAAGTTCTTTTGAATTTCTTAGATGTAAATGAATAGTTGGCACCGACTTCAAATTATATTCATATTTTTCTCTTTTTAGTGTGTTGAAAGTTCGTCTGCTTGTGTTCTGTGTAGTCGGTTCAATTTTTTTTTTCAAATTTTTTTATTTTTCACTATTCAGTGTAAGTAAATAAATACTGTGTAAATAAAAGTGTATGTGTAAATAATATAGTAAGCTACATTAAGACCCTGCTTATCGTAGCTTAAGTAGGAAAGGATAAGTGAAGTCATGGGCAGGCCTACTAAAGGACACACCGGAGTTCAGCAAGGGGGAAAACTATCAATCTCTCAGCAAAAGAAAATATCTCGGGTGTAATACCCTTTCAAACTATTTAATGTTTGACTCAGATTGTGAGTCAGGGTGTGTTGTGTAGTGAGAATGAGGTTTTTTGAATGTTACGGGAAAACTGTCAATCCATCAGAAAAAAAAATTATATGGCGCCACCTTGAGAGTATACCCTTTCAAACAAAAAAAAAATTTTGGAAATCGGTCCACAACTGACGGAAATATCGGATTGCAGCAACGTATCTGCAATGCTTCTTGATGCTGCAGTTGTCTATGGGCGGTGGTAATCACTTACCATCAGGTGTGCCACCTGCTCGTTTGCCCCCTCTTCCATAAAAATAAAATATGCTGCCCATCACTGACATCTTCCTATACCTACGCGGGTATGATAGGTATAATATAGGATGAATAGAGAGGTACCTACTTCCAACAATCGTATCTATATGATCTATATGCAAACACGTCACGCGTCAAGTTCACTCATCTCGATTACCGAAATCAAAATCGACAGTTATCGATATGTTTTGTTGAAGCCTACTCATACACATCTTTCCACTAAATCAAGGCAAACACAACCTTGTTTCTAGCAACTTTACAGTTATGTTTTCTTTGATAACTCTTTCCTCCAGACGTTACGTATCTTTCATCTTATTTTAAAGTTTAGTGCCTTGTACTAAGAGTTGAAGTTTCTTTGGCCAGAACTAAAGGCAGAGTGACTTGCAGAGACGCGGTGGTCCTCCAGTCACAACCGATACCAACCAAATGCCGCATACTCCAGAGCAATGATTTCAATACAGATAAAATAGAGATAAAAAGAGAAGTTTCTGTATGTGGCCAATATTATGAGCTTTCGTAGACCTTCGTAGAGGTTGCTACGAAATTCTGCATATTAGCAATTTTTTTACAAAATTGTAGAAATACCTATAATATAGGTAATTCACATCATATTATGATGTAAATAATAAATAAATAAATAATAAGTAATGCTGGACTTTTCACACAGCATCATCTAGCCCCAAAGTAAGCAGAGCTTGTGTTATGGGTACTAGGTGACTGATATACTTTTTGTTCTTAAATACATACATATTATACATAGAAACACCCAGACCCGAGATTCCTTTAGCTACAACGGGTACATACCCTCCGTGGCCCATCTCAAAAATCCACCCTGTATATGTATGATACAATGACTTAGGAGTACTAGCGTGTTCCTAAGTTAGGAGCATGCTATGCTTGCTACGCTAACTATGACTTATAATAAGCCAGCGCGCTTGGCTGTAATCTCTGTTCGTTAGCTGTCTACTGAGCTTATTGACTGGCTTAGAACTGTGATCTTTGGAGTCGAGAGGACGGAACGGTCATATGAAATGATACGTTAACATCGTTCTGTGGAGACAATTAAATATGTACGAGTACTTGGATAATTTGTTCAAAAGAATAGTCTAACATATGTATGTTAGACTATTCTGTATTATTGAGTATGAACTCGTACCAATTCATTTTCTCATTAGCGCACACAACCACTCTCGTTATTTACTTTTTACTGAGCAATATCAAAAGAGCACCCTGATTATGACTTTTGTAAAATAGAGCGAGTGGGTCAATTAGCCGGCACGCGCCTCCCCCGCCGCACAATGCCGATAGCTTCCTTCCTATATTTAACGAATTATAAGCACGCCTGGGGGTGGCACTGTTGTGACAATCTGTCGTTTTGTTACTCTTTCATTGAATCATAGTAATCTTTTATTTTGTCGGTCGTTCTACGAGGAAGGGAACTGGGAGGGACCGGGTTGTAGGTACGTTTTTATCATCTAGCGCGGCAGCGGTCAATCATTAGTTTTAATTGATTGGCTTTTTTCTGAAAAAAATACGTTTCAAATATTTTAATGTGAGGAAGGGCCAGGGGTAGGTTACCTACCTACATATTAAATATCTAATTTGCAGATTCCAGCACAATAACATTTGTTCGGTTTTAGCAAGTTCAACTTCAAAGCTCCAAATCTCCATAAGGGTGTAGGTAAAGGGATTTAGTTTTTTATAGCCCGCATGTGGATGTTTGCCTCCGAGGCCGGGGGCGCCCCGGGGGCCACTGATCAACACTTAAAAGGCGACAAATTATCAGCATGTCGCTGCATTATTCATTATTGTAGCGATTGTCGCCGCTTTCACTTGGAAGTTACCGTAGAATAGTTTCTACTATAATTTTGCCAAGTTCACAATAAAATGTTTCTAGAAATCTCTACAGTAAAACAAATCTTTTTATTTTCAGAGGTATACTAAACAGAGCGTAACATTTATATCGGTCTATGGGAAAGTCTAAGTATAAGAACTAAGTATAAGACATCTGTTCGAACCATGTCATCGAAGTTTTTTAAAATGTATGAATCTTGTTACCTACTGAAATCGATGACATCTTATTTATAGTTTCAGATTTTCCCATACTGACCGATCTAAATATTATGCCCAGGTATTGTTTAATGGTATATTTCTATGGAACATTAATTTCATTACACAACCCGGTCTTTGCACAGTGCCTAGTTGATGGTTGTACGATTAGGTATACAAAGTTATACTTACGGTGGGTACCTATCTACCATAGATGAAGCCGGATTCGATTTGCCACTGTGTCTATAGACAGATCTCAAATTACGTTACGTTAAATTTACGGCGTTATTGAATATTAATCTGATAGAACCCGATTGCATCGGATTGTGGAAGACAGACGTAGCCGACACGATGGATTACCTTCTGTGAACTAATCTGTTTCCGATGTCAGCTATTTGAATGTGGTACCTAGTGATTTTGAAAACATAAATATAGGTAGGTACTTATCTGATTCAAAATGTCAGAGGAATAGTTTTACTGGGGAAAATTGCATTTCCGAAAGCATTTCAGATACCGAGGCACCAACTACAATCTACACTAATCTACATCTACACTAATATTATAAAGAGGAAACATTTGTTTGTTTGTGATGTTGACGACCTCTGTGGCGCAGTGGGCGAAGGTCCGCCTGCGACGCAGAAGGTTGCGGGTTCGATCCCCGCCGCGGGACAAATGTTTGTATGACCTACAGATATTTGTCTCGGGTCTGGGTGTTTCTATGTATAATATGTATGTATTTACAAACGAAAAGTATATAAGTAGTGTATCAGTTATCTGGTTCCCATAGTACAAGCTTTGCTTAGTTTGGGGCTAGATGATGCTGTGTGAAAAATGTCCAGCATTATTTGTTTGAATTGAATAGGCACCGAAACTACTGGACCGATTTGAAAAATTCTTTCACCATTAGAATACTACATTATCCCTGATGAACATAGGCTATAAATTATTTTCAAAAAAATTAGAGATCCTTATGAAAATTGCAATAATGTAACCCAAGGTGTAAAAAATTTGAACATAAAATTCTTCATATCGCGTGTGCTGCGAAAACGATTGATGATAGAACAAAAAAATGTTCTACAATATTAAAGAACATATCAATATCTACAAAAAAAAAACAAGTTTCATAAAGAACATTATAGAAGGGAAAGTGGAAGGAAGAAGAGGAAGAGGAAGACCAAGGATAAGTTACATGAGCTAAGTGAAGGAGAAGGTAGTTGTCATGTCGTATAAAGAGGTCAAGGAAGCAGCCCTAGAAAGATTTTTTTTACATGGAGAGGAATTCATCAGTTGTGCCGACAAGGAGTAAATCCTTAAATTTCTTATTTAACACGTTGGCTGCCAACTACGAGTATATTCGTAGCAACGTATCTAGGATCCAGCGCCAGCTACGAGTTTATACGTAAATGTTTAGTTGAGGCTACCTACAAAATTAAAAGCGTTGGCAGTGTAAAAAGGACGGGAATCGATTGGTTGGCATTGGAAATGAAACTTACAAAATAAAATGAGAACACTTTCATATATATATTTTTCAGAGTTAGCTAAGATGTGCTAGCTACGTAAATACTCGTAGTGATGATTTTGTATGGATGGCAATGGGTATAGGTTTTTTTTACTACGAATATATTCGTATGGCTGCCAACGTGTTAAGGATTTACTGATGAAGAAGACGATCGAGTTTTCTCAGCATGGAAAGTCTGCCAAGTGTTTTAAATATTTTTTTTGTTAAATACCTATATCAAGCCGTGCGAAGCCGGGGCGGGCCGCTAGTAAATAATAAAATAATAACAGATAGTCTGCCCTAGTAAAATATAGGTACTCAGAGTTGCTAGTTATTATCTCAAAACGCAACGCAGTTCACGCTTCCAAGAAGGACGCCATAAATCATTCGGGATTGTTCACGCACGCGAGTGGGAGTGAGCGCGACATTCTTTAATTTTCTCAAAGTAGGTACGGTCGCGTCGCACGCGCACGCATTCGTTCAAATAAGCATGATTTAATCAGTCATAATCTGTTGAATCTGCGGAGCTCATTATATCCCAGCTGTCAAATAAACGCTCGGATTTATGTGTGAGCTTGATTCTAATGCTACCATAGGTCGGAGCAGCTTATATTTACATTTTGTTCATAGAAGGAGGTAGTCCGCTCGTAACGGCTAATAAAATAGCATATATCGAGGATAATGCTGATGAATGAATGGATTACAGTCGTTCGCAAATCAGTCTGTATCACCGGTCAATCGCGAGGCAATCAAATGCAGGAGCCGCGGGCCGCGGGTTGCGCGGGCGCAGGCGCGGTGTTTACTCTGCGTGCGATTTATCCCTCGCGAATGAATGGCCGCGCACCGACAGATATATGGACCTCGCTGTTTATGGCTAGTTGTTCACACATACAGCCAGAAAAACCACATTCTTACAAAAGAACGAGCTTAATTTGATGAAATCTGTAGGTACTTATTCGCCATAGTTAAATACTCGTATGCGCAAAGTATTCAAGCCGTTTATATTATGGACTGGATGTAAATGGTGGCTAATGGCTGTACGACGTACGTGCCTCCATTGCCCGAATTCTAGCTAAGTAGGTACTACGCGTTGAAATTATTCACAGGTTCATCGCGAAATGAACGGGCATTTACACAGCAACCTCGACGTTGCTAATAATAATTTCCCGCAGACTAATTCTGCTTGAGCAGTTAGTTACTGTAGTAAGTACCTACTGTATTGTAGTAGGTATGCTAGGCTTTCCAACAGCTCTTGTAACTTCATCGACTAAACGAACTTTGATGAAAGTAATAAATCTAAGTTTGTTTTTTTTTTTTTTTTTTTTATTTGTGTTATTTTTATGGTGTACAATAAAGTTGTATTCTATTCTATTCTATTCTATTCTATTCATCTCCAAGTTTGTGGCCTGGAGTAGCGTTGGCGGTATGCACCAGGCGTTGGCGGCCCTGCTCTTGTGCAGTCAAGGGCTGAGTTATAGCTGGTTGGCTGCATTTTGCCGTCTTCTAATGAAAAGGTGATTTAGTGCCGCGTGTATTGTAATTGAAAAACACGAGCATATAATATCGACTGGAGTCGTCGCTTCAGAAGTTCATGTAAATTGCAACCGGAGAGGAAAATGCAAGCCAGCAAGTACTTATAACAAACAGCAGAGGCGTAACAAAGGTTCGAAGACTGCAACAACGTTCGTTTTACTAAACTGTATGTACAATCATTCAAAGAATATTAATAGGTAAGTATCTTCAGACATTCGGTATATTGTTGGTAGGTTTGCAAGTTTGATTCCCACTCATCAGCGCGGTCGGAGTCGGGCTGATCATTAATAGCCTATTATTCATGCAGTTTTGCTTTCGGGCTGGGGAGGGGTGCACTCAGATAGGCTGGAGAGGCTACAAAAGGCTTCTTTTTTAATAGGATAAAGAAAAATAAGAAACACGTTTCTATAAGTACAGGTAAAAAGAGTCAGAAGAATTAAAAACATGTTATTCAGAAGGAAATTTCATTGAATTTTGAAGGATTAGTTCCTAGCACACACCAAAAACGTATAAATTAGCTAGCCAGCTATTAATCAATTTCACCACCTCAGTAGGTACATTACACGATTGGGATCTTATAGGACAGATACCTAAAGCATCAATTGATTTTCTTTTTTGAATGAATGCGTTAATAAAACAAAGGTCTATAATTTCGGCGAGGCCTGCGAGCGACTTTCCTCAAGTTCGTTACTTGTAACGAAGTGTTTGCAGCTCACGGGGCAGGTAATCTAATCTGCCCCCTCGCCCCTCCCGATTCCCCCTTAGCTGAAAATGTACCAATCCCCATGTTTATTCCAGTGTATCGGAGCCGGCACGTGCCTCGGGACCCGATGAGAGCTCCTGCTGCCACCTCCTAGAAACAAAAAAGAAGCCCGTCAAAGTCTCTCATAGTTACCTACTAATAGGCTCCAGTAATCAGTAGATTTAATAAGCAAGTCAAAATATCAATCACAGAACTACTAATCACCATATCTACAGAGAACAAACTAGCTCCTTTATATCTCAATTGTATCTCGTCAGGGTTCAAAACATTTCTATATCCAGCAGCAGGTTTTGAAATATACTCGTACCTAGTCTGGGTGTTAGTGAGGGGTGTAGTATTGTAGGTAGGTACTCGTGTCAACAGCTCTCACGCGAGTCGCTCACTCGTCACTTGTTTCAATAGTGCCGACTTCACCGCCCGAGGAATTAATGTGCAAATTGAGGAGCGTGCCGCTTGTTAAAGTGACTCCTGCTCGCTCACGTGGAACGATAATAATGCTTTGATCCATTCTGTTGCTTGAAACCGCGGCTTAATTCTAGTTTCTCACGAAATTAATGATGTATTATGATAAAAGAATTCATATTTTATCTTTTATATAATTTAAAAAGTTTTATCTAGAATGTAAACTTGGAACTATCTGGGTCGCTATTCCGGAGGAGGCGCAGACTGCACCGACCGACACAGTTTATTTTAACTTTTTTTGCAGTTCAACGTTCAAGTTCAAAGTTATTGTATCTATTATAAGTAACTGTTCCATCTAAATGATTTGATTTTGATTTGAATCTATCTTCTGCAAAATGGGAACACATACACACCTTATAAAAGTGTAGGTCCTTACCTATTTAAAGTGTATTTAGACATTCCTCTAACTAAGACTTTCATTTCATTTCAAGACATTTTCAAATATTACTAAATGTCTTAGTAATCTTAAGAGAATGTCTACACCTGTGACCTTACGTTTTTCTTAAATTTTCATAAAAACTCGATATTTTTTCATGAACCGATCGATATGTTATTGGTTCTCTTCAATAAGGTGTCCGCTTAAGATTATGCTATAAGCTAATGCGAGGGAAAGCGCTGTATTGCAGCCTGCGGGCTTTTCGGTAGCGTCTCCGGGGAATAGGAACAATAACACCCAAAACTACTAGTTACACACTAACAAGTCTCCCGAGACGGCATTCACACTAATACCTGGGAAATGTTTGAACGTTTGAACAAACCTTTGGCGCAAGAGAATACCGACTTTAAGGTTCTAGTGTAGAGCTGTAAATCGGGCACACAGCAGAAGATGCGGGTTGGGGGACTGCTAAAATGCTGCAACTATGTTAAGGTGTTGCAAAGTATCGAAAGAAGTGTATCGTTCTTGATTCATCACCAAACATTCGAGACGGTCTGTATTTTTATGAATTAAAATTTGTAAGTAGAAAAACCTAAATTTTTTCAACCGCATTTAATGAACTTATGTAAATAGGTACTTACCTTTTTCAAGAAAAATCTCTTCTTGTTAATTATCAAAAACAAAATTGGTATCTCTGGCAGATTGCCTGCCTTAGTTCGCATTACTTGGTTAGCAAACTTCTACTGCCAGTCAATCAGAACCACACGATGCGTCATTTTATAACCCGAGAGTTCTTTGCGGCAAATCCATTTAAAGATCACAAAATAGGGGTGTTTCCAGGGTCTGCAAAGCAGGGGTGCAAGGTGCGGGGTGCGCGGGGTGTAATCGCATCGACGCGGTCGGGTGCGCGCGCGCCCTAATCGCGTTGCACTAATAGTCTTACGCGCACAAAGGACAGCCAACGCGCCAATTTAATGCCAAATGTCGAAACTATACTTAATGATATACTAGGTGCATATTTGTTGGTTTTATTTTACCCTTTTATGGTAAACTAGAATAGGAATGTTCTCTTTCTGAGACAAGAAGTTACAAAAAGTGCGGTTAGTGCGTTAATCTTCGCAAAAATTAGTCAATGAGCGCTAATGAACCTGTTTATTATCTTCCTTTGAAAATTAGGCATAAAAAGTTTTATTTAAAATAAGTACTTGGCATTTCCTTGTTTAATTTTGGCGCAGGCAGCAGTCGGCGCCAGCAGCTAGCAGCCAGCAACCAACAGCCAGTCCGGATGACAATAATTGAACTCCAAAAGCGCAGTGTACCGTCAAATCGCGCAAACGCCAATTGAATTACCGACTCCGAAGAAACGGCTTCGTTGAAAAATCCCTAATATAATAAAGGGGACCTGCCCGGGCGATCCCGCGACACTGTAAAGTGGTATGCAGTAACGTAACTCCAAACAATTAACACCCACATAACACATGACATCACTGCAAAACTGCACTAACTAGTATAGGTACCAACCTACAGAAGTGATTGATTTCATGTTTTTTTTTTGGGTAGATAATTTAAATATCTAAGCATTCAACATTTGGAATATTACAAACAACCAATATTTATAATTTTCAGTTGATTGGGAGCCGTTTTGCGAACGGGGTCTGTTCGCCGTTTGCCCTCTTTCTTATTATGTCTATTATTTCTAGCCATCCATAGAAATAGTAGATCTTTGCACCCTTTTTGAATTTTGTACTTTTTATTAGTTCATCGCCCACTTTTGTTATCTGCCCCCTCTGTTTACTAAACATCGACGAATAGATTAGTTTTTGGTACAAAATTGGATCTATCTACCATTTTTAGCTGTAAGTACAAAATACATGCATAGTGATAAAGTTTATATCCGTAGATAAATAAATATCATCATTAACCTTTCTCATCCTACTGCTGGGTATAGGCCTCTCTTCGCTTTTGCCATTCGCCTCTATCCTGAGCCAGTCTTGACCATGTACGACCTGCGGATTTAACGATGTCGTCGTATATATGTAAATAAATATAATAAATAATAATGAGTAACAGAAAAATAGTATAGAGCCTAAGGTATTAAATCAAAGGGTTTTAAAAGACCCTGTAGAGGGTACTATCATCTTGTTTTTTTTTATTTTCTGTCAAATTTGCAGAACACCATCTGCCGAATCCAGTAGATAAAACCTAAGAATTTGCGAGTGCAATATCAGTAGCTATGGATGAACTGCCGTCGCTAAGGTGATGTACTGTTTGTCAAGCGATCGTGGCTACCTCAAGCGACGAGGGGATCCGGGGCTAAACGTAGTTAATTGGCAGACAACAGACGAGCGTCTCTTCCCGCGCTCGCTCTCCACTGACGCGCATTATAACATGAGACCATATCGAAACGTGATTATTGCTTGGGCGAACCAACAACGCGTGCACCGTCAAATTAACGAGTTTTAGCCTAACCATGGGATTATGTTGAACCGATAGATGTTCTAAATAATGTAAGTATCGATTGTCATTTAGCTTTATCTCAGATAAAATACATATACTATACTAGGCTTTATAGAGCTTTTTATATGTACATAGGCCTGATTGCCACTTGATTAGATAACTTCAAAAGATCAAACTCTCTAAAATATGATTTCTACTAATCGCTTATTGGTAAAGCAGTCGTGAATTTCTACTAGTTCCTAGACACTTTTATCTTGATCTGCAATCGATAATCAAGCCCAGTTCAACTTTAGTAAGTAAATCAAATGTATTGTTCGTTAGTACAATTTGCATGTGATCGTCAACAGTGACATTCACCTGCCGCCATGCGCCAGCACCACTACGTGATTGAAATCTACCCTCCGAGCTTCGATCACTGTTTATACCTAATACTGCTATGCTATACAGGGTGTAAAAAGACCACTACCAAAAACTGAGGATTTGCATTCAGACCATGATTTTAAACTCATTCAGCGAAAAAAAAAACGCAAAAAAAATTTTTTACTTAGCTTAGTAATTTTATGTTATTTTCAGTTATTGACGACTAGTAGAACATAATAAGACCATACCTACCTAATTATTTCATTTTTAAAAGAAAAAAACAATTCAAACTTAAAATCCAGCAATCTACGTAAAACAACGCGCCCAGTACATACGCAAACAGTAATCTTCAAACGCTGTTTTCTCCGGATATATTGTTTTTTTCGGAAAATCCTTTTGGATTTGGTTGTGTGTTGGGATGCTGTACCTACCCCTTTCGGCTTCGGTAGACGTCTTTTTACACCCTGTATATTGCTTGTTTGTATGTTTTTTTTTTCGTTGTAACAACTAAACTGATTTGAAAAACAACGTACTAAATGCCTTAAAAACCATAGGTGTTAGCTGTACATTATACATGTGTACTACGGGTTTTTTATGCTTTTCAACACAATCCACAATCTCTCCTTTGTCCCAAATAAATATAAATATACTCCTTGATACCTTAGATTTAGCTTCAGTCTCCACTCTGTAGATGAGCGCAGCCGCGTGCAGATATTAGTTGGTTGGGATATGGTTGATAAGAGAGGGACAATGCTCGCTAAGCCACGCGAATCACGAACCATGACATCTCTCCGCAGGTGCGACTTATGGTAGATCTTAAAAGTGATAGGTTATATTCTTAATTTTCTTCATTCATCATTAACAGATTTTTCTAAATATGAATAATTAAATAGAGCGTTGAGTAGATGATCCAAAAGTTTGAAAATCTATAAAATTGTGATGCGGTAGTGATTTCGTTGAACACAATGTAAGTACAGTCAGCAACGAAAGTTGATTAACATTTTATGTTGCACAAATCTGAATATCTCCTAAATCCGTAACAATTACCAACATTTTGACTAAGATTTGAAGATAAAGTCTTGTTTCATAATAATTTCCAAAGCCATTTTAAAAAGTCCAACTATTAATCGGTTTTCGTTGCTGACTGTCCTTACCTTAAATGAAATTTTTATTTTCAATTCTGCTGGTTAGGCGATCTCTTCCTGTGGTTGATCATTCTCGAGCAGTTGTGTAAGTGTACAATATTGCAACAGCATCATTACAAGTCGCCAACTCAAACAAAGGTCCCCGCGCGCCTATAATTCGGACATTTCGTACAAACACACAAATTGAATCATCTGTATTTATTCGATGTTTGCGTAGAACGGAGCCCCCTGCTCGGAGGCTGGAGGGGGGCAGGGGAGGGGTATTGATTTGGAGAACGTGATGCGAATCCTGAGGGATGTACAATTATTCCTTTGATTCAACGCTTTTTCTGAACATGTGTCAATAGAGTTGTTGGCACGATAGTCTATCGCCTTCATTAGACGCGGCTGATCTTAGAAAGAAGAAGAGAAACAAGTAGGTAGTAGGTACTTATTACGATTAAAACATCAAAAAACCCGACTGTAACATTTTCATTCTTGCCAAGAGTTTTAATTATTATTATTTAATATATTTCACTTGACTTTTGAGATTTTGCAACGCGTAAAACCATTTGCATGCATTAATTGCCAATTTGATAGTCTAAACTAAGTTTAAACTAAGCATATGACTTTTATACAGGGTTATTATTATACTGTATTACTATCATCATATACAACAAGTTTTGTTCACTCGATATGATTGGTAATAGTACATTATGGTACTAGTGTGTAATATTGGTGATTACCGCCGAGGCAAATAATTAAGACCCGAGCCATCGGCGAGGGTCTTAATATAGCCGAGGAAGGTAATCATCAATACACACGTGTATCATACGACGTTTTTCAACACACTTGTGAATAAAATAACAATAAAAACTAATTTCAAACAGTGAAAACGAGTTGTGAAAAATGTTTCGCTATTGCGGGAAAAATGAATCAGTTTTCCTATGCGCGCGCATTGCGATCGGCCACAGACTATATTTCCGCGCCGCGCACAGGGTTTGCGCCTATTCTGCCACGTACAAAATGGGGAATTTAAAGTTTTCTTTTATTACAGAGAAAACAAAAGTTATATTTGAGTGAAAGTTTTATTTATTAAACACGTACGACTTAAAATTATCTATTTAAATAAGAAGTTGCATAAAATGAGCAAGCAATAGGAACATTAATTTATTTGTTCTGTTGAACACGATCTTTTTTCTGAATAAAAACTTTTTAAAGAACAAAGCAACTCAACCAATAAAATTAAAAAAAAAATCTATTACTCACTAGTGAGTTATAGTAATGAAAAAGTCACAGTTTGATTATGGGTGTCATTATGTGCCTAATTGCGGTGACCATAGAGCCACTTTATGAGCAAGTGTGTTGAAAATAAATTTAACGCATTGCATACATACATACATACAAGATATGCGCGAAAAACATAATCCTTCCTTTGACAGTCGGGTAAAAACACATTGCAATTTAGGTAGTAGGTATACATAACCCAACTTAAACCAACGAATGGTATTCTAGCAGTCTGCTTAGTAGTGGATATCAGAGAACCAGAATAAATGTAAGTATTTAAGGGGTACATTCTATTCGCAAAAAACTCAGAATTCAGACATAATATCCGAACACCCTGTATAAAATATTTCGATAGGTATCTACAGTACCTAGGTACTTATTAGAACAATACAAAAAATACAAATAATTTATTTTTACCAAAAACACTTATAAGTGTAATAAACATAATATTATCTAACTGGTGGGCCCTCACACTAGGGCTAGCCTGTATCGCGGATAGCCGATTACAGCAAAATAAATCCCACTCATATGTCCCTCCCACTCAATAATAAAGCTGAAAGTCTCTGAGTTTGTTTAGATGTTTGTATGTTTGTGTAAAGATCAGGCTCAAACGACGAAAGGTATAAAGAATAGCTTAAAGGCTACTTTTTTATCGAAAAACGTTCCTGAAAACCAAAAATTATGTAAAAGGACAACGGGAATATTGCATAAAAACTTTAGCAGTACTCTGTGTTACACAAAAAGCACTGCTCTAAGGTTGCCATGACAACCAATAACTTTTGACTTTTCAAAATGGTGATGTCATTTCGTTCTAGAGAGCCACAAACTTATCTAAATTGGTGGCCAAAAGATTAATTATTTACTTTTCAACACACTTGCTCATAAAGTGGCTTTATGGTCACCGCAATTAGGCACATAATGACACCCATAATCAAACTGTGACTTTTTCATTACTATAACTCACTAGTGAGTAATAGATTTTTTTTTTAATTTTATTGATCGAGTTGCTTTGTTCTTAAAAAAGTTTTTATTCAGAAAAAAGATCGTGTTCAACAGAACAAATAAATTATTGTTCCTATTGCTTGCTCATTTTATGCAACTTCTTATTTAAATAGATAATTTTAAGTCGTACGTGTTTAATAAATAAAACTTTCACTCAAATATAACTTTTGTTTTCTCTGTAATAAAAGAAAACTTTAAATTCCCCATTTTGTACGTGGCAGAATAGGCGCAAACCCTGTGCGCGGCGCGGAAATATAGTCTGTGGCCGATCGCAATGCGCGCGCATAGGAAAACTGATTCATTTTTCCCGCAATAGCGAAACATTTTTCACAACTCGTTTTCACTGTTTGAAATTAGTTTTTATTGTTATTTTATTCACAAGTGTGTTGAAAAACGTCGTATGATACACGTGTGTATTGATGATTACCTTCCTCGGCTATATTAAAACCCTCGCCGATGGCTCGGGTCTCAATTATTTGCCTCGGCGGTAATCACCAATATTACACACTAGTACCATAATGTACTATTATAATTTATATTTCTGCCAACATCAAATTCGATAACAGCGCCTCCCTCACCGGTTCAGATATGTTTATGTCACTTTAAGCTTTGAACAATTTTTTCTACTATACTTTGAACAATTTTTATTACTTAAATTATAAGACTATTTTTGGGTTGTGGTGCCTAAATAAGTTTTTTTAGTAAATAGCGAAACACGTGTTTATTATATTTTAAAAACTACCCAAACCCTAAGATACCTTATTTATACCTATTACCTTATCTATATTTATCAAAGACAGCAAAACCAAAAATGAATTCAGTGTTTTCATGGGTTGGATTGGAACAAGGTAGTTCTATCTCTAAAGTTTGTATGACGATACAATGCGCAGACGAAGTCGCGCCGGGGCCCACTAGTTAGTTATATCTACTCCTGCAAATTATTCTACTTAATAAAAACATCTGAAAATATTGACTCAAATTTCGCAACGAGGGTTCATTTGAAATTAGAATTGCAAATGGCGGGTGGCGCCTGATCTTTCCGGAGGTGTTTCCGTTCATATCGGAATTCGAAAAAAACTCTTTTGAAATCCGAAATGCTAAATTAAAAATGAATTGACGCCGGAAGGGCCTCTCGGATAGCGGAAAGCATGGAATGGAATGGCTTGAATTGTAAATGTGAATTTTCTTGAACTACCTATGTCGGCAAAATCGGCTAATCGGAAATCATTATACTCACCTATCTTCAGAACATGTGAACATTTTGTCCCACCGAGAATATCTTTTTATCTCAAATCTCAAAAATCCTCGAGAGCTTCTCCACCGGCCACGCCACGTGTGATCTTCAATATTGTAGTATCCTTTCATTCAATGCGTATGTAATGCAATAAGTACATAGTAGAAGAGGGAGTAATGAAAAATAGCATTACCGTTTTCAGAAGGTATTAACCGACATGTTGTTTGGCAAATGTACTCGATAGAACTTTAGAAGTTCGTAAACATGCGTTTTTTATTCAATTCCAATTTATTCATAAAAACATATTATAAATAATAAACACCGAACCCCGCACTAGGCTAAGCCTGAATCGCGGCAGTTTGAGTCTATTTGTTGCTCAAAGGAAAGCTCTTTTCCTTAATTATATAATGCAGGTCACGACAATAAGAACAACTACAACTACCTAGTACCCTCAACCAACGAGTAGTCTGTCCAGTCAAATGTGCGTGTACGAGGACTGCGAAGGAGATCAATAGTCTCGTTCTGATTGAATTGTCGGAAGCACGGGCCGAGGCCGGACACACGGAGGCAGGAGGCAATCATCCCTCCCACCGGAGGGATACGGGGGACATTAGCTTTTGTTGGCGCACCCTGGCGTTTACTTCGTAGTATTTCACTATTTTGGAGAAATCGCTGCGTATATTATAGCTGTTTTGGTCTGAAGCTACATCTGCTCTTGATCAGTTAACATCATAATCCACAGCCTAACTTCATCCACTGCTGGGTCTAGGCCTTAAGCTTGTAACATACACCACGGTTCTGCGCTTATCTGACCCATTTTTTTCGCGACTAATTCATCAATAGCAACAACGATGTACCTAGTACCTACTCTTAATCCTTGGTTGTAGTCATGTGGTAAATAAACTACGTAATTTGGTAAAACATTGGGGCGCCTTTTGTGCACTGATTGTGACCCTAAACTGCGACAGTGACTTGTCAAGTGTCTAATTATTGTAAATCCGAGTCGTTATGCACTCGGGTTGAGTGCAGCTTATACAGAGACAATGTTTAATTATTCGAGTTGCCATCCAAAATACATCGCGCAAAGGTAGACATGTTTCATTTTCTGGAGATAGAGATGACGACTCAGAAAGATAGGTTTTAGATGCTTGTCGAACTCTTCTGTAAAGGTTGCCGAATAGAGAAACATAGGACATCCAGAGCCCGCTAAGGACGTCCTAATATTTCTAAAGTGGAAGAGAATTTAGTCTAATAGAAACAGAATCACGACTGTATTTCTAATTAATGGCACGCTAGGAAATTCACATCGATGATTATATTCTCTTTAGAATATTTCTAAGGAGGTAGTCAACCACATGTCCAAGCCTAGAATAGAACCTAGAATAGTCTACAGATGACACTAAGCCACAATGTCGTTCCGTCCGCGGCCCCTCGAGGATGCTCAGATCAATGCTCACAGTCCGCTCGCTGTCTACCCCTCGTCGACAAGCGGCGTGATTGCGCGCTAATCCCTGTCATTACGTACTCCACACAAGTCGCCATCTCGCTGAGCAACGAAAACCAAGGATACATTTCGTAAACTAGTAAAGCTTAATATTTACTTTTATCTTGTTACAAACATAAATGCATCGACAAACTTTAGTTGTATTTAATTGTAATAGATCGTGTGCAATGGAACTTAGATGGCTCTAGTGTTGAGAATATATTTGTTTGTAAATACAATGGATGAAACTACTGAACTGACAGCTGAGCAAACCACGTGCTATGAAGAAAGTCAGTCAGTTCAGTAATTTTATAAATCTATAAACTGTAAATTATTTTTATAAATCTATAAATGCACTCAGTAGATTTTAATTGCATAGTGATTATTTTAATTATTTATATATTTTTATTGTGAATTATTTATAAATTATTTCTGCTTGTACCATCAACTTTAGTACCTACAAGCGGCATTTGTATTGTAATAACTAGCGGACGGCAGACGTCGGTCGTCCTGCTCAGAAACGCGACGCTTAGTCTTAAGTTAGGCTCATTCATTATTTTAGCAATAAATACAAATACATTTTAAACTATGACTGTAAAGAATTCTTCTTTTATGGCAACTAATGAATCAAATAATATGTGTCGGGAAATAAAATATGGTATACTAAGCACAACGGGTCTTAAGCTCTCTGAAGTTAGATTTGACTAACTCTAAAAGTACCTAAGTACTTACAATATTTTTTTCCTCTGTAAATACGTGCGTTATTTTTATTACAAGTATTAATGAAGTCACTAATGGAAACTTTAATTACCTACTGAGTCCGTGTCTGTGAATCGGGAGAATACCTATGTATGTATTTGTTAATTCATTGTGCTAGTATACCTGTGGTGAGTTTGTGTCTAACTGACGCATTAGGGCCACCCGACACCAGCTCCACTCAGCCGAGCTGTGGCGGAGGCGCAAATAATAGATCGATTGTGACTGAGATAGGTAGGTATAGGTATTTATCTAATACCAGATAAACAATTTATCTGAATTGGTATTCAAATAAAATTGTTCGGAACCACTTCGGAACGATATTTGACTCAAATTGACGTGACATAATACATATTTGAAGAAAGATTTGAAGTGAAGTCAAAGTGAAAAGAAGAAGAAGGAATAAAAAGAAGAAGAAGAAACTAAGAAGTGAAGTGAAACCGTGAAGAATTTTTTTATTTACAAAAAAAGAAAAGGGCTTTGTCGCTGAGCGCCTATACCGCCCAATCAGTAACATCTTAGAAATAGAAATTGAAATATTTATTGCACTTATGTTGTTAGTGAGCTTCTTGGCTCAGTCTTCTTCTTCTTCTCTCTCACTTCACTTCTTGGTTTCTTCTGGTTTCACTTCATTCCCCGGCTTCTTCTTCTCTTTATTCCTCTTCTTCTTTTTATTAATGGCAACTAAAAGAATAAGAAGACTAAGCTAAGATGTTACTGATTGGGCGATATAGTCGCTCAGCGACAAAGCCCTTTTCTTTTTTTGTAAATAAAAATAAATAAAAAATAACTGTTGTCTATGGTAGGAATGTGAGGACGTTTGAGAACGTACGTGATGTTGCTGTAAAATGTCTCTATGTAAACTTATTACATTTTAATTTCATCTATTAAGTATTTCAATCAACGCTTGGATGGAAAATAAATATTCAGTGATATTTGTAATAAATTGAAATTATTGATACCTACGAGTAAAGTCATTATAATCAATCGGCTCCAAGGACTTGGCAATCCAAACAATTAGCGCGCTTGTGCAATTTGTGTCGAATAAACGGCAGCGGCCACACGGCGCACCGTGCCGTATAGCCCATACTTTTCAATCAGATAGATAATTGAAATCCTATACGTCACGCAAAAAGCCGGTTCGGATGTTGTTAAATGCGCGTCCGGATAATTCAAGCCGATGGTGGATGGTGGTAGTGCGAGCGCGAGGCGGCGTCGGCCCGCCCGCGAGCGCCGGCCAATGGCAGGCGCCGCGCCCGGGGCTCCGGGCCCGCCTTCTTTCGCGTAAAAAGTCAGTTAGATCGCTTCAGCCACCACGAGTGGTCGTATGGTCGCGGACCGCGGCTCCACTCAGCCCCGGCTCCTGCGCGCGCTCCCACATGCCGCCGTGCCCTGCAATACCGATGTGTTTCGTTTGTGTGCTAAACTGAAGTCGCTGTCAAAGTGTTGGCCGTAAAGCTGGAGATGAAGGTGAGTCATGTGCTTGCCTTTCTTGGTCACAACTTCAAATGAATCAGCAACTTCACTGAAAACGAATGTTATGACGAGGATATGCAGGTGCCAACCAGAATTAAAATTTACCAGATGTGTTTTAATTTTATATACTTTTCACCTTACTGAGTGATTTTTGCTTAGTTTAAATTAGATTGTCAGCCGCATGTCGGATGCGTTGTGGGCAAAAACCACTACAGAGTGGACGCCTCTGAACGGAAAACGACCTCGTGGTAGACCACGCCGCAGATGGAGAGATGAGTTGGATGCCTACATTAAGGAGTGGTCCACAATAGCCCAGAACAGGGATGAGTGGAGAGAGGGAAGGGAGGCCTTTGCCCTGCAGTGGGACACTACAGGCTCCTAATAATAAAAATAATAATTAAATTAGATTGTCACTGAAAATCTTTAAGAATTGTAAAATGATTATACCAACTCGTATTTGAGTTGAATTTGCGATCAGCTAAGCTGCACAAAGACCTTCAAAAATCGTTATATAGTATTCCGGGCGCGCTTTTATGGATTTGTCCATTCAAAATATGAGTTCACAGACGCAACTTTATAACGGCAAAATATTAGGGCGTATTAGGCTCCTCCTAGCAAACTTATTATAGGGACCTTTTCTAATCCTATAGAACTAGAACTTAACATTCTCGTAGAACATTATCAGTAGACTAATAACCAAAGGAATAAAGCCGTGTAGGTATTATGCCACGTGCGCCACATTGAATCCCCCAGGGTTCTTGAGTTATCTCCCGAGCGACAGCAAGGGTCTTTAAAGTTAACTTCCGAGTGAAATGGGGGAGTTGATGACTAGAACCCTAAGGCAGCGAGGGATTCAAGAGCGCCCTTTAACCCGGAGGTAAATACTCTACTTTTCACACAATAACATTAAAAGTAAGTCTGAGTCCTAAAAGTAATGAATAGGTTTTTTAAGAGTGTCCTACTGAATTTAGACAGTCCGTTAATTCGATGCGTCGCTAACATTAATTTCAATTTCAATTTTTATTCATAAAAACTTAATACAGAAAATATAACAATTATTATAAATAATTCATCACGAACCTCGCACCAGGCTAAGCCTGTATCGCGCAATTCGTGTTTTTTTTATAAAAATATGAAATAAATACCTTACAACACGAATATAAAAATATAAATTATAAAAAAAAAACTTAGGCCTTTACATCTTTAATAGATGATTTATACAGCGTCAAGAGGCAACCTATGCCTACACTTAACGGGACACTGTAATGCCTGGGACATTGTTTGAAATGGAATAGGCTTGCCCAGCACCTAAACCATCCTCTCAGCTTAATCAGCCTGGCCCACAGAAAAGACAACGTCAATACGTGTGGAGCTGACTAAGCTGCGAGTTTCCTCACGATGTTTTCCTTCACCGTTAAGAGCTCGTGTTAAAGCGCATATAAATTTTACGCAACGAAAAATCCATTGATGCACGGCTGGGATTCGAACCCACGACCTTCGGATTGAAAGTCGAGGTTCAACCCCATTCGACCAACACGGCTCTATAAATAATAAATACACCAAAATAATCTACGTATGAGCTGTACGCACTATCGGGGTGGTGTCTCTAAAAATACATACATACACAGACAGTTTTCAAAGTGATCCCAGCGGTCCTACTGAATAAATGCTTTTTGACTTTGACTTTGACTTGAGTTTGACCACATTTTTCTTTTTTAAAAAGAAGCTTAGGTATTAAATTTTTATTTGAGTATCAACTTTAACTATGAACATGGATCGATATTCCCAACATTCCTAGGTACTTAGATATGCCTACACATAACGAGACTGTAATATCTGGGTCTGGGACATTGTCAATTTCATTTAATTTAACTTTCCTAAGTTCCAAAATGAGCTCAGAATAATTTTAAAATCAAAAATATTTTTTTTTTTAGCTCAGAATAATTGTCTTAATTCTCGGAAATATTCGCTCTATCAATAAATAAGCATTAGAAAATGTACTATTATTGCTTAATTTTCCATAGTACCTTATTATTTTGGCAAATGACAAAAATATTAATAAAATTCTAATCAAAACATGCTGCTTATTATAAAAACGTAAAACCTTGGTTGAACCCCATGTTGACACTCATGTCAAAACAAAACTGTTACCACAAAAAAGCGTTCTATTTACGAGTGTTTAAAGATCGTTTTTCTAGGGACAGTTTTTTGTTAGACTTGGTCTAAACTCGGCTCATTTTCTTGTAATAAGCCCATCAGAGTCGAATTATTATGATATTAATAAAACGTAATAATTAGCATAAGAAGAAAAATTTACATGAAATCAAAGAGGCTGCATGATGACAATGGACTGAGATACATCACTTGGATCAAACATAATCAAGGAGGCCGCATGATGACAATAGACTGAGATACATCACTCGGATCAAACATAATCAAGGAGGCCACATGATGACAGAGGACTGAGATAGATCACTTGGATCAAACATAATCAAGGAGGCCGCATGATGACAATGGACTGAGATAGATCACTTGGATCAAACATAATCAAGGACGCCCCATGATGACAATGGACTGAGATAGATCACTTGGATCAAACAAAACGCAAAAAGAAGCACAACAATAGAATGCATAACACACAAATGATTATATAACCGCAAGATAATTATCTCAAATCTCAAATAATTCCATCAACAGTGTCCCATACAAAAGAGTTAAACGAGCTCGCTTCGGCTACAGCTCTCTCCATCCACGCGGGCGCTAGCTCAGGCTGCAGCTCTATCCGTCCACGTGAGCAGTCCAGTGCTGGACATAGGCCTCCCCTAATGAGCACCATTGCGCCATGTCCTCAGCTCGACGCATCCAGCTTCTACCAGCCGCCTTTCGCAGATCGTCACTTCACCTGGCCGGAGGGCATCCTACACTACGTTTGTCGAGCCGCGGTCTCCACTCAAGAACTCGTTTACCCCTACGTTATCGGTTCTTCGTATGGCCAGCTTACTGCCACTTCAGCTTGCTAATTCTTCTCTGAGCAATGTCGACAACTTTAGTTCCATGTCGCATAGTCTCGTTGCGGATTCTATCCTTCAGAGAAACTGCGAGCATAGCATTCATATATAAGATACGATTCCTGTATCGTGCCCTCTGATGAAAATTGCGAAATAAACTGATAATATACTAAATTACTTTCAATCAAAGTGCGAAGCTCAATTGTACTAAATAAAATACCTAATGTAAAACATAATTATCTGGAACCAGTATTTTAATCAAACGAAAATTAGCCTACAATCAGCTAATTCAACATGCCACTAAATATAACAAGCATGCTGACAAAGTGAATTACTTACCTACAACGGTTGTTGATAAAAAACAGACATTTATTGCTACCACTTCACCAGCTGGCCGAAATGATGTCCCTCTGAGGTAATCTATGCAACATTTTATTGTTTTTAGAATGAAAAGTTGTTCGGCAGCCTTAATTTTACTGCACTAAAACTCAATGTTACAAATCTATGTAGAGCTAATTACAAATGCTATTATATTATGAATGAAATACTTAGGTAACTACATTTTACATTCACATGCACGGCTCTCTTGTTGGGAACTTATTAGTGGAGCCCAACTGACCAATCTATTATAAAATAATACTTTGCTAGAAACAAAACAATATGGTGCTCAAAACGATCATATAAGTTCCCTACCTCAATTAAATTGTACAATTCCTTCTATAATATCATTTAGCGTAAATATATTCGTCCGGCGCGGCGGCGTACCTATAGCCTAATTTACAATTTAAATCACAGATAAAATGAATTGATTAAATTATCTTGTGGTTTGTTTTATTTAAAATGTATTTGATTGGTTTGATCGGGGACTCGTCCAGGAATATTTTATGCAATTTCTTTCTGTATCATGACACGATTCCTATTCGGAAGTACTTCAACTAAGGATGGAAGGAAATTCGAGAACTGGTTTGTTCTACTTATTTTATTGCCCACTTTTGAAAGTATTTTTTTAATCATATTCCGCAATCATATTTTATGAGAGTAGGTAGGTAAATATAAAATCGAAGTCTTTAGGATTTTAGGCATAATTTCCCGTAATGTCATGAGCCGCGCATGCATCACGTGACACAATGGCGGCCGCCACCAAATCCGATTAGAGCGGAGTCGGGTGCTCGCGATAAATCCTCTCTGTCGTCGTCGATTCGTTACGTCCCGCTTTACCGAACTTAACGCACGCGGAGAGATATGGCGGCGGTGGCTTTGGGACTAATATGTTATTTAAGGGCCGCGCGGCGTCCCGCGGCGCTGCCACCGACTCAATGCGGATATTAATGGTCCGAATGTATCAGCTCTTCAGGACCTGGCGAATGTCTTTTTCGACATCGATCACTTGACGGGTTAACCACCGGTAACCCGCGCACCGCCCCGCCGCCCGCTCTACTCTCGACTGATGAGCCTCATTTGTGACTGTGAATAATTTTCTCGCAGTTTAGTGTAATATACTTACGAGTATGTACACAATTATCGTGGTCTTGCGTTGTTCAGTTTTGGTTTTACGCCTGCCCAGTGCCCAATTAATCACACAATTCGTGCAAGCAGCAACCAAATAACCTCTCCAACTTTTCTGGTAAACGCAAAACACTCGTCAGTAATTGGTACCAAACCCCCTTAGATGGCGTTTTCAACAGCTTGTCTCGTGGGGGTTACCAGTGTAGGCGATGACTTTACATCATACAAACTACCAAGAAATACAAAAAAAATCTAAAGCTATCTTAAAACGATTTAATGAATTCCGTTACTCAATCAGAAGCATTCGATGCCTGAAAGAGAGCAATCGTTATCAAACTGTAAACAAAATGAAACAGTTTAATTTGTTGATCATGACTGTGTATCATGTTTTAACTTAGAGCCGCCCCATCACAAAATTTGACCAAACCTAATGAGTCGCTTGCAGAAGGCTTGTTGTCGGCTTGAAGAAATATGAATTTTCGTATTTTTATTTGATCAAGACTTTCGGCCTGAATGGCAATTCAATATACCTACATGACCGTATAAAACATTTTTAGATGACTTTAATTGGTATCGCTTAATGATGAAAACACACACATGTTAGTTACCTCCGCTACGTGGCGGCGCCGGCGCGCGGCGCGGTCCGTGAGAACGCCTTTCCAACCACACAGGTATTACGAAACACGCCAAATCGATTTATAGTTTAGAAACTGCCAAAACGTTGATGGTTTATGTACGAGACGAGCCTCAAATAATAATATAATATTGATTTGTTTTCAATAACTTTCTACATCTTATAACTATAAAATCTAAATATTTGAGTGAGAACAGAATTGGCTCCAAAATTTAAAAACACGATGTCTTATTTATTATGCTCGTAATTATCAGGGTCTGAGGTTTTTGGAACGTAGTTCCAAACAACAACAAGAAACTGAGAAAAAAGCTTTTATTATAGCGAGTCCTATAACTTTGTAGCGAGTCTTTAGCATTTCTCTTTCTACAAATTGAGGACGTAGGTACCTAAATGAGCTTTCTTCGTGGATCATGGCTAATGCCTGTCAATAAGTATGTAGCATACTACTACCTACATATGCTTTAAACTACCCACAAAATAGTAAACTAATTTGATTAGATGAAATCGTGACAAAATCAAAGGATTCTCAAAAGTGGGATTTATGGGATAACGTGAGATGCTACTGGTGTCATTGTGAACGAGTTAGGCTGAGACGTGACAGGCGGGGCGGGGCGGGGCGGGGTGGGGGCGGGGGTGTTTATTCAATAAACAAGGGCGAAGGCTTCGGCGCGACGCTTTGTGGCGGAATGACGAGGACGAACTCCCGCCTTGGGGTCCGCGAGACGCCGACAAACCTTATTTCTTTGCTTTCGTTACAACTAACGGTACTACTCGTACAAACTACCAAAACTTTAAACTTATAGCTTTTTTAAACTTAAAGCTTTAAACTTATAACTTGAAGCAATAAATTCAGCGTAGAGTTAGAAAAATAGAACAGAAAATAGTTGGGTAATCCAAACGGGGGTGTCTTGGATAAAACCATATTGCACAATTCAAAAACTATACGCAATTTATTAATTTTAAAGTTGAACAAGCACATAAATAAGTACGGAACCAAAGCAAGGCGCGTGCGCTCGCGCGGCCGATAATAAGCCGCCTGTCGACGCGATACGAACTTCACTAATCAATTGTCCTCTCAAAGGTCGTCATAAGGAATATCACAATAAAAAATAATACGTATATTATTGTAAGAGCAGAGCGCTTGGACTTTGATTTGAATTTTTTTTTGTGGAATGTCCTTTATCGAGGCTCGAGAATCTTTTGAAAGGTGTTCGCGTCTCACGGGCCCCATTGGCTATCGTGCGTTCAATTAATGTTTCAACTTTTATTTTCAATTTGATGTCGATTGAAATAATAAAATACGTCCATTTGGAATACAAATGCAAAATTTTGCCGAAGTAAAGGTCGCGTGAAACGCAACGCGCTCGCATCTATATCGGTGAAACAATATGTTTCTTAATTATTGGATCGCAATATCGCAGGCATCGAGATCGACCATTGAAAGTTATTGTCTTAAATGAGTTTGAAAGGAAACAATCGGTCGATAAGATCGCGCCAGCCGGCAGCCGGTCGGTGTGGACGAGACTCGTAACCTCGCTAATTATTATTATCAAACATTTATTTATTATAATAAATCTCACGTCATTCAATCAAAATGATTACATAACTTTTTGTAGATAACATTTATGACAAACTATTTTAAAAAAAAACTTCAAAGTATAATAAAGTTATTGCGAGAGGCCGGTCCTTTATAGAAAATGTAGCCCAGAATGCATCGAGATCGTAACGCTGTTAGATTTTATTATCTTAATAAGCAAATAACGAAACTCCTTAATTTCCATCCCAAATTGGAAGAAATAAGAAAAAAAAATTAAATCAAAAAAATATTTATAAAAGGTACGGTATTCTTCAGATACTAGAACATAATGGAGGACGAAGTGAGCTAATTCGTCCACATAGTCCTCATACAAGAGCCAGTCGCGTAGAGCGCTGGAATTGGACTCGCAGCGATGCCGAGGTGAATCAGACTGCTACAAGTAAGATTGGCCAGGTACACCAGGATCGTGTAGGGAGGGAAGGAATGCCTTTGCCCTGATGCCCTGAAATGAAATAAACTAACGAACAATTACCTACCTTTCATCTTGAGGGTAGGTACCTACTTATTATGTGTAAGTCAAGCAGCAGACTTTTAGTGTCTGATGATAATGATGATTGTATATTATAAGAAGCGTGTTTAACCAGTTGTAAATGATTTGCGATTCTAACTCCACACGCGTTGAGAAAGTTTATAGGCATGGGTATGTTTATAAGGCAATAAAAATCTATAAATCTTGGTAACAGCGTTGATGTAGCCTCAATTCTATGCCATCCATCCGTTTCTAATTTATTTAGGTAGGTATTTGTTCGAGATGATAGAACTATTGGTTGAAAGATCTACTTAGGTACCTGTAATGATTCCTCTTGGGCTCTTGACGAGGGGTCTACCAGTGTTCACTGGTGTTTGGAAGCGTCAGTCGCAACGTTGCAAGACAAAGTTTTTGATAAACCCATTACGTTATCATATTGTTTTTGTAACTATTATTTTGTGTATTATCTTGTGTACAGTAAATAATTAGAGAACGATATGAACTTTCACCTTACAGTGACATAAAAAGGGCAACAAAATTTTAAGTATGTGACACTTTGTGAGGTAAGTACTAAGTACTTATTGATAAAGCAGCAGAAGGCGATGGTTTGCAGAATAATTCAGTTTGCATTCCTATCTACACTTCCAGGCAAGTCTATTTGTACACTTTATATATTCTGACGCTGACGACCTCTGTGGCGCAGTGGCTGAAGGTCCGCCTGCGACGCAGAAGGTTGCGGGTTCGATCCCCGCCGCGGGACAAATGTTTGTATGACCTACAGATATTTGTCCCGGGTCTGGGTGTTTCTATTCTATAATATATATGTATTTACAAACAAAAAGTATACATATAAGTAGTTTATCAGTTATCTAGTACCCGTAACACAAGCTCTGCTTACTTTGGGGCTAGGTGATGCTGTGTGTACTCGTAAAAGTCCAGCATTATATTCAGTGTTTACAAGCAATGTAAGTAGGTAAAGAGAGTGAAGTTGCATGTCCATCGCCGCCTAATATAAACCTTTCGCCGCACTGGTTCGAAAGAAATAGCTTGGGAGAGAGAGAGGTTGATTTTTGAAAATTTTTTAATGTTAATTTTATGTTTGTAATTACAAGGAATTAGTTTTCATATAAACGTTATTAGTACGTGCACTAAGACAGGCGTGACATGAAAATTTTAAGTCTCTACGAACAGCGGTTTAGATTTTACAATGTTTTCTGAAAATGGATACATTTTTGAAACGAATGGTGGATACATTTTTTGAAAATTATAATGTGTATACATCTTATTGTCCGTGACTGTAGCTAGGTACAATAAGGTACCTCCGCT
Organism: Epirrhoe tristata; assembly: GCA_951394285.1. Lineage (NCBI taxonomy): Eukaryota > Metazoa > Arthropoda > Insecta > Lepidoptera > Geometridae > Epirrhoe > Epirrhoe tristata. The sequence goes on along the minus strand of OX596136.1, from coordinate 17,302,657 downwards.
TAATAAGAGCCGGTTCCAATTAAGGACCATGCGTCCAAAAACCCAGATTTCGTTACAAAATTCAAAATCAAATGTGGCGCAGATGCTCCTAATTAACAAATTATCAGAGTGCATTGAAGTTTTTTGTGTTTTACGCCGCCATTTTATCATTATGCCTGTCAAAGCAATCACGTCACGAAACGGAGATCGATTCCTAAAAGTAGATGTTTTGACTGATTCAAGTGTTTTTCAAAATAATTACAAATGCAAAGGAATAAATAACATTTAGACGTGGATTGTGACGGTGAAGTTTATTGAAAGCACTGTTTTTCTTGTTGATTTTGACTGTTTTTCTTCGGTATAGTGAAGCCTATGAAGGTCCACTTCCATGTCACTAAATAAGGACCGCACATTATTAGGTGTATTGTATATAAAGTGTAAACGTATTGTTTACATTAGGATTAGAAGATTTTTTAGGTATTTTTGTCATAACGATTACTTTTTTATGATTTGAAGATTTTTTTGTGATAAGTACCGTTTACTAAACTGTGATTTCTTTAGTCTTACTAAGGCCCAAGGGCTAATGACTAAAAATGTTCCTAAAGTGTTATTTATATACTAAAATTTATTGAAGTAAGTAAATAACAAAGCAAAACTAAACAGTGTTTCATTGAAAAACATAAATATAAAGTATTTTTTTTGTATTTAAGTTTCTATAGTCTTTATAAGGAGCATCACTTAAATTCTTATGAATTGATGGATAAATCTATCGGAATTAACAAAACAATATGTAACTTTAAACAACACAACAATTGAAATAAAACTTTAAATAATGTGGTTTCAGAAATACCTACGAAAGAGCGGTCCTTATTGGACGGAATAATGTTCTTTTTAAGGACCATTGGCATGTTTTTTTTAAACCAATTTTGTCATCAATTTACATAATATATCACTTTTGATTAATGTTTTTACTAGAAATATAGTCAATTTGTGTATTTTAGATGTTTTTTAATGTGAAATAAGTTTATTATTAGATTTATAAGGATTTGCAAAAACTCGGCCATTATTAGGCGGAGTTACCATACAATAGGCTAGGTACTAATTGACATAAGTAGATGCATATGCATAGGTACAAAATCTAGATAAGTAAACAATTTTCTCAAGTAAAAGTGATCAAGTCTACTCGTAACAACAGCAAGTGTTTGGTGCAAGTCTTGCTAAATGTAAACGAGAACTTAGTTCATATTTGTTATGATAAACAAAACCCACTTAGAACAAAAGGCGTAATTTGATAGTAAATAAAGCTTGACATGTTCATTTTCCCGATGTCGGCGAGTAGGCAGCGCGAGCCCCGATTTCGTAAGATTAATGTAAATAAAAAGTGGTCTCTTTGTTTTCCATCCTGAGCGTTGTTTGGACAGAGACAGATGGCGCGCCTCTCGCCTGTAAACATTTAACACCTCGGAATAATCGCGGCGAGGCATTAGTCACAGCGTCTCGATACAACAATATAGCGGCGTGATTAATGCGGCCGGCGCAGCGGCGTGCTCTATGCCCCGCGCCGCACCGCGACCGTCGCCGTCACATCGCGGACGTCACGCCCCCGACACGGAAACACTGACGGGGTCTCCACACTCACATGACCATCACTCGAACAGAATCGCAATAACCATAATTATTAATGCATTGCACAAGACGTCCGTCAGGTGACAGCGGCCGCTACGTCCGAGCGCCCGACCGCGAGCCTCCTCCGGCCGCGGCCGTCCAGTCGATACTTCATCTCGCGCAGCAGATGCGAGATGATGTGGGATATTGATTGCACCCTCCATCTGGATCGACGTCGGATGCCAACTCTTTTTAAAAAAAGTGTTTTGATTGTTCGTGGTTTACGTGTTAAACATAATATTTCATTCTAGCTAGGGACTGTCGGATTTGAATTATCAATTTTTTTACAGACATTGTTGTTAAGGAAAGGTTTTTTTTTATTTAAGTAGATGTCGATGATTTTATGGTTGTTGGTACGGCTTGTGAAGTCAGCCCACGCTCAAACGCATTGTGAATACTTACATAGGTAATAATAATTTTTATTTTTCAAATAACCGCAAGGTATCAAATACCTTATAAGTTGTGGTTTGGACCTGGACACTCTGGTAGCTCCATCGCAGAAACCGAATACAATAAAACTTTACACGAATTTACAGAGAGAATTTACCTTCATAAAAGCGTAATCGTCTCGTCGCGTGAGTTTATAATAAAAAAGCGAACATCTGATAGAGAATTATTTCGAGTTAACGCTTTCGGTGAGGCTTTGTACGGCATGATGAATATGGCCAGGTTCCCAGTATTTATGCAACAATAACACGAGGGCCTTCTTATTGTTGAGGTTTGATTTAGCACCCTGCGGGCGGCGGGCGGCGGGGGGGGGGGACGGACGCGGGCCAGCACGCGTCTCACACCCGGGCGGAGGTTTTTTTAGATATTTTTTTGTTGAAAGGAAAATGTGGAAAAACGTTAGATTTGTGGCATGGTCGGGGTCGCTGCGGCTGCGCCGGCGCCGGCAGAGTGGCGGCTAACGCGCGATTAGACGCGCGGTGGCGTGGCAATCGGTAATTGTGGCGCTTGTTTTTGTTGAAAGCGGTGATGGGCCCGACGAGTTCGGTTTGCTTACAAATCAATAATAAACTTCGGCTGCGGCTTTATTACACGTTCAATATACATAAATATGCATAATCCGTGAGCGGGTATAACCCGAGGTCCACGGCCGCGGCCGATCGATTATTTTCAACTCTTCGATTGAGTGCCTTATTTATGGCGACCGAGCTTGTTTTAAATGATTAAAATTTTTATTATGTTCTCATGGTTCGACTTGAAATATAGAAAAACGAATGAAATGGTTTATGCGTCTCCAGCGCCATACGGCGCGGCGGAGTCGCGGACAGCCGCAGCTGCTCCGCCGCGCGATCAATACCAAATACTTAGGTATTTCAAAGTGAAACTTTGAACCTTTCGATGACTCCACATTACTTTATCTACAATATTTTAACTTTAAGTCGGAATCTGCACATGTCCGTCAAGTATGATAAAAGAGGTAAGAATTTGAAATTAACATTAGTTTTTTTTTAGTCACCTCTATTTTTTGAGTGTTTACAAGCTAAACGTGAGAGCCGGCGCGGTTCCGGTCATCTACTCCGTTTTTCATTATTTTTTTCAATCGCATTTAAATAACCATATTTAACTGTTACATATCAACATTTTTCATTAAGTATAAAAAGTTATTATTACATAAACCCGTATATTTGAAGTTGGTTACAAATGCCTCCGGCGCACAATGGTGGCCATACATCATGTCGTCGGCGGGCGCTGTCGACCTTACGGCGCTGGGATAAGGCGCTCCGGCCCAGCAGTGGGCGAGGCGGCTGAAGGGGCACGAGCGAGTGTAATCCCCCGGTAAGTGGTCATTCCATGAGGATTACCCGGGTAGCCTCCTGTAATTTATCAATTTGTGTCTGTCGCTGCGCACGGCTCGCCTCGCTCCGCTCCAACCTTACAAACTTGCAATCTAATTTGAAAAGTAGGTCCCATTAAATCCAAAAGGTTTTAAACAAACCTATAAAACCCATATCGGTCGGCTGTTAAAAGATGATCGACTGAGGTACAAACATAATAACTTTTTGTTTATTAAAAATCACTCGAAATCATAAAGTCGATGGCAAAAAATACGGCTAGTCTGGTTTTGGTGGGCCGATTTATGGCGCAGCGGCTGCGAGGTGGCGGCGGCTGCGCGCGCGCAGTCGGGCACGGCGTTCATCGGTTTAATGACAAGCACGGACTCTTGGTTCGGTCCGCCATGCCTTTCCTAACCATCAACTGTACGTTGGGTGTCATTTTTTTATTTATCTTATGCACATTTTCGCCACCAATTCAGACACCCTAAAAATTGTCTACCTCTCGTGTCTATCCAAATTCCTCTTCCTCATTTCTTGCGCTTTTCTTGTTATAAGTGTCGTAGGCAGATCATTGAATTAGCCATTTCATGATATGTCTAGGCATATCGTTTAACGACGCCATTTTACGATCTGCTAACTTACACCCGCCATATCGTTCAATGCTTAACGTCAAGCAACATTTACGATCGTAATTAGTTGGTTAGGCTATGTTATACTTGGGCATATCATGATATGCCCAAGTATCGCTAGCCAAATCGTCAAAATAACGATATGGCGGGTGTATGTTAGGTAGATCGTGAAATGGCGTCGTTGAACGATGAAATGGCTAATTCAATGATCTGCCTACGACACTTATAACAAGAAAAGCGCAAGAAATGAGAAAGAGGAATTTGGATATACATACATATCATGAAATGGCTAATTCAATGATCTGACTACGACATATAGTTTCTAAGTACCTACTTAGGTACATCATGTAGCGTAGGAACTCCAAGTTGTATTCGAACTTTCATGGAGCGTGACAAAGAAACATACAAGCTTCTTAACTTTTGCATTTATAATATTAGTGTGATGGGCGCGGTCCGCGGATAATTATTGAGTAATTTATCTATGGAGCGGAGATTAGCGTCGCGAGTCGCGGACACGCTGCGCGCAGCTGCGACGACTTTATTCCAGTTTTTTACAAATTGGCGCCGTTAAATTAATTGATTTTGTGACACTTCGCACCAGATACTTCAACGAGAATTTATGTTTTTAGCTAGTTGAGCCCCGTGGTGTTACCTACCCGGCTCTAAATGGACAAACTTTTTAGTCTCAACGACCACCTCTGTAGCGCAGTGGGTGAAGGGCCGCTTGTGACGCACAAGGTTGTGGTTTGTATGATCTGCTAATATTTCTATCAGACTGGGTGTTTGTTTAAGTAATGTGTATAATATGTAGGTTTTTACAAAAAAAGAACTAACGTAGTAATATTAGTCATGGGGCCGGATCCACACTCTCAATTTAATTAGGTATGTGCAGTATTTTTTGATTCAGAAGTTAAATCTAGTGAATTAAGCACCTACTTACTACATATTTCAGGAACGAGCTGGAGTGCAGGTATGTGGGTCAACATCACAAAAACGTGTGAAAGGCAAACTTTAGTTATTTTCTGGCAGTGATGTCTGTATTATCATATCGCGCATTCCAATCAATCAATTTCCAGCTCTAGGCGGTTTATAATAGACTATAATTTACAAAAGCATGTTTTTTATTTGCGCGGTGGGAATGGCACTTGTGTAAATGGTAGGTTGAAGCGCGGGGCGGCGGGCGGCGAGTTGACGCTGCGTGAGTGCAAACATCAAGTGCAAACACCGCGCCGCTGCCGCCGCCGCCGCCGCCGGCGCCGCGCCGCTCTGCGTGGTTACACACTTTCGCGTGCTCCGGCGTTCTTCAAAGACCAGCAGACATACAAAGACAATTGGTGATGCTATATTTTCGGTTTGTTTTAATTAGAAATAGTTGTGTCAGTATGCGTTGGTTGTCATAATACAGAACAGTAATAATGATGCTTAATAACAGGTACACTTTATTCAGTGTGTTATTCCTGAGAACCATAATCGGGTACCTAGAGCTAGATTATATTTTGTAAATACTGAACGCCGCGATTCAGCGACGGCTTCTAATGTTTTTCTTGCAACCATTAGCAACCACAGGCACCACAGGGGAGACAGACGGATTAGTTACTTTCACAGATTGCATATAACCAATTAAGAGATCAGCATAAACACGTCCAAGACGTCCACATCCAAATGGCGCTGGCGATGCGTTTACAGCGCCAGGGCCGGCGGCAGGCTCCTCAGCCTCACAAAGAAAGCCGATATGCAACGAAATAACAATTCCCACAAATCTCAATGATATTGTGCAATCGAACGGCTTATTATTGCTCGATCTCTCAATATAGCGGCTATCATAACTTATTAAGTAATAAACAGTCTATAAACACGAGGGCATGAGGCGGCGGCCGAGGAGGGCTAATTACAAACAATTAGCCGCCATGCTGCCCCCCGCCGGCCCCCGCCGGCCCCGCGCCCGGCGCGAGCCATCCTCGTTATTAACCTATTTATTGCATATTGGAAACAAAAACGGCCCGCGGCATCTACAGATGACTCGGGACCGGCGATGGACACTTGATGAGATCCACACGATAAATTATTAGCTTTAGCGATCAAATAACAAATTATGTGGCGTTTCGTCGGCTCGCCCGACAGCCCTGGTTTCACTTCATCATAATAAAAAAGAATTATGTTTTAGAACAATAATTACTTTTGTCATTACATTTTCAGGTTGATGCAATAAAGGATGCCGGGTAGACATCGCCATGTAGATTGTTGGTAATCATTTGCGATATTGTTAACAGGAATAGAGCTGGGCGTTCAGTTCCCAGACAATTAGCCAATTATCTGAAAGCGTGGAGTATGCGATAGTTTGCTCAAATCGATGCAGACACTGCGTGGCGAGTGGCGAGTGGCGACTGGCGAGTGGCGAGCCGCCGGCCGATGCCGGTGCGTCAGCCGCCGGCCGATGCCGGTGCGTCAGCCGCCTGTGCCGTGGAAAATCACTAGTGTTTGCAAAACTTGCAATGTATTATGATTTTTTGGATATCGTTTTGTTCTACAAGCGACCGCTCGAACCTTTAAAACTGCAAGCCCGCTGCAAATAAGATTGGCGGCCCCAGCGCCGCGTCACGAAATCGGCCTACCGTGCGCACCTCCTCTTGCTGACCTAACTCGATATTACGAGTAGGTACCTACTTCTTATCCCTAATTAAATAACTCTGAATAAATTACACTTTGTATTCTAATATACATATTTAGGTATTTTATAAGTTCGGTCGGCCTGTTAAGCCGCATTATAACTGTCAAATAACTCAGTCGGTAATAGGAGCGGCTCTCCTTGTGCCAACTATTAATACTATTCACATTTTACGATAATGCCCGATGCCCAACAACTCTTATTGATGTATAAATTCTGAGTTTTTTCGGGCGAAGGCGCCAGTTGGCCCGGTATTATAACGGCGCGCTAGCCCTGGGTAGGCTTCCACTGCAGCGCCGCAATGCAGTGCGGCACTGTGGCGCATGGCCCGCCGCGCGCCGGTCCCGCGCGGTGCTTGCTGCTTGTTGATCATGATTTGAAATGTGAAACTATTTAACTGCTTTAAAAAAATAAGTGTGTGTAAAAAATTACTTTTTACGCAATCAAAATAAAATTCATGAAAATTAAAAGGAAAAGTGGCATCAATAAAGAAAGACCTATGGCCAGTTATCGGTACTGGGGTCAAACAAGCTACACATGATAACGAGCGCGTTCAACTCTTTTATATGCGCAGTTAGTTGATAAGCGTTTTCAGTGTGAAAAGTCAAAAAGTTAAAAAGCCGAAATATCGGTAAACTCAAAAGCAGTAAATCGTGATAAATATCCCGTTATTTGTGCTAAGAGTCAATAAGTGGTTATTTCCATCCCGAAATGTTTTTAAGTGCTGTCCGTCGTTTCACAGCCCTAGAGGTGATCGTCAATGACGCTGCCAGCGATTCGATTCCGACGATCTCGGAACTATCCCCTAATCTGTGACTCGAGTAGTAAATTAATCGGACCCTTTTAATATTCATAGCGTTATCAAACAAAATTTTAAACTAATTAAAAGTTGCTGGGATTGGTGGCGGGCTGGCCGGCGGCGCGGCCGGCTGTTTGCCGTGCGGCAGGAAACCGGCCGCTTCCAATCATTGAATATCACTGACTATTTAATGGTGTTTTGATTTAGAGCCTTTACACTTATAGCGGCCCAGCAGCGGTGCAATCTTGCGCTTCGGACACAAACAATCATAAAAGCACATTTATTTTTCATAAACTAGATGGGCATTAAAATGGACAAGATATAAATTATAACGTTATAGCGTCCTTGTTTGTTACTGACTGAAGGTACAAAATTGCAACTTATAAAACTTTTTAACAAAAAACTAAACCGCCGAAAGAACTGAAAAGCAAAAAATAATATTTAAACCTTTTTTATTTACCCTTATTAATAATAAGTTCATAAATTTATGTAAGTATACAGTTTATATATTATCTATCATATTATGTTAAATAATATAAAATATATACTTATATTTTTTATTTACTTAGGATAAAAAAACACAGGTATTCTTCCTTAGATTGAATGCTGAAGAGATCAATCTATCGAAGCTTCAGATAGATTCAAAGAAAACAAATAAAAATACAAAAAAATATTTTAAACAACAATAATATATAATATTATATGTATACCTACGTGGAGGAACCGTCAAGAATAACACGAATGTCTTGTCGCAAAATTATTGATGGATCAGAAACACCCATCATGCCTACAGGTCGCAGTCCTTGTAAACGCTATTATCAAACATTTACTAAATGTCAGGCAGAGCAAATAAATTGCACACTTACTTAAACATTTGTCCAGTTAGAGAGTCACGCGAGAGTCCAGCTAGGAAGTGCAGGTGCCGGCTAGTGATGTACCCCGCGTTATCATCGATAAACAACTCATCGATGATGAAACAATGTTTGATATGCGCTTACAAGTACTTGCAAAAATATAACAACTCTATTTATATATTTTTAGAGAGAACTTGTTTACAAGTAAACTAGAGAGAAACAAGACCTCAACATCTTCATTATGAAGTTAAAAATAAGGGGAAAACAATCTTCAAATCCGTTGATCTCACATTGGTTCAGGACAAGACGAATAAACTGAATATTTTGAGGTTTTTTTTACTTAAGACTAGTTCTAAATTTCCCTCATTCTGTTTAAGTCTCGTGGTCAAGAGCCATTCACCATAAAAAAAAATATTAAAGACATCGACATCGCGTAGCCACACACACAGCCTTCGCGCCGCGGGACGCGCTGGCTGGCCGCACGTGCTGGCCGGCGCTGCCGCACCTGCCGCCGCCTCGCACGCTGCCCACCGCTTTGTTACAACTGCCTCCTTATTGTCTGCACGCATCTACCACTCCACCCATTGTGCTATACAAAAGACGTGCAAATGTACCATTGTTCGACTTTTTATGGCAATTATATATTAATTTATTGACAACGCTTCATGTCGATTAGGTAACTGGAATAGTCACAGGCTTTTAACCGTTTGAATGCAATCGATTTCAAATTATAACTCATGTTGGCATAATTATGTATTTAGACTTGTCTTTGACATAATGCAAAAACACTATTCAGGGTATCGAATGATTTGAACTGAGATAAAGTCTACCGTGTTTTGGTTGGAGATACAGTCGTGATCCAGTTTAATCCAAATGGGGTAAGTAGTTTGCGTGTCGCAGTGTTTGGCTAAGATCAGCTACAGCTGCTGTACCTATTCATAGTATGTAGCCAGGAAAGATGGAAATAAACTTGTGAATCTTTCTTAGCTCATTACGCGCGGGCCGGCTGACACGGGAAGTCCATTTGCGGCGCCTACGCAGCCACGCGCACTTATTTATTCATCACACATGACTCCACATACATTACCATACACTAACTACAGCTTTTGATTTCCTATGAAATTGAATAAGCTTAATTAAGCGGAAAGTGCGATTTTAACTTGCATTTAAAAAAAAACTATTAAATTATATCATTCGTATTGCCCTGATTCGTTGCAGTCACGTGGGAATAGGATTAGAAACACGTTGTTTTTAAAATGGTTTAATAAAGTGATCCAACTGATCCTAGTCCATAAAGGCTTTGACTTGACTTTGATCTAAAAAAAAGATCAAAAATATTTTTTTGTTTTAAAGAAATTTTATTTACTAAAACTAAGTTACTACATATTTACATATATTTACAAAATACAACAGGATTAGCCAAGCTATCTAAGGATCGTTAGAAACGATCTATAGATAGGCCAAAACTGAATAATATTAACAAACGCTCATATATAAAATAGGTATAAGTATGTAGGTAATCTAAATAATATAATGTTGCTTTGATCGTGATAAAGACGCATTGATCAGAAGTCAGTTAGAATGTAACGTTGCGATTTGAGCTCCGCACGAGATCAAATATAGCCTTATTTTAGAGCGAATCTAAAACTTTACTAGGTACATGTACCTAAAGTTATACGGGGTATATCCATACTACCCTTTGATGTATCTAAACCTATACGTTCTTGGCATGGTAGCGTGAGAGATAATGCTCTTGCTGTATAGGTATACTGAGTAGGTACTTATGGTGTTCCGAGGCAATATCTCCAACTTAGGCATGCTGGTGGAAATGAGGCTGTACATGCATCAAGAATACGTGCATCGGAGAAGGAAGCCAGAAACGGCAAAGCGCCATTGACGCACACCGCACACAATCGAGTTGCACTAAAAGTAAAATTATTCACTGACCGATTTCTACACTGTAAGTCGTTTGTTACATTGTATTTTGTGAATGATTTATTAATTTTTAATTGTTATAGATTACAATTTTTGACAATGTGTAAATGTTTTTTTTTTTTGTTTTTTTTTCCTGAAAATGTAAGTTTTATTTACAATAAAGTACCTATATTTTTTATATAGGAACTAAGCTAGAAATAAGAATTTTAGAAACTTACAACTACGCAATTGCATTGGGGGCACCCTGTTATGTTATTATTATTATGTTATGATAGTGTAATGAAAAAAAAAACCGGCCAAGTGCGAGTTGGACTCGCGCACGACGGTTTCCATACCATTATCTATAAAAACGGCAAAAAATCACGTTTGTTGTATAGGAGCTCCCTTAAATATTTATTTTATTCTGTTTTTTACCCGACTGTCAAGGAAGGGTTATGTTTTTCGTATGTAATGTAATGGGTTTAATTTCTTTGTTCCTTCGTATCTTCCAAACGACTGGATGGATTTCGACATTTAGGGTATCGTTTCGTCATAACGGTCATAGGATAGGTTTCTTGAACAAAATATTACGGATCTTATGCGTGAAATAGTAAAACGTCAAGAAAAAAAAAATAGCCAATCATATCGAGAGGGGTATCAAAATGAATGAAATTAAAAGGAGATTACAAAAATGTATACAGGTGAGTTTTTTCGAGAGGCCTCTGTGGGGAAAATGTAAACGACTATAGTTATGAAAAAATTTTGTTAGGAGTCACGGGCTCGATTTTGATAAAATTAAGACCTGTAGTTAAAAAAATGAAAAATGTTTTTAATTTTTAGAGAAAATTGTTTTTTTTTTAGCACTTTTGGATGCTCTATCTGTATGTATACAGCCTGCTGACAGACGGACAGACAGACAGACGAACGGACAGTGGAATCTTAGGGTCCCGTTTTACCCTTTAGGTACGGAACCCTAAAAATAAATAAACTGACGATTAAATATTACATGAGCATGGGCGACAAAATATATCTGCTATGTCCTTAGCAGATATCGGCCTACCATTATACAATACAGATACATTTCTTATATTTTCATGGTTTATTTGTTCAATTGCAAACTGAATTACGTGAAAAGTCTTTCAAGAACACCTTTTCATGAAAACTACTACATACAATGTATAGATAGATAGCCTAATACGCACACCTTCAACTTTTAGAAAAAGCGCCGGCCGTGTCGTCACGTCACGGCGCGGCGTGCGGCGCGCAAATAGCGCACTCACACAAGCGAGCGCGTCACGTGCGCTCGCCACGCCCCAGCACGCCCCGCTCTGTCGACAATCTCTAAGACGCGAACGCGCTGCTTCTCGACTATCGTTCTTATTTCAAAGCTCTTAGAGCTTGTTATAACGTATCCACGGAGATAGCAGGGTCCGACGCTCAAGTGTCGGTATTTGCGCTCGAAATTCCAACGATTTTGTTTTGTGGGGTCAAACCTTCGAGCCTTCAGAATAGAGGTAATATATTACTTGCAACAATGGCTTTCGTAACCGCAGTTTTGGTAAGTATCAAAAAGTTTTATGGCGTTTTGACGATTATTACATGTAGATGCTTATCGGGGCCACGGGTGTGAATGTGGCTTTTTACTTGTGAAGGGAACTTCAATACTTGGCGCCAGCTGGCTGAGTAAGTACTTTAATATTAATTGGATTTCATACCTATGCAAGAATTCTCACAATATCTTATCAATAACTTCATTGCCTACATTTATTTCAACCAAAATATTAAAATTGAGAACTTAGTGGCTTAATTCTATCATTGTAAGTACAAAATCTCGGGGGAAAAGTAGTTAAGATGTCTTAACAGTGTTGTGCTAGGGAGTAGGTACGAGAGTATAAGCTACATATGTCCATTCCAATTCCTTTTGGCCCTAAATATTACCACGAAGAGCAGCATAAGCGTAGGTAATAATACGAGTATAACAGTTTCACAATCTTTCACATTTATAATACCAGTGTAGTATTTTACATTATGTAGATAAGTACATAAGTATCATTACTTAAGTAATCACGATTATACTCTAGTGAATCTTTAACTTGCTTGAGCACGTGAGAGTATTTATATTATGTGATCAACAAACGATTTCGTTAGTTTTGTATACTGTGTCGATTTTAAATATTGTTTAGTTGTTAAGTTAAAAAAATAACACAATATTGAAAAAAAAAATCTACAAACTGATTCAAACCATTGTTGGTTACATTTTGTAGTTTCCGGGAATCGCGACTGTCCGTTATATAGAGGGACTATATGATCGTAGTAGAGATAAGCTGCACATTTGCATGGCTCGGGGTCGGGTGCTGTATGCGGCGTGACGGATGGCGCGACCTCCGTCACCGTGAACGCTGAATGGTGTGAAGCGGGGCCCCGCTGCGCCATTCTCGCATTGTGCGCCAGCACCGCCGCCCGGGTTCGCCTTGCCGCGCCGGCTCGCTGACGTGCACACATCATTTATTCACCATTTTTTTGTCAGCCAGTTGGTTTGAATTTTTATTTACAAAAAAATAAAGATATCGAGATACCCTTCAGGAAAACAAATATCGTAAGTTCTGACTTTGAAGTTGTTGCGATGTTTTGAATAAATCACGCTCAATTTCCGCATGTTTTCTTCTGACGTCAAAAATTGCTTCCTCCTTGAATACAAAACGAGGCACTGAGGCGCTCCCCGCGCCCGCGAGGGAGAGACCCTCGTTTGCGAGCATTGTGTGCCTTCACAAATGATGTATCTACGCTCTACATTTAGTTCCACTAAGTATATACTAATTTATTTCAATAAAGCTAGACAGAAAGGCATCACGCACAGACAAACTAGTCTCTCGTACGAGAGCTCAATACAATGAACACATGCGGCGATCGATTACAATTATTACAAACCTCAAACACATTCCATAAAATATTTGAATAGCCGCGCGCCCAGCGAAGACACCCACCCACCCACGGAACTTAATCTCCCAAATACATTTATCATGTTGAGTCGATAAAAATGCCATTGAGATCAGCCGAGCACAATGAGCCAGCGACTCGTGGTACCTACCTGATGCGAGGCCGAAAGTCAATTATATTCAAATATAAATCGGATTTGCAAATGTAAGTCCGTGACAATGGCGTAGGCGCCTGATGCCGGTAGAGCCTGGTGCCGGCGAGCTGGCAGGCTGGCGGGTCGGCGGGTTCCGGCAGCAGCGGAGACAATGCGCCGGGACAAAGCCCCCGTCACGCCTGTCCTGGTGTCCTGTCACACGTCTCCGAGCTCCGTGCCCGATCCCGCCATTATGTTTTATATTGTGGATTATGAAGTCACCTTTGTGGTCTATTATTCAAACGTCTGTGCTTCATATTGTACTACAAGCCCCTCTTGAGCTCTGATAAATGCCTTTTGCAAATAGGCTTAGTACGATTATTATTTTTTTCAGTTCAACAGATTGAATGTGGATTAAGCAAAGTATCCTCGGGATAGAAATTATCAAACACAACGAGGTGTGATTAGTAATCCACGCATATACAGGGTTATTTGTAAAACGCCGGTAACCTCGCACGACTGTATTACTATCATCGTAAACAACAACGTTTGTGTTTATGGTCTTTAATTTTTTTGGTTATTTTTGTTTTGTTATGAAAATCCCGAGAAAATTTATAAAGACTATCCTTTCAATTGATTATTGCTTCTTGTATAACTTATTCCATTCGTGATGTAGCTGCGCTGCGATTGGTTGAAAGTCTGTTCTCCTTGAAAATCATTATGTAACATGTCCATAAAAATCAATAAATTGAAGAGAACTTAAATCGGCTTAGGAATTAAATAGATACGGTCAAACGTCAAACCAAAAATGAGACCTTGTCAGTTTGTGTAGTTTAAAATAAAACATTTTTGAAAAAAAAAATTGAACCGACTTCACAGAACACAAACAGAAGAACCTTCTACACACTAAAAAGAGAAAAATAAGAATATAATTTGAAGTCGGTGCCAACTATTCATTTACATCTAAGAAATTCAAAAGAACTTGGGTGCAAAATTGTATCCTGGTACGCTATCGCTCGATTTCTTTTTTTGATAGGTACTTAATCGTATTCACTTGGCACCGACTTCAAATTATATTCTTATTTTTCTCTTTTTAGTGTGTAGAAGGTTCTTCTGTTTGTGTTCTGTGAAGTCGGTTCAATTTTTTTTTTCAAAAATGTTTTATTTTTCACTTTTTAGTGTAAGTAAATAAATACTGTGTAAATAAAAGTGTATGTGTAAATAATATAGTAAGCTACGAGTACATTAAGACTTTGCTTATCGTAGCTTAAGTAGGAAAGGATAAGAGAAGTCATGGGCAGACCTACTAAAGGACACACCGGAGTTCAGCAAGGGGGAAAACTATCAATCCATAAGGAAAAGAAAATATTTTGGACTACCTCGGGTGTAATACCCTTTCAAACTATTTAATGTTTGACTCAGATTGTGAGTCAGGGTGTGTTGTGTAGTGAGAATGAGGTTTTTTGAATGTTACGGGAAAACTGTCAATCCCTCAGGAAAAAAAATATATGGCGCCACCTTGAGAGTGTGTCCTTTACACTTTCTAACAAAAAAAATTTTGGAAATCGGTCCACAATTTTCTTAAAGTTCAGTGATTGTTTTAGTTTTACGGGAAAACTATTAATCCCTCAGGAAAAAAAAATATATGGCGCCACCTTGAGAGTATTCCTCTTTCTAACAAAAAAAAAATTTTGGAAATCGGGCCACAATTTTCTTAAAGTTCAGTGATTGTTTTAGTTTTACGGGAAAACTATTAATCCCTCAGGAATAAAATTTATATGGGACCACTATAAGAGTATACCCTTTCAAACAAAAAAAAAATTTTGGAAATCGGTCCACAACTGACGGAAATATCGGTGAACATACATAAAAAAAAAAAAAAAAAAAAAAAAAAAAAAAAAAAAAAACATACATACAGCCGAACATATAACCTCCTCCTTTTTTTGAAGTCGGTTAATGAAAGACCATGTATATAAACACCTTGTACACAGTTGTAGATGAGAACATGTCATGTTAACTAAATAACCACGTTTCCACGTTTTTCATTTTCCGAATTTACAACAATTTACGGAACAACCGTAAATTGTTGTAAATTCGGAAAATGAGTCCCGCGTCACGCCCGCCAAATCAGCGCACAATGCGTTTGGCGATGCTCCTCATGTCGCCTGAGCCCATTCAAAGCGCACAAAAGCTTTGTACACAGTCATTGGATATCGATGACTTGGGTACGTTGATACTTTGTAAAACGGTTTTTGATAGGTTAGCAATCGATTTGTACATGGTGTGCTTTTGATTGTAATTCATTCTGAAAAAATAAAACCAGACAAGTGCGAGTCGAGCTCGCCCACTGATAGGTTGGTATAAGTACCTACTCGTACATGAGAAAGGAAAAAATATTTTTTTTAATTTTTCGGCATAAATCGAAAACTATACCTACCTACATTCTAAAAATTAAAAATCTGTTTAAGCTTGTGCCAATGTCATGAAATATACGTTTTCTGCGTAAACGGCCGTAGGTATCTTATTTTTGCGTTAACATAGAGGGACCGTAGACATGAGTGAGTATATGGTTTTAATTTTAACTCGACACCACGCGTTTCCGAGATAAAGGCTCTTGACAGACAGACAGACAGACGGACAACAAAGTGATCCTATAAGGGTTCCGTTTCTTCCGTTTGAGGTACGGAACCCTAAAAATAGGAGTCAATATTGTCATAGGTACGTTATTATTATTGTTTTTTTAATGATTAAAGGTGCATTTACACGATGCGATTTCAACCCATACGATATCGTATCGCACGGCAATTTTTCAAGTGTATGCGTATCTTTGTATGCGATTTGTCATAGTTTACGCGACGCTCGCCGGCACGTTCAAAGGGCGGGCGCACGTTATGTATTGTTTAATTTTAAAGCTATGAAAGATTTTAAAAACTAAATAACTTATTTACATACTCATTGCGATTCCAATGCAGTCCAGTTGGTATTGCAGTATCTAATATACCCAAAAAGCCTCCAACGAGGGTATCTTCTCAAGCTGGATTAATTTTCATAATTTCCACAAAGCACAGAGCAAACAAACCCTTCTAATGTCATGTTAACTGCGATCAAAC
Source organism: Epirrhoe tristata (assembly GCA_951394285.1). Taxonomy (NCBI): domain Eukaryota; kingdom Metazoa; phylum Arthropoda; class Insecta; order Lepidoptera; family Geometridae; genus Epirrhoe; species Epirrhoe tristata. The sequence goes on along the minus strand of OX596136.1, from coordinate 17,286,191 downwards.
AACGTCATCTGCCTCACAAAAACTCACGTTAAAAAGGAGATCACCACAATGTGGCCACCGGGGATCTATTGTGAATGGTACGAAAGTTACGTTAAGATTGTGATAGTCGCATTGTTCGCGTCCCCAGGGGCGCTGGAGATGGGACGCGGTGCATATGCCGGCGCTAGACGCCGCGCTATTATCGCCGAGCTGTTTATTGCTATAAATTTGTAGTTGTTTGTATCGCGGTGCGGTGCGACGCGGCCGGCTGCGGCGCGGCGCGGCGTGGCGAGGGTGCCGCCGAGTTATGAACTCGAGAACCGGAGGGTGCACTATGTTAATTGCCTGTTAATTCTGTACGCCATTTTAACGGTTGGTGTGTAGTTTTTTTTACTAACGATTGGTGTGTGTAATAAATTGTGACTTTTAGACAAACTGCAAGCTTTGTTTCTTATATCTAGATATATTTTACTTTTACACATTCAAATACGTATGCCACGCAGCTGTTGTGGAAAGCACCGGCGGCGTGTTACAACTTACAACAGAATGATGTGAAGAATATTAAATAAAATTCAGAACACGTGGAAGCATCATTTGATTGATTTCGTAAGCGTTATGAATAGAATCCGTGGACGTCAGCAGCCTCCCTCCTGAGGCTGGAGTGCAGCGTCCCTCCGAGGGGAGTCCCGGCCCTCCTGCAATTACTCGTAGCGCACGTACTGAGACGGCTAGATTAGTGATTACCCAAATGTTGAGTTCTATAATATTGTCCATAATGATCACATGCTTTAGTATATAGTTCTACGGCAATATGACCGATACTTTAGTAGATATATAAAGAAAAGTAATGACAATAGGTAAGGATGTATAATCAAAATTATTGTAAGTAGTATACAATATTAATCGTCTAATTTCATCGATGAAATATTTAGATACGCTCGTAGCCTCGTATGCCGACATCAATCTATAAACCTGTAGCCTAGTCCGCTCCTCACATTGACTATGTTTTTTTTACCAGGATAATTTACAGCAAGTTTTTTTAAGTGGGTATATTAAAAATATACGTAGAAAATCAATACAAAACCATAAAAAACCTACGGATGAAATAAAAAATCGGATTGCAAGAAAAAAGTTGCTATATAAGTGGGTGCTATTAATTATACTCGTATATAAGTAAGTATATCTCTGTAGGCAATCCCAGTCGGACTCTGGCCCTTGTTGTAACACGCGCCCCTCGCTAATGAGCTACTCATCAAAGTAATACCAATTGTTTAAATTCTGAAACTCTGAAATAGTAAAAATTAAAAATAATTATACTTATATATCAAAAGGACCGCTTCAGCGCTGGGAGCTCTTACAATTAGACTTATTACTATAAACTTGGAGGAGATTCAGCTACGGAGCCAATCAAACAAAGCGATAGAATGGATTTATAGATATCACTGATCTTAGACAGCGTAATTTACTATGCGTTGCTAAGAGAATTTCTTTGCTCAGAACCCCAACGCCCGCATATGACTGCCCTCTCTGTCAACAGAGTAATAGTGTTCGTGCGCCGGAGCCGGGCGCGCGTCACTAGTTGTCCCGGTCTGAGCATACTAAACTCGATTACTACTCGAATCAAAGCCGTGTTTATGCAACATTTTATATTGGATTACACCCCCACCCTCTTTCTGGCAATCAAATCACCCGTTCTGCGTACAAATTGTACAATTGCACATGTTGCGACGAATACAATTTATAATTTGTTGTGTGTGCAGCAATTACGGAGTTTTGCAGTTGATAACGAGGTTACTGCGCAGTGCACCGAACCCACTGCGGACTTGTTGGTGATGGTTTGGGACTCACTGGTTTTACACTCATTTGTTTTCATAATTATGTGTTGTAAAACCACTTGCCCCGTTTTTCATAAGCGCGCCATTTACATGATACCAGTTTCAGTTGAAATCTTCTTTCATTGACATAGTGACAGGAGAAAAGCAATCTTTAAAGTTTTAAATCTTGGAGTTTAATTGTGTAAGTAACTAGGTATATGTAACTACACTCGCAATTATATTATTAGGTATCTAATCTCACGAGCTGTTTCTAGGGTCTAAATTTAGATGTTGCACTTCATAGCTAATTTGATGGTTAGATTTGAATGTTCCTACTTACCTTACCAAATGAAATCCAACATGTTACATTTAGGAGTAAGTAATTCTGTAACCTGGAACTTATCTTTGTATCTTTGAGACACTTTGTGTATCAATTTAATCGCTGGCGAGAGCGCTTCGTGTTTCGCATCTGTGGATATATATTTTATACCCAGCCAGAAAGTAAAATAAGATATTGTTGGGTCACATGTAGCATCTTGTGTTACAGACAGAGCACCGCACGTGCTGCGCGTGCGGCGAGCCCATCGCCGACCGCTTCCTGCTGGAGGTGGGCGGCGGCGCGTGGCACACGGCCTGCCTGCGCTGCTGCGTCTGCGCGGTCCAGCTCGACCGGCATCCCTCCTGCTTCCTGCGCGACCGCCAGGTCTACTGCAAGCAGGACTATGCCAAGTGAGTGTCCTGCTCTCTGCCGGGCCTACTGCGTTCGCTCGCTGCTATCACCTTGTATGAATTGTTCATGTTCCACTCTAGTTTTGTCATTGTGTGTTGTGTACTTTTCAGTGTATTTTTTAATTCTGTTTTATTGATTTTTTATTGAAAATAACTTCGATCAAGAATATTATTAGTGTCAGCGCAGCAAAACCGTCTCGGTAAATAACAGCTCAGGGCGTTATTTTGTTTAGCATTTGACGTTTTTCGTGAAGAATGATCGTAAGTATAAGAAAATGTCTTGGGGATTTGTGACTTTATTACTAGGAGAATAGGGTGTAATTCGGTTTATCTTAAAACTTTTTTGTCACACGGACAGAATTTAGGTTTGATTTTGTACGTCACGCGTTTAAAGTATTCTTGGTCGAAGGAAAATACCATTATAGACGATTTCCAGATATCCTGAATAATGATACAAATACAAATACAATTTGAATACTAAGTACAAGTTATCAAACATCGTGTAGGCTCCGTGGAAATATTGATTTCGGCAAGACAAAATTAATAAAACTCGTTTAAGAAAGGTAGAAACTCATAGTTCTTTTACAATAGCCTGCTTGCGTCCAATTAACCTTACGCATTAGAAATGTACAGAGTCATCATTATTGGAGTCTGGAGACGGCAGTGCGGGGTGAGGGGGTGCGAGGGTAAGGTGGGGAGGGGGGCTCGAGAATGCGCGAGGAATGCGCCGAGTAGGCGGTCCGCGGGCTCGCCACAGCGCGCGCAGCAGTCGGCTGCGACCCCTGACCCGCGCTGTGTGGCTGCCTCGCGGTGATGATGCACTATCGACACCATGCGTCCTCCGCCGGCCGATAGCCGTCGGCCCGACTGTAACCTATCGCTGCACTTGGAATCGATACATGTTTTGTTTCGATCTTTTTACTGACGGAAACAGGATTTCAGATTGTTATCGAATATTTTGATGATGATGGCCCGTTTTGTTAGGATCTGGTGATTTGCTTGCATATTGCCTGATTCTACGAACAGCATGCAGTAAAATCGAATTACAGAGTACTAAAATGTCCTACTTGTCCTTATCAGGTGCTATAAAGACAAAATATTTTTAAAATCGAAAGCCACCAAAACTATTCAGATAAATAGTCAGCATCACCAACTTGACCAACTGGTACCCCCCCCCCCCCCCCTGCCGTACAAACCGCCATAATAGGGGATACCAATTGGTGACGCTGACTGTACAATACCGATGCTCCTAAAAACCATCATTACCATAATATTACCAATGGAGGAGGAAAGGCAACAGGTGCGTGAGAACTCACTCCTATCATCAAACGAGAAAAAATAAGGGCGATGTCCCTATGAGTGGTTTTATTGAAAATCTGTCGGGCGAGTGTGGCCCAACAAAGCGGAATGCTAGCACCGGCCGCGGCCGCGTGACTTGCACCTACGATTTCATTTGTCATTTATTTTGATTGTGATAACTGGAGGAACCATATATTTTAATCGGTGACGTGCAGACCTTGGTGGACGTGGGTCATACCGCAGGGTGGTCTTGGCAATGGAGGCCAGTGTTGTGGCATGTGAGGCTTACTAAAACTGTTTGTACATGCATACAAATAGTCCTAAATTGTAATACTTAAAACAACTAGGTTTCTTGAAATGCACCACAGAAATAGTCATTCATTTTCCTCTCATTATAGCTTATTCATTAATTCAGTTATATTATTCATAATTCAATTATTTCATACACTGGCCGTGGGCACGTGAAAATGGACCCTCAGGGAGCTCGTGGTCGTCGTTTAAAGTCCGGTAGCACCTTACCACCTCCTAGCCGCTCACGTCATGTTGCCCCCTTGTCACACGAGCGACTGTAATAGGGGGGCCCAGCGAGTCTCCCGCCATTTTTACATGTTAGTTATCAATGTTTAAGCGGGTTTCATATTTCCTATAGCTTCCCCAGTACCTATTCAGTCCACTACCATCCCACCCCGTTGCCCGGTAATTAGTTTTCCATATCCTCAATAGTTCTGCACAAACCGGAGACTGTTCCTGAATGCATTTTTATAGTGATGAAGGGATAGTTGCCGGTATGTGTCTTCATCACACAAGATCGAAATTGGCTTCGACCCCATGCATGCCTATCAAAGGTCCGGGACTCCATAGTCCCGTGATATTGAACATTGACAAACAAAATACCTAATAATATACTTAATCTTTATTTCAGGCAACTTGGAATTAGTACGATGTTAAAAACGAATTCTAAGGCCTGTAGAAAGAAGTCTTGTCTGTCTGTCTGTCCGTCAGTAGTGCAATGCCTTGTGGGGATGTATTTTGGACCACTTACTCACCACCACTACTTACACTTTATTAAGAAACCTTTTGTTGGTTTTTAGATTTTTGAATCAAAGTATTCATGTAGCCAAAGATAGACTCGAGATTCATGTTTAGATTCTTTGGGCAATATTTTAGCGTCAAAAAAATCTCGATTCTAAATTAAGTTTAACGATTGTAAAGTACTTTAGTGTTCGAACGGGACCTACTCACCAGTAAAGCTAGTCGATATTGCCTCCAGCACCAGCGGGAACTAAATTATATTTTTAATTACTTTAGCAGCCTTTTTAAAACTTTTAATTAAAAAGTTGACGTAGGTGTGTTGTATAGCGATAATATAAATGTAGGATAATCGAGACACTTGTAATAAAAGAGAAGAAAGTCGGTTGATACGATATCTGCGCCTGCGCACCAGGCTCCTAAAAAGCGCTCCCGCGGGCATCTCGTTAAACTGAAATGTCACAGTATTATAATTTGTTTGCTTGTTGTGCATAACGAGAGGTGCTGCGCCACAGTCCGCGGAGAATAGCTGCTGCTGCTCTGCATGTAACCACGTCTTCCAAATTAAGGAAACAATCAACGATAAGGTAATGCTACCACGACGCATAGATCGCAATGTTTTGAGCTAATTCGTGTTTTATGGCCCCCCGATAATGATCGTGTAGTGTAGATAAAAAAAACACCATGAAGTCTATCCATAAAATTAATCACACACATTACCTACGACATAATCTAAATAGTTTGGAGAGAGGATTTAAATGAATAACCTTGATAAATATAAGTTATCCTTACATCTTTAGACTGCAATCTATCATTATCCCTATTTTCTAACTCGATATCTCAATACGTTGCCGCTGCGTTTGGACAGTGGTATGATGCAGCCGCTGGTTGGAGTCTCACTGTGGCCCGTAAATCCCTCCTCGCCGCGCCGTCGGCGCTCTGGAGATTGCTCTCCGAGTTTCAGACCATCAGACGTTGTTTATTTAACGCCCTCTGAATAAACATTCGTGCTGATGAAAGGAGTAAGCCGTTACTGTATAATCTGTGGTAGATATTACTCTTTGTCTGTGGCGGATGTGGACGAAGACGGAAGCCAGTGGGTGGACACAGGTGTACAAAACGGAACTTTGAGTTGACTCTGTACTATTTTTGGAACTAGAACGGTGTGCCGTGTGATGAACAGCGCACCGGGGCGGATCTGCGCAGCCTTTAATTGAAACCTCTGTCGCGCTATCTATCCCACATAATGATCTCAGAATCATATCCGAAAGTCGCAAATCAAGAGGCACGCGAGCCCCTCCCACGCGGCCGCAAATGCGCACACCGTGTATATGTAAATGTACCATGTCGTCCGAGCCTTTAATTAATCTCTAGCGCATAAATAAACGAGCCTTAGATCGATTCGGAATAATAAACAATAGCTATCGATTTAGCTTTACAATCTACTGTCTGGCACCTCGGCGAGAGCGCTCGGGGATAGGAAGGTACTCTTCGAGTGACGACCACTCGACACATTGTCTGGAAATAAGTAGGTACATGTCCAGCCGTCACCTTGTATCCGTTGCTATCTGTCAAAGGCATTTTTTTAAACATGAAAATATGATCGCAATAAATAAAACGTCTATCGTTACTGTGATAAACACAAATAACTTAATTCCAACTAATTTGTTCGTACGGAACTGTGTTTGGGTTTAACATTAAATCCTATTGTAGTCGTAATTAACAATTCCCTGCAGCTCGCGGCCGTGTACCACAGTACCACTGGCGCAATGTTTTGCATACCGAGTCTACTTTATCGGTTATAAAAAACTAAAACAAATTCATAGTTAAAGTTAAAATGTCTACTGTGTTTTATGCTGACATTGCATTGTTTGAAGACAAAGTAATTAAAAATTATGTATGCGGCTAATCAATCATCGATAATCATAAAAGTTGGTTATAAGTTTAGTCCGACATTGTGTCGCTCGCCCGCGGGCGTCGTTAGCGTCGCTCCAGCGCTGGTGTTGCATCTAAAACAAATAACTTAAATCATATCGTCGGTATTGAAATCTGGAGGAGGCGGGGCGGACTGCGAAGATTTATGGGAGCCGCGTCCTCAGTACTCCCTCACCTCACTTGCTACTTCGAACGGCGCGGCTCAGCCCTTGCTCCCGCGGACCACCTGGAGGAAGCGAAGCCCACTCTCCCCATCCACACTTCCCGTGACATCTTCATTACCGGCAAGTGTTAAAACTTGTTAATGTGTCAGTCGTTAATTATGCGAGAGCAGTTAAGTGATTCGGGCGACAAAATGTTAATAAGCGATGATAAGAGCAAGCGAGAGTGGCCGGCGCTGGCTTGCGATGCAAATCGAGTGCGCAGGCGCATCGCGGGCCAGCTGGCTCACTCCACCGTCCACGCAACACACAACTATGCTTGAAAGTATTTATTTGTACCCAACTAGCGGACGCGGTAGGCAGATGTTCTTCCTAATTTCATTCTAATCAGCACAGTTGCACTGCACCTACTGTTGGGCATAGGCCCCCCTCTATAACGCTACTCCTCCAATGCAGTACCTACCATAAAATTAAACAAGAACCGATGGTATGCACGAAGCCGATTAGCATTGCTCTTTAGTTTTATATGTATACAAAAGTAGAACATAGCGTTCGATGATTACCTACTAAGTCCAGGTGCCGCACGCTGCGACACTAGCGCGGCGATGGCTGTGGCGGGAACTAATAGCCTGGTAAAATTAGCTCAATAAATAGGGGTAAGCTTGCAATAATTCGCATAAAGCTGAAAATTGGTACGAACGTTGGGAACACCATTATGAATGAAATAAAAGTCCTTAATAAAAGTTATTCACGGTGTATACTCGTATATGATTTGTGTCACGGTGAAAGTTTTTTTTTTAGTTAGTTGGTAAATTTTATCATAAAAATATGTATGACAAAATTGTAGATTTTGACATTTCATTCATAATGGTGTTCCCAACGTTCGTACCAATTTTCAGCTTTATGCGAATTATTGCAAGCTTGAATGTCTAATTTGACCGGGCTATGATGCCTAACCTACGATACGAGTATTACTCATTTGGATGCGTTTATTGCCGCGCTTATGTAATTAATTGTCCCAGGCACTACAGCGTCCCGTTGAGTGTATGCATGGATTGCCTCCTGACGTTGTATAAATCATATTATAATAAAGATGTAAAGGCCTGGTAATAATGTAATTACAACGCTGAGCCTTTAATCTCATGATGAATTACTTCATAAAGGCAGTTCAAGAAATACCTGCTATATGAAACCTGCAAAATGCGTAATAATTACCTGAGTAGTTCTCTCAGGAAAAATCTGATCATATTTTCATCGTAGTACACTTATAAGATATTTATGTATCGACAACGCTGAATAACAAGTTTTTGTCATGAGTACCTATAGAAAGTTGTTAAAGTACCTATAGGTAGGTACTTAGATAAGAATTTACGCAGTTTTTCTTAAGATCGCGTCACACCGGAATGCAAAGTTTGTTTTAAAACTCTACTCGTAATTATGAAGCATTGGTAAATGTCTCAGGATCTGCGCAATTGGAACTTCAGTCGTTATATTTTAGTTGGATAACTAAAACTGAGCAGCTGCATAAACTTATTCGGAGGTTAACAGCCAACATGTCAGTCGGCAAATTAATTAGATGTGCATACAGAAATGAAGCTGCCACCGGCCGCGGCCGCTTTGATGCCGCGTAACGGAGGCTGCTTTTGAATGAACCATTTACATAAACAATGCATAAACACAGCTCTTGAGACACCTTTCACATGTCTGCCACTGGCTCGAATCCACGCCTCGATAAACACTGCGATTTAGCTAATATTATGCTATTTCTCTAGGAGGTAAGTACACACTATAATGGGTCGGCTCATCTGGTCTTTGTAGAGCTTGCCTAACACCTTACCATCTTCTCAGCTTCATTACAGGATTCAAATCATTTAGTAATTGAAAATGCCTTCATGTTCCAGCATTCCTTATTTCATTAAGAGGAGTTGATTACTCAGCATGTTTTATCTGGTACTTAAATGCTTAGTGTCATTAAACGACATACTAAAATCTCTAGATTAGTTGGTATTTACAACACGTTTACATTTTTATCTTTCCTGCGCTCCATTAACTTTGTCACACACACCTCCGTGCTCGCAAAACGGAGAACAAACTTTTTTGTTTCAGTTAAAGAATTCATTCTACTTAGTAACACAACACAATTAAGTATAATATAATAATTTACGCTAAGCGACGAAGCATGTTGCACTTTTTTGCAAGACAAACATTATACCTAAACATTTTCAAATGAATGATACAGGCTCACCAAAACTCAAGTAAGCTTTAAGTATAGGTACAGTACATTACACGACGATGGCAACCATAACTTTTTATATAGTTTTCTAACGAACGTGCATAGAATACTATAAACGCCATTTTAAGAATATATATAGGTACTTACTACATAGCTTACTCTATCTAGACTACCTACATGTGCGTCCAGACAGAGGAGACACAGGCAGGCACAAGAACCGGCGCTTGCGCAGCAATCAGGCTTACCGGCACTGTTTTACATTTATTAAATATTTTAGATCTGGTAGCTAGCAGGAAAATATAATTCATAATAGGTACTATAATAAATAATACTTAAACAATTTAGTGAAATTGTGAAATTAAACATTTCTCGTAGGTTACGAGAAATGTTTAATGTAAACGTAGTAGTATAAGTACCTACTTATACTTTTTTCTTGTAATTTTTGGTAAGTACCTACCTAGGTACTTACCAAAAATTACGGGAAAAAAACGTTTCTGAAAAGGTGCCCTTAAATTATTAATTTTATATGAATTTTATTATTGAGCCCCACGACGATAGTGTATCAACTAGCATCCATTCAATTATTTTAATAATTTATTCATAGGCCTAGCGATCGATACACCGCGAACACGGCTCCCGTATTGCATGCTCTTACCTAGATAGCACATACTCGTAGCAGATACCAGCAACAAGCCACACTTGTAGTTCGTCCCTGCGCCCTATTCCACTCTGATCCACTAATCAAATCCATTAAGGCATATTCGAAACTATTCCGTAGTGCGTTTCTCTTATATTTAAAAATTGATTTATGGTTACATTCGTGAAACTGTCCAAAGATTGTTACACTGTTAGTTCGGAAGAGCATTTCTAAGTGAAGATGAAGAAGACTGACCTAAGATGTTACCGATTGGGCGGTATAGTCGCTCAGCGACAAAGCCCTTTTCTTTTATGTTTAGATAAATAAATAAATAAATAAAATTCTATATTAATTGACAATAATTTATTTGACAAATGCCAAATGTCAAAGTTGAAACTTCGTTCCAACTGAGTGTTCCACGAAACTCATGTAGGTAGTTTTTATTTTATTTATTTTTTGAATATGACTTCTTTACATTTGCTATTGCGAAATGTATATTTTTTTGTTTGGTTGATTGATTTTATAATAATGCAAACCTAAAATTAGTAATGCTTTCATGTTTTTTTTTGTTTTACTAAATGCCTCATGTGTTGGTCACGAGATTGTTTTGTACCCTGTTTTAATTTACTAAAACACCGCGCCCAATATGGTAATGAAATGGTTAAATAACAAGGTAAACATTTTAGCCTATTGTTTTGCACAAACACTTTTAGAATAATTTATTTAATGGCATTTACTAGAAGGTTCAAATTCAATGTGCAATATAATTTTGAAGGGCTCTCTCCGCAGAAGCTTCGGCGCGAAGTGCTCGAAATGCTGCCGCGGCATATCCTCGTCGGACTGGGTCCGCAAGGCGCGAGAGCAGGTGTACCACCTGGCCTGCTTCGCGTGCGACGCGTGTGGTCGCCAGCTCTCCACCGGCGAGCAGTTCGCGCTGCACGAGGACCGCGTGCTCTGCAAGCCGCACTACCTCGAGACGCTCGATGGTGGCAGCATCTCTTCTGATGGTAAATATCTGCGAAACTCGTGATGGGGTGACATAGTGGTGGTTGATTCTGTGCACATAAATAACAGCATCCTCTTTAGTAGGTAAATCTGACGACTGAGACTATTAGTTTTTGAAACCCATAGTCAAATAAAAAATGTATCGTTTGAGCATTATTATTTATGTGTATGTGGGGTTGATTCAGTTTATGGAGCAAACAGTAAATTAATAATATTCGTATGCTTATTGAAATCAACCAAACTATTGAACGAATTCAGTTGCTCAAAACTTGTACCTACTAAAATGTATACTCTAGACGGGTGCGACTCCGAAGGCTACCACAAGAGCAAGGCGAAGCGCGTGCGGACGACCTTCACGGAGGAGCAGCTGCAGGTGCTGCAGGCGAACTTCCAGCTGGACTCGAACCCGGACGGGCAAGACCTGGAACGCATCGCGCAGGTCACCGGCCTCAGCAAGCGCGTCACGCAGGTCTGGTTCCAGAACAGCCGAGCGCGACAAAAGAAGCACCAGCACACGGGCAAGGGCAAGCAGAACCAATGTTAGTATACTCTTGCTGAGCGTATTATGTTCCTCTAATCCGTTCGAATCAATTAAAACGATCAATGGATTGACCTTTCTGCTGCTTTATACCCAGCGAATTGCATTGCGAATATCCCATGTATTGTACACCTGCAAGCGATAAGCGAGTTCTTAAAAGCCACTCCAGCAGTGGCAGTCCTGACCTGTCTATCTTGTCTGCAGTGATGTCGCGGGACGACGCGGTGGGGTTCGGCCGCCCCATTAACCTGCATCTCACCTACTCCTTCCAGAACAAGCCGCCCTTCGTACCCTTAGGTAAGAATGATACCAGATCGGAAAACACAGTCTACTACTGTTGTAATTTTCTCTGTAGTTTTCTAGCAAAAAAAATAAATATATCAGGAGTTCAGAGTAGGTAGACGTAGAACCATTTCCGATACTAAATACGAGTAATAGATAGTATTTCCCTTGCATTTAAAAAGGTAATAGGCCTAATTACTAAGATTTACTGTTCATTTTCAGATGGGACATCGTTTACGGACTCCTCGATGGACGAGTTGTCGGAAGACTCCTCGATCCACTGCATGCAGAGCGAGGTGTGATGCCGCATTCACTCCTCTCGCCAAGCCCCCCTGCACATCAACTGTGTCTACGGTAGAACTTTATCGACCGATTGCGTCGGTCCGCTCAGTCTATCTTCATCCCTCAGCCAGGTCCTCTAGAGACTGGAGCCCTCGCCCCTTTTTGGAATCTAATAACTTAAGAATCATAATTATAATTAACAATATTGTATTTATATTATAAAATAGTTGAAAAAGTTTTAAAATATGAGTCGACACTCATACAATTTAATGCAGATCAAACCAACGAACAAATATTATACATACACCTGAAAATCGCCATCATGCCACTAACTGGAAATGTGGTTCGCTTAGCTCGCTAAATCAAATGTATTGATTTAAGTGAAATATTAATGGTTTAGGTGTACTGTACACTGTACAGAAGATTTAGCAAACTTTTCGCTTGACAAATACACCTATAAGTATATCTTACAAACAAAACTATATTATACCTACTTTTTATATTGTATTCTCACAGAGAACGAAAATGCTCTTTGAGCGAAAAAATTACATTGCGTTGTTGGTCACTAGTCATCGCGTAATTCGTACTATACCAACTCTTTAAAGACCCTCAACTGACACATTGCTGCAAACGCAAAGAGAACCGAAATCGTGTCATGACTATCATCTCATATGACCACAACACAACCATGATACTTAGAATACGACGATCGGTGGTTTCATTACGGGTTTTATACCCGTAATGAAAGTGCAGCAAAAGTGCAGTCGCTGTAAGAATTTTGCGATGTGGATATCTCTTGCAGTGACTTGACTATAAGTATACGTACAATCTATTACCTATTTTTTTTCTCAAAGAACGTTTTTGTTTCTATTTTAACGCCAACAGGTAAAACTGCATACTGGTAACTCACATATTTTTACATATTTTGTAATCCTTAGCAGGTAGGGGAAGGCCTTGGTGAACATATAAGGAATCCCAATTGGTGATACTTTGGAAACGGTCAAAAGTCCCTGAAACAGTGAGCTTGTAAAATAAAGTAATAAGAGTAAATGAGGCAAAATGGATCGTAGCAAGTGAAAATCTGTGTTCCCCTATCTACCCCTAATAATAGGTGTGATATGTACTTACTTATGTTTGTACTTAGCTAATCTACTACTAGTAGACTCCAGATTTACCTATAAAGGATATCATCCATTTTGGTCCAAAATCCAAAAGTGCCGACCAAACAAAAAAAGTGCTGTATTCTGATAGAACACGTCGCTTTGGTGTTTTCATTTAATGTCACATTTCTTCAACATTTAAACAACCGATTCAACCTATTTATCTGACATTACATATATTTTTTGATCAAATGAATTAACCAAATCATTAAGGTACCATTATATTTTCTAAAATGTATAAAAAGACGGACTTTTAGAACTCAAATACTACGAATCAGAGGTGCTACAGCTTTGGTACACTTTTGGATTTTTGTACCAAAAATGTATGAAGCGTGGAGAGGTCCTATATATGTTATTTTGTTTACATTCTACAAAGTAGTGTAATTTTTAATATGGATTTCCATGGAAATATTCAAATATTTTGTTATATTCAGAAATGAATATCATTGAGGAAAACGGGGAGGAGAGACAGAGACAGTAGGAGAATCGTATCAGTCAGACAGAACACACCGACGATTGTACTCGTAGCACGGAAGTAGGTCTAGGTACACCACTGTAAGCAATTTTTGAACTTAATCTATCTCATTCTGAATTCTTTTTTAATATAACTTATTATATTACTACTGTTAGCTTGCTAAAAATTGTTCAAGTAGCGTTAGCACGTCAATGAAGGACATCACGCAGTACGTACCAACTCTAACTTAGCCCACTGTATATAGACATTAGATATGCCCACTGTACTTAACGTTGTAAATGCATAGTTATTCTATTTATGATCTTAGTTAAGCATATTTATAGTACTTATGTCTCGTCATTTAAATCTTGTATTTTAGTAAACAAGTACTAGGTACTTTTAAGTTTAATTTGTACAAATTATGAAATATATTACGTTGGTTATACGATCGTTTCATTGAAAGTCCAAATTAGTTTAGTTTAGAATATATTTAATTAAGGATTATATTATTTAACAATAAATAACTACTTTTTGATTACATTAAAGTATATACACGCCGTTCCGAGCTAATACTAGGTATTTACTAACATTACAAATACGAAGGCTGTTTCCATAAATAAACAAACCGACAAGAATAGTTGACATTCCACCTCGTTCCTTATTGCACTGGACTTGTGGAACATTCACTGCAAACGATTTATAAACCTACTTCCTATTGTATAGGAATTAGGTTTATAAATAACCTAACCTACCAAGGTAACATATTAACCAAATAGTATCATATTTTATAGATATTAACTTATAATAACTGGCACCTAAAATTAAGTAATAAATTCTATAAAGCGGGTAGCGCGTTAAAATCTTTTGTAGGTATGGACTCTCGGTCCATATAAAAGATTAGAACGCGCCCCTATCATGTTGTACGGAACATACTGTTCTTTCTTCTTTTACTCGGAATGATATTTCTTTAAAACGAATATTTTTTACTAAAGTTTTATTTTAATTGACGACCTCTGTAGTGCAGTGGGCCAAAGCCCGCTTGCGACGCAGAAGGTTGCGGGTTCGATCCCGCCACTGGACAAAATGTTTGTATACCTAATCTACCAATAGTTTTCTCGGGTCTGGATGTTTCTATGTATAATATGTATATATTTACAAACAAAAAAGTATGTAAGTAGTAGGTATATCAGTCATAAGACAAGCTCTGCTTACTTTGGGGTTAGATGATGCTGTGTGGAAAGTCCAGCATTATTTATTTATTTAATATCACAGGAATAACAACACTGTGACATTTGCTTTATTTTTGTGGGTATCAATGACCGTCTACTTGGTATTGTTGGTCTACACATCCTAATCAAAATGGATAGGTAAAACGTAAACAGGTTCACGACTGTATCCCCAAGGTGCGGTAGACATTCTCTCAGATCTTACTTATTCCAGATCCTTTAAAGATGTCTAAGGGGGGTAGTCCGAGGCATGTCCAAACACATATTTGATACATGCCCACATCTTGCAGAAGTTAGTATTCCATACGTGACAGGTTGCAAGCCCATCGCCGCCAAAATGTATAGGTACATCAAGATAACCTTCAGATTTGCTTTCTTGGGACGTGGTCGTATAATCCAGCTAAGCTTAGGACGTAGATGCTCTATATCTTGCCCATGGCGTTGAGTAGCAGCTCCATCTCCTGATGAACCCCACGCAGCAAGTCAGTCATCTGGCGAGGAGAGTCCAGGATGTCGATGCTCTGCGTGTACGGGTTGTAGCGCACCGCGAAACCACGGGGGATGGTTTGGGCAAACTTACTGAAACACGATGAATTCTGATAAGATTTCCCATAAAAAACTACGAATCTGAAAGTGAAAGAAAATGTAGATCTTTGACTTACATCATTTTTTCCTTAGCATCTTCAAAGCTGTTCGCTACAAAGTATACGGGCTGGTACTCGGTAATAGGATACTTGGTGTCGCCGGTACTTGCGGGGTCGAAGTTTCTCAGCTCAGGTTTGTCTGTGAGGCAGTACTGCAGCTCGCCGAACGAGGAGAGTAGACCCGCACCAAAGGCTTTCAACTGCCCTTCTTGTCGGCAAAGACCGAACTCCACGGTGAACCAGAAGCACTGAACAATAAGTAAGTATAAGAGTTATTGACGGGTCCAATAGCAAATATCATTGTTATATAATATAAAATAGTGTTTATATGCATTAGTAAAGTCTCTATTTACCAAGATAATATGAATGCTTACAGTGGCAAGTTTCTCAATGTAATCATCAGGCGCTCCCAGCGAAGCCAGGCCGATCTCCTGTGAAAACTGCGCGAAGGCGGGGTCGGCGAACAGCGGCGCGTGACCGAGCAGCTCGTGGCACACGTCGGGCTCCGGCGTGTACAGCGGTCGCGAGTGGTGACGGATGTACTGCGTGCTGTGGAATACGCGGAACGCCAGTCCCGCCAGGAAGTCGCGCGACGACAGCAGACCCGCCACCGGCCGCAGCGTGAACCCTGTGCAGTCTGCAACAACGAACATTGATCAGTCAGGGTGGTCAAGCAAACATATTTCTTAATCGAACATAAAATATGAATACCTGTTACCTACCTCTTAAGAAGTTAGAGACGTCTTCCAACTGAGGAATGTTATCCTCCCTGTAGCCGCAGTTCTCGATCAGCAGCGGGAACACATGATTGTGCTCCTTGCAGGCGTGCGTGGGGTACAGCTCCGTCAGCTTCTTGAACACCACTCCCCAGGTGGCAATTTCCTCCTTGGAATAATCCACATGGGGCAGGGGCTCTCCGTGCTTGTAGTTAAAAGCGATGTCAGCGAAATACTTCCTACGGTCGCGATACACGGGGTCTGTGAACCCAGGGTGGTCGGAGTCCAGCTCGGCTCCGTAGGAAAGGATCTGATTTGCGAAGCGGTCCAAGTCACGGATACGGCGCGGGAACCAAGGCACAGCAGCTGGATAAGAGGAAAAATTTTAAAAACCTGCTTATCGATAAAATTATTAATTTTCAACAAAAGTTTTGCTCTATGAACAACTTACATCTGTTATCTTTATAATTCCTTGAAATAATGTTTAGATATCCAACGTTCTTCTTCAATTCTTCAAGAGCACCACCAAAGTCCCCTGCTCCATGAAGACATTCCACCATGAACTCATAGCCAGGTCGTCGCGCCGAGGAGCGGGACTCGATGTGCGCGAGGTTCACTCCGTGCGAGGAGAAGATGTTGAGGTAGCGGCCGAGGCAGCCCGCCTCGTCGGGGTGCTCCGGGGAGAACAAGAGCCACGTGGATTTGCTGGAGTCGCGGCCTTCTTTGATGTAATTGCCACCATGCATCAGTTTTGGCTGAAAATGAGCATTTCAATTTAGCTATATTGAAGTTAGATAGAGCTTACTTTATAGGGACGATTCGGAACATGAGCTAATATATTTTGTTTTCTATCTTCAGGGCAACGACATCCTAGCCAGCAACGCGTGCGCATGATAAGGGAGTAAGTAGTTCCAGCAAAACAATATGATACCTACTCGAATGGGCGCTATCACGCGCCGGGTCGTTAGATCATCTGTTATCTAGGGGCACGAACCCGCCCGATCACGCCTTGCATCATATTTATCATATTAGGCGTATTAGTGCAAAAACTCCATACTAGGCCATTAAGTTCAAATCAAGATAATAATGCTTCATTGCATGATTCAAATAAAATAGCTCCTATATTAACCTTAATTTATTTAATAGATTAGTAGGTACGTGTACACTTGCTGTTGACCCCTCAGATAATCTTTTTGAGAGCTACTTTAAGAAATAGGTACCAGCGTCAAATAAACCTTAGTTGCTTCATTTGTTTATTTTTATTTTACCATTTATCTATCGACAATGACGAAATAGTTTACAAATCATAATCAAATATTTTGTTATTCATTGAAAAATGAAATGAAATATAATATACAATTACATATTTATCAGCGGCCTCCACCGGCAGAGCCTGTATCGTGGAGTCCAGTAAAGATTTTACACAAACGAAGTTTCGGACTACTTAAATATAATGTATGTACGAGTATGTATGTGAGTGTGTATCTGTATGTTTTTTCTTTAGTTTTAAGTTTAGATTTATTTTGTGATGATTTAATTTTATTTTGTAAATTACTATGGATTTTAAATATCTGAAATATAAAACTTTTTAACAAAGAATAAACCGCCGAAAGAACTGAAAACCAAAAAATTATAGGTAAACCTTTTTTATTTTACCGTAATAACTAAGTTCTTAAACTAATGTTAAATATATCTAAGTAATTTTGAGTTGGCGCCCAACAAGCAAATTAATTAATTATGTCGCCTACTCAAAATTACTTAGATATATTTACAAATTTAATTAAAATTTGATTGATTTCTCCTAGAAAGGTACAATCGTAAGTACCTATCTAGGCGTGGTCGGGACCTCCGTATGGCAAGCGGTTGCCTTAGCCAAAAGTATGAAGGGAAGTCCGTCTTTAACCCAGGACTTTTCTAGTACTTAAACCAAATGGTCCCGTAGAGTTTTTTGATCCCGACATGCACGAGTATGTAATAGGATCGTTTAGCACCAAAAAAAATCGAGTTTTTTACGATTTCTGACTTTACTAGTACTCAAACCTTAAATGGCCCCATAGAGTCTTTTAATCCCTACATAAAACTGAATCGGTTGGCAACAAAAAAAAATGTTTTTGTTACTTTTGGCGTTTTTAGAATAGAATAGAATAGAAAAACATTTATTTTGTGTTTCATAAAGCATAAAATACAATTAAGAACTATACTAACACTTAATACTATACAAAAAAATCTTTTTTTTGTCGCTGACTGTACATTTCTTTTTCAAAATCTGTGAATGCAGCTAAAAATATCTCAAAAAGGATTATATTTTTATAGTGTTAACCGCACACTTAAGGATATTTAAAGATTTTTAAATGTATCCCAAAAATATATAATATATAGCTCAGTTGGTTAGAGCGATGCCACGGATCGGCAAGGTCGTGGGTTCAAATCCCGCATGGGTGCAAATTTTTGGGATACATTAAAAATCTTTAAATATCTCAAAAAGTTAGGGAAGGTCTCCTCAGAGCGTTTTCCTGTAGCTACAACGGTTAAGGTACCTGCCCTCCGTGGCCCATCTCAAAAATCCACCCTGTGCAGTCGATACAGTAAGCTTGTAGACTACTTAAGAAACACAACACTGTGCTCCAGAAACGAAATTGCTGACTTAGCTCTTATACTTGTTAGGTCGCGATGATTAAATGGAGGATATAGGTCTAGAATACCTGGGCACGCTTCGCTCGCCTCGCGCATTAGTGGTCACTATCCAAACATAACATAACCAACTGATTTCAAAATCCATTGACGTTGAGCAGAGAGGTGAATGAGAGCAGGGGATTTCTGGCACTTCGGCGGCCGCTACAGCGCAGCGGCACGCTTCGCTCGCCTCGCGCATTAGTGTTCACTATCCTAACATAACCTAACCAACTGAAAGGTAATTTTTTTTTTCTCGAAAACTATGCATTATCATGTGATAGAAATGGTAGATAAATAATCGGGAAGCAAACTCTTACCGGTTTTATTCATTTTTTTAACCCTAAATTCCTGCTTCTAGACCCAAGCCAAATTGAGTTCTGCTCATGCCACTTGCCTGACGATTTCTTGGCTAAAATATCCCTCAGGTGCTCTAAGACAGCACCCAGAAAGCGATGCCGCGACGAACTTGAATGTCACAAGATAGCAGTGAGTTGTAAGATCAAAGGGGGTGATCAAAGGAATGAAATGCCGCCAGCATTCTTTAGCTTTCAATATATCTAGATACCTCTACTAGGAAGCATGGGAAAGCCTTTCATTAGCGCGCGATGTGCTCAAGCTCAATCTAAAGACAATTTGGATTCGCACGCGGTTAATGTAAAGGTAGAACATTTTTTAAATTCAAAACGTTTTTCTAAATTCAAAATCATTGCACAGCATCATGTCTTAAACATAATACCTACAGGATACCTGGGCCCAAATCATTAGCACTAACCTTGTCAGGGGGCGAGCCCGAGACCGGCGTGTGCACAGTCTCCCTCTGGATGTCCATGTTACTTCAGTTGCAGCAAGGAGGTCTCTCTTCTCACAGACGTTGCGTTTCAGTAAGTTGTGCGTGTAAACAAACACGGCTGGCGGCGCGCGCGCAGGTTTTAAGTAGAACGCTTGACAACGCCAGAGCAATCATCCGTGACCTACGTCAGGATGGATGTGGCATTCTTCTAACTAAGGATTACTTCGATTAGAATGTAGTTATTTGTTCGTTACTCATGATTCCTAAATATAGGTACAGGGTGTTGTAACATTTAGATCGATCAGTATGGGAAAGTCTGAAACAATAAGAACCATAGTTTAAACCACTATTGATCTTACGGCCCGTAAGATTATACCTAAGTTAGAAATAAGATAAATAAGTACCAAATGTTGCAGTGCCCCAGCGGGGTTCATGTTATGAAGATCTACTAAACTAACATGAAGCAATAAACGTTTTGAATTGAATATAATTTATGTTAGATCAGCCGACTTTCAAACCAACAATTGTAGGTTTCTATGTTGTGTCTTCAGCACCCATTCATTGATTCCGACTGGATTCAAACCAGCAACTACTAAACTACTAAAACAATTTCAATGGACGTGAGTTTGTTTACTAAAAAGCCCAAAATCTAAAAATCAGAGCACAGTACCATTAGCGCATCCAATATTTGTACAATAAACGTTCCATGCAATGTGCTCTCGAGTTGCGTGTGCGCAGAGCGGCCAGCGGCGGCGGCCGAACCGGCTTGATCCGCCCGCGAAGGTCGGACGGCTTTTTGCCAGAACCTAATCAACAAAAACTCTATCAAAACAATGTCCTCTAATTCATATTGGCCGCCTCACTTACTCTGTAATGTAAATAAATATTACTTATGCAATAAAAACATCGACTGGACAGCAGAGCAGGGCTGTGTAAACAATAACAATAGCTTGAATCCTAGATACGCAACTAAATGCATAGGTTGGTACAGTGCGCCCAACGGATCTAGGCATTCGTGAAATTAGCCGTTTGTCTGCGCAGTGAACGCTTTTTCATACAAAATTGTGTACATTAAAAATTAAAAAAAAATGCGTTGGACCACCCTTGTCACTTGGGGGTATGAAAAACAGTTTACCTGAGCCGTTTCGGAGGAGGAGTTTGGTTACAAACTCTTATGACACGAAAATTTTAAATAAGTAGGTATTAGATTAGATTTTGCAAACAGATTATGTATGAAGTATTTTTATAAGGCCAACAAGTAGTAGGTACTTAATCTTTGTTATTTTACGTAGATCATGGCAACCTACAACTTTTTTATCTAATAAAATAATATATTCTACGCATTTGTGTTACCTATATGGCTATATGATAAGCTATGATAATAAATAAACTACCTACCTAATGATAAGTCATTTGACGTTCACTGTACAACGTATAAGTTGGTAGGTATTTTAATCTATAGGTACAGGAAAATTCTAATAATTACCTACTTGATCTACTTCTCCAATTGAACCAGTTCTGTGATTGTAAACAATCAGTGCGTGCAATGCCAACAAAATACGCACCTAAGTACCTACATAATATGTAGAATTTTATACAGGTAGTCCTTCCTAAGTATTAGCATTTGATTATATGTAAATAAGTAAGTAGGTATACCTATCCATGCCATACATATAAGTATGTACTACTAATACGAGTAGGTATACAGAGTGCATTTTTTATATGGGCCACGGAGGGCAGGCTTGTAGCTACAGGAAAACGCTCTTAGGAGACCTTCTCTAACTCTAACTTTTGAGATATTCTGAACTGCATTCACAGATTTTGAAAAAAAATTACAGTCAGCGACCAAAATGCCAAAAGTAAAAAAAAAAAAATGTTCATGCCAATCTCTTCATTTTCTCTATGTTAGGTATCAAAAGACTCTACGGGGCTATTTGAGGTTTTATCACTAGAAAATTCAGTAATCGTCAAAAACCTGTGAGGAAACGCGACACAGCATCTGGACGCGATGTAATCTAGCAAGTGGTATCTGGAGAACGCGCGAGAGCTTACGCGGAAACGCTCCATCTAGACAGGCTCCAACTAAGATGTCTATGAATTTGTCAAAGTTTTTGATGGACATAGACAATACATTTGCTAAGTATATTAACCTCCTTTATTACTTTGTTGCATATACGAGTATATTTGGCTATCATACTCTGCGTAGGTAGGTATAACCTCACCTCAATCAAATAATATGAATGTGACATTTTATATCAACAACAAATGCAAGAAAATATAAAAGTAAATTCAACTTTATTATTAACTTGATGTAAGAGCCGAGGATGGTGCAGCTGAAACAAGTGTCCATTCGGCTGAAGTCCATCAAGAACATCCAGAAAATCACCAAAACCATGAAGATGGTGTCCGCCAGCAAGTGAAGCACTTTACTACCTATTATCCATGACCCTAGGCTCTTCGTAAATATAACATTTTGACTTTGAATTCAATGAACCAGTCTTTATCATTCCCGGTCGCTTTGTCATTACCCAACTTAAGTTTCTAAAAGGCGCATTCAGAAAACATCCCTCAAGTTAAGCAGATATTTTAGGAAGCTGTACCTATAGTAGGTAGGTTGTAGGTACCTATCTAAGTGAGGGTTCGACAGTTTATGCTGGCTTTACAAGTCCGACTACATAGTAGACTATTAGGTCAGACTAGGTTTGACCCTTCGCATCATAAAAATTGTGATTGAGTAAACCTTGAAAATCCAGAAGCGACCGACTCTCAAGCCTAACTAGTGGAATGTATCGCGCAGATTCACAAAAGCCGAGCGTGAGCTGCAGGCGGCGCGGCCGTTCGGCTACGGTCCGCGCAAGTTCTACGAGTCCTCGCACCTGGTGAAGGGCCCCGTGGACGCGGACGCCAAGAAGGACGACAAGGCGCCGCCGCCCGCCGCGCCCGAGCCTGTCGTTGAGAAGCCAGAGGATAAAGAGGCGGAGAAAAAGCTCAAGAGGATCTACGTCGCTATGACTTCAGACAGAGGTAGGTATATTTTTTACGTATAAATGTTATAGCTGTATGAGGTCGAGCTCTTGGTTTTCTCACCAAAAAATTTAAAGTGCCGGCCAGAAAGAAAAAAAGTTTTTTTTTTTTTAATTGAATAGGTCAGCATTTGACCTCCTGATGTAATTAAAGAAAACTTATGATATAAAATCGTAATGAGTCGCGAGGTAAGAATGATGACCGAACACGAACTGAATTGCTGCTAATTATTACTGGCGTAAAGTGCTGAGAGGACACAAATTAAGTAGGTCTGTGTACGTGCTCCTACAAGTTGTTCCCGAGACCAGTCGCCACTTCATCCATACCGCATTCATTCTATTTTTGACGTCTCGGTCTTTTCCTCCATTATCTTGGATCAGTGATCCGAGGTATCGAAAATCGGAGCAGACTGGAAGGGATACACCATCTAAGGCGATGGGAGAGAAGCTGGAAGAATCTCCATAATTACAAACA
Source organism: Epirrhoe tristata (assembly GCA_951394285.1). Lineage (NCBI taxonomy): Eukaryota > Metazoa > Arthropoda > Insecta > Lepidoptera > Geometridae > Epirrhoe > Epirrhoe tristata. The sequence goes on along the minus strand of OX596136.1, from coordinate 17,263,107 downwards.
GTTGTTCAGTTTTGGTTCCGCTTATTTTTAAGCCCACTTTTTCCAGTCTATCCCGCCATTTTCCTAGCCTGCTCTGAACCTCAGAAGATAAAAATAAATGTGGAGAATTACTTAATTAAACAATAGCACTCTGTTTCCGTAAACAGGTTCACCACTCTCCTGGTACCTAAATCACTCATACGAGTAAACCGTTGAATGTGCAGGTTGGCTCACATAGAAAAAAATATTGGTAACATTTGACACATTCTAACATAAAATAAATTTTAAAAAATTAAAAAGTGCGGAATGACTTCCTTTGGAGCAATTTGGCAAGAGGGGACTATTCCGTGGGGCGTAGTTTTCCATATAGTATCGACCGCATGGTGGTGTGAACCTTAATAACGTAAGACATACAGCGTCTTATTTTATTATCCTGTGCTCAATACGCGAGGACGTTTCTTAATACCTATAAATAGAATTGACCACGTTTCGCTTTATCATCGCAATATTTTCTCATAAAGAAAGAGTCAATGTCGTAAAAATTGGAGCAGTACCTACATGACGGCGATAAGTACGAAGAGTATGCGCGGCCGATAGCCTGCGTATCAGCCGGGTCAACTGCCGACGACGACAACCACGCCTCGCGCCTCGCCTCCAACATGTTTATACTTAACAATAACTGTGTAGGCACCATACCTTCTTACCCTGCCCTAACAACATCTTACTTCTCTACTTTGTTATAATCGCCGTTTTTATAACGACGATCATTACCAAATGAACATTTTGTCAACCAAAACTTTGTAGTAGATAGGTAAGTATGGAGGCACCCAAATTCACATACCGCATCCGCATAGGTACTTTTATTTTATTCCGATTCATTTTTTTATTTTTTATTTTCATTGTTTTGTGTCCATTTTCTGTTTGTGCGTACTTAGAGTGTTTGCTCGAAATGAATTATAAAAATATTGTATTTTATTTAGGTAAGTATTTATTTATTCTATTATTATCACTGTAGCTTGATCAGAAAGAGTTTGAAAATACTTTGAATACTAAATGCAACGGAACCCCAAAAATAATAAGTACCTAGTTACTAGGTAAACCAATATTTCGTAGGTATTCAGCTCACAATGAGTGATTTCTTCAGTGATGTCACTCGTGATTATGCACCACGTGCGCAGACACGAGGAGTATAGATTCGTCCAAGTTCAACTTCAAAACAACTATGCTGTCGCGTTATAGAAACAGTGAAACTAAAGCATATCAATGAAATAATATTCTTATTGCAAAAAAGAGTTTTCTTTCAAACAACCATTAAATATCAAAGTATATTTAATTATTTGTGTCCCAATTAAGCTCAATGATATAATATTTAAAGAAAGTTATCAGATCTGGCCCTCGCGGCTTTCTACAAAGAGATCCTTAAAATTTTAATTCTTAAGTGAATAGGTCGTCATCTATGTCATGTCTAGTTTTCCTAATTTGTGCGTTTGCTTAGAGTACCTACATCATCAAGTCTTTCGTGGTGTTTCAGGTCTGTGCGGCGGTGTGCACAGCGGCGTGGCGCGGCGCATCCGTCGCGATATGACGGAGCGCAACGCGGAGGGGCCCACGCACAAGCTGGTCTGCATCGGGGACAAGTCGCGCACCATGCTGCGCCGACAATACTCTAGCGGCATGCTCATCAGCGTCAAGGATGTGAGGCCACTTCACTTAGTTGTTCTATCTCACGAAGGCGAGTTGTTCCTAATTGTGTGTGATGCATATTATGCACGTGGTTTCTGTGTGCCTAAGCGTCGGACGGAACGCTCTATGGACGGATAAGAGCTAAGTATCGCTTTCGCACATAGAAACAAATCTACATATTAGGTACTTACCCAAATTAGACCAACCCGCCATCGTGAGATAGAACAACTACGTACACCTCATCCCAAATTCCCAACTCACTATACATGCTTACTCACATAGGCTTTAGAACCCGTGACCGCTTGCCCCGTCACCCATTTGCCCATATTGCCGTGGCTTATTGCTCCAACTGACTAAGCTGACAGATGAAATGGCAGAAAGGTTCCCTCGTCGTTTCCTGTATTGTAGGCACCTAGTAGCTTTAGTACCTAGATCTTAATTTGATAATTGGTTTGCAGATCGGGCGCATCGCGCCGGTGTTCGCGGACGCGTCGCTGATGGCGGCCGCCATCACGGAGGCGGGCTACACGTACGACATCGGGGAGATCTACTACAACAAGTACTTCTCTGCCGTCAAATACGAAATGACCGTCATGCCCTTCTTCAACAAGTTCCGGATCGAGGTACCGTATCTAATAATCGGAGAGCTATCAGACTGAATTTCAACCTTGAGCTAGCCATGTAGGTAAGTAGGTAGGTGTAGTTATCGGTTTGACGGTTTGGCTTCTAGTTTATGGTAAGTTTTTTTTTCTTCCAGTCGGCGCCAAACATGAATGCGTTTGATGACGTGGACGCGGACCAGCTGGAGTGCTACGCCGAGTGGACGCTGGCCGCGCTGCTCTACTATGCGCTAAAGGTAGGAACCAATGAACCAAGCGAAGGGAGGCAGGTCTTTAGTCAGGCGGAACATGGTTGTTTTATTAAATTAAATACCTATCACTCAACTAAAAAAATATGTTCTGTCATGAATTTTTAATCTCTTATCACATTATTGCGGTCGTACACAAATATTCTTATGACATTGCAGTTTGTACATACTTACCTGCAGAACTGACTGTTGTTGTTACAAATGTATCGACAATATCAGTCGTTTCTGCAAGTATTCCGGTTGGAAGTTTGTAGGGTTCGAGTTCCGAGTTCGAGTGTTTGTTGTCAGGAGGGAGCGGCGTCGGAGCAGTCGGCTCGCATGGCGGCCATGGACAACGCGACCAAGAACGCGGCCGAGATGATCCGCAAGCTGACGCTGCTGTTCAACCGCACGCGGCAGGCCGTCATCACACGAGAGCTCATCGAGATCATCTCCGGAGCCGCTGCGCTTAAGTAACCAGACAGGAAGCCAAGCAGTACCGATGCCTTTACTTAAGTAACCAGACAGGAAGCCAAGCAGTACCGATGCCTTTATAATTATTACAGTTCAAATAACTAAATGTAAGCGCGCTGTCTAAGGAGCTTACGCTCATATCGCGAGACGGTAGTAGGTAAACTATTCGATGCTTGGCTGCTCTTATGCATAGGTACGAACAATCAATCTCATTGAAATTCAAGAAAGTGAATCTAGAATCATAAGTTGTTATTGGAATACATTAATGTAGCATTTCGTAGAAATAAATAATTTTGATCGTGTTTTGATGATGTCTTTGTTTTATTACCATTAAAGAGCTATGACTAATCTCAAGAATATAGGCGTCTCACATCTTCAGACAATCTAATAAGTACCTACCTACCTATCTGTGGGGTATAGGCCGAGGTAATGAATAGTGTTGTTTTGTAATATTCGTACTACACAGTAGGTACACACTGTCGCTAACATCATTATATCTATGACATTTATTACTTTATGCCCGGTTTACATTATTTCAGTCCAGCTCTGAATTTTCCGAAAAAATCATTATATCCGGAGAAAACAGCGTTTGAAGATCACTGTTTGCGTATGTACTGGGCGCGTTTTTATACGTAGATTGCTGGATTTTGAGTTTTAATTGTTTTTTTTCTTTTATAAATGAAATGATTAGGTAGGTATGGTCTTATTATGTTGTACTAGTAGCAAAAAACTAGAAAATAAAATAAAATGACGTAGCTAAGTCAAAAATTTTTTTGAGTTTTTTTTTCGATAAATATGTTCATCATGGTCTGATTGCAATCCATCAATTCAATGCAAATCAATTGAAGTTTTCGGTAGCAGTCTTTTTACACCCTGTATATTTACAAACAAAAAAGTATATAACTAGTATATCAGTTATCTGGTTCCCATAGAAGAAGCGTTGCTTAGTTTGGGGCTAGATGATGCTGTGTGAAAATGTCCAGAATTATTTATTTATTTATTAATTAGTGGTACAAGTGAGAGTGGTGAGAGCTAGTTCCAGTTGTTCCCATTATCCGGTTCTAAACCGGGCATAATAAAACTATGATTTAAATTACGAATAATTTAATTAAAAATATTACAATAAAAACATTATGCTACATTATTCACTCAAGATTCCATGTATGATTATAGGAACTACAAATTGGCCCAACAAAACTTTTTAGAAAAATTTATCTACTTTTGGATAATAAATCAACGACTGTATTATCTCTTAAAATACCTACTTACTAGTAAATTACCTATATAAAGTTATCTGAAACACGCGCTAAAGCTTGTGCAAATACAGAATTCTCATCAATTCATATTTTATTAATTTTAAATACCCACCTGTTGTGCCAGCCCCACATAAAAGTCGTATAAGGGCAGGGAGATGATGATGATAATATTGACAGATAAGTCAGTAGAAGCTCATTTGGTTTCAAAGTTGGTTAATTTTGGTAGAGGCACTACAACTCGGCGAGAGCAAGCGGTGGAGTGTCAGGGGGTCAGTGATCCTCTTCCAAGAACTTATCATAAGCCGCCTGGTCCATGAGAGGGCGCAGCGCCGCAGCCGTGTCCTGCAGCTTCACGCGGAACAGCCAGCCTTCCTCGTAGCACGACTTGTTGATCAGCGCCGGAGATGCTTCTACTGCGGCGTTCTTCTCAGTCACCTGACAACAAGTGCCTCAATACAATCTGAATGAAGAGAAGTAGAATCACCTAACTCATAAGTATAGGTACCTACTTTAGCATTGAGGTACTTACGAAGTATTATCCTATGTCTAACGAAGTGAAGCTAGATTCGTATACATCTTACGAAGCGCAAACTATCACGTCCTAAGAAACTAAGGCAAGGGCCGCCCATTGAACACGAGCTCGCTTAACGATGAAGGAAAACATTGTGAGGAACACAAGTCCCGTTTAGTGTATGAATAGATGATAGTATGATAAAAATCATATAGTAAAGATGTATGGTTAATGGTCATGTCTCGAAACCATTTGAAGCAGCGGATGGCAGTGAGGATAAGATACACACCGTGCCGGAGACGGGCGCGTACAGCTCGGCCGCCGCCTTCACACTCTCAAGTGCACCACACTCTCTTCCGGCCGCCAACGTTGTGCCAGCATCCGGCAGCTGCGCGAACACCACCTCGCCCAGCGCCTCCTGGAACATACCACCACCAGATTCATCATCATCCATAGCCAGACTTCTCCCACACCTGGGTCTATACCCATATAGGGGGCCTATGCCCCCTTAAGCTTGTGCCATCCACCACAATCCTGTGCTAACTGACTCATTGATAAATTTAACAGAACAATATTATATTTCTCCCGCGGTTTCAATATTAGATTACTGTACTACTGTCGGGACTAGCAATATATCGTGTTGGATGGCACAAACAAAGGGAGGCCTATGCCCACCCAGCAGTGGGTGGTTTTTAGGGGCAAGGCCAATTAGAATATTAGGTACGAACTTATAATAAAAAATCGAAAGTAACACATATAAAACTTTTTAGCCTTCAGTCTCTTGGAAGACGGCCATTAGTGTGTAGCTCAGTATCACACAGTTAATGTGATTGACTTGCACTTAGACGGTCAGTTGATAAACACAAAGTCAAAATGTAAGACACATTGAATAACCAATGATTACCTGCATAGTGATTGATAAGTGTAAGCAACAAACGCAGAAATTTCTCTGACCTGAGAGTGCTTCAAGATGGATTATACCTTGTAATTAATAGTTTTTTTATTTTCTATAAACTATTGGTGATTATAATTTTATTAAAATGCATATTTACCTGTGCGAAACTGGATATGCCTATTGTGCCTATGTCGTCGTTCACCGACACCCACTCGTGCTTTTTTGTGTAATACCGATCTGGAAACCATAAAAACGTTATTTAAAATAGGGTTGCTTGCTACTACGAGTATTCAACTGAACCGCTCGTGGTGTATGTACTTATTATCTTTAGTACGTTCTGGATAGATCCTCGTAGTAAAACGACGCAACGTACTAACTGTGCTATTGTTCTTCACAAAATGCATAAGTAGGTAGGTAATTAATAACACTGCGAACTTTTTCAAGCTTCTTTTTACAAGCTTTTTATTAATTTATAATGTGTTTTTGTATGGGTCATGTAAGCCGGATGCATCCGGATAAATGGGCGAATGCATCAACATCTCGGCAGCCCAAAGGGAGACGGGGTCGTGGTCGGCCGAGGAAGCGTTGGCGGGACGATCTCGACACCTTCGAGATAGTGGTGGGGAGATGTCGAAGGAGAGTGATGGTAGGAGAGATATGGGGGAGACCTTTGCCCAGCAGTGGGACGAAAAAGGTTGAATACAAATAGAAGTTTTTTTTGTACCGGTCAAATCCTGCAATCTAAATTGAACGACTTCCACGTGTCTTATTGAATTGAATTTTGGAGATTCCGAAACTTCAAAGTCTTCGGTGAAAATATGGTAGGTAAAAGCGAGCTCATCTGATGATGGAGTCAGGAGCTGTTCCAAGACAGACAATAATAAATTGTCGGTCACTGCTTGAAAGTTTGCGTCACCCTATTTGGTCACAGATCAATAATAATAACACTGATGCAATTAATAAATCGATAAGAATCTCGGGTTCTCGAATCTTGTCGTCTAGTTTTCAGTAACAATACATATAAGTTGGATTTATCTTGCGATTTAGCTCAATTTGTTTATAAGCAAATACGCTGATAGTAGCCGCGAGTGCGTTGCGTCAGATGTGGATCTCATCTATGCGATAAGCGCGTGGTCGTGAACTGTCCTCGCCAACAACACACTAGGTTCCGCGCTCCAATAAGTTTCGTTCATCAGTCCCCCATCGACAGAATACCTAGTACCTAGTGATTTTTATTTCATTTATAAAATGCATTGCAATGCATCTATTTTTTTCCAGTAACTTTTATTTACTTGTTGAAAGTTTAATTCATTTTCATCAGTATGTAAAGTTTACTTGCTCCACTCGCTAGATTACTAAAATTATTTCATTATTTTCGGTGACCACTAAATTACTATTCAAAAGGTGGTTAACATCACGTAGAACGTGTTATCTTCTTCGTGCTTGACCCGTGCTCGAGTCACAGTTGATGTGGACTAATTAAATCATTGCTAAGACAAGATAAAAATGTAGGTGGATCCTCAGCTATTGTCAACCAAGATCAGTTTCCATGACCAGGTTCAATAATAATAAAAAAGATTATCAAGGCTAGGTTGGTAGGTATTAAAGGCTAGGTGCACCCAAGACTTTATTCCGAAGGCCAGACTCGCAAATTCCGATAACAAGCTAAATAACAACGCATACAAGACGATTAGACGACCATACAATAGAACTTTTGAAAACTGATCCCAATGTTTTCGAGCCATAGGCGTGAAACAAAAACGTAGATTCATATTTCGAGGTCACTTCATATGACGACGTGAAAACCTAACAGAAGCATTACCTACTAGGAGACATTGTGGCGGTGTGGCACAAAATTGTTCAGCTTACAGTGGGTAACAGTTAACGTAAAGTTGTTAAAGAACGATGATGTACTGCGTGAAGTTTTAACCTTTTGAACTTATTTCCTCAGTTTACATCTTGTTGAAATGAGTAGAAATAAGGCTTGGTCATTATTATACTTAGCTAAAATTAGCTAAGCTCTACGATACAATAGGTAGGTAGATATATTATAAACGACAATATATAAAAACTTACTTTTATACAGCTGTGTGCTGTACGTGACCCTCCTGCAGCAGTGCGTGTGCGTGTTAACACCATTTCTTGTGGTTCTGCACACGGATCTTAAGATACAGCTGAGCACCATTCTCAAATCTGTCCCGTAATCAAATAATTAATACGTTAAGAGCTTGCTCATCTAAGCTTTAAATATTTGGTTTGTTCGATAGGCTTGTTTCTATCCTGGCAGGAACCTGAATCTGACAATAACTATATTGCGCAGTTCTGTCTTTAAAATTCTCAAACTTTTATGGCACCTACGGCATCCTACGAGGTAGGTACTTACATTTAAAAAAAAAACAACAAAATAATTTTACTTTGGCGGGCTTTGATCGAGTTCACAGACCAGACGAAATCCGTGATCGAGTTATATTAATTTAATAAGACACAAATTATTATAAAAAATGTTACAACTAAATAACTCATTAGTAAATATTTTAATAATATAATAATTTGGACTCACCTTAAAATAGAGCTAGTACGACAGATAACGGAGAGGTTTGTTCTCGGGCGCGCGCGGCCGGCCAGTGCGGATTGCGGTGAGGGGGGCACTACGAGCGTAGCATCAGCGGGCTGCGGCGCGCGCTATATCTGAGCTCACGTGCTCACGGCGTCGATCACCTACTACATCGAATACTACCGTACCTACCAATACTTTCAGATATTCTAAACCCTTATTTGGGTCGGCTAATTATGCTTTCAAAAGTTTATTTTTGTCTAACTTTGTAGTTTTACCTCATAACGGAGAGCATCAGTAGCACAGAACATACTTTTATATATTGAAAAGGGCATTACTCCGCGCCATTTGCGAAATAGCGGCCATGACAAAGGCGTTTTATAATTTTATTATCTTTACAGAAGTGTCTCTTGAAAAGGCTTCCACGAGTATATCGCGCCATTCTTAATAATAGTGGTTTTGTGCCAAAGTACGTATTTGCCATCTATTGCATAAATGCATGCTACAGATACAGATTGTAATAGTTGATATTTAGACTTCCTAAAACTGTAATGAACGGTCTTACTATTATTTTGATACAAAAATATTTAATTCTAAATAGTTGGATAAATAAAAAAAAATATTAAATTCTTATTTATTTATTAGACAAACAAACATGGAATGATAACGTCAATAGAATTATAAAAACTGATATAAAAGTAGCCTAGGATCGTGCCTGTATCTGTACCCTGTCACTCGAGGCCGCTCTTTCATATCTGTATCACTTACAATACTAACAAATATACTATGTGATTAAATAAAAATATAAAATATTTGCACATTTGGCAAGAAGTTGCTATGTTAGCGGCGACGCGAGGACGAACACCTCATTAACGTCACTACAGGCTACCAACAACATTGGCATCTTTACGAGAATAACTGTTAGGTACTGGCTTAAACTTAGTAAAAGTATCAATTAATATTAAAAAAATAATGCTATTACATAAGAAAAAGCAAGAGCCTTACATGGAGTATGATATTTTGACGGCAAATACTGCTAGCAAGAACACCCTGATATAATTACTTGAAAAAATAAAACAATATTTGCCGTCGAAATACTTGTACTACACTATCATACAAGAAATCAAAATAAAACATGCCATAAAATTCAGAATAAGACTATTTGAGAATGCTAATTGTAAACTCTGCTATAAGTTATACGAGTACAATCATAAAAAGTGAGAGAGAGCCAGTATGAAGAGAGAAGAGTGTGGTGCGGAGCGAGTGCTGGCGCGTTAGAGGTAGCAGGGCGTGGCCTGCGAGCTGCTGAAGATGGCGGTGAGCGCGGCCCAAGTGGCAGCCGCGCCGCCCACCGCGCCCACCAGCATCACCTCGTAGCACAGCAGCCTCACCCAGCCAGATGCCTCCCTGTAACAACAACAACCAGCATCTCACACATCCCATAAACAATAGTATTTGCACATTCAAAATGCTTTGAGGCGCTTCTTTAGAGCGTACATTGTTTGCTGTGCAAGTTGACACAAATTATGTAAATAAATACCCATACTTCTTGCAAATAAAATTTCATTTATTTAAAAAAAAATCCATCCTCGTTGATTTTTGACTTGAATCCGAACGCACTTCATATGCCAGTAATGGGTCGCATTTGAAGTCACATTTTTTATTTCAAATACTGTATTTCAATTTTCAATTTCAATGTACTTATTGCACGTGAACCTAGGTTACAGAGTATATATGGTTGTGCTAAAAACTAAGAATCTCTAGATCCTGCTGATTAGTATACAAACATTTTAACTTGTTTTGAACTTCTTCTTATCGTGTCACAAGTTCTTTCGAACCAGTGTGGTGAAAGGATTATAAGTGCGCCTCAAAGAGGCTCCTTTCGTGTACTTGACACAAGTTTTTTCACGATTTTTTCCTTTACCATTTGAGAGTACTGGCATAGTGCACAATATACATTTTTCGGCAGAAAAACTCATTGGTGCACGACCGGGGATCGAACCCACGACCGTACGATCGGAAGGCGGGGCCATTACCACTAGACCACCAGTGCTCTCATTTGAACCCTATTTAAGTGCCACACGAATTAGTTCCAAAAGTTACAGAACTTTGAAACTAAATCGTACAGTAGTCAATAGTACTTATAATCCTTTTATCACAGTGGTTCGAAAGAACTGGTGGCACGATAAGAACAAAAGTAAATAGCAGCACTGGTTTTTCGAGCAGAGTGCGCACAGGGGCGCCAAGTTATACTTATCAGAGTATATTTCGAAAATGGCAGATGTCAAATGCGTGGTATTGAGCATAAGCTGAATGACATACACGGGCGTGTGTCCCTCCCTCGGCGTCTGGTTGGCGAGGCTGAGGTAGCAGAGCGGCGGCAGCACGAGCGTGAGCAGCGCCACGCTGGAGCCGCCCAGCAGCGACAGGATCGTGTAGAACCGAGGCACACTCTCGCCTATGAATAGGATGCCACCCATTACGGATAGCCGCACCAACATGCGCCATCCTGTTGATTCTGAAACAGAAAAAAAAAAATTGGTTGCCTGTAAAGTCGGTATACGGGCGAAAGTTTTACGTGACAACACTTTTTATGTCTGTCTCTCTCGCTCTTAGGCGGGCTAACCATGCCCGAGTGGAAGGGACGCGTGCCTCTCACTCGCTCTCATTGTGAGCGCATAACGTGAGCGGAGCGTAACGCAGATTCTTGAAGTGTCACCCGGCAAACCAATTTATAAGACGTTTGTCACGTCAATAAAACTCTATTTAAATACTGTTACACTTCGTTCAACGGATCTAGGCATTCGTAAAGTTAGCCGTTGTCTGCGCAGAACACAGTTTTATATTAAAACGTTCACTGCGCAGACACACGGTTAACTTCACGTATGTCTAGATCCGTTGAACGAAGTGTACACTTCGGATTTCGATTGTTTGAACTGTGTGTTTTTTTACCTGATTTAAAACTGTACTTATAAAAATCGATATAATATATACTAAATCGATTAAAATTCATTGTTTTTGATAGCGGGACGAGATCGCATATACGTTTGTTCATAACATTCGCACTATTCATTGTACATTTTAGTGTCATGAACTTTGCGTGTTTTTTTTATTACAACAATATTTCAAGTAATGTATAATGTTGTTCAATAGTTAAAATAAATTATTGAATGAAATGGCAAAACGATGCGTTACTGAACCATTCTTGTCATCCCAAAATAAGGACATACAAATGACTTTGTTTGGAATTGCATTCTAAAACCGCTAGGTAATGGGTAACCTCTCGGCACATTGTAGAGTTCCTCAGCCTCCTGGCAGACAGGGTTGATGAGAATCACGAAGGCTAGCACGAGATGCAGCACGACCAGCGCGTGCCCGACCAGCGTGAGCGGCGTTGCGGCCAGAGACGCGGCCACGTTGGAGGCCACCGCATCGCCGTACACTGCGTACCCGCCCACGGCGATGGGCAGGTATAGCACTAGAATGGCTGGAATATAGGATATCATTAAAACGATTCTTGGAAAATTTTACACTTGAAAAAATGCTAAAATGAAAAACGTTAATGCACGAAAGCGCTCTGTTTATGCCATTAGCAGTCTGCATATTGTGACTGCGTACAATCAAATCCTCCTTAGACAAACTAGAAGAAGAAATATCTTGTCAACAAAATGCTGGTATAACTTAGATCAGCCTCAAGAGCTAGTGATTTTATAAATTCCTTCGCGATCAATACCGAAGAAGTAGAGCAATTGGGAGTTAAGCTTTCTTTTAGTAATATATCTTAGTCAAGTTTCACCAAGAACAGTATCAGAAACGAGTGGTATCCCACTCCGACGTAAATCATTACCAATGAAGCTGTACTGCAGACTCTTGGTGAAGTGGCTCTTGTCCGCCATGTCGTTCTGGATGGTGGGGAACGAGGCGCCGCCGCCGAATGCGAACATTATCATGCCGAGGGCGAGGAAAAAGTCCTGCAACACAAAAACAATATTACAATAAATAAATAATTCAGTAAAGCATATTCTTGAAACTGCAGCCAAGCTCTCTTTTTAAAGACAAGTAAACGAATAAGTGTTAAATATTAAACACGCGCCTTGAAAATAAAAAATAGCTTATTGAAATCAGCATCATTGAACGACAAACAATAATATGGACGTTCACACATTTAAGCGACATGGTGTAAGATTTGCTGGTTCTCAGTAATTTAAATAAACATCACGAAATTTGAAATAATTTCAGATTATTTCAAATTTCGGTTGCTAGACTTTTTTTAGTCTTTTAAATCCATTTAACTACGGCATATTGACATCAAGTTATTCGACGGCATCCTGCAAGTAACATGATATTCAATTCACCTGGAATCCGTGGATGCCCCAGCGGAAGACGAAGGGACGGATGTCGTTCATCATCTCGATGAAGTAGAAGAGGCAGCCCAGCACCGCCGAGCCGAACGCAAGCACCCCGGTCCATCTGCAACAAGTGGCCTGTAAGCTCTGTGTTCATTGTTTTAGCCTTAGTTTCAGCTGCCGAAAGTTGCCGCACAACTATCTTTCAATCTAAAAATATTATTTCCTTCGTTTCTTTCTCTGTTTTTTTGTAATTTGTATTATGTACAGTCAGCGTCGCCAATTGGTAACCTTCTTAGTAAGGCGGTTTGTACTGCAGGGGGGTGACCAGTCGGTCACGCTTACCGGACATAGGTGTCAGCTTAGTTTTATAAAAGGAATAAACTAGACATCTTAACATAACTAACTTGAAGTCCTTGGGCGATCCGAAGAAGATGAGCGGCGTCATAGCGCCGACGACCACCAGATACCAGGAGCAGATGGTGAAGGTCGGCAGCAGCGTCAGCAGCACCAGCCCCAGGATCTGCGCCGCCAGCAGCAGGTACACCACGGCGGCACCGAACTGCGTCACTATTATAGCCATCGATACCACCACGCTGGAACAAAACATGCACGTTGCATTAATCTTACCAGAACGAAGGATGTGTTCATATTTACGCATATCCACCGTAGCGCCTGTACTTATTCAATTAAAGCTTTTCACACAGCATCATCTAGCCCCAAACTAAGCAAAGCTTGTACTATGGGAACCAGATTACTGATATACTATACTATTGTATAGCTTGACTATACAGTTTTAAGATGCATCACCTATAGAAAGCTATAGGTTCTTCACGGTATTGGTCGCGAAGGAAAGAAGTAGAATCACCTAGTTTTAAGACTATTCTCAGAATAAATGCTTTTGACAGTGACTTTATTCAATTTGAGAAATGTGTTTATGTAGTGAGTTTTGAAGTCTTGATGGCTGAATAAAGCACGAAACGACTTGGTTCCCAAAAAAATCCTAAATCTTTCTTGCATCATAATAAAGTGTGTGAGCTGCAGGTAGGTATAGGTACCTCCAAGTACGGCCGAGGGTCTGGTCTGCGATGATGGCGTACGGGTTCCGCTTCCTAGTCCGCATAGCCGGGTCACGCTCCTCGATGATGGACCAGCAGTCCGCGAGCCGCTTGCCGCTGAATGCTGCCGCCGCACACATCACCACCATCAGTGGCACCCCGACCCAACCTGACGACAACACACACTAACTATACCCACTGATATCTGGAATGATGGCCTGTCGCAAATGCATTTATCAATGCCAAATAAGGCCATTCACGCTTTATACAAGCCTGGCCCCAAAAGTCAAAAGTGCCGGCCAATAAAAATAAAGGCCTCACCACTATTGGGTATGTCAATCCGAGTATTTTTCATTATGGTACTAAGTCTCTAAGACCACGCTACTTCAAAAGATATCTTAAGTTGAAAAATGTTGAAAATTTTAATACAATTTTGTTTTTTACTTACAAAAAATCATATGTAATAGTAGACAGAGACTTGGTGCCATATTGAAAAATACTCCAATTGACTTCCCCAATAGTGATGACACATTTATTTTCGCTGGCCGGCACTTTCGTCTTTTGGGCCCAAAATTAATGACCTCCTTTGAAATTCATATAAATTTTACCTTCTTTTTTTTCTTTTGAACAAGACCAAAGCATACACAGATAAATTATGCGGTCGAATAAAATATTTCGCCCAAGGACTAAAATAGAGTAGCGTTTTGAAAAATGTAGGTTTTCCTGTTTGATCTAGATCTAGAAGGTATAAAACACTTTTTAATTCGAAATATTGAGGAAAATAAACGAATTATGAATTACAAATGGAACTTGAGAACGAACACAAAATTTTTTTTAAGTAAATAAATAAATATTATAGACTTTTTACAACAGCATCATCTAGTCAAAGTAAGCAGAAATGTAAATAAAAACTAGTAACGTCCTATAAAAAGTTGTAGAGACCTATTATTATTTCGAATGACAAGCGCAGATATGACCTTTAAGTTCGGTTACACTAAAATCTATCATTATTTTATCATTTTCTACTATAATATTGCTCTAAGTACTGATTATAATAAAATGTATGTTGTGCACTATTGTATAAAGTTGGTATGTGTTTGTGGTAAAATTCCATTCGATCGCTTCATAAAACAAGCCTTAGCCGTTGACCAACGAACGCAGAAAACCACAACTCAAAGTATGTAGTCGGAGCGACAGTTTCAAGTCCCTCAATAGTAAAACATAATCACCTCTGCCTATCTGTATTCGAGATGTTTCGAAATCATAGTAAAATGAATCAAGTTACCAAACTAGTTTTAGGCGCATAGGTACCCGCCGCTGACGGCCCTCGCGGTCTATATTAATGTGAGGCCACCATAACCGATGTGTTAACGACCGCTCAAAATTATAAATAACAAACAATTTTGTCTGTAAATCTGATTGATTAGGCCATAAGGTAATTACTAACTATCTACTTTGTGTATTTATTTACCTCTTATTAGGGATTTGAAGATCAAGCATACACCAATATACGACTACTTTTTGGCATTACGAGTATAAGCAAAATTGCTTAATAAACTCACAAAGACTCCTATTATCGTAGTTTACCGTGGATAATGTTTGGTTTAATTATTGGTGAACCTATTTGTTTTTCGCTTGGTAACTGATCAAGGATGAATCAAATTACAACCTCGTTTCGCTCGATGACATAAAAAAAAATGTAAAATATTTTAAGGTAATATGTCAAATGTTGATAAATAAAAAGAGCGCGAAGCCACGGGTGGAAGCTAGGCTTTTTTTAACATGGTGGCTCACAGGTTTCGTTGTTGCTCTTTGCCAGTAGTGTTCCCTTCACACATGCAGTCTATGGACAAATTATAGAAAAGTCTTAAAGTGCCCTTCGAGTACAGTTTAATAATGCGTTCAGGGGGTTGTTGCGGCTGCCGCGATGGTGTAGTGCGTTGTTTGCCGATGCGGGCGTAGACAGCTTCCCAGCTGAGGTATGCGCCCGCTGCTGAACACCCTCCTGTCCACAGTGGCCAACCTGATGGACGGCTGCTTTATGCGATTTTGGTTGGGGGCGCATTCAGTGATGGCAACATATACCTATCACTGAGTTCGCATCTGTCTAACTCAAACAAAAAAACTATGTGTAGGTATTTCAGTTCCTTGTTATGTTAATTCTTCTCATGCATATTTTAGTTTTAGTAACACCTATGGACGCAAGACGTCTGAATTAAAGTTTTATTTTTCTCAAAAAAGTTTGACAGCGTTGTATGTCGTTCATAATGCAATATCAGTAAGCCAAGTTGCGTTGGATTATATGACGGGTGTCGAGCTCTTTGTCGTACAATGGTTAATCGGCTCGTTTCTATTTTGTGAACTAGTAAAACACCTCAACAATACTCGCAAACCGGTCCACTTAATTCTTAAAATATTGTAAGTATATATTTTTTGTCAAAGTTTTTACATTTTATTTTTTATGTTACCTTTTCACAGCTTAAATTAAAATGTTTCGGGGCAACATCACCGTGCACAAATATAAACACGCGCGGATTGAGAGCTTTTTGAGCTTGTCCGAGTTTTAGAGCTTTGCTAGAACCGAACAAAGACCAAGACGACTGCCTACACTGCCTGCCTTTATTATTTAGATTTGATGATACTCGTAAATATACATTTCTACACATCAAATATACGTGTCCATTTTAGATTTCAGCTTTATTAAAAAGGTCAATTTGGCGATCAAGATTTGATGTAAAATAAAATAATAATAAATATAGACACTAGATTAGATATACACTTAAGTAGTAAATTATAGATTATCTTTATAGATAATCTTGGTTTTTTAATAATGAAGTGGACTTGAGAACCTGTTTTTCAAGCTGTGTTCGATAGCAATAGAAACATCCTCGGAGACTAGTCCTACCGTCACCTACACCTTTAATATTTACTAGACACACAAGCAGGTTTTATGGCGTCCAGCTAAACCCAAGACGACACAGCCAAGTGTCAATGCTTCCCCCTTAGAACCCCCTTAGACATCTTCAAAGGATATTGAATAAGTACATATAAAGCTCAGGAATGTTTACCGCGCCTCGGGGATATAGTCGTAACGTAACCCTGCGTACGTTTACACAGAATGATTCTTAATATTGTATCACAAAGGATCACACTGCATTGCAGCCTGTTTGTGTGTCAAGGCCCGTCTTCATAATAGCGGATGCAGGTAGGTACTATGTACATATGTATATACCAGTAAGGTACGTTCTTCTGCATTGAACTATCACAAACAATTGAAGGGGCGCAGAAGGATTGAGCCCTCACTTAACGTAAGAGGGGGTTTGGCCTGATGATCATGTTGAATTTAAGGTCAATGTCCACTAGTCACTATCTCAATCATCTCAAAATGTTTGTCTATGGTCTAAATAATTTGGGGGGAGGCCTTGTATGGCCGATGGGCTAATAGTAATAATAGTTTTGTCAGATATTTACAAGCATGAGCTTGTAAATATCTGACAAAACTATTAAAAACATCGTCATCGATGCGCTTGTGTGCACAACTTATCAAGATTGTGACAGATTGTTCGATCGAAATGCAATGCAAGCATTGCATTTCGATCGATTGTTTGTATTGATTGTTTTCTTTGGATAACTCGTAGAACGAAACTATCTTAGACAACATGTAACAAAATAAAATCGCATTGCACATACGTAACTGTAAAAAAATAAGTAGGTATGTAAACCAAAGTACAATAAATAAACCAAACTAAGTAGGATACTTAATTTTACCGAAGGTGACTCTACTTAAGCCTAGTTCGGAGTTCGGACTAAGCTAGTATTTTAGTCGAGTAGCGAGTAATTTGGTACCTAAACATGTCTTTTTTTACTACTAAACTACTCGCTACTCGACTAAAATACTAGCCTAGTCCGAACTAGGCCGACTCAGTCTGAGTCAAGTTTTGACAGTTACGTAACAACAGTAACGACTACAAGGGTCTTCCATTCATCACCATACGCCACTAACGATCTAATTTATTAAATGTTCCAACATTAAGCAGGGCATTAGTGTTATTTCATACAAATTCGCAAGTAACAGTAGGCGCAATAAGAAAGGTGCATCCATTTGTGATAAGTTTTCATACAGTTTGCGCACTGTTTTAGTTTTTCTTCTCACGAAGGCGGGTTGGTCTTAATTGTGAGTGTAGGTTTCTAACTATCTACACAATGAAGGCCGACCCACGTGATATAGAACAACTATACTGAGATGCAAGGGGCAGGTACCTGTCCTGACGAGCGCCCTTGGAAGCGCCAGCACGCCGCTGCCGGCCATCTCGCCGGCCACCAGCAGGGCCGCCTGCTTCATGGTGAGGCCTCCGGAGCTGCCGTTCTTGTCGAGACTGCCATCTCCGCCATCGCCCCCAACCTGAGATAATGCGATTTAAAACCACCGCTTACTTGGTCACGAGTTTTACGTGTTACGCTGAAAAAAACTAGCATATATGTGATTCAAATGTCAACCGTTTCCAGGGCTCGGTCCAAAATTTAAAGTTCATGACTGTTTTCCACAAGTACTTATGTCCAAGGATCTGAGATCTTTGGATATTAAATATCCTTTAGAAACCTTGAAGTAATAAGATTGCCAGTCTTTAGTGTCATGTTGCAAATTATAACCAGTACATGTATATAGATTTAAGTAGTATTTAGTATTTAGTAGCGATTTGAAAGCAACTTGAGATACAATAGTATAAACTGCAATAATTCGTTTCAATAGTTAGTTCGGAAGCGTTTATTCATTCAGTCCGCTAGAATGGAAAATCATGATGTTTTCTGTCAGAAATGTTTTCGAAACTAAGATTTTTAATAATCTGCATTAATACATAATTCAATAAATAACGAGGATATTATGTTGAAGGTTGTCTGACCAGTATCATTCGATAATAAATGTACCCCATATGGTAAAATGCTTGTTGTGTTATGCTGGTACAGGTATTTTGTATTCGGAGAATCACCTAATTTCTAGTTGTTGACGACATTTATGAAAACAGGTATGTCAGTATATTAGGTACCAAAATAATTGGCGGTACCACACTGAATGCAATTTTTAGAAATTTGAGTGAATCTCGCGCCATTTTTAGAAATCAAACTCACTCAAACATTACTTCTTTTTAAACATCTTTTGCACCACCTGTATAGTTATTTTTTTTATTATTATTATTTATTTATATGAACAAAAAAGAAAAGGGCTTTGTCGCTGAGCGACTATACCGCCCAATCAGTAACATCATCCACATGCGAGCATCCAAGATTTGAAAAGCTGAAGGTTAAATACGGATATGGCTAAACTTGAACCTGCCCACGAAAGAAATGCCAAATCGATGCGAAATATAATTACTTGGACCCACACAAAACAACCAGAATTATAACACAATTTGTAGTTGGTATTTAACTTGCCTACAATAGTAGACAAGTTTAGTCCGAAAATCAATTGTAGCACGTTATAATTATTTTATTTAATACGTTTCGTATCACATAATTTTATCATATTATATATTATGCCGTTGGGTGCAGGCTGCACAAGATCGATCGCTGTGGAAATCGATGGGGGAGACCTATGTTCAGCAGTGGACACTAGATGGCTGACATTACGATGATGATGATATATTATGCAATAAGTAGAAATATCACAGCATATAAGTGTACATTAAAATCTATCAAATATCGATTTCCATACCTGTACAATTTTAGCACGAATTAAAACGTTAAATAAAACATGAGATAATAAAAAACCGTGACATTTCTTCATAACATTAACATAACATTAACTTGTTTACATCGCGATTTAAGTTATAATTAGGCACTTACATTTTTCTCACCGATGAGAGGGGTGCTTTCAGACGCCGGCTTAGAGCCGCTCGACTTGGCTTCCAAACCTTTCTTCGACATGCTACTTCTGAAATAAACACTATTAGGTATTTTATAGGCTCCAATCGGATGGCCAAACTACAACTGCCACACAAAAACTTTAAAATTACACCATAGAACAGGTTTTTTGGGGACTATCCAGAATGACATGAGTACAACAATGTTATCCACGGATGCCTATCTATATCCATTTGGGTCAGTCATCCGAACTATAAGCCGCAATCGATCTTTGGTTTTATTAGTGTTTCCTGTCTGTGAATTGGTCGAAGTAATATGGCTTCTACTTACGTTTGGTGTAATAGACACGAGCGTCCACGGCTAGCTGCGAGTCCAAACTAGCGCAGGCCAGGCAGTGGGCCGGCTGTCGCGCTCGCTCGGATCACCGCTACAACTGGTATGCAGAGAATGCGCGTGCCTACAATGCTGGCTTGTTGAATGCGGCGCGATTGTATACCAATGATACATTCATATCATATTAAACATCAGTCTAGGAAAAAATATTAGTGACCTGTAAGATAATCTAGGATTAAACTCAATACTATGAATGAAATACCTTGAGATACCTACGCAAAATTTAATTCATCCAATATACCGGCATACTAGTATACAAACCAAACAGAAGTCACAATGGTTTAGTTAGAGTTTGTTAACATACAGCCACAGAATATTACCTAAGATACAGTATTCTAGTGGATTGGTAATCCATATTCATACTTAATACTTATATAATATTATAAATGTGAAAGTAACTATGTCTGTCTGTCTATTTGTTACTTTTTCACGCCCAAACTACTGAACAGATTATACTGAAAATCGGCATGGATAAAGGTTGTATCCCAGGGAAAGACATACTTTTATCCCGAAGAAGACCCCGACGAAAAGATCCCAAGGGACCGCGGGTCACACTGCGGGAGCGCAGCTAGTTTAATAATAATTCTAAGATTGTACAGATGATACTTATGATGCATACAACATAAGGGAGCGTGCCATGCTCGACATCAAACTTATAGACCGAGTTCCAAATGTCGAAATTCGAAGACAAGTCCAGGATGTTTTTTTAATGACACTTGACATATCAGGGAATCAGCCAAAGTCCTAAAAAGTAACAACCTGTATATGGCATGAATCCATCGGATCAGGATCAAATCTCTCTCCAGCCTGTATAATAAATTGTATTTAACAAATATGTAATTGTATTTACCAAATTATTTAAATTATTTTATACAATAGGTACATAGAAACTTTATGTTAAATAGTATTCAAGTTCGTTTTCAAAAAGAGAAAAAGCGATTCCAAGTTTAAACCAGCACGTTTTGTACGAGTATTTTGATAAAACACATACTCGTAAATACCCGTTTCTTTTTTTGCTTTATTAGTCGTTACTTTTATTAGTTACAGTTGTCTATTAATATTTTTAAATAAATATTGAGCCAACATCGTCACGCCATGCGCCCTGGATGCCAGAAGGACAACGGCCGGCGCGGCGTGTAGAGCTCGTCCTCGGAGACGTTAGGCGAGATGAGAGATATAGAGGATAGGGACCATTTGAAGAGTTTGGCAAAGATTCCCCCTTTGCCCAGATGTGGGAGAGATAGGTTGAATAAAAAAATCATAATTTAACTGTTCGTTGTATCAAGGACTATATAAGTGCACGAAAGTTATTACGTGTTTACCATGACATATAATCTTTAATACGTTTAATAAATATTAACATTTATAACATTCATTTCATTACATTAATTTTATTACATTAATTTCATTACATTAATTTTATTTCATTAATTTCATTACATTAATTTTATTTCATTAATTTCATTACATTGATTTCATTACATTAATTTCATAAAAAGTAATTATTTATTTCAATTAATGTAATGCATTAATTGAAATAAATAATTACTTTTTATTTTAACCTAGTTAATTATCTTGATAATCTATCTTGCATTTTAACACATAAAGCTTTAAACACGTTCATATTTAGTTATCTTTAAAATTAAATACATAATTGAGCAAATAAATGGTCATCTAAGTAGCGACGTTCATTTAAATAATGATGTAATTTTAACACTGAGGACAATGTTCACATGTGTAATGTCTCGTAGAGTCAAGGGTCCGTATACGCGGGTACGCACAGCGCGGCGGGTGGTGGCGCCGCGCCGCCGCCCCGCGCCGCCGCCGCCCCGCGCGCCCGTCGCCCGCCGCGCCCCGGCCGAGTCCGCTGCTGCCCAAAGATGCTAGTGCCCACCACCAGGAACCTAACCATTTTCCCTTTCCCGTATGAGCGACAAAAGTCATATAATTTTGTAAAAATTCGACTAAAACTTCGTTTCACAACTTCAGAGCTCCCTGTACGATTACGCCGAGACCTTTCAGACCTCGTACTCGTATAATTCATTATTAAAGCTCTTTTTGCTTGTGTTTCAAATGTTATACATAGAAACAAACAGCAAGACGCAGCCGACACTCACTTCATGTGAGTGCGGCTGCGCAGCACCATGGTGGTGGTGGGCACCTCTGGGGCTGGGCGAACTTTCTTAGCTTGCTTTTGTTTGGTTTGAGCAATTTGAGCAGAAGCGGCTCGTTTACCTTTGGCTTTTGAGCCAGACTGCTTGGCTTGCAAAATAGCCGGGGCAGCGGGGGCTGCAGAAGCGGCGGCGAAGGCGAAAGCAGCAGCAAAGTGGCCAGCGGCGGTGTCATCTTCAGCAGCAGCGGTGTTATCTCCAGCGGCAACTGCATTGTCGTCTCCACCAGCAGCAGCAGTCGATCCCTCAACAGCGAGGGCGGATTTAGCGGCAGCAGCATTGTTTTCAGCAATAATAACTGACAACGTTTTAAACTCACACGAGTCTTCCGAAGAGATAGTAGACTCCGAGGCTGACTCAATGGGAACAATGGCAGTAGAATATCCTTTCTCTACGGCTTTTCGGGCTGTCTTTGCTTTGAGCTGAATCGAACCGGTCTTCAAAGCAGCCGGCAGCTTGCCGGGATACTTGCGTTTGGGCTTAGTGGCAGACAGAAGCTTTTTTGCTTTCTTAGTCTTACTAGCAGCTGTAGCAGGATGTTTACGTTTCTTCGAAGAAGCCATCAGCTCAGGAGCATCAGAAGCATCGGAGTCGACGTCGAGAGTGGCGGCAGCAGTGTCCGTGTCGGTGGCTTGCCCAATCTCTGGTGATGCGTCTTCTTTGGAGGGCTCCTTCACGCTCCGATCAACAGACTCGCCAGCCCGGCTGCTACTAGCGGGAGTAGGCTTCGTGGTCATGATCGGGGAAGTGATCTTTGAATCGGATTCCATCACCTCGGCTTCAGACAGAGCAGCAACAGATTCCGTTTCTTCGGCCTCGGGGGTGTCCGGTGCGGGTTCAGATACCGACAGCTGCTCCATCGCCTCGGAGAGGTCGGCTGTAGCTTCGGTTGGCGAGCCCGGGTTGTCCCTCTCAGATTCATCTAGGGTGGTCTCTGTGTTCTGTCGAGAGCAAATATTAAGTAAATTTCGCAAAAGAAAAGTGAGTCTATTTTCTGTTTGTGCCTATGAGTTTTTGCTAGAAATAAATTTATTTTATAATGATTATTATTATTCATTATAAAAGTGCAGCATAATAGCAAGTTACGTACTGAGTCATCGGCGGCGAAGGACAAAGCCGCGCTGCGCAGCGCTGCAGCGACGCTTTTCAGCTTGTTCTCCTTGTCGCGCTCACAGCTGTCCTCGGACGCCGAGGGGGACGGGGGGGGCGAGGAGGACGGGGGGGGCGAGGGGGACGGGGGAACATCGCCCTCATCATCTGAGAACACAAACAGAACATAGTATGTACTTTAGTGACAATACTCTCATTCAAAAACATTATATAAATTAAATATTTTTTGTTTCATTTAAAGGCCGCAGCAAATAATGCAGAGCATTTATCACTCCCAAACTACTGTTGATATTGGTCCATGATTTATCCAGTAATGACACGCCTTTGTCTTTCTTACTATAGGATGCGTTTAAAGCGAGGCAAGACAATAAAGTGGTGCAAATGCATAGATATATTTATTAGAGAGATGACTTTGCGATTGCAGATTACGCGGCGCGTTGAGTGTAGTGTCCCACAAAGATATCTGAACCGGTGAGTGAGGCTGTGAGCTGTTATCGCCATTGGCATACAGAAAGTAAATGTATTAGGCATTTGATGTTGCCAAGAAAATAAATTTTACAGTAACGTGGGTAAGCAAGGGATTAAACAAGATTCTGTGATTGCAGTTCCAATAGTATTATTATACACAGGTACATATGTCGAATTTGACGACCTCTGTGGCGCAGTGGGTGAAAGCTCGCTTGGGACGCAGAAGGTTGCGGGTTCGATCCCCGCCGTGGGATAAATGTTTGTATGATCTGCAAATATTTATCTCTGGTCTGGGTGTTTCTATGTATAATGTGTATGCATTTACAAACAAAAAAGTATATAAGTAGTATATCAGTTATCTGGTTCCCATAGTACAAGCTTTGCTTAGTTTGGGACTAGATAATGCTGTGTGAAATGTCCAGCATTATTTATTATTTATTTATTTATTTATTCATAGCCTCCTTTTTTGAAGGTTAATTAATAATGTAGAAAGGTATCTTAGCGTTTTTTTTTAACTGTTTTAAATCAAACCTGAGGTCGTAATAAACTAGCAGAAAATTTATTTCAATTAAAAAAAACTAAAATTTAATTTTAATTTAATTAAACGAAAAAAAATACACACTGAGCAAACAAGCAATGGCGGATATGGCAACTGGAAGCCATATCCGCCGAACATTTCAAAATGGCGTCGTTAGTTCCTCTTTTGGCCACCGGTCCAGATATATTTGTAACACTATAACACAGACTTCATTCGGTGCTCTTACTGAATATAAATAACTAGATATCTGCACATCATACAACCATTTGCCCCACTGCTATAGAACTAGCACTTTTTGCCTCTCGGCCGAGCACACGTCCACTACGCTACCAAGGTCATGAACAATTACTACAGATAATACTCTGAGCTAAGATTGGCGTCATATCGTACATTCTCCCGAGTTTTGCAATGTACACAAATATCAGAGTCAAATCAAACATCGTATTTTTAGCATTCCTATAAGAATGCTTGGTATAATTACCAAGTTCACACTCCTATTTTATAATAATACATTTTTAGAATAATAATATTGTTCTCAAACGAAATCAATAACTTCATAATCATATAACTTTTCAGAGAGTAGGTATATTATTTGTGGCTATGTTGGATGTTTGTGTTGTCCAGTGCGCCCAAATGAAACTTGGCATAGATGTAGCCTAGAATTCAAAATTATGGTATCATACGCAAGCGCAGCTGCTAATGCTAGTATACAATAAATAAGTCGCAGAGAGAAAAGACAATGGAGGTCTGCCAGTCTTCTTACCCGAAGGGGTAAGAAAGTAGCCAGGTAATAATAATAATCACTTATTTATTTCAAGTCATAAAAAACTCATCGCCCTGGCTTTACATCGTAAATCAGAGACCAAAGTAAAAAATAATAATATTCAGTAAGAGCGCTGCGCTAGGATCACTTAAATGACATTAGGTCGCTAGGTAGTAGGCATGGTATATCGCAGTAAGGTACCTCCGGGAGCCCCGAGCAGCTGCCGCAGCATATGTTGGTTGTGCGCGGCGGCGGCGGCCGGCAGCGGGCGCGCCTGCAGCGGCATCGCTTCACCGCGCACATTCTCCTGGAAGAACGTTTCCTGTTGATAATAATATACAGATCAAACATTTAGATCGGTCAGTATGGGAAAGTCTCAAACTATAAGACATACGACAACGAGGACTCACCTCAATTGCAAGTCTTGGCAAATTGGTGATATAACAAGTCTGCGGTTCACCTTCCCCTTCTGAAACAATAATTGTTATACTTAGACACATATATTGATCTCTATTTAATCTAGGGTTCTTTCTGTCACGTGAATCTGGTCAATATATCATCTGCATCCACAGCCTTAACACATGACTTAACCTACTGCTAGATATAGGCCTCTTTTATCTCACACCACAGTTCCAGGCTCTGTGCTAACTTCGTCAGAGTAGGAATATTGTTATACCTCCCGGGTAGATTTGCACGGCATGAGCGCGCGAGCGCGACGGGCCGGGCTGTTCTTCGGCCGGCTCGGCGGGCATCAGCTGCAAGTCTTCAGGAGGTATCAAATCCATGCCTTCGGGGGCCACCAACTGTAGGCCTTCGGCGGGCATCAACTGCAGATCCTGGAAGGGAACCAGCTGCAAGCCGGCAAGGGGCGTTCGCTGCAGGCTTCCAGAAGGCGTCAGTTGAACGTCCTCGGGGGGCGTTAGCTGTAGACCCGCCGAAATTAACTCCTGCTCAATCTCTAGCTCCCCGCCTATAGCCAGCTCATTGGTGTCGAAGCCCCCTTGGTCCAGCTCGAATAGCTCAGACTGAAAGTTCGAAATAAAGAATGTCATTTACCGCTGGGATGCTTGCTTAGACAACCAGAAGGAAATTATAGTGAGAAGCCTCTTCAATATGATGATGAAAGCTTACCTGTAGCAGGGCGCCATTATCAGCATATTCGACAGAAGGCGGGTCCGATAACAGTTGAACTCCTGAAAATACAACTGTAGTGATGAGATAGACTAGATACAAAATATGAAATCATTGGCGGCCTCTGTGGCGCAGTGGGCGAAGGTCCGCCTGCGACGCAGAAGGTTGCGGGTTCGATCCCCGCCGCGGGACAAAAGTTTGTATGACCTACAGATATTTGTCTCGGGTCTGGGTGTTTCTATGTATAATACGAGTATGTATGTATTTACAAACAAAAACCATATAAGTAGTTTATCAGTCATTCTACTCGTAGTACCCATAACACAAGCTCTGCTTACTTTGGGGCTAGATGATGCTGTGTGAAAAGTCCAGCGTTATTTATTTAAATAATAAATAATAAAAGTTAATATAACCCCTTCAGTATAGATCTACACTATATTATTATACTAGCGGTCCGCCCCGGATTTGTACGGGTTTAAATAGGTATTTAAAAAAAAAATATAACTTGTTGGTTCCCAGTTCCCGCACGTTACGCATCGCCAGCACAGAATTCCATAGTTCCCAGACCGTACCGTACCAACTGATATTTATTCTGTGGTCGCGGGGTTAAACTCATGATATCTTTTGAATAAAATGTCCGATTTTAATGATTCAAAAAGTAATCTCCGGGTACTGAAACAGCCTTTACTAGCATTTTTTATTCAATTTTTTAAATTATAAAAGTTGTTATACTGGCACAACCATAATAGAAGCGCTCGTGGTCGTGCTTGCTTAGTCGTTCTTGAAAGTCGAAGTTAAACAACGTTCGAAACGTAAGTGGATGGGTGACCGCCAGTGGCATTTTCATGACTGACATGAAGACTTCCGTGCTTCGGAGGGCACGTTAAAACTCCGTCACCAGAGTTGGTCACTAACTCATACGAACTTACTATTTAACCACAAGTTGGACATCACAGGCTATCACTGACTTTGTTGTGTGATATTGGTATGTTCTTTAATATTGTACAACATTTTTTTGTTCTATCATCAATAGTTTTCCTAGTGCACACGATATGACGAATTTTATGTTAATTAAAAAATAAATTTTTGACACCTTGGGTTACATTATTGCAATTTTCATAAGGATCTCTATTTTTTTTAAGTAATGTTAGTCATTAGAATGCTACATATCCCTGAGTAACATCCCACTCATATAATAAAGCTGAAGGTTTGTGAGTTTGTTTAGATGTTTGGATGTTTGTATGTTTGTGTAAAGATCAGTCTCAAATGACGAAACAGTTTACAATGAAATTTGGTAAGGTGAAAGGTGTAACTCCGGAATAGCATATAGGCTACTTTTTATCCCGAAAAACGTTTCTGAAAACCAAAAAATATGTAAAAGGACAACGGGAATATTGCATAAAATCTTTAGCAGTACTCTCTTTGTCACAAAGGCTCTACTAAGGTTGCCATGACAATCAATAACTTTTCACTTTTTAATATGGTGATGTCATTTCGTTCAACTATGCTTTGAACATTAATTAAAAGACTGTTTGTGGGGTGTGTGATGCCTAAATAAGTTTTTTTTAATAAATAGCGAAACACGTATTAATATTTTTAATTTTCAAAACTACCCAACCCCTTACTTAATTATATTTATCAAAGACAGCAAATCCAAAAATGAATTCAGTGTTTTCATGGGTTGGATTGGAACAAGGTAGTTCTATCTCTAAAGTTTGTATGACGAAACAATGCGCAGACGAAGTCGCGCCGGGGCCCACTAGTATGCTATATTTTATCCAGGGAAAGTGAAGTTTTCCCAAGGCCCCCCGAGTAACACCTCATCGGACAGCTAGTAATAGATAAGTGTAGTGAGGGGCGCGTGTTACCTTCGTAGCGCGCGAGGTCGAAGCCTCGCTCTAGCTCGTGGTAGAGACCGGCGATGTCGAGCGGTTCCTCGATGATTTCCTCCCCCTGCTCATCCCACGCTCCTACGAACGCTCCCGCAGCCGCGCCCGGCGCCCGCTCCAACGCGAACTCACCCTGAGGAACACCACCCAGTTACATTGCCGTCCCGCTCACCGCGACCGGTACCCAAAAATATTTATACAGCGCCCCACCACACCACGTTCTCCACCCCGGTTTGGTCAGTTTGAATTCACAAGTGTATAGATAGTTTTGGGAACGTGCCTACTATCGGCTAGGCTACAGCGCAGCAGGCGGACTCTAATGAAACCCTAGGATCTGAGCACCAAGCAGGCGGTGAGTAGCTGGAACAAGCTCGTAAATAATCGCACTCGGCATGCGGATAAGTAAGTTAAAGTGCTCACTATCGCAACTTTAAAAAAAAATACAAATGTTATAAGTTTTAGTATGCAAATGGGTTGGCAAGCTTTTTTCTATACAAAAGAGGCCATTCACGCTCTATACAAGACTGGGCCCATAAGTCAAAAGTGCCGGCCAATGAAAAAAAGGCGTCACCACTATTTTGAATGTCAATCCGAGTAATTTTCAGTACAGCACCAAGTCTCTTAGTCCACTACTTAAAAGATTTCTTAAATTGAAAAATCTGGATTTCTATATAATTCATTTTTTTTTTTACTTACAAAATCATTTGCAAAGTAGTTGACTTAGAGACTTGGTGCCATATTGAAAAATGCTCTGATAGACTTCCTCAATAGTGGTGGGCCGGCACTTTTTACTTTTGGACCCAAAATGAACGATCTCCTTAAGAACTTACTTTATAAGTGATGTAAAAAAGCTTGTATTACTTTTACCTTCAACTTGTATTATGAAACGCATTTATTCACTTCAGTTTGTGCAAAATAATTACTAAGTAAGTAGCGGGAGTTTAATTTTTTTTACTGTAAATTAGTTAAGTGTATAAATAAATTGATACTCAACATCAGCTTCAAGGGTAGGTCTCCTCAGTTCTGGGCTGTAAAAGAACACTTATGAATGTAAAAACCAAAACAAAAATAACAAACATAAAGAACTTAAAAGAACTTAAAAAACTTAAAAAAAAACATGTGTGTAGTGTCCAAGTATTTCTGTAAGAGCATACCTCATCAGTGTAATCATATGTGTCGGCGGAGTGCGCGACGGGGGCGTATTGGTGCGCCAGCGCGGCGTCGCTTCTGTAGGAGAAGGCGGGGCGCGGGGGCGCGGAGCCCGCCGGCGCCGGGGCGTATCGCGCCAGCGGCGGCGGCTCCAGTTCTGCTACATAGTCATAACTGGAGCTCCCGGCGTGCCCGACGTCCAACAGCGCCTGAGGCAGCTCCGCTAGAGCAGCAGCCAGAGAGCCGGCCAGCCTGGCGGGGAACTCGACGGGAGCTGCTGCTTGCGGTTGGATAGTCATTTGAATGACTGCAGTTGATGGCATCTCCTCCTGAAATACAATTATCAGAATATTGCACAAGCACAAGCTTCATTTACATGAAGTACTGGAACTGTTATGTTTTGTAACAATCATAATACTAGTTTAAATACTCTAGGGCCCTTACTAATAAACTTGACATAAAGTTATGTCATGCATAAACTAAAAATTTGTATGGTTATTCATAGGTTATGCATGACATAACTTTATGTCAAGTTTATTAGTAAGGGCCCAGGTATATAACAATACTAGCTTACAATCTTTAAATAGCAACAGAAAACAACTATGAGGAAACCAAATGCTCTAATCAAGTATGATACCTTAAGTCATAATTCTATAAAACAGGACAAGAGAACATGTCTAGTCTAGATAATCTATATGCAACAAGTGAACTGCTTAAACGCAAACAAACAAGAAGTCAGACAACCCAAGTAAACTAATATACCTCAGGTCGGGGAAGGCCCCTGTAGCCGCTGCTGTTCATGTTATGTTCCTCCCCTGCCTTTTCATTGTCTTGAGTTGCTTGTAAAGACATCTTCCACCACAACTCACCAGTCCCTGTCAACAATAAAACCCCATTGTGACCATGTTTAAGACCTTTAATTACGTTTATACATCCTTCTTACCACCAACAAGTAATTTCACAAGTTACGTAGAGATACAAGTAAAAGTAACCACTAACTTCTCAAAAAGTAAGTAGGTTCGTATAAGTTTGTGGCTATTTCTGGTGACAGAGATTTCAGGCCGTCTTACGGCCTCCGACAATTTATAGTCCGTAGCATGTAAGCGCTCAGTTGATAAAGCCACTAAGTCACCCATCTTCTTACTGACTAGTCAGAATGTAGCTTAACTTCAATGATCTATCAAGAAGACAAGCAAGCTACACCATGAGCGCTTTAATAACTCCTTGAAAGTCATCCTGGTCAGTGCTAATCAGTGATGTTGGAAGAAGGAAGTTATTATACCATTGAAACTGTTCAATGAGAATGAAGTTTATAATCTCATAATTGCTTCATTCAATTGGTTGAGCTATTTGACTATTTGACTGAGTGGGAGGTAGTATCTTGACTCTTCAAATTTCAGAAAAATTTTAAGCGCACTGAACTTAAACTCTAAATGGTTAGTAATTGTTATTAGGAAACCAGTAAGTATTATAATATTATGCGTATCTCTAAATATCTAAAATATAGATTTACATTTATATTACAAATCTTACACAGAAATAAAGAGCATTTCCACTGGTCAAACAAAGATTAATTTTAAAGGATCATTCCAAACATTGACACATACCCACACAGCGTTCCAACATGAAACTACACCACTACTTGCTTCATGTTGCTACAACAAAATAATCGTGGCTAGGCTGCCTCAGAAAAACACATCAGAGATAACAAGGATGGCTAAGGCAGATCAAGGGTTTATGACAAACTATACACAGTGCGCGGCATCGCCTGAGTGGTACCAACATTTTGAATAGCATATATACTATTCCAGGTCACTATCTACGCCTATTCCAAGTTTCATTCCAAGTTCAAAGAGAATTATCCTAGTCAACTATGATGGTGTCAACAGCTATCCCAGTACACAGGTATGAAGGTAGGTACTCGTACGAGCCCACTCTGCCAGAGCCGACTCTGATCATGTCAGCGTGGCTTCAGTGATCTCTTTACAATATGTTGGTCACAGCCGGCTACAGCTATAGTGTTGCTACTTGGGGCTTGTGACTAAACATGAGCACAAAATAAATGTTAGCACTAGTCGAACCCAATAACTGACAACACGTCCACTTTTAGTCGCAAGACTGATTTGTAATCATTGCAGTTGATCATTGATACTAAAAATCAGCAACTACAAATATCACTACATGGCACCCTTGTGTTACAAACTTACATTCACTCCTAATACCTGTGGAAGTGTTTCTGCTTTCCTGAATAGCCTAAAATAATATAAAATGGAATCTTATCACTCCTATTTGCCAACAACAGTCAACAACCAGCAGCTAATCGCTTAGGGACTCATATTTAGTTTGAAGTGAGATCAATCAAGCAGTTTTATTGTAACAAACATGCTAGGATCTACTTTTAGATCCCACCCACACAATAGTTACTGGGAACCATCTTCTGAATCATAAAATATTTTATGTAATATGTCCTTGTAAGGATAAGCAAAGAACATTGGTATTGAAGAACATTAAAGGTAGGTAACACCTGAGACTGACTCAATGTGAAAGGCAGAAGACCTACCATGTATAATAGGTACCTATTTTTCTATAGACTTTCACTAAAATCGGCAGAAACAATTTAAATAAGCTAAAAAAAAGCTGTTTATACACAATGTTTGCATTCAGTGCACCTATGCAGGCATTAGTGCAGGCATTAGTGAATAAAATATGCATGTGCAATTGATACTGCAAGGACAGACATTTTAGGACAAAACTAAAGATGTCTTCCTATTGAAATGATAATTTATAAGTGGGAAATTCAACACCAATCCTGCATGAATTCTTGTTTTTAGACTAATAGAGTAAATAAAGTTATTTTAAAATCTTACCAAGATGATCTGGTTTCCCCAAAATGTATAAAGTTCCTATTTATTCAACAGATCACGTTATACAATAGTAATGTCGTTCACACACAACTTTCCGAATGGTTCGATCCCGTCCCGGGGTTTTCATAATTCCATTTCAGGAAGGGGGTTTCATTTCAGGCTGTGAAGTGTGAAACGAATCGTATGGATACAGACAGACAGACACGGGAAGCGCGAATATTTGATTTGATCGTGTGTTTGGTTTAGTCTCTGGTCATAAATAATGTGTCAAGTGTCAACTGTCAAGCTCGCTGAATTGACTTGAAGATGACTTTTCTTCACGTTATTTATTTATTTATATGAACAAAAAAGAAAAGGGCTTTGTCGCTGAGCGACTATACCGCCCAATCAGTAACATCTTGGCTCAGTCTTCTTCTTCTTCTCTCTCACTTCACTTCTTGGCTTCTTCTTCTCTTTATTCCTTCTTCCTCCCTTTATTCCTTCTTCCTCTTCTTCTTTGTATTAATGGCAACTAAATGTAAACTGTATTAACAAAAGGTACCATGCTAAATCTATGGTATTAACCATAGATTTAGCATGGTACCTTTACATCCTATATATATTATTTATTTTATTTATTTTATTTATCTAAACATAAAAGAAAAGGGCTTTGTCGCTGAGCGACTATACCGCCCAATCGGTAACATCTTAGGTCAGTCTTCTTCATCTTCTCTATCACTTCACTTCTTGGTTTCTTCTGGTTTTACTTCACTCCCCGGCTTCTTCTCTTTATTCCTTCTTCCTCTTCATCTTTTTATTAATGGCAACTAACTGTAAAATGTATTAACACATAGATTTAGCATGGTACCTCTATATATATGTATTAATAGTATATTCTGCAAATGTCAAGTATCTTCACCTCTCAAATATGTATTATGTCACGTCAATTTGGTTTTGAAAAAACATAGCGGCTTGTCATTTCAAAACTCCAACGAAAATCTTTCGTCATATGAGAAATTTACTTGAATACTCCCCCATTCCATTTACCAAATCTCCTGTTACGTAATCCAAGACTTCATTAGTAAAATGCCACCGCAATTACATAATAAAACCTAGTAAAACACGAGAAAAGTAAATAAAATAGCAGAGCCACTAGCTCCTTCAAAAATGGCGAAAGAACTCTCTTCTTCACGTTATTAAGATTATTATTAAAGGTATTATACCGCCCAATCAGTAACATCTTAGCTCAGTCTTCTTCTTCTCTCTCACTTACTTCCTTTTCACTTCACTCCCCGCTTATCCTTCTTACTCCCTTTATTCCTTCTTCCTCTTCTTCTTTTTATTAATGGCAACTAACTAACCTCAGATAAAACTAAGGTGACAACCTTGTGACAACAACGTCCCGTCAAAACGTCAACGGGACTCCCCCAGTGTCAACTGTGTCAAACGAACGAAAGAAACAATGAATTGCTTTGCTGCTGCAAGTTCGCTTGATTCTAGGGATTTTTTTCGAGTTTGTTTTCTTTGCTAATTTAGTTTGTTTCAACGTATTTAATTTATTTTTTATGCGAAGGAAGTTTAATCAAGTTTAGAAAAGTTCAAAACAAAAATTACATCGTTAGTTAATTGTAAAGTGTGAAGGTAAAAATCATTACAACCTACCGTTTTGCGGTTACTTTCAGGTTGATAGTTATTGTTATTTGGTGAAGTTTATCTAAAAAGTTTTCAAACAGTATCAAACTGGAATCATTTGTGTGAATTTCTAAGGTCATTATGATAGAATAGAATAGAATAAAGTTTTATTTTTATTTTATGATCATGAAGATTATAAATTTAATGAGTTTTCTGTTCCCTATGTTTAATCCTTTGATTTCAAATATTACCTTGTAGCTAACAACTTTTTGTTTCGATAATCACAATAATTTTAAAGACTTAATAAAAATCACAAGTTTTGCTAAACAGGGCTACTTATATTCTGACCCCGGCGCCAGACCTAGCTTCAAATGTTTGAACATAGGTATGTGTGGCACGGTACTTTGACTACAAACTCTCGTGCCACACTGTGTTCAAACATTTGAAGCAAGTCTGGCGCCGGCCTGAAAGTTTGCTTATTTGGTTGGATTATTGTTATCATTGCCCTCTAACCCCTGTCCATGTAAAAAAGGGACAAGTAGCATCTCAGTGGGCACTCCCGGCAACCTTGATAAAAGCTGGGCTTAGTCACAACTCTGACAAAATAACTTTAAAAATAAATACATTTAGTACATTTATAATTTAATAGATGCATGTTTTATGCTGAATATGCTTTATTGTTGTAATAGATAGCTCACATCCACCCACTGCTGTGTACAATAGATATCATAAAGCAGAGCTAATGCAAATCCTATTATATATTTATTATTATTCACTTAGAATAGAATAGAATAGAATTCATTTATTTGCACATTCTTACCTTCTAAGAAATAAAGAAAGATCTCAAATTAAATAAATAATGCTGTACATTTCACCTACATTCAAAGGGACAAAGCCATAGTGCATCAATTGATTTTTCGTTTTGTAAAATTTATATGCACTTTAACCAAGCTCTTAACAGTGAACTAAAACATCTTGACTCATTCTTACAATGTACATACATACATACAATTACGCCTCTTTCCCGAAGAGGTAGGCAGAGACCACAATTCTTACAATGTGTTATGGCTATATGAAAAATACTGACATATGATTTTAACTGCAGTTTAATGACCTTTTATATGTTATTAGTTCTCTTGAACACCCTCTACTAGTGTACCACCACAACACCCAATGCGAACACATCTCCTGAAGTGCTTGTCTGCTTGGTTTTCTGATTGCGAATTGTTTTCTACAGAATAGCTAGTCTTCATGTTCTGTATTCTGTTATAAATTGGTGTATTTGAAGTTTTTTTCTGTTGCTATATTTATTGTTGTTCACTTCCACATGTATACTTGACTGGAATGCTTGGTGTGTCAAGGCATGGCTCAGTGTACCAAAAATGAAATTTTAGTTCGACTGATTCAAAAAAGTTTGTATGTTCTGTTTTAGGAAAGCCATAAAAATGGAAGCTGCAATAATAATAATTTAATGTGAGGTAAGTTTGTTTATTCTTAATTTCAACAGCATAGTTTCCTCTTAAATTCAACCAATTTTTAGTATGATTTCCTGTTGGGCAAGTATTCACTAGGAAAACATGAACAAAAAGTAACCTAAAATATGTTACAATTAAATAAAATACAAAATTCTAGCAATTTAAAATGGACATTGCAGAATGCAGGAGAAAGAAGCAATTCATAATAAAAGTTAAAAGAATGTTTTTGAAAAGTGTATATTTGGTTACAGTGACTAAAGCAGTTTTAAAACAATTGAGCAAGATGATGAGCTCAGAGGAGATGGATTCTCAGAGCACGCTTCCATCGGAGGGCCACCCAGAAGATGCCTCAGGTAATACCTTCCTACACCTGCTCATATGGTTTCATACAACCCAGTCATTACATTAGTCCTATTATCTATCCTATTTATCCTCAGATATTAGGGCAATTATTATTATTATTAGGGCAATTCAATGGAACTGCTCCTAAATCTCCTCCACCCAGAACGCATCTGATTATGGATGACGAGCCGATGGCTGATAAAAAGAGAAGTAATAAAAAAAAAAAAAAAAAAAACTTCAGATATAAAAACAAAGCATTGTACATAATATTATTATTGTTAAGGACAATCGTCTAAATGTTCACCTAAAAGTAATATAAAAATATATTTTGCAGGCACAGAAGAGGCTCCGTCTTCCATGGTCTCATCGGAGGCGGAGTCCGAAGTGAGCGCAGTCTCGGAGGCTCCTCGCGAAGAGTACGCCTCCACAGATCAAACGGAACCCTCGCACACGGTCACTGAGACAACTCCTCAAGTCTCGGATTGGAAAACCATTGGCGGCTGCGTCTCCTCGTTCGTCTCCATGAGAGGTATTTGTTCTTGGTTAAAAAACCGGATGAAAGCGAATACCAGCATAAACTGGCATGGTACGCGCCCCGCGTATCACACTCACAACAATTGAAACTAAAGAAATCAATCATAAATATGTTCATCCATTTGTAAGATTACTTCTTCAGCCACCACTCAATTTGTTCGGGTATAGGTACTTACCCTAGTTCTGGTCTTCCGTTGGTAAGACACTGAGCGTTCAGCTACACCCGCGACAACTTATTATACGAGTAGTACCTATTTTGATAGTATAACTCTTAATATATTTTATTATAACTAGTACCTATTTATCATATCTTAATCTTATGAATACAGAATAAAATAATAAATGACGTTGTTAATTAAATTAAAGATATTACTAAACCTCTATAAAATTAAGTGTCATGATAACCATTTTACGTTATGTATGTATATTATTCGTTAGAGGTCTATTTATTTCCCGTCGCGTGCCGCTCAATACGAACGCTTTATTTTCCCGCAAGTTATAACTTATATACATTTTTAGAAAATGAAATAAAATCCGACCTTGAACAATTTAACTATTATTTAAATAAATGCCTCCTGGAACCGTGTTATAGACCTTAGAGGAGTTGTACAAGAAACTGGTGATTAATGGGCGATGAGATAAAGTCTTCACTGTCTGTCTGTGGTCTTCACCTAGCTGTGAGTGAAGTCTGGCTACTGATGATGATGATGAGGTAGGTCTTGAAATAGTTCGCAAGGCCAGGCCAAGAAACAGATAGCATGGAGCGTACGGAAAGGCGTATCGGTCGATAACATTGAACTTAGAACAATGGGCGGGGAAAACCTGCATCTAGGACATTTTCATTTAAGCGCTTCCGTGCTTCGAAAGGCACGTTAAATTGTCGGTCCCGGCTATTTAAGTCGTTAAGCCATGACGGAGGCCTTAAAGTGGCCTAAAAACTCCATCACCAGAGCTGGACACTGACTCATACGAACTTACTTACTTTTAGGACACAAAGAGTTTGAAAAGAGCTAAAGAAGGCCTATACCCCAGCTGGGGGCCAAACCAGAGTCGTGTTTTATGTTGAGTTTCTAAAACAGTCTCACCCGAGTCGCAAGCGAAGAAAAGGGAACTATTGATTCCATGTACTGTACATTGTACATTAGCGTTCTCGTAAATATTTTATTAGATGCACTGCACCATATACGACTTAATTGCTGTACAAACAGTCTATACTTGACTTGAAAGTGGCGAAGAATAAATAATTCGAGTCCGACTGAAACAAGGTTTTCTTGGCTTTGACCTTAGTTTCGGCCGAAACCGAAACCGAAACTTATATTTTAATATTTTTGTGTTTTTTAAATTAGGAAATATACATTTTATTGGTATTGAATTATATATTAACCGGTTAACGACTGAATCCCCAAAGCACAGAAGACATTCTCTTAG
This sequence comes from Epirrhoe tristata, assembly GCA_951394285.1. Taxonomy (NCBI): domain Eukaryota; kingdom Metazoa; phylum Arthropoda; class Insecta; order Lepidoptera; family Geometridae; genus Epirrhoe; species Epirrhoe tristata. The sequence goes on along the minus strand of OX596136.1, from coordinate 17,225,779 downwards.
ATCTAGTTATTCAAAGTCAAGATCCTTTGAACATGTCAAAAGAGGCAGAAGGCAGAAGCTACCATTCCATACGTGAGAGGTTCCCATCACCGTTTCAAACTGGTGTTAAAATGCGCACATATAGGGTGACTTTTGAGAAGGGACATTAAGGGCAGGTACTTGACCGTTGTAGCTACAGGAAAACGTTCTTAAGACCTTCCCTAACTTTTTATTTATAACTGCATTCACAGTTTTTGGAAAAAAGATACAGTCAGAAGTAAGAAATCGTTTAAAACTTTCCCCATACATTTTATACTGAAATCGATGAATGAACAAAAAAACATTTTTGTTGTCAAACGATCATATATCTTACTACCGTCTGCCACTGCGTATAGGGCAGACGGTATAAAATCAAGACAATGGTTTCTTTAAAAAAAAAAACAATCTTAATTGGTCCAATTATACAGGGTTATAGTTATGGAAAAATATTGTTAGTCACGGGCTCGATTTTGATAAAATTAAGAAATGCACTAAAAAAAAAACGTTTGTTTTTACTTTTCGAGAAAATTGAGTTTTATTATCTCTAATTATTTCGCATTTTTGGATGCTCTATCTGATAACAAAGAAACTACGTCTAATGTTGGCGGAAAATAAATAAAACCTAAATTATATTTTTACGACGGACAACGGACTCACTTGAAGTTATCCGAACGTAACGCGTTAGTCCATATACACTGAGTTTCGGCCGGTTTTTGGCCGAAACCGAAAACCGATTTGTTGGCCGAAACTGGCTGAAACCAAAAACGAAACTTCGGTCGGACATAAATAATTTAATAAAGAAAATGACATATTAAATTGAGTTGGGTCTTTAGTGCAGTAGCTTCAAGGTTCCATTGCTTGTATTTCAAGTACGTCTTTGGAACTGGAAAGTAGCGCTAAAAATGTGTCAAAGACTGAACATGTTTGAGAAGACAAATTGTTGTCACATTGCAATATTGGGTCGGAGGACTAGGTTTCACTCGTTGTTCTCATCGTTATTTAAAAACCGTGCTGAGACACTGTCTGCAGAGGCTGTGGTTCCTGGTGACAATGAGGGTTATTATATTCTATTCCTAAAAAGTCGCGAAGGAACAGGAGTAGAATCACCTAGTTTTAAGACGTTTCAAAGTGATCCCAGCGGTCCTACTGAATAAATGTTTTTTTTTTTTATGATGAATGGGTCGGCTCTTGACCTCAAACTTACACAGGTAGGAGTGAGGTCTACGATAGAGCGAGCTTACCCAGAAGGTGCCTATTAACTCTCTTCTTAAAAACAATAGGGTCGTAGCTCAGCGGAAATACGGACGCTGGAAGCTGATTCCAAATTTTTGCAGTGCGCATAATAAAAGAGCTTTCGAAGCGCTTAGTTCTAATAAGTGAAATATCAACCAGGTGAGGATGATAATTAGCTGTGCGTCTGAAGTCCCTGTAAAAGAACGGACTTTGACTTTGACTTTGACCTAAGTTGAATGAAATTAACTTTATATTATATTAATATTATTATAACGTATTATACAGTAGTCTGGCTTATTTAACTATCTCTGAGTAAAGCCCAGAGTCTCCACTCCACATAAACTCACAGACAACCTCACTCATACACACACACAACCTCAGTTATACATACGCACACACACATACACACACACTTCTCACACTAACTCGCGCATACTCCTTCAGCATTCCCCTGTTACAGTATTTCCCTACTAGTATACCGTAGCATTCTATTATAATTTTATTTTTAGCCTGCATCGTCCCACTGCTGGGCCAAGGCCTTCCTCCCATTTCTCCACACCTCTCGATCTTGAGCCAAACTGTGACAGTCATCTGCATGACTGTCGGTCGAAATCGCCCCGCCTGTGTCTGTTAAATGCAAAAGATGATAAATATTTAAGTAGGTATCAGATCAACAATTTATGAAAACCTCGTGGGCGTAAAATATTATCGCGTATACTTACACCAGGGGGGTTACTATGAACTCCTATTGCCTGGCAGTTTTCGAACTAAATGTCAATTTCGAATAACCCGGTTCACTAAAGAAACTTCGCAACTTATCATGTTCTCTCGCTTGCACACTAGTACAGTCACAATGTGTAAGCGAGAGAGCATGATAAACGCCGCAATTTCAGATTTGTTTCTTTATGTCAGAATTGACAAGCAGTTCAAAAACTGCCTGGCAATAAGAGTTCATGCTAAGCCACCAGGTCACTCTGAAAGTTGTGCAAAAAAAGTTTTTGTATGAAGGCTCTGGCTGATTAAAATAATTGTTTAAAACAATATGATTATTTATAACTTATAAAAAATTGCAAAATCCGTAGGTAGGGTACCTACCTAAACTAGGTATAATGGATTTTTCGTTTCGTAAAATTTATATGCGCTATAACACGAGCTCTTAACGGTGGAGGAAAAAATCTAAGAATAGTGAGGAAACCCGCAGCTTAGTCAGCTACACACGTATTGACGTCGTCTTTTCTGTGGGCCAGGCTGATTAAGCTGAGAGGATGGTTTAGGTGCTGGGCAAGCCTATTCCATCTCAAACAATGTCCCAGGCATTACAGCGTCCCGTTAAGTGTAGGCATAGGTTGCCTCCTGACGCTGTATAAATCATCTAATATAGATGTAAAGGCCTAAGTATATTCATATTATGAATAAAACCATTTGCATGCATTCATTGCCAGTTTGTTATTCAAAACTAAGTTTAAACATATGACATATATTTTTTATAATCTCTTTTTCATTTCCTTCATTTTGATACCCCACTCGATATGATCGGCTAAGGCCGCGTGTAGTGTACGGACAGGCGGCGCTGCTGAACTGAACTGAACCAAATATATAGCAATGTATGGTGACGATTACGTTCAGGCGACGGCGGTCGCGTTGCACGCAGCGCCGCCTGTCCGTAAACGAGCACTAAGGTTTTTTTCGTGTTACTATTTCGCGCATAAGATCCGCCATTTTGTTTTTATTTTCAAAAACCTATCCTATGAAACTTGGGTTATTGAGACGAATCTAACACCGGTATTCACAAACATTACTATGAGGTTTAACATTGCGCGCGGACGCACAGGGTCTCAAAAATCCCAAAATTCCCAAAGTCCTAAAAATTTAATATTTGTGTTTAATTGAAAAATGAATCTGCGTCGGCAACATTTTCGTGCGATGATTTTTCACGATTTCAAAATAAAACCGGTTGAGTCATTTAATCATTTTCAAATGTTGGGTAAAACAAACATCTATCGTTTGCTTCGTATAGAGGCTATGGAGAGTTCTTTGAAAATATTTAATAAAAATATTGTATCCATATAAGTTTCAGTTTCTTAAAACTTTCTGAGTGTCCCACGTATTGTGTGTTGAATATTGGCGGAGGTCGACCTTATTAGTTCGTATATTTGATACGGGTTCTTCAAAGAATAATGTATTCTTAGAATACATAAAAAATCTGAGAGAATGTCAACTGCGGATACCTGTCCTGTTTTTTAATTTATGACTGTGTTAATTCCAGGTTCGATGTTACCATGGGGCTCGCACAAAGGCCCCGCGGTACCCCCGCCGGACTCCGACCTGCGCCCCGGCGAGTATGTGATGCGGTTACTTTTCACCGAGTTCACGGTGCAGGCCGAGCGCAAGATGGAAGCCGTCATGGCTGAGCCTCTGGTTAATACTCTGATTACTAATGACTTTAATAAAGAAAATAGATAGAAACACTAACACTCCTGGGCGAGAGGTACTTAAATTGAAAATTGCTCAAATTTATGAAGAGAAAAATGTAGGTAATTGAAATAAACACACAACAAACCAAGCTCTGGCCAAGGTTATGCATAAGAACGAAGAAAGCAACCTAACTGACGCCCTAAATGGTTGCAGGAGAAGCCGCTGAACAAGACCCTGCAGCGTGGCGAGGATCCTCAGCTCGACCAGATTCTCTGCGCGTTCGGCACCGTGGCGGAGCACTGCCTGCCGTCATTACTACGTGCTCTGTTCGGCTGGCTCGAGCGGCAGATGGCAGACTCGCCGCAGCTCAGCGAGCAGGCCAAGAAACCGCATCAGGATCTTAGGAACAAGAGGTTACTTGGTCCTTCATAATGTTGCTACATGTATTAAAATTTGTGCCCGATTATAAATTTGTTTTTTAGGGTTTGTGTTTCTGTGGCGTCTTAAATTACTTTGCCTTTTGTTAAACTGTTATTGCTCTCAGCTGGGCAATGTTTTTCCCATACTTCCAAGCCTCGACAAACCTAGTGTGCAAGCGAGAACATGATGCGCTTTGTGTTTGCCAGTAGGACTTGCCGAGTCTGTTAATACACCATATTCAATGATCCTATTTTTTGCTTCTATTGTTGCAAAATGTGCTTTTTATGACTATTTGAATGATTGCGTTAATATTGTGATGCTAACGATGACTATGTTTTCTCAGTATAATCTACATAGTGTCCGGAAGCGGCGCCGGCCCTGAGACGGTAGAACGGAGTTGCGAAGAGTTACAAGCGGAGAGACGAGACCTTGCGGTGGAGTTCCTCTTCTGCCTGGCCCTCATTGAGGTCCTGAAGCAGCTGCCCTTCCACCCGGGGCATGAAGACCTGGTGCAGTATATTGAGAATGTGGCCTTCAAGCGTTTCAACTACAAAGAAGGGTGAGAACATTCAAATGCTACATACTATTTGGAGAGAGTTGTTGCACACTGTGTCTAAGCACAAGCCTTCGTCCATGTTTTTATAATACATTCTTGAAAAATATGTGGTACATGAAGTGGTGGATTTGCAGGTTGCAGTCGAACCCCAACGCGGCGAACGTGCACATTATAGCGGACTTGTACGCCGAGGTGATCGGCGTACTGGCGCAGTCGCGCTTCGGCTCCGTCAAGAAGAGGTTCACGGCTGAACTCAAGGTACAACATGATCGTCTACTCATCAGCCCACATCCCACATCCCACATCCATCCACAGCTATCTCACCTCAAGGCTATAATAAGCCACAGCTACAACGTCTTCTCACTTTAACGCACCCTTTTTTGGTCTCTGTGAATGTCATGTTACAAGTTAGATTATTATATGGATGGATCTAAATCCCTTTATGCCTAAGCATAAAGGTTTTTTTAAGAAACTGTTTTCTTTGTGAAATATGACATGAGTAAGGAGTACTTGTCTTGAGTCTTGAGAACAAGTAGAAGAGGAAGTCATGTTGTGCTCCTACAAGTGAGATAGAAACCGGAAGAGTATAATTATAATATAAAATGTATTTCAGGAGCTGAAGAGCCGCGAGCCGTCTCCCCACACCACACAAAGCATCATCTCCCTACTGATGGGCATGAAGTTCTTCCGCGTGAAGATGGTTCCTATCGAGGAGTTCGAAGCCTCCTTCCAATTCCTGCAGGAGTGCGCGCAGTACTTTCTCGAGGCGAAAGACAAAGATATTCGGCATGCGCTGGCGGGGCTCTTTGTTGAGATACTCGTGCCTGTAGCGGCGGTTAGTGCGTCCATAGAACAAATATATAATAGTTATAGTTATAGCTAAATTGATAAAAAAATCTTACAATGTAATATCATCTCATAAGCTTAAAATAGAAAGGCGAGTTGTAAGTAATGCTACATCTCTGGACTCCAATAGACGCCGCGATATATTACTTACTTGGCTTGGTAAATATTAGAATTTATCCACTATCTAAACGGGCTTATCTGTAGGACAATTTCATAAATTATTGCCCTTGTTTTTGATGGCATAAGATTATTTTCACTGCTACTACATTTCTAAAAAAGTGAAGTAAGTACCTAAGCCGTCAGACAAATACTAGTACTTATAGCATAATTTGCTTCTCCAGACGGTAAAGAACGAGGTGAACGTACCATGCCTGAAGAACTTCGTCGAGATGCTGTACAGCCACACCCTGGACGCGAGCACCAAGTCCAAGCACCGGCTGGCGCTGTTCCCGCTGGTCACGTGCCTGCTGTGCGTCTCCCAGAAACAATTCTTCCTCGCCAACTGGCACTGCTTCCTCGCCATGTGCCTCTCGCATCTCAAGAACCGCGACCCCAAGATGTGCAGGGTGGCGTTAGGTAACTATCTAAACTCGCCTCTTCAAACACTCAAACAGTCTTACTACAGAGACGATAATCATCTGTTATAGTCTTTTTCACATAGGAACGGTTCCGTGACAAAGCTCTTTTATGTTAATTTCTGAAATTCATCATCATCATCATCATGTCAGCCATCTAGTGTGCACTGCTGAATATAGGCCTCCCCCATCGATTTCCACAGCGATCGATCTTGTGCAGCCTGCACCCAACGGCTCCCAGCAGCCTTTACCAGATCGTCTTTCCATCTAGTGGGGGGCCGTCCTCTACTGCGGTTTCCGGTGCGTGGCCTCCACTCGAGAACCTTTCTGCCCCAACGGCCGTCAGAAATTATTAAAAAGGAAATAGACAAAATAATTTTGTTTGGAGTTGTATCTTTTTAGTATTATCACTAGATTTCATTTATTCAAAAAATGTTCAATGTTGTACGTACAGCGTGAAACGTAAAAGTTATATGTGTCAGGGATACGTTCCTACGTGAAAAATACTACATAATATAAACACATGTTTGAAAAACCTGGTGCCAATGCTTGTTATAGTTCGCGTCACGTAAAAAGAACGATGACTGTCATATTGCGCTATGGGCCATTTGACGGTAGGTCGGTGCGGCGCGGGGTGGGGCGGGGCGGGAGGGTGCCAGCGGAGCGCGCTATTGCGGAGTCAGTTGGCATTTGCATTCCGCGCTGTATCCACGTTACGTTTGCTCTCAAAATACCACCGCGCACAAAAGTTTTTAATTACGAAATGGTTTTACATAGAAAATTGAGAAAAATATTTATGACTTATATTGCTATATGAAAAGAGAGGCTGATATAATAATTTTCATATTATAAAACAATGTTCTGAAATGGACCGCAAAGGCAACAAAACATTTCGAGAGTCCCACTACGACTAAAGTGGAAGGAGTTTCAACATACATATCTTTATTAAACATTCTATACGGAATTCAATATGTTTTTAATTCTATTTAATGATAATTCTATCTGACATATTTTGAATTTACCTCAATGAACCAATACACGAAGCCGCATTGCTAGGTTAAAAATAAAACAGTAGGCCGAGTACTTTCGTGCGCGAGTGTACCCATGCGCAAACATATCCCCTCCACTTTTTTTCAGCTTTCTTTTTATGTGACGCGAACTATACGAGTATTAAGAGATAGACACGGCTTTGATAATGTTTGTTTAGTTAAACAGTTGCTAAGCACGGGTTTCTGTTTAGTAAGTGTTTAGTTAAACACGTGTTAGACTAGTATTTAGACTATTTTTTGTAGTACGTTGCAGTATGCTTTGTACTGTCGTATTTTCCTTACGTAAGGATTACTGCGGGCTAAAACGCTATTAATGACCATAATGTATTGTCAACAGAGTCGCTGTACCGCTTACTCTGGGTGTACATGATCCGAATCAAATGCGAGTCCAACTCTGCCACGCAGTCGCGTTTGCAAAGTATCGTCAACTCTCTCTTCCCGAAGGGCTCCAAAGGCGTTGTCCCGAGGGACACTCCGCTCAATATCTTCGTCAAGATCATCCAGTTTATCGCACAAGAACGACTTGACTTCGCGATGAGGGAGATTGTTTTCGATCTGTTGATGGTTGGGAGGCCGATAAAGATAATATTGACACCGGAGAGAATGTCTATTGGATTGCGAGCGTTCTTAGTGGTGGCGGATAGTTTGCAGCAAAAGGAGGGTGAACCACCGATGCCGCGTACATCAGGAACGTTGCCTTCAGGAAACACGCTACGAGTGAAGAAGACTTTCTTGAACAAGATGCTGACGGACGAGACGGCTCGTTCGATCGGAATGAGCGCGTATTTCCCTTTCGTGAGACGAGTGCTGGTTGAAATCCTACGGGCTTTGGACGCACACTACGGCCGTCCGCTCATGCTGACCAATACACAGAATGTGACCAAGGAGCAGGAGATCAACACTGGAGAGCGCAAGCCTCGCATCGACTTGTTCCGGACCTGCGTCGCCGCTATACCCAGGTCTGTCTGCTTCCACTCTGCTATACTTGATAACAATCCTGAATCTGCATAACTGGCTTCAAATTAAGGTTGTGTGGACCATGTTATATAATTATAGCGCGTTCCATTCATCACGTTGTATCCACGTTGTAAAAGGGTTCGGCATAAAACTACTTAAATAAAACTTTTTAACAAAAATTAAACCGCCGAAAGAACTGAAAAGCAAAAATAATAGGTAAACCATTTTTATTTTTTGTGGCTATAATCTACTAATTACTAAATCGGACTAGGTACTCTGTAAAAAGTTATGCGTGGTCATACATTACAATCAGGTTATTAAGACAAAATCGAACGATACCCTAAATGTCGAAATCCATCCACTCGTTTGGGAGATATGAGGGAACAAAGAAATTTAACGCATTATATATCGAATCGACAGATAACGCTTAGACAGCACCTGCGTCTAATGGCATTATTTGCTAAAATTACATACATTTTATGTGAAGTACCGCGGCACGTGAGTTCATGGCATTACCATACTTATGTCAAACTGACGATTCACTATTTCATCGAGAAAATTTCAAGACGTATCAAAATTTTCGATTCCGACGGGATTCGAACCCGCAATGATACGACGATCCTCCTAAAGCCGGAGCCGCCTTTTACCAATTCGGCTACGGAATCCTTGTTCATCGCAGTCGAAATTTTTGCTAAGCTCATATTCTATCGGTTATAGCACCGGTAGCGCCATCGTTTGATAAGTCTTTTCATTTCATTTCATTTTCTCGATGAAATACCTAAGTGTTGTATAACACTATAAAAATAATAAAAAATTATAGATTCACTATTTGTAACATAGCTAGCTAGGAGGGAAGGTTTTTAGAGTTTACAGGGAAACTATCAATCCCTCAGGAATAAAATTTATTTGGGATCCCTTCGGGAGTATATCCTTTCTAATAAAAAAAGAATTATCAAAATCGGACTCCTCTGTAAAAAGTTATGCGTGGACTGACATAAAAAAAAAAAAATACGCGTCGACTTGATAACCTCCTCCTTTTTTTTCGAAAAAGGCCTCTCTAGCAAATAACATCAATGAACTAAACTGTCCAAATTGCTACTATTATCCTTAAACCGAGACAAAATTGTGTTAGTTTATATCCTGGATCTGGAATTACGAAATGTCGTGTTGTAAATGTTTTTATAACTCTTGAGATTTTTACTTTTCCAAATGCAATGATGCTAATACTTGCTCTCATTCAGAAATTAATGCCTGCCAGGAAAAAAGAGTTCATTAACCCACCCTGATGTGCCTCAGACTGATCCCGGAGGGCATGTCCCCGAGCGAGCTGGTGGAGCTGCTGTGCCGGCTGACGGTGCACATGGACGAGGAGTTGCGCGGCCTCTCCTTCCAGTCGCTGCAGACCCTCATCGTGGACTTCCCCGAGTGGCGGCAGGATGTGCTCGCCGGGTTCACGCATTTCCTCGCTAAGGAAGTACAGGTACTATTGTATTTCAAATATAATTTTTGGCTCAAAGGATCAGCATTGCCATCCAGCGTGGTAATGCCGCCAGTGTTTTGGGCACGCTTCCGACTGACAGTGACCTGGATCAGTTGAGCTATCTATAGATCGTTTCTAACGATCCTTAGATAGCTTGACTAATCCTGTTGTATTTTGTAAATATATGTAAATATGTAGTAGCTTAGTTTCTGTAAATAAATGATAATATAATATTAAAATTAAAAAAAACAATAATTTAAAAAAATGAGATTATGTCATCAGTGTCAGGAATTATTTCCGAGTACTTAATAGACATATTCAAAAGCATACCAAACAATGTTTGTTAATTTTGGTTGGACATTCGATACTAATAAAATAATACGTAAGAAAACAGGATCTTGATTGATTGAGTTCACGTTAGAGAGTCAAGAAATAAATATTTAGACTAGACCTTAAAAACTAAAACACTAGTAGAAGAACGAGCTTAGCTCGACCAACATACTTTATACAAATAACCGCACATTTATATGTAGATTGTAGAGATGTCATCATAATAATATGAGCCCAATCGTCAAAGTTCCATCATGTTTCTCATTTCCCTACTAAATAATTCAAAACAATTGTTGTTTCTCGCAGGATACATCCCCACAGCTAGTAGAAAACGGTTTGCGGATGCTGCTGCAATTGGTGACGAGCTGGCGGAACGGCGAGCCTAGCGGAAGCGGGAGCGGGAGCGGCAGCGGCAGCGTGCCAGTCAAGAGCGAATCGCTGGCGCATGTGATCCGTGGCGCAGAAGCGTTGGCACTCATTATGCTGTGTCAGAGCCGAGCCTACCCGCGTCGTCTCGCTCAGCACGTGCTCAGGTAATTATCGATATATGTACGTGCTAGCTAGGTCTGTCAACGCCTTTTTTTTATTTTTTTTTGGAAGACACATAAAAATACAATAGAATCCATTATAGGTTACTTACGAGGCAATTTAAAAGTTAACAAACTTACTAAATACATTACATACAGATATTTATATTCTAATCATTAAATTCACAATTTTGTGAAGTTAGTTTCGAGTTGCAGTATTCATTTAATCGCATTACAACAATAGGCCGCGCTACCGGATTCTAAACTTACTTTAATCCCAGATCATGTTTGGTTCACCATTCGGTATCGACTTAGTCCAGCTAACTTCAGAGAGCTAAAGATCCGTAGTGACTACTGTACGACGTCTGCAGAGAGTCAAAGCTGCTGCTGGAGAGGCTGCAGCTGTCTCGCGAGGAGCCGGCGCTGCTGGACGCGGTGGACGCGCTGGTGCCGCGGCTGGCGGAGCGCTGCCTGCCGCTGCTGCCGCCGACAGAGAAGCAGGCGCTGCTGGCCGCCGCCACGCCCGACCTGGCCTGGCTTGTGGAGCGCAGCCACGCCGTCTGGACCGCAGGTATAGCATCTCACCAAGGCGGCTCTTGCTCTTAATTGATGTGTGAGATGTGTGCGCACATACACGTTGTTTCTGTGTGCGTAAGCTCGCCAATGCGCCATGGACGAGCGAGAGAACATGATAAGCGCCGCCATTTCAGATTCGTATCTTATCTAGAGTTCCTGCTTAGGCACCAGTATCGCTTACGCACACGATGCGTGAGGCAGAAAACCGGAATGAATTGCTTAAACAGAATGATTAGAACTGATGATAAAGTGAATACTCAATTTGTGTTTGTATTTCCAGGTCTGCAGCACGACGAGACATCCTCCAAGAACAGCTGGAGCGGCAGTGCCGCGAACGGTGCCGATCCCTGGGAGGTAATGTTATTGCAGTATACAAAAGTGCCATCTCTATTTTAGTTTAAAAAGATCGCTTAAAGAAAACTAGGCTTTGCTGACTCTGTATCTGTTGGAAAAACAAGTAGAATTACCACTTTGAAGACTTATTTAAGAGGTCATTCAAATCAAATCAAAGTACTTTCTGAATAGATGCTTTTTACTGTGATTTTGATCATCGGTACTTCTGAATAAATTCTTTTAGAAATTGACTGACTCGTTGACATTGACAGGCTAAATGAGTATAAGTTAAGTTGTATGTTGTCGGCAGGTGGTACTATTCGGTCTTCTAGAACGTGGTCGAGTGCCGGCTCGTTGCCCCGCGACTGTGCTGCAGGCGTGGCCGTTCCTTCTCGCCAGGATACACGCTCTGTTCACCATCATCGAACCTGCGTGAGTTGAGTATACATTTCAATAAAGAAATTAATCTGAAATGGCGGTGCTTATCATGTTCTCTCGCTTCAAGCTTCAAGCGCACAACTTCTCACACAAGCTAGTGACGACACTAGTGTACATCAGACGTCATCTTATAAAACAACATGATATAGAATAGAAATAGAAAAATATTTATTTATCATAAATAGGAGTAAAAACTATAAATAAGTTTTTTTTATGTTTTTCAATATGTAGTTATAAGCTTTTAATAGGTAACCGTTGAACGGCTCCTATTCGTAGTTCTAGTTCCTACTGTCATCATATTTTAAAATTTTAGATGATACTTGAACGATAAACCGAGTTTCAACTCAATCGGCCTATTTTCTGAGGAGTTCCGTTGCGCAGCACCTGGCTCAATCATCAGATCAGCTAACTGTCACCATATTATTGCATTGTCACCGAAGACTCATAAGTGTACAAAAATTCAGCTCAATCTGACACCGGGAAGTAGGTAGTCTAATTGAGCTTGCAAGATTTGACCCGAACAAACATATATACAAACATTGCAAGTTAATTAAAAGCTTTTAAAATGCCCTTTCTTCTGGAAAAGTGCGAGCTGCACAAGAGGATACAGTTATTTCCCAGATGAAGATATCAATAATTACATACTACAAAATACAATGTTAAAGCTGGATATTTCACACAGCATCATCGTGCCCCTCAATAACCACCACATGACTGAATACTTATACGTACTTACATCCATTTTTTTAAGTGAAAACGTCCTTAGGCGCGTTGAGCATTTTAGGTCGTAGATGATCAGTCCAAGAAATAAGTTCCTTCGCTCTCTGCACCAAACATTTCCAGAGTGGGGTAATCTGCGCATCAGTTTTTGTTTTTAAAAGATCTTTATTAAACATAAATTAAATAACAAGTACATGCCCTAAACACTGTTTAGGCAGACTTAAACATAACACTGACTCTACAGGCTATTGCACCTTTTAAAGTCTTTAAACAAGATAGGTACTTTGTAAATCGAAGATGCAATGCAATTTATCTAAGAAAATTACGAAGAACGAAGTTTAGGATACACACACACACTTTGTATAGTTTGTGTATTTAACAATATGCATATATACTAGCACTAGGATAACATGGTTTTTTTATCAACTTATTATCGTATCAGTGATGCCGTTTTTTACGCATGATGGCATGAATACCATCCGTCTGGTACTGCGCAAACATATCCGACGCACTGCAGAAACGGGGCAGTCGCAGCATCATCCTTAATATATTATTGTATTGGATGCGCACTGCGCAGGACGTCCATCAATCTTTTTAAATGCCGGACCCACAGACTTTCCGTGTAAAAACTCTGACAATAAGCTTTAAAAACCGAGATTTTAACTTGGTCAGTACAACGGGTAAATCTGCGGACCAGCATGTTACCTCGAACCGATAGAGCCCTACGCTCCCTTTCAATGTCTACATTGTCTTTAAGGTCCGTCGGTAAGGAAATGTCCAAGATATTTTTTTTTTAATTTTGACACGCGATTAATGTTCAAGCCATTTAAGGTATTCTGTTGTCGGGACTTTTACCGGCGGCCTTAAAGACCATGTATTCAGTTTTTTGTACATTATACATGAGACCATGTTTCTATGTGAGCTAACAACAAATATGCTGACCTCACTTTGTGCCGACGACCGAGATGTGCCAAATTCATGGCTTTTATTCGCGCTTATTCATCATGCGTGCGAATAAAGCAAATATAGACGAATTATCCTTCCTCACTTCGCCGAACAACGAATAACGAAGTGTGGTGCCACTATTACTAAAGGCGCGTGACACAGAAATATGCGATGTGTTTCTGGTAGTGTATTATACATTATGTACTTTCCTGTTTCCCAGACCTCCGAATGACAATCGCGCATCGCTGCTCTCTCGAAGCCCAGCGCTGCCGCGGAAACCTGAGAAAGAGAGGGATGGCTATATGCAAGTAAGCATTGTCAAAAGTTTAGAGTTTTAGACGATACGGAAATGGATTGATGTTTGATTTTTCATAATGAAGGAGGCTTAGGAGCTATTACGAATACAGGCTGAACATGATGCCATTTTGAAGGGTGTTTTTGTAGTTATGTAGCGTTCTTCTTCTTGACTTTGACTTTGGTGTTGATGATGTCTATTTAAGTGAAGGGTTTCCTCAGGTGTGGAAGTACTACATGATGATGGCGTATCTGGTGGTGCCCGCTGTGCCAAGCCCCGTGGTCCGCTGTGCCAGCCCAGATCTCAGTCTCAGGTACAGCACGGAAAACAGATCTAGACATTTGTGGAGTAAGCCCTTTTCTATGAAAGACCTTGTACTGCGCATATACGGCTAACTTGACGAATGCCTAGATCAGCCCACTGCAGACTCTACCAACCTCTATCGAGTTGCGTTCGTTCAGTCTTCGGTGTCTTATGTTTGCCCATTCTAAAAAGTGAATATTTTAGTGTAGAGGCTTATTCAAAATTTATTTACCTTGATTGGCGTTAAAGTTATCTGTGTGAAGTCAAATGTATGCGCTGAAATGCTGATACGAATATAATACTTGATTTGCTAAGTGTCCGAGCATCTTGTTTATAGACGTTGATGGTTTCCTATCTGTGCGATGTTTGAATACGATGTGAACAAAGTTTAGTTCAATGATTTTATATATATTGGTGCACGTTTCACACAAATAGAGACGACCAACGTCTACAAAATATAATATCAATAACCAGTGAGTTAGTTACCTTTTTTTTATCTGAATTGTCTTTTTAATCGAAGACGGGAGCTCCTTGAGCAGTGCGTTGCATCTGTGCGCCTCAGTGCACTCAGACCGCACTGGTCCGGAAGCTCCAGCCGAATGCCTTTGATGTTTCAATAAAAATACCAGTTATTGGCATGCATACTTTTTGTCCCTTAACGTAGGAAATTACTACACAATATTTTCAAAGATTTACACAGTATTTATTGCAGTTTACTATTTTGATGATCTATCTACTCGTACAGTACCCCCTACATTGAGAATGGTAATTAATTATAACATGATGTTGATTTATACCCCATGACATAAATCATTGTGATAGCGTTTAAATGTAGAAGCAAACACAATAGGCTATTTTACTTTTTTTTGAAAATTGTTTTAAATCAATCCTGAGGTCAGAAAAACCAGTAGAATTTTTGTAAAATTTTTTTTAAACCGTAAAATGCCTTAAAAATGAATTTTAATTTATAATATATTTTATTTATATGATTAAAGTTATTGAATGTGACCGCGATCACAGCTGTACAAGAAGATAACATTATGTGTGCGTGATGGAGCGCACTTTACGCAATAAGTGTGGTTGTGTTTAAGTTGGTTAGAGTTAGAGTGGTGTGTGTAGCGCGGAGACGGGCGAGGTGAGCTCGTCGAGCGAGAGCCTGAGCGCGCCCGCCGCCTTCTTCACGCTGCCGCTGACGTACGCGCGCGCCCATCGACACCACAAGCGCACGAGGTGCGCCGGACAGCCCTAGCGAGCTCGCATTCATGTCGCCACGCTCTGCCGCCCCTCGCCACTCGCCACTCGCACAGACCGAACCATTGCCATCCTCTATCAGGGTTTCTCAAAGAGGGATAGGGGGTTGAGAAACCCTGGTGTTTGTCATGCGACCGACACTCATCATACATTGTACTGTTTAGCGGCCTTTTATGTTTATTTTTTGTTACGGACACTCGACACATGGAATGATTAGTTAGTATGCATGTACGGTAGACGATGAAACAATTAACACATCCCTCTATGACGACGAGGAGTGTATTGGCGTAAAATCTTGATTAAGTTAGAGACAATATAAAGATCGTGTAAGGCCCGGGCCAGAGAACGTGTCCTAAAAATACTCAAGAAAATAAGCAAAATACAATTTGACCTAAATTGTGCCTACTATGCGTTTGCTGCTTTTGTGAATAACCTTTTTTGACTAAAAATCATATAGAGTTGGCATAGCAGTGCTATAAATATAAATGCAACGCATTTAGTAGTTTACGTTTGCCTCATTGATGCGTGATAAACTTATGCCATCGGCAAGACGTCTGAGCGTCTTAAAGTAATAAATAAATAAGTAATAATAGCGATTGCGCCAGCCATAGGACCCACTTCTGAATTTGAAAGAGATAGTGCGACACTGGAAACCCAAATTTGAATAATTAGAATTACCGAGTGTAAGATGAATATAGTCCTAGGGAAAGTTATTATTTGAGCTAGCTGATGTGTTGAATATACATGTATTGTATTTTAGCTCTTCAGTATGTACTTGAGCAAGCTTGTTGGTTTACTAAGGATATTATTGATATTCCTCCCTCAGTATTTATGTACCTGCTTCGTTTTCAGCTACCAAAATAGAAAAAATACACATCCAATTCCTTCAATTGTTTTGAGATAAACATCAGCTGCTAATGTATCTATAAGCTCTATTTACGAGTATAAGTATTTAATAAAACCCCACGTAATTTAGTATGTATCTGGAGTAATTACCAATATCGAATGTCATGGTCAAAGTGATGAATTGGCACAAGTAACTTCATTGTTCGGTATCGTCCTACTATGAAAAAAAAGACTCCGTAATCGCTCAGATTTCTGGAGGTCCAAAATAGAAAATGCAGGTCCTATATTAATGATACAATTCGTCACTTTGTCCAGAAGTGAGTAACGTAACAGTACTCAGTGTACATACGTTTTGTTTTGGCTGGACAGTGCACTCTTCCTTTCGGCGTGCCCGGAGACGCTGTGGGGGTATGCACCTCGAATCCTCGGAAGCCACAAATTAGTGGAACATTGATGGATTTATGCTAACCGCTAATTCAGTAACAAACTAGTATTTCAATTAATTTAAATAAATATCTATACGTATTTACAGTACCTACTTGATTCAGAACATAGAATTCAGTCTTCATTTTAATTTCAAATCTTCTAAACTAAATTCAAAATTCAGTCTCCATTTTAATTTCAAATCTTCTTGTTCTATATAGTTCTTTCGAACCAGGCAGTGTGGTGAAAGGTGTTTAGAGCACACTCCTCTTTTGTTAATGAAACTTATCGAAGTTGCGCGAATGTTTACAACCCTGGTACTGTAAGTATTGTGTAAAGATTATAGCCGTGTTCGCTGAATGCTATTGAAGTCTAATTCCACTGATTTATTTCATTCCGTGTTCGGAAATCCATTGTAATCGTTTATATGTTTTGAACGTTTGTGGCGTCCTAGCGAATTTGTAGATTTAATTTATCTGTGAAAATTATTTAGGCTGTTTATAAAGTTTATGTTATACTTTAGATAGTTTACATATTACCTGTTTATTAGGCACATGATAGTGGGGATTAATAATTTTAAGATAGCCCAATATTGGCAGGATCGTATCGGAACAACTGCCTAGACTCGTAACAACTGTGCTAACTCATCGTAGGATAGACATAGGATTGGCATATAGGAATTTTGTAAAATCAATATTCGTCTAAATTTAAACCAAATCAATTGGTGCCGATATCATAATGATGGGCTCATAATTCAATCCATTCAGTCAAACTTGTGTTTCATAAAAATACATTTGGATTCTCATTAAACCCATTGTCATGTGGTGTAACTGCGATGCATACTGGTATCATTCAATGTTGTGATGCTATTTGGAGCTTGTGAATGTTTTTATTCGTATTTGTACTGGCTTTCAGATGTTGCTAGTTTTTAGCTTTTGGTGTTCTAGAATAATACTTGCAGGAAGCTAGGTATATCTAAAAAAATTAACTAATGATTGAATACAATAACCAGGAATTAAGTTGTAGCTACCTGTACTTGTGATGTAATACCTAGACTGAGCAATAAAAGATCAATTAAAGGCGGTAAAATAAAACAAGAGGCTGTCATGATAACACAAGATATAGAGATCAGTTTCCTATCAAACATGCTTGTAATAAATCAGTGTTAGCTTTCTAGTTTCTAGAGAAGTAAGTAACAATGTATTAATTTACAAGATACTTTTGATTGTTACATAGCGACATCGTTTGTTGTGCAGAATTATAAATAGCACAAAAGCGCTTAAATCGCGTTACACACTTAATATGCAAGCTTGTTAACTATTTTGATTATCAAATGAAGAGGCGAAGAGTACTCTCTGTATTCTGTCCATGTAGTTGGCTTCCATTCACTCTGCCGTCTGAATTATATGCACAAGTCAGCTTCAGTGTCGATCAGTTAATATTCGATCTCATGCTTATTGAAAGCTTGGTAATGACGCCCTACAAAGGCCCTTACAATTAAAAAATCTGTATATCTTAGGAGTTACATTATGGTCATTTATGAGGCCAAAGAGCAGAAAGAGGGCGAAATAGTAATTACTTGATGTTGAACACTTAAAATAATTAATAAAAAATATTTGTAGCATTATCGCGCTGAAGCTGACTGTCGTATCGGGAATCATATTCCGAAACCATACCTTTACTATTGATTGAGTTGCTATTAGACCGAAAAGTTTGTGACACTTCCAAGATCACCAGGCGAATTTTTACGGACCAAAAGTTGATATACTTCATATAACCCGGTTCTTTAGAGAAGCTAATTTGAAATTGCAGCGCTTATCAAGTTATTTTGCTCGCACAGAGTACGCCACCAGTGTGCAAGCGAGAGAACATAGATAAGCGCCGCTATTTGAGATTCGTTTCCTTATTAGCGCGTTTACACGCTGGCAAGCCTCAGTGAGCCTAGTGTTCAAGAGAAAGAACTTAATAACCGCTCGGAGTTTGCCAGGTTTGGCAAGCGTATAAACGCACCACAACGAATCGGGTTTCAAAGTTAACGTCAAACGTCTGTCGATCTTGGGTTGTAACAAGCTACTGCCGGGATGTGTGCTAGTGATATGTGTGTACACAGCTCGTCCCCGGACTCGCTGAGCGAGCGCAGCGGCGGCGAGCCTCGCAGCGCGGCGGCGGCGCCTGGCTCGCTGCACAAGCTGGCGGTGCCGCTGGCGAGGTGCGAGGTGCCTGAAGTGAGGGATGCGGCTATAGTTGCCTGCGGGAATATCAACCCGGAGGCGCTAAAGTTAGTACCTTTACACATCATTATTACAACAGAACTCAAAAGAAACACTCCGCCCGCGACTTAAATACTTTCATTACGGGTAAATTATTAACAGGGTCAACGCATTAAAGCATTTGTGAAGTTAGCAGTGGCGCTTTTTCATACATTGGGTACTGCGAATAGAAACGGCTAACTTCACGAATGCTTAAATCCATTAGCCGCAGAGTACACAAAGACACAAACACAATATAGTTTAATATTTTTACACGCGCTCTTTTTTTGTTAGAACGAGGACTAGGACTGTGAATGTCAAAGTTTGTGGGCTTAGTTTTTAGAATTTTTTATAAAGTCTTAATAGCTGTATTAGGAAAGTATGATTCTTGAAATATAATGTTAGCAGAGGCTACTTTTTTCCCGGAAAAAATATCAATTGAGTTTTGTTATAGCGTGATCTGACTACACTATAATAATAATGTTTTTCTTCTCCAGAGATCTGATGGAAGAACTTGCGCCGCTACTCCGTGAAGCAGTGGACAGGAAGCAAGAGAACATGCGCCGGCGCAGACGTCGTGATGCATTGAGACTCAATCTCAATAAGATGTTACTACTTATCGCGCAGAAGAAAACATTCGCTAACAGGTTCGTTGATCTGCTTGGAAATGTAATTTGTATTGCAAACTAATATTTGTGCTTTGGATGATACTACAATAATTTGAGATCATACAGTTGAAATACCTAGTAGTAGTTCTTTATTACATACAACATAACGAAAAAGACGAATTTTATAAAAAAAAATATGATGATGATTATCATGATCGAATCGAAATGTAAACAAAAACATTGAACATTTTACAAATAAAGTCGACCACTGGCGGAAATGTACAATACACGTGAGAGCAGCCGCGGGCGGCGCCGCTGGTTCTGAATATACTCGTACATATAAACATTAATACAGTACTTCAGTACAAATATTGTGCGTATAGTTTCGTATTTTCGAATATAGTGCCAAACTGCCAAACGAGTATATATTTCAGCGCAAAGAAGTAGGTATAGATTTAAAGAGCTACTATTATAAAATGTTTCTTTTTGTAGTGCAAAAAAAAATGTCACAAAGATTAGTTTCACAAAATATTAGCATTATCAACTGAGCGCTTTCGCAGCTTCGGAGGGCACATTAAGTTCTCGAAGTAATGGTTATTATATTTAGTGCACAGTGGAATAAACAACACTGTATGTATATTGTGTTTATGCACATAAATGGTAACGAGTTCACAAAAAAATAGCCACCTATCTCAATAATCAAATTCGATTCCAAGGGGGACTGTAACAGCTCTTTTTGATTCCATACAACGTTGACACACGAGCTCTCTGCGTCGAGGTTAGCTGTGTCGCTCGCCGATCTTGTAACTAATTACGTTTCTATGAAATTACTGTGAGACGTATTTGTTTGTGATTACGTTGAAATGACAGGTGCACTAATTAGGACTTGTACTACTGTACGTTATTATTTGTTCCAGTCCGTCCGCGTTAGAAGGCGGTAGACTCCACCCCGCACTGGCCGAGTACTTAGAAGGCGCGAGACAGAGCCTGGAGGCGGACGCGGAGAAAGACGCGCCGGCTGCGCAGGAGCAGCGGCTCACGTTCGCTGACTTCCTCACTGAGCTCATCAAGAGCTTCCCACGTTAGTTATACAATGGTTCTATAATAGTTAACAGCGATACCAAAAATAGCAGTTTTCGCTAGGTTGTCTCTAAAAGACAATCATACCTTTCGTAGTAGATTTGAGACCTTGGTTTCACATTACCTACCACTTAAGTTCCAGTGATTGCTACTTTATCACTTTAATCCCACTTTTATGAGGGTTTCTCTCACTCTGTTTAAATGCAGAACTCATCAGAACCAACGAAACAGTTACCGCTATTTATTTTTACATGAAGATACTACGCACCACTCCGCGGACCCTTTAGCAAATGCAATATTGACATTGTAATGTCATTAATAATAATAATATATAATGCTTTATTTGGAACAACATTACAATATGAGCAAAGATACAGTAGAAAACGTTGACTGCCGCAAAAGTTAAAAAACTGAGTAGCGGAGTCAGCGCTCTTCTCCAAAAGATTGGATATTAGAGGTTCCAACGTAGCTATGTAGTAAATATTAAACCAAAGACTTAATCTAAACAGGAAAGTTACATCTAACTTAAACAATTTCAAGAGTATGAAACTAAGTGTAAGTGTATAAAGTGAATGTGTGTGCGTGTGTGTGTGTATGTGTGCGTGGTGTGTGTGTGTGTGTGTGTGTGTGTGTGTGTGTGTGGAGGGTGGGGGGGGGGGGTTAAGTGTGAATGTGTGTGGGTGGGTTTAGGTGTGAGTGTGTGTGTGTGTGTGGGTGTACGAAGCGAGTGAGTGTGGGATTTGGGTTTGTGTTGTGGTGTGTTTGAGAGATTATTCCGAAGACAGACATATTATTAATAGGAGATAAAGGATTATGATTTATGACAATGATGAATGTACAAAAAGAGAAATGTTCTATGAATCATTTATTGAATAGGTTTAAGAAGTAATTCCGTTTCGTCGTAAGTGAGTGTCATCAGCCATGACGTACATTTTATATACATATTCCAGTGGAGATGCACCACTCGCTACTGAAGAAAGAACTGCAGCGCAGTCTGTTCACTCTGTTCGGCGCGTGGTGCGGGCCGCTCTCCGCCCCGCTCGGCGCGCCGCCGCCGACGCCGCTGCCGCCGCCGCCACCGCCCGACGTGGACGAGCGGCTCACTCTCTCCGCTCTCAGGGTACATACGGACAGACACTACTTCATGCTGGCATATACTACTACATACGAACTATCTGACATAATGGCGTACGACCACACACGACAACACTACTGTGTTGTGAGATACTTCTCACACTACCTCATACAGTGCACTATGTACTACATACTGTCAAACACTGCAACGCAACACTAACACATACCACTACACTACTACGCACTACAACACACTATCACACACTGCCATACACTTCGACATTCACCCTGTACAAAGTAATGAAATCACAAACTATGTAAATAACTAACATTTTGTTTGACAGGCGATGAGCGCGCTTGTATGCTGTGGCCCTTGCTTCGCGCCCGCCGCTTTGGCTGAAGACGGCTCTCTCTACCCGTGGCTCAACGAGATGCTCAGCTCCACCAATGAAAAGGTATGCTTTTTAGTTTATAATACTTGAAATAAATAAAATTATAATTATAATTTTTATCCTACAAGAAATTATTTGATCTGATAGTATTTATAAATACTGTTTAGTGTTTGAAGTATCTTTTTTGCCCACTTGAGCTGAATAGGGGAGATGACCCGTGTACCCACTGGCTTGACCCACCGGTGGGTCTAGGGGTAATTCGGATCTGGCACTCGCCGGCCGCTACCGCGACACGCTTCGCTCGGCTCGTGCGTGGTTGTTCACTATACAACTAACCACTCGACACTTCGCTCCTCGCAAACTATGCTATAGGTCTGTTAGTTGTAATTCCGGAATTACCCCTCGACCCACCAGTGGGTCCAAGCCAGTGGGTACACGGGTCACGAGCTCTAAATAGCTTGAGAATGGATGTCCTATCCAATGACGAGGCGCAAACCTAACGGTTCTAACCTTGAACAACAATCATTGATCTTGTCATCGCTAAATGTGCAGATAGGTCCTCGTAGAACAATAAGCCCACACGTTAGATATCAACTCGAGACGTGATAACAAAGACTTGTATTTCGTGTGTCACAAAAATAAAACACCACGGCTTTTAGGCATCTTGGTGCATCTAAACAATATATATCAGTGGTTTAACTTGCTAGCCTGCTAGCGTTAGAACACGCCAATGGATCACCCCCTTTTTAGATTTGATAATGCGCTTGGCACTTGTTTACTTAGCCCTGCAAGTGTTTGTTCCGACGACAGTTTTATGTCAGGGGTTGTTTAGATTCAAACACTTTCAATAGCTGACCTACATTAATTTTTATAGGAAGAACCTGTTACGATGACATAACGTAGAAAATAAAGATTCTAAAGAGAGTGAATGTGACAAAAGACGTATTGAAGGTCGTAGCGAGAAGAAATTCGCTGTCTCTTTTAACATGGAAGCTGGCTGAGCCTATCCACTAACTGACCGGTCAGAACGACTAAGCTAAGCAAAGCTAAGCTACACCACGAGCTCTTCGTATTGATTATGATGAATACTATTCCCTGTTAGATATACGAGGTGGCGTGCGAGACGATAGTGTTACTCCTGGAATGTAACCCCGACATTGGCCCACTGTTGGACTGGTGCGTGGACAAGTGTTTCACGGGCGCCCCGCGCATCGCCGACGGCTGCTTCATGGCGCTCGCGGCTATCTTCAGTGCAAGGTCAGTTAAACCATACGAATGCTATTCTACCTGACTGTAAAGCGTACAGATTTCACTGACTCCCACTTTTCTACTCAACTATAAAGCCTACCAATTTGGCTCCCACTTTTTATGCGACAGTTAGGATTGTAACTTAGTCTGCACTGTAAATCAAGCCGCTACTTTTTTAAGAATCAAGCTGAGGCTCAATATTTACAGCAAGTGTGTGTATGTGTATCCATCTCTGAGTCGAAAAATTGTTCTCTAATATCAGCAATAATTAAAAGCCAACGATTTCTAAAAAGTAATCAGAATGTCTGCAAGACACACCTTGTTCACTGTTCACGTTCACCCTTTGTTTAGGATAAGACATACTAATAAGCACATATGGAGCTCGCAAATGAATGAAATAAAAAAATATCTAATTGAAGTGTTTGCGATGCGGAACCACAAACGTATGCAAAATACAAAAATGAAAGGATGCAGTTACCAAGCTTGCTCCTAAACAAGTCTTCATTAGGTCGGCCAACCCTCCCGATTGAGGCATCGGGTACTCGCAAATAAAACATGGAAGCAAATAAGTTGCCCTTCCAGGAAATTAGACGAACATTATATACGGTCAGCGTCAAACCGCCTTATTAGGCGCCTTATTACCAATTTGTGACGCTGACTGTACATAATTGAACAAACTCGCATCCAAACATGACTTGACTTGAATCTGGATTTGCTTACATTTACTTCATCGCTAGACTACCGTTTAAAATCGATCTTATTTCCTGGAGTTTGAGATCCTTTAGTTAAGACCTGCACAGCGCGGCTCACTTAGTTTTGGGTAATTATGTAGTTGGCGCTCGGCTGGCAATCCTCAACAGTCGGCCGTGGCCTCAGGCACGCTCCTGCGCCCCTGCCCGCGGCAGCCGCCCCTCGCCGACTGCCTTCGATTTAATCCTGTACATTCCCTTGTTAAGCCCCATTGCAAGCCGCAATGATTTTTGATTCACTTTTTCAACTGATGTATAAAGAGATCCGCCATTTTTTGCAAACATGCGACGAATTATTGTTTGTTTGAACTTCCCTTTGATTGAGAAATGAAAAGTCTTATCAAAATTTTCGATTTCGACGGGATTCGAACTCGCAACGATCAGACGACCTTCCTAAAGCCGGAGTGCCTTACCATTCGGCCATGGATGTTTCGTTACTTAATTGAATTCAAAAAAACAAAATCAAACCGGGAAAAATTTATTTTATCGTTTTTTTTTTGCACGCTGTTACAAATGTTTTGCTCGTGGTATCAAATATTCACCCGTACGACGGTTTCGTTGTGATCACATGATCATCTACCTATTTGCCTACATTTCGTGGTATAGAATTTTCGTATGTTCCAGACTTCTATGTTTGTCATATTTTCACGGCTGCATGATGTTAGTTTTATCATATGAAAAATAACAGTTGGCGTATACAGGGTGTAAAAAGACGTCTACCGAAGCCGAAAGAGCATTTTCCGAAAAAATCATTGTATCCGGAGAAAACCGATTTCGCATAGCTGGTCGAGCGTATGTACTGGGCGCGTTTTTATAGATAGTAGATTGCTGGATTTTGAGTTTTTCTGTTTTTTTCCTTTTATAAATTAAATGATTAGGTAGGTATGGTCTTATTGTGTTGTACTAGTAGCAAACAACTATAAAATGACGTAGCTAAGTCAAAAAAAATTTCGTTTTTTTTTTCGATAAATATGTTCAGAATCATGGTCTGATTGCAATCCCTCAGTTTTCGGTAGCAGTCTTTTTACACCCTGTATAACTCGAAGACTTTAATTGAAACATTGTAAATTACCTACGAACTCTAGCATCCAAAAAAAAGTATTGTTACACACATAAATCCCCGTTCCGTGATCGTACGACCATGAACAAGCTTTTTTATTGCTCGTTGTTGAATTTATAATAAATAGTCTTTGGGAAATGCAAAGGTAAGTAAGAACGTATAGGTGGACCGCCGTGGCTCTTGGCCCGGATGTTTGCTGGGCGTGGCATGCTAATCCACTAATGGTGACATGTTTGAGTGATCACCGCGCTACCGCCATCGGCTTCGGTTTGATTGAGAACGTGTGCCGCTCAGCTCAATCTTTTCACCACTCACAGGGTATTAGGATCATTTACGATTTGCTCTTTCCTCCGGTGAACTTTTCTCGAGCTTTGAACATCTAAAGTGAAAACAGAGTAGGTAGGTATTAATTAGGCGGTGCACGTGTTTAGCACGCTCGCGGCGCATGTCGGGTTGCAGGATGTGCCGAGCTGCGCTGACGTCTCCCTCCTGTCATTATCAATGAGCCGGGATATAATCTCATGACCCCTACTGAATTACCTTTAAAGAGTTTTAGTTCCATTTTACTACACTAACACTGCACTTACTACTACTACACAACTGAACTCGAAAATAGAGATAATAATAATAGATAAAATAGAGAGCGTTAAATATGTTGGTTATTATAACCGCGTTACAGGTAGCAATAACTAGCCTGTCGAGCGACCACTACATAATTACCCAAAACAAAGTGAACCGCGCTGTGCAGGGCTTAACTTAAACTTTTTTAACCCACTTTAACCCAAACTCCAGGCAATAATAAGATCGATTTTAAACAGTAGTCTGGCGATGAAGTAAATGTAAGCAAATCCAGAGTCGAGTCAAGTTTGGATGCGTGTTTGTCCAATTGTGTACAGTCAGCGTCACCAATTTGGTAACTAATTTGTCATTTGCTTTCCCCAGCATTTATATAACTTAAATTATTAAAATGAATTAACCGAAAGTCAAAAAGATTCGAAATCACTTATTTTGAATGTGCATCGTTTTTACGAGCGAAATGTAGGAATTATTATTGGCCAGTCGAACAGTAAATAGATAGAGAATGCGGTTAGTTGGTCCAGATGCAGCGGTGACGGCGCTATTGTCGGACATCTCCGCCTGCAGTCGCGCTGGTTAATTAATAAGTTAGGACAAGCTCTTGCTTAGTACTTAGCGAGAGTTCCCAGGAAGTGCAAACAACGTGCTTCACCTAGCAATCGGCTACCGGACTACCGCATAACTTCTCTCGGGATAAGGGCAGGCAAATTATGATAACTTCTGAAGTTGGTGGTTTTGTTCATCCAACAACGTTCCATTAAATCCCATGCCATTTTCAATTCGATGTTATTCGATCCGAGTCTGTATCGTCGGTTATTTCTTTTATACTGACTCGTTCCATTTAGCGATATGTTATACTCGTACTATAACAGGGTTCAGTACAACTCACGAAAGTGAAACTTTTAAACCATAATTAACATTTTGTGAAGCCTACCCAGTCAACAGAGATGATATAATTATTAATTAATATCGGGTACACACGCACGCACATACCTTTTTTGTTGAGGCCTGAGGCGAGCAGACAGCTTTCTTTTTGCTCTATGTAGGTAAAGGGGTGACGTGGGGTGACGTATTAGAATCTTATTAAAAAGTTTTTAAAGTCGGGTTTCACCACCTCACAAAAGTGGCTCAGAAAACACTGAAAGATACAGTGCCTCTGCAAATTCCAGGCGTTTATTAGATTATAAATATAAATACTTTACAAATACATAATCCATTGGCCAGGATTTGTGCAATTATATTAGTGGGATAAACGCAGCTTTCACTAAATGCAGATTACACTATGAGTCCTCCGTCAATAAATTTAGAGAACGGTCATCGTTGCGATTCCTGTGCCTTTCCTTTGTGACGGGGAGTCGCCGAGGGTGATCCCTCCGGCGACGACCGAGGCACGGACCATCAGGCTGCTCTCATTAATACTTGTAATATCCCGTGTTTACTGTACAACACAACTACCCTTACCAAAATCCAAAGACAGATAACGCATATTTACATTTCAGACACGCGTTTTATGTGATTCTTAAAAACATTTTATCAAATATAAAATTAAGCAGTATCCTAACTTTAAGCAAAGGTAATATTTGTATACGAAGCAACTAAATTTCGCCTCGAAAAGGATTTGTTTGCGAACAAGCTGTACTATAAGTTTGTTAAAGTCTAGTGAATAATACATTATGGATAGATAAAGTTTGTAGAGAGTTTAAATCACCTCGTTCAACAGCGAACTTATAAGTCAAAGCTTAGAAAGGAGTTACATGTCTAAGCGGTCGTATTATGTATGAGCCGAAATAAGAACTCATTTCTTCTTATTTCTATGAAATAATTTCGTTTTCTTGAGCCTTTTTTGGTTACTTTTTTTTTTTTATTTAACCTATGCTGTCCCACTGCTGGGCAAAGGTCTCCCCCAATTCCTTCCAACCATCTCTCTCCTTTGATACTTACATGAAAAAAAAATATTATCGTTGAAATAAAAAATAACTTATACTCGTATTAAAATTGCCGCAAGGCTTGCGTCTGGACGAGGTGGATTATTGTATGTTGCATTTTCGTATTCATTTACAAAAGCAAATATTATTTCTGATTTCAATCACCGACGTCTATGTAAATAAAAGTTGAAATTAAAACTACCTCTCAAATTGTAATAACCTGGCCGGCCGCGTACGTATCATGTTAATAGTAGTTATAATATTGCTGTTAAAAAATAATTGTTGGCCATCGGCGAATAGGGTTGCTATTCGCCCATGGCCGACAATTATTTTTCGTAGGTAGTAAAAGGGCAACACTATATCATAGTCTGGTTTCGGTCATCAAAGTGTAAACCGCAGCCGAATAGGGCTGCCAATATGGCTTTGTAATAATTATACCCATGTAGGGGTTTGCAGTTTGTTATCAAAGCTGTTGCAGTAATCTGATTTCAAGACCATTAGGGCTTTCGGTAGGCTCCATATAATTGCTACACATGCATTTTATGAGGGCTGCCTGCTGTAGGCGGGATTTGTTTCGGTTGTATTGTTTTCCGCGCTATTGACGGCGGCGTACGTGAGCTGCACGGTTAAAGCCCTATGCATCACTTTCAGCAGGAATTTTGATTTTGCTGCTATTGATATGGCCCGCCGTAGTTTATTTGCTCGTATTTTCGTATTGAATAAAAAATAGTTCGACTTCGGTTTCAGACTGCATGGCGCATGCCAGCAAACAATAGCTTCATTAAAACGAATATCAGACACTTTTCAATTTTCAGTTGTAATCTTTTACAAAATGATTTCGATGTAACATTGCTCATCAAACATATTGGTGAATAATGCCGTCTGTATAATGATAGCAGCTTGAATTATATGTTTCGATATAGTGATTTGAATTAAATGAACCGTAAAATATGATGTTCCGTAGACCATGATTACTTTATTTATAGCTAATTGGAGGTACAAGAAAACAACGACTAAATTAAATAAAAAAAAACAAATCCTGAGCTTCACAAACGCTATTAATGTGATTGCAACTAAATAGTTTACATAGAATACAGAAGGTAAGTTCGCAAATAAGTAACCACTTGTGCCACAAGTCCCCCGAGTGATTGTGAGAGACGTTTTAAGGTCAGGTGGGCCGGCAAGGTCCCAGTGGTTCGCGAGGGCGACAAGTAGCTCCATTATCGCTCGTTCGACTCCCTGTTCATTCCTGTCATACTGAAATTAGAACGTGCTCTTGAATTAGGCATTGTCTTGTATACTGGATGTAGGTTAAACGCTCGCGAAAACTCACTAAAACGGAAGCATCATACCATGCTTATCGATTCTAACCCAAAAAAGGAAAAAAAAGTATCTTAAGGCTTATATCATTTTTATGTTAGGATTTTAGTACGTCATGGTATTAAAATATGAGGTACCTACCTATCCAAAGAAGTAATATTGTATTAGCTGAGCCGGCAAACTTCGTTCCGCCTTAGAATCAATTTGGGCAAACTCACTTACTCTAGTTTCAGATCCGAAATGAAAGCTTCAGTTTTACTTTTAGATTCCTTAATAACTAAGTTCTTAAACTAATGTAAATATATCTAAGTAATTTTGAGTAGGCGACGTAATTAATTAATTTGCTTGTTGGATAGATATATTTACATTATTTTAAGAACTTAGTATAATTAGTAAGTATAATTTTTTGCTTATCAGTTCTTTCGGTGGTTTAATTTTTTGTTAAAAAGTTTTATTTAACCATTTATTCCTAAAAAACACACTTTATACTATTTGTAAACATCATTTTTAGACTATTTTGGCTGAAAATGTTTAATGAAAATATTATGCAATTATTTTCTGCTCTTAAAAGTGTACCTACTCGTAATAGTTTAGTAAGGCACTAAGGCATGCTTGTGAGGTGTGGTACTGCAGCGGTGTTCCTCCGCAGGGAGTACCCGTGCGACCACTACACGGCCATCATCAACGTGACGCTGATGTGCACGGGCTGCCCGCGCGCGCCTGTGCACGAGAGTGCTCTGCAGCTGCTGCAGCTGCTCGACAAGCGCTTCTTCGGGGCCGTGGGCCCACTGCCCGCCGCTGACGACGACTCTGGTGAGTTTTGTCTTACATTCATTCAAACTGGATTGTTAGCGTGAAAGTAGATAAAATTGTCAGCATCTTATTAAATCATATGAAAAAATGCCTTTTACATCTGTACTAGATTATCTGCACAGCGCAGAAAGCAATATACCTACACTCAACTTGAAGCAATCTCGTAACTTGCATATCTCACCCGTCTCGTAAAATGCATTTGGTATCCGAATACTTATGACGTTATAATTTAGTTCGACGTACGATGTTGTCAAAATATGTACCTTCACCTTTAGGAATTGTTTTTTGTATGTATTTTGTGTACGTATTAATTATTAAGCCGAAAGCACAATTCTTTCTTAGCTTTGCACTACTTAATTCAAATAATCTAATATATACATGTGTCTTCGTTTTGTTTATAAAAAGAAGATAAAAAAAAAACGTCTCTAAAAAGCAACTAATTGTGTAGTCCTAAAGATCTGATGGTGTGTTAATAACTCGGTAGCTACATCTGCCGACGAACTAAACCTCGAAAGTGACGACGGACTAAATCCCGCTATTCAAGGTCTTGTGGTTATTTTCTTTAACCTCGGTGTACATTGAGGTCACCTATAAATATTGATTTTTATTGGATGTATAATTTGAAATAACTGATGAAGTGAAAGGACAAAGGAAGGAAACATCGCTCCAGTCGAAACTTGGATGCAGGTTTGATTTTGCTTTTACAGTTGCTGTCTTCGTGTTCATATGTATGTTAACTAACATGTTATATTAGTTTTATCCAAAGCGCGGCTTGTAAAATATGTTTTCAGACAAACGCGTAAGTTTACTCTTGCTGATTTTCTTTCGAACCGTAGATTGTTAGAAAAGGCCTTCAAGCGCGAACCGTGTCTCGAGTTACAACTTGTTAACTAATTTTCCGTAAAAAATGTAAATAATAACATTATTTAATCCAGGTCCCGGTCCAGGTCGATCATATATCTCTATGATCGAAGATCCAAGTTTGAGTTTGGTTTGCGAATAAGACTTTAGTTTGGATTAGATATTCTATCTATACTATATCTATCTATCTAATCAGCCCAAATCCACCCAATGCTTAGTATAGGCCTCCTCATTATCACACCGTTGTCTCCGATGTTAGGTATACCCTTTTGTTATAAAAAAAAAACCGGTTCATGACTGTATCTCCAAGGTGCGGTAGACATTCTCTCAGATCATTTATATTATTATGTATAATACATAGTTAAATATTGCTATGATGAGTGGTTTAAAATTATTCGGATAATGAACAAAGAGTTCATGAATTCAAAGCAACTTGCTTTGAATTTATGTTTCAGCCAGCCATCTCGAATTCAAAATGTTAGTATTTCAAAATATAGATAGCCTTCCAAATTCACAGCCTAGCAGCCCAGCGAACACTCGATCAAGTAAAATCGAATGTTCTGCTTCAATAATTTCTTGTTATTGAAATATCCGCTTAAGTTCTCCCCTCGCCGTTACATTTTGGTATTTAATTTAGCTGGAGATAACTCTGAATATTCTGTTAAGGACCGATTGTTGATATTCACTGATTTGTAACATTTGAAACAAAATATTTTGTTGCAAATATATTTCTCAAAACAATAAAGCAACCTACATAACCTACCTTCAGTGAGAACCTACCTGACCGAGAACTGATTCAAATGAGCCTTAAAACCAAAGACTAAATTAAAGCAATTTAAAATGAGTTCAATACTCTTCTGAATGTGATGATACTGAAGCTTTTCACCCGTGAAATTATTGTTGAAATTGGATGAGTTATCTGAGTTCATAGAAAGTTAAACTCGTATCTTATATTAGTAAGGTAAGTATAGATTGATATAATACCGATAGTATTTGTTTGGGCTACGTTGTTCGGGCTGCGCGGTGCTCTGGCGAGGTCCGACGCCGGGAGCGGCAGGCGGCGCGCGGCGCGCGGCGGTGGCGGGGCGAGCTTCTACTAATTGGATCAGATTCGCCGAAGCGCCGGCAAACACGTAATTTCGTTACCACCTCAAAATTATATCAAGTTTTTTTTTAGAGTCCAGCTCGGCCGTGCATCGACGCGTTACAATTTTCATAAAACTTAGGATAGGATATCCGATCGATACTTCGTTCTTTACTGTTTAAGTCGCGAAAGTTAAAAATGTGAGATAAGTTCTTTACCGTGGAATATTGAGATTGTCGGGGTTTTAGATTTCTTATGAGTGTACGTCGTACTACGTCTACGTCGAACGTCTTACATTTTACATTTTCCTGTAAAAATGTAAAATTAATTACAAAACTGAGCCATGTCCCTCATGCATGAGTAACAATTATTTGCATTAGTATTCATTAAAAGAAAATAACACAAGAAATAGTTATGTAGTTTATTTCGTAAATAATTTTCACTGGACCCCGGCAAAGCTTGTATCGCGGTAGTCCGGTAGTAATTTCATTGATGCACGCCCGGGGTCGGAACTTGTAACTTTCGCATTGGAAGTTGAGTCTATTCCTATTAGGCTACCAAATTCTTTTTACAATGAATGTGTAATTATAATAATAATTGTTTTGTCATTATAAGTACTACATTAGTTATACGAGTAATCCATCCTTATTCTACACTCTTTCTACTTTTCAAAAACAATAATCTATTTTTCAACACACTTGCTCATAAAGTGGCTTTATGGTCACCGCAATTAGGCACATAATGACACCCATAATCAAACTGTGACTTTTTCATTACTATAACTCACTAGTGAGTAATAGATTTTTGAAGTGAAAACTTCTTTAGGCGCGTTAGCGACATAGAGGAATTAGTTTTGAAATGGATAAAAATCTTTGGATTCAACTAAGACGCTGTCACTTGACCTAAGATGCTTTAATGTCAAAACGCTAAGACGCTTTAATGTCAAAACGGTAAGACGCTTTACTGTCAAAACGGTAAGACGCTTTACTGTCAAAACGGTAAGACGCTTTACTGTCAAGACCATAGATTTAGCATGGTACCTTTTTATGGTCAAGACGCTAAGACGCTCTAATGTCAAGACGCTGTCACGTGAACTAAGGCCACACATATCAACTAGCACATCATAACAAAAATGTTCGTTCGACTTTAAAGGCGGCCGCGTGTTTTTGCGCGATCTAGAAAACGACCAATTTTAGTCGCGCCATCTAGTTATAAATTTCAGAACTACTTTCAGTAACTGTTCTACACTGCATAAAGTTTAGGAATAGAGCTTTTGTTTACATTTAGATTAGATAGGTATAATAATTTAATAAATAATTACATTAGAATAAGCTAAATTAATTGGAGAAACTATAAAAAGGTCCCAGATCGAGCATTTTTATGTATTCTAGAATATTGTCAGTGCTGTGCATAGAGAAAAGTACCTACTATCTAATTGTGTTACATTACATACAAAATTACCGAGTGATGTGTGATTATTTCGGATTTTTTAGTACAGTGCATTGGTACATGACTCACACACAGCTGATTTCTCACTTTTTGATTAAAACTTATCCTATGACAAATATGTATGATAATTTTTCCTAGCAGCATTTTTTCAGAAGTAAGTATTTTTACTTGTGGCTTGAAGAAAACCAGAGAGGAGCCGGAACATTCCCAAAGCTATTTCTATCCAACTAGATATGTAGGTACAAAACCTTCCTAATCCAAAAATCCGTTTGATCTAGCTTTTGTCTTACTTTCAGTTCGCCCAACGAATCTAGGCATTCGTGAAGTTAGCAGATTGTCTGCGCAGTAACCACTTTTTCATACAAAATGGTGTTCTGCGCAGACAAATGGCTAACTTTACAAATGCCTAGATCCGTTGGGCGAACTGTACTCTTGAGTCGCATGAAGCTACTAATAACTATCAGTGATGGTGTTCATAGGGGTTGCGCAGACACTTTTCAAATCATTGATTTGTCAAATTGTATATGTTGCGTTAACTATAAATTTAACTTTTAAATTATTACAATTTTTCAACAATAACACTTTATTTTATCTAAAACCTCTGCCTCTGTAGGTACATCTATACTAGATGATTTATACAGAATCAGGAGATTCAGGAGCGAACCTATGCCTACACTCAAGGGGATGCTGTAGTGCCTGGGACATTGTATTTATTTACCTAGCTGCTGTAGTATTAATTTATCTGCTGTACCTACTTTAGTAGTACAAGAATAGATACTGTAGTAGCGCTACCTGTCAGGTACAGTCGCCTGCAATGAGATGTATACGTATAGACATTCTACAATTTTTGAATCACACTCACTCAATGAAAGTATCACACTATTTATATGCAATAACTTCAGAATACTATTGTTGCTACTAAGTACATAGTTAAAATTAAATGTATGTTAGTACAATCACTTTTGAGTTTTGATACAAACCAAATATCTATTTTTGTAAGTTTGTACTTGTTATTTCAGGCAAATGTACACTGTGAAGGCACAAGCCTCAGCTTTTCAAGTACCAAAAAAAGTAAGTTCATATGAGTCTGTACGCAACTCAGGTGTTAATTTCTAGGCCGCGGTGTAAAGCCTCTGTCATTTCTTGTTGTCTGTCTGACAACCGCTGTCTTCATCTTTGTGGGTCATCATAAATGGGTTCTGCGCAGTAACTTTGGAGGGATAAAATTCATTGTGCGTAATGTACGTAATTGTTCAAGTTTTCACTTCTGTCGGCACTCCCGGAGTGCCACAATATTTTTTTTAAATTGTATTGGTTGAGTGGCTTTGTTCTTAACAAAGTTTTTATTCAGAAAAAAGATCGTGTTCAATAGAACAAATAAATTAATGTTCTTATTGCTTGCTCATTTCATGCAACTTCTTATTTAAATAGATAATTTTAACTCGTACGTGTTTTAATAAATAAAACTTTCACTCAAATATAACTTTTGTTTTCTCTGTAATAAAAGAAAACTTTAAATTCCCCATTTTGTACGTGGCAGAATAGGCCGCAAACCCTATGCGCGGCGCGGAAATATAGGCCCTTACTAATAAACTTGGTGTAAAGTTATTCCTCGGAATAAACTAAAAATAACCATACATTTTGACAGTTTACACTCAGGAATAACTTTACACCACATTTATTAGTAAGGGCCATAGTCTGTGGCCGATCGCAATGCGCGCGCATAGGAAAACTGATTAATTTTTCCCGCAATAGCGAAACATTTTTCACAACTCATTTTCACTGTTGAAAATGAGTTTTTATTGTTATTTTATTCACAAGTGTGTTGAAAAACGTCGTATGATACACGTGTGTATTGATGATTACCTGCCTCGGCTCTCAAATAACGCCTCGGCGGTAATCACCAATGTTACACACTAGTACCATAATGTACTATTAAGAACATTGACAATATTATGTAGTATGCCTATGACGTATGTCATGCATTAATGCTGCTACTATGTGAATAGTGTCCTAGATAGCGCGGGTCCACGGCTCACGGCTGCGACAATCATTCAATCTGCCCGCTGCATCTCCGGTGCATACATTGATCTCACGCATTCATTATCTCCTTGACCTCAATACATTGACCTTTCTCAAAAAATATTTACATATTTAGTAGCTCCATATTGTCAAGGAAAACATCGTGAGGAAACCAGCATGTCGTAGAACCGAAAATAAAAAGTTCGAAAATATGTGTCAAGTAAAATGAGCGTCACTGAGCCACACTACTGGTTCAAAAAAACTACAAGATAAAGCGCCAGTTAGATCACGTAAAATCGCCTTAAAACTAATTCGACTATTGTGATTGAGATAAAAAAAAAACAACTGGTTCACGACCAAGGTGCGGTAGACATTCTCTCAGATCTTTTTATGTTACTTTTTTTACTTACTTTAAGCGAAGAGAGGCCTATACCCAGCAGTAGGATGACAAATGCTGATGATGATGATGATTCCAGATCCTTTGAAGAGTCTATCTAAGGGGGGTAGTCAGAGGCATGTCCACTGGCGTCACGGAAGACCAGCGTTATAGTAGCTTAGTTACATAAACTACTATAACAGTATGCTGAGTGGCGGCCAATTCTGTTGTCATTTATATTATTGAAGTGAAAACTTCTTTAGGCGCGTTAGCGACATAGAGGAAATATGAGTAAAAACCTTTGGATTCAACTAAGACGCTGTCACTTGACCTAAGATGCTTTAATGTCAAAACGCTAAGACGCTTTAATGTCAAAACGGTAAGACGCTTTACTGTCAAAACGGTAAGACGCTTTACTGTCAAAACGGTAAGACGCTTTACTGTCAAGACCATAGATTTAGCATGGTACCTTTTTATGGTCAAGACGCTAAGACGCTCTAATGTCAAGACGCTGTCACGTGAACTAAGACCACACATATCAACTAGCACATCATAACAAAAATGTTCGTTCGACTTTAAAGGCGGCCGTTTAATTTAGTCGCGCCATCTAGTTATAAATTTCAGAACTACTTTCAGTAACTGTTCTACACTGCATAAAGTTTAGGAATAGAGCTTTTGTTTACATTTAGATTAGATATAATAATTTAATAAATAATAACATTAGAATAAGCTAAATTAATTGGAGAAACTATAAAAAGGTCCCAGATCGAGCATTTTTATGTATTCTAGAATATTGTCAGTGCTGTGCATGCATAGAGAAAAGTACCTACTATCTAATTGTGTTACATTACATACAAACTTACCGAGTGATGTGTGATTATTTCGGATTTTTTAGTACAGTGCATTGGTACATGACTCACACACAGCTGATTTCTCACTTTTTGATTAAAACTTATCCTATGACAAATATGTATGATAATTTTTCCTAGCAGCATTTTTTCAGAAGTAAGTATTTTTACTTGTGGCTTGAAGAAAACCAGAGAGGAGCCGGAACATTCCCAAAGCTATTTCTATCCAACTAGATATGTAGGTACAAAACCTTCCTAATCCAAAAATCCGTTTGATCTAGCTTTTGTCTTACTTTCAGTTCGCCCAACGGATCTAGGCATTCGTGAAGTTAGCAGATTGTCTGCGCAGTGACCACTTTTTCATACAAAATTGTGTTCTGCGCAGACAAATGGCTAACTTTACAAATGCCTAGATCCGTTGGGCGAACTGTACTCTTGAGTTGCATGAAGCTACTAATAACTATCAGTGATGGTGTTCATAGGGGTTGCGCAGACACTTTTCAAATCATTGATTTGTCAAATTGTATATGTTGCGTTTACTATATTAAATTTAACTTTTAAATTATTACAATTGTTCAACAATAACACTTTATTTTATCTAAAACCTCTGCCTCTGTAGGTACATCTATACTAGATGATTTATACAGAATCAGGAGATTCAGGAGCGAACCTATGCCCACACTCAAGACGATGCTGTAGTGCCTGGGACATTGTATTTATTTACCTAGCTGCTGTAGTATTAATTTAGCTGCTGTACCTACTTTAGTAGTACAAGAATAGATACTGTAGTAGCGCTACCTGTTAGGTACAGTCGCCTGCAATGAGATGTATACGTACAGACATTCTACAATTTTTGAATCACACTCACTCAATGAAAGTATCACACTATTTATATGCAATAACTTCAGAATACTATTGTTGCTACTAAGTACATAGTTAAAATTAAATGTATGTTAGTACAATCACTTTTGAGTTTTGATACAAACCAAATATCTATTTTTGTAAGTTTGTACTTGTTATTTCAGGCAAATGTACACTGTGAAGGCACAAGCCTCAGCTTTTCAAGTACCAAAAAAAGTAAGTTCATATGAGTCTGTACGCAACTCAGGTGTTAATTTCTAGGCCGCGGTGTAAAGCCTCTGTCATTTCTTGTTGTCTGTCTGACAACCGCTGTCTTCATCTTTGTGGGTCATCATAAATGGGTTCTGCGCAGTAACTTTGGAGGGATAAAATTCATTGTGCGTAATGTACGTAATTGTTCAAGTTTTCACTTCTGTCGGCACTCCCGGAGTGCCACAATTTTTTTTTTTTTACTTCATTCTATGTATTTTATTGTTTTTTTTTTTGTGGCACAAAATATCTTATCTTATCTTAAAATACATATTTGATACATGCCCACATCTTGCATAAGTTAGTATTCCATACGTGACAGGTTGCAAGCCCATCGCCGTTTAGAGTACGTGTTAAAGACCATATACATTTTAAGAATCGCAAAATCCATTGATGCACGGCCGGGATTTGAACCCACAACCTTCGGATTGAAAGTCGAGGTACAACCCCATTCGGCCAACACGGCTTTATGCCACAATATATTCGTTCTAAATTTTATTAACAATTAACTATTTACATTGTGGCATAAATATTTACACAATAACACACGAGAAACACAATAAAGTGTGAAGAGCCCGCAAGACACGAATATTATTTGTGGTGTACCGCGGACCGCCGTAGCAACGTCTACGTTCTGTCGTAGCTCCGCCAAGTTCGTAGCTCTACGCAGAAAAGTGCTACGCGGTGTCATTATTTGATGTGGTAAGGAGACTGCTGAGACAACAACGTAATGTTTTTGTTAAATTTGTACACAGTACAACCACGGATCAAATTATCATCATTATTTCTCTACACTTGTCCCACTTTTATCTGGACATTAGTGCACCTGAGATTGGAACCCCCGATATTCGAAAGTCGAAACTTTATCCCAGCAGATTTTAAATCATATACATAGCCATTATGTAGTTTGTACAATGTAGTCATAATATCTCGTGAATTCTCGTGTAACTGCAAATAATTAATCCCCCACGGAGTGCCCCCCCTGCCGGTTCACAGCCGCCCTGCCCCCCCCACTCCATATCAAATCCCCCTTGTAAAAAACAGGCGTATCCAGACACAAACATCAACGACTATATAATAGGTACAAACTGCTAAATAAATTAATATTCAATTGTAAAATAAAATATTTTTTCGCATCTTACACTAACTGTAAATAAAATTTGTAGTTATTAGAAATTGTAGTGCATAAACAGCGACAAGGATGTCCAAAAAAAAAAGACTTATCGTGGTCGCCGCTCCCGGGAAATTCAATTTCAATTTAGCGTCGCGCATACTCTGGCGCCTTGCAGCTAAAGGTTTTCTTTATTTTTTGCTTTTGTATCCTTTGCATCAGTGAGTTTCCTGCGACGAGTTTTATTGCAGCAAATTGTTTTGATATTTCTAAGCTGTCGTTCTCTCATGTAAAACTTGGAGTGAGGTGTAGGCGGCTTCCTTTTGTCTGGCCAGTTACGTGCACAAAAAAATTTTGATTTAGTAATCGTACGAGTGAGTCTGAGTATAGCTCGCACCATCACCGCTCTTTTTGAAACTTAAAACTTGCAACTCCACTGTTGTGGTTTGTCTCAATCTATTTCAACTATTTTCGTTGAATTCAACTTCATTGATTATTATTGGAATTCAAAGAAATTTTCAAAGCGTTTCAATTGGAGATCTAAGAGCTAAAAACCAATTGAAGTAGAATTGCTTTTGAGGTTTGAAGTGTAGGCTACCTACTACCTACTACCTAATCTACGTTGACTTTGATTAACGTTTTGATTCATGAAAAATATTGTGTTATTAATTATTATTTTGTTGCAAATACTCGTTCCGTATATACTTTCAAATGCATTTAGTAAAAGGTAAGTATTAAAAAAAACACTGATAACTTAAAGTTACGTGTAACTTTAACGCTCTTACGGCATGTATGAACATGAACGGTCTATTGTCAGGCCGCGTACAACATCTTAAAGACTGCATTTTACAAAGTGTATGCCACGCCTGTTAACGTATTTCCAATTGTGCATTTTCGTTTGATATTTACAAAGCATTGAGTTCGTCGTCACGTGCCAAGTGCCCTTTGAAGAACACATTCCTGCATGAGAGCTGTACACCTTCTTGCCGTTTCAGATCATACACACAATGTAGTTTTACCATCTCACGAAGGCGGGCTTGTCTTAATTGTGTGAGTAGATGCCCATGCACGTTGCTTCTGTGGCGTAAGCTTTGGAAAGCTCCACGTACGAATGAACGCTCAGTATAGCTTACGCCCACGGTAACAAAAATACACACACAATGAAGGCGAACCTACTTTTGCAAGATAGATAGAGAACTACTATACCTAACTATTTGAAAGCTCCATTTATAGGGGCTTGAATTGTTGCGTCTCTCTATTACACGTGACTTGAGCTTATGTCGGAATTGATATTTTTCTTGAGCTCCTTTACCTTTGATAATATTTTGTATTTTATTTTTGTGGCTTCGGTCTCACGTGTAATCTCAAACTCATTATACTTTCAAATTTATTATATTGAACTGATTAATACTTTCAAAACAAAATTGAAGAAGGTGCTTATTGAAAAAGCCTACTGTACTATAAATGAATATCTATTGGACAAGAATATTGACACTATTTAATCTTATTTTATTTGGACATGGAAATACTTAACTTGAATTTAACCTTAACTTAACTTGAACCTTATTATTGTATTGTTTAATTTTATTTTAATGAAATATCATATAAAATGTACATATTGCATGCGCAAGACGTTGATTATGGCTGACCCTTACTGTACCACTAACACCTGTTACATTTTTTTACCCATAATACGCAATAAAACAATTTGATTTGATTTGATTTGAAAAAAAAAGAAAACATTAGTAGCTTTTTTAATAATACTAGCGGCACGCCCGCGCAGCTATTCTAAATATTGATAACGAAGGGACAATGCCCATTTTTGTATGGGGAGCCGTACCAGCTTGCGTCAAAGCCAATTAACGTTCAAAAGTTTTGCTTTTATTTATCTTTCCGTTACCAATAAGAATTTAAAAAATAATTACTAATAAATAGATTTATATACAAAATGTATGTGGAAAGTTTTTGACGATTTCTGACATTTCTAGTACCTTAAATGGTCCCATAGAGTCTTTTGATCCCTGAAAGAAACAGAACCGATTGGTATAAATCATTTTTTTATTGTATTTTTTTTTGAATTTTTTTCGCTTTAATTTTTTTGGTCTTTTTTTCCAAAATATGTGAATGCAGATCAAAATGTCTCAAAAAGTTAAAGAAGGTCTCCTAAACGTTTTCCTGTAGCTACAACGGTTAAGGCATCTGCCTTTAATGTTCCGTCTGAAAAATCCACCCTGTATGTGTATTTTTTTATAGTGCGGTTCTGAAAATGCTTATTTTTATCAGTAAACTAGCTGACCCGCGCGCGCGTTCGTCTGCGCATTGTTTCGTCAAGGAATAAATTTTTCCATATAAACTGGACCACCCTGATACCATTTTTATGTTATTAGAACCTTCTCCTCACGCGTAATGGCGTGATCAAGGGATATAGGGATTCATTTTTATATATAGAGATTATAGACAAAAACAGAAAAATACTATTGGTTTAATATACTCGTGACGCAACGCGGTACGGGGTATGAACATTGTCCTTTATAAATCGGATGAGTAGTTTCGAAGACAACCTCATACATGCAAACAAACTTTACCTCGTGGAACATAGATAACGTACTAAGTGCAAATCACATAATAGTCACAGGATGTTTTCGAGCACAAGTTACACAGAAAAAAACTTTAATATATGTCTATAGCTTCTGTACCAAAAAAAAAAATACCTTCTGTTATCAAAAAGCTGTAAATTATTCTACTTAAGAATTGTGATGTCTTGAGTACAATAAGTTTTAAAAATCGTTTAATCTTGCTACCAAAAAACCTGTATTTGTTATAAGTAATCTAGACTTACACCAGATATTATCTAATTACTCTAATTAGCTGTAATTTGTGGACAAATAAAGATAATTGGTGAAAATACTTTTTTGTTTCAATTTATTGGATATAAGATATTTGGTATTTTGTTTCGGCTACAGGATAGGAAAGCTTTGACATTAAAACACACATTATTCAAAATGTACATTTATTATTAATTTTGACAGAACTTCGAATTATACAGGTTTAGTTAAAAATGATGTATTAGAGAAAACAATTTTGTTTGGGAACATACAAATTCCAAATAGAGATAACATTGAAATTACTAATGCATTATGAAATAAAACATTTTGTCCTTCGTCTTAAAAGCCTGCCTCATAAATGTAGCATTGGGAATATAGCCTGTGCAGTGCACAAGACATGCTTCAATAGATGGGCGATCGTTATGTAACAAACTTGTCTTATTTATTTTATTTGAGAGTTTTAAGAGAACATACAGCTAGCCATTCATTAGGGTTGTCAGCGCTCGGAAATCAATAAAAACTATTAAAGCGGATATAGCTGTTAATATTTAACTTTGCTAACTGTAATTTTTATTATTGTAAGCTTTGGATATTACTCGCTTTTCGAATGGTCACTGTGCAGTTGTGCAGTGCAGCAGACGACTCCCGAAGAATACGTTTCCAAATGTAAACAATTCAAAAAGGTAGATAATCCAAACTAAAATTAGCTGAAACAGAGTTTACTTCTATCAATATTAAATGTAGTGGTTGTAGTTATTAGTACATACTTAATTTAATTAAACTAAGGATAAAAAAACCGGACAAGTGCGGTACCTCCGACCGGTAGGTACAAACCAAAGAACGAACTAATTAACTACAAACTAGGCATAAGGTTTAAGCTATAGAGCACAAAATTTAAAACTATTATTCTTAATCATCATCAGCAGAGAGTACTTAACTTAAAAATTCCGGACATTTAATTAAATATAACCTTATTCACTAAATTCTACTTCATTAAAATGTACGGGTATATGTATGCTACTATAATTATGCTAGTTACGTATGGTATATTGATATTGGTTAAGAGATGTTGTTGACAATGTCACATTATTGAATAACTGTTAAGGTATTTTTTGTCAAACGGAGAAAGAGAGATCATACAAAAAAGTGAAATGCTGAGAGTTTAAACATCATTTTACATTTTCAGAGCTTTCAATTAATGTCTAAAGCTGTATAAAACCTTAATCTATGATTACATCCTTATATTAAGACGATTATATCCTTAAGCACTACGATTACATCAATTCAAATAATACTTTATAAGTCGGTTAATGCATATTATTGCATATACAGTAGTTTCACGATGATCACTTAATTTAATTAGGTCAAAGCACGTAATTTAAAATTATTCGATTGAATTGATTAAATAATTGTACAATCAAAGTGGAAACGTAACCTTAAAGAAGATACAATTATTATATTCTTAGGTCAGTTTTAAAGTAAAAAATTCGTAACTTTAACGAAAAATGTAATGCGAATCTCATTTTTATCAGCGATGATAAGGAATAGCTCATTTCCAGTACAAGAGCTCGCACAAAACGACTGATCTATTACCTACTCAAATAACTACAAAATATTGAGTACACTCATCGTTAACTATTTTTGGTCTTATTTTGATGTGTGTTAGTCAAGTCACACACATCACATCCGGCTTCAACATTTATGAGTATCAAACAGTATCAAATCAATTAATTTTGTGAACGGACTTCAATAAAACAAAACACACACTAGGTATATGTTTAAACATCCTTACGAGTACCAAATACAACAGTAAAAACCGCATCCGAATCTGTTTCCGAGATCCGAGTGCACAAACGCACAGACAAACTGACCAATATCGGTAAACATAGATATTATATTTTTTCTCAAATATCTTCCGATTACAGACATCGTTAAATTAGTTTCATTATAATATATAAGGTAATTATGCAGTTGAAACAAAGATATTACATACTACATAGTTCGTCAAGTAAGATCAGTGTTCGATATGTTGGTCGTAATCCTTTTAAATTACGTAAAATATGTAGAGATATTCGCCATTGATTTCACATGACACGGCACAAAGAATGTTACACTCATATTGTTTTAGTCAGAACATTCTACAAGAGACTAAAACTTATACTATATTTGATTTACACAATGAGGAAGGAGGAATAAGGAATAACCATCAAAGTGGCTTGACAATATTAATATCTAATTTATGCATTATTTGTCTTATTAATAAAACATGTACTTAGTTATTTTTTATTATGCATTCCTGATGTTTAATATTATGGTTAACTGCGTAATTTTAAAAGCGTTATACATTAAAATGTTATGTTGGCAAAGTGCGAGTAAAAGCGATTGTCATTCAATTTGTTAATATTGGAATGAACAAAGTGTCAGGATGCGATGCGAACGTGTCATTTTACCTGGCTCTGTGGTTAGTCTTACCTTAACGTAACCTGGGACGTTGTTGAAAAGGCCCAGCGCGGCTATTCCTGAAATCTCCCTTGAGAGCACCTAGCTACAGTATACTCATTATCCATAACATAATTTGTTATTTTGCATCGCAAACTCTACTACAACTTCCGTGTGCCATCGTCCTCGGCCTTCGCACTGGGATTGTCCATGATTACAAGTATGGCACTAGCATTTCGTAACCTTTTGGCCATTTTCATACCGACTCGAATGTGCAGCTGTTAGTTTGGTAGCAGAAGAATAAAAGCGGTAATTCTAAAACAACTAGATTCCTGCGCTATTTTAATCCGACTTCAAAAAAGGAGGTTCTCAATAATTCGTCTGTATGTTTTTTTTGCATCTTGTTACACGATTGTTGCGCTATTTGTTGACCGATATGCAAAATTATTTTTTTGTTTGAAAAGGTGTACTCCCAAGGTGGTCACACATAAATTTTATTCCTAAGGGATTTATAGTTTCCCCGTAAAACTCTAAAAACCTTGTTGCTAGGATGGACCTAGCCATGATTCGATTCGATTTCTATTCTATTTCGATTTATATGGTAGGCTGTTATTACGAATCAGCCAAAGTGATTTTCTACTACTCACACTTTTGAGTAACTTTTGTTACCTACTATGTGATATCTTCACTTGAAGCCCTGAGTCACGCCACGTCCTGACACGGCATGATAAATTTTTGCCATGATGTTCCGATCTGTAAAATCCTAAATATGTTTGGTTAGCCTTGTCTGGCGTGACTCTCCGCTAAAGGATGGCAGGTTGTTTCCTTCCCTAGCGTACGGTACCACTCTTACCGAGTACCACACCGTAAAATATATCTACGTGGATTACTTACTTATATTCTATAGTTGTTTCACCTAGGAACGGTTCCGTGACAAGGCTCTTTTAAGTTAATTTCTGAAATGTTAAAAAAGGAAATAGACAAAATCTTTTTTTAAGTTGTATCTTTTAG
Source organism: Epirrhoe tristata (assembly GCA_951394285.1). Taxonomy (NCBI): domain Eukaryota; kingdom Metazoa; phylum Arthropoda; class Insecta; order Lepidoptera; family Geometridae; genus Epirrhoe; species Epirrhoe tristata. The sequence goes on along the minus strand of OX596136.1, from coordinate 17,181,013 downwards.
TACTAGAGATAAAGTATCTAGATTTCATTAAATGTTCATTGTTGTACAGTGTAATACGTAAAAGTTCTGTGTCAGGGATACGTTCCTACGTCAAAAATACTATAGCTAGGGTAAATACCTACGAGTATAAACGTAATAACTACCTAAGTTTTATTACATTATTATATTAGCGATGCTACTATTAAAAAAATATAAGTCATGCTACTATTAATTTATTTTTATCATAAGAATAAATAAGTGACTAAAACTCTTAAACTACACAAAACTACGAATATTAGCAAAATGTTTATACGAGATACTGTAGTACTTTCTCAGGTGCCTATATATATATATACATATTATACTAGTATTACAGCTATTTATTTACTTAGATTTATAGGTACGGTTACTATTTTTAAGATATCAATGAATTTATTTGTCGCGAATGTAATAAGAGGTGTTGTTTATTTTTAAAATCTGCTGTATTTTATATGATATGTCTTATTTTGATAAAGTTAGTTGACTGATTTTAAACACATCGTTCAAGACTGTCGGTAGAATTCGCAAAATCTTAATTATTTTTGCTACAACTATCATTGAAATGTGCGTTAGTAAGTTATTATATTTATTTATTTATTTACTATAAGATGAAGTATATATCTATTTCGATTATCTGGTTTCTATCCTATACAGGGTGAGTTTTGTCGAGGGGCCTCTGAGGGGAAAATCTAAACGGCTATAGTTATAGAAAAATGTTGTTAGGAGTCACGGGCTCGATTTGGATAAAATTAAGAACTAGATTTAAAAAAAAATAAAAAAGTTTTTATTTTTAGAAAAAAATGTTTTTTTTTCGCATTTTTGGATGATCTATCAGATAACAAACAAATACTCCAAAAAAACTATGAGTCTAATGTTGCTAAAAAATAAAAAAACCTATTTTTTTATCAATTAATCTTAATATTATTTTAGAATATGCGTTACTATAAATTCTTGCTGTGTTGCTCGCTTGTTCTTACGTCTAAGTTTCTTATATAATAGATTTGGTCCCATCCTCTTAGCTTAGAGGATACCATTCTCTTCGATTTATACAAATAATCTATTTAATCGTTATATAAACATACTTAGCTACAACTATTTCGATTATTTAGTGCGATGAGATAAGATTATTGAAGTGTGATAAGATTGCTCGATAAATAAATGCATCTTGCTTGATGCAGTGACTCGATACCGGAAAACATCGCAAAATTAAAGCACAATGAATTTGTTGAGTTGAAAAAAAAATACACAAAGATGATTGGCTAAAATGTATAAACCATAAACTCCGTAATCACGTATACTGTCGATGACTGATTAGCTAATTAATACTTGTGATCAAAATTAAATAGTAACATGACAAGAAAGCAGTCCCTTTAGAGGGGACTAAACTGCCTGCTAGTAGAGAAAAGAATGAAATAAAAGTGCCCAACCAAACCCGGGATGGGATGTAAAGATTTAGAAGCATTTGGTTTATGCATTAAATAATTGGACTACACGAGCATGAAAAAAAAACCGGACAAGTGCGAGTCGGGCTCGCCCACCAAGGGTTCCGTACAAAGGCCTAAGTAGGTACGCATAACAGTGTAAACTGTTAGGTACTACCTACATACACCAAAGTTATTAGGTAGATATACTCGTACATGAGAAGGGAAAACATATATTTTTTTAATTTTTTGTCATTTTAAATCGAAAACTACAAATAATTAAAAATTAATTTAAGCTTGTGCTAATGAAGCCTTTTCATACGATATAACGATACCCCACATGACACGGTTAACTTCCTTCAAAATGTCGACCCCCATTCCTTGCATTATGCTCTGTTTTATTGTGATTTAATTAAAAATATACTGTTTTCAGATTTTTCCCTGTACTTGTAGTCTAAACCGATACTGCTTGCCTTTCATAGTTCTAGGTCAACGGGAAATACCCTATGAATTTAGATTTTTAGGGCCTGTAGACTTGAGCATATGGTTTTAATTTCAACTCGATATCTCCACGCGTTCCCGAGATAAAGGGTCTTGACAGTCAGACAGACAGACAGATAACAAAATGATCCTATAAGGGTTCTGTTTTTTCCTTTTGAGGTACGGAACCCTAAAACCAACTTGCAAAAAAAATTAAAAGCTATTAAAAAGCTAAATTATTGAGCACGAACACTATAAATATTTAACAGAAATTAACCTTGGCACACTACTGTTCAGTCTTATATCCCCTCTCCAAAACTACGTTTTACTACGAGTATTTACAATATTATTATGTACATTTGTACATGCTACAACTTAACTATCCTAATACGAGTAGTTCACTACATTTAAGTGTCAACTAATTTACGAGAACAAAAACATAACATACTTAGATACAAAGTTAGAGATACATTACTTAAAATATTATTTAATTATTTTTTAACGTAATGCTAAAATCTTTTTAGTAAGTAACTTCGCTGCAGTTTAGACCAGTTTGAGAAAAAAAGTAAGTAATGAATAAGATAATTAGTAAACAAATATATTCTTAAATTTTCTTATAACAAGCATCACAGCGCTACAGCTTTTACGAGTCAGGCTACAAACCAAATTAGAAACGTGGACCCCATAGAACTATTCAACCTTAGCTGTGCCTCGACTGTGTTGATGATTTCTTAGTACTACGGTACTTACAGTCTACAAAATACAAGTAGCAAAAGATGAAAAGAATTCGAGATAATGGAAGTGACAAAGAGAATTGTACATGTGAGAAAATTAAAGTGTTTTCCGGTCTCCGAGTAATACTTTTAAATAAAACTAGTGTAAAACCTAAACCTAAGTGTCGGAAAGCCAAGAGACGTATGAAAGGATTGATAAGGTATGTTAAGTGTATGTTAGAGGAAATTTGAAAGTGACGGATTACTTGATAAATATTAGGTTATATAACGTGGTTGCACGTGAGGAGGGAAGAGCGCATATGACAAAAACAATAAATATGGAGGGATGTAGCAGAGGAGAAACAACAAAGAAAATATGGATGGATACTGAAAGTTATGGGTCTATTTGTCGTTGACACGATCAGAGTCTACTCTGACAGAGTGGACTCGTACGAGTAAGCTTCCCACGAGTGTACTGGAATAGCTGTTGACATTATAATAGTTCATTCGGATCATTTTCTTTGTACTCGGATTGACGTGGACAATTTTTGTTTGGTTGTTCTATACAGACGCCATTTTGTTTGCCTACTCGTACGAGCTACGAGAAAAACACGGTCATTGTCAACTCTGATCGGAAGCCGTCGTCCAAGTGCGCTCGGATTAGGGTTGCCACGATACAAGTTGCGTCGAGTAGGTATCAGAGTCCACTCTGTCAGAGCTGACTCTGATCGTGTCAACGCGGCACAAGGCTAAGTTCACAGTTCACATGACACGCGCGGCACCGCTCGGTGCCGCGCAGCGGCAGCGTTCACATGACAGCATTGTACGCGAGTCAGTCTGGTTCAACATTGAGGCAATTTGCTTCATTGGTTCGGCTTGAACAGCCAGAGTAAAGATGATGACGGCTGGTAGAGCAGAGTAAAAAAGTAAAAGAGACTCATACGAACTAACTTACTAAGAGCAGAGTGGAAGAAGAAAAACATTTGTGCAGAACCCACATCAACGTGGGATAAGGGTAGGGCAGACGATGACATAAAATCTAATCTATTTTCCTATTTATAATTCTCTTATAATGTTATCCAAGGCCACTGAAATGCTGCTTACTAAACCAAGTCTATTTTTTTATTTTTTTTTATTTTTGTGACTTAAATAATAATAGTAAAACACAAATATTTAAATCTATGCTTATAATTATTATTATAACTAACAATCATAACTCCCAGACTAATATTTTTTTTGGATTTTTTTATATTTTTAATTTATGTATTTAAAATCTTATCTTCTGCGTCTACTGATACTGCACCCGTATACATATAAGTAATCCACGTAAGATCTTACATGATCTGTTATATTAATTGTGTAGGCAAGTGAATCACTAGATTTGGCTGTTTTTTGTTTGTGAATTTCGTAACAAACCCGAAAAAATTGTTTTGTTTGTTTTTACCCAACTGTGAAAGGAAGGGTAATGTTTTTCGCGAGTATCTCAATATGTATGTATGTATCTGTGTAATGCGTTACACGGGTTATTATGACGAATCTAAAGATACCCTAAATGTCGAAATCCATCCAGTCGTTTGGGAGAGATAAGGCAATATATCGAATATATATTACATATCGAACAAATCGAATCGCTTAGACTCCACCTGCGTCTAATGGCATTATGTGCTAAAATTACATACTTTTTATTTCCAGTACCGCGGCATGTGAGTTCCTGGCATTACCATACTTATGTCAAACTGACGATTCACTATTTGTAACAGGACTATTTGTATTTGTTGTTTGTTTGTTTGCTAGGAGGGAAGGTTTTTTGTGTTTACAGGGAAACTATCAATCCCTCAGGAATAAAATTTATATTCGGGAGTATACCCTTTCTAATAATAAAAGAATTATCAAAATCGGACTCCCCTCTAGTTATGCGTGGTCTAACATAAAACAAAATATTGTATATATTATGTATATATCTATACGCGTCGACTTGATAACCTCCTTTTTTTTTCGTCGGTTAAAAATATAAATAATATCCTCAAATATTGGCCGGTCACGCGGTCGCCTGATTTTTAAGCTGACAACCTTTACTATCCCTTGTGTGTCGTCGATAGCCTATGTAAGTTAATGTTTCCTGATATAAGCACCGATATCTTCTACCGCATTAAAACAAATAGTTTACGTTTGATATACTTTCTATTCATTTCTCGTAAAACTTCATCCTAACTTGTAATTCTTTACGTAGTACAACATGAAAGTAATTAAAAAAAACAGTGGCACTCCGGGATTGCCGACAGAAGTGAAAAGTTAACGAGGTTTCGGTAACGGTTCTAAGCTTAAAAACAGTACAAAATGAAAAAAAAAGTGCAAAAAGTTACGGTTCTACTAGGACTATTATTTATTTATATTTATTATTAATAGCCCGTGATGTCCCACTGCAGGGCAAAGGCCTCCCTTACTAGGACTGAACGAGTTAATTCAACGCCAACCATACGTAATTTTTTTTACGAAATTAAGAACAAGTTTGTCGATCTTCATCGAAGAGAACTGTCATAGATGGTGTCGCGGTAACGTGACTCGCGACGACTATCTCAATAATGCCCAACGCGCCTAAAGAAGTTTTTTTCATTTCAAAAAAACGTTATTATTGACCTGATCATATTAAAACATTGCCCTAAAAGAATAGTACTACCAAAAATATTATACTCTTAACGAAATGAAATAAATGCACCTATGATTTGTGCGTGATTCCGGCTATAGTTCTAGTGGGCGCAACAATATCAATCTCTAGCACGTTTCTATTAATAGAGTCCGTAATAAATCGGCATAACGGATGCTTCCCTGCTAACCCGCTTCAATTTACTGTCAATTATAGCATTGCGAATGGAATGTTATCTCCTGCCAACTGTGGCCTTGTGCCAAATAACATTTGGCTAAACGAGTAGCAACATTTATGTTGCTACCCCTTTTGACATCTACAATGGTTATCTTGCAATCTCAAGCGATTTTACTCATACTTTGCCTCATAAAAATGCCATAGATATAAAAGATTATGAAATAATTATTACAGTTAGACATTAATCATCCAGATATAGCCATGACGTCAATTTGAGAGTTTAGGTTCGTTTATACCTGACAAATGCAGATCGGTGTGGCTGAGGTGAGTTGAAAGGACTCGTAGCTTCCGCCGCGTCAGGTCCGTTTTGTCAGGAGCAGGCGTACGGCGCGGCGGGCGCGTGCCGCGGCAGGCGCGCTTCCGGCGGCCAGGGCTCGGGCGCAAGAGGCGACGGCGACGCCCAGCGCGTAGCTGGAGCATCTTCCAAATCGGCAGGGCTGTTCTTGCGTTCCAGTTCGTAAAGTTCTCGCGCGGGCAAAGAGAATTTGCGACGTGGTTGTGAACGGTTATTCGGCGGAGTGGATCTCATCGCGAAGCCTTCCAACTCATCAGAGGACCTGTTAATCGATTGCGGAGAAGTTTGATCTTGGTCCGGGAACCGGCGGATTCCCAAAGGAGAATCTTGTGCGATCGGCATCGGTGGCTGCTCTAAGATATGATGGAATGGCGCGATCTGGCCGGGCACGAGGTCGTATCGGATCGGTCGGAATAATGATTGTTTGACGCGCCACACATCCGGGTAGCTGGTGTAGGCAGAGCCCTTCCGCGGCCGCCGGTATGTGGTCTCGGGCCCGTGGCGGTGGTTGGCGACGCTCAGACTAGACGCTCCTGCACAGGTGGATGCCTCCGTGTTGATGGAGACAGAGTCTGTTGGAAGAAAACATCTTACTGAGACACGCAATTAAAGAATATAATTGAAACTTTGTCGTAAAGATAACTACTTATTTAGACAGAGCTCATAATAAACATGCATTATTTTGCTATTTTCCCGTAAAGCTGGACGAAAACCACGAATTTCGCTCACTTATTTTTGATCAGGCTTTCACCAAAATGCCACCAAGTTAACTGCCTCATTAACTGACTTTTTCCGGACTTTCATTCACTCTCTCTTTTTCAATTCTCAGTCATCACTATAGTAAAGAAAGTTCGTATGAGTTTTTAAGGCGCCTTCATGGCTTAAACCGATAATTTAACGAGCCCTCCAGGCCACGGAAGCACTCAGATGAAAATGTCACCCATCCAATTCTCATCACTTATCTTCTTTCACTCTTCAATGCTCTCTTATTACTCGATTTCTATTACGAGTATACTATTATTATCAGCCCGTGATATCCCACTGCAGGGCAAAGGCCTCCCTTCCTTTCTTCCACTCTTCCCTATTGTGAGCTATTGTGGTCCAATGTGGAGAGTGAGAGTCAAGTTCGTCTCTCCACCGCCACCGCAGTCTACCGCGTGCTCGTTTCCTGTCCTGTTGGTTCCACTCTGGTGGTTAGTGCCCACAACTCATCCGACATACGACAGAAGTAGCCTGCCCGGCCCAATTTTAGTTTGCCAACTTGTGGTCCAACGTCCGCGATTTTTGTTTTGGAGCTCAGTTCAATGTTTCTGATGCGATCGGTTTCACGCCTAGGATACTTACTGCGCTCCATAGCTCGCTGTTATATATTATACGAGAACTTGGCAATCACCGCCCTTCTCAAAAAACCACCTGTATAATCATAATATTATAACATGTATTTCACATGAGAATATGGACAAATCGTATATTATTTATTCTATAAATTTGTCGACACCTACGCTCTTTGGCTCGTCAATAAAGATCCAGGTCGGCGATATGGTGCTTGAAGGACAGCTACCAAAATATCCTTAACAAGGGTAAAAAATATATTAACGAATCTAACGTTTTGCTTGACTTTCTCTTAGCGGTCCACCCGTATGTTTTTTTCCTTATTGTACTACCAAAAGGAGTGCATTTCTGTTATAGTCAATTATATGAAGTAAGTAATTCGTTCCGATTCAAAAACCACAAGTTTCAGTATTTAAATTTTATACGGGACTGAATCGCGTAGGTATAACTTATTTATAACAGATGTTTCAGTAAATTTAAAACATCTTAGGTACCTTCTGGGTATAAGCTCGCTCCATCGTAGACCATACATCATAAAAATAAATAAAAAATATTCAAAACTATGTAAGCACTACATTATTATCTAAGGCGTGAGGCAGTTCATTACGGAAGTTTTCCATCGTGGTGAGTTACAAAAAAAAGGAGACATGACTCCTTTTTTTTGTAACTCACCACTATTTTTATATCATAGTTCAGTTTTCTAATATGGCAAGTGGTTTGTAAGTCGTATTTTTATTCCTTGACTCTTTAAAATCCCCCTCCTTTCGGTGAACTACAATATTTTGCTCTCATTGTTAGTGCCGTCCTGTGTAATCCTTTTACTGCAGAAAATCCGAGTTCACTGGTCATGTTCAGCTTTGTTAGTTATCAAACAACAATAAAATCGTTTCTGTTTGTTCTTTATACGTACATTGGTTGGAAAAGCCTGTTACGCTTGAAATAAGTGCAGTCAGAAAAGCACCGAAGTACCAAAAAAATTAGTAATAACCTCAAGTCAAAGCTTGTCTGATGAATAAAAAAGTATATAAATAATTGGCATCCATCGTAAATATTTAAATTTCATGACATCACATCAATTAAAAATGATTTGTTATCGTACTACCTGCTTTAAGGTTAGTTCTCTCGTCCACCCTCTGAGGAGTGAATCTAAACGGCTACATACCGCTCCGATTTTTGTGAAAATAAGCACCTAGAAAAATTTATAAGTACATACTTAACTCTATTTTAGTCAAAATATAAGCCTTTTGAATATAGTTGTAGTTAATGATATATATATACATATATGTAAATTTTAATGTCATTAGTTGTGGTTCTGTTTTTTTAAAGCTTACTCACTGTTTGCCGATTATGATTTAATGGCAAAGTCTATTTTTTTTTAAGTAATAAGGGCCATTGAAAAAGTTGATTAGGATAGAGTTTCTCAGCTCAGTTTTCAGTTATTTGCGACCCTTGCTAAGAAACTCAACCAACTGGAAAAGTTTGATCGTAAAATCCATTAAGAGTCTGTTGTTACATGGTTTCTTTGTGATAGTTTGAAATAAACAATTATTTCAAAATCTGTGCTTGTGCTTATTTTGAAAAGTATTATAAAAGGTTAATTTGATTTGAGAAATAGAAATATACTAAGTATAGCCAAATCAAATCAATATTTAAAAACTGTATTGAAAATCATATCTGCTCTTAACATAATACTAACGGTTCATTGGTAGCATTACGCCCTTCCACTTATTACATATTTTTATCATAATTTGAAGCGCAAATGGTCGTGCTTGTTTAGTCGTTCTTGATGGCGTTCGAAACGGTCTGTATGTGATTGGGTGACCGCCAGTGACATTTTCATCTGAGCGCTTCCGTGCTTTGGAGGGCACGTTAAATTGTCTGTCCCGGCTATTCATGGCGGAGGCCTTAAGGCGGCCTAAAAACACCGTCACCAGGGTTGGCCACTGACTCATACGAACTTATTTTTTACCCGACTGTCAAAGGAAGGGTTATGTTTTATCATTATTTGGTTTTCGGCATAATTTTGAAAATAATCATCATGAAGGAATTAAGAGCGGACCTTACTTGTAACGCTGGGGCGCGGGAGTGGCGCGGGCTCCCGACCGCAACAGAAGCTCGAGGCGGCGGCGCGCCCGGCCCCCAGCCACCAGAACGTCTGACAGAGCGCACGACGGAAGTTCTGCCCCGTCATGCAGTACAGGAAGAAGTTGATGCCGAAGTTGGTGTTGAAGAACAGCAGGCAGATCTGCTGCAGTGCCGCCCATCGGCCGCTGTACTCGTAGCTGCTCTGTGGACAAAGAAATAAATATCTAATAATTATATTATCAATATATATATGCAAATACATGTTATCATACTATGCAAAAGGATCCTTGTAATAAGGCAAAGTGCAGTGGCATGGAGTGTAAAAGCTTGAGGCTTGGTTTTAGTAGAGCTTTATTGTATCCAAAGGTCTATCAACGATGATGTTGAGAAATATTTGTTTATGTTTAGCTACCATCGAGGAACAAAATTAAATGAAATTAAAAAATAAAAATAAAAAACTTCGGAAAGTTTTGTAATCTTCTTAACATTTTACGTAATTTCACTTGAAACATCAACATGCGCAATGCAACTTAACATGAACAGTAGCAATCTCGTCTACATTCACACCTCTATTAATTCAATCAATCTCGTCTACATTCACACCTCTATAAATTCAATCAATCCAAACAATAGTTAGATTGATGATGCAATCAATGATTGATGAGCAATCTAGCCTTGAAAGCAGGTGTTTGATGGCTTACTTATAGATGAGCTGTCACCAAGGCGAATTGCCACTCCAATCTCCAATCGCATCAAACATGTCATTATAGAAATGGTTAATTAGTAAAATTGTTAAAATTGGTGAACTCTATCCGTCTTATTACAAGAAAATTGGGTTCAACTAAGGTTTAACGTTTATGTAATAAGCAGCTATAGGTATTAAACTAAGTTGCTATTGCCAGAGCCGAATATTATATCAGTTTTACTTGATATTTCCACTCGCAAAGAACTTAGGATGAGTGGCAGAACAGTTTTTTCACAAAAGTATACATAAAACTTGTATAATATTCTGATACTGGCCTGCTCAGATGACTGAGTTTTTAGGAAGCCTAAAAAGTCTCCTTCATGGCTTAGAGTCTATAGCTGGGACGAACAATACTTCGACGATCTATCAAAAAGACTAATCAAGCGATATCACGGGCCTCATCGCTCATCGGTTTGTCAATCCTGGATTTTCCTTTGTAGTTCGTTTACCGCATATCAGAGAAAAATGTAGCGTCGATATGGTTCATTCCCAACGACCCCACTAATATTATCTCTTGTTTATCGATATGTAGGGTGGGCCAGTACTCTGATTCCTAAATGAAGGATAATATGGCTAGAAAACAAGTTATATTAAATCTCTTTGTTTTCGTTCAAAATACTCGCATGAAATGTACCATATTTCAAGATAAGAATTACCTCATCGCTACATTTTCCTTCACATCACATGTAACTAGTATTGTGTATGTGTACTGTATATAAAGATTTTTAATGAAGGCTAGTGGTGCGCCCGTAGCTTCGCTCACGTGGTACCTACTAACAAGTCAAATCAGCTCTTTTGCTTGTCTTTGCTTGCATGTCCCACTAGGTACTCAAAACGGCACACGTGATACCCAATTGCTTAGTAAAAAATGTATACATTAAAATAAATGGGAAAATATTACTCGCTACGAGAATGCATAAAAGTGGGCTAACGGTGAGCTGGATCTTCCGCTTCACATACTCCACGATGTCCTCAGGCTTCGCTTCGAAGTGAACCCGGGACACGTAGAGCTGAGTTTTTAGAACCTCAGCACGACTAAAAGCTAAATGTTTTTCTCATCGAGTAAATACTATTACTCGTTGGGATTTTTTACCCATCGTGTCACACTGTTATTAGTTGCACCATTTTATTAAAAAATAATTCCCATCTAGTCACACTACGAGTAAGAGTAACAGTGTGACTCGTTGGGAAAAAAAATCCCAACGAGTCACAGTGTTACACGATTTGGTGTGACTCGTTGGGAACCCACCTAATGCCACACAGGGACTGTATCATCACCATCATATTTTATTACATTAATCAACTCGTGGCCATTTTTCTGCCGTCTTTAGTTTTTGAAATGGTTGCCATGAAAAACTTTTTATTTTACCGAGATTATTTATTTCAGATCCTGAAAATTCAAAATATTGATGCTAGGATTTTTGAAATCGGATGAGTAGTTTGTCATTGTTGATACATTGTCGCCTGCAATCAGAGTGCAGCCTGTCGCGCGGTAATTGATGAATCGCCCTCCACGAGGTAATCCCTTATTTAATTTAGGGCTTAGTTGGACAATACTTTGAAGATCAATTCTAATTACTTGCTGATTGGAGCACTCTCATTAGATAAAACTATTACTAGTACTGAGTGCATAGGCGTTGTAGATATGATGATTAATTCCGAAACTTAATTTCAAAGTTTGTATCTTTGACAAAAATATCGCCGTGAACCTCAACATGTTTACTGGAAGGTGGGGAAGTAATATTGGTAATCTATTTTTGTATCTATAAATAGGGAAATTGTTATTGTCAATTGAATTCCAACTGTTTTCGATGTGTTTGTGAGCAGACAGAATGCCTGCCGACTTGCTGCCGAGCCGATACAATGAGATCTACTCGTCTGTTGTCAACGTGGGGTGCCTCCTAATTATTTTATTTTTACCCCATCAAACGTTATTTCTGATTTGAAAATCAATTCAACGTTTTTTTAAATATACAGGGTGGTTTTTTAAGATGGGCGGTGATGGCCATGTCCGAAACCATGAGAGTTAGATAAAAGTCGTGAACGGAGACATGCCCTCGATTTATAAAAAAAAATCAATAACGACATATTTCTTTTTTTTAATAAAAAAATAAAATACATTTATTTCGAGCACCAAACTCATAGGCACTTGGTTTCGGACTTAGCCATCACCGCCCATCTTAAAAAAACACCCTGTGTTCTAGAACGATTTCAATCATTAAATCAAAATTGAGTATGAATTATTGGTGAGATTGATTTTGAATTATTTGAAAGAAAATATGCGAATAACACAAATTTTGCGAACAACACTTAATATCACGTACATAAATTACTCAAATTGTGGTTTGCGCAGATTGCTCCATGATTTGCACTGACATTCATTTGAATGCATTGAAAAGCCACACTTCATTTTATGAATGCGTTAATAATATTCGGAAGTACGGATGTTCTCTTTAGGAATGGGATCTATGCCGTGTATTATGTTCGAAACCGCAGCAGTGTTACGCTGATGAAATATTTGTATGTGATGCCGGTGTTGTGGTTATTTGTAATACGGATATAAATGCAATTTACGCTGAAATACTGAAGCCACAAGCCTTTGTTGTCCAAATATGGACATGACGCGATCCATAGTTCAATGGGGTTAATTAAACTACATATTCAACACTGACTGGCGGCATACGAACATATTTGTATGAGAGTCAAAAGCCGGTTTTATAATTGTATATTTATCTGTGATATAACTTAAACTATTACTCGAACAATACATTTTATCCACCTCCATACACATTCATTGGAGTCTTCTTAGCATTTTAGAAGATCTGATCATTTTAAGATGCCTTACATAAAGACAAATCTACACATTGCATCCAACATGCCCTAATGCATAAATTCTAAGTGAGCGGGAATTAATTGCTTACTGCAACTAATTCTATATGACGTCGTTTAATCTAGGTGTCTCGGGAACTCTGTGGTATGACACGTAAAATGTATATTTCCTCCATTTCTGAACACATCTAGCCCTTGTCAAGTCGAAAGTAAATGTTATGTACTTGTTATCATATTTTAGTTGAAACCCCCTTGTGGCGAAAATCTCATTTGGATGACATTAACATTTTAATTCTCATATCACATCAAAGTTTCACTTCCTATTTAACGATATTGTGGGGATGGGCTTGACGCTGAGTAAGGTATAATGATGGCTATCTCGAAGGATAGTAAGTTTATAATTATACAAGTTGGGGCTAAATTTTACTTCATTGAATCAGCAACCTTTTCTGTTTTCTTCTCAGGAAACTAAAGGTTTATTTTGAGACGAAATACAACTAAAGTTTTGAATGTTTGACATACAGTCAGCCCAGAAATGCCAAATGTGGTTCGGCACTAAATCTGCCAAAGCTGGTAATACTCAAACCTTAAATGGCCCCATAGAGTCTTTTGATCCCTACATGAAATTGAATCGATTGCCATCAAAAAATACTTTTGACTTTTGACATTTTGTCGCTGACTGTACATTTTTTTGACGTGACTACGTCTTATAATTCGATAGAGCCGGCTGCACGCACAAAAAAACATGACGTCATGAGGCGTTACCTCGCTCTGGGGCGTTCCATGTAAGGCTTGCGCAAGTGCAAGCGAGAGCGCGGAACGAGCGACAAAGAAGCACAATCGGCCATTGCGTTGTCACGTTCAACTATTGTCAGTTTACTGACAACCATTTTTTTTTTCAAAATCTGTGAATGCAGTTCAAAATATCTCAAAAAGTTCGGGAAAGTTTCCAAAGAGCGTTTTCCTGTAGCTACAACGGTTAAGGTACCTGCCCTCCGTGGCCCATCTCAAAAATCCACCCGTTATACAGCTATTAGCTACTACAAACTCTCGTGCCACACTGTGTGTTCAAACATTTATTGAAGCAAGTCTGCCGCCGCCGGCTTTATCCCTCAGACAGTCAGCACAAAAAGGAGGGCTTTATGGCGGGACTTTGAGAGTCACGTTTTCATTCTGTAGTGTCTGAAACTCGTGTTTTTCTTATATTCTTGAAGAGTAAGTAATTATTATTATTATTATTCAGCCATTCTCGTCCCACTGCAGGACAAAGGCCTCCCTTCCCTTCTTCTACTCTTCGCGAGTTAACGCTCTAACAGGCCAGGTTCTCAGATGAGAGTCTAGCTCGTCTCGCCATCTCATCCTGGGTCACAAAATTCACACAGTGGACCCCACAAAATGTGACGCGGAGACGTGGAAGACCCAGGATGAAATGAGTAAGTTATAGATTTAAAAAAATCATTTTTGTTATTTATGAGTACTAGAACACGACACGCAGACCCGAAACTATCATCAGATCATTTTATAATTGTTTCGCCGCGAGAATCGCACGCACACCTCGTGCGTGCGTCTCAACCTACATTTTGCCCATCACGCCAGTGAGATTGCATTTTGAGTTTATCTAAAAAGTCCTTGTGACGTTTTCACAAGCGAAATTATAGAAGGTGGGTTATCTTATCACACGGACATAATATTTCTTTGACGCCCTCATCCAAATATTTCATTTTTAGTATCGCAATGTTACATTAAAATTTCTGCAGGTTTCTAAGCACGAAATAATTTGTAAACTTATTTGCTACATCAAAAAAGATTGGGTTAGAGGAATTTGGTTATTACCACGCGGATAGAGAGATCGAGCGAAGGATAGTGACTATCTTGATAAAATTGATAAATAATAGTGGACACATTATTAATATTTGGCGTAAGGAGCAACCTACCGCTAAACCGCTGCTGTCGAGTGACTAAGACAGTTTCAGGAGATAAAATCCTGTAATAAAATATATCTCTAAAGTTTCAGGAGAGTTTTAAAATGGCGGTGACTCCATGAACACCACATCTGCTGTTAAGGCAGACAAAACTTAGAAAATTAATGTGTTATTTTAGGATTTCGTGGTACTGGTTTTGCGCATTTAATACCAAAAGGCAGTGTATCATCGTTAGAGTGCTGGTGACACCTCCCGATCTCTAGTTCAGCAGAAAGCGGGGTGGAGTGTGAGCGGGACGGACAGAAACGCGCTGCGGGTGGGAATGAAAGAATTGCACATTATGTATCAGCGCTACAGGTCGCTCCAACTTGTATAATCAGCCTCTACAGGTGGCCTGCTCGAGCTCGAGCTCGAGCTGCTTTACTTGAATAACATAACACGTTTTAGATCAGGCGGCTTTCGACGATTGTATGTACGCTTGCGATAAGGCTTTTTTTTACAAATCTTAAGTAAACTTTCTTAAGATTCTAAATTTTAAAAGTATTTTAATGAGAACATGGATCTTTTAAATCATCTGCAATATGCCAAGTAGGATATTACCTCAACTTTCGATTAATTTTATAAACCGATAGACTCTTCATAATAGAAAATATTATATGCGCATCAACACTAACTCTTAAGTTAAGGAAAACGTCTTGAAGAAACCTGTTGGTATTTTAATAGGCGGGCGGCAATAGTATTTGCAACATGTCTCGTATGGAATGCTAACCGTTGCTAAATGTGTATTTATTTGAAAATGTCTCTGACTACCCCCTTAACAGATGCATCACAATTGATCTTGAAAGCAGACTACCGCGCCTCGGGATACAATCGTGGCCTTCTTATTCCTACAAGACGGTGTCATAAAAATGCTTAAACTTAGCCAGTCGCTCAGATTTATTACTCACTTTTAAAAGTATCGGTGTGCCGCCTGGGTAAGGTCACTGAAATATTAATCTTTTTAAAAAAATATTATTTTTAAAGATTCATATCCCTTAAAAACATAACCCTTCCTTTGTCAGTCGGGTAAATAGCTATGTACTCGACTGTCAAAGGAAGGGTTATGTTTTTCGCGCGTATCTTTTATGTATGTATGCAAGGCGTTAAATATCTTTGTTCCCTCGTATCTTCCGGTGTACAAATATAAAATGGACTCCTTTCACTACTCTTTTCGTAACTCTCGGCCATCACCGCCCATATCAAAAAACCACCCTGTATAAGTCAATATGTTTCAACTTATATAGTTTTCAATATCAAATTGGCAATGAATGCATGCAAATTGTTTTATTCATAGTTAGGGTTTAGGTACCTACCTACGCATTGCAAAATCTCAAAAGTTGACGTTCTTGTAGTCGGGTTTTTTGATTTTGTAATTTAATACTTTCCAAAACTCTTAACATTACGATCAAAATTTGGACAATTTCTGAAGATCCATTTTTGTTTATGTTTTCAGGCTAAGTTTATTTTTATCTAAGAAGTCGAAAAAATTGCGTTTTAAACACAGTTTCAAATGACACCGAATTAAAGTTGTGTCTAGAGTTGAGTATCTAGGGCATGTGGTCACTGCTGATTTAAAATACAATGAAGATGTGGAAAGCGAACGTAGGGCGCTGGCAGTCAGGGGAAATATGCTGATTCGCAGGTTTGCTCAATGCTCAGTAGAGGTCAAGGTAACTTTATTTAAGTCAATCATTCTATAAAAGCGGCCTGTGGATTACTTATACTACCAAAAAGTCTTTCAGCGCCTTACGTACCCCTTATAATAACTTGTTTAGAGCAATAGTGGGGCTACCTAGATTCTGTAGTGCATCTGGCATGTTTGCCGATGCACAATCAATGATTTCTATGCTGTACTGCGCAACAAAATTACATCGATCAGACCCAGAATACTGGGTAGCTCAAACAGCCTACTTAAGGCCCTGGCGAACATGCAAAGACATTGGATGTCTGCCCTAATAATCAGTTTACAAGATAGATTTATTATGCAAATTAGGTAAAAATACTTATTGCCTCAAGCGGCTGTTACACAAGGAGACTGAGGGTGGTAAGGTGCTGTAGACGCAGCCACCAAGTCTTAGGTTGAACGTCAAGAAAACGAAGGTCATGGTCATCTCAGCTATCAATCATCCAAACACGTGTATAAAAGTTGATGGGCACGTGCTTGGGGAGGTCAAACAGTACAAATACCTCGGTACTTGGTTAAACAAATCTTGGGATAGTGACAAAGAAATTAAAAAGCGTATTGAAATCGCTAGGAGCTTGTACAACAAAATGAAACGTGTTTTATGCAACCGCAGTTTAAAGCTCACCTTGCGCATTAGAATGCTCCGCAGCTACATCTGGCCTGTCCTTTTTTACGGATATGAGGCGTGAACTATTAAAGAAGACGTATCGAAGCATTCGAAATGTGGGCGTTCAGGCTTGTGTGCTTTCTATAAGCTGGACTCAAAAGGTTACAAACGAGGAAGTCTTCCGAAGAGCACAGCAGAAACGGGAACTTTTGCATACTAGCTTGATAGTATAAGAAAAGTCAGTTACTCAGGGACATGTCATAAGACACGAAAGATATGACCTTCTTCAACTGATTATGATGGGAAAAGTCGCCGGCATGAGGCGTGTTGGTCGGAGAAAGAAGTCTTGGTTGCGGAACATCAGAGAGTGGACGGCGATAGTGAGTGCTGCCGAACTATTTAGACACGTTAAAGATCGAGAACAATATGCCATATTGACTGCCGACCTCCGCTAGTCGGAGAGGCACTACAAGAAGAAGACCCTTATACTAAGGGTAATACTTATAGGGACTTACTTAATTATGTGCTCACACTAGCATATACCTATGCAAAAAATATATATTTTTCTCCATACATTTTGTCCGAAAACTTAAATGTAGGATTTTTAAATTTTCCAGCAACATTAGACCTATAGCTATTTTGGAGTATTTGTTTCTTATCAAATAGAGCATACAAAATGTATCGTTTGCCTTGCCTTGCCGCAATACATTTTTTATGAAAACTAAATTGTTGGATTTTTAATTGTTCCAACAACATTAGGCACATAGTTACTTCGAAGTGTTTTTTTGTAATCAGACAAAGCATCTAAAAATGAAAAACAAAAAACTAAAAAATAAATTCTCTCCATACATTTTGTATAAAAACTAAAATTTGGGATTTTTTTTATTTTCCAGCAACATTAGATCCATAGTTAGCTTAGAGCATTTGTTTGTTATCAGATAGAGCATCAAAAAATGAGAAAAAAATAAATAATAAAAATCTAAATAATCAATTTTCTCATAAAATAAAAAACTTTTTTTTAATGCAGTTCTTAATTTTATCAAAATCGAGCCCGTGACTCCTAACAACATTTTTCCATAACTATAGCCGTTTAGTTTTTCCCCTCAGAGGGGCCTCTACAAAACTCACCCTGTATAGAGATCGTACTATCCCCTTTCAATATACGCATGTTGGCTACTGTACGCATTTACTGTCGCGCATCGGCGCCGACAATAAACACTGCATAAATAAAGGCTAATTAAGGGTTAATTAACATTTTGGCACACCTACTTCATCCGCCATTTTGATAAAATCACGTTTTAGCGGCAAGCGATGAAACATATACCAATCTATAGAAAAATTATTTCAAACAAAAAATATTAGGGAGTAAAATGTCTTAAGTGATATACTTTCTGAGATATTTGAGTTTGAAAATTTAACTAAAAAAAATGCTAGAACGTGCTGCCAACTCTAATAAAATAAGAACAGGGAGATGTTTCAAGATGGCTTCCATGATAAGAAATAAGCAGTGAGAGCCATTTGAAAAAAAAGTTACAAGTTTCAACATCAACCTTTTTCAACCGACTTAAAAAAAGAGGTTCTCAAGTCGTCTGTTTGTTTTTTTTGTATCTCGTTACGCGATTGCTCCGCCATTTATTGACCGATTTGCAAAATTCTTTAGTTTTTTTGAAAGCGTATACTCCCGAGGTGTCCCATATGAATTTTATTCGTGAAGGATAAGTTTGATAGTTTGCCCGTAAAAAAATAAACCTCGTTACAAATAATTAGTAAATCGTCAGTTTGACACTTCGATCAAAAATACTATGGTGTGACGTACAAAATCAAAGTTAAATTCTGTTTGCGAGACAAAAAAGTTTTAAGTTCAACCAAATCACACCCTTTGCACCTAGTCTTCTTCTTCTTGTCGTGTCACCAGTTGTTTCGAATCAGTATGGTGAAAAGATTATAAGTGCGCCTCTTAGAGGCCCTTTCGTGCACCTAGTAATAAAGTCACAACTCCTCAAAACATTACCTATATCCCCCCCTATACATAGATTAACGTCAAATGCTAAACCAAATGCGCTGCGCTGATCCTGAATCTATAGAATCAACTTATGTTAGTTTGACATAAGTAGGCTTTTGAGTATTTTTTAAACGTAGTGGTTATATTCTCTTTGGTATTTATTGGATAAATACTCAAATTAAGTAGGTAATGCCAGAAACTCACGTGCCGAATGTATGTAATTTTAGCAAATAATGTTTTTTTTTATGCCATTAGACGCAGTTGGAGTCTAGCGTTATCTGTCAATTTGATTTCTATTCTATTTCGATTTATAGGGTGGGCTTATCCTCACTTGACGCCCTGAGTCACGCCGCGTCTTGAGTCAAACATTGAAGTCGGTTTTCTTTTTAGTTTTTAAAACGTAATTATATTGCACCAGTTAATGCTGAACATAACGTTCAGGTTTTGGCGTCAAGGTATGAAACCTATGCAAATCGAGGGAAAAAATATTATAAACAAAAAAGGTACACTTTTTTTTCAAAACCTGTGAATGCAGTTCTTAATGTCTCAAAGAGTTTGGGAAGAACGTTTTCCTGTAGCTACAACGGTCAAGGTAGCCTTTAATGTTCCGTCTCAAAAATCCACCCTGTATATGTATTTTATTTTAAAGTGCGGTTCAGAAATGCTTATTTTTATCAGTAAATTATAGACAAAAGCAAAAAAAAAAACTATTGGTTTAATATACCTGTGACGCAACGTGGTGCGGGGTATGGGCATTGTCCGTTGCACACCATCTGGATGGTAGAATATAAGGCACAACAAAAGGTATCAATTAACAACCGAACTTGTATACTTATATTCTGGAAAATAAATTATTACGCACACTACCTACCGCGTGGTGTAGCTTGCTTAGTCGTTCTTAAAAGATCGTCGACCCAGTTCAGGCAACGTTCAGACCGGTCAGTAAGTAGATGGATGACCGTTACTGAGATATCAACTCAGCACTTTTTTATGTATTTTTTATTAATATTTTTTTTAAACCATACTAGGTTTCGTCCATATCCATATCTCGGAGGGCACGCTTTTATGTGCGAAAATTTAATTCGTTACCTAGAATTTTTGAAAGAAACCATGAATAAACCAGCTAGAGAGAGTGCAAGTTCGAACGCCGATCGTGTCGAAAGGACAAAAGGTCGAAAATGACAAAAATTACAAAAACGTCAAAAATTACAAAAATGACAGAGTTGTCAAAGTCAAAATTGAAACTTCGTTCCAACCGAGTGTTCCACGACACACACGATTTTTTTAGAGTAAGTTTTTATGTAGAAAAACTATTCAAAGTTTTCTCCTGACGTTTGCTCCATACTTACGCACAATTGTTATGAGTAACGAAACAGTGATAGTGACAAAAATCACCTGCGCTCGCCTAGCCTTACAGTATAAACAGGCGCGGTTGCGTCAAAACCTGTGTAAATGATTGTGTAGCGGGTAAACAAGCTAAACATGGCGCTTGGTACTTATTCCTAGCTGTGTACATAATCTGACCGAAGACAGAGAGGTAATTATTTGCTCACGCACGTCTAGCGCTTGTACTCATACATGCACGTCTAACATGAATTACTACAAAACGTATTATCTAACGTAACATAAGCAACCAAATGTTTATAGCCACAGTATGTAGCACATTATGTTCTCGCATATAAATAAAAGTCATGCCAAAATTTAAATCTATTTTGAACACCTGCTTATTTTATATTTCGCATTTATAATATTAGTAAGATGTGACCTCTGCTGGCGTTGCGGAACGTATTTTAAAATTTTACGTGATTTTGCATTGCGTAAAATTTTTGCTTATTAACCCGAGATGTAAACGGTGAAGAAAAACAACATGAGAAAATCCCAATGCCAAGCCAGCTCCTCACGTATTGACCATGTATTTTTGAAGGTATTTCCGGTGGAACTTCTGTTTATAAAAAATAAATAAAAATAAAAATTGTTTATTTCAGACCTTACATTGATCCATAGGCATTATTTGTTAGTATGTTTACTCTTATAAACTAGATTAGTATTAGCTTAACCTAAAAAAAAAAAACAACAATAATCTCATCACAATCACAAAATTATTGAGACACTAAACAAGTGACTGGCTTCAGTATTGCCAGCCAGTGTCTCATGTAGGTCGAGCACAGATCTTCCGCAACAATAGTTAGAAGGCCATCCATCCTCTTTAATCCATCTTCTCGGATGGTTTAGTTAGGTGATATATAAACAACCCCAATTCATTTTGAACAATGTCCTAGGTACTATACTCCTCCAGTTGAGTGTAGATATAAGCCTCCTGTTGTAGTTTTAATCTTGTAGTAGAGATGTCAAGACCTAAGGCACGAGAATATTTCCTAACGAGTATGCGTTTCAAAGGTGTCCCGAAGCTCTCAAGTTGCAGTTGCCTTTAGTTCAGATAGAAGGACGAAGTAATAGAATAAGAATAAGAATATATTTATTTGGCACACACAACACAATACAATGAAATTAAGAACAACAAACATTTAGACGATACGAGTAGGTACAAAGAAACATAATAAACAAATAAACAAAAATAAAAACAAACTATCCATGTCCTACCTATTTTTGTGTGGTGCCAAAAAGGTCCAGTCTCAGCTTTAGTGCTGCTCCCAGGTGAGGGAGACAGCGCTGATTTTCAGACTGGGCCTTACAGGGTGACATCACGCGCGGTTAACATTATAGAGAATAACAAGAAATATAAATAGGTACTTAAATAAAATAAAACAATTTTTTTTTTTTTTTTTTTTTTCAAATTTCAAATTTTTTATTTAGGAAACAAAAACATGGTACAAACAAAAAATAGGAAACGATAATGTCCGCATTAGTTTAGAAAAACTGTGTCGCGGAAATTAACGCCCACCTCCGAGTACAGAGATATTTTCCACAAAAACAAAGTAGGTAGGTACAAAATAAACAAAATTTAAAACTAGGCTTAGGTTTCTTATGAAAATACTAATCTCCTACAAGTCGTGTCGTGTGCGTGAGAAGTCTGTACGTGTGTGTGCGTGTGTGTATGTGTGTGTGTGTGTGTGTAAGTGTGTGTGTGTGTGTGAAAATGTTAGGTGAACAAGCGTTATCAATTGAACAGAGTTAGCACTTTGTGGCATCAGCCCTTCCTTTGACTTGACTAAGTCAGTGTCACTTTTATTATTACTTGGATAGGACTAGAATAGGACGTTCACTCGGTCGGCAAATAGATGGATTAACAATATGACCATAGTAGATTTATCAATTTGGGAGGGAAAGGGATGGTTAGCTTAATTTTAGGTATTGGATATAAAGACGAAGCGGACTGTCAAAAGTAGGTAGCAGCTAAAAATAAAGGCAAATTAGTTCTCTCGAATCAAAATTTCAGAAATGTTTATTCATTATCATTCTCTTTTAAAATGTTTTAATATAAGTTTATGATAATAACTATTTTCAAGAGAGAGCATGAGATATCTCTTTCACACACTTTTTGTTTTGTCTTTGTATGAAAAATATTGAGATCTTCTACAGATTTTAAGCGATCATCAACATTTCTTTATCTATATAATACATTAGTTCGCACACAACTTGAATACGCAGTGCCGGTTTGGAACCCTTTTTACAACAAATATATTGTGGCGATAGAGAGGGTCCAACGTAAATACCTACGTTCGATGACCTACAGATGTTTTCATCGGTACGATTCGTATCCCAACTTGCTCTCTAGGTACAAACTATGTACCCTTGAATCTAGGCGCAAATACCTGGAAGCCATTACGCTGTACAACATTGTGCATAATAAATTTGATTGCATAGATCTTGTCGCAAGACTATGCTACGTTGTCCCGAGAACCTGCACTCCGCGAGCAAGTCGCGCTCGCACGCTCTTTGCGCTCACTCCCTGCCGCACAAACTCTGGTCTTCGTGTCCCGATTCGTCGTATGGTTGAGTCCTATAATCTCTTCTTTATAGAAATAGATATATTTTACCACGGTATCTATAAATTTAAAAACCTAGTTAACGCTATTATTTTTAATACCGACTCCTTGAGTCAAGCTTTACTTAAGTAGTTACTTAGTTTTCTTTTAGTTACTTTTTTTTTTTTTCTCTTTTTCTTTATTTTGCTTCATTAAGCTTCACTTTCGACTTCCTTACTTTCTGTTTACGACATATTTAAGTTAACCTGTGGATAACGCCGTGGGCTACATTATTAATAAGTTATTATAAGATCTACATTCCCGAAATGTATACCTCCATAAGTTCTTTAGTTAAGCTTTATAATGTAGCTGTTTGTTATTCCGTTATAAATAAAATAAAAATAAAATAAAAAAATTAAAAAAATCTGGTAAAAACTGTATTTAAACTATATTAAAAAAACGGTATTTAAAGATTTTGAAACTTCTGAGTCCCTCACTATCTATCTCACTATACGAGTACGAAAACAACACGGAAACGTTTAATAATTATAAATTATGTAAACTATACTTACGAGTACCAATACCAAGTAAAATGATTATAATTTAAACAAATTACGTTCGGTGAAAATTTTAAAATACAGTAAAACTTCTTTTTTTATTATTATTATTATGAGCCATTGCTGTCCCACTGCTGGGCAAAGGCCTCCCCACACACACAGTAAAACTTCATCTTTGTAAAATAACTCTGCGTAAATATAAGTACTGCGAAAATTGGAAAACAGAGTAAACTCACACTGACGTATTATAAAACCGGCCAAGTGCGAGTCGGACTTTGAACTAATATTTAAGGAGGCTCCCATACAAAAACGTGATTTTTATTTAATTTCAAAGTTAAGGGGGTTTCCGAACATGCAAAAAAATTATGTTAATAGTTTCTGGGATAATTGTTAAAACGGAACTGGGCTGGCCATGTCTGCCGCATGTCGGGAGACCAGTGGGCCAGACTGACTACGGAGTGGTGCCCTAATACGTTGCGACGACGTCGCGGCAGACCGCGAACAAGATGGAGGGACGAACTCGTAAAATCCCGTGCCGACTGGACCACAACAGCACAGGAGAGATATTTTTACTTTGCCCAGCAGTGGGACATTGAGGGCTTTAAATAATAATAATAATAATAATAATAAAATTGAAGGGGAAAATAATATAATAATAAAATTAAATAATTAATTGAAGGGATAGTAGCCGGTATGTGTCAAGATCAAAATTGTCAAAAAGGCCTCTGTTTGTTGGCTTTGGCCCCATGCATGCCTATCAAAGGTCCGGGACTCTATAGTTCGGTGATGTTAAACTTTGACAAACAAAATAATAATAATAAATTATAATATAATTATTATTTGAATTATGATTTATAGTCTTGAAGGGATAGTAGCCGGTATGTGTCTCCATCACACAAGATCAAAATTGTCAAAAAGGCCTCTGTGTGTTGGCTTCGGCCCCATGCATGCCTATCAAAAGTGCGGGACTCTATATTTCCGTGATGTTAAACTTTGACAAACAAAATAATAATAATAGTTAGTTAATAGTTTCAGTTATCGTTAGGATCTGTCCCCTTGTAAACCGTCGATGATACGGTACGGAAACCTTCACCCGCTAGCATTTCGTAACGCCCTTTTATTTAATGAAGTTTTCATTTCAATTTATTTAATTTAAGACAATCATTTACACACTGATGTTATCTTTTGCTTTAAACATATGTCCCACTTCTCGGAGTGCGCAAGGTGCGTTACGATTTTTATTTCACTTTAAAATAAACATTAAACCACCATAGTTAATACATACTCAAGAAATGCGCAATAATGGATTGTTATTCATCAAATACAATTTAATTGCCCTCTAAATAAAGTGAATAAAATACCTGCAGTGAAATACATACACATACGTAGTATTTGCCTGCCTCAAAATAGGAGTAGGTAATATTTTGATTACCTTCATAATGCAAGTTCGCAACGCAGCTCTGGCGTGGCGTGACGTGGCGTGGCGTGGCGCGGCGTTATTAAATATAGCATAAATATTTTCGCTAGCAGTTATAAGGTACATAATATTATAGCAGACTTACCATATTCTTAGCGTAAGCGACGATTCTCATGGTGTATGCCGGCAAGTTAAGTAGAACGAAGACCGAGGACACGATGAGCAGCATTCTGGTGATGCGTTGCTGCGAGCGCTGCAGCTGGGAGCGCGTGAGGCGCGCGCGCTCCGTCGCCGGCCGGCAGGTGTTCTGCTGCTTCATCAGGCGCCCGCGCGCGCGGTTTAGCCGGCACACGCCCAGCATTATCCATATGTTCAGCACGGTGATTATCGTCAAAGGCAGCGTGAACGAAAATATCGTATCAACGACGTTGAAGCGCGCGGCGTGATCCATCAGATCGTAATCTATATTGCAGTCGTTCCCCTTGGGCACGGCGAACTTGAGCACCGGGGTGTTGATAGCGACGCAACAGACGATGATGGCGGCGATGAGAAGGCGCGCGCGTTTCACCGTGCACATGCGCGTGCGTTTCAGCGGGTACAGCACCGCCACGAACCGCTCTACCGTGAACGACACCACCAGCCACGAGCTGCTCGAGCTGCTCACGTACGTCAGGTACACGAAGCACTGGCAGAAACCATCCTTTCCGAATAACAGAGAAAATCTCACCGCCTTCAGCCATGGAGGGATCAGCTGCAGAAGGCAGACCGTGTCGGATATAGCGAGCGCTGACAGGTACTGCGACGTCGACTGCGCTCGCAGCTTGCTTTTAAAGAATACAATTATCGAAAGGAGATTCCCTATCGTCCCCAAAATTACGAGTACAGGAGTGAAATAAACGTTCAACGTGAAAGCGAGCTCCTCGATGAAAACGTCCATAAAAGTCATATTTGAGCCGTTATCGTTCACGAATTCACTAGGTAAGTCTGTGATATTTTCTTCGCTAAAGTTCGCGGTTGGATCGTCTGTGAAGTACGACATACCGGGCAACGGCGGGCGCTCGCCGCGCCGCGCCTTCTGTGACTGTGAGCGCGTGAGAGCGGGCAGTAACCGAGTCTCGCCGCGACGTTTCTCCCGCTGCACTCCCCCCCCCGCACCGCGCCCCGCGCTGCAAGCCCCGCGCCATGCGCGCTCGCGTGCCCACCCACACGCCCCTTCTGCTCTCCGCCTATTCCATAAGCAAACAAAAATCAAAGTACCCCGTCACCTTTAATGTGTTTATTTGTTCGACTCGTTAATTACGTGATCTCCGCTACGAAGAGGCTACGCCGTAGATGCTCTACGATCGTAGTGCTTCAGTTGCATAGCAGTACTTTGTGGATTACTTATATTCATTATAATGTTTTCATTTGTTTCTAAGTTTGGTATAAAAGTTCATGAGGTATCTCAGATTCTGTAGTAGATATTTATCCGTACTACGTGTGTTATTAACGATCGACGAAAAAATAAGAAGAGGTTATCAAGTTGATGCGTATATATACATATATAAATCGTCAGTTTGACATAAGTATGGTAATGCCAGGAACTCACGTGCCACGGTACTTCACATAAAATGTATGTAATTTTAGCAAATAATGCCATTAGACTAGTAGGCGACGTAATTAATTAATTTGCTTGTTGGGCGCTGACTCAAAATTACTTATATATACTTAAATTAGTTTAAGAACTTAGGTATTAAGTTAAAATAAAAAAGGTTTACCTATTATTTTTTGCTTTTCGGTTCTTTTGGCGGTTTGTTTTTTGTTAAAAGTTTTTATTTCTAAAAAGGTTCACAAAAAAATAAAAGTGATAATAAAATATAGAAAATAAAAAAGTACGTGAGTGTCGTGGAACACTCGGTTGGAACGAAGTTTCCACTTAGACATTTGGCATTTTGTCAAATAAATTATTTATTAAAATCCTAGAATCGCTCTTCCGTACTAAAAATGTAACAATCTATGGACTACTTCGCGACCTGCACTCTTCGCACTGTGACGTTTTGGCATATACATGTGTCGCGACGCAAAAAGCGAACACTTTTTTCTTCTAGCCCGATACCGTCCGATACCGTCCGAAAAGGAACTTCGTTCCAAAAGTTTTTTCGTATGTAATGAGGCAAATATTACGTGCTTCATGATCATACAAGAAATCTGTGATATCTGCCTACACCTACGACGTAAATGTTGTGTATTCGTATGTAGGCTTCACAAAGTTTTGGATTGGATAAAATGTCCTCAGTTAATCATTGCAAGGCACGTACGAGCGATGTCCGATAGTGATGGTGATCGCTCGCGCTATTCTCGAAACAAAACACAATTACGCTGTCGCGTTATTAACTGCGATTGGTCGATAACCAACTGAATAAGCTGCTAAGGCGTGTTGCATCTTGAAAGAGTAAGTTCAGTAAAGTATGTTCGATGAGTCAGTTGCCAACTCTAGTGACGGAATTTTTAGGCCGTTAGTAGGTGGTGTAAAGTTACGCCAATGTTAAACTCCAAAAATTTTATGGTTACTCCTAAGTTACACCCGGCGTAAATTTACACCACGTTTATCAATAAGGGCCTGTGTGTGTAAATTGGTTCACGTTATCTAAATACATAATAATTATAAGGCCTCCGGCAAAACTCAACGACTTAAATAGCGGGGACTCGGGACCCACAATTTAACGTGTCCTCCACGGACGCACGGAAGCGCTCATTTGATAATGCCAATGGCGGTCACCCATCCATTTATTGACCGTTTAGAACTCTGCGATCTATCAAGCAGCTACACCACGAGCACTTCCTACACTAAATACCTACACAAGAACATCACGAAAGAACCAGTTATAACTTTTAGCCCAAGTCACGTGTCACGTGGCTTTAAAAATGTAATTTGAAAGGGAATATTACAAGATTTACAAGTATAACGTGAACTCTCTTTTCTTAGAGCTTTCATGTCTTTGTAGTTAAGGTTACATTGGATAATTCTATTGGCGCTAAGCTATCGTTGCATATATCGTCTTATATTTCTGGTGATTGTTTTATTAGTTTAACTAATTATATTTAGATGTTAGTTTACGTGAGTTTGTATAGTTTTTGTATCGAAAATAGCTCTAGTGTTCTTAATGAACTTCTAGAATGAGCACAACTTGAGATCATACTCGCAAGCCTAAACTTCAGTTCCATCTTAGAGATATTAAGATAAATAAGACTAAGTATGCAAGAGCAGAAGATGAGCATCATGTTTGTTGTCAGGTGCAGAGAAGGGTCGTGGCACACTGGACGCGCTGCTCTGCACCACCTACTGCCGCTCGCAGCTGTACCTGTCGCGTCAGCTCAGCCAGCTGCACCCAGAACTCACCATGCCTATGTTCTCAGGTAACTCTCAATATCATTTTTCTTTTTTTCTGGGCATCAGTTCAGCTTTAGCTCATACTGAGACGCGAAGTGACTAAACTGTCACACATTTTCTCTTTAGTGTAATGTGAAGGTACGTAGATAAGCTTTTCAATATATATTTACTGAAGAATATAAACAATATGTACAAAAATACATTTGAAAGACGATGATACCCACAACACAGGTTTTCCTAGGGTGGGAGTTAGTGCACGAGTTTTATTATTTGTTATTGCACCGTATATTATAAGTATCTATTATTTTTCAATGAATGCTTTGTTACATAGTCTTGGTTAAGTTACTCGTAATGTACTGCGCTACATATGTTTGCTTGTCTCAAATAAATAAATTTTTACTTTAAAACTTAAAAAAAAAAAAAAATTTTTTTCATTTCATTTCACTAAATTAGAGAAGCTGGAACGAATTTTAAATTGTTACAAAGTTTACTAAACTATACAGAAACCTTATAGTTAACATCAATATAAAGTTCACCTCACTAAGTAGTACCTACGGGATGGTGTGCCCTAGGCAGTGTTCGTTTATAGGTAAAAACATTTAAAAAAATGATACCGTTCCAATTATGATAAAAACTTTACTGACTAAAGGCTTTATCAGCGAAGCTTTCATAACGAATATTGAATATTAGCTTTAAAGCTCCAATCAGAGGGTTTATTGTTGCTATTTGTTGCGATAAAATAGAACACAATACCGACGATGCAAATAACAAAACTGGCTACCGACTACCGACCACCGACTACCGACGAGCGCTCGACGTTCGAGGACTAACTTATATTGTTTTGCATGTGATCATTATCAGTGATAGCTCTTGACGGACAGACAGAGGGACTACTGAGTTTTAAGTAATCCTAAAAGGTTTATTTTATTCCTTTAGTTAGGCACGGAACCCTATAAATATTCTCAGTTGTTCTTGATAACAGATAATTATGTTATTTAAAAATACCATCACAATATCCGATTTTACCGTTGGATTAAAAAAATGTTATACACTAATCCGAAGATTGCGTGTTGGAATCCTGGCCGTGTATCAATTAATTTCTCTTCGGAAAATTTATATGCACCCGAGCTCTAAACGGTGAATGAAAATCGTGAAGAAAGTTTGTATTAGAATTAATGTTTGTTAATGGGCGGCGATGAGCTTGCAACCTGCCACGTTTCTGCAAAACCTGGCAGTGTGATAAAGTAGCTTCTAGTTTAGTTTTATACGAACATTTGCATGTTGACGTCATTCTCGGCGGGACGGCTCCCATTGCACCCTTTTTGTACGGAACCCTTAATAGCATCCTCGGTTGGCGGGTGAACATCCCCTAATTACCTAAACAATAAATACAGTGTATCATTTTACAATACCGTCGAGGAATTGGAGCTAGTTATAAGTGGGCATTTCATTCAGCGCTGCAGATAATTACGGTTGTTTTAGCCCACGCAAAACAATTTAATTGCTCCGCAATAATATTAATAATTGCTCCGCAGATAGCTTCATGTCGGTTTACAGAGATCAGCCTAAAAATATTAATTTTGACTATGATAATTACTTGCCGTAAGAAGGACCCCCTAAGGTCGGATGAAACGTTGAATCACCGTCCGTTGAAGTTTAGTTGTTACCTATACTTACTATGTATTTAACGCTGTTTTTGACAAATATACCCCGTTGATTCTCAAAGCTTTGATCAGACGCACCATGGAGGGGAAAAGTATTTAATTAAAGCTTTCACATCCATATCCATAATCTCATAATATTATTATGATATTATATGCAGCGTCGGCGAAACTTTAATAAATAAAATTAAAGAGGGCGGGGCAGCCGTGTGACTTCCATAGCGAGTTGTAGCTACATCAATTAAATTCATGGAAATTAAAAAAAAAATCAAAGCCGCTTCTTGTGAAACGAGTATTGGACATCTAACAAGGTATCAACCCTCAGTTTAGTATACAGTTCATGTGCCATCAAACATATTTAGACGGATATTATTATTTTACGATCTAAGTATTTCGGTATTAGCAGCGTTCTCAATTTTAAGTTATTACCTGAAGCTTCTAGATAAAAGAGTTCTGATAGATGGACGGTCAACAAAGAGATCCTATAAAGGTTTCATATTTTACCTATTAGGGTACGGAAGGCTAATTTAGCACGAGTTCATAGACAGCTATGAATTCTTGCTAAATTACTTTCGAAATTACTTAAAAATTACTTGCGAACTTCAGAATCTAAAAATTGTTCGAGTATTCAATATAATCGAATATAACCAATGAATGCTGTATAAGTTTTAAATGAATTCTATGAACCGAACTGAAGGTTCAATCAACAGATTTGAGTGACAACTTTTATTATGGCCGTTAGTATCGATGCGGTGCACTACTGGGACGCAAAGGTGTAGATGGAAGCAATCGGTGCGTCCCCAAAGAAAGCAAAGCTCCACCAAGCTATAGCCGACGCTCGCTTCGCAAGCTGTAATTTTGTTGCGAGCACATTGTTCATACGTTAGTGCTGTGGGCTTGTGAACTTATTTTTATCGCAATAGGAAAGTAGGTATTAGGTAAGCTAGTGTTACAATTATGATAAAAAGTTCACAAGCCCACAGCTGTACTTCTACGAACGGAATCCGAATCTGCTCAGATTTAGATTGTAGCGAGTGCATACGAAGTACGAAGTAATGGGTCAACTTGTCCCCTGTCAGTGGGTGCGCGACGCAAATGCACTAATATAATTACTTCACACTGCAACTAAATGCTCCTTAATTAAATCCACAATTGCAGTTTTCCGGTAGCATTAAAGGCAAGTTCATTAAGTAATGTTCATTTGTCGAAAATAAATGTATTGTTTTTCGCACAACTTTTTAAAATGCCCACAGAAGCAACCTTAGTATCGAGTAGGTCCATACTCATAGTCTCTTGGTACCTACCGGTAGGATACCGACATCGTATGGTCTCAATTCTCGGCGCATTACTTACTACATTTACTAGTTGCTGGTGTAAATCTCAATACCTAATAGAAAACACAACACAGCTTCCCGCTGTTTGTACGCTTAGCTCAGGGCTTTTAAACTATTAAATGGGTTTTTATTCGGTTTTCATCTTGTTTTCATAAATATAGTATTTCCACGACATGTTTTATACGTTATAGTTTAGTGTTGTGTTGTGTTAATTTGTTCAAATATGACGATATTTAGGATTTGTCTATTTTGTTAATGATTTCGGAAAAAATCAAACCGACCGAGAACTTTCATCAAAAATGTTATTAAGGCGACGGTGTGCAAGCCCGAGGGCGGAGCACGCGTGCAGATCACCACGGGTAAATGCATTATCCAGTTTTTAATATTTTCATCCCTGACTAAAAGTAAAAATAAATATACCCAGGCAAGTTATTTTCAGAATATTATGGAGTACCTCTGTAGTTAAAAAAGTATGTATGATCGTTTTAGGCTTACTTTTTTGGCTTGCTTTTCTTATTGGTTTAAATTTTGAGCCAATAAGAAAAGCAACTAATTGGTTTCCACACAAAGTTTTCCTTTGCTGCTTAGAGCTCGTGTTAATGCATATAAATTCGATTAAAACGAAAAATGTAATATTGCCCTGCCGGGATTCCTGCCCACGACATTCGCATTGAAGGTCCTCCTCTCCATTCGGCCAACTGCTCTAATCAAATCAAAATGCAGTGAAATCAATGCTCACATCTCAATAACATTGGTGAATGTTGTGTAAACTAGCTACATGCCAGGGCAATAGTTGAAAGCATGCTGTTATGATCAAAGGGCCCGGTCCGTCTTTGAGTCGTGTTGCGAGCGGCGCCGCCGGTGCGGTGTACGCTCGCCCAACTAACCGTTATTTGTCGTCAAAGTGCAACCTCGCCGGCCATGGAAATACTCGTATATGTATATCAATACCAACTCAAACCGCAACTTGCCACACGCTTAATTAGGTGCGCAAATACTATTCATACTTACATCAAAATATGCGCCACTTTCTGGCATTTGCGAAAGCCTTGCGAAATATAATTATCACACTATAAATACCTACCAACATTTTTTAAAAGACTATTTATTTATTTTATAAATATCTATATATATACATACTAATGAATCTTTAAGGTTTTTAATTTATTAGTTAACTGAAATCCAGCATGAAAATACTACAATTTATTCTAGTCGGTATTCTTTTTGACTTTCAAACAAGACTAACATATTTATCATCCTCTGTTGGTTTTATTTACCCAAGTAAGCATCGGTCTCGGTGACTTAGTTTAAATACATACATAATATTTTTAAAACCTTAGCACTGCAGTACAATCGCTGACCAATAATAATTACGTGACCCAAAAGTATGGAATCATCCGATTACCGTGACCTATACATATACCGTAAAGGTAGGAGTATACATCATGAGTGCAAAATGTATGGAACCTGTTTGTCAAACATGCCGTTCAGTTTGGGCTTTGAGATTCTGTAAACACGTACGCTCTGTAAAAGGGCGTCCACTCATCCATGAGTTAATTAGCGACTTAATGGGATAGAGGGTTTAATGCCTGGTCCGAAAAACGAATCTGTAATCTGTTGTGATAGACTATTTACTTACTCTGGGGCTAGATGATGCTGTGTGAAGAGTCCAGCATTATTATTATTATTATTTTCATTCTGAAAATATTAGTGAAAGATTTTTTTATGCGTAGTATTTTTTTTTGTGAGTAGTAAACAAATAAATAAAAACAAATTTACTTCCTCAATAATATTATTAGTGAAGATAAAATTAAAAAAAAAAACCCTGCAGTTGGACAATACAGGCCATAAATAAATATTACAAGTATATTTGGCGAATAAGTAATGCAATAACTAATAATGTTTACGGCGAGAGGACAGCGAGCTACCTGGTTTAAGGACGAATATACAATTTGATAGATGCCAGTTTAGGCCTGCACACAATAACAAAACACTTACGCACACTTTGAAGCCGCATCCCCGTTCGATTATTAGTTGAACGAGCTAATTTTGATACTTGAATGTTTTGTACGTACCTAAAGTAAAAAATAAAGTAAGGTAGATGGTGTGCTATAAAACAATTAAAATATTAGGTAGGTAGGTTAGGTGTATCTTTATTATTTAGCATATTATTAAGTTGCAGGATCCAGCATACCTATAGCATTTTCAATTTACTTATTCATTATTTAATCTCAAATATCTTAGGAAATCTATCATTTATCTTATCCCGCAATACTTTTGGAACGAAGTTCCTTTTCGGACGGTATCGAGTATGGGGGCTAGAAGAAAAAAAAGCGTTAGATTTATCATCACGACACATACATAATAGGTCAAAAGATCACAGTGCGAAGTGAGCAGCCGCAAAGCAGTCCATAGATTGTTACATTTTGAGTACAGAGCAGCGTTTCTAGGATTTTAATAAATGGCAATAATTTAATTGACAAATGTCAAAGTTGAAACTACAATCCAACGAGGTTCCAACCGAGTGTTCAACGTAACTCACGTACTTTTTCATAGCGCTTACGACGTTTTGGTCGCTAGAATAGTATACTCGTAATTTACTAACAAGCTATACCACAGAATTCCATAGTTCCCAGACGCTTTGTACCGTACTAACTGATATTTATTCTGTGGTCGCGGTGCATCTTACATTTTAACTCATGATATTATTATATTTTGAATAAAAAACCCGATTTAAATCATTCAAAAAGTAATCTACGGGTTCTGAAACGGCCTTTACTATGAAGAAATTAATTTAGATAAGAATAAATAAATACGTGGTCTGACTTTGGTCGGCATTTTTATTCACTTTTTAAATTATAAATCTTGTTATACTGGCACAACCACAATAGTTGGACATTTTTTTTTGTAGATATTGATATTTTCTTTAATGAATAGTTTTCGCGGCGCATGCAATATCGCACCTCCGATTAAAAAAAAATACAGAATTTTTTTACACGTTGGGTTACATTTTGCAATTTTCATAAAGACCTCTAATTTTTTCTTAAATAAATTATAGCTTATGTTCATCAGGGATAATGTAGGATTCTAATGGCGAAATAATTTTTCAAATCGGTTCAGAAGTTTTGGAGCCTATTCACTTCAAACAAACAAACAAACCTTTTCTCTTTATAATACGAGTGTAGAAATGTGTTTTTAAATCGACTGTCATTAAAGGTATGAGGAACGAGTAAAAATCATAATATTTGAATACTTTTACTTCAGAAATTATAACAAAAAAAGTACGTGAGTGTCGTGGAACACTTGGTTGGAACGAAGTTTCAACTTTGACATTGTCGTTTGAAAATTTTTAAAATTTTGTCATTTTACGCACCTTTTGCATAACTTTGCGCACTCTGCGCATCTATTTTATTTCGTGCAGCACTGCGCACAACTTTGCGCACCTTTTGCACAACTTTGCGCACCTTTTGCACCACTTTGCGCATCTATTTTATTTCGTGCAACATTGCGCACAACTTTGCGCACCTTTTGCACAACTTTGCGCACCTTTTGCACCACTTTGCGCACTCTGCGCATCAATTTTATTTCGTGCAGCACTGCGCACAACTTTGCGCACCTTTTGCACCACTTAGTCGCACTCTGCGCATCTATTTTATTTCGTGCAGCACTGCGCACAACTTTGCGCACCTTTTGCACAATTTTGCGCACCTTTTGCACCACTTTGCGCACTCTGCGCATCAATTTTTTTTTTGTGCAGCACTTTGCGCACAACTTTGCTCTTTTTGCGCACAACTTTGCGCTTTTTGGGCACAACTTTGCCCACTTTGCACCTTTGCGCACTATGCGGACTTTGTGCCCTATACACACATTTTTGCGCACCATTTTAGGCCTTTTGCGGACTTTGCGCACTTTGCACACTACTTTATGCACTTTGCACACTACTTTGCGCAGTGCTTTGCGCACCTTTACTCGATGTCAGAACTTTGCACACTTTGAAAACTTTTTACTACTTGTGGTTCTGTGAGAGCAGTAGACCTCGCTCCAAAAAAATTACGAAGAAAGTAAGTACCTATCTACAAAACTAAAAAATATTTTTTTTGAAAAAATATTTTCAATAGGTCCAAGCTTTTTATAGGTGAGAGAGATGAGCTGATTCATATGAGCCCAAACACGGATATTACTATTATCCATATAATAAGTTCCATTAAACAGCTCCTGGCTCCATCATCAAAACATTTCCTGTTACCATTTTTTCAAATTGTACAAGTAACTTGACCGATTTACAGAGCTTTAATTAAATCGGCCTATTTTCTGAGGAGTTCTGTGGAACAGCTCCTGAGTTCACCATCAGATCAGCTCGTTGTCACCATATTTTAAAATTGTAGATGATACTTGATCGACAAACCGAGTTTCCACTCAATCGGCCTATTTTCTGAGGAGTTCCGTTGAACAGCTCCTGATTCCATCATCAGATCAGCTCGTTGTCACCATATTTTAAAATTGTAGATGATACTTGATCTACAAACCGAGTTTCAACTCAATCGGCTTAATTTCTGAGGAGTTCCGTGGAACTGCTCATGACTCCATCATCAGATCAGCTCGCTGTCATCATAAATTATTGCATCATCTCCAAGTACTCATAGGTGTACCAAAATTCAGCTCTATCGGAAGCCGGGAAGTGGGTCAAATTAAGCTTGTAAAATTGAACTCGGACAAACATACATACATACAAACTTACGAACATACAAACATTGCAAGTTAATAAAAAGCTTTTAAAATGCGATTTATAGGCGAGAACAGACAGACGGTCAAAAGCATTTTTTGCCAAACTCGAACGGAAGGCACTTCGCTCGCTTCGCTCGCTCGGTCAAATAAGCGCGCACCTATTATAACTGCTGACGATTTTCACGTGACGGAAAAAAAAAAATTGAAAAAAATTTTTTTTCGTCAACCTATTCTACGAGTATCATCAGCTGTATCGTCCGAAACCAAAAGTATCAATTTTTTCCAGTCACAGTATTCGTATTCATACAGAATTTTAGATAGAACCTTGTCGAACTAAAAAATTGAAAAATGCGATACACCCGTCCTTCCATAAGCACGTTTGACGTGCATCTGAACCGTCTGAGCTCGGATTCAGATTTATATGGCAAATTGTGATTGCGCACACCATAGAAAATGTATGGAGAGAAATCGCACTGCTTTTTGTACATTTTAATGTACTCATAAATAAAAAACTAATTGATTTGGGATAAAAATAATTAGCAAGACGCTTAGAGGACTATATAAGCTAAAATTTTCTATAATTTTTTTTTCAAAATTTACTGCATCTTTGGCTATTTTTGTTCCGATTCGGACCCCATTTTTCATCATTTTTAGCGATTCTTGCGTTATTAAAAGCTTTTTTTTGTGGAATTTTTGTATGGGACTACCCAGTTTTTTTTATCACCCCGTGTAGATGAATACTTTAACTTTAATTTTGTACCACAATTTTACTACAGCTGTGGTTCCTGGCTCTGCAAATGGTACCGAAAAACCATCAAATTTTGTATATTCACCCTTAACAGTTTGCCTAAAGAGTTAATAGATAGTATTTCGGAAAAAAATATCAAAAGCAAATTAAAAAAGTTTTTTCTCCTCAATCTGGAACACTATATGTAACAACGAAACTTTATTTTTTTTTTGTAATTAGACTATTTTTAGCTTAATTACCTATATTCATATTGTAGACTTATTAGTTTTAGTACAAACCTCCGTGATTTCTTAGAACTAATTTAATTGTTTAATATGTAAGATTTTTATAAGATAAATAAAAAAAAACGAATTATCGAATTCTTTGATATAAACAGTACATAATTTGACATGGTGATGTTACGTTATAGGTAGGAAATAACAGAATAGCTATTCTAGAACAAGCAAGGCTTGTAATCAAAGCGTACGATTGACGTGTTGGGCCGGACTGCGCACAATGGATGCCCGGGAGCTAGTGTTTGCAGCCGGGGTTACTCGTCTGCCCAGCAACAAACAACTGAGTACATATTATACTATAATGTTTATCGAAGATCCGACTAACCTCAGCTTTTTTGAACAGACAACAGGTCGAACTCAAAGTCGAAAATCATTCAGTAGAACTACTGGCACTTGTCACAAAGTACGTGTATGTATGTGTAAGTAGAACGTATTTCACCCGGATGGAATTCACATATTTTTATTCTGGTGAAATAGTGTAGGCTAGTTTCTATAAAGGTAGATTTTTATAACAGTCATAGCATTTAGTTGTTGCTAATAAATTTTATTAGGCGTTATCTGAGCGTTTTCGCATAATACACCAAGATTACATAACATTATTGCGATTATTGTAAAGTCATGTCAGTAAGAACCTACCGTGTACCTGTTCCTGAACACGCGCCCAGACATTACCTACGGATGATGTAAGCAAAGAATATTTCTTCAGTGATCCTGTGCATACGAGTATAATAGGAGTGTAGAAAACATTATAATGCCGGATATTTTTAATTCGTTCTAAAGTTAATAAGCATAGTAATCTGCAAGACTTTGGAATCGCGACTTGCGACTAACACCGTCACGCCTAGTATATAACCAGGGCAAGAAAAACGTGTTGGGATCACTCTTCAATCAAAATAGTCAAGCTTTAGTATTCGATGTACAATTTGGGTTTGCGCAAAAGCTGACAATTATCTTCGCTACTTATCCTTCCATAGATTGCCTTCGATCCTTCCTCGAAACTGTTGGTTGGCAATCTGATTGCTTCCTCTCGGGCTGGTCAACCTTATTTGTGGGCAATCACAAGTCAATCACGGGCGTTGTATTGGTTACCAACCGTCGTGTGATAGATGCAAACCGCATGCACGAGTAGGTTTCAACAATTTGCTGCGTGGCTTACCTTTGGCTACAATCGGTAGTACTACGGCTACGTCCGCAATGCACTACGAAAATGTGTATATAAAAGTACTTTTAACACTAATAACGGGACCATGATTTAATGTTTTTGGAGTTTCCCGATATTTCGGCGCAGTTGCATACGCCATGAGACAGATGCCAGTGAACAATAATACTGCGCCTTGATCACGGAAGAACCTGGTCACTCTTGGCAGACGAAGCAATCCCCCCTCTTTAGTCCCCCTCTTAAGTCTTTTGCGAATTGTTGCACTGCCACTGGATTTACTCTCGAACGAAACTCGATCGCGACGAAATACATTCACAGTGTCCGAACTAGTTGATCTTGCACTAACATTTTGATTTTTACACAATCTCACAACAGGATTCCAGGTACTAGAATCTAGACTAAACGAAACCATCATCACGATTGACATTCCGGTGTTTGGTAATTTTGTGTAAATCTTGTTATTATCATTTACAAAGCAGCTTGTCTAAATATAAGTCGTTCTGCAGAGATCACGGCGCGGTTCCAGACGGCTCGCACGGAGGTGCGGCAACTGCTTCTGCAGTACCTGCTTCCCTGGCTGGTCAACATCGAGCTCGTCGACCACAACGTGCCGCCCGCCAACCCGCTTTCATATATACAGGTACTTCAGCACTCACTAGTTCTTCAAAACCATTCATTCTAGTGAAATGATTTTTAATGCGTCTCAATGGTTTTTATCGCTTTTTGAGTACATTTGATATCTTGTTTTCGATTTTTAGTACGTGTTCTTATTGGTTTTATTTTATTTTAATTCAACTAATAAATTACATGTAAATTAAAGTAATACAGGTAAAATAAACATTGAAAATAATATACCATTACATTGCCGGTTTATCTTCTGCAGGGATGAGTTCCGCCTCTGCATGTTGACATATGTAGATAAGACTAGGGGTGTATTTTAGTGTTTGATGTAATCAACGATCTCTTGAATAAACACGATTATAGTCCAGTTTTTTGAGTCGCTGCACAAAGTGTATATTACTAAAAATGCAAGGTTAAATCCGTTCTTTAGATTCGATTTTGTATATAAAACCAAGTAAGGAACGGATGTAAGTAGCCAATGTAAATCAGTTATTACCTATACTTACTAACACTTATACTGCGATTAAAATATCACGTGAAATTATTCATACAAAATGGGGTTGTTGCGAAACAAGTATTGAATGTCTGCTTCTTTATGTTTTTTACACTATTGATGTAAGATGTTAACTATCCAATTATTTATTATTATTTATTTTTAGCTCGTATTGTCCCACTGCAGGGCATGGGCCTCAAACTATCCATTACAATAAAAATAAACACGCATACCCATTAAAGAATATAATTATAGGACGCAGATATTAGTAAATGCCTACAACAGAAGCAGCCAGCGGAACAGCACCTTCTACCCACAATATGCTGCTCTTTGTTTAGTAGCTCGGCCAATTGTTATTAACTCGCTCGGAACACAAATGCGTTGGCACAGTGTACAGCAAACAGTAAAACCCTGCTTTAGGGCTACAATATTGGGCAACAAATATCTTTTATTTACGTTTGATTTCAGTGTGTTACAAAATTCTAACTGGTTTTACTAAAAAAGATGATTGACAAAATCATACTCATAGTAGGTAATTCAATAGGATCACTTTGATAACACGGAATTAAATATAGTGCTTCCCTGCAGCGTCCATATCCAATAAGCCTGAAGAAATGCATGGTTTGGGACTTAACTTGTTGATATTTCATATTTTATTCGTATGAAAAATTACGGTGTGAAATAGGTACCTAACAAAAAAAACGACGCGCATCGAGATTACAAACATAGTTTGCTATACTTTATATAACCTATAGAAAAATTCAAACGAATATAATGCTTTAGGCTTCCATAATAAGTTCAAATTTCCCTAAACATATAAAAACGTAAAACCTTAGTTGAACCCCATGCAAATAAAACTTACCACAAAAAAGCGTTCTATGTACGAGTATTTAAAGATCGTTTTTCTAGGGACAGTTTTTAGTTAGACTTGGTCTAAACTCGGCTCATTTTCATGTAATAAGCCCCATTGTGTTATTTCTGAGATAATATGAAATGTTAAATAATAATTAAGTGATAATGCCGCCAGTGTTTTGGGCACGCTTCCGACTGACAGTGACCTGGATCAGTTGAGTTGAGCTATCTATAGATCGTTTCTAACCGGTAGGTCCCATTTGTTCTATGGAACATGACGTAATATAACAATTTGAGAAAATATTGTCCCTATTTGTACTATAGAACTACATACTAGCTTTTGCTCCTGTTTTTATTTGTCTGTAAATGCACAGAACTAAATTGGAATCGCTTTTCCCAAATTCTTCCATGATGAGATATATAAGACGTGAATGACATTAATCACTGACGTTAATACCAGGTACAGTTCACTATCAAAAAAATGAAACTACTCGCTACATAAAATTTTTATTTTGCAAAATAATAGCAAAACAGCAGTTTAACAATACTTACTTAGTTTGTTATATGGAACAATTTGAGAAAAAAAGTACAAACTGTACATATAGGGACAATATTTTCTCAAATTGTTATATTACGTCATGTTCCATAGTACAAATGGGACCTACCGTTTCTAACGATCCTTAGATAGCTTGACTAATCCTGTTGTACATATATGTAAATATGTAGTAGCTTAGTTTCTGTAAATAAATTTCGTCAGAAATATTAAAACAACAATCAATTTTAAACTCACCAAAGTGCAAAGATGTGATACTTACTTAACAAATATTTAAACAGTATATTTTAGATAAATTGAAATATTTGATAATCCTATGAACAATCTTGCCTACGATACCCTCATATTTATATATTTAACTTCGTCGTCCCCAACCTGTAGTATTATAGTATGTTTGTCCTCAGTACTACACGGCGGAGTCGGGGCGCAGCGGGCGGCGCGAGGGGCTCGGCTCGGCGGAGGCCACAGAGATGGTGCTCAACAACCTCTTCTACATCACTGCTAAGGTAAGCTTGCCCTGTGCCTCCCCTAGGAATCTATTTAGTGGCTTTTTGCGCTTACGCTCGCTTACGTCGTGGTTTAACTATAGGTTGTCCAATGTCGTTACGCGGGTTTTGTCACGCGCGTTTGAGTTTACCAACCACGATGTTTCGAGACCTTGTTTTTCCGCTCGAGCTATGTGATTGGTCTTCGAATTTTCCGCGCGTGAAACTATTCGTATAATTTAAAGCCGGTTGCGTGTAATTGTCTTAAGTAACATACTCAACGAAAGTTCAATAGATACACACGCTGTGAATATTTGAAGTGTCTTATCTATTCCGGTTCAAACCCGATACAGCCGCAGTGATGGACGGACAGCCGGGCCCCGCTGGCTCCCTTTGGGTACGAAACTACGAAACCCTAAAAGTGATATCATTCTATTCATAGAATGTAGGCATAAGATGACAAGTTTATTTGCAACCTTATTGATTTGATTGGTTTTTAGGGTCTGTCTGCCACGAGGCAGTCTTTTGAACCGTATAGACGCTTGATTTTTATAAAGAATGAGTATTACTATGGCATCTGTAACAAATAAAATAAAGGATACCTTACGTGTGCGACTACTCACACTTACCAGATTGTTTATCCGTGTCTTTGACCGGATGCCGATATTGTGTCGCCCGAATTAATATTGTCTGTCTGTAAATTTAAAGGACTAGCTTACAATAACCACGCTTTGCTACAAAATACATAAGTGATGGACGCGCTCGCTACAAGGCACTTAGATGAAATCCCGGGAACTGAAGAATACGTGTTATTCTTTTCCTAAGAATATTGACCTTCTTCAAACAAAGCTTAGGGCTTGTACTATCACCGATCGTAGAAAATCGTCATAGATTTAAGTAATTTTAATGTAAGAAAATATTGCGGTGTCCAGCAGATTTCTTGATGTGGAATAAATATTTACGAGACCACGAGTAAAATGTAACCAACTGGAACAAATAAATATATTGAACTGTAATGAAGACCGCGAATGCTTTACATTCGAGAGACTGTACCTACACCGATATTTGTTTTCGGAATAAAACGCGATTCTATCTGGAGTGCGCTTGAGACCAGACACACAATCTAGCACTGTAACAATACTGACAACAACTTCATAAAATAAAATATAAGACTTCGTGATATCACTAAGATTCCTTTTAAAGTCAGACGTAATCTTTAGGTGTGAACGTCGCTGTCTCTAGCATTGTACCTACTTACAGATGTGCGAGTCCTTAGGAGACTAGGTTCGCAAAGGAAACAGTTTAAGCTTGCTACTATCTTACTGCAGGATACTTTATCACTGTCCCGCATTAAATAATAAATTTTTGAGAACTCATCGAAGCTTTAAGAAATTCATCCAGCACCGAGTTGGGTAGACAGACGTGACGAGAGTCGCGGGCTTGTCTAAGGCTAGACTTATAATTGACGACCTCTGTGGCGCAGTGGGCGAAGGTCCGCCTGCGACGCAGAAGGTTGCGGGTTCGATCCCCGCCGTGAGACAACAACTACAGATATTTGTCTCGGGTCTGGGTGTTTCTATGTATAATATGTATATATTTACAAACAAAAAAGTATACATATAAGTAGTTTATCAGTCATGTAGTACCCATAACACAAGCTCTGCTTACTTTGGGGCTAGATGATGCTGTGTGAAAAGTCCAGCACTATATATTATTATTATAATTGTTAGTTATAGCGCGGTACACGTTGGACCTATTCTTAGCAATAGGTAAAATATCTGAATCAGAAAATAAATCGTATTGAAGCCATATTTTGATCTTCAGTAAAAACATCAAATACTACCACGGATCGGCATTGTTATCAAGTTCCCGAGAAGCCCGTTGACGGTCGATTGATATTTCCACGACACATGTTTTTGTGTTATTCTATAATCGCTACTGCTCGCGGCTTCGCTCGAGAGTGGGATCCGCAATGTACATACCCTTTGCTATTAT
This sequence comes from Epirrhoe tristata, assembly GCA_951394285.1. Classification (NCBI taxonomy): domain Eukaryota; kingdom Metazoa; phylum Arthropoda; class Insecta; order Lepidoptera; family Geometridae; genus Epirrhoe; species Epirrhoe tristata. Next base: position 17,137,789 of record OX596136.1, on the reverse strand, counting down.
TGTCCACAAACCACATAGGTATACCACATGTTCCAAGTTTCATCAAAATCTCTGGCTAAAGCGTGATTGACACTAAAATCCTAACATACTCACAAGTTTTGAGATTTCAGATGAATAGCAATATTTGAGGTAAAAACGTATAGAATTACTAGAACACCAATATTAAGTTGGCCCATTCTGATATGTGTGTATGTTTGAATGTACCTCTATGTTTATGTATGTTTGAATCTATGTCCGATTTGCTTAAAACAAGGTATTATATTCATGTCTCATAATTGCTGGTCAACAAAATTAATGATATCCTTTGGTAAACTTATACATTGGACTTGAATATGCTGCTTGCTTTGATGAAATCGACACCCATCCTTATTAGAGGCAGTGATATTATCTAACTCAGTATTTCATTAATGACCGACTGTTGATTTAACGCTTCCAAATCTGCAGGCGTATCAATAACAAGCGTATTGATTAATGTCGCACGGTCAGCGATGCTTCAAGGCCGGCAAGGGTGCGCTGTGTGGGCTCGGGGTTGCGCTGCGCCCCTGTTTGCGCCCCTATCGCTCACGTGTCCTCGGCTACCTCTGAATACTTACCTACTTGTACTATTGCAAATGCTTTCACACTTTTATTTTCCGACATATTTTTACTCAGTTCGGAAGCCTTTCACCTAAAAATTCGTTAAGTTAGGTAAAATGCTGTTCCCACGCAAATGAAGCAGAAGTTAAGTAAGTAATTACTAATAAATAAAATGTGTTCTTAAGTAATGAAAAGTGAAACCTTCATACTCGTATGCGAATTTTGCTCGCACTTAGCCAAGCTTAAAATTGTTGTGTCCTTTCAAATTGTGGTTTCAAGAAATCATGTTTCCGTCACCTTTCCTCGCCGTGGTTCCAACGGAAGACCAGCGTTGTAGTAGTCAATGGCTACTATAACAATTATGCTGAGTTGGACGCCATTTCGTAGTTTTAAGGTATGTGTGTAGTTTTCTACCTACACCATCGTTAATGTATTATTTTTTAAGAAACTACAAATAATGTAATTCTTATTCTTATTCTTATTACCTTGCCAAAGAACAAATCGAATCAAGTCTGAACTCTGAGGAATATTATTATAACTGAGCCGCTTCTGTGAAATAGGTGCGAATATTTATTTTCTCGACAAGTTATTACTTCTCAGTATGAGAGGTAGATACATCTCGTCAATTCCTTCCGCCACGGCGCATACCTCCATCAGTATCTCATAACTTAGGTCTCTTTATATTATACTAGATTATTTATACAGCGTGAGGAGGCACCTAAAATCATCTATGTATCTAATATAAGAGAAGAATATGAGAGAACTTTAAAACAAAAATAATAATCCGCAGCCTGTACATAGTCTTGTAGGTAGGTAGAGCTGACGCGCTGCCCTTTGTAGGGTGGACAGGACACCCCATTGTGCTTGGCTGCATCCTTAAGTTCGATCATATTTTAAACCTTTCTTTCCGCAGCTTATGGAGATTGGACTCGCAAGAGCCTATTGTAACTCGTTACACTTATACACTTATTAAAATAAAATGTTTTTTTTTTTCATTATTTTTATTTATTAGTAGTTATCTCGCGACTTGTGTACTTGTATCCTTTGTGCTTTTAGCAGACTAGATTGTTTCATGAATGAAAATACCTGAGTGTGAGTACATTAAATTGTAAAATCATTACTAAATGAAATAATGCCGGAATGTTTAGTTAGATCTTTTTTGTCAGCAAAGTTCAGTGATATTTATTTATAACCGACTTCAAAAAGGTTCACATTCTGCTACCTATTAGTTTGCTAGACCTGATCTCAGATTGCTTTTCCAGTATTAACGTCTGTTGAGATTCTGATTTCGCAGAACGTTAGCTACGGTACGTTCTACGAAATCTTGAACTTCATTTTTAATTATCCTCCCGCAGTCGTCAAAAACAAAATATTTTATACGAGTATTTATTATATTTTCTCGAAGATTCCTACAACGGAATTCAAACAAAACTATAATCCCATTGAACACTTTAAAAAACCTTGTCGTTCAAATTTGATGATCAATTAGAGTTTTTATTAATAAATTCGCGCTTGGATAAATATGTTCACTTGTTACAAAGTTTTAAACTTTAAAGATACTTGAAAATTTTGCAAATTTTATTTAATTTTCACAAGAGTATTAAGTTTCATTCTGTAATAAACAAGGTAAACGTTGCATAAAGTGAGTGTACACTGTACAGGTACAACATAGATTATATACCTATACAAAAATGTCTAATAGATGATACATCGGGGGTAACAAGTGACTTGTGACAAACCATAGCCGGAAGCAAGCTTTGCGTAACCATTGTCTTAAATGCCTATGTATTTGGACTTGAGCCATCCGTTTGTCTTCGGCGCCAGCTAGTCTGTATTTAGGTACTTATTTAATTTTGCAGTAAAATTTTACGTGATTGAAAGGGCATTTATTTCTAGACTGACAATTGAGGGTACACTCAAACTAATGCTATTGAACTACCTACGTAACACAGAGGATTTTGAGCATGAGAATTTCTACCGTGCCAAAAGAAAACCTGTTGCGCTGATCTTACATAAAAGTGGGATAAGGCGGAGATGGTAATGCTTCGAGTCTTTAAAAGATATAGGTACTGAGAATGTGTTATCATAAATGTTAGTATAATGGCTGTTATTTTGGTACCACCTAGTAATGCCTAGTAATGCCATCTCGCGGAAATAAGTGCGTGAACACAAAACTGCAGTTAGGCTGTTCCACGGAACTTGGTTCATAGATTCCAAGATAGAGGTAGCTCCCAATCAAATTAGTCGACTGACACAGACCCTGGTAATACTCGCTGTATGTAATCCCTAGGCAACATCGGTATTTACGTTACTACACACATAGGTACGTGAGGAAATCTACCGGCATTTTGCTGTATTGCTCTCGACCGCCATTTTAACAGTGTGTTTTAGTATGCAAAAATAGTCAGGTTACAGCTATTTTGTATCGAGTATATGTTCTAAATTTAACTTGAATAGTTTAAAATTAGACACTTACGGCTAATTTGAAGGCGCCCATAGAAGCATGGTCATTGGTCATGCTAGTTAAAAAGTGTCAGCAATTTTTTGTGTTCTATCATTAGTAAAATTTGGTAATTAGGCTACTTTTATTGCAGATTTATCATAACAGTCGATTTTTTTTTTGTCATAACCTTCCTTGTTTGTCAGTTACTTTGTTCAGTTACATAAAACAATAATAAGGACTAACTAGGTATCACGGTAGCACCTACCTGCTTGGTACTTTGTAGCTTATCAACTTTATTTAAATTTTATTTTCTCTCGGGAAAATTGTTTCTTATTTTCTAGTTGGAAGGTATTTGCTTCGGTTTTTACAGTTAACCGAGAATTTTTAAATTGGTACACATTCTTTTCCTCTCTTACATTCCTTTCCTCTCTTAATTTGAAAGTATTAAGGTACATAAAAATTTTGAGTGTATTTTTCTATATTGAATTAAGGCATGATTTTGCGGAAGTCTATCTTAGTATTCCACTAATATAATAAAGCTGGAAGTTTGTGAGTAAGTTTAGATGTTTGTATGTTTGTGTTTCAATCACGCCTAAACCAGTGAACCGATTTAGATGAAACTTGGAATGGACGTAGTTAGTGACCTGGAATAGCATATAGGCTATTCAAAATGTTGGTACCACGCGGGCGAAGCCGCGCGACGTAGCTAGTACCACATATTTTCAATATCTAATACCTCACTTCCTGCAACTGCCACTAACTCACACGAACTTACTACTGCATGCATCCGGGAATAGCTCAACCAAGCGATAGATGAAGCCGTGGAGCTGGTTAAATACTGGTCTATTTTTTTTGTTGTCATCAATCGTTAGACATAAGCATGATCTGTTTTTGTTTGCCGGCAGTTTTCGGACCAGCATCCGAAAGAGATCGAAGAGCTGTGGTCGACGCTGTGCGCCTGCTGGCCCAACAACCTGAAGGTCATCATCCGGTACCTCATCATAGTCTCGGGGATGGCGCCCAATGACCTGTTACCCTATGTAAGTACACCCTTCATCGAAGTCCATCCAACCAAAACCTATCTCACACACGAACGTGTTGAATCCTATTTATCATCTCTACAAAAGTTAACGAATCGTGTTTTTGCAACCGACGACACAGTGCAGAATCAGGTTATAAAGTCGGTATCACTAACATAATGTTTTGTAATATGCCTGTGACCAAAATTTCCGATTCGTTATCCTTTTTTCCGGACGCTTACGCTTAGGCGGGATAACGAGTGCTATGCTGAGTCCGCTTGTAAACAATAAGTGCGCCGCACGCCCGTCGCCATTGCACGATCGAGTTACTGAGCACTATCGTGTTCATAAAAAGATAATTTGATCCTGTTATTAAATGAAGTCGGAAATGTACTAACAATTTCAATACTGTGCGTATCTGACAACATTTTTTATTTCGTATTTTTTGGTATATTTTTTTAATTTGGCGGACCGGCAGTTAGGTCATGCTAGCTCAGGAAGAATAGAAAAAGCGAAGAATTATACCCAACAATGAAATCGGGCTGCGGATGATGATGCTGAGTCTGTCAGGTTGAGTAAAACAAATATTGTGTTACCAAGGATGTTTGACATGTATATATCAAGATAAGCAGCGCCTAGAAACGACCTGAGGAAGTTGTCAAAAAGGGTGCTAGGGTCGCCATGGCAAAGCCCCGGCCGTGAGTCCCGCCAACTTATGGACGATATCGGCCGGCAATATTGGCGCTGCGTACACAACTTACACAAAACCAAATATATGATTAGTCCAGTCACTTAAGCCAAAAGAGAGGGTTCTCTAAATGATAGATACTATGCTATACACTTGTATAAAACCTTTATTTTGCCATTGTACCTAAGCGTTGTCTTAAAGACCTCATGAAATATCGTGTCCAATTTACACTATCTCCTATCTTGACAACATTGCGTTCGCTTTCATTGCAATCTTCATACAAGTTCGCTTTTAAGATATATTTGACCTGACAGTTTTTTTAAATGACGAAAACATTCATAATTACAAGACTATATTTAACATTTTCTTGTAACTCCCTCAAGTAATTACGATGCTGTGGTCATGTCATAATAATTATGTGAACAATACAACTTAATACAAGTGACGTGCATTGCAATGTCTGGTACTGACTGTCCCCGACCATCTCATTATAGCACATTCTGTGTAATTACTGCCAAATTAATTGCACTGCAAGTCTAGGCCTCCTAAATTGGTCTTTATATATATATAACTTATTATTTGGCAAATAGAATGTAGTATTTTTAGTCTTAAAATCTGTGTTTATTAAGTAAAAACTAGTGGTTTTGGCGTCCCGAAGTAGCCGTATCGATTGGTCGCTGATGAGAACATCAGCTCCGAGTGAAACCTCGAATAATTTGAATGATACAGTATATTCTTTTTCGTTTAGCTATTCTTTAACAGGCCCTTGAACTTGTGTTGATTGATAGTTGTGACCCTTTAGCTATCGGCGGTTCAATGACACAATGGAAGCTGTATAGCCATTGTGTTATTGAACCTAAAAAACAATTTGCCAGGACCAATATTAAAAAAAATATTGGCAATTGAGGAAATCCGCGCCCACGCGTTTTATCGCGTGGCGAAGCCGCGCTCATGCCGCAGCATGGCCCAAGTGTGACAGAGAACATACACACCAATTCAAACGAAGTCACACTCAAAGACTAACGTTCAGTTTCATAAAAATTGTAATGAACGTCATAGGTGTTGTATAAGTATTATCTCGTTATTACAATAATGTGTAATAATATATAGTATACAATATATGTATAATAGTGCAATAATAGTGCAAAATGAGGTCCTGCGATGATCTTGCGCAGGTCTAGGTACGCCAGATTAGAATAAAGTTCGTTTATGAAGCCAAAAAGTGCCCCTCGAGATTAGCAAGTCCTATTGTATGCTCTAACGAAACCGAGAGTATGTACGTCTTTCATAAAATTTGTCCATTCTAAAATACACGCTAGTGATTTATGTTTGTGCAACTTCAAAGTGATCGAAGTTAGGGGACAACCCTTTTTGCATTTTGTATTTAGATTAGGGCAGCTGATCTTAATATGCAAGGCATTTAATTGGGGTATTACATTTTTTGTACATTTCAGATGCTAAAAACTTAATTATTGTTTGTTTTGAATGTATACACATTCAATTTGTGAACGTTCAATTGAAACTTTAAGTAACGTTTTGGCCGAAGAGTTAATTTAAGCGGTTCCGTGGTCGCTTGCAAGAAATCCCGATACTACGCCTTGCCTTCTAAAAGTGTTTCTTTTTAATTATACCTAACCATCAGCCATTCAGTTCATCAAATGGTGTATTTGACGCTACGGCTGAATATCATTCAGGCGTTGAACGGCTGATTAAACCAGTTGCCTGCGACATATACACGACGACAATCGGTATGGACATTGGACATTAAAGTTACGTTACGTAAATGTCTTCCAAATCACTGAGGCACCCAGATCTAAAGCCACTAGCCGTAGCATTGATCTGTCTTTTTGTTGACCATAAAACTATTTTTTGTCTCTGCCTACCTCTTCGGGAAAGAGGTGTGATTTTATGTATATATGTAAAACGGTTTAAAACGATTAGGCATGTTACATCAATCAACCCACGTATTTGAGTGTAGTAAGGTAGACGCATGGCTTAATACAATTGACGTCGTTGAACTTGCTATTTTAGGAAAATTGGATCAACATTTTGGTTGTAACCTGAAGGTGATAAGTAATGTAATTATGAACTGTGTGTAAATCCGTCTGAATTGGTTTGTGTCGGAGATGATTGATTCAATTACGCAGATCTATTTCATAGAAATCCACTATAATAATTAAAATGAATACGACATAGTGTTTGATAGTCATAGTAATTTATTCCCACTTAAGTGGGATAAGGGCAGGAAGAAGAAGAAAAAGAAAACACGTATTTATTATTTTTTCAAACTACCCAACTCCTTAGATGGGTACTTATTTATAATTATCAAAGACAGCAATTCCAAAAATGAATTCAGTGTTTTCATGGGTTGGATTGGAACAAGGTAGTTCTATCTCTAAAGTTTGTATGATGAAACAATGCGCAGACGACGTCGCTCCCAGGTCCACTAGTAGTTTATTAGATCCATTGGTTTAGACATCTTCTAGAAGTTTGATCAGAGGTACTTATCTAACTAAACGCGCAAGTACCTCAACACTATCACACAATCGATTTCTCAAAGGTTACGTTTACCAATATAGTCAATAATACGTACCTACTTACTATTGGGACATCGCTCCCGAAGTGGGCTTCTATCATGCGCTGTCTTCGCCCACTCTAATGAAAGAACTTGAAGTGAACGAAAGTCTATCTCCACTTCATCCTTCCACTTGCACCTGGTTCAAGCGACTGGTCGACAGCCGATTGACGCCCAAGCGGCGTCAATTAATGCAAAAGTTTATGAGGATGGTTGTGTGGTTTTGCTACTGTTGGAACGAAGTTCCTTTTCGGACGGTATCGAGGATGGAAACTAGAAAAAAAAAGCGATCGATTATACCGTCGGGATATATATCCTAACGGTAAAATTGATCGCTTTTTTTCGCGAGGAGACAGCAATATCGCTGTCTCCGGGGAATAAAAGTATAACTTCAAAAACACAACTTTACAGGAGAACCAAAAAATATTATGAAATTTAGCACAGAAATAGATTATAGTCTGAAATAGCACATAAAAAAAGCCGTGTTGGCCGAATGGGATTGTACCTCAACTTTCAATCCGAAGGTTGTGGGTTCGAATCCCGGCCGTGCATCAATGGATTTTGCGTGTCGTAAAATTTATATGCGCTTTAACACGTGCTCTAAACGGTGAAGGAAAACATCGTGAGGAAACCAGTTAGTGCTCTTATAGGCGGCGATAGGCTTGCAACCTGTCAGGTATCGAATACTAACTTCTGCAAGATGTGGGCATGTATCAAATATGTGTTTGGACATGCCTCTGACTACCCCTACCTACCTAGACATCTTCAAAAGATCTGGAATAAGTAACATAAAAATATCTGAGAGAATGTCTACCGCACCTTGTGGATACAGTCGTGAACCTGTTTTTTATACCACATAGGCTACTTTTTATCCCGGAAAAGTAAAGTTTTCCCGTGGTACCGTTGAGTAATACTACTGAGCGCAGCTAAGCAATGCATTATGTTTTGGCAGGCGAAGCGCGTGGTGCTGTACCTGGCGCGGTCGCGGCCGGAGCGGCTGCTGGACGAGATGATGATGGAGCTGCAGACGGTGGAGACGCTGAACTGCCTCATCGAGCGCACGGAGACGCCGCCCTTCTACCGCCTCACCTCCATGCGCAAGGCCACCTCGGGACACAGCGACGGACCCGGCACCGGCTCGCAGGTACACTGACTGACCAATACAGGTTGACACGCTATAGGTGCGAGTGCTTTTTCGCGGCGGGGCTCGCATGATCAAGTATTTGTTCCGGGTCTGGGTGTTGTGGTACTACAGTACTCGTGTTTCTGTTATGATACCCACGGCAGAGGAAATCCTATGAGGTCAGGACTATGTAACGGTTATCTATATTAACCATGAGTGTAAGGTATAATGGGCGTTTTACATTGTCAAGGACAGTGGCAATTAACAAATACAGTAAGCAAGTACACTAGTATAATATAAACAGATTGGACAGTGGCGAATCAACTTTTATGTCTAGGTGCTCACCACTTGCCTCTGTACTTCTACTTGTTAGTTGCCAGTAATGTAAACCGCTGTATGCTGCGCTCGCTCTATATTATTATAATACAGGACGCGGCGGGACGCGCGGGCGAGCTGGCACCCGTCGAGAAGGGCACCATCCATACCAAGCGGCACAGCGGAGAAGACCCCGCCAAAGCTGGGTAAGTTGAGCCAAGATAATAGCAAAAACTAAAATTATTGCAAGCCAAAAAAGGCCAGCAGTAGGTGCAACGATTATATAGAGAAGTAGAAGAATTGCGCTCTAATCATTCACAGTTCACAGCGTTCACAGAGACCTTTTAGGCTTCAAATAAATATCACCCAATTGTCCAGTTCGGATTAGCATAATTACGAGTATTTAAATAAATAATGCTGGACATTTGACACAGCGTCATCTAGCCCCAAACTAAGCAAAGCTTGTTCTGTGGGAACCAGGTAACTGTTATACTACTTTATATATTTTTAACAAACGTGGAGTAAAAAATAAATAGAAGGTATACGACAAACAGAAAACATCACAATAGGGATGTGTTGTTTGCTAATGGCACAAGATACACCCGTACCGTATGAACCTGTATGTATGAGTGGCCTCATACATACAACATGAAGTTGGAAGCGAAGAAAGTGTGGCACATTGGAGACGTTGCTCGCTTTGTGAGCTTGCGACTTGAACCAGGTGTTGTCGTGTTGTCGTCAACGACCACTCCATCTGCCATGGAGATAGTTCGGGAATATATAGCAGATAGATAAATATTGACTGTTTAAACGACTGTCTAACTCTGAATCTGTAATATCGTATATAAAACAACAAAGTACTAAATCTTGCTAAAGGGTAAATTGAACACAAATTCAACATATTGGTTTTTATTCAGAAACTGAGATTTAAAAAAATTGCCTTTGACGAAGCGTTGAAAAATAACCAATATAATATATTTGGGTGGGATCAATCAGAAAACATGGTCTGAAGTTCTGATTGAGTTTTCGGGATTGGTTAATACTATGCAATTAGTACATACATAAATGTATGTATAGGTGTATTGTACCCGGTAAAGGGTAAAATTATCGCGTAAATAAGTTTTAAAATGTATTGAAGTCGCGAAAGTTTGAAATGTGTAATCAAAATTATCTTCCAACTATGTATTTATTTTATTTATTTATATCAGACAAGGATTCATACTATTTTATACTTTATATAATATCAAGTATAAAATGTATGTGAATCCTTACCGTGAAAGCTATAGCTGCAATCCGCGGAACATTAGAATCGAAACTGAATGACAGCCAGCGCAATGTTAAAACCGATATTTATTTGCATCGATGTGCTTTTCAAACTTTTGCTCTTTTTTATCAAAGAATATATTTAACGTCTTAACTAAAATACTGCAATGTAAAATTTTAGCTGTTTAAACATTTTTAGAATTTAGTTAATGTTCTAAAAGCGAACGTTAACCAAACTATAATTTGTTATGAGGTTTTGTGACAATAATCTCAAGTTGGGGATGTGCTTCACCAGTAGTTAATTGTGAAAAAAATGGGCAAAATTTAGAAAATTCGCTAAATCCTTTAATATTTTCAGGATATTTATAATAGTGTGTGATGACTGTCAGTGATGTGCACTGATCTTTGATATGTGCCACTGAACTTAGCTAATCTATTTATTATTTAGTTTATTGACGTTCAATAGAACTTTTATGAAACAGAGGAATTCAACCCCATCCAATTTATGATTTACAAAGCTCATGTTCGTTCATGTCAGCCCATGTTTTCTCGAGTCCTATTACGGGTTGCTCGAACTGAGAGCTCGAAGTGCATATGCAGTTGCGAGGAAAGGGGGGCATCCAATTAGTTCTCACACTATGTGAATTCGAATTCTGTTTAGATTGATTGTTTGATTTGTAATACTACACCTTTTCCACGTATCTCCCGTCAATTCTATTTGTTTCAATGTACATAAACATTGTAATTGATCAATCTACATAGTCTTTCCACTCATTTATTTTACTTTTGACGTTGCCAATTTTGATCAACTAATGATGTCCTAAATGCATCACTAGTTCGATTTATTTTAACAATCGATTTTATTCATGAACAAGTTACGAGTATAATAGAAATACAAGGAACCTGAAATATTTTGTTTTCTCAATTTGACTTATTTATGATCCAAGTCATTATTTCAGATCATATTAATCACTATAAGATGATATGGAAAATATATTTTTGGTATGATTTGCTATAATAATAGTATGAAATCTTTTTAAATTCTTCAAGTATTATGAAATTTATAATATAATTTTTCTAAAGAAAACTTAGAACGAAATCTTAATTATATAAAACTATTCAGATTTACACTTTAAATTTATTTTGGCCTTGATCAATGTATAGTATTTTTCACATTTTGTAACGCAAGGATGTTATTGCCGTAGATCTAAACGATTATTTTACGATTATTTTCCATTCTTTAGTTTTCATGAATAAATTCAATTCCATAACTAGGATAAGAACGATAGAACGTAACATTTTTAACTAAAAAAAGCAAACAGGAGCACGACTGTAACCCTGCTAAAACTCTCATATTTTTATGTATTCCAGATCCTTTGAAGATCCAGGAAGGTTATCAAAGGCTTTGCCAAATACATATTTGATCCATGCTCACATTTTGCATAAGTTATTGTTCTACTTCTAGCGACCCGCCTAAATGATAAATAGATAGCAAATCATATATTTCTAGATAATATATTTTTGAACCGACCTTGTTGCTCATATTTGTGTTCATCTTATGTTTGTTTCACTTTCATTACACAGAATCGCCTTGTCCCCGTAGCACCTTTGCGGCATATTCCTCGAACTAATTTTCGAACGACTCTGAATGTTCTTTGAAGTGTTAGATATAACTTGAAAATAAGTCTGGTTTCGGAGAAATTATAATTATCATATTGGTGGGTATCAATCTTCTATCATAAAATATGATCGAAGGTATCAATAGACCAGGAGGTTTCTTACACCCCCACAAAGGTGATTTTTGGATCCAAATATAAATATGACTGTATATCATTCATAATCAGAATACACGTTAATATTAGAATCGGTGGTATTTTTTACATTTAAATGGATTTTTTTTGCACGAAATCTTAATTATTTTTCCCTAAGCTTTAACATTAGCTATCGGCCAGTGAAAAGTGTCGTCAAACAGATGAAAAATAAATTTTACATTTTTTTGGAATTTATAGATATTGGTTTTAGAATTCCTGCATTTCTCTACACTACAAAAAGTATCTTTACTGAACTTAGTTTTTCCATGCAAGTAGCTACATTTTTTACAATGCGCTATGCCGCGCGCGTCACATCAAAGGCATGGCGGGACTGTGGTCATTCAAAACGGATTCGGCCAAAAGGTTCCACTGAAAACAATAGTCCTTTGAGCTTTGTGTTCAATAACCCTTGACACTTGACTACCGATACTAACCTAATCATACATAGTACCATACAAGTCATCAATACCGATGTTGTTTGTTTCAATGTTGACATTATTTAGCATAGCAAACAAGTTGTTTAAACTAAAAAAAACATGGATACATTTTCATAAAAACATTTTTGTCAAGTTTTCTGCAAGATTAGTAGAAAATAAAACCTATTCCCCAAAACTGCTTAGGTACTTGCTATATGTGTAAACAAAGAAAGAAAAATGTGTACAATATACATGTAAGTAGAATTAGTACTTGAATTCTTATTTTAATGAAAAAACATATAAAATGTACATAATTATAGCACGCGAAAGACGTTTATTATGGCTGACCGTTACTTTACCACTAACACATCTACCCATAAAACGCAATAAAACAATTTGATTTGATTTGAATAGTGTATAAGTAATATTTTATTAAACTTCAGAATAAATTAAGTCATTATTATTTTAGACGGATTTAAATAATTTAGGCATTGTGTATTATGACAGCGTCGTACACATACGTCGCGTCGGAGACCGTCGCATACTTGTTGTGATGGTTTTAAGACTCTTGTAATATTACAGAGTATGGGCACGCTAAGTATTCGGCTACCGAACATTTGTCAAGCAAATTGAGGCGGTGCTCGTGTTCAACTTGCACCAATAGTTATCGTACTTCATCCAAACTTCTAAGATGCGTCCGACATTCCTTACAAGCATTCCAAACAGCTCGCGACCGCTGGACTTGTAGCATCTTAGATCAATTTGATCTCTGAAATCTACTAAACTAACCCGCTAGCTTCATTTTGATTGAAACTTCTCCTTTTCCTTTTTGTGTCCATTGTTCTTTCGGACCAATGTGGATAGAAACTGATTTGTGTCAAGGATACGTTGCTACGTGAAAAATACTATAAATTGATCAAGGCCAAAATAAATTTAAAGTTAAGTGTAAATCTGAATAGTTTTATATAATAAAGGAAAGTCTAAGTTCGAGGCTTACTAACAGTCATTACGTAACAAGTCAGTCTGAGTGCTGTTTCATTTGACAGAAATTAATACACGATGTTAAAAACTTCTAACTCTTGTAAATAAATTAATATTGAAAGACATTTTACATAGCGCCATCTAACCTCTAAAAAAAAGCTCTAAAAAGCAAGTATTTAAGGGAATGTTAACTGATAGACTAAAATAAAAAAGTAAACAAACAAACATGATCACGACGTATCCCCAAGATGCGGTAGACATTACGTTATATTAAGGTTAGGTTATACTAACTTTCCTCGCGATGTTTTGCATAAAAATATACTTACTTTACTATGTAAATGTATACATTACTGTTAGTTTTATTTTAGCGATGGTAAAATTTCGTTTGTTGCAGTGGCAGCAAGGCCCCAGAGACGCCGGGCTCGAAGCGCGCGTCAGCCCCGGCATGCTCCACGCCGCCCGCGGAAGACGACCTGCCGCCTTCTGATGGAGACGCCACGCCGGTAATATACAATACACACCATAATTACACTGACAAAATTCTACCAAACAACGTTACGGTGAATACTGTAAAATTATTAAATTACTTATGAGTCCTTCGAGATATCCGACCACTCCAACGCTTCCTGTCGACCGCGACACCGTCTTCCGTTGAACAAACATCTTAAGGCAATGAATCAATTTGAAATCTCATCCAACTCTATCTAGACGTGCATTTGACTGAACCTTAGATATGTTCAAAGAATGAAGATCTGAGAAAATATACTGTTGTACAACTTGAACGTACTTTTCAAACGGGGAAATTGCGTGCATATGTCCGTGTCATCGCTTGCAAGATCGTACCTTGGACAGACGCATTCAATTTGCGTCCCCTAAGTAACCCTTTATGTCCCTTCGCTGACCTGTCAGCCGTTGCTAGGCAAAATGTAATTCTATTTTGTACCTCTCATCACTCGGATTAAACAAAATTCGTTAGAACTTAATACGTTTTGGAGTTCGCAATATACAGATTAATTTGGCAATGCACTTCGCACCCCTGACGTCGCCACGAGTCAAATTCAAAGGCTCAATTCGCCCTCACCCTTGCCGTCTATAGTGCAGGCAGAGCGGTAGTCTTGCAATCTTAGGGTGGTAGGTTCTCTGGCAATCTCTGATTAGTTGATAATATCGTTATATTCCTCGTTCGAATAAATATTAAAAATCAAAAAGTACAGTAAGCTTAAGTATCGGCCTATCTTTGTGATAACTTTATGAGCTGAAATATAAGCTATATATGTATAATATTACGGTGTGAGACTGTAATATTACTCAGAAAAATAGAAGCCAGAAAAGTATTGTATCCTTCAGACGCGCTCGTGGTCGTGCTTGCTTAGTCGTTCTTGATCGTCGAAGTTTAGAAACGTTCGAAACAGTCTGTAAGTGGGTGGGTGACCGCCAGCGCCATTTTCATCTGAGCGCTTCCGTGCTTCGGAGGGCACGTTAAATTGTCGGCCCCGGCTATTTAAGTCGTTAAGCCATGACGGGGGCCTTAAGGCAGCCTAAAAACTCCGCCACCAGAGTTGGCCACTGACTCATACGAACTTACTATTTGATCCGTCAGACGGGTCTTGGCCCAGAACTGGGTGCGACACCAACTCCGTGTGGCACCGTGCCGGCTGAAGCACGCGACCCGCAGCCGCGCCCGCTGCCGATGCCGGAGTACGGCGGGTTCTTCGCGCTGCTCACCGAGTTCCTGCCGGACAGCAGCCAGCCCATCTCCGGCTTCCACAGGTATACCCCTCACAGCCTCTGGACCACTCTTAACAAGTGCGCGTGCATCAATTCCTGCACTGTGATTGGTTGCTGTCAGTCGAACAGTACACGTAACTTGTAGAAGTACTTCACGAAAGGAGCCTCTTTGAAGCTCACTGAAAAAATTGGTGACACGATAAGAAGATTAGGACAGGTTGGCATTTTACAACGAGAGTACAAAATGGAGTATACGCGTGCTAATCCGCAGCGTTTAGAAAATTGTTTTACATGTAGTAAGAAATTTTAAATAATAAAGCTTAGTTTTCTTTAGATTGGGTTTCATTACAAGCTTTTTTATTAACTTGCAATGTTTGTATGACCCACTTCTTGGTGTTTGGTTGAGGTGACAGTAATACAATCATATGACGACAGCGAGCTGATCTGACGATAGAGTCAGGAGCTATTCAAAGAGTTTATCCGTTGAACAGCTCCCGACATTACCGCCCTTTCAGCATACGCCTAAGAGTAACGTAAGCTATGCGGCGCTAAGAAGCGTCATGCTTCGTGCTCAAAAAGTCCACTTTCAGGTGCAACGTGGCGGTGATGCTGCTGTGCGACGTGGTGCTGGACGGCGTGGAGCTCGACTGGTCCATCCACGTGCCGCTGATGCTGCACATCGTGTTCCTCGCGATGGACCACACCAGGTACTTCCACTTCATCCGGTCGTGGTGTAGCTTGCTTGTTGTTCGTGATCGATCGTCCATGTAAAGCAACGGTCACAATGGATGGGTGACTGCTGATGTTTATTCTGTTTATTCATTGCAAGCACGTAAATGATATAATGTATAATCATTTCACAAGCCTTAATGTTTGCTGATTTCATTTATTATATTAAATTAGTATAGAAATACCCACGTCGTGAACCACAAGTGGGTATTTCCAAACTAATTTAATAGAATATTCAGAATCAATAAAAATAAGTAAAAAAATTACGTTTCTATTAATTTTTCAATGTTCACTGACTTTTTTTTTGACAATCTAATATATAAAGTTGATGTGATCTTATATTTTGAGATCTTTTTAAAAGAAAACGTGCTATTTCAATTTCTTTCGTCCACTTAAAAGGGTCATTATTTCCATTGAGAATATAATTGATGGTAATACTGATTCTACTTGTATCACTATTCTTCCCATTGCGTTTATGCGTACTTCAACATACATCATAGTATCATAGTCAAATTACCAGACAATGTTAAACTTGTTATTGTGCGGTGCATTGAGGATAATGGCGGTTCCGCAGATGGATAGTACACCAGCACTGCCGACAGCTGCTGTTGAACCTGCTGGTGGCGGTGGCGGCGCACCACGACCACCTCGCGGTGGCGCGCACGCTGCTCGCGAGCCGCTCCGCGCACCTCGGCCTGGCTGCGCCATCCGCGCCGCCTGCGCCAGCTCATCTCACCAACTTCACAGGTCATTACTTTTCTATATTATTATGTATTATTGGGTTATATAGGACGTCTCGTCCGTTGCTAACGCACACTCTGCCTTGTGGTTAAAGTTGCGAGACAGATGCCTGACGCTTCTCGCTCAATCAGTACAGTACGCGGCTAATGACCTCAAGTTTGTCCAACCTATATCGTTAAACAAATTAAAAACACTTGGACATGGTCAGTGTACTCGTAGGCTAAAGTCATTACTCAGTCATAAATAACAGAGTCCTATACCAAGCAGTGGAAAAAGTGGGGATAGATGGTGGGGTGGGATGAATGGCAGCAGTTCATGAAGACTACTTGGTGGTGCATCTTCCAGAGCCCGAGGAGAAGACGGACAGCCGGCCGGCTTGCGAGCATTCGCCGCGCGAGCACGCACGCTCGCTCTCCTCAGAGCCGCAAGTCACTCCTGAAGGTTAGACTATTGTCTTTTTTATCCTGTGAATGTGATGGAACCCTGACGCTGATTCGCCAACTTTGTGATATCATGACCAGTGCACAGTTCAAAATCCGATAGTTAGGAAGTTTTTATATCTATAGATGTATCTATTGTAGGTGAAAGCGAGCACTACCCGTCTCTACCAGTGATCGTGACGGAGAGCGAGCCAACGGGCGCGACTAGCGCGGGGAGCACTGGTACCACAGGAACCACAGGGGGTACAACAGGGCCCGCGCGTTCCGCTGAAGTTCCCATCGCAGACCTCATCAAGTCCCTGATACACTTCCTGGCGAACAGACCGTCGCATATGCCGCTGTGGCAATACGAAGATATCACCGCTAAAGGTAACAATCACATTTCAAAAACGATTTATTAACACCACACTTAAAATACTACGACTACGTAAACATTGTAATAACGATGATGACATGATTACTTACTTCAGCCCTGCATTATTATTTTTGAAACTAAAGTAGCCAAAATTCATGCTCAACATCTAAAATATGTCCAGAAGTTTATGCGTGAATAGGAACAATACCGGTTAAGTAATATTCGATTCATATGTTCTGAAAGCATACACATTCGGACTACTCAGCGGATCCATTGATGAGAGAAGTATGAATAAACCAGCTGCGCTCCCGCGGTCTCTCGGGATTTTTTCGGGATAAAAAGTAGTCCTTCCCTAGGATACAACCTTCATCCATGCCAAGTTTCAGCCTAATCTGTTCAGTGGTTCGGTCGTGAAAAGGTAACAAACAGACAGACATTTATAATATTAAGTATGTAAGTATGGATATGTATGTGTATAAGTATGTGACCGTGTATTTGGTGTGACAGTATGGACGCTGCGCAGCTGCCAGCAGATGTCGGCGCTGCTCCGTCCGGTGCTGCGCGTGTTCCGCGAGTCGTTGCCGCTGGCGCTGGTGTCGGAGCGCTGGGCGCAGACCGCGCTACAGCTCGGCCTGGCCTGTCCGTCGCGGCACTACGCCGGCCGCTCCCTGCAGGTATGTTGCTCCAAAATAAATAACAGTACATGCTTCCAGGTCAAAATTACCCATAATCGGTGACGGCGAGCTTGTAAGGTAAGAAGGCGAATGCTCCCTAGCTCTCGGCTACTAAGACTACTGACAACTGCCAGAGCCGCGGATTCCGGGGTGATGGGTGCAATAAGAACAATTTTTGGAATGCATTTCAATATTATTATTATCATATTTAGTGTATCTATTGCTAAGATTGATTACCGTAAAGATTGTTATGTTCTCAAACTATTATTGTTGCTCTGATTCCTCTCGACATTGATCGCGAAAGAATATGCTGTAGAAAAGCTTCAAGAGGATTTGAAGTGATCAACATCCTCAATTACTGTGCTTTTTGACTTTGACAAGAGTAAGTTAGTAGGCAGTAATATAACGTATTGTATCCAGGTGTTCCGATGCATCGGCGTGGCGATGACGGGACGTATGGTGTCCGACATACTGTCCCGTCTGGTGGAGACCGTGGCCGAACAGGGAGAGGATATGCAGGTACAATATGTATGGTTATGATCATCACTTGGTCGTGCTGGTGAGCATGACCTACGGTGTTTAGAAGAACTTTGTTTACCTTTATTATCCCGGCGTTTGCGCAGCATATAAGTTGTAATCTTGTAAAATTTTGGAGACTTAACAACTCTGGTCATGAAGATTTTGGGCTGCCATAAGATTTTCGTACGCTGGAACCCAAAATGTTGCACACCCTCCAAAGCACTGTTTATTTTTGAGAAGAACAAGGTGGTATTGACTTCGAAATAAATTAGTTACTAAAAAAATCTAAAAAATATTATACTATTCCCCAAAAACTATAGATATGATCTAAGCTTAAGATATGATCACCAGGGCTACGTGACAGAGCTGCTACTGACCCTAGAGGCGGCCGTGGACTCTCTGGAGTCCAACTTCAGGCCCCTGGACTATATGCGAGACATCTTCAAGTCCACCCCCAACCTCAATAATAAAGATGGCGGAGCACAGAGCAATGGCGTCGTTTATTCCGCGGGTAAGTCTTCTTCGACCCTACAAATAAATGTGGTCTATTTTGATAAGAGAACGTCTTAATTTTGTTCTCGTAACTTTTTCTAAAAATCATCGTAAGTTTTATGAGGTGAGTTTTCATAATTGAATAACCTTAACAAGGTACTTCTTTTTAAACACCGACGCAACACAAGAGGGTTGTTATAAGTTTGACCTTCTGTGTTTTTGTATCTGTGTGTCTGTCCGTGGCCTAGTAGCTACGGTAGCCTGATGTTGTTGTACATATGTTCACGGTATTAGTTGCGAAGGCACATGACTAGAGTCACCGGTAGCGTCCACAAACTAGTCCTACTAAAGCAATCTTGTTTCACTTTGACTTTGACTGCGGCGGGATTATTTCGTAGGAGATCCCGGCTGATCACTTTCTATTATGTCACTTTAACCCCAAATATTTGTAAATCGATATTCTGCACAGGCAAGCGCTCTCCGGGCGTGTGTGTGGGCTGCGTGTCCAACCACACTCGCAGCACCAGTTACTCGGTCTCTTACTGTGTGCGCAAGAGTAACGCGCAGCCGCCGCCCGTTGAAAAGCAGCAGCATGGTACGTTGGTGTTCTCACTCGATACTCACTACTGTATAACTCAATCATTATTCACTCACTCACTGTATCATACTCACTCACATGATCTCTCTCACTGTATCTTTCTAACTACTTTATCTCTCTAAATCATTGATCTCTAACTCACTTATATTTTTAACTCTCTGTATCACTCTCACTCACTCACTATATCCCATTTAATCACTTTATCTCTCTCACTCACTATGCCACTACATTTCGCTCGCTCACTGAATCCCTCGTTCTTTTACTTTATAACACACGCTCACTCACTCTTTTTATTCTAAGATCAAACTTACTGTTCGTCTCGCACTCGATCACTCATGATTTCACTCGTTTTATGTGTAAAGTGAAGTAATGCCAATCATTCACTCACCTCTGTCTCACTGCCTCACACACATTACACCTTATCACCTCACCTCATGGTATATCTGCTTCGCTGACTTATACTTCAATTTTAAATATCATGATCATCAACCAACCAAAATAACTGTTGAATTACTGTTTATATGCAGAACGTTCTCGCGCATGTAGCGAGGCCGCGAAGGGCGCGTGCTCTAACCTCTGCCGGTCGCGGTCGGCCCAGTCGCTCAAACTGCTTGGAGATACAGCCACTCAGGTAAATACTTTTACTTTTAGGTAAGTAGGTACTCCAAGTCTTACATTATTACATAATAAGAGAGATATAGGAAGTCTATTAAAAATAAGGTTAAATTACGCCTGATCATAAACTTTTATTGTGCTACATTTTTATGATTAGGATTAGAACAACCGAATTGCCTGTTAGGTGTCGATTAGGTAGTGATCGTAAATATAGCGTAAAGGTGTTTTAAAGTGAAATGTTCTTTAAAGTGCATGTTTTTATTGAAATAATTTAATACTTTGACTCGTACTTGTTTCAATATTATAATGTTTCAAAGTAGATTTATAAACCATACTTACGATATTGTATTTTGGTAAACATTTTTAAAGTAGGGTTTTGTTTTGTGTTTTCTCAAACGATATTTCTTTTCCCGCAGGCTGGTTACAATAAGGTGGGTTTAGTTTAGTTTAGTTTGCATTACTCGGGCTTGGGTCAACTCAATCATCATCATCATGACCCATTTCATTTGGGGCTGGTCTAATAGGGTTGACATGATGGTAGTCGTTAGACTTAAAATGGAACTTGTGTCTGAAATAAATGTTATTGTGTATAATACCGGGAACGTCAATTGAAACATCAAACTACCTCTCACTGGGCTGTGGTAACATACTCGTTTAGGTGATTGTACTCATGTTCAAAACCATCAAAATCTGACGACGAAAGAAAACATTTAATATTTATTATAATCATAATCATTCTAATTTTCATCTAAAAAAAAAAAAACACAATCATGGTATTGTCTAATATACCTCATTTACGTGTTTGGCGTAATCTAGCGTGCAAGCGAGACAAATGATAAGCACCGTCACTGATGAGCAAGCGAGAGAACAAGAGTTTGGTTTGGCTCGGTTTGCCATGATCTAAACGAGTCTTTAAAATCAGGTCTGTCAATAAACATGATTAGTTCATTTTTTGTGACGGATTACGAACACTGTACCACGAATCGAATGTGAACATCTATTCGGTCGGACATTTTGACGGATCGTAAAAAAACGATGCCGCATGCAACGTCCAGCTGTACTGTTATTGCTGCGAAGTGAGTACGGTCTGAAAGCCTTCGGGTGACGTATGAGCCTAGATATAGCCTAGACACACACTAGAACCTCGTTTCTGTATCGCGCCAGTCACAGCTACCATTTGCTAGTGAGTAGAGCATACATACTGTCGGACTGTCCGTCAATTCTATTTCCGAATCTCGTGTGAATGAGCTGCGTGGTCGTATGCTTACAGGACGACAAGCTGACTATTCTGGCTACTCTCTTCTGGGTGGGCGCTTCGCTGTTAGAGTCTGACTACGAGCACGAGTTCCTATTGGGCGTGAGGCTACTGGCGCGAGTGATGGCTCGCCTGCCACTCGACCGGCCCGACGTGCGCGAGCGACTCGACCGCACGCAGGCGCACACCTCGCCCTCGCTGCACTCGCTCCTGCTCAAGGTACTAGCCAGCTACTGGCGCGAGTGATGGCTCGCCTTAAACATACCCTATTTTTTTCTTTGTGCCACTAGTTCTTTCGAGCCAGTGCTTTACAGAAGAAATACGAGAAGAGAAATCGACAACTTGTACTAATTATGAATGAATGTTGGCTGAATTAGAGTAAATTGTTTTTGAATTGAGAACATACATGATGTTTTATACCAAAAGAAAAGATTTACCAATAAATATGGCAAATGTTGTGATGATGGATGTCCTGAAAGAAGAACCTATTTGAAATTCTATGTATAAAAATAAATAATGCTGGACTTTTCCACGCAGCATCATCTAGCCCCAAAGTAAGCAGAGCTTGTGTTATGGGTACAAGATGATTGATATACTACTTAAATACTTTTACGGGCATGTATAAAGAAAGAGAGCTAATTACGTGACATTTTTCTAATGAAATGCGAAGTTCGAAGTTTAAAGTTATTTATTTATTGAATGTTATTATCTAAAAATATATATTTTTTTCACCAAACATATTTCTCAACCATAATTTCCTTCAGGGCTGCACCCACCCTAACACATACGAGCCGGTAGTGGGCGTGTTGGGCGACATGATCCCACTGCTGGAGTTGCCGGTCATTGACCCATCGCAATCTCTGGCCTTCCCGATGACGGTGGTGGCACTGTTACCCTATATGCTGCTGCATTATGAAGACGCCAACGAACTCTGCGTACGCGCAGCCTGTCATATTGCACAGGTAGATAGCTTGAGCTCTCGATAAAAGAGTAAATTAATTGTTTAGTTGCTTGCGGAGGATATGCTAAAAAAATGTCACGTCAGTATCATTAATATGCGTTGACATAGGACAACTACCACTAGTTTCTTTATTCTGTGGTGTGGGTGGAAATCGTAACTGATTCAGTTAAACCAAAGTAATGTTCGGAGATCTTCTCAAGTTCAAGTTTAGAGTTTCGTTCGATTTCTCAAATCAACCAACAATTATTTGGAACGACTTTGTCTTGGAAACGGAAGCTGCGTAGTAGTTCTTGTAAGATCGTGTCGAGCGATGCACAAAAGTGAATTGCGATTTAGTTGTCGGTTCCATCTATTGAGTCGTAGTCATGACAGACCTATAAACTCCATCACCAGAATCAGCCTCTAACTCATACTATTTCACTGGTACAGTTCACAGCAGAGAAGAGCAAGAAGCTGGAGAACCTCGGCACAGTGATGACTCTGTACTCGCGCCGCACCTTCAGCAAGGAAAGCTTCCAGTGGACCAAGTGCGTGGTCAAGTACTTGTGGGACACCTACTCGCATCTCTCGCTGCAGATGCTGGCTTTCCTCGTCGAAGTTCTTGAGAAGGTACTCACATTTGCAGAATACAATAATGCTTTACTTCTACTACAAATTAAAAACTATTTACGCGATACCATTCTGGCATTTTTCTGGCATTCTTGCGAGTAAGAGCTAATATTCTGTGGCAAGAGGCAAGAATGGTTTGCCAGAATGGTATCGTGTAAATGGCGTTTCATAGAACGAACAAGACAAGCAAAGAAACAAAGCACAAACAATTACGACGACCTCTGTGGCGCAGTGGGTGAAGGTCCGCTTGCGACGCAGCAGGTTGCGGGTTCGATCCCCGCCGCGAGACAAATGTTTGTATGACCTACAGATATTTGTCTCGGGGATGGGTGTTTCTATCTATAATATGTATGTATTTACAAACAAAAAGTATATAAGTAGTATATCAGTCATGTAGTACACAAGCTCTGTTTACTTTGGGGCTAGATGATGTGTGAAAAATTATTAAATATATATTTTATGAATGGTGGGAGATCTCGAAGGAGAGAGATGATTGGAGGGATTTGGGGGAGACCTTTGCCCAACAGTGGGACGAAATAGGTTAATTAAAAAAAAATATATATATATTTTATATAACATATATAAACAGCATTATTTAATTTAATTTAATTAATTGGCACACATTCACAATAATACAGGAGTAACAGTTAACATGCCTATAGCGTGGCTCCTAACAGCATTTTTCCTTGTCTAAATGTTCCCCTCCGACATCGGTCTTCGAAACAGACCCTGTATAGTATAGTTAAGATGCGAGGCACATATTCCAGGGTGCAGCTAACCTGCAAGGCGCAGTGCTGTCCATCCTGCACTGCATGCTGTACTACGTGGAACTGAACGCGCAGCCCGTCAACGCAGACTTGCTACGCGCGGTGGCCAAGTTCATCGATGTAACTAATCATATTTTAAATAATTGTACATTTGTTTCAAAATTAACATTTTATTTTATTACCAAAAGCGTTTTTTGCGCGAGGAAAGTGCGAAAATGTCCCAAGTGGACGTTTTTCCTTCAGTCCGCGTCTGTGCAATGTGTCTCCATAGATGTCGCTCACAGCGCAATGCTGTATAGTATGTACTCCCAATAAATTTCAACTCATGCGTCGGTTGCCCGTTAGCTCAATTGGTCAGAGCGATGCCACGGATCGGCAAGGTCGTGGGTTCAAATCCCGCATGGGTGCTAATTTTTGGGATACATTTAAAAATCTTTAAATATCCCGAAGTGTGCGGTTAACACTATAAAAAATATAATCCTTACAGATTATAAACGTAAATTATAAAGTAAGAACGATACGTATCTAGAGTATTTATATTACCCCCGGGTTCTATAATCAACGGACGTTCGTAGGTAAGAGTTACTACGACTCGTTTCTACATACAAAAGTTTGACAGCTAAAACACGGTCAATGGATCAGAGCACAGAACTTGATCCACAGAACGTGGATCAGGTCATTCATTAAATTCTGACAGGCGCAGTGGCTAGTTTTTGTACAAAATTATCTCTACTGCTAAATGGCTTCACGAATCCACAGTCCGCATTATAACTCATCAATAAGGATCCGAACAGTTCGACTATCGAACTACTGGTAGGACTGGATGGAATAAAGGTATTATCAGCATTAAAATACACTTCGGCCAATGGAGACATCCGACGCTTCATTACGACTGTGTATTTCAGGACGGCAATAACTACAAGGAGGCGATGAAGATCCTGAAGCTGGTGGTGACCCGCTGCTCCACGCTGGTGGTGCCGCCGCACTGGGACACACACGCTTCCTCTCTGCTCGATGCCGACCTGCATCCTAAGAAGGTATACCATCATCCAACTGTTAGCGTGCCGACCTAGAGCTTGGCTGAGAAGTGCTAGTTTGTTACCGCCGCAGGATAGACGTTACTGCTTCGCCGCAGCGTTCTAGAAGAGGGGTTCTATTTTTCAAAATAAACCCTTAATTCCCTAAGAACAAAACACAAAGGAGAGCTACCCTCAATGGGATTCAATTTTGTCTTATAATACGAGTAGAATATCTTAGTCATTCTGCTGTGTAACATTCCAGGAGCTGCCCGGTCGCACGATGGACTTCACGTTCGACCTCTCGCAGACGCCGGTCATCGGTCGCAAGTACCTGCCCAAGGGTGCGGGTTCGAACCCCGCGACGGGGCCCAGCTCTCTCTCCACTGCCTCTAGCACCACGCCTAATGATAAAGGTGATTTAGCATATGGTAGGGATGAGTCTCTACAAGCATAGCGCTGGTCTTCAGTGCAAAAATACTAGCCGACCTAGTGGGCACTTTTCTTAGACGATTTTGATTTTATCGCGGCTGTTAGAAAAGATACTTTTAATGCCCATTTTACTCTATTCTACTCTAGTATTGATTTTCGACCGAGTGCCAAAAGATGGTGCTGCCGTTTTTCAATACATATATTTACTAACGCGATTCTTGTACTGGGCACTCCGATATATATTTTTAGTTAAATTTGTAAATACATACTAATATTATAAATGTAAAATTAACTCTGTCTGTCTGTCTGTTTGTTACGCTTTCACGCCCAAACTGCTGAACAGATTAAGCTGAAATTTGGCATAGTTAAAGGTTGTATCCCATGGAAGGACATAGCCTACTTTTTATCCCGAAAAAATGAAAAAATCCCGAGGGACCGCGGGTCACACCGCGGGAGCGCAGCTAGTAAATAAATAAGGTTGTATTTCCGTTGCAGGTTCGTGCGCGTCAGCGGCCACAGTGGTGGGCGGCGAAGGTACAGGAACAGCTGCGCACGCGCAGTGCGCCGCCTCGCCGCGTCGCTCCCTCTCGCTCTCTCCCGCTGACGCTCTCGCTTCCGGCTGGAAGCGGCCTTGGATGTCGCAGGTATACAACCAAACCATACATACCTAAGGTATTACCTATAAATATGGTATAAAGTTATGACAGGTACTTATAATCATACAAATCTTTAGTGCGGACGCCTCTGAACCGGAAACGACCCCTTGGTAGAATTGGATGCCCGCTTAATTGAATTGAAAAATGATATACGAGTATGCAACGGATCTAGGCATTCGTGAAGTTAGCCAGTAGAAGAAAATTTCGCATGAAAAAGCGCCTACTGCACATCGAAACTGCTAACTCCCATCTTGGCCATAGCTAATGTAAATCGTAAAATAATTGCATTGATGCCACTTTTCTGCGATTTCACGAGAGATTGATTTTTAAATTTTAAGAATCAAGCTATCTATTCGCTAGCATTAATTGAATGTAACTTGCAGAGCCGAGTGCGGGAGTGCTTGGTGAACCTCCTGACGACCTGCGGGCAGCGGGTCGGCCTGCCGAAGAGTCCATCTGTAAGTACACCCAATACTTGTATAACAACTCTATTATTTAGTATACAGCTCTAATTATTTACTATCTGTGGATGCACGGACTGCTACCGGACGTTTAAAATTTGGCTATAAAATACAGATGAAAGTAAATCAAAAGGTTCGGGTTCGATTCCTGGTTCGTATCTTATGTGAATGTTTCTGCTTCGTTTTGAAAAGGATATGCTCTATGTAAAACGATTACACTGTACAATAACGAATGTTTTTACCCATCGCTGCGTATAGGATGATTTGTTAACCACTTTATGTTCTAAGGTAACGCATTCCATACTGTATATACATATGCGTGTATGTATGTATGTATACATAATGTATTATGTCACATCGCTTTGCTATCACTCCGCTAAGACGTACAGGTTCCAGATGCCTTAAAAGTCGTTGATGACTTGAAGCAAATAACAGTATAATAAGTTAAGAAAATGCTTCCTCAATCAAATGAATTCAGAAAGTACTTATATTAACACAAATCTTAGTATGACAAGTTTAAAAATTAATGTTATTCGACTACAGACATCAGATCATTTAACAGATTCTATGGAAATTGTCTCTCGCAGTCTGGGGTCATCGAACCACTATTTAATTTAGAGAAGTTGATAATCAGTCTGTTAATAAAATGATGAAGAAGATGCCATGTAATGAATATATAAATAATATCTCAAAAAATTTGGTAGTAAATAAAATGTTTCTAAATAAAGTCACACACAGACAAATGAAAAAAGTATCATCAAATAATCAATACCTCATAGGTCATCACCAAATAGGTAAACTTTTGCTTCGAGTTACCAGCAGACTACAGAAATATGTGCACCTGAATATATATATAGCCTTAGGCGAGGCATGTCCAAGTGTCCATCTTCGAGCTTCATGCTTCGTCCACATTACCTCAGTTGCTAGCCATGTGTTACGCTTACGTGCAATATATTGTGTCCTCCAATACAACCATTAAGCCCAGGGAAAATGAGGTTTTACGTTTTTATGATGACCTGACTTTTAAAATATGAATAATTAAAAATCTATAATTTTTGCTTTCATAATATTATGGTAAATAATTTATTTCCTAAATTTTGTTTATTTAATTTAATAATTTCCCGCGATAAAGTCATCTTTGAAAGTGATCATGATTGACTGTATTGTAAATACAATCAGTGACCACAATGTGGGTATGTTCTATATCAAAAGCAGTCTGTTAAGACTTCATAAGTTCGCTTTTCAATTCACCAAAAACACTACACGTATCTACTAGTATTTAATTTGTATATACATTCATACATATTCACACAAAGACACTTGATGTAAAATAAAACACTATATTCTAGCACAACTCTACCAATACTTCAAAGATGTATGTACATTGTACATCTTAAAATATACTAACAATTGCTTGAGATGCAACTATAGGCATATAACAAACACAATATATTACAATCTCATACATGTACCGCACAAGATTTTAGTGTAAGTAGGTTGGGTAGAACACAGTACACATTGACACGTAAGAGATGAAACTACTTTAATGTAACTGATTATGAAATCAGTCTGGTTTTTAATCAGTAAGTTTAAGAAGGTACCCTGTTCGTGCCAGCAGCCAATTGAATCCCGCCTATGTATCGCATGTCAGTTGAATCGTGATGCGACTAGCACGTCCATAGCATGTGTGCGTCCTATGTACGACCAGCGCGCAGCGTCACCAACTGGTAACCCCCCGCACTACAAACCACCTTACTAAAGGGGTTACCAATTGGTGACGCTTACTGTACTATTGCGTACATTGTATAACACAGAAAATCGTTTGTTGTAAATATGATAATGTATTAATTCATTAGCCGCGTACCCACCTAGCGCACAGGCTCGCGCGGCAGCTTCGCGAGCCAAATGCCTCGGCTGGTGTGGACGTGCCTCGGCCTGCCTCGGGCGCGCGTTTGCTCGACCGAGCACGGCTCGGCCCCGAGCCATCTGTTGTCGGTAAACTTGACGCGCTCAAAGGTGCCTCAGTGAGCGCTGTGCGTTAGGTGGGGACGGTTATGTTACGACTGTCCATTACGAATACTCGCGGACTTATGATGGCTCAGCCTGCCTCGCGAGGCGGCCTCGTGTTAATTGAACAAAACTACTGAGGCTGCCGCGGGAGCCATCGCTCGCGATCCGGACACCGAGGCTGCCGCGCGAGCCTGTGCGCTAGGTGGGTACGCGGCTATTGATATTTCATCTATTGTGTACCTTTTGTCAATGTAAGAAAGTATTTTAACGACGACCTCTGTGGCGCAGTGGGCGAAGGTCCGCCTGCGATGCAGAAGGTTGCGGGTTCGATCCCCGCCGCGGTACAAATGTTTGTATGACCTACAGATATCTGTCTCGGGTCTGGGTGTTTCTATGTATAATATGTATGTATTTACAAACAAAAAGTATATAAGTAGTTTATCAGTCATCTAGTACCCATACCACAAGCTCAAGCTAACTTTGGGGCTAGATGATGCTGTGTGAAAAGTCCAGCATTATTTATTTATTTTTATTTATTTGTAATCTTTCTCGACGCAATTAAAATGATTTCATTGAAACTATTTCGGGTCCGACTTATAAATTACAATTAATTTAAATGCAATAAGGATAATATGCTTTTTTTTTTGTAAATAACTAATTCAACAGGTAGTATTTTCAACTTGTTTCCCCATCGCAAGTTTTTATACTGGCACATAAACAAACTTATATTATCTACTGCTTAGGAACTAGACTAGCTGACTAAAGTCAGCTGTGCAAGTATGAATAACTGAAACTCATAATAACATACTACCTTATTGTTAACTCATTTTAGATAAACCATAAAATATGGTAGAACAAGCGATGCGTAGGCAGTGGGCAGTCGAAAATATATAGTGAAACAAGCCAATAGCAATGTTATCAGTGTTTAAACTCTGAGCACACCTACAGGTGATATTCAGCCAGAGCTCAGAGCTTCTGGAACGCGAGTCGTCCATGGCGTCGTCTCTGGAGGAGGTGTCGGGCACGCCGGGCAACGAGCCCTCGTGCGGGGCCCCGCCGGCCGACCACTTCGGCGTCTTCAAGGACTTCGACTTCCTTGAGTATGAGAGCGAGAGCATCGAGGTAAGACTTCAGCTGTTGCTATATCTTTTTAATAGACAACCTAAAAAAAGGAGGAGTTTTTTTTTATTTAAAAGGCCTTGTATACTACTTACTTACTTTACTTTTATATACCTACCTTCATTCTACCTTTATTCTTGAGGGATTGATAATTTTAAATGAAACTCAAAACACTCTTCTTATGTTATTTTTGATTTGAGCCCAATATTGAAGTCGGGTTTCTCTTGCGTCTTTATTATGTTTGTCGCTGGTCAAACCTTGCGCTGATTTTCACCCACTTGGTATCAAATTGAAACTGAAACACCTAAAGCTCTTCGTTGACAATGCAATAATTTGGTGTCAGTTGATCTGATGATGGAGTCAAAGGCGGTTCAATGGAACTCCTCAGTAAATAACAGAAAAAATATGTTTTGTATTTTTGTAAGATTTTTTCCTCATTATTCGAAATAAATTAAAAAAATAATTGATTTGTACGTTTTTAACACTTTTTCGGATTGTCTTACAGGGCGAGAGTTCGGACAACTTCAACTGGGGCGTGCGGCGACGTCTGCCGGGCGAGGAGCGCGGGGAGAGGGGGGCGGAGCGCGCGCCGCCCAGACCCGCGCCGCACTCGCAAGCTAAAGCGGTAACTTACATTATATTACACCTTCTTTATTAATACAAACTAGATGGCGACACACGTCGAATGAGAAAGCGGTCAGTTAAGGTGATACCAGACGGTTCACTCGAATGACCGCTTCACTCCATTGAATGCTTAATTTTTCTTTCATTTCATGATCACATTGTTGAGCTAGAATTCCATGAAAAATAACGTTCACTGTTCACCATTTTGTCTTTAAAACCGGAACTCTCAAATGTTTATATATATTTACTACTGTGGTTGGCTACGTATTAAAATAAAGTCATAACTTTTTTCTTACAATCTATCTTAAGTCGATCTAAATATTTCTTGTTACATATTTTAATAGAAATAGTTGGAACATTGGTGCTCAAATCTTAAACATAACTGCAGTACATGTTGAGTTGATTGAGGCACTGGTGGTCTAGTGGTAGTGGCCCCGCATTCCGACCGTAAGGACGTGGGTTCACTCCCGGTCGTGCACCAATGAGTTTTTCTGCCGAAAAACTTCTGTGCACTATGCCAGTACTCTCAAACGGTAAAGGAAAATATCGTGGGGCAACCGGCATGTCGTAGAACCTTTAGAGTTCGAAAACATGTGTCAAGTACACGAAAGGAGCCTCTTTGAGGCGCACTTAAAATCCTTTCACCACACTGGTTCGAAAGAACTTGTGACACGATAAGAAGAAGAAGTGAGTTGATTATGTTTTGTTATTTTTCAATGCCTTATCATATTTTGCTAATACAGAGTGGTCACGAAGACTCGTCCGACGAGGAGGGCGGCTGGGAGGAGGGCGGGGGTCGCGGGGAGGGGGACACGCATGAGTTAGCCATGCGCGTGCGCACTCTATCCTTCTCCAGCGCATCCAGTGGAGAACCAGACGGTAAGTATATTTTTATTTAATCAAAAAATGGAAAAGTTGCGGAAATTAAAAAAAACTTTTCTAATGTAATCTTATAGCGTATGACATATTTGTTACTTTAAATGCGCGCTACAAATGTCGTTTAAAACCTCGGAGGATTTTTTGTCAAACAGATGCATCAAGACTAAAGAATCTAGGAATTATTATTATTATATTAGCCCTCAATGTCCCACTGCTGGGCAAAGGCCTCCCCCCACTCCCTCCATTCATCCCTCTCCTGTGCTAATAATGTCCAGTCGGCACGGAATTAGGCGAGCTCGTCCCTCCATCTTGTTCGCGGTCTGCCGCGACGTCTTCGCAACTAGGAATTATATTTAAGTTAATTCTATTTAAGACAGGACATGATCGGTCGGGTCCGCTAGTAAATAAATAAATTGTTATAACCTCGGCTTGGTTGATTCTTTTTTGTTGTCTTCGTATTAGGACGGGTTTCAGATAAAAAATAATTGACAAATCCGGAAGTAATCTTGCGGTAGGTATTGCAGCTAGTGAAAAATAAATGCAAAATAAGATTTGCCTCCTGTGAGGTTTGAACTCACGACCCCTGGTTTACGAGACCAGTGCTCTACCACTGAGCTAAAGAGGCTTGTGTGGGTGGTGGCGAAATAACGACTCTAGTCATTGTTCATTTTTATAAGTTACTGAATGAATACATTTTTTATTAATTTAATATTTTATTTGATATGTTCAAGTAGTGTGTTTCTGGATGCTCAGCCATGGTTTCATTATTAGAATTTCATTGCAACTATTTCTCGCTCTCTTTGTTTGGGCAGTGAAATAATATAGTTGGGTGACCTTTTATTTATTTACAACGTTAGGGAAGACATAAATTATCTGTCTTGGCTGAGTCTGAGTAACACGCAAACAGAATCACGACTGTATCCCCAAGACACGGTAGACTTTCCCTCAGGTCTTTTTTATGTACTTATTCCAGATTCTTTGAAGGTGTCTAAGGGGTAGTCATAGGCATGTCTTGGCTAATGAGTAGTTAAGTCATTACTTCACTATAGTTTGTGTAAATCAATTCGCATAGTGAATGACCTCAGTTATTATCACTAAAGCTGTTAATAAATAATCGAGTAAAGATATAAAAAGACCTACGTTTTTTTATACCATTCCCGTAAAACTTCTTTCTACTTCTACAACTATAAAGTTTATTTTATCTAAATCTGTTAAAAGGACCTACCTACAGTACACTACGACCAATTGGCTTTGAGCATCCGTAAATTTATCTATTTCAATGCCATATACAATTCGGTATGCACAGCTAACAACAGAAAAAAAAAAGACTTTGTTCGATCTCCCTCCAATTTACGAATATGAGATTGTGATGATGAATTATATCCTGAACTGTGTTATGTCATATAGGTGATCGTGGGGACGTAACGCCGGTTCCCCACTCGGGGTCAAGTGCGGGGGGCGGGGGCGGAGGCGGGGGCGCGGGGAGGGACGCGTGGCGCGCCTCCGTGACGTCACTGCTGCGCCACGCCGCGCATCTGCCGCCGCTCGCGCTCTTGCACACGCTGCATACTGTGCTCAAGGTACACAATAGTCCTAAAAGGTACACAAAGGTCCCACCATCTCCTTCGCAATGTACACAGAGGTCCTACAATATCCTGCTCAATGTGCACAGGGGTCTTGGAACCTCTTGCTCAATGCACCAAGTGGTCCTAAAACCTCCAGTGCAAAGTACCCAAATTTTCCACATTCTCCTGTTCACTAAAACTCAGTGCTCAATGTACGATAAGCGTCACCAACTGGTAACCCCCCTTATAGGCAGATTGTACCTGCGCGCCTAGTGCGGGGGGGTGGGTGACGCTGACTGTACACAAGGGTCCTACACTGTGTCAAAGTTATCTTCACATTTTCTAATACCAATATGTATAACAGGAGGTGACATCTAAGACAGTAGCCCTATGCACGGAAGCTTGCGGCGGCGGCAGCGCTGGCGCAGCTGGCGAGCTGGCCTTGGTCCTCGAACGACTCGGCTCCGAAGAGCCGCCACTGCTGTGGGCCGGAGCCTCCGCGGCTGACTGCGCTCGCGTTAGAGACGCCGTCAGATACGCCGCCTTAGAGATCACAGAGCATCTCGAGACTTACTTCGATAGGAGGGAGCATGCGTTAGAGGTAAGACAGATCTAATAGGGGTCACTCTATACATGAGCACGAATAAAGACGTATTACATCTCTTTACATTCTCTTCAAAGAGGAGATGGTCGACAAAATGATACAAAGGGTGGGAGGGGTCCTAAGCTGTTACGTTACATTCATATAAATGGAAATGTGACGTGTGGACTGTGTGGGCCGTACGTAGCCGATGCACTAGAAATCACAGTACACCTCGAGGCGTATTTCGATGGGCAGCGGGCATGCTGCGTAAGAGGTAAGATTATAACCATCTACTGGGAGTATCCATCAATTACTTCGTAAAGCGGGGGGTGGACGAATTGTAACATAGGGTCGGTAGAGATCCTTGTGATGGCCTCATAAACCATATTTGATGCAGGCTAGAATCTAGCTAAGTAGAGGGAATCCTGCCCCCCACAAAATGATCAGAGCCCTCTTTTTTATAAAATCTACCATCAGCGGTAGACTCCGCAAAGTACTAACATCGTCAGTTACTTTAAACACATACAAACATCTTATTAGCACTTAGCATCATCAAACGTTTCAATAACAACTTGTACTAATCGACACAAACTATCGACATAATTTTGTAACGGAAATTCTGAAAAAATGCATCAATTTGCGTTCCCCTTCAATAATGTTCACAGTGACCCCATTGGATTATACACAGGGCAGTGAACAAACTAAATCCTCGCCACGGCAGATGTAAGCTCTGATTAAGTGCAATATTGCGCATCAAACTCAGCAAACAAAGTAGACAATCTTTTATAAAGAATAAAGAATTTATTTCTACGTACTTATGAAACATTTGTTTAGGTACTAAGTAAATGCTATGTTACGAATATGTAGTGTTTGGTACTTAAACAGTTTAGAATAACTTTATCTTCCGTGCTAGTTTAGAACTGTGTTACGGCAAGATAATGATTCCCGCCCCATATAAATACGGGTCATTTATGCGTGCACACAATACAAGATTTAAGACTAATAAGTCCGGTAAAACTAAACAAAAGACCCCGATACCATTCTTTTGTTTCGAGTGTCAGGTAAAGAATTGCGAACAAAAGGTTTTATTGCAGTACACTTTCGGACATAAAAATAGGATGAAACTATTTTTTAAATATATATATTTTTTTATAGTCTAATCACACCTCCTTAACTTTTTATATTTTGAAATGTTTAAAAAAAGGGGACACTCGTTTTGTATAAGTGTCGATTATAGTTTTGTATAAAATATAGTTTGAGGCAGTGGGCTGTGCTAGTACAGATACAAATGGCAAAGAACACAAGAGTAAAAAGTTATCGATAAGTGCACCTATTGGCATGGTGTAATCACACTGTAAATCGCACAGCAATGAAAACATGATCTGAGAAATGTTATTTTTAATCATTATTAATAAGTAATTAAAATGCTGCACAATTAATAAAAACTTCAAATATCTCAATCTTACTTTTAATCATAGTAATACCTAATATTAAAGTTCACATTTAAAAAATCACACAAAATTATATTTAGACAATCCACATTTGTACGAAGCGCCGATCTTCTAGTCATGGTAGATTTCATCACATTCAAAGAGGTCGTACTACGAAAAATAGCCTAAACACTGGTCTAACACGTGTTTTGCTAAACTGACTAAACAGCTAAACACGTGCTTAGCAACTGTTAAACTAAATATCAAATTTGTGTCTACGTAGACACGGCTAAATACTAAAACGCTTTTTAAGGTACTTAACAGTTTTTTTTACGTGTCAACATGTGTTTCAATAGATTTTAGGCTTGCCTAATGCGCGGACCATTAGTAACTGTCTGATGTACCAACATTTCTAAATGTTATAATTATGTTATGATAAATAAACTATTTTTTTTTTTTACTTTTTTTGTAGTACGATCGATAGTCTTTGAAAACAGTAAACACAAAGGGCGTGACACGCGCGACGGGCCCGCACCCCGACTGCTCACTCCTGGCAACGAGGCACCCTCGTTTCAATTCGTGTATTTTCGCCACCAAGCTCCGAGTTTCAATGCCTTGAGCCACCCAAACAAAGTCACGTGACCGTTTTTCCGTGCTCAGAATTCAGTTCAAGGACCCGCCGGCCGCCGGGCCCCTGTTTTCGGGACCGCATTATCAGACCTTGACCTATACTACGTCTTCCCTTCGCCTTACAACTTGAATGAACGCGGTCCTGTTTCTTTGGCTCAAGAAACAGTTTTACGGTCTGTCCATGAATGAAAAAACACAGCCAAATAATTATGTCTACCTACTTTAACTTTTTATAGATATACTCCATCTCTTTTGTTATGAGACAGACCATTTAACATTACTGATCTATCTGAACTGATACTGAGCTATTCCGTCTGAAACTCCTGACGCTGTTTAAATCATAGTATAGATTATTTGATCCTGACCAGTCGGAAACAAATATTTAAATATTTGTTTCCGACTGGTCAGGATCAAATAATAAACTTGTAAGTGCCAAAGAACTAACAAGTAAAAGCTAAGCTCCTACTAACACGATTGCGTGTTATAAACATTTATTGACATATGTTTTTGTCTACTATAGAAGCATTTTCAGTCGTTGGAGCCGATGCGTGGTAGTGAGGAAACTGCGAGATATCTCTACAAGCTCATCTTTCAACTGCTGCTGCTTCTCGAGACCAATAACAAGATGGTGGTCGCTGTGTACCATGCTGCGCTTGATAACAGGGTGAGTGTGACACTCTTCAGGGACAATTTGAGTCTTTATTGCTTAAATTGGTAACCGGGGGGCACCGTATAGGATGCCCCAACATTCTTGCACTTTTCATCATCATCATCATTATTGGAATACATTAAACCCCAAACCGTGTTTTCTCTGGTTCTTCACGGTATTCGTCGAAGGAACAGGAACTAGGATCACCCTGTTATTTATTTTATTTTTTGTTATATTGAGGATTTTAAATGATCAAATTATAGTTGATCTTGCTCAAAATATTTCAGAAAGTCGAATGAATTAAATCATGTACAGGGCCACGCCCGTGTCCCAAGGGTATGATAAACATTTTCAGATCTTTTCTTTATGTAATTATTCAAGATCCTTCGCAATTATCTAAGGGGGTAGAGAGTGTATTAATAAATTTTCCGAACCGAAAACTCCGTTGCGACCACGAGTCCGACTCGTAACCTTCATATCCAATTGGTACCTACCCACAATCGTACATCCCACCCACTAGACCAACACGGTAAATTGCAATCTGCGTCGGTAATTGATACTCGGCCGGGAGAGCTCGGCTCGCTGCAGTCGATATTGTTGCACACGCGCAGAGCGCATGCCGCAGTGAAGGGCGAGCCCCCCGCTACCGTGCCAATGCCAACACGATGCGGTAACTTATCTACTCCTGGATACTCTGGGATTGACCTTCCTTTGTTTGCTTACGTAGAGGTCATATTTGATATTTAAAATATTAAGTTGTAGAACCATCAAAACGCATTTATTCTGTATCACTGGGACTGAGAATAGCCTAGGTGATTCTACTCTTGTTCGACGTACCAGGAAAAAAACAAGGTTTGGGGCCTAGCTTTGGGAAAATGTCCAGCATTATTTATTTATTTATTTCAAGTGATCCATGTTAAGTTCTAGTGGGGACTCAATTGATCTAGATTGTAGGTACAGGGAGATGATGACGCCACATAATAAAGAACCCAATATAAAAAAAATATAAAATTATAGTTTTTGATCTACCTAAGATTAAATTAGTAAGTAGGTCTTGTAAATAAAGTTCACTTTTTGAAAAAAAGCGCTATTGCGATTGATACGCGGTGAACCGTAGGTGAAACCGCCAGTCGCTACTAGTATGTTTGATACACGCAAAGAATTTTTTTTTACCGCTGGATTGTCTATGATGTCTCTTGACACTGACATCTCAGTGACATTTGTTTGTTTACCTTTTAGCGCTCGAATTAAAAACCAGACTATTGTTTATCGGTTATCTGGTTCCCATAGTAAAGTACTCACAACCGATCTTTAGCTCTCTGAAGTTAGGTGCACTAAACGATTGCGCAGGTTTGGTAGAGCAAGCGAGATAGCGCGGTGCAACAAACTTAGCTATACATACAAGTCATCAAAAATCGGTTCTGCGCAGCTACTTCAGAGAGCTAAAGATTGGTTTTGCGTACTGTACAAGCTTTGCTTAGTTTAGTCAAAGTCAAAGTCAAAGTCAAAAAGCATTTATTCAGTAGGACCGCTAGTTTGGGGCTAGATGATGCTGTGTGAAATGTCCAGCATTATTTATTTTAAGTATTTATAATATTTTTTGTAGATAGCTAAGATACAATAAGATAAGATATAGTTTATCTTAATTAAACTAAACTAGAGTAGGGTATAGGGTAGGTATTGAGTGTGAGTGGTGTAGAAAAGAAACCTTGCAGACTTGCACTATCGAGACATTGCCTCCTCGCCCTAAATTAGTTAGTACCTAACTTGTATTTAGACACGAGGGATCCGCTTCGGCTAATTACAATTTGTAAGTAAAAGTTTAAGTTCGTGTAGTACCTACAAAGTTAAAAAAAAACAGACCTGAAAAAAAAACACTGTTTGGTATATTAGCGTTGATTTTGAAATTAAAGAGTCATAGTATTTTTTGGCAACCTCGTTGAAAGGCGCTTCCCCATCGATCGCGGCTGACCTTGGCCCTGAGCCCGGCCGGGCGGCGCGCAATCGATATTCGGCGGACGATACACTGTTCAACGAACGCTAAACGGGGTGGTGTTATACAGATTTGTAAACTTTTCACCTGATTTAGCTTATCTGAAGAACATCCAGTATAGGTACTGTAATCTAAACAGTAGGCAGCTATTTTAAAAAATATAGGTAGGTACCTACCTATTTGTCCAAGGTAGGTAAAATTCCGTGAAATCGCGGGAGCGGTCCCTAAAACTAGAAACATTTATGATGAAAAAATGATGAAAAACCCAGGTTTTTACGGGAACGTGTTCTACCCGGGTAGATGATCATCATCATAAATGTTTCTAGTAGTAGTAGGAACAGTATTGGTAGGTTTAGCTCATAGGTAGGTATGAGTCATCGAGGCGTGTCGTCCTAGTAGAACGCGAATGCGCGATTATCGTGCGAATTTGTGATTTGTGCGACTAATATTCTTAGGTAATATTCCTAAAACCATCAACATTTTGTATTAATTAGGACACCAATTCAACATCAATATGCTTAATCGCGCGTTCGTACGAACTTGCGACGATCGTGCATTCGCATTCTATTAGGACACCCGACGCCATCTCAAGTTGCATGATCATTCGTATGCCGTGTTACAGGGCGTGGAGATGAGCGCGGCAGTGTGCGCGGTTCGCAACGCGCTCGCGGCGAGCGCGAACGAGGCGTGGAGCGAGCATTCGCCCGCGCCGCACGATGACGCGCCTTTGTTGCACCTGATGCATCGTCAGAGGTAAGTCAAAGTCAAAGTCAAAGTCAAATAGCATTTATTCAGTAGGACCGCTGGGATCACTTTGAAACGTCTTAAAACTAGGTGATTCTACTCCTGTTCCTTCGCGACCAATACCGTGAAGAATCAGGGCAACAAACACGGTTTGGGGCCTAGCTTTTTTTAGGTGATCCATCTTAGATCTAAACTTAGGCTAATTTCTTAACTAACTTAGTTGTAAAATTAAAAGTAAAGTTAGTAAAATTCAAGAAGCTAAGCAAGATAGCAAAGACATTGTGCACACATCAGCTGTCGAGGGGCAGAGCGACATCAGGCCACGCGAATTTATCATTAATATAATCACCAATAGAATAGTACGCTTTCTTTATAAGATTATTTTTTATGTAACTTTTAAATCTTCGAATAGGCAATTTAGTGGCATTATCTGGAAGTTTATTATAAAAGAGTACGGTATTTCCCATGAAAGAACCTTTCACTTTTTCTAATCTAAATTCAGGCACACAAAGTTTATCCTTATTTCTAGTATTAATTCTATGCACGTCACTTTTTTTCTTAAAGTCATTTATATATTTATGAGTGTGCAAAAGGATTTCATAAATGTATTGTGAAAATACTGTTAGAATATTAATTTCTTTAAAACGTTGTCTTAGCGAGTCCCGTGGTTTCATATTGTAAATCGCACGGACAGCCCGCTTTTGCAAAACAAAAATATCTTGAATATCGGCTGCTTTACCCCAGAGAAAGATACCGTATGACATCACACTATGGAAGTAACTATAATATACTAGCTTGGCTGTCTCTTCATCAGCCAAACTCCTAATCGTACGAACTGCATATGCAGCGGAGCTAAGTCTACCTGCAAGTCTTTCAATGTGAGGTCCCCACTGCAATTTGGAATCAACAGTCAGCCCTAAGAAAATTGCTGAATCTACAAGATTAAGTGTTTCTCCATTTATCTCAATTTTAGTTGGTTTGTGAACCACGTTAGGCAAAGTGAATTTAATACATTTCGTTTTCTTGGCATTAAGTAAGAGATTATTAGCCGTAAACCATTTTAAAACTAGGGATAGAGACGCATTAACATCATCGTAATTTTCTTTATATCTATCAACTTTAAAAACCAATGAGGTATCATCAGCAAACAGAACAATGTCACACATGTCTTTCACAAAAGAAGGAAGGTCGTTTATGTATACTAGAAACAAGAAGGGGCCTAATATTGAGCCCTGAGGTACACCCATATCAATTAGTGACCCTGCAGACCTTTCACCACCTACATCAACCTTAAGTCTCAATAATACTCATACACACAACATACACTCATCAAACCTAAACAATTATATACCACATGATCCAAAATTATCCTGTTTTGTTTTCATTGGCACATTTCTCTCTCTGACCACCTAATTTAAATATCCGTTTATCGTGAACGAGAAATGCAGATTTGGTAACATACATTTGACTACACCCGTAACATCTTCAAAGGAATATGGAATAAGTACGTACAAGAAAGATCTGAGAGAATGCCTACCGCGCGGCGCCTATCCCCTGATAGTCTAGGTCCTAGTCCTAGTCTGAAAAATATCCTAGACTCTAGGATATTTTTCAGAGTCTGACTACCCAGCCTACGCCATTAATATGGCGTAGGCTGGGTAGAGTGGGTAGTCAGACTCTGAAATAAAATAACAATAGATAATTCCCTGTAAAATATTCTTAGAAATCCAGGCCATCGGGGGCTCAATTCATTTTAATGCTTCAATAGTCAGAATCGGAAAATGTTGCGAAATAATAAATCATTTCCCGTAATAAAATATAATCAGGTATCCTAGGAAATCACAACAAAGGGATATGCTCTAAATGTCAGCTTGCAAGTGTGCCGTGTACGTGTACGAACGCACACACGCGTAGTGACCTAGGTCGCCGAACTGCGCAGTTGCGGGAGCCATGTCAATTTGAACACTATCTCTAAAGATGACAGTGCATTTTACCTGGATTGCTCCCCGGGCCCCGGGGTACCCCCCGAGGTACAGTCACGCAAAAGTTGCATTTGATTGTAAATTATAGAAGTCAAATGTAAAAAATTTGAATAGTTGATTTCAATGTGTATTATCAAATTCTGTTCTGCATTGATATTATTTCTTACCTATGGGGGGACTGGGTAACGTTTCGTCCATCAAAAATCTTCTGAAAAATAAATACGTTGGCTCTACATACCTACTAACTTACAGCATCGAACCGCGAATAAATTCTTCAGATTTTTTAATCAGATCAAAGGTTTGAATTTTCTTCAAAGGACGCAATGCTTTTCACTTCGATTGTCCGAGAGGGCGAGTACTGTTGCACTGGTTGCACCAACAGCGGGGGCGGAGGGGGGGGGGGGGCGAGGGGCGAGCAATGGAAACTTCCAGAAGCCCGGGCCGCAGCTAGGGTCGGCAGATGGAAATACTAACACTATAATCAGGATTACGACTATGCCTAAAACAGTAGATTCTCTATGCATTCATGATAATTTGAAGAAAGTAAAGGCATGTCCAAATTACATTCCAGGTGCCCACGTTTTGTAGAAAGCACTCAATATGTCTTTTTATCTCTATATCCGCCCAAAATCTTACATCAACCAGGAGCATCAGGACGTTGTTGCAATTCCTCGACGATATGAAATGTCTGAAATAATCCGAATCCCAATCAAAATCATAAAGCATTTATTCAGTGGGACCGCTGGCTTTCAACATACATACACATATAGACATACATATACTTTGAATCATATGACAACCCTACTCGCGGCCCCACGCAATCTGGGACATCCAGGCTCCGCTAGCTGGGCGCTTGTTACACAAAGGCCGCGAACCAATTACCTGGGTGTTCGCCGAAGGAGTGGGCCACAGGCGTGGGTACTACCTACGTAGAATATAATATGTACTTGTTTATTTGCAACACATACACAACTATATAAAATAGAAAGGAAAAAAAATAACTAAACTGATATTACATCACGTACGGCCTGCTTACCTACCATGGCGAGACCACACTCTCTCTACAGTAGAGTAGAGAATAACTGAGATTTTGAGTTTACCGAAATATTATTTTGCTGAAACTGAAAAATCATTTTACTCGCCCTTTTTGTAAATTTTTGAAATGCATCCCTAAAATTGTGATTTTAACCCTGAAAGAACTTTTTTTGAGACCTTTAAAAATAAGAATGGTGGTAGAAAAGAAGCCTTTAATCAATGGGGCTATAACCTGATTAAATAGACGAGTAGCTAGTCTTTGCTGTTTTGCCCTTCTCTATTATAGATATTAGTATTATTTATTCACAAAAAAAAAAGGGGCTTTGTCGCTGAGCGACTATATCGCCAAATCGGTATTGAACATCCTTAGTCTTCATCATATACCTAGGTCTTCATATTCTTTATGGTTTCACTTCACTTATTGGTTTCTTCTTCTTCTTCTTTTCATGACTACACGTCAAATCTTTCTTTAAAATGTATTACGTCACGTCAATTTGAGTCAATTGAAAAAACATAGCGGCTTGTCTTTTCAAAACTCGAACGGAAATCTTTCGTCAAATGAGAAAACTTCTTGAATACTCCCCCATTCCATTTGCCAAATCTCCTGTTACGTATCCAAAGCTTCATTAGTAAAATGCCAGCGAAATTACATAATAAAACCTAGTAAAACACGAGAAAACTAAATAAAATAGCAGAGCCACTAGTTCCTTCAAAAATGGCGAAAGAAGTCCATAGATATTATAATGTATGGTGTAGGTACTAGGTTAGGTACCTCTGGAGTTTCTTCATGCGTATATTTTTAGCATTAAGTACCTACTTATAATAAGTTCCAAGAAATAGTAACGAGATGTTTGCAGAACTCCGATACTCCGAAGCATCCCACACAATAATTGCTATTGAAGTACCTTATTTTTTTTATTTCCTTGGACATGAATTATACGAAATATTTGAAGGGCTACCAAGCGTTTAGGTTAGTTAGACGTTAGACCGATTCGAGCATACGTCAACATAAAGTAGGCAGGCAAGGTGTGGTTCAGCGCGTTTGGTCAGGAAACAGTTTATCCCGACCAGAGCAAGTGTTTCGCACGTTGAAATCTATGCAATTCGATCATTAAGTACTGCCAAAAACAAGCAGATCGACTCAAGAAAGGACTATAATGTGGGATTATAAATATTTTTATAACTGTTACGATACTTCTTGTCGTGTCACCAGTTCTTTAGAACCAGTCAGTGTGGTGAAGGGATCTTTTTTGACTGGACTTTTTTGGCTGGGATAATCTTTTTACTAATCACCAGCTGCCCCCCCGCGGTACTTCCAGACTTTTAATTTACATAAAAATCCGTTCAGGTATTTCAGCGATTGAGTAACATCCATTTAAACATCCATACATCCTAACCACATTCATAATATACTCGTATGTAGGATAGACGTATAACGTCGTGGATATGTTCCAGGTGGGGCGCGGCTTTAGCCCTGGTTCGCGCGCGCAACGCGGAGCGGATCCTGGAGCGCGGGGAGCTGCCTGAAGATGACGTCACGAGCCTGCTGCACGTCTACTGCAAGGGGCTGGCGCAGGCGCATCCAGGTATACCTCCATACATTACTAGGAACCAACACTTAAACAACACTGTAGGACTAAGTTAGAACGCTTTACTAGTTGTCCAGCAAATCGACTTATTGGCGACTGCTGTAACGCAGTGGAAAATCCGCATGCGGCAGAAGGTTGCAGATTTCATTCCCGCCGCGGGACAAATTAGTCTTGTCTCATGGAAAAAGTTTATAAATAAAGTTGAACGAGTATATCAGTCATGTACACGTAAGCTCTGCTTACATTAAAACCAATTAATACTGAGTAAAATGCCCAGCATTATTCATTAATTCTGTCGTAGTAACCAATACTTTTATTTCCAGATATGGTAGCCATAACGCGGCCGGTCCACGAGCTCTCCCAGAACCTGTCCTTCATGATGGAGAGCCTCTACAAGGTCTCTGTGGCCCTGCAGAGGCACGATGCTGGCTGAGACCCCCCCCTCACCCCTTACCGCACTCTCTCACCTCCTTCACCTCTCCACGCCGTAGAGCCTAGCTATGAGCTTCTACGTTTCGAGGCCTTCGACCTTATCGCTATAGCATAGAGCTTAAATTCACATTTCGTATCTTCACCGATAATGAAACTATTATTCTCTCTTATTTGTTATTGTTTGTGTATTTTTCTTATGTGTAGTGTATGTGTATTCTTTTGTAAACGCTGTTTGAAATGCCCCGCAGCATTGAAGATAGCTATAATATATTTTCTGACCACTGCCACGAAAGAAGTCCAGCGGAATTTAGCGGAACTAACGAGAAAGATATCGTTATTGAATCATCACACGTAGATC
Source organism: Epirrhoe tristata (assembly GCA_951394285.1). Lineage (NCBI taxonomy): Eukaryota > Metazoa > Arthropoda > Insecta > Lepidoptera > Geometridae > Epirrhoe > Epirrhoe tristata. The sequence continues at coordinate 17,093,909 of OX596136.1, read as the reverse complement.
TAGATCCGCCGCTTGGATATAGGACTTCTTTCATGGTCTTTCTTATTTCATTCCTTCAAATTGAGTGTACTTATCGTCTCCGAGTGACCGCTGTCTCTTTCTTTCTTCCTGTTCTATGCTCTCTGTCCTGCTCACACAGCAGGTTCTCGATCTTGCTATCGGTAGGATGTTTTCACTTTTCAAAGTATAAAAGTATTAGTACGTTTAATTATTACGTATTATATGAATACAACAGGCTGTGTCACTTATTTATCAAGGCTAAAAATATAATTGATGAAATTGTGTAAATATGAAAAGTGAAATCATAAACAGTTTTTCCTGTCGACCTTCGACCTTACTCGTTCTACAGAACATTACGAACACTAAGTAATATGATCAATTTAATTTATTGTAACTGAATTTATGTAATAGGAAATATTAACGTTTGTCGTTTTGTGAACAGTAGGTACTACATAGCAAGTTTAGTTTCGCAGTTATGCAGTATAGTATATACTATATCTATTGAGGTATGATGTTGCTGTCACCTAAACTATTATTTCAAAACATTAAACATTTCTATCCAAGTTACCAATAAGCTGAGTAACATTTTTATATTTCTAATATAATTTAAAAATTATTTAATCAATGACGATCTCGTGATAAAAATCAACTAAATGAAATCTGCAAAGTATTTTTGTTTACAAAAAATGTATAAATTACTCTTCTTTCTATGAATTAAAAGAATAAATTTATTTACAGAAACTAAGCTTCTACATATTTACATATATTTACAAAATACAACAGGATTAGTCAAGCTATCTAATTATTTTTTAGCATGACCATGACAGGCTTACAGCTACCTTCACTAATGATCACCAATAATGTCTGTTATCATCGTACAAAGGTGTACCTTACCTATTGTGTTCACATGGCTGAGTGCAATGTACTCTCAACTCTCAATCCGAAGGTTTAGAGTTCGTATCCCAGTCGTGCATCAACATCATATCGCATAGAATGCTTTGTACCGCAAGTTTTATCGGCCCTGTTATGTAAGCTCTAGCACGTATTACTGTACTGAGTCTCATAATAACATTCAACGTATGTAGGTATTCTAACATTTATACCTTTTGAATTGTTAAAATATTTGGCTAATTTCGAGCATTGCTTAGTTATGTGTAATGTATTAAGGCCAGTGTATGGAGCATATTCGTAACGAATTTAATGACAGAGTGGTGATGAGCCCACTGACTTGTACACAATTTGTTTGACTAGAGCTAACATGATACTACCTACTCACACATTGATAGAAATAGTCCTCTCGATTGACGAATTGTTTTAGCTGCTACAAAATAATTACCATTGAAAGTTAGTTCGCAGAGTGGCAAGCATTGTCGCGTCGTACGTTTGCATGAGGAGCTTAGCGTAACACGAGCACAGAGCTATGCCAACATTGTAACTTACTTACTTTTTAATTAAATAAGTAGTGTAAACCACCTATTTCATAAATCTATATTGGTATTAACCTTTGTTCTTGGCAGTACCAAATAATATAAAATAAAGTGTCACTGTGGAACCTGATTCTCGCATAATACTTTTGTAAGTAATCATTTACCTACGCTTACCTTGTAGTGTATGCTTTGACAACATTTATTTTGTACTTAGTTTAAGTTTCGTTTGATATTTTTTGTGTTTTAATAGTTATATAATCTGTGGACAGTTGTAGTATACTCTGTAGTAGACACAGACAGGTCGACTAGGTATTGCCTATTCAATACTTGTAATGTAGAAGACTGTCTATATTTTAAAAACTGTCCACAAGCTTTCCTATTATGTAATAACTCTGTTGGTAATTTGCATTGAATGATGAGGCACCACACCAGCTGAGTTAGCTGACTTTGGCTCGAGCATTTAGGATCGCGGCCTTATAGCTAGTAATTTCTTTACCACATTTTGTCAACCTAACGAAACTAATATGCACTTCGTAAGGTAGCCTTACCACTAAGTACCAAAACACTGATGTTTGTAACCACTTGTAAATGTATAATGTAAAATGAATATAATAAACGAAAATGATGCTACTTATTTGGTTTTATTTCGCTATATTTAGTTACACTCAGGGACATTTTAATCATTTGGAACGTATTAATTTATAATACCTACCTACCTACTTATTTATGTGCGTTTTTTTAAACTAAGTTCTTAATAAATAATGCTGGACATTTCACACAGCGTCGTCTAGCCTCAGACTAAGCAAAGCTTGTACCTACTATGGGAACCAGATACCTGATATACTTTTTGTTTGTAAATACATACATTATATACACAGAAACACTCAGATCCGAGATAAATATTTGCAGATCAAACTAACACTTAGCCCGCGGCAGGATCAAACCCGCAACCTTCTGCGGCACAAGCGGGCCATCACATCACCCACTGCGGCACAGACGTATAGCATAGCATTAACCTGATCGCACACTTAGCCGCGCCGCACTCATTTTTCTATGCAAAAAATGCTGAAGACGTCAGAAAATGCGGCTGGCTTCTGACGTCTCAGCATTTGTTCTATTGAATTGACAGTTCGACGCGGATAAGTCTGCGACCACCCTTAAATTATCTTGATTTAGGCTTATTTTTATTCCACAATCTTATTTACTCTAAGAAATTTTTAAAATTTTATACCGTTCCTCTAATTATGGGCTGTATGTATCCCACTATTCCCATAGAAATACAAAATAGAAAAAGTGGGACTAGCGTTTTTACAAAATAAATCCCATTATTTCTATTGCAGCAAAAAAACGAAGTTGCATTATTTGAGAATCTGTTTTCACTTTATAGTACCTATTATAAGTCTGTAGGAAGATTCGCGCGCACGTAGGACAGCCGCGCCGCATCGAATCGCGTCGCTTCGCTTCGCAAACGCGTTCGCGTCAAACCGCCCACGTAAGACGGGGGGGTTAGAGATATACAGGGTGTAAAAAGACGTCTACCGAATCCGAAAGGGGTAGGTACAGCATCCCAACATACAACCAAATCCAAAAGGATTTTCCGAAAAAAATCATTATATCCGGAGAAAACCGACCTCGCACAGCTGGTCGAGCGTATGTACCTACTGGGCGCGTTTATATACGTCGATTGCTGGATTTTGAGTTTTAATATTTGTTTTTTTTTATAAATGAAATTATTATGTAGGTATGGTCTTATTATGTTGTATACTAGTAGTAAATAACTAGAGAAAAAAAAAATACGTAGCTAAGTCAAAAAAAATTTGCGTTTTTTTTTTCGCTAAATATGTTTAGAATCATGGTCTGATTCAATGGGTCCAATGTCCAATAGTACAGGCAGGCTGAGTTTTCTCGCGCGTCCTCTGAGGGGATAATCTAAAGGGAAGGGCTATAAATTATGGAAAAATGTTAGTCACTTGATAAAATTAAGAAAAGGAACTGAATTAAAAAAAAAAAGTTTCTTATTTTTCGAGAAAACTGCTGATTAGTTTTTATTTTTATTTTTTTAGCATTTTTGGATAGCCGTTTAGATTTTACACTAAAGAAAACTCACCGGGTATACCTAGGTAGGTCGTACAGTTCGCCCAACGGATCTAGGCATTCGTGAAGTTAGCCGTTTGTTTGCGCAGTAACCGCTTCTTCATACAAAATTGTGTTCTGCGCAGACAAACGGCTAACTTCACGAATGCCTAGATCCGTTGGGCGAACTGTACACAATATCAACTGTAAACGATTTTAATAATAGCAATGCGATTTTCAGAACAGTTTGCATCTATTTCAAACGCACCGTAACTCGAAACTTGCAAAACAAGGACAGAGATAGATTAATCAGCATACAATTCACTTCAGTTAGGGCCTCGGCGCTCGGACCACCCACCCCCGCCCGACGCCGGCGGCGGGGCGACCAGGGATAAAAATTTCATCTCATTCATCAATCAATCGGCTGATTTTTCGTTAGTTTAGTTGAAGGGTTGCCATTGCATTTAGCTACTACTGTTGCTAGTTTACTCTTGCAAGCTCTCCGTGACATAATTGATAGTGGTCTCGGTACGGTACTCTAGTTTGTGGTTCGAGTTCACAGATCGCAGGTAAGCCGACTGATATTGTTTACCAATCTTTAGAAATAGTTACCTTCATAGATAGTACTTATACCTGACAGCTACGCTAGGTACCTTACATACATAAAATATTGTCTAATTAGAGCATTAAGAAGGGGTTGATTTGCTTTGGTACTAATTAAAGTTACCTTGCCCTTCTATTAAATTAACTATCTTAGTCTAGAGCTTAGAGCTTAGAGTTTGCTAGGGCTTCTAAAGGATGCCTACAGCCGCGTAGGCGTCGCGGCGTCACCCTATCAACGCCGTCACCTGGGGGTGCGTATCAGAGGGGAGCGAATATCGATCGCAACCTTCTGGAGGCACGTTTTATATTAACAACATAGATTGTTTCGTTTCACATTTCAATTGAGAAAATCTATTAGTGATGATTGAATAATTTTTTCACCATAGTTTTTTGATTCTATTAATGGTACCTACCTAATCTTTTTATCTGTTTACGAAGGTGCGATCACGTCCCGGCCTGATGGATTCTGACGACGATAGCTTAGGAGAAGATCACCAACCGAATCCAGGTCTGTCTTTAATTTATATAGAGATTAGAGACAGAATACCCAAGCAATTGAATCCCCATATTTACAGACTAACCCAGCAACGTTCGGACATTAAAAGGTTCAAATCTTTCAGGGATTCAGAATTTCGAAGCGGTCAAAGCTCCTGACATAAGAGAAAGCAGCAGCTCTCAGGTACGGACCCGGAACCCCCGGCCCTCCCGGGCGGCCGTAGCCAGCAACCTTCGAGTCCTTCGAACAGTAGACGTCAATAGACAGCCATCAACTTCTTCAGGAGCCGTCAGATTGGGGGCACGCCAACCTCTTGTCCATAACCGTACACAGCCTCAGACAAGAAAGGTTTCCTTTTTTGGATATTCCTTTTGGTTATTTCCTATCGGTCACTTTGACTTCCTCGACTTTGGGAGACAGAATATTTATTCCGTACAAGACAAACACGCACCACCAGGTCTGGGTCCACTCACCAGCAGAATGTTGGGTGCAGGGTGTCCCAGTACCTCTAACCCAGTAGCATCTTTAAATAATAATGTGACAAAAAAAACAGGGTCTCAAGATCCATCTACAAGCATAAATCAAGGAACCATGATGAAACACGAAGAAGAAAACAGCGATGACTCAGAAGAAATGCAACAAGCATTGAGTCCATCCGAAGCAAATGTGCCTAACAAAAGCAACGACAATGCCGGTTCCGCTTGCGCTAAGCCTGGTGAAGATGGTAAGAAGAGTAACAACGATGAGGCCGTCGGCGTCGCCTCGGGATATGATAGTCCTTGCGCAGGACCCAGCGGAACTCAAAAAGTGGACGGCCCTCTTCCCTGTGCAAGAAGAAAAAGGGTCGAAGAAATGAATCGTGCCGAAATGGATGAACATTTTAGATACATATGCGAGGATACTGACAGTATGGCCATTCCAATACTACGACCGCAAGAGCCGCCTAGATTAGCGTTTCGGCGTCAATTAGAAGAAGCTGAACACATAGTATCTAGAAGACAGATGCGGCAATTCAATGTGGAAATGAGACCGTTCATGAAGTATTGTAACGCCTTACTGAGAAATGAACTCCCATCACCGGATTATTCCGAAGATTCAGACGATGAACACGAGTGGCTCGGTCCACATATAAGTCGTCGTTCGAGAAGAGTTCCTCCAATACCCGATATCCGTGCAATTTTCAACAGCCACCCTAGGACCAGATTTCCTGTTATCAATGTCTTTCCTTACGAAAACCTTATGTTTATTTCTATTCGCCGACATGGCGCAAGAGACAATGAAACTGTTAGAGTTAACAACGTCAATTACGATTTTCCGGACTATTGCGTAGAGACGAGCACTCACCAAGGTGCTATAACAACTAGTTTAACATTAATGGCTTCCATTGATAACTTCTGTAACATGCGCGCAGTTCAAGGCCTCTCTTTGGATACGTTTGACAGAGATTTCAATTACTTTCTGGCGTCTATGAACCATGGCGGAACTGTTTATCAAATTGGAACGTGCCGTGTTCGTTTGGGGTGGTGTCGCTAAGTAATCTATGATTTTGATTTGATTTGATTTGATTTAGTAGGTAGGTACCTACTGAATCACTGAGAGCACAAATCTTAAAGGTTTGGAATGCTAATGATTGTGAATTATTAAAATGCTTGATTGCCACCGAGACTAATGGGATGAGATAAATTTAGGTAGCTAGGTAGACTAGGTACCTACCTAGTGATAATTTATCATTCAGATAATTAGGAACTAGGTACCTACCTACCTATAGTAAGGTGACCTAGGCAAGGTACCTACCTAGTCATGTACTTGGGTAGATAGGTAACTTCCTTATAAAACCTACCTAGGTACGTAGGTACCAACCTAATAATAATAACTTTAACTTTTTATGGCACTTAAATGTATAGGTACAGTACAGGATGGATTTTTGAAATGGGGCTGTTGCCCTATACCTACTTAGCTTATTCTATCTTCCGAAGAAAGTCCTACTAGAATCGAAATGTGAATCGAATGAATCTAACCTACCTACCCGCATCTTTTAGTCCTCATTAAAAAAGACACCGTTTTTCCGGTTCGAGAGTTAAGCACTAAGCATGTGAACCACTGAATATTCACATTACCTAGATAGGTACCTATTTAATGTTATTGTTTTGTGTGTAACTTTTCATATAGGTACCTACCTAAGCTTTTTTTCTTTCACAATCCACATCCAATTTCATCCAAAAAAAATCATTCGTTCATCCCATCATTCATTCGCATCACACAGCTCAGCAGCACAGCACATATAATTTTTTATAGGTAGTCTAGTCCACAGATTAGGTAGAGTAGAGATCCCTCTAGATAGAAGTCTGCGCAGCAGCAAAAATAATTCTCATTCTCTCTCACATAAATTGAAAACCACAACAGTGAAAAATAACGTGAAAATAACTTTCTATTAAAGTAACTTGGTTACCTACCTATTATATGTACCTCACAGAGCAGAACAGACTCTTTGGTTGGGAACAGACGGTAATTTTGTTTGCATTCAACAGCTGTGGTTTTCGCAAATAATGTACAAAAGTATTTACCATAGAAATAGATAGCGCCTGACCGCGTTTGACCTGACCGCATTACTTTTGCTTGGGTTGGGTTGGGTGGACCGCGCAAGCCGCGCAAGGTAACCGAGCACCGAGCTATTGAGTATTGATCGAGTGTTGGTTGTGTTGAGGTCGTTTTCGCGCAAGAATTCCTATTATAATAACTCTTGTATCGAAATGAATATCCCTGAAACGCTAGAAATAACAAACGAAGATGGTTTGTCACAAAACAATAATGAAGACGTTAGGGGAGTCTGTAGAAAACGTAAAAGGTCTGGTGGAAAAGCAAAACCACGAAATCATGTTTTAACCGAGTCTGCAGAGCAAGCTGACAGTTCAGATGAGACTGACTCCGAGGAGAGTACGGACTCTGAAGACGCTAAGGTCGTGAGCAGCCAACGAGCGCGACGCCTGGACTGCTTCGAGGCAGCTCTCGATAACTTCATCAACTACCACATTGAGATAGAGCAGGCGGATGAAGAAAGAGTGCTAATGCTTAGACAGACAATGACCAGAATTTATGAGATTATTCGGTCCAGTTCATACTACGCAGGTGCATTGGTCCTCCAACAACCGCCCCTATTGAATGCAACACAACAGTTGTGAAGTGGCATCCTTGCCTTGGGCAAACCCCATTGTCAGTATTAGATTCAATGTTTGGTGCCATAGCAGTATTTTGTAAACCTACACCCTTACGCCTAAGAATTATGCACAAACCTTTCAGTCTCTAGTCAGCTTGACTTAATAAGTAATCATTCTAAGTTTTATGGTGTGGCCGAGGTCCAAGCGAGGGCTTTTACTTTTAGTTCTGTTACATGTATTCAACACTTAAAAATAATAGTTTGTGTAATGCAATGTCTGCTGTGTGAATGAATATAGTTTAACCTTACCCCTGCTAGGGCGTGGGTAATCTCTCTGTCTTCATATTTATTTCCAAAAAGTCTTTGGAAACATGTCTTAAGTAATTTAAACTAAAAAGGTTAAGTACATTTAAGAAAGATTTGTCACCACTAATTCGTTATGCCTGGACCTCACTCTAACTAAGTACCTATTATCCACTTGTAATATAGACATAATGGATCTTTGCTTCGGCTGTTACTATGCGAAAGAAAACAAATTCTTGCGAGATTGCACTACTAATAAGGAAAAATTAAAAGACAAAAATTCAAACCAAGTTTGGTTTAGTACTCTTAAAAGTAGATGAAAAGAAAATGGTCTGGAGTCAGATTGGAATATAGATGTTAGAGCAAAATGAAGCTCAGAGACATATTCATTCAAAAATCCTTTCTTTCCTCCCTTTAGAATTGTAAGTCATAAGTAGCCCAAGTTTGCCGCCAGGCGCTCTGAGGCCTTGGTGAGGATTTGATCTGAGGATTTGGTCTAGTGAGTGCCACGTGCCACTCACATAATAATAGCACTTAGGATGTAGGTAACTTTGTGTATTATGAAGTAAGTATAAGGAATTGATGTGAAACTAGAATAGAAGAGTTCTTGAAATTTTTATTTATATTGTGTAAGAAAATTTAGTAAGTACCTAAGTACTTATTTTATTTTCCTTTATATTCTTTACATTTTTCAAGCAATTTAGTATTTGTAGCCAAGCCATTAGACATCTGAATTGCATTCAATAATGTGTAATATAGATGTGTATTTAATTTAATCTTATGCTTATCCTACAGTAATTACTACACATTTATTATTATGAAAAACTAATGAGGAATAAGTTAAGCGCATTCATGTTATACCTACTACCTTGATGATGATGATGACCTATGGTGCTGAACTTCTTTTTTATTTCTCATTTTGGTGTACTTTTAATCTCTAGTTAATAATGGCATTACCCGCAACTACCAAGTACTTTATTTTAAGTGCTTCAATGTACTTTACGCATAAATTCGTAGTAGGTAGACCTTCAAGTACATATAAATCTGTTTTTATAAAGTTTGCGGAGTGGAGGGAAAGGGGTACTTTTAACCAGGCGCTATTAAGTAGTCAACCAAAAATTTGTGAATTCTAAAGTTGGTTTCGTTCATTTATTATTGTGATAAGTATGGCTTACATTATGAAGTTCTTTTACTAAGAAAAAATCGCCACCCCGCAAACTTTTTCAACTCCTCTCACAAGTAGCGACCACTGTGGCACAGTGGGCGAAGGCGGCTGCGACGCAACAGGATGCGGGTTCGATCCCCGCGGCGAGACCAATGTTTGTATGATCAACAAATATTTGTCTCGGGTCTGGGTGTTTTTTATGTATAATATGTATGTATTTACAAACAAAAAGTATTTATATATTAACAGTCATGTAGTACCCATAACACAAGCTCACTTAGCTTACTTTGGGGCTAGGTGATGCGTGTGAAAATTCCAGTATTATCTAATATAATTAAGTACCTACCTACTCGTATAATTATAATTCTACTCTGTCTACCATGTTTACGATTATAAGTTTGTAAACTTTATATTAAAATATAAGAATTTTCGGCAGAGTTTGGTGTTTTAATTGAAATTAGCTCAAAAAACAGGGGGTAAGCTTGCAATAATTCGCATAAAGCTGAAAATTGGTACGAACGTTAGGAACACCCTACATCAGGTTAGCAAAATTAGAAGATCGACCTCAAATCCTAAGGGTCGGTTCACGTCTGACGGAAGATGCGTCGCGTATTATCGATCGCGTAACGCCAGAACAGACAATATGAGAAAACATTCAACCTTTCACATTTGACCGATGATACGCGATTATGATAACGAAGACAGACATCTTCGTGAGCGTTACGTAGCTGGAAAGTGTCTCCTAGAGTGATGAGAGTACGACGAATAATTAGTGCTTAGTGAGCTATAAATGTGCGCCAAATTAAAAATTTGTGCGTATTATAGTTTTTGAAATAAACGGAAAAAAACGTTTGAAGTTTGAAAATTCTAAACCAATGGTCGGAGAGAGATGAATTGTATATCGGCAGATAGCAGATAGCTAATATTTGTGCGCCAAAAAAATTGGTGCGACTTCAGGTTTTCGAGATACCTATTGCGATTTCTAGATTTTCCAGCTAAGGTAACGTTTTGAAAAATCATGTTTCTCAAAAACTACTGTATGTACGCCTGTAGAAAATATATGTATACACTTTTAATTTGTGCTAATTGGTGACGGAATCAGATTTAAGAAAATATTTAGAATTTTTGAGTAATCGCGTTTTTAAAACCTGAAAATGATCGTAGCGTCTAAATTTGACCATGCACAAGGTCGCTGAAAACTGAATTCGGTCCGTCTCGACGCCTATAATAACCATACAAAATTTCACATACTTGCATTATTGAATAATTTAACTAAAAGTAAAAAAAATGGTGTCATAACTTTGAAGTCAACTTACAAGAAAACGGCGCAACCCACGATTTGTGCGCTAAACAAAAAAATTTGTGCGTCTTAATAAAAAGCATTGTGTAAAGTTTCAGCTTCCTATGTTTCGTATTTATCTAGTTACTTATCAAAAACCAAAATAGTAAACCCATTTCGAAAGGCTACTAAAAAGCGACGGTTTCATACATAGCGATGACCTTTGATGATTTCATACACACGACATCTTCCGTCAGATGTGAATCGAACCTAAATCCTAATAAAATAATAAAACAAAGGTAAGGCTAAATAAAAGTGTATTATTACATACACACACTAAATATCACGCCTCTTTCCCGAAGGGGTAAGTAGAGACCACGGATCTCCACTTGCTACGAACCTGACAGACAACTTTCGCCTCATTATTTAAGTAACCTTTTCAAATATATGGACTACTAATGCTACGTAAGTATAATTCGACAGGTAGGTTTATTTATGAAATTAAACAAAATCAAATGCATTTCGTTTTGAATATATTTTTCGAAGACAGTAAATTAACGTAGGACTAAAGCCGGCCACATGCATGCTGAATGTCTTGCTCAAATTCAGAATACATTCATATCCTGAAAAAAATCAGAATGTGTGTGGAAAAAGACGTTAATGTATAGAATCCTGGGCTTCGATCTGAATTTCAGATTGTTATTTCAGCAAGACATTCAGCATGCATGTGGCCGGCCTCGTACAACTAAATAAGGATTGAACTAATGTTGTTGACTGACGGCTGCTACCTGCTACGTACGAGTACGTATGAGCCGCTCGACAAAATTGCATCGTTCCTCTTTCAACTCTTAAATTCAATTCAATTCAAATCATTTATTTCCATTAAACAACTTTACACTAAATTCTGACATAGCGTAGATATATTGTAAAATCATTAATAATTTATAAAATCATTAAAAGGTACATTTAATAGTAAAACTTGCATTATTTTTAAAACTGTGATCACATCTAATAGCATAAGAATAGCGGAATTTATAAACATGCCGATACTAACAATACACATACAATAAATATGTATCAATCTCTTTATAAATATGTCACAATAAGTTATAATACAACAATGACTATGTACATATTTACACGTGTATACGCAGCTGCTGTATTTCTATTGCTTTACGTTTTGTCGTTTTTACTTAAAGCGCCATTTTTATATTATTAATAAGGCAGCTTAAATACGACTACACCTAATAAAACGAGTTTCAATATTCGTCGTAGACTTGTACATATATGACACAATCCTCAAACCACAACTGGAGTTACATTAGACTTCTACACAATAAAGTAGACTTATCAACTACAAATATAAAATTAGATGTGATTTAAAATATTATGCAAACTAAATAATATCCAATTATACAAAATACTTTCAAATAACTTAGTCAAAATAAATGTATTTTATTTAGATATAATATTTTGTTCCAATAAAACTTGTGTACCTACCGACTACAGAATTGATATTCACAACGTCATGCATGTTGCTTATAAAAATATGTTTCGAAGATATCTAAAATATAAAAGGTTTTGCTTATATCTAAATAAATATAAGTAAAATAAGTATTAAAGAGATACGTAAAATTAACGAAGGAAGTGATTGAAAATGTAACTACCGACCGATGACGACCGGTGAGCGCGCTTATAAACCGTGCACCGCATTCTCGACTCTACTGCGCGTACATCTTCAGATTCTCTATTAATTTTGTTATAGTTAGTTCATAGTTCATTTATTCCTTAAAACAAAATACATTGCATGCGGAAATACAAATAAAAAAAAAAACCCATTAAATATAACAAAGCTAATCACAAATAAAATAAAATAAGTAATCAAGATAACATGGAGACTAAACTAGGTAAGTAGATGAGATTTTGAAGTGATCAAGTCCAAGATATGTCAAAGTTCATCAAGTGAATAGAGACACTTCTCTAGAAGGAACGATTTTAATTTACGCTTTATTGTCGTTCTCTTGTGGATAACTGACTTTATATGTTGTGGCAGTTTATTAAAAATTTCTACAGCTTGATATCTAGTGGCGTGCATCGTTATATTAAGGGTAGGGTGTATTCTATTTTTAAGGTTCTGCCTTCTACTATTTTACTATTTACACGCAGGATGTTTTCCTCCAACGTCTCATATTCGTGTAAGTGTTTGGATAGATGGGAAACAAGAACAAGCACATACAGACTCGGTGCAGTTAGGATTCCCAAGTTCATAAAATGTTCTCTACACGACTCTCTCTGAGATATTCTAACCATGGTCCGTATGCTTCGCTTTTGTATAATGAAAGCCCTTGCCATGTTATACTTATAGCTGTTGCCCCAAAACTGAATGCTATATCTAATCTTTGATTCGACTAACGCATAGTATACCATTTTTAATTTCTCAATACCAATTTCGTCTCAATACATAACAAGCCGAGGAGATTGAATTTTCAATGCTCTCTAACTCATTTTTCCAATTCAGGAGAGAGTCAATCTGTAAACCCAGAAATCTAACAGAGCTGACACTTTGTACTATGTTATTATTAAGCTTAGTTTCGAGATAATCTCTGCCTGCTGCTGTTGACTTGAACAGCATGATGTTAATCTTTTTAAAATTTAAGTCTAATTTATTGGCTGAAACCCAATTTTGAAGAGCTAGAAGAGTTTCCTCGATTTTCATGTTAAGAGAAGACATGGCATCTGAGCTTACAACTGCGTTCGTGTCGTCTGCATAAACAACTAATCCGATGTCAGGCAAAGAATTCATTATGTAATTAATTAGGTCATTTGTATAAATTATAAATAAGATAGGTCCTAGTATAGAGCCCTGGGGCACTCCGGTTAAAATATTTGTCAAGTTTGATGTATATGTGCATTCTTTAGCAATGTCCTGTGAAGTCATTTTAATTTCTACGTACATTTTTCTATTTTTTAGATAAGAAATTAATAAGTCGAGGGCAGTGCCACGAAGACCATAGTGTTCTAATTTATTTATTAATATGTCATGGTCTACCGTGTCAAAAGCGGAACTTAGGGCTTAGAAAATACCTGCAACCTTATTTTTATTATTAATTCTCAGGACTACGTCATCAATGAATGCATTCACAGCATCAATTTTTTGCGTTTTCTATTTGTTCCTCAGTAGCCATTCTTTTTGCCTTCCTAATGATTTTTCGGTACAGGCTAACATATTTATTACGATAAGCTTGTATACTTTCATGCTTGCTGTTTCCACTATGTGAACATAGGAAACGCTTCATTCTACTCGACGTTTTATAATACCTTTTGTGGTACCTATTTCTAGTGTTTAGAACAACTTTTTTCTCCTCCCTTTTGAAACAATCTCTAAAAATGGTATAAAAATTTATAATAAAAACATTAATACCCATTTCATGCCAGTCAAGTTCAAGCATTCTATGTGTAAAATTATCATGATTCCTTTTATTATAGACTCTTTTTTTTTTATAATATAATAGGCGTTTCGACCAGCAGGGCTAACATACGCACTGTGTTGTATTTTTACTTTTTACTCGTTTGATCGTTAAAAAAACCAGGTTTACATTTCCTGCTATCTACAAAGTGTTGAATGCTGAAGCTTTTTTTCGAATATTTCGAATAACTCTTATTAGCAATTCATCCCAAGGTCCACCAGTGAGTTTGGGTAGTTAGGTTCAGTGCTCAGTTGAAGAGCACGGAGCTGGGGTCCTCGTTGTCCATCTGTTTTACATGGCGAAGCACGTCTTTCTTCGTGATTACTCCAAGTAGACGCCTGGAAATGATGAACCTTTTATAATATATAACTATAACCATTATAAATAAAACCACGTCTCTTTCTCGTAGACGAGACTCCATTCATTGCTACTTGTACGATCCTGACTAAATTAATATAATATTGCCTAACTCATTATGACCGTTTTTTGAAAATTACCTATTGTTGAAGTATGTACTACAAATCAATATTTAAGATTTAGCATGTGAGTGTGTTTTTGTGCGTTGTGGGTGTGTTTTGTGTATGTGTACTAAGTGTTTGTGTGTGTATGGATGAAAGAATTACTTAGGTTTGGCGTTCGAAGTAATTAAGTTTTATTTAGCCACTTTAGGCAAAGCTTCTGTTCGCCTAGGATCGTTTAATCGAACCTACTGAAAAAAGTTCACGTCGAACCACGTGGTTCGACGTGGCCACGTGGCCAGAAGCTTATTTTTTTAGATATATAAATTCCTTTTCGTCTCAGGGTATGAAAAATTCGGATAAAACAAAACATTGTACGTGTCTAAACTGACGAACATTATTTAAAAGGAACCTTACTTCGTCAGATCAGTCATCGCTCGCGTGAGCGACATGCGTCCAAATGCTTTTCCAATAAATCTATTCTATACTTCCGGAGAAATATATTTGCAGATCATACAAACATCTGTCTTCATGCGAGAATTGAACTCGCACCACTCCATTGCAGCACAGAGGTCAATCAGCTAGTATACAAAAAATGCTGACCCATTATGCGTGACAAGGGTCTGCCTGAGGCCGAGTTTTCGGAACATATCGACGACAGTTTCCATGGGCGTCTGGTCGGTGACGGTGATGGGCGCCATGTCGAGTATCCGCGACAGCTGCAGTGTCGGCGGTCCTCCCGCCGCGTTGTTGCCCGCGCCTCCCGCGAACACCACCACCGTCTGGCCGGTGATGCCGTCCACTGTGCGGCGGGCGTTGCCTGGAAATTACTCATGTTGTATTTTTGAAACTGCAACGTTCATTGATTTGTATGAAAGTTTACAAATAACGTACTAAATGTTATTATAGAATTTCAGTGATAAGTGCACTAAATTAAACTTATTCTTTTTCAATCGAATGCACGTGCGCCAATAATTTCTGTCTAAAAATGTATATGCACTATGCCAGCACTGTCAAATTGTAATGTAAAGCATCTAGAGAGCGTGCTCAGTGGGGAGTCATGTCATACCTAAAGCAAGATTAAGATCCCTTCTAAGCACAAAGCCGACGAGGTACTGAGACTCTCGCGACACCACCACGGGGTACCCGTTGTGTTCCGTCTCCTTGAGCAGCGTCTCCAGATCGTCGACCGCCATCGAGTCCTGAGTTATCACCGAGAGAGTCTCGTTGCGTCTGCCGACAAATAAGAAACTTGCAGTAATTGTATACAACTTGTATTTTACATTATGAAAAACAGAGCCACATAACATAGAGCTCATACAAAAACATGCTACTATTCATATTAGACTTTCATAATAACCCAAATAAAAGCTTTGCTTTAGTAAAAATGCCAGTGTGTAAACTACAATATTATTTATGAAAAAAAAAAAAGTTGCATAGCAATAGAATTATTATTTTATTTTGCCCACAGCAATATCAATCAAAGCTAGGCAATGCAGTCGCGTTGTTGCTAATCACATACAGGTGTTGTAGTACATTTTTCTTTTTATTTCGCATTCTGGCTGTATAAACACGCTGCGCTTAATAAATTCGATTCAATAATTCATTTAGTTTGTAAAGCTATAATGAATAATGCTGGACATTTCACACAGCATCACTAGCCCCAAACTAAGCAAAGCTATGGGAGCTAGTAATGAATATTTGCAGATCATATAAACATTTATCCCGCGACGGGGATCGAACCAGCAACCTTCTGCGTCGGGCGCGGGCTTTCACCCACTGCGCCACAGAGGTCGTCAGCAGCTAGGGCCCGAGCAATGAAATACATTTTAACAAAAACAAGACCTGACGCTCGCAGAGGCTTCCAATAAATAAATGAGACAGTCGCTAGCTGGTGCACACTTTTAGACAATGATCTTGAATGCATAAACGATCTGTGAGAGAATGTCTACTTGCTATGTACTTATCGAAGTGACGAGATCATGGTTGCTAATATTACTATTATCATCATCATCATCATTACTGTTGGCTAATCTTTCAAACGCTTTTCTAGAATCCACTTCTTTTCCAGTACAATAACATAGATCCCATGTGTACAGTTTTGTACTAAAGCGTCAGCTTTGAATTGAATCCATATTCACCTTCGTTCCCTTTCTTTAGAAGATCCGACATCCCACATGACAAGAAAATAAATCGCAAAGTAAAACAGTGAGCTGCTAGCATTGTCAATAACAAAAATAGAAATACTATACTCAAACTATATGCACAAAGAAGAATCAATGCTGCGCAGATTAAATGTTAATAGAATAAAATAGATATTTCGCTAGGCTGAACGATTTGAGTAGGTTATAGGTAATTCTATTCTCATTGTTTTGCGACCGATAACATGCAGGGCAGCACGTGGTTCTCGGTGATTGATGAATCTATTTATAAATAACAGACATCTTCAAAGAATCTTGAATAAATAAATAATGCTGGACGTTTCCCACAGCATCATCTAGCCCCAAAGTAGGCAGAGTTTCTGTTCTGGGATTTGAAGTGGTTATGTAGAGAGATCTAAACGAATGTCTACCGCACTTTAGGAAATATACAGACTTGATAAACTTACAGTGCGCTTGTTTATACTGAACGACAAATAAAAATATTTACAATTTGCAGATGGCGCATGTTAGATCAATTTGGAAATTTTAGAGAAGCATCGATGGTATTTGAAGGATAGTATTATGGCATATCAGACGATGATATACTTACTTAGGCTGCATAACATCAGCTGCTAAGCTAGTGTGTTGGAACTCGTCCTTGGAGTCAAGGAAGGGGTATCCATTTAGCGCGATATGCGCGTCATATATCCCTTGCCGGCCGAGCGCGTCGCCGACCCATTTGGACGCCATCGCGGCCGCCATTAGTGGCACTATGTACCGAACTCCGCCGGTTAGTTCGAACATTATCACCACTAGGGATACTGAAATAAAATAAATTTTGGATTTAGCGACCAACTCTATGGAGTTTTAGATTCCCTTAAAGTCATAGCTTAACTGCTTAACAGCCGAGACTGTTATTTTAACTCCAAATCACATAAGCGCTCAGTTGATGAATGATGATGAATGACACCCGTCAAGTTTTGTATTTTTTTTACATGTGACCGACATGAATGGCATTGTTGCGTGCATTTTTGTAACTCAATCATGCTAAAACGTCTGGATAAATTATTATTATAACCTGGATTAACACAATAATTATTATTTTTTCTGATAAAAGAAAAAAATATTTTATTTAGCAACATACGAGTAAATAGGTACACAGAGTTGATAAAAGGGAAAGGGAATATTGTGATGTATTTTTCAAATTTAATCAATATTTTTTTCCAAAACAGTAGGAAGCAGCCATTAAGTTGGTACTAAAAAAGTTTCAAGTCCCGCTTTGAATATGCCGATTATATTCTATGCATCATTTTTCTACTGATGTGTTTACTTTTTGTCAGATATTTGTTAAATAAACATAGTACTATTAGTATGAATGATACCTGTCATCCTAGTGACGCCTCCTAGGACGGCAGCAGCCCCCACCATCGCGTA
This sequence comes from Epirrhoe tristata, assembly GCA_951394285.1. Lineage (NCBI taxonomy): Eukaryota > Metazoa > Arthropoda > Insecta > Lepidoptera > Geometridae > Epirrhoe > Epirrhoe tristata. Next base: position 17,075,909 of record OX596136.1, on the reverse strand, counting down.
CAGGCCCGGCGTGATGCACACCTTGCCGGAGGAGCACTCGCCGCTAAACATCCAGATCTTAGGGTAATTGTACGCTAGCATCTCCACACCTGGTAACATAGACTCTGTTTACATACATTTATTTATTATAAGGATCGTTTGTAGGAGGAATATCATACTACTCAATTAATTACAATTACAGTATTCAGTATGATAGGTATTTTGCGTACCACGTGAGCGTAAGCTACTGCAGATTTCAACTAGCTCTTATCGATAGTAACGTAGCTTAGCTTAAAAGCGATATCCACAAATAACAACAGTCAATTTCTCAAAAGGGCACTCTCCACGAGCGACAAAATCGTGGCGATGTCTTGCCACGTATATTATTTCGTTGCATCGCCGCGATATCACCGCTTGTACCACGTTCTAGAGTTGTAAGTTTAGAAAACTGAATCCGTGGCACTAACTCATAGTATACGTACCGATGCCAACAATACGTCCGGCGATGGCACCGAGCGCAAGACTGGGTATGAACAGTCCGCAGGGCACTTTGATGCCGAAAGTGAACACCGTCATGGCCAGCTTGAGCGCTAAAGCGAGTAATAACAGCCAAACGGCGCGATGCACGCCTTCGCCCGCGGGCGCGCTTTCTATCGCCGCGGACACGTCCGTGAAGTTGCGTCGGTAGTCACTGCAAAGTAAAAAAGCATTTATTAAGTAGGACCGATGGAATCACTTTGAAACAACATTATTCTTCATTTCTGTGTTTTATTTACAGACAACTATGCCAAGGGGCCTTTAAATCAAAACATTGATCATCATGCAGTAACTTATAAGTATGCTTCTTTAATAGAACACTATTTGTGACTTTTGCGTACCAATCATTTTTCAAACAAGCCTATATTAGACGTGGTATTAGATTCGTCTCTAGTAGTAAATCCTTACCACAGCGGATCAGTGGAGGAGATTCCGCATTGATTGAACAGCAGATAGATGAGCTCGCTAGTATTCATTCGTGTATAAGGGTTGGGATAGGCGATGATAGCGGTCACTAGAGTGACCACCAGCACTTCTGTCACCGGGTACTGGCCCAGCTTGGAGAGCTTGCGGTAGCGGCACCACCAGATATTGGCTTTTATGAATATTGTGGCGATGCAACCCTGGAAACATATGTTACATAAGTATATCACAACTCGGCCATCGAGAACGAAATATTTCATTCAATTTATTCAATAACAATTTAAAATAAATAAATAATGCTGGACATTTCACACAGCATCATCTAGCCCCAAACTAAGCAAAGCTTGTACTATGCGAACCAGATAACTGATATACTACTTATATACTTTTAGTTTGTAAATACATACATATTATACATAGAAACACCCAGACCCGAGACAAACATCTGTAGGTCATACAAACATTTGTCCCGCGGCGGGGATCGAACCCGCAACCTTCTGCGTCGCAGGCGGACCTTCGCCCACTGCGCCACAGAGGTCGTCAATTTTACAATCATGTTTGAATGTCTTAAAAACTAAAATTAATAATAATCATATACTCGTATAACAATAATCTTAGGCATTAAAATAATATTATTGATGTTATTTATCTATAGTATTTGTTACTCTAATATTATTACCATGATTAACAGAAATGCACGGGTCTGAACACTGGAATACATTAACGTATTATCAATCACTGATAATACGTTTGAATAACAATTTTTGCTTAACGCGGTCACTTCGCCCAGCAAGGCTGAATTGTCGGTCCCGGCTATTTAAGTCGTTAAGCCATGACGGAGGCCTTAAAGCGACCTAAAAACTCCGTCACCAGAGTTGGCCACTGACTCATACGAACTTACTTACTATCTGATTCTATACGCTAGAATAAAGTATAATGCCACTTGATATTAGACAATTTAAATTTTAATCGTAGTTATAGAAAAGATGCATTTGCCTAAACTCAAATGTAATTTTACTCTCGTCTACCATAGATATATTATCATCATGAGCAAACAACTTACCCCAATAATCCCCAGTCCGACGAAGGGGATCAGCTCGAAGAATATCCATGGTTTGTTATACTCCACAAAGAATAGAACCGAGTGCTCGTTGCCGAATGGATTGATGGAGCGCAGGATGAAGGCAGCTATCAACGCGCAGAAGAATGAACGCCAGAGGGTCTTCAAAGGGAAGTAGTATGACACCTGGAATTTAAATGTAAATAAATATTAATACAAGCCTCACTTGTGTTTGACTTGCTCCCCACTGGAGCTTGACTATTTAATTTCTAAGATGGATCACCTAAAAGTGCACTAGGCCCCAAGCCGTGTTTGTTGCCCTGGTTCTTCCCGGTATTGGTCGCGAAGGAACAGGATTAGAATCACCTAGTTTTAAGACGTTTCAAAGTGATTTCAGTGGTCCTACTGAATAAATGATTTTTTACTTTGACTTGAATTGTTAATCATACGGTCGGCGACAGAAGTTCATCCACATTTGATGTTTTTGAATCTTCTATAACTTCGTAACGTTGGAGCTAAAACTCTAGCTAGAATTGGATGCTTTGCCGTACACCATTATTATTTGTGAAAAAAAAAAACCACAATTTTTCCACAAATAATGATGAAAATGACGCTTTAAAATCTCCAATAGTCGTTGACTGTACATACCTCCTCCAAACTGAACAGAACTCCGCCGATGGGAGCCCCGAACGCGACCGAGACGCCGGCGGCGGCGGCGGCTGACAATATCTCGCGCTTCTTCGCCTCATTACGACCATACTTCGGGAACAAGTACGATAGGATGTTGCCTGTAGAAACGTATTTAGTAAATACCTTGTTGTTTGTTGAAAAAGGCTCGTTGGTTCAGTATAGGCGTTAGGCATCAGGCACAGATAGGTGCCTCGCCTCGTATTTCGAATCATAGTTCGTGGGTGCTGTACATCCTGTGTAGTGTGGACTATTATTTTTGTCATCATAATTTATTAACAAGCAAAACATCGTAACAAACCACAACCTTGTACGATGACCTAACAAATACTCTTAAATTAGTTTTCTTTTAGTTACGTTTTTTTTTTCTCTTTTTCTTTATTTTGCTTCATTAAGCTTCACTTTCGACTTCCTTACTTTCTGTTTACGACATATTTAAGTTAACCTGTGGATAACGCCGTGGGCTACATTATTAATAAGTTATTATAAGATCTACATTCCCGAAATGTATACCTCCATAAGTTCTTTAGTTAAGCTTTATAATGTAGCTGTTTTTTATTCCGTTATAAATAAAATAAAAATACTCTACTTATCATATAATTTTAAAATCTTAGGACGTTTCCTACCACAGCTTGAGGTGCCTATAGTTTAGAAAGACGTGCCGCGCCACACCACTACTATGTGTTGTGTATGTCTGTTAAAATGTTCATTATAATGTTTTTTCTTTTAAATTAATTATTTTCGATAACGGGACGAGATCGCGCGTAATTTTTGGATAATACTCGCACTATTACAGTTTTATTCATAAAGTGCTAAAGGATAGTTACCTAAACAGCAGGCAATATGGACCATAGGCCCTTCCTTCCCGAGTGAGAGGCCGGAGGACACTGAGAGGATCAGGCCGACCACCTTGATGATGAGAGTCCACTTGCCGAGGTATCCACGGATGATGAACCCGCTGAGTATCGTCTTGATTTCTGGGATACCTGTGTCACATTGTATAAATAAATATCTTAAAGTTACATACATTACAAGAGATTTTGAGCGCAAGGTTTGCCCATTGGGATATGTATGAATAATGTTTTGTTACTTCTGTGTCTCTTTAAAGTGTACAACAAAGTTACACTTCGTTCAACAGATTGTTTTGAAAATTGTGTTCTGCGCAGACAAACGGCTAACTTCACGAATGTCTAGATCCGTCTGACGAAGTGCATAGTCTATTCTACATTATATACTCGTATCAACGTTGTTTTATGTGCGCATGTTCGGGAACGCTCCATGGACGAATGAGCGCTCAGTACCGCACACAGAAACAAAATACACACACAATTAAGACCGACCCGCCTTCGTGAGATAGAACATGTTCACGACAGTATCCCGAGGACGCAATAAGGAAAATTTTTAGAACTCGAGTTATCAGCAGTTCTGACTCAGCATTCAAATAAAATGAAATCGTAATTTGATAGAAGCATGGTATGGTGTACAAGTTCATTATTTTTAACAACTGGGTAATTGCTATGAAAACGTCCGTGTAAAATTCCTTTCCCCTTCCGCCCGGACCTCGACAACGAGTAGACGTGTTACTAGTCACCCAACACATTTTTATTAGAAATTTTTATCAATTTGCAATAATTTAATTCAGTGAAAATATTCGGAGAACATAAGAACAAGGAGGTAGCGCCATAGCTGCAGCTAGAGTGCCACAGAAGACGCAATAGTAATCGAAGACTGCATCGCTCGAGCGGACTTTGCTACCTGTGAGTCACCCCTTACGCACACTATTTAACTCAAGTACCGCATCTACATTGCCCGGTATCTCCTACTGGTCATAGTCGCCTGGTACTCGACGCTAAGCGCCGGCTGTAGCGCCTGTACGCTCCTGTCCGCTTGTTTGACGTTGCTCGAAAGCTTACATCAGGCACTTCACTTTTCGCTCTGCTCTCATTAAATAATAGGTGTACATACTTTGGAGTGTTAACAACTGACTGAAATGAATCCTATCCGCACACCTGAAAAGGCAGGGTCTGATTCAGACCTCTACAGGAAGGATAAAAATATTCCTGCACCTTCTCAGCTAGCGATTGGAAGAAAGAAACGCAAAGGTACATCACCATTAGAGTGTCCTATTGAAGACAAAATGCAATACCTAGAGGATAAACTCACACAAATGTTCTCCAGTCTCCGAGAGGACATTGACACAAAATTCAAGAAAATTGAAGCCAAGTTATCGAATATCCAGAAAAACATGGGTGATATTGAAAAATCTATTGATTTTCTTACGGATAAGTTTGAAGAGACGGCACAAAAGGTCGAAACACTCGAGAAATCTGTAAAAGAGAAACAGCATCAGATTGACTTCCTTGAAGAAAAAATGGAGGATATACAGCGCAGCCTTCGGAGCTCGACCCTTGAAATTAGAAATGTTCCAACAACATCCAACGAAACAAAAGAGGTACTCATCGACTACATTACCTCAATGTCCAGCAAAATAGGGGTCGATGTTGCTCCACATGACCTAAAGGATATCTTCCGCATCCCAGGAAAAGCGGACACAAATAAACCTATTATTGCTGAGTTTACTACCACTTTGCAGAAGAATAGAGTGATTAAAGCCGTCAAATCATTCAACATTGCAAATAGCTCTAGTAAGCTTAATGCTTTCCATCTAGGGATTAAAAGCCACAGCTCTCCAGTGTTTGTAGTGGAGCACCTAACTAGTAAGGCAAATCGTCTCTACTACCTAGCCAGGGAGCTCCTCAGGGCGGGGCTTTTCAAGTACTGCTGGACATCAAACGGAAAGGTTTTTCTTAGGAAAACTGAAGGAGCACCTATCATCCTGGTCAAAAGCGAGGAGCAACTAGCTGCACTCAGGCCTTTAAACTAGGTAGGCGGTTAGGAAATATTCAATTTATTTTTGTGTACTTAATTAACTCTCTTCACAATTGCATGATCCTTTTTGTATTGTTGATTATTACCCTTAATTTGCATAATAGTTTAGCATTTAAAACCTTTTTAGATGTCTGTTTGATTACTTATACCCAAATGAATTCTAAAAGCCTTTTTCTGAAAGCCTCGCATTTAACCTATACACATGTGAATCACTTGAATATCAAAAGTATACTCGTAAACAATCTTGTGTTCGATACCAGTGATGTTGAACCACCTGTAAAGGAGACCCTCAAAAAACCCATTGTTACCATATTAAAACAAAATGGATGATAAAATTATTCAACAACTAGACAGCTTCAGCATCGCTTCTTCCTACGAATGCTTACCCTCTGAGTGTCTTGATAAAATTGGTGATCAAAACAAACAACTTACAGTACTTACTCAAAACATAAGAAGTATTTATAAAAATTTGGATGCCTTTACTGTATTGTTATCATCCCTAATGCCGCTGGAATGTGATATAATCATACTGACGGAATGCTGGCTATCTAAGCAAAAACCTCTCCCATCCCTTTTAAACTATAACTCATATAACTCTACTTCGTACTCAAATCAAAATGATGGCATAGTTGTCTACTATAAACCGAATCTAGTTTGCTCAATAAATGAACCCCCGTTTGAGGAAGCTTCCTGTTTGACTATAAAAGTTGCTAAACATACATCTATCATCGCAATATATAGATCACCATCATACCCCGACACCAACAAGTTCCTACAATCCCTAGATAATGTTATTAAATCGAACAAAAACGTTAGACACGCCATAATCATCGGCGATATGAATATAGATATTAAAGAAAAGAACTTAGACCCCATGAGCATTGAATACCTCAACCTAACATCACAACATGGTTTCTTACCTTCTAATTTGTTCCCCACGCGCCATGGTAACTGTTTAGATCATGCTCTAATAAAAACAAAAAATCAAGTAGTATCTTGTGTAATCCAAAGTGCGATAACAGACCATTTACCGGTATTAGTGTCGGTCGCTCTCTATGAAACCACTAATATCCGAAAGAACATATCTTATTCTAGAGTAAATTTTAATTCTGTTTTGGAATATATGTCTAAAAATTTTAAATTGAATGAAATACTTTCTATGACAGATGCAAACAAAGCTGCCGACTCTCTTGTTGATATTTTTAGAACAGCTATCACTCTAAGTACAATATCAAGAGTTATTCCGTGCAGACAACGCACCAACAAGCCCTGGATTACCCAAGGCTTGCTGCGGTGCATTCGACATAGGGATAACATGCACACAAAAATCAGAAAATGCCCTCATAATCTCATTCTACTTAAGAGCTACCATAGGTACCGCAACTTTTGCAACAACCTGCTAAAAAAACTTAAAATTTCCTATCAGCGATCAGAACTTGAAAAAGCATCAGGGAACCCTAAAGATACTTGGAAAGTGATTAAACGTATCACTAACATCAACCAAATCAAATCTTCTCCCAAGGAACTGCTCCTTTGTGATACGGATCCGCACAAAGCATTGAACAAAATCAATGCCTATTTCTCTTGTGTCGGTAAAACCCTTGCAGAACAATTATCACACAAGACAAATACTTACAACTGCGAAATAAGATCCCAAATCCACACGAAATCATTTGTTCTTCTCGATGTTGACGAAGATGAAGTGGAAAGTACCATAATGAGTCTCAAAAATAGTAGTGCTGTCGGGTGGGATGGAATCTCATCAAATCTACTAAAAATCACAAAAAATCTTATTAGTGCTCCCTTGACGCATATAATAAATCTATGCTTTAATTCGGGCATATTTCCAGAAACACTAAAAAAATCGATTATAATTCCTATCCATAAGGGAGGGACAAAAACTTGTGCTAATAATTACAGACCCATTTCTCTATTACCAGCCCTGTCTAAAGTGTTTGAGAGATTGATAAACAAAAGGTTAATAAAATATTTAGAAAACGAAAATCTCCTTTCTGAGTCACAATATGGTTTTAGAGCCAACAAATCAACGGAAAAGGCAGTGACTAACCTAATTAACTACATTGTTGGCAACGTTGACCAAGGCAAGAAGTGCATAGCATTGTTCTTAGATATGGCGAAAGCCTTCGATACTGTCTCGATTCCAATTCTTCTGAACAAACTAGAAAACCTAGGGATAAGGGGCATTGCTCTGAGACTATTTCATAGTTACCTAACTAATCGAACACAACGTGTATCCATTGATAACAGTCACAGTGACGATGAGACTGTATCTTGTGGTGTTCCTCAAGGCAGTATCCTAGGCCCTACTCTTTTCCTAGCATACATCAATGAGCTCTGTCTGTACTGCCCCCCCAATGGAAAAATTTTTACTTTTGCGGACGATACTGCGCTTGTTTTCGAAGGCGCTACATGGGAACAGGCACAACATTATGCAGAGCTTGGCCTACTAAATGTTACTTCCTGGCTTAATAAGAACCTTTTATCCTTAAATCTAGGTAAAACCAAATCCATAGCCTTTAGTATACTAAAGAACAATATACCCTCCCTAGATATAAAAGCTCATACCTGTAATAGAGTCAACAATACTACACCATGCAACTGCTTAGTACTACAGCATACAGACACTGTAAAATATCTAGGTGTTTTACTTGACAGCCAGTTAAATTGGATACCACAGATTGAATCCATTGCTTCGCGAACACGAAAACTTATTTGGATTTTTAAAAATTTACGCCATGTGGCTGACTATAAATTACTTAAATCAACTTACTATGCCCTAGGCCAATCAGTTTTGAGCTATTGTATCTCGGTTTGGGGTGGAGCCTTTAAATCCCACTTAATAACGGCTGAAAGAGCCCAAAGGTCATTGCTGAAAGTTATGACATTCAAGCCTTTCTGTTACCCAACGGACTCTCTCCACAAAGAATGTGCACTTTTATCAATCCGCAAACTATTTGTTTATCAGTCCATCATCTACTTCCATCAAACAATAGTTTTTGATTCCTCACAAGGCTCATCTATTCGTTCCTATAAAGGTGGTTTTGCTAGGTGTAACACATCATTTGCTAGACAACACGGTTACTTTATGAAATCCTATATCTATAAAAAATTGAATAAAATTCTAAACTATTATCCCCTTTCTCTTTTTAAATGTAAACGAGTTGTAAAGAACTGGCTTTTAGAACAAGACTATAATACAATTGAAAAGTTATTAATCCCCTTAGAATAAGCTATGATTTAATGTTACTTTTTCAAATAATTCACATAATTTTCTGAAATTTTTGCAATTCATCCACATAATTACTATCACATTTTATTTTTCTTAAGTTGCTAATTGTCTATGTTAGTCTATCACTCTAAGAACAACACAATTATATAAATACCTACTTACAACCAAAGAGTGTATATCCAAACTAATTGTTATTGTTATATAATGTAATCACTAAATAATGAAACATCTGCCCGGCGGAGGGCATTGGTATGCCACAACACAGGGAATCCTAGTGTGGGTACCAATGTTGTCCAACCAGGAATTATTATTTTCAAAGTTTTATAACTAACCTATGAATTAATATTGTGGAATATCCTGATAATGCAATGTTTGTTATGTATCAATAAATTATTATCTATTATCTATTATCTATCTAAAATTACTGTACTAACAACATAACAGCTACTGCGGTATTTATTGACACAATTGTGCCATAAATGTCACGTCATTCTGTAAGGTCATGCATTTTTTACAAACACAATAGGATGAGATGAAGCTAGATCATTCATGCTCAGCGATACACGCACGAAAAATGCCTCTTGAGGCGCACTTAAGGACAATGCCCATTTTTGTATGGGAGCCGTACCAGCTTGCGTCATGAAACCAATTAACGTTGAAAGGTCTTGATTTTGTTTATCTTTTCATTACCAATAAAAAATTTGAAAATATTCACCCGCATTTTTGAAATAGATTTTTTTTTTTAGTATAAAATGTTTTAGTGATTATGGCAATTCCTCCCAAATGTTTGGGAGAGGCCCTTGCCCAGCAGTGGGATCCCTACGGGCTACTAAAAAAAAAAAAAAAAAAATGTTTTAGTATGGAATGTTTTTGACGATTTCTGACATTTCTAGTACTTATACTTACTCAAACCATAAATGGTCCCATAGACTCTTTTGATCCCTACATGAAACTGAATCGGTTGGCATTAAAACATTTTTTTTTTAATTATTGTTTTTTTTTTCGCCGACTTTTATCTTTTTTTCAAAATCTGTAAATGCAGTTCAAAATGTTTGAAAAAGTTAGGGAAGGTCTCTTAATAACGTTTTCCTGTAGCTACAACGGTTAAGGTACCTTTAATGTTCCGTCTCAAAAATTTCAAAGTATTTTTTTTAGTGCGGTTCAGAAAATGGTTATTTTCATCAGTAAATTATAACAAAAACAAAAAATACTATTGGTTTAATATGTCCGTGACGCAACGTGGTGAGGGGCACGGGGATTATCTTTTGACCACACTGGTTCCAAAGAACTTAGGACAGTTCAAACAATTTGCATTTACCTATTATATTAAGCTACCTATAAAAAAAGCCGTGTTGGCCGAATGGGGTTGTACCTCAACTTTCAATCCGAAGGTTGTAGGTTCGAATCCCGGCCGTGCATCAATGGAATTTGCGTTTCGTAAAATTTATATGCGCTTTAACACGTGCTCTAAACGGTGAAGGAAAACATCGTGAGGAAACCAGTTTGTGTTTATAGGCGGCGATGGGCTTGCAACCTGTCACGTATGGAATACTAACTTCTGCAAGATGTGGGCATGTATCAAATATGTGTTTGGACATGCCTCTGACTACCCCCCTTAGACATCTTCAAAGGATCTGGAATAAGTAAGATCTGAGAGAATGTCTACCGCACGTTGGGGATACAGTCGTGAACCTGTTTACGTTTTACGTTTGTTACGTTTATTAAGCTACCTACATTCTATGTGAACTATTCTACAACAACAGGATCACGACTCTATTGGGGATACAATCGTTAACCTGTGGCGCGGTAGACATTCTCTCAGATCTTTTTATGAATTCTAGATCCTTTGAAGATGTCTAAGGGATAGTCAGAGGCATGTCTAAATACATTATTTGTAGTGATGGGCCGAATGTGGTTTTAACCGAATACGAACTTCGGCCGAACATTCGGTGAAAATGAAAAGTTCGGCCGAACTTCGGCCGAAGTTCGGTAGGTACCTAGTTTCATTGTATTTTCTCGAAAGAAATACGTCAAATCTTGTTTACGCGATCGTTGAAGTTTTCTAGAGTAGATGGAGTGTGGTGCTTGTACTGCTTTGTGACAAATATGGATGATAGAGTTGTCGTTACAACTACTATTATTTTCAATTCTACGACTGTTCAGAAGGTACGTGTACGTACGTACGACGTATTTCACTATTTTAATTGGCATAAATCGATAACACACGGTTAACACTGTAAAACCGTCCGATTTAACGTTTTATGGTGTTAACTGTGTGTGTGACTTTAGTTGATCGAGTGAGCGAAGCGTCTCAGTTTCGAGATTGGCCAAAAAAATGCTTTTGTCTGTCATTCAGGTCGCATTTTTCAACCGATTTGGATGTAAAGAACGTCGGTCGTCTCCATACAAACTGTGACCTGGCTCAAATAATTATCGTTTCCAGTTTTGATCTACAGCCTGATTTCTTGCTTACGAAGCCACTTACCGTATGCAATTCGTAATTTCTTATTATCAAGCCGAAAAATAATAATAACTATTTATTTACCCCTAAAATGTACTGAACTTGGTATATTTTTTATCTGTGGAAAATTTGAGGTCCGATCATGCCCTCCTTCTTTGAACATAAGTTCCGTAGTATAGTAAGATTTATATTTACTTTTGTCGATCGTGATGTTTGACTGGGGTGAAATGGGAGGGAAACGGGGGGCTACACAGTCCTCTCCGCTTTCAAGAGGTGAACCAGTGGACACCAGATTCTACCTATTAGGACCAAGGGAACGCGCGTAGTCTATTGAGAAAAATAAAACGTAACTTTTGAAAAATTCAAGCACCTGAAATACAAATTAAATTGGGACTTTTTTTGGATGGGAGGTCTTCTGTTCTCACAGAATGGTTGAAACTTTGTAGGAGTACTTAAACTTAATGCACTTAATGTACTCCTACAAAGTTTCAACCATCACGTCGATTGCACATTTGCTCAGTTGGTAGAGAGTTACTGGTTTAGTTTTATTATTTTAGTCAAGCAGTTGTGTTTTTGTGAAAGTTCCTTTACGGACGGTATCGAAGAAAAACAGGCTGGAGCTGGAAGAAAAAATTCGTTCCATTTTACCGTCATGCCACGTCACGAAATCGTCACAGTGCGAAGCGCGCAGTCGCAAACAGTACATAGATTGTTACATTGATAGTACGGAAGTGCGTTTGATTTGAATTTGAAATTTTCAGTATAGAAAAGTACTCTTTGCTTCGTTCTAACCGAGTGTTCCACGACACTCACGTACTTTTGATTACTATATTTTGTAGTACCGAACTTCGGCAGTTTGAACCGAATTTCGGCCGAATGCCGAACTTCGGTTCAAGCTGCCGAAGTTCGGTTTAACCGAATGTGAAACGAACTTCGGCCCATCCCTAATTATTTGATAATTATTATATGATACGTACCGGACCCGCAAGCGTAGGGAGCGAACATTCGCACGAGCGAAGCGGAGAGCGCAGCGAACAGCAGAGCCCACGCGATATAGAACAGGTAGCTGATAATGTAGGCCCCTGCTCCTTCCGCGCGGTCACCAAACACTTGCGGCCATGTCGACCACTGGACACAAACATACATAAATTAGTGTAGACATTCAATAGTACTATTCATGATTAGATGCGCTCCGTTACTAGCGGACACTTGCGAACATTTCACTTTTCCGAGAAAAAAGTATCCCATGTGTTGTTCTAGCAAATTGTTTACTATCTTTCAAATTAATTCAGTAGTTTTTGTGAAAAAGAGTAACAAAACATCCTTAAATCCCTTTCGCATAATAATATTAATAGGATACTTCGAGGGCATAAAAGGTATGTATACATTCAAGATAAGTGTAGTGTAACCTAATCGGTTGAAGTAAAAGTCTCCTACTTATGATAATAGTTATTGGCTATGTGCCATAAGTAAAGTAATCAGTAACTATACTTATTCAAGGATCTATTATTTACTGAGAGATGATAAGTCTTCACTGCAACGTAGCCCTATTACAAGTTGTATAAGACTTGAAAGCAAGTTGTACAGTAATTTTGATCTAATTAACACTGCGAGTGATGCATGTATGTGGGAAGCATGCAATGGAGATTGCCAGTGAATGCATTAAGACTTAAGACTTAAGACAGCATAAATTATTATAATTTGCTGAAGTTTTCTTACCTGAGTGCAGTTTCCCGGCTCAAAGTTAGTGTTGTTGATATCAGACCAGCAGCATTGCTCTCTGTTCAGCCAGAAAGCCTGACAAATGCCGAACTTGAGGTCTGTCATCCATGAGGCTCCGATGTCGATGACCCCAGCAACAATGCCCGTGCAGATACCAACTAGGAGCACACACACCCAGCCCGACCATGCATCGTGTGCACCCTGGCAATAACACAAAATAGACCTTAAATTAAATGGTAGCTAGGTTCAATTTAAACATATTCAGAGTTGCCTGGTCCTTGACACCAAAACCAAGGCTTAGTTGACTAGTTGATAATTTCACTTCATTTCTACAATATGATATGGAAAGTTGAAATTAATTTCTCATCTTTGAAACTCATGGCATTTTTCAGATTCTATTATAATAATGCCTGAGAATTGTTGGTGTCACTTTATCTAATCTGAACTAATCATCATCGGCAGCTTAAATTATAGCCCACAGCTGGACATAAGCCTCCTCCCTCAATGATCTCTAATTAGCCCTGTGTTGTTCTCATCAGGTCTTTCCCTCAATGATTTGTACTAGTTAAGAAAGAACTTACTATATTCTGTACACACTAAACATCAATATCACTGCTAACAATAATATTTACCTTTATGAGATCCCAACACGAGTCTTGTCGTTTTTTGACTATATATCTGTGCCTCATGCGATCTCGGGCGATGTCGCGCTGCCAGTCGATAGTGTGGAAGTCCTCATACTGCCCAATGCCGGGAATGTCATCGTCCCCTGAACAGAATTCAAGACATGAAATACCATCTTAAGTGCTAGAATATTAAAAACTAGTTAAATTCGCATGAACGATAAAATAATGTATGTAATAAAACTAATTGCAAAATCAAAATTAACTAACCTTGCATCCCTGAGAACATGATTGTGTCCCCTGAAACAAAATTTCTTGTAATTTAGTTTAATTCAGGTGAAAAACAGCTCCTCCCGCACTCGTTCAATTTGCGTGTCTCCATCACTAACTGCTACCGTCTTCTTACAAAAATGACTTTACTTTATCTCTCGGGCTGAATTATTTAGCGATAACAAAAACAAAAGAATCGACAGTAATGATGCAAAAAAACAAATTTGAAATTACAAATTCTCTGGTTTTTGTCTTGTGTGACGTGACGTAGAAGGTAGGTACACAAAGGTGAATGAAACGTCAAGATCAAAATGTCAAAGCTGTCAAAATCTGGGTTGCCACTATACAGATTTCAAAAGCTTCTACTTTAAACAAATATCATTACTCATGCCTTACACTCATGCAACTCTGTTTGTAAGTGTGTTACCTTTTCACACCTAAACTGCTGAACAGATTATGATAAAATTTGTCATGAATATAGATTGTGTTCCCGGAAAAGACAAGCTAATCCTTTTTATTTAAAAAAAAATTTATGGTGTGGCTGAAATAGGTGATAAATTTTTGCATGTAGGGAGACAGCATAACAGCAATCAAGTATGAGATACTGTCATACAAACATATTTTTAATAAGAGATGACACTTAAACTTATGAACTTAAACCATAAAACTTGTACCATAAAATAAAAAGTTAATACAATTATCCTTAATGACAAGTATCCTCAAAAGCATATTGTAGGTAGGTACCACTTGATTCACTTACAAAAACTATAAGAAATTACCTAGTTCCCTTTGGAGTCATAACCATGAGTTATTCATAGCAAATGCTTTAAGTACCTATTCAATAGTTTACATAGGCTTCGATAAAATAAAACCGATTCTAAGCTAAGCCTAATCCAACCAAAAAAGTTAGATAAGGCGCTTCACGATGCAAAACAAACAAATTAGTAGCCGACGCAAGATACAGGCAAACTTAAAACTAGGTATCTATTCGTATATAAGAGCTGGGCAGAACGACGCGCTCTGCGTTTTTGAAGAAAACGTCACTATCACGTGCTTCTGAGTTGGCCATTTACTTTCCAAAACATGTTTGCGTCACTTTAAATAACTTTAATCGATAAAATGTTATAGTATCGATGTATCACGTTAAATAATTAAACTTTGTTTACCTACATCGTCACGAATAAGAGGCTCTGAATCGGAATCCCCAGGATCAATCACTATGGGAGCCATGGCACGTATTATTTATTCGATTAACGAAACCGTACTGACCGGTTGACTCATTCAAGTTCCAGCCCGCTCGTTGTTGGCGTTATCAAAAAATGAATCGTCAATGTTTTATTGATATCATAGATGGATTATTTTCTATTTATTTACAAAGCGAAAAATCGGTCATTGAACGATATGAATCACTTTAAGAATTTTGGGGATAAAGGTAAAACCAGTTTTTTTTGTTATTAGTTATGCGTACTACAAGTAGGTATGTATGGTTAGGCCACATCATGCAAATAATGAATGCTTAAAATGATACTGTTTAAAAAAAATTACAGTACATTTTATACTGATTACACATAATATAGTGATGATGATGATAACATAATAAAATATGATGATTTGTATGTACTTAACTAGAAAAAATAGGTACCCAATAAATTCAGAGTTAATTCGCTTACCGATAGAGGAACTGAAGTACTGCGCGATGTCAGCTTGAACGAAAGAAAAGTATTAAGTATTTAAAACTAAAAGAGATTTGCACGAAGCGGGTTCGACAAACTTCGGCGCGCAGTGGCGGATTACACGCTTTGCTATCTTATTGTGTGTGCCTACCTAATCCACACCGCGACATCCGCGAACAAAACGTCATCGTGCACGTCCGAGTCCGACTGACAGAATCAGATAATCGTCATCAAACAGGACGAATGCAGATCTAGGCCTATTGTAATCCTATTTGAGCCTAACTGCGGCCATTCACTGCAACTCGACCTAGTTTAGAGCTGCACCACAACATTTCATTCCAGAAAACACGAGCCGGACGTTTTCAGAGAACACTGTTGTCAGCCTTGTGTTTTTAAATGAAAGATGCCTAATGTTTTTAAGCGCAAGGGCACGTACCCACGTATCTTTTAGAAAATAAAATACTGGGTACTTACAGTTCGCACTGGCTGTTGAGTTCCTGCCGTGGTCATACAGCTGAAAGGTGCCGTGGTTGGTAGGCGTGGCCGTGGAGGAGTCAGCTGCCTGCTGTAACCCAGGCGTGATGTCAACCATGTCGTCTTCACCGGAGCCGTTGTGGAAGCCATTGCCACGCCCATTCATTGCGTTTCCGCCCTACATGCAATTTTTGTAATTAAATAACGAGCTAACTTAAACTTGAGGACTCAATAATAATTTCACATTAGGTTAAAATGTAGTGATACACAGATTCGTATCCTTAGATGCTAAAATTGTCATCAGATGAATTATTATTGTCATTACCAATGACTGCACTTAGTCTCATTTAATGGATTCATTGTTCATTGAGGTGGAAATGGCAATGATTGCAGCACCTGGCTGTCGCTCGAGACACATTATGAAATCGAAGAACTCATAAAAAGGCCACCACTAGCCGAACATATTGTCTTGCATACAGACAGATGAAATTGATCTGTGGTATTAGCTACGTATACTTAAAAAAAAACACGATTTGGTGGTAATCAATCTACGCTTGCCATAAATGACTAAAAAAATGCCTTCGGTATATAACTGTTGTCTCGCTAGATTATATGTACTTTCATCCGTTAAGCCAAGTTAATATGAAAATACAACGGGATAAGTCAACCTATCTAAGGATCGTTAGAAACGATCTATAGATAGCTTAACTGATCCAGGTCACTCGGAAGCGTGCCTAAAAAACTGACGACATTACCACGCTGGATGGCAATGTTGATCCTTTGAGCCAAAATAGTGCCAGCTCTCGGATCACGCGATTATTATTTTGTTTGTGATCAACATCTCGGGACTATGGAGTCCCGCCCGGACCTTTGACAGGCATGCATGGGTGGGGCCGAAGCCAACACACATTATTATTATTATTTTGTTTGTCAAAGTTTAAATCACGGAACTATAGAGTGGTAATAGTAATCACGATTATGAGTGTTTGGTACTACTGGTTTTAACAGGTCTATTTTAATGAACTGTCCTGTCAGTTAATATTGCACGATCAAAATACATTTTGAAGTGTACATTTTCCAGCACAGGCTTCGGAGTAGGTACTGGTATCGACTCAGCTCTACAGAGCTGGTAAGTTTACCAAAGGGATATTGAGAGACTGAAATAACTGTTTGGGTAGTATACCCGTTGAAGAAGGGACAATAAGACCTATTGATACTTTTTCTAATCGTCTTTTAAGTCTAATAATAATAATAATGCTGGACTTAATAATATGTTCATTTTATTGATAAGAGTTAAATCTGGTCTGATGTAATGCGTAGTTTTGTCTGTGAGGATGGCTTTTTAAAAATAAAGTTTGTGAGTGGAATTTTCAAGTATTGTTTCAGGAGTAGGTATATTTGTAATATTGCGTCCGTCTTGTAGAAATATCAGTGAGCCCATACTTGATAGCAAGTCTTTGGTGTACGATGCTACCTCGTGACGAAACTTATAATCACTTTGGACTATCGCTCTGCATGCTTCTGTGATGTGCTGTATTGTTTCCGACGCGCTATTACAACCGCGGCATAGGTCTGTAGGAGCAGATTGGGTACTTTCATGATAATGCATCCCAAACTACCATATTGCTTGTTCAGGAAGGATCAAACTGTTTGTTTCCCAAATCGCGTTAGGCATTAGCTCAGATCTTCGGGATTGTTTTTATTATTATTTTTGGCGATTATGTAAGTAGGTAAGTATGGCACCTACTAGACTTGCCCGCAATTTTACTCTCGCACCATACATTCACGTCTGTTTTTGTCGACTTTTAAAATGATATGATAAGTTTTAGGATGAACATAGGCAATGTTCATCCTAAATTCAAGTCTGAAATTGGGGAAAGAATTATTTGCAGCTTATTGTACAATACAAAGTATCGTATTGACTACTAAATGGGAGCTATAGCTGATTATAATAATATAACACAGAGCCATAACATTGGTTCAAATGTTTATCAAACAAAACACACTGTTATGAGTTTTCCGATAACATTTTCTACAGAAGTATAAGTACCTAAGTGAAAATAACTACCTGTAGAAAAGCAATAAAGCATGCTCTGCGATTACATTTGTTTAACTTAATTTAAATATATGTAAATAATAAATAACCCGCAACCTTCTGCGTCGCAGGCGGGCCTTCACCTGCGCTACAGAAGTCTATATTTATATTTAACTCTAAAATAAATATTTTTTCTACACTAATAATAATAATATAATAATAATATTATAAAGAGGAAACATTTGTTTGTTTGTTTGTTTGTTTGAATTGAATAGGCTCCGAAACTACTGGACCGATTCGAAAAATTCTTTCACCATTAGAATTCTACATTATCTGTGATGAACATAGGCTATAAATTATTTTCAAAAAATTAGAGATCCTTATGAAAATTGCAATAATGTAACCAAAGGTGTAAAAATTTTGAACTTAAAATTCTTCATATCGCGTGCGCTGCGAAAACTATTGATGATAGAACAAAAAAATGTTCTACAATATTAAAGAACGTATCAATATCTACAAAAAAGTCAGCGATAGCATATGTCCAACTATTGTGGTTGTGTCAGAATAACAACTTTTATAATTTAAAAAGTGAATAAAAATGACGACCAAAAGCAGACCACGTTATTCTTATTTTGGTATTTATTCTTATCCAAATAAATTCCTTCGTAGTAAAGGCTGTTTCAGTACCCGTCGATTACTTTTTGAATGATTGAAATTGGACATTTTATTCAAAAGTTATCATGAGTTTAAAAATGTAAGATACATCGCGACCACGGAATAAATATCAGTTAGTATGGTAGGACAAGTGTCTGGGATTTTTAACACAGGTAAATCAACCATGATTAATACCATACATACTATTGATCATGGCGTATGCAACTGCGCCGAAATATCGGGAAACTCAAAAAACATTAAATCATGGTAAATATCCCGTTAACTGTGTTAAAAATGTTGAAAACCATGATAGTTTAAAAAGTGTCTGGGAACTATGGAATGAATGGAAGGGAGTGGTCATATATCAATGAAATATATATGGGAGGTAGGGGAGCATTGGGCAGTAGAGAGGTTTGGACACCCCCGTGTCATGTCGGCCATAAACCATCATGCCTATCGTCAAATCGGAATTTGATTAGTTAGAATTGACCATGTATGAGGGTGGATTGGCATGATGGTGTATGCACGGGGATTTGCCGGTGGTGTCCAAACCTGCCTTACTGCCCAATACTCCCTTACCTACCTTAGACCTTACCTATATATTAACCTCTAAACTTTAAAGGATCATACATCCCGCTCCGGGATCGCCATGTTGTTATAAATTTTTTGTTAAATACCTATAATAAACCCGTGCGAAGCCGGGGCGGACATCTAGTTTATAAATAAATTAGTTTCCCATTCCCCCATTTTATAATAAGTAACACATTTATGTTTAAATTTTTAAATGGAAACCAGATTAGCTTTCAATGCAAAGTCGTAACACTAGTGTAAAAGAGCTGTGTTAGATAAGTGGGATAGACAACATTCAATTTGAAGGTCATGGTTTGAATCCAGGCTATGCTTTTTGATGTTATGCTTTTCCTTTTCCTGATATTTTAAAAACTGATAAACAAGTTTATACCTTTTTATAAACGGATTGATATGTAGACGCTGCTTTGGCTCCAGAAGACTTCAGCGGAAATCTTTCCATCATTAACTGAAAATAAAATATATAATTCATTTCATATCATAGCATTCTGAATTCCATTACACTTGTCAGCATTCTCAAAAGCAGAGCTTATTTTTTATGATGAATGGGTTGGCTCTTGACGTCGAAACTTACACAGGTAAGAATGAGGTCTACGATGGAATGAGCCTACCAAGAAGGTGCCTATTAACTCTCTTCTTAAAAATAACAGGGTAGTAGCTCAGCGGAAATACAGACGCTAATTCCAAATGTTTGCAGTGCGCATAATAAAAGAACTTTGAAAGCGCTTAGTTCTAATTAGTGGAATATCAACCAGATGAGGATGGTAATCAGCTGTGAATAAAAAAGAGTAATTTAACTAGAAAATAGTCTACCTATAACTCACTATTTAATGGAGGTCGCTGTTGTAACTATCGCTGATGACACAGCCCTGCTTGCCTCAAACAAATGTAAAATTTTGGCCTCCCAAACTTTACAAAACAGCCGAAATTAAATGGAGGAATGGCTAGCCAAATGGAGAATTGCAGCCAGTGTGTCCAAATCAGTACATGTAACATTCACACTCCAAAAGGAAGAGTATCAACTACCTCACCAAAATACAGTAAAGTATACTAAGCACAACGAAACTTTAGCTTTCTGAAGTTAGGTGCAATAGACGATTGCGCAGGTTTGGCAAAGAGAGCGAGATAGCACGATTTTAGGCATCATCAAAAATGGGTTCTGCGCAGCTACTTCAGAGAGCTAAAGAACGATTGTGAGTATTGTATCTGGGTATGCACCTAGCTAGATTGTAGACTCACCTGGGAAAAACATGTTCAAGCAAAGAGGGAACAAATAAACCTAAAATAACAAGGGTCTTTAATGGCTGCTGGGACAGAACTCCAAACTCACCATAGACAACTAGTTACTTATTTACAAAACTATTTGGACTTCTGGGATACAGTTATGGGGCTCTGCTAGTGCCTCAAACATAATGAAAGCGCAAAAGGTGCAGAATTTTATGCACCCCATGGTTCATCAGAACAGCTGAGATGAATACCTTGGCATGCCAACAAAATTGAAAACTATGGCTACAAATTGACACAAGACTTGAAAAGCACCCAAACCAGCTCTAGGGACAACTCACTGTCCCTGAAAGCATATGTCGATTGAAAGAGAGGTAAGACCTTTTTGACTGACAGTCAGAAGGACCATGCGCTGATAAAAAAAAGGGCTGGCTACGCTGGGATTAGCGCCCTCCATGCTAAGAAGCACCACATCTTCTTATAGTCGGCACAAGTGATCGCATGATAAGAATCTAAAAAAAAATTCACTATTTACTAACAGGGTGACCCCAGTTTACAGATTGGAAACATCACAAGGCACTGTAAGATCAGGTAGATAATTTAATTAGGATGAGATTAGGACCACAGAAATAACATACAGTTTGCTTGTTCTAGTTTATTTCTGTAAAGGATGGATCGTACTGTGTGATACAATAACATTTTATGGTAGGTATTATTGGTCACATATTTGTAAATAATCAAGTCGTTTCGAAAGTTACACGTGCAAAGATTACATCCGCCCCCTCATTAGTGATAAACTCTGTCTAGACTATCTGCGCAGTCATTGGCTATACTTGGATTATGAATGTGAACATAGAAGTTTTGTACTCATTTTAGAGTAGTATAATTTCCATTAATGTAGAAAAAATTAGCAGAAAATGTTGGAAAAATATTTAGTAATTATCTAACCTAGTGGTTCGACATCATATTGGTGATACGCAAAGAGAAATCCCACGGAATCTCCAACGCGATTTCACTGAGAGCACTGGTTTAGTGTAATTAGCACAGAGAACACCAAAAAATAAGTAGGTAAGCAATGCAATATTTTAGCCAACCGAACCGACCCGACCCGACCCGACCACTGACTGACCAGTAGGGATGTTCGATATTCATCGATGGTAAATAAACATCGATGTTTAGCTGGAAAACATCGATGTTTTAAATCGATGTGTTGACTTCGATATCATTGACACATCGATGTTTTATGAATAAAATATCGAAACGTCAATTATTATTTAGGGCGTCATCTAGTGTGCATTGGATGTACTAGGTTCAACTATCAAGTTAGATAGTCAGTAGTTTGACTATCAAGTTCAACTATTTTCATAACTTGCTCGTGAGAAAACAAAAACACCGGTCAAAGTTAATTTTTTTACAGAGTGTGCCCAAAAAATACTGGAAATGTTAATTTTTTCATTATCTTTTTTTATTTTTACAACAATTAACACATTTCATAAATATAATAGACAGTTTTATTTGTTACCGAAAACATCAATGTTTTTCCATCGATATTTGTCGTACATCGATACTTTTGGTTCGATGTTAACATCGATGTTTTTCTAATATCGACATCCCTACCGACCAGCCACCAAGACCACTAAATACTTCTTCTTTTCTATTTAGATTAGATTACAACTACACAGTATTAGTATATCTGCCAATGTCAAGTTTTAATGTATAGAGATTCCTAGTAAGTAATTCATGGAGATGTTCTTTCGCCATTTTTGAAGGAGCTATGGTTCTGCTATTTTATTTACTCTTCTCGTGTTTTACTAGAGGGCTGCTAGAAGGCTTCATTAGTAAAATACCACCGAATATACATATTAAAACCTAGTAAAACACGAAATAACGAAATAAAATAGCAACGTCACCAAAAAAGAACACTATTTTTATTATTACCTATTGGGACATTACTGCATGCATTAATGCATAGTCTGGCTGGTATTGCTAGCAATGTTGCCGGCCATTGTATAGCGCCTTAATTAAAAACAGGGTCCAGCCATTATATTATATACCTAGTAATACAGTACAAGTACAACCAATCTTTAGCTCTCTGAAGTAGCTGCACAGAACCCATTTTTGATGACGCCTAAAAGACGAAGACAGCGTTAGTATAGCTGCCTCGCTCACTCGCTTAGCTTGTTGCATCGTCCTATCTCGCCAACTCGCGCAAACCTGCGCGATCGTTTATTGCATTGCACCTAACTTCAGAGAACTAAAGATCGGTTTTGCGTACTTTTCTCTATGGTCCAGCCAGTCCAGACGGTTCAATCAAACATAACTCTATGGTTCAAATATTTTAAGCAAGCTAGTCTGGCGTCGGCATTAATTAATCGAGTAGGTAGGTAGAGGCGTCAGTCAAGGCGTCTTAACGTTAAAGATTTCAAGGGATTTCACTGATTTTGATTTTTGTCAAGAAATTTTGAACTCTCATAAATCTATAGAATTTCAGTCAAGCAAGTCAACTAACAACTACAAAAAGTGCGAACGACAGACGTATTGTAGGTATGTATATCTATGGTATATCTATCTAATAAAAAATATTATAGTGTTTGTGAATGCAACAAGCATTGATCGAATCTATGTACCACCTAAAACGAACAAGCTTCATTCATTTCATTTCCATTTTTGAATCCCAGCATATTGAATCGGTGTCGTTCGTTTCGAAAGCAAAATTGTACACTCTCGTCTCGGTGAGGGTGTTTGTTTTGTTTGTTGTTCTTGCTTTGGTTGTTATAATCTCTTTCAAAGAGAATATTATTATATAGATCTCTTTGTTGGTTGCGTGCGATCGATTGTATTCGTAGTCAAATCAATCAAGGTGCGATAAACTTTGTTTTTATTATGATATTATTTTGTGTAATAGGTACCTACTGCCTATTGCTATTGCGATGATTAGCGATTGCGTGTTATTCGATTTCTAAGTGGTTTTTTGATTGTATCTATAAATAGATAAAATGGAGGATCCATCGCGCCCGGGTCCCAGCAGAGCAGGCAGAGCCCGCCCGCTGCCTGCCTTGCCGAACTTTAGGAATACGAGCCCAAGAGCTGTAGTCCTGCCAAACATCCTGAGGGGTGATCAGATCATGCGGCCTCTGGTTAGTGTCCTTACCACAGACATCAGAAATAAGGTCCTTACTTATCTTAGAAATTATTCAAAGCATATTGTAAAGATGTCCCAAAATGATCACAAGTCTTGATGATAGAAAACAGTTTTGCATTTTTATCATTGAGTGGCTCGGAAGGGCTTAACCGGAAGTATGCATGCCCATGTATGGTACACTTTTGCATTAAAGATAATAAGGAGTGTTAATCATAGTCAAGTCCTCATGTTCATTATGCCTACAAACATTATTGGTAATGTTTGATGTAAAACCTCATAAGAATGCCTTGGTGACAGCAATTTTCCTTTTTAGACCGCAGAGAATCTGAATGTCCAAGTTGCTGTGCTAAAGATGAATGAGCACGGACAGTACCACTTTATACGCACCGGGGCTTTAATCATTAATCCAGTGACGAACCAAGCTCGTGATCCATCCGGTCCTGTACCTGTTGCAGTAAGTCATCTAAATTAATTGTATATCTGTGGTTTTTTAATATGACAGATGCAAACAAATGTTTTCTTCATTCAAACTGATTTTTGACAAAAATTGTTATATAACTACTAGCTGACCCGCGGCAAACGTTGTTTTTCCATTATATCGCTATTCAAAAATAAGGGTTGATCGTAGAAGGGTGAAAATTGAGGATTGTATGTATTTTTGTATGTTGTATCATAAAAAAATAGAAATTAAAAATTTTGTCTAAAAAATAAAATATAAATTTAGGGGGATGAAAAATAGATGTTGGCCGATTCTCATAGATACCGGATAAGCACAAAAAATTTCATCAAAATCGGTCAAGCCGTTTCGGAGGAGTATGGCAACGAAAACTGTGATAAGAGAATTTTATATATTAGATTTTTGTCAAAAATCAGGAATGCCTGCAGATTTTTGTAAAAAGATTAGCGAATCAATGGAGAGTTAATAGATTTATCGTTGACGACCTGTGGCCCAGTGGGTGAAAGCCGGCCTGTGATGCAGAAGGATTCGGGATGTTTGTATGATCTGCAAATATTTATCTTGGGTCTGGGTGTTTCTATAATAATATGTTTGTATTTATAAACAAAAAGTATATAAGTATATCTGTTATCTGGCTTCCATAGTGTATGCTTTGCTTATTTTGGGGCTAGATGATGCTGTGTTATAATTTATATGTCCACTAAATGTCCAGCTTTATTTATTTATCGAGCTGGGGTTTATATTGAAGACTTTTTTTTTTACTACTACTACTGACACTAAGACAACGACTTAAATAGCCGGGACCGATAATTTAACGTGCCCTCCGAAGTACGGAAGCGCTCAGATGAAAATGCCACTGGTGGTCTTCTACTACACTTGCAGACCACTTCGAACATTGCTTAACTTCGACGATCTATCAAGAACAACTAAGCAAGCGCTTCATTCAATTCATTGGTGAAAATACTTTGTCCAATATTTGCTATATGGTAATGCTTCACCACCCAATATCGCCCAAACTCTCAGTCATTCTCTCAAGCGATTCTTGGATAATATGGCTGAGCAATGCAAAAGCCAATGTGATTTCTTTTGCCTATTAGCTTCGCTATGCCATAAGCTTTTCTTCATAAACCAAATTTCATTCAAATCGGTTCAGTTAGGAAACACGACATACAATCACAAGCTTTCGCGTTTATAATATTAGTAGGACTGGTTATTTTCCTCGTACATTCACACTCAGTTTCTTGTGCCAGCTGCCGAGCGAGGATCCTGTAGCCCACATCGCAACAGTAATGCCGATGGAGCGGATGCAGATCATGCTGCCGAACGTAATGGATCGACACCAACAAATGCTGAGCGACCTCGAGCGAGACGAGAGAAGGATTCCTCCAACAAGATGGGCAGTTGAGGAGATTGAGCGCCATTGTCCTACGGCCCGGTTGATGCGCGCTTGGAACCGCATGCTTCAAGCGATGGAACATAATGTGGAAGCGAGACTACCTCAAGCGTTGGATGAACGCTATGGGTCAACCT
The DNA here is from genome assembly GCA_951394285.1 of Epirrhoe tristata. Lineage (NCBI taxonomy): Eukaryota > Metazoa > Arthropoda > Insecta > Lepidoptera > Geometridae > Epirrhoe > Epirrhoe tristata. The sequence continues at coordinate 17,050,231 of OX596136.1, read as the reverse complement.
CACACCCGCTGCCCCCGGCATCGCAGCCTTTGTTGCCAGTCTCGGATGCAAGTCATTTCAACCGTCGCCTTCGAGTAACTGAATATTTATTTACTTAAATCGTTTTATGAATCTTTTCTCTCACTCGATATGTGGGAAATATAAGTGTATTATTATTAACCAACTTAAAAAAAGGTGAGGTTTTTAAATTTGTGTTTGTTACGCGATTATTCCGCCGATTACTTCGCCAATTATGAATGGATTTTCAACATTCTTTTTGTTTGAAAGGGTACTCTCGATGTGGTCCCATATGAATTGTATTTCTGAGGAATTGATAGTTTTATTTATCAAATTAAATAAAAACCTTACTTTAACTTGACGCCCTGAGCCACACCGGCGCCGCGCCGTTGAAGTCGGTTTTCTTTTTAGTTTTTAAAACGTAATTTAAATTATTATTTGTTGTGGGCTAACTCATCGCGTTACTCCATTACAGCCGCGTGCGTCAGAGCACCAACCTATATTCACGTGTCCGCTGGAGGCGTGCCGGGTGTTCCTGGAGCAGCTACGCTCGTTGTCCCGGGGACATCCGCGTTTGGACCGCGTCTTGCGTACCATAGTGCAGCTCCTGGTGGACGACGTGCTGAGTCCGGAACAGTTCTGTCGCCGCGTCGAGGGCTTGCTCAGCGTAACTATGCGGCCGTCTCTCGTGCGCTTCTTGAAGGTAATCATCAGACTATTTTAGTGTTACACCATCTTTATCATATCATCTTCCTCATGTCTCATTAAACTGAGTCGGAACAACACTATTCTTTATCATATGACGCGTACGACGACGACTCTATTTCATTTGAGTTTTGATGTTCTACAAAATATGCATTTGCCCACATTTAACTTTGCATGCCTAAACTAAAATGTAATTTTACTCTATTCTACCAATGATGATTCTATCCCATGACAATAAAACTTTTTACTGATTATTAATAAGCATTAAATATCCGCGTTTGGAATTATTTGAATCAGCTTACGGCTTTAAAAAATCCTCTTCCCGAACAGAAAAACATACACCGTCTACGCCAGTCTCTGTACTTAAACCTCGCTTCCTTGGAGGGTATAGACCGTCCTGATCGGCGCGTCGCTTTTCCTATACCCACGCCGCAGCCTGAGCTACCAACAGTGGGGCCAATGGGAATAGGGGGGCCAATGGAAACAGTGGAGATGGACGTGCCCGTTGCCGCGGTCGCGCCTCTACAGACTCTACCACTCTCTCACATACCCTATGACATGCCCATGCCTTTGGCTCCGGTACATGTAAGTATATTAATATTTACATAATATATATATAATAGCTCATCTGATGCAGGTCATTTTCTCGCAGTATGTGAATATAAAAAGTGAAAATAATCTCTATATAGATAGCTTTTTATTGATTTCGCTGATATGTATCAGAATAATAGATGGAACAATCCGCCATTTAGTTTAGGGTTTCAAAATAAAATCTCTACAGTCGTATGTTTGTGAGCTTTATACGTTTTTTGTTGTTTATAATTTGATTGAAATTTCTGTTTTAATTTCATATTATCTTTATTTTTATGTTTGGCATGTATTCGTTACGGCGTACATTATTTTCTTTCTGTGTTTGGCATTTATTTATTTTCAGTTTGATCAATGGTGTAACCTACTGTCTATAGCTGCAAAGGTACGTCTTCAGTCTTTGTTTTCCCTTATCACCAATTTCAATGTAGCCGCTTTTTACAGCATTTTGGTATCTCTCTTCAGTAGTGCCCAGCATGAACGGGTAAGTGTTATACCTTTATTTGCCAACTTCAGTTTGTTGAATATACTTAGGTTGATATTATCTTTCCGATCATCACGCACACTCGACCGACCAATCGCAAAGCGGAGGAGAGCGCTGACTCTGCTACGCAGTTTTTTAAACTTTTGCAGTAGTCAACGTTTCCCTACTGTATTTTTTACTCGCATGTGTTTTTGTTCCAAATAAAATATTTGAATAAAAAAATCACGGAATCTCCACTCGAGCTGTGATTGGTCAATTCCATGCGCGTGATAATCGTGTCAACATATAATAACACAATGTTGTGTCAGAGCTTGCTGTCATGTCATACAAAGAAGTGAAAGAGACCGCATGTGTGAGTGTGAGATAGATAGAGTTGCACCATTGCACCGACAAGAGCTCTTACATGTATTGATTGTATCAGAGTCAGGTGCCTAAGTACTCGCACGATTCTTCCAGGTGTGGCAAGTTGAGAAGGGAGGTTTGCCTTCGATGATCAAGAAAGCAACTAAGGAAGGCGACGTTCACCTCTATAACCCCCGCGTTGGGTACGTCCACTTGCGCGTTATGCCTACCGCCAACTCTTTCCAGGTCGGCGACACCACTATTAAACTCCTGCCGAAGAAACCCGTTCCTCCATCGCAGTATCATAATACCTACCGCTACTAAATTATTCGATCCATTGAGGCTAGGGGCTCAAGGTGACCCAAGAGGTTTCAGGGTTATTACGAACTTATTTCCTGGTAGTTTTTTGAACTGCATTCTAATATTGTATAAAGAAACGAATCTTAAATGGCGGCGTTTATCATGTCATCTTCTCTTGTAGTGACGCCACTAGTGTGCAAGCGAGAAAACAGTTTCTAAACTGTTTGCTGACAATATTAAGAACTGTCTATTCAATCATCGATAGTAGTGGAACCAGGGGGCTAAATGATTCAAGGTCCCCCAAAAACTCATGAGGAGACTCTAAAACTAGCTCGGGAGTTTAGTGTTTTCTCTTTAAGGTTTTTTGATATCTGAGTACCTATTTGTGTGGAGAATCCTAAAATAGGCAGTCTCCTCCAATGAAAACCTTTGAGACCAACTCTATACAGGTTGAATAAGATTTGAGTCAATTTGAGACTTTTAAAAAACATGACTATTCTCTATAGCCGTTTTGAATGTTGTATTGTAATTAAGATTATTATTAAACAGGTAGTACTTTGAGTATTTAGTTTACATATACGTTACCTAAAGATTTTAACATATCTAATCTAATCTAGTCTACATTGTTATATCATGGTTATTTTAGAATTGCTTTAAGATTTATTGATTTTTTATCTTTATATTAGGCCATCATGTCCTGGGCTGGGCTGGAGGTCCCCTTTTCTAGTCTGTGGTTTGAAGTCTGAACTATGTTTACAAAAAATGTAATACTGTTTTACTAAAAGGTTATGCATTTATAAATAAATAAATAATGCTGGACTTTTTCACACAGCATCATCTAGCCCCACAGTAAGCAGAGCTTGTGGTATGGGTACTAGATGACTGATATACTACTTATATACTTTTTGTATGTACAGAAACTACACTTAAAATACAATAATACAAGTCAAGTCATCAAAGACCGTTAAAAACGATCTATAGATAGCTCTACTGAGCTAGCAGTCAGGAGCTTAAATAATTTAATACACAAGAAGAAATAAAATACTGTCAGACAATAATAATAACATTCAGAGTCATCCGAATCCAGTTGTGAATGATTTTCCATGTATAACCTGTTAGAACAATGAGTAATTCTCTACCTTATTGAAATTATTGTTTAGTTAAAGTACTTCACTATTGTATTGAGAATTTGAGAATGCTGGTAAAAGTAGGTAAATACTTATTTAATTGTATATAGGTTTAGGTAATAAATGTATTATTATTTAATCTTTACTATATACTATATAATATTATAAATGTGAAAGGTCTGTCTGTCTGTTACCTTTTCACGCCCAAACAGCTGAACAGATTAAGCTGAAATTTGGCATATAATCATAAGGGGGCGTCAAATAAGGGTTGCAAGTTTGTATGGGGAAAAAAGTTGAGCGACGCTTCATAAAGATGATGGGTGACCGCCCGAGACACTTTTTGCTCTATGTTTTTGCACTGCAGATTTTTTTGTTTTTTATTTTATTTTGCATGATTAATGATTTTAAAATTAATGATAAACACAACATGTATATTTCCACTCATCAATACATCCGAAATTAAGATTTTTTGATATTAAAATATCTTTTCCTTAGCTTTGGTTAGAACGCCATCTATAGATCAAAACTGCTTTTTACTTTTTTCTCCTAGGTTTCGTTTTACGTCTCTACTATAGCGGAGCTCGAGATATGATCATTTTGAGTTTTGAAAAGTTAATGGAGATTTTTGCTTAGACTTTTCGATTCTTTTTATAGGTTTTCAAGTACCTACCTACTTATGTTATTTTGCTGACGAAGTCGCGGGTACCAGCTATTTTTGTATTATATTATGTACTCGTATTTATAAATATTATAAGGGTTGTAGCAGTCTTTGTGCGGGTGCTTAGGTGGATAGTTAGGTATTTTGGATTTGGTATGGATTAAACGGACAGCATTGTCGGCAAATAATAACAAAATGTAGGTATATAATATAATTAATAATATGTTTATGTCAAAAAATTTGAATGTTGCTATACTTACCTTGGTCATCATATACTGAACTAGATGGCGCTGCGTATAATGTCCACAAACATTTTATGTTTGTCGGTACATTACTTCCTTTTTAGCAACGCTCAATAAAAAATTACGTTAAAAATATAAGATTTTATGCGTGTTTTTAGGGTGCCGTACCCAAATGGTAAAACGGGATTACTAAGACTTCGCTGTCTGTCTGTCTGTCACTAGGTTGTATCTCATGAACCGTGATAGTCAGACAGATGATGTATTTCTGTTGCCGCTATAACAACAAATACTAAAAAACAGAATAAAATAAATATTTAAGAGGCTCCCAAACTACTAACGTGATTTTTTTGCCGTTTTTATAGATAATGGTACGGAAGTCCGACTCGCACTTGGCCGGTTTTTATTATTAAGTTAACGCTTAAAAATGTTTGCTTTATTTGTAAAACAAAAAAAAACGTAGCTTAACATGAAATGTGATATTATAGTGTTTGTTGAATGCGCCCGCACTTTGATAAGATTGCTAACAGGGATAAAATGGTCTGAAAGGCAAACACTTCTATTAAAAATGCATACAAGATGCAGACCTAGAACGAAACGAAGCGTACGGTCGATGTAGGAGTTTTTTTGGAAAAACTTTACGATACTTTGTTGTATCTACTACATATATTGTATTCCATCAGGATATTTATAAATAACTAAGAAATATATATGTGTAACAGTATATTTTATCTAGTGGTATCTTACAATTTCGATTTAGAACACATCCGTCAGATTCCACTTTCGTCAGAAGTAGTTTTTTGTATAGTTTCAGTTCAGTTTCGTCATGAATGACGGATGTGGATAACTTCTAATGACCCTTTCGTCAGATTTATTTATTTCTGGCGCTTCGGCGGCCGCTGCCGCGGCACACTCGCTTCGCTCGCTCGCCTTGCGCATGGTTTTTTCACTATCCTAACATAACCTAACCAACGACCCATTTGGTTAGGTTAGCCAGAAATGTAGAATAATGGAATCTGACGAACGAGGAATCATCGTTTCGTCAGAGGTAAAAAAAATCTGACGAATGTGGAATAAATAAATGATCTGACGAATGTGGAATCTGGCGGATGTGTCCTCAACCACAATTTCTATGAATTGTTTTAAATCGTTTCTTCTTTTGTGTAACAAAAAAGTATACATTTGTAAACATTAGGGACCTAAAAACAACAAGTTATATTTTTTAACATTATGAATTATTTTTTTTTGCATAGTATTAATGTAATTTAATCTATATTAAAAAAAATATGTATTAAGCGTTCTAAATGGCGCCTACATTTAAAATCTTTGCTTTATATTCTATGTGCATTGTGTGACGAGTGCGATAGGCACTGAATCATGTAAACGTAGAGGCTGATCTGCCAAATTAAATGTTAAACACGTAGACCTAACTAAAATGTTATTTATTTTATAAATTTTGAAGATGGTCCATTTTGCCGCCATGTGTTTCACTATAGGTACTAAATTTTTATTAAGTGTCGCATGCACATATGTGTAATAAATAATAAGTCTATTGGTGGATCTTTTGTGTATTTAATATAATGATAGATTTATTTTCTTAGAATGGTTTAATTCAATATGGCAGCCTCTATATTTAACTTTAGAATAACCGTAGATCTACCATCAACTGAGAGTCAAAGGCCTTTCTTCAAGGCATTTAAAAGTCTCTTGAAATAATATCCCTGGCTGCTGAAAAAATCATGGATTTGGGCCTGGCTTTCTTGTAGGTGATTATTGTATACAGAGTCCTAAAGATGTTACCTACTCATGTCTCATATAAAACTAGAAATAGTATTTCATCATATCAGTGTAAAGATTATATCTTATTGAATTGAGCCATTATTTATCAATTCTATTTTGTTTACAGCTTCAGTCGCATAATTATTATACATTTATTTCCTTTATGATCACAATGCCTACGCCGCGAAACGACTTAGTCGCAAAATAACTCACATTTAAAACACCTACAAAGCAAAATGCCTCAAATCAAAACGACTTATTATTACTGTACCTCTAATGCAAACGGACTTTATATTAAAATTTCTAAACATCAGAATGGCTACCAATGCAATGTGACTTTGACGTAAAAGCTCTCAGTAGTAAAATACCTGTATGTGAAGATGCTTCGAGACACAAAATATCTCAAATGCAAAACAACTAATTAGTTTTAGATCCTAAACATCAAAATGCTCCAAAATACAACAAATCAAATCAAGTTTGAGTTACAAGCATAGTTAATCAAAGTTATTAAACCGACCATCAGGTCTGGTTAATGTATTAAGGTACTCGATTGTAAATCAGGCCTTAATTTTTAATTTATCTTCTTCTTCTTCTTTTTAATCTGGCGTTTGTGACGATGTGTGTCACAATTTTGCCAATGTCAGCGTTCGAATGGTAGTAAAAAGGTAAAACGATCCTTTATTCCATCCAGTCCTACCAGTAGTTCGATAGTCGAACTGTTTGGATGTTTTTTTTCTAAATTGTTATACTGACGGATCGAACTATTTGGTTAGGTTATGTTAGGATAGTGACCACTGATGCGCGAGGCGAGCGAAGCGTGCCGCGGTAGCGGCCGCCGAAGCGCCAGAAGTCCCCTGCTCTCATCTACCTCTCTGCCCAAAGTCAATGGTATTTACCATTTTGAGGCGTTGAGCTCCTGCTTCCACGATTCTAGACCTATACCTTAAAACTACTCTTTGGGTAGATGAGATTAGGGGAGTTCTGGCGCTTCGGCGGCCGCTACCGCGGCACGCTTCGCTCGCCTCGCGCATCAGTGGTCACTATCCTAACATAACCTAACCAAATAGTTCGATCCGTCAGTATAACAATTTAGAAAAAAAACATCCAAACAGTTCGACTATACTATAACATAGAGTTTCTATGCCATTTGCATAATGATTTAGAGGTATAATATTAATTTGAGGCAATTTGATTTATAGCCGTTTTTGATTGCAATTAATTATGATTCTTAGTCTTATGGCGTGTGATGTACTATCCTTTAAAGTCATTTTGATTTTGAGACGTTTTGCCGCCGAGACAAGAAAGAATGCAGGCGTATTGCAAATTTGGCAAACCACGTTAGAGATATCGATTTGAGGCATTTTGCTTTGTAGGTGTTTTAAATGTGAGTTATTTTGCGACTAAGTCGTTTCGCGGCGTAGGCATTGTGAGCATAAAGGATTTATTTATGTATTTCAAATCAATTTTCTTCGCTTGATTGTGTAATGGCAAGGAATTTTATTCTCATGTTATGAAACTCGCTTATTCTGTCTTGACGTCATTAAGATTTTTTGTTGATTTATTGAATTTGTTTTGTTACTTTACCTCCTGTGGCTGTGAACATCAACTCAACTCTCAAAAATTTAGTTAGTAGTAGGTACCTATAGAAACAACTCAGTTTTTTTTCTTTCAGAGAAAACACGAGCTTGTAACTTAGTCCTGACACAATTTGAATGATTAATTGATAGGTACCTACTTCGTAATACATATTTCGTGGTGCTCTAGGTATATTAACTCTTATTTAAATATTTTGGAGTTGAGTTATGTCGTTTCGATGTGCGAATGCTGTATTCTAGTGATATAATAATAAGTTTAGTTCTATATGAAAAACAAACTAATATATTTTTGTGTGTTCATGCCCTCTTGGCTGAAGCGACAGAGGATTTAAGTAAGCTATTCATCTTATAATATACAAATACGAATCACAAATTCTCGCTGCAATTTGGGTCAAAAACGGGTGAGCAAAGCAGAGCAAATGGCGTGCCATCTACAGTCTACACCTATTCCAAGTTTTATCCAAATCGGTTTACTAGTTTAGGCGTGATTGAAACAAACTTTCGGCTTAATTATATTAGTAAGAAGTAGGATTCAAAGTAATATTACAATCCTTTCAAGTGAATATGTTTTTCTAGATCCCCGACATAAAGACAGGAGCCATCGAGGTCTTCTAGTGACGACACATGACGTCATTTCACTGATACTCTGTGGACAATTGATTGAACCACATTGGAAGAAACCAGCTTCAGATGTTTGGCTTCGGTAAGTGTGATGATCATTTATGATTTATTTTGAGAATGCAGAAAATTATTGTAGATGTAGAATTAATGATCATAATTTTTTTTTTATAATAAAATATAATAATCGATCTGCAATGCATTCTCTAGCTCACCAGACCAAGGCCTTACTCCAATTATCTACAGCAAATTTTCGATTAATTTGCCCAAGTAAAATAATACAATCAGACACAGTCAGACATAACTCGCGCAATAACACCGAACAGTCGAGGGTCCCCTGTTCGTGGGTAAGAAAACTACGACGTGAAACAAAATATTTGTATGATCGTTGTATGAATTTTCTATTTGACATGTCTACTTTTTGCTATCGATCATGATATGCATAATTATCGAAATCAATAATTGTGTTTTTTTTTCCAGAAAATCAATTGGATCCCGCTATGAATACAATGTGGCGAATAGGAGAAATGATGCAGCTGGAATGTACTGAGCTTCAAGTTGTACGATTGTATGCGATTCCTATACAAATAAAAACATTGACTTGATAGCTGCCCTTTATTGCACCTCGTTTGTGAAACAATACCTATTTGTCAGTAAACAGTTATAGTAACAACGACCTCGAATAAAGAAAAAAAAAATTATAGCAATATAAAGTTATTTATCGAAATATGTATGCATAGGATAGCACCTTAGCCAAGTTCAAATAGTCTAAGGATAGCACAGATAATAGAGGGAGATTCTTGGGTATTAAAAAAATATAAGGCACATTTCCATTTTTATATATAGGTGGATAGGTACAACTAAATATTTAATAACAAGTTTGAAGGATGGGATTATTATTATTATAGGTAAAAACCTACGTTACATTTATTTACCACCACTTTTTATCCACTTTTTTTTGTCAGGACGTCAAGAATCAAACCCGCACTCTCGGATCAATTAGTAACGAATTTGTCACGAGCAGCTTAATCGTATTATCTGCGCGGGCGCACGATCTGCAGTTAGTTGCGAAACCGCGGGCGCTCGGACCGGAGCGAGTGGCAGCGGAAATTGTGCGCGATCTTTTACTAAATTACGGTATGCTATTTTTTAACTACCTCCATTATTACTACTCCATATTTTATTATATTATTATTTTAAAAATGAACACTGAAACAGGCAGATCTGACATACAAAATATTTAAAGCTGAAGACGCGGCCAAACTTTTAATTAGTTATTTTTACTTCTTGGATGAGAATCGATCTATGATTATCCAAGCAAGAGTTTAAACTGTCATAAGATTGTGTATGACATTCTTTAGTTTTAAATAATATGCGTATGTTTTATTTTAGTTCACAAACTATAGGATGCTCAGTATGCTCACGCATGTTTTACTTATAAAAAAATTTTAAACATTTTTGTTTACGTTGACGCTTTGTGAGAAAAAATATTTATTTATACTTATAAAGTCAAAGTCAAAAAGCATTTATTCAGTAGGACCGCTGGGATCACTTTGAAACGTCTTCAAACTAGGTGATTCTACTCCTGTTCCTTCGCGACCAATACCGTGAAGAATTATCTTAGATAAAAAAAATTAGGTTACAATATTTTTTATGATGAACTCCACAATGATTTGAAAATAAAAATCAGGATGCATGGCATGCTGCAGCGGTTTTCGTGTTTATAAGTGGTTTATAAAACAACCAGTTTTAAGGAAGGTTGTTGGTAGTTACCAACATACATTGTAAGTCCTGTTATGGTTTTACCAAAGAGTTCAATATTCGTGGTGAAGTTTAGGTACTATGGGACCTTTCTGAGCGGTCACAAGATTAGAATAGTTTATTTTGTGCAAAAAAGGGTTTACCTACATTAACTGCAGCAACTTATAGCTGCTGCAGCGCTGAGTTTCTGTGGATTTAGTGGCTAAGAGTATGTCAGGTGGGCTAAAAAATGAAAATTATTTTAGGAGCGGTTCTTCAAATTGTAGCCATAGTTTTATAAGTGGATAGTTATATTATGTATAGGTTTAGTAAATCAATTTCATTATGTAAGTACTTACTTTATTTTTATTGAATCGTTTAGGCAGGTAATGTTACTCATTAACATGGTAGTGTCGATGTGTAGGTTAGAGACGATACATATAAGTAACACGGGCGCAGACGTCATTATGCTCATTGTCTTATTAGGTATACCTATTAAGGTAGGTATTATCCCACTATGAGCCTACCTATTCGGGCAGGTTAGGTACCTATAACAAGTCCACTACAACAAAGTTTGCGAAAACCTAAGATGAAACATGGAATAAATATATTTTGGTCTAAAATGCATGCCTTTCCACATAAAAAAATAAAAGGAATGGGACATGGAAACCCTTTACTTACCCCTGTATGTATGTAACTATTCATACTGTAAATTCTCACAATAAGAGTTCAACTTTGTCTCGCGGTAATCTTAAATAACATTTTGCTGAGTGACGACCAATTTTATTTAAGTTTAACTCAATTTTATAGCATACAATGTACCTGCATTCTGTGTAATTGTTCTGTGGCACAAAATAAAAGGTTCTATTCTATTCTATTTTTTTTTAATTATGTTATAAGTAAATGTCCCTGTTATAGTGGATAGCCCTGGTTAAGAGGAGTTTAGTAATTTCTTTTGACGTCACTTTTTCGACCACTCTGTGCCGATGCCTTGGTTCTCGCACTGATCTCGCGATCAGCTAAATACAGATCGTAAACTTTTCCAAACGCTTCGGGGCGATATGTGACAAGTGGTACCTACCTACCAACATCTAATCTGAACTACCGGCAGTCTTCGAGACTGACAATCAATATGTTTAGAGATGGAATTTTTTATATTTTCTCTAGTATCTTTTGAACAGATAAGCCGGATAAATTGTGCAATAGGCGTAACTCATTTAAGGATCCGATTGTAGTAAAGATAGTACCTGTACTTACAGCAGTTAAGTTTAACCTTGTCACAAGCAACTAAGTATTAATGTAGGTGCCTACTTGAGATGAGGTGTTTGTGTGTAGTGTTGTCTAAGGTAATAAAATTGTCAGCATGAAAATAAAACGTTCTCTTACGATTAGATATTCTCCAAACGTAGGTTCTTTCTTACTACATTTTTATAAAAAGTTATCGTAAAGCAAAATCTAGCACGCTCTTTTAATCACCATTTTCATTAGGCTCGTAGGTACCTATGTAAATATGTACTAGGTACTCGTAATAATTATAATTGTCAATTAATAAATAATAATGCAATTTCCTCCAGTTTATCTCTTACCAACTTTTTTCTTTAAACGTGCTAATACTTGGTGTTTTAAAAATATCTAAAAACTATATGTTTTGTGACAACTCACTTGAGTTACACAAATTACATCGATTTGTCGGTGGTACCTGCCTAGTATAAAGATAGCGTTGTAGGTAAAATATATTTGCAACCTATCGAAGCACCTATCAATAGATCTTGTGCATGACACACTACTTGAAGTTAGGTGATTGACATTGTGTTTTATCACCTTATCTTGTATCTTTGATTTGTTTTAGTTTCGGAACATGTTTCGTCTTGGGCCTGGTCTGAAATGAATTGGTTTTAGAGAAAAATTGTTGTGTAGGTACTATGTCGGGCGCTATTTTGAATCCCTGGCGCATCGAACGATTTTGGAGTTAACGTTTTACGAGTTAGATTTTTTGATAAATAAGTATCTAAGGATAATAAGTCAGAGGCATTTCTGTCGAAACACATTTTGCAGAAGTTAACTTTTTGATATTTTACGGAGTTTACCTACACTTGCAAACTTCTGTCGGACAGACTGTCGGAGATTATTTCTTGCATATATAAACGCGCCTAAGAAGAATACACCCGAAAACTGAAACTATGCCTATCACGTTTTACCACTAGTGTACGAATCTGCTCGCACTTGCCGCTTATGACTTTTGTAATTTAGTAATATAACAACTGGCACGTAAGCGCAAACAAATGATTATACCTAACCTAGGCAGAATAGGTGTACATCCGTGGTCACGTAGAGGCTACATGCATCAAGGTTTTTCTGCATTGAATGAGATAGGGACCTCTGCATCGAACCGAGCAGTTATTTCATGACGTGTTGAGGAAATCACACGTTTTATTGTTAGGCTTGTAGAGTTCTTTCGAACGCGCTAGAAAATTCCGCGTATCTCTAGGTAGTCTTCGGATCGGACTCAGAAAACATTTTGTCGATGGGGTAGGTACCTACTATAGTGTAGTGTGCTACTGCTGTTGGAGAACTGAGAAGACCTCAATTGACAACGAGAAAAATGGAATAAATCAACTAATTTTAATAATGTTCATTGTTTGACATCACCATCTCATATTTAACCAATGTATTGATGGTGGTGTGTTTCCTGATTTAATGAAATATAGTAAAATTTCGCCTCTTTTTAAATCTGGCAGTCACTCTGACCCTAGCAATTTCCGACCAATATCAGTTCTACCAACTTTTAGTAAAATATTTGAAAAACTTATACTCATTCAATTACAAAGACATTTTCATATAAACAATTTACTTGACAGCAAACAATTTGGATTTACAAGGGGTCGATCAACAACTGATGCCGCTGTCGATTTAATATCTCATATTTTTAATTCTTGGGAAGACTATCATGATGCGCTTGGTATTTTTTGTGATTTATCTAAAGCATTTGATTGTGTACATCATGAAACATTAATTAGGAAACTCCACCACTATGGTGTTAGGGATGTTGCTCTTAACCACTTCACTTCCTACCTAAGTGACAGAATACAAAGAGTTGATGTTAATGGGAAGCGTTCTCAGGGGTCAGTGGTGACAATGGGTGTACCACAAGGATCAATATTAGGTCCATTCCTCTTTTTAATTTACATCAATGACCTACCAAAACTTGTAAAAGACAACCACGAGATTGTGCTGTTTGCAGATGACACTTCACTCTTATTTAAGTTGAAACGTAAACAGGTTAACTTTGACGAAGTGAACAATGCAATCTCTAAGGTTGTAAATTGGTTCAATGTTAATAATTTACTATTAAACGAAAATAAAACTAAATGTATCCGCTTCATACTACCAAATGTAAAACCAATAAAAACAAATGTAATAATAAAAAATGAACAGATAGATCTTGTGGACACCACTACATTTTTAGGTATAACCTTAGATAGTAAGCTACAATGGGGCCCACACATAGATGGATTGTCGAAGAGACTTGCTTCTGCAGCATACGCAGTTAAAAAGACACGTCATTACACGGACGTAGATACTGCCAGATTAGTCTACTTCAGCTACTTTCACAGCATTATGTCTTACGGCATTTTGTTGTGGGGGACTGCTGCAGACATTAACACCGTGTTTGTGTTGCAGAAGAGGGCTGTCCGAGCAATTTATAATATGGGTCCCAGAGATTCGCTTAGAAATACATTTAAAGAAATATTCATAATGACAGTACCCTGTCAGTACATATATGAAAATCTGATGTATGTTCGTAAAAATATTAAATCATTTAAGAAAAAAAGCGATACTCATGATGTAAACACTAGAAATAGGGATAAACTCGCTGTTCCCACTACTAGATTAGATAAAGTAATGAAATCATTTAAAGGGCAATGTGTACGCTTCTATAACAAAGTCCCAAGTAAATTGCAAAACTTATCAATCACTAAATTTAAAAATACAATTAAACGTCATCTCTGCAAAAAAGCCTACTATAAAATATCAGATTATTTAGATGACAAAAAAGCTTGGGACTGAATATGCTCCAACTCGTTTTAACATAATTAAGATAAAAATGTATTAAAATTATATACAAATTGAAAAGTGACGATTCTAAACAATCCAAAGTGATTTCAATGAATAAACTAATTTTGAGTTTGAGTTTGAGTTTGACCGTTTTCCAAACCGAAAAATACATTGATGTAGAGATTCGAACACTCAACATGGTTTGCGTGACCAACTAGTAGGTTTTTCTCCTTTGGGACCTATGCAGGTTCAAACCACCTTAGGTTGGTAGGTTAATATATAGGTAAATAAATAAATAAATCAATAATGCATTGATTGGTGAGTTAGGAGATTGCAGTTCTAGCGAGTTCGCACTTCGAAGACGTATTAGGATATCAACCTCGTTAGAGCCAGCATTGCTATGCCACTGGATTTAGAAGCTCGATAGAATGTTGTAAGCTGATTAGGTAAGGTCAGCTCACACGGAGACGCGACGCAGCTTTTTACACAGAACTTATATCTGTTTCACAAAGAGGTCTTTAGCGCAAAGTGGTGAAACAGCGCGGCGCGAAGCCACATCTGATGTAGTGCCACCTAGAGAAGATAATCTACTCTACTTCTTACTACTTTTTATCCCGAAAAATAAATCGTATAAATAATTGCTGTTTTATATGCGCGCCGCGCCGCTTCGCACCTGACCACGTCTCGGTTTGTGCTGACCCTTATTCGAGATTCAACTCGTAGGCCTTCGATTCACTTATCGAAAGCTGTTTGCCTCAACTGAGAAGTTCCGAATAAAATTAATCGACACACGCTGCAAAATACACCTGAAACGTAAACCCGTTTAAAGCGTGAACTGCATAAACTTGTTTTAATATCTTTTTTATGGGGTCAAGTCGTAAAGTAAAATAAAAAGATAAATATTTATCTTTCTTATGTATAAAAAGTCGTAAGTAAAGGTAGGTAACCATTAATTTTACTTAGAAACCTCATGTTGCACATGCCTAGGCTTCAACATTACAAATGATAAGAGAAAAACTAAAGGTAGGCCGAAGAAGATATTATGTATGGATGGACTGTGTGAAAGAAGGGAGAGTGCTGAGATAACGGCATATAAGTAGAGAGAAATGGAAGAGCTGATATGAAAACAAATGATATTTTGTTTTCGCACAATTAGATTTGAACATAAAACTGTTCAACGTTTTTAAATTGCAAACTGGTAGGTATTAATCCCTTATCGTGTTGATTAAGGTATAACTAACTCAAACATCAGCCTACATATGAAATTTGTATTCACATGGAAATTAGTATAGGTATATCTTAGTTAGGAAACATTATTTAGGGCGCTTCTAAATAAGACGATTAGTGGCGGACTGGCAACCAGTCCGGGTATCAGACTGCCCACGGAAAGTTATGATTTTTCATACAAAAGGACTAGACACCTCATCGTGCGATATTAGTACGTGAGCAGTCCGGCAGCGAGTCGTCGGCACTACAGCATCTCGTTGATAGGCATAGGTTGCCTCACTCATGACGCTGTAGGTTGGTAAAGAAAACATCAAGTAGGTACTTACATGAATGTAGAGTCAGCCAGTTAAAGTAAATAAATTAATCGGGTAGGTGTACTTCTACATTATTTTTGTTTTGAGGAGTGCCTTTATTGAGTCAAGGTTCTTATATTCTTAAGATTTTTTTGCGCGCATCTTCTTTGATATTGCGAGATCTACCGAGTATGGTAGTCTCTATCTATACCTTCGTGCCTCTGCGCAGTCAATTAGCGTTAGCAAAAACTTTTTATTTCATGCCATTCACCGCCTTGGAGATCAAAAGTAATGATCTTGTTTCGCTTTTCCTCTTTAAAATAAAATCTAAAAGAGGAGAACGATAAGGAGTCGGAGTCACTGATTTACCTACGTAAAGGAAATAATTGAAAAAGAACAAAAAAATTACCTGAACGCATAATACGTCGGATATGATAATTTAGGTCAAACACCTGATGACCTCAGATGAACGCCAAGATGTCCATCCTCCACCTCCGCTCGTGTCACGGTCGCCAGCGAAGCGTGCTATGCGACTCCTGGTTTTTATACTTAGGTACTTAGGTACATACATATATCGTGATGGATGCCTTCGGGTGACCTAAATAAAAACACCTCCAGAGTTGGCCATGGCCATTAACTTTATTACCTTGTATACGATGGGTCGAAGACATCATTGGGAAATCAGTGTGTTATGTCCTAGCACATCGAAGGATTCTAGAGTTAACTCTCGCGCGAAAGCGAGGGTGTTTTTAGTTAACTCCCGAGTGAAGCGAGGGAAAAGAATGAGATAATGACTAGAAATGCACTTTAACATTGGCTTTGTTCACTAATATTGTGTTTTAAAACTCAAAGTACGTTTTTCAAGAAAAAAACATGAAGATGAAAACTATATAACAGCTAAATGCATGTAAAATGATGTTTTTATCGAAGTAGGCTGGTTAGTACTTCAAAACTCAAGGTTGTATCCATCTGTACAGTCTTTGATATAAATAACTGATTGATTTTGTAGCAATGGCTACAGTTAGCATCAAAAGCAGAGACGTATGGCGATAGTTGTAAAACTGCTCTACATTTTATTGTGATAAGTAGTACCTAAAAACTTTAGGTTTAGTCGGTCATCTAAGTAGGTAGGTACCATTAAGAAATAATAATTAGTTAGATAGGTACTTACCTACCTGTAGGTAAACACGAAACAACAGTAGAATCGCATCTAAACGGTCATCTCATGTAAGAACACCAGAGAGATTTAAGACCTTTGACGAAGTCTGAGGAGGAAATCAGGGGCATACATTTTGGGCTCATATAAAATTTTCTTCTGCACACACGTTGTAAAACTTACACAGGAATGAGAGATTTTGGGAGATTCACAAGATTGATTAACTTAGACATAATAAATAAACTGATAGAGTAGAGTAGAGAGATAGAGTATAAGTATTTCCTATCGGTAGGTACATAAGCATTAGGATAACGTTATCACAAGTCGTGGAAAAATCTCGTGAAATTATCACGAACAGGTGGAGTGGACAGCTTTAAAAAAACGAAACTAAGGCCTTTACATCTACAGTAGATTATTTATACAGTGGTATAGGGCAACCTATGCCTACACTCAACAGGACGCCGCGACATTTTTCAAGCCTAAATAAATCACTGTGAATAGAAACCCAAAAGTCTTATTTCGTCCCGGGACTGTGTGAACATTGGCTGTGGAGTTTCGGTGAGTTTTTTCTGAATGTCAAGCCATTGCAAATTTTCAAACTTGTCTCAACAGATATCTAACAAATCGCATATTTTGCGCTGTTGTGCCTTGGTACACTGTTAATGATGGAATAGGCTTGTCGCACCTAAACTATACTCCAAAACATAATCGGCTTTATCCACAGGAAAGACAACGTCAGTCAATACCTACGTGTGAAACTGACTAAGCTGCGGGTTTCCTCACGATGCTTTCCAGCTAAATGTGAAAGCGCATATTTTACGAAATGAAAAATCGATGGCTGGGATTCAAACCCACGACCTTCGGATTGAAAGTCGAGGCATAACCCCATTTGGCCATTACACACACATATGTAGGTATACGCGTCTCTAGGTCTAATCATCACGAAATAAGCATCGTTCGAGCGACTGAAACTGGGCATTTTAACAATAAAAACTGAGTGCATTATCTAATCAAGTAATCATGGCATGTGGGATGTCTGTCGGAGCGTGTATCCGCGATGGACCCGCATCCGTCAAGGCTTAGTGAAAAGACTGAATAAATCATTCTATTATTTTTAATGGGTGGACGACAAGAGGCAGCATAGATTTTAAATCAGGAGGCACATTGGTTAAGTCACGACCGACGAAGAACTTAGGCGGCCTAAAAAAACTACGTCAGAGTTGACCCTTGACTTACACAAACTTACTTTAGGATCGGAATGATGGCGTAACCAGAGGGAGGCCTATTAGGCCCCGCAGCCAATAATATCTAGATACTTAATACATTCTTGGCTGCGGATGAGGATAGTTTTTTAAAACTACGAACATTCATCGCCACGGGATAATTACCATGCTTTTCAGGGTTCTATTTTTGCCTTGATTATGGGCAACATGGCTGTGTCATGCTATGGCGTCGAAATATCGGAAAACAACAAAACTCATGGGTAGGTAGAGTGCTCGCAAGATAAGTCTGCGCGCGGCCGAAATCAGAAATAATCGTTTATAGTTTTCGTCGTGTCAACTTTATTAATTTACTTTATAATAATACTCAGGATGCCATCGGAAATAAGTTAGTAAGAACATGAATTAAACCTAGCCAGAATAGGTACTTCAATTATATTATTTGTCGCCATTAGTCGCGCGCAGACTTATCTTGCGA
The DNA here is from genome assembly GCA_951394285.1 of Epirrhoe tristata. Classification (NCBI taxonomy): domain Eukaryota; kingdom Metazoa; phylum Arthropoda; class Insecta; order Lepidoptera; family Geometridae; genus Epirrhoe; species Epirrhoe tristata. The sequence goes on along the minus strand of OX596136.1, from coordinate 17,031,629 downwards.
GCACTCTAGTTAGGTAATTATCCCGTTGATAACAATTTTTTACATTCTCTTTCTACCTACATGTTAAAAGTACCGACAGTTCGTGAAGTTAGCCGTTGGTCTGCGCAGAACACAATTTTGTAAGAAAAAGCGTTCACTGCGCAGACAAACGGCTAACTTCACAAATGCCTAGATCCGTTGGGCGAACTATTGTTTTAACTCAGTTATATCTGCCAGGTTTGATGAATTAAAAACAGATTACGGAAATGATGAATTGAATTGGCCAATTGCTCTAACGCTATGACTACGCTAATCGATTTCCACAATAATAATCATTGCTAGCTGCCCGCCCGCGGCATAGCTCAAGTGCAGCATATGGATATAGTAGTGATATGATTTACCACTATGCCCGTACTCAGAATCGTTAATGGCTACTTAAATCCGTTCCTTAACCGTTAACGTCTCTGAGTGCGGGCATAAAAGATAGATTATAAAATAATACTACTTAACTGTGAAGAAGCTGCTGTTTTTTGTCCTACCAAAATAAGACGCATGGAGCCTTGGACTTCAACACTGTAGGTTATGATCTCTTTATTTGTTCCAGGAAAATGAAAACGAAAGAAAAAGTCAATATAAGCCACATCAGCGGCAGCGTGGTTTCTTTCAGTCAAGATGACAGGTATGCAAAAACTCATTTTTTTTGTCATATCTACTACGAATAGAACACACATTCAAAAGGACACTGTTAAAAATGACAGTCTGTGTATATAAGTAATTATATGGCGGTGTTATATTTACTTTTTGTCATACTTAATGTGTCCGGGATGCGCTACCTTCAAGGCTGAGTGGTCAGGCGGGCAGCGCGTGGGCTTGCGATTGCGAAGTTGCAATGGTCACAAAACAGTGGGTTTTTCCTTAGAAGTTCTATATGACCTAGATGCATTATGGTTTTACGGTTCGATACTTTTAAAGAAAAAGCGGAAGGAACCTTAAATTACCTGGATATTCGTCTTTCTGTCTAGATTTTTTCAGGAACGGGTGAATGTCCCCATAGACGCGGCGGTTTGAACGGCACGGGGGTTACCAGTTGGTGACACTGATCGTATCACCACTAAAACTACATAATAATAAATTCAATTTTCCCACAGAGCATGATAAAAAGGAGCTTTAAATTCTCAAACTGTACATTATGACCAGGGACCCAGTTACACACCTTAAAGAGCTAACAAAGGCAAACGGATGAGTCCAATGACCGCCAGAGCGTTTGCCTTGATCATGATCATGAATCTGCAGTTGTGTGTGCCATTATGCATTTAGACGATACATACAGCAAGTTACGTTCAGGGCCTCTGTATGTCAAAGTGGAATGAAAGTCAAAGGCAAAAAGTATTTATTCAGTAGGACCCACCGCTGGGGTCACTTAGAATAAGTACTTAGTCTTAAAACTAATTTTACTCAAGAATCGGGCAAAAAACATGGTTAGGGGCCTAGCATTCTTTTAAGTGATCCGTCTTAAAACTCAATATGTAGTCAAGCTCCGATGGGGAGCCAGTCAGTCAATAATTGACAACAATGAAAAAAAAATACGAGAAACAATTTCTCGTATTTTTTTTCATTGTTGTCAATCAAGCAATACGAAACCAAAATTGAGAAACAGAATCATGCATCCACGTATCTACCTGACATACATTTTCTTAAATTTTAGGGGCCTTACTAATAAACGTGGTGTAAAGTTATTCCTCGGAATAAACTAAAAATAACCATACATTTTGACAGTTTACACTCAGGAATAACTTTATGCCACGTTTATTAGTATGGGCCTAAGAGTAATAGTACCTTGTTAGCGTTTGTTCATCAGTAGCACGTCTTATCAGCACATTATTTACCAAGAGGATGAAAGAGCAGTGCCTTATGTCACGGGAGTCACGGAATGTCACGGCGGAATCCCGAGCGCATCGAAGGATATAGAGAGTTATCTAGAGTACCTAACTCCCGAGTGAGACGAGGACAGGGCGCAATAAAATAAAAATAAATAATGCTGGACTTTTCACACAGCATCATCTAGCCCCAAAGTAAGCTTGAGCTTGTGGTATGGGTACTAGATGACTGATAAGCTACTTATATACTTTTTGTTTGTAAATACATACATATTATACATAGAAACACCCAGACCTGAGACAAATATCTGTAGGTCACACAAACATTTGTCCCGCGGCGGGGATCGAACCCGCAACCTAGGCAATGGCGCGCACTAGGGGAGGCCTATATGCAGCAGTGGACTGCCATAGGCTGATGATGATGAGTGAGACGAGGGACGCGCCGTTGCATATTTAGTAAGATACTGATTTATTCGCTTGGGTAATTTATTACTTACTATATGCGCCTAAGATTAACAACTCCAAAACAGGTTTATCCTAAAAAGGTGGTTGAAACTAAAAGTTTGTAACAAAACAATCTTAAGATTGCGCTATGGCTATATTGTAACATTTATAATAAATGCTTTCACTTTCGGCATTGGAATACCCCCGCAGACTCCCGAGTCAGTGCGTCGTGGGCCACTTGGACCACCGACCGGCCGATCATATTATTTTTATTTAAAAAACACTATGGTAAGTTTTGTGTCCCCGTTGTTTCAACATTATTATTTTTTCCATTTTCTATATTAATTTCCAATTACTTACTCATACGATTTATTTTCATTTTTTATTTTATTTTCATAGCTCATGTGTGAAATCTCAGGTGTAAGCAGAGTGACGCTGAGTTAATTTATGTGAACAAATTAAATTTCTAAAGTTTTAAAATATTTGTTTATTTGCAGAAATCAACAACTATCGTCTTACTTCTGTTCTGCACTGCGATGTTTGCGGTAGCAGAAGAGGGTGAGACAAGGGATTTAGACCTAAACATCGACGATGAAGACCTGGAGAGGAAGCACAAACATAAAAAGAAGCGAAAGAAACAGCAACAGTTCAGCCCTTGTGGACGAACCTTCGGGTTCGGGGAGAAGTACGGGCAGCCTGACTATACGTATATCAACGCACCTGTGAACAACTACTATATTGGATGCGGGGGTTCTCCGCTGTATCCCAATCAACAGCAGGGGTTCGGAGGCCATCATGGAGGCCACAGTAGTCACAGTGGTCATGGAGGCCACAGCGGCCACGGTGGTCACGGAGGCCATGGCAACCAAGGAAACAACCAGCAGTTCGGGGGATTCAACAGACCCCAACAAGACTATAACCAAGGATACTACTCGCAGAACAGGCCAGTTCAGAACGCTGTGTCAGCTGCTGCTTCTGGTTTCGGCTCGGCGTTGGCTGATTACTTTACTCGGCCGAAGAAAGCACAGAGGCAAATTAACCAGATCCTTTGGCCAATCTACAGACTTTTTAAATGAGCGAAACAACAGAACCACACACATCGTTACATAATGTACCTGATGGATGGATTTAGTGTGCGTTGTGTCAAAGTGAATTTAGTGATTGCGTGAATACCTACTAAGTATTGGAAAAATGCTGGTCTTGGAATACCATTAGTTTCTGTACGTGTGAAAGATCTTTACGGGACAATAATACTCGAGAAGCATTTTTCAAATTAAGTACTTGTTTAAACAATCCTGCACAGATTGGTATTCAAGCTATACCTTGACCCTTGACTTTAGTCATCAAAGGTGTATAAGTACCTACGTGAAATAATTGACAAATGCAACAAAACCTGCGTTATTTACCTATTTTATTTAGTTACTACTTGTGAAACTCGATTTGCATAAATTAATAAAGAAATAATGCTAAAAGGTCTTGATTTATTTTCCATGCCCTTGCGACCATAATAGCTTCGATACCAGTGAGGTAGGTAGGTACTTCCCCTACTGGAGGAAAATTTGTTTACCTTGTAGGTATGAATCCGAACAAAACACGCTGACTTTTAAAAACTTGATTAGGTAGGACTTACTATTACATATACTTTTACGGAATTAATGTTGGCAATGGCACTGTGCCCAATAACTTCTGTGATTCTCGTTGCAAAAAGTTCAAGAATACTTTCTCAATTACTGACTAAATCGGACTACAAACATCGTCGTACTTAAAGGGAATGATTTTTGCAGCATATCAGACGGCAACGGGAGGTTTCAGTCCCAGGAGCAGATCATCAAGGGCCGCGACGCCGAGCACGGGAAGACTGTCGAAGATGCTCACCACCACGTCACACATCCCACCTCGTGAGTACCACCTCACAATTCAATACCTACCTACAAGCGGCCCACCCGCGGCTTCGCTCACGTGATACCAACATTGCCTATGCCACTCGTTTATAGAGGGTTTGGTATCTACCTCATCTTGGGTCTTGCACGTCTTCGTCATATACCAGCAATTAAAAAAGTAAGTCTTGCTATCGAAACTTTGTTGGTAATCATCATAATCATCCTCAGCCTGACTGGAGGTTATCAGGACCCAGCCCATTGCTGGTCTCTCTCCCTTCTTGTGCCATATACCACGATCTCTACTGATTTCTTCATAAGTATAGTGGCCAACTGTGGTGAAGTTTTTAGGCCTCATGGCCTCCATCATGGATATTGATTGAATATGATTAGTTAAGATGTGATGATGCAGGTACGGAGACACGATGCTGCACCTGTTTCGAGGCAACATCGGCAGCGGGCTGCTGGCGATGGGCGACGCCTTCAGGAACGGTGGATTGTTGTTCGCGCCCATCATGACTGCCGTGCTGGGCGTCATCTGCGTGCACGCGCAGCATTTGCTAGTAAACTTTTAATTTTATTGAGGAACTTGTCATTTTATACCAGTTGCATGAGCCTCATTAAATCAGTGGCTAGGTACAGTCAGCGTCACCAAATGGTAACCCCACTCGTACGAGGCGCGCAGGTACTATGCTGATTGTACATCTAGACGTCAGAGTATGATAGAAACAGAGAGCTATGTGCAGCTAGAGGTATCTATGCTCTAAAAAAACCCACATCAAGTTTATCATTTTGTCATCATCAATATGCTTGTAGTTTAATAAATAGTAAACACCTTGGACTGCCAAACTCACACCACTATTAGGTACTACTACACTACACTATTAGGTAGGTTAGAAAAGCGAAAGTTTGATTGGATGTTTTATCGCTTCTTCAAGCTGAAACATAACAGACAAGGATGAAATTAGTTGTGGAGAAACCATATACCCTGGATTAACGATGTGCTATTTAACCCGGAAAAGTGAGAGTGAGAGTTGTGGAGCAGATTGGTATCTCTACCTAACACGTTGTACTTTATTCTTTGGTCTTGTAGCTCAACTGTTCGGAAGAGATGCACAGACAGAGCAAACGGGACAAGGCCCCAGGGTTCGCAGACACGGTACACCTGGTGTTCGCGAACGGGCCAGCTCGCGTGCGCCCCCTAGCGCCCACTATGAAGGCGCTCGTCAACGCCTTCCTCTGCATCACACAGCTGGGTTTCTGCTGCATCTACATTGTTTTTATAGCCAATAATATTAAACTGGTGAGTGGACTATTCAAATAGGTACTGCATTGAATACTTTGTGTCATGTCATTGTATCTTCGAAACCCAAAAGTCTAACAGAATGCTTATGTTTTTTCGTTTCAACAGATGCCAACATTGTCTATAGGCTATAATTGGGGTGGGTTTGTGCATATTCCATAATACCTACTATTATTTATTTAGGAACACGTAGGTACACTACCCGCCTCTTTCCCGTACTAGTTCTTACTTAGATAAAAATTAAAATATTCGCTGTTCAAAAATTATTTTACAACAAGTAAATATTTTGTCTATTTTTAAGCCCTACCTATGCTGTGCGAAACCATAACAGAAAAGTATTTTATGCCATTATCTCCCTGTCTATTAAACTTAATGATCTTACATCATGTGTTTATTTTAGTCTGAAATCCGGAAACACGTGTAACGATTGACCATTTACCTAGCTCGCGAACTGTTACCACAGAATACAGATGTACCCACGATACGCTGTTACCTAGACGACCTCAACGCGAGTTCGATTCTCGCAGCGGGACTATTCTTTGCATGTTCTGCAGATAACACAACACTCAGACCAGAGGTGGTCTCGGTGTTGTAAGTAACTTACCTACCTACAAGTAGTTTTTTTTGGGTGTTGTAGTAATATGATATGCTGGCACTTGCAGTTTCTGGTACCAGAAACTGCAAGTGCCTAGGTGCCTGTGTCTACCCGCGACACAGGGAATCATTGGGTGTATGTATAATATGTTGCTGGCTTAGCTTTATGTATTATGTGTAGGAAGCGGTATTTTCCGTTGCGATGCGGCCCGGCCCGGCCCGCCTAGTGGACGCTATGCTTAATAATGTAATTTTTCGTGTTGCGTGTTAAATAAACTGTAAGTACCTACTTATTCTATCTGAATCTCTAAGGAACGGACATTTTATTTGGGTATCCAACGCGGAAATGCGCTCGCAAGCCGGTTTTGGCGTTCTGCCATATGAAAGATACTTTTGTTGGAATATTTTTAATTGTTTTGTATTTGAATCAATTATTTATGCGACTTCATTACCTACTTACGTGTAAGTAGGTTAGATTAAGACAGGAATAATAAATATGCAGCGAATTAAATTATGCAAATGGCCTTGTGCTAAATAATGGAAATGCCTCAGACTACCATTAGACATCTTCAAAGTGAGCTGGATGGATTACACGAAAGATATAGAGCACCTAAATGTCTGTCGCGCCTTGGGGATACACTCGTGATCATGTTTGTTTCAACTAAGTAGCTTGTGCAAGGCAAAAGTATATTTTCTTTTTCTTTTTCTTGACTCCGACCTGTTCGCTGATAGCTTGTCAAAAATTTTGACTGCATGTTTGTATTTCTGTGAGCGTCTTTCTTAATTAATTGTTAAATAAATAAATAAATTTTCTACAACCGCGATAGAACTGAAAATCGTCTATTATATTCTGCCATAGCGATGGAGGTCATGGTTAGCAGGCTAGAGAAGCTAAGCGCTGAAATAGCAAAAGACTTTCCTTAGAACCACGACGTGAGTCAGATGACATTGTGAATTGAATGTAACTGGTTTAAGAGTTAGGACCGGAAAGAGTGGCGTTAAAGAGAGGTCTAGATAGATATCTCAACCCAGTAAGTGGATGCAACCAGGCCGATTCATTATCATCATCCACAGCCTGACTTCACCGAAAGCTGGATACCTAATAGGCCACCCTAAATAAGGGCTGTTTATAAGATTAAATATGGAATTTTTTCTCTGAATCTCTGACCCTTCTTATTTTCACAGGTATGCGACCGTTACAACATCAACATAGAACTATCCATCCACATGATCATAGTTATAATCCCAGTGCTGGTGGCCTGTATGGTCAGGAACCTCAAGTACCTGACGCCGTTCTCCACCGTCGCGAACATCATGATGGCCTTCAGCGTCAGCGTGGTGATATACGAGGCCACTCAGGAGCTGCCGCCAGTCAGCTCGAGAGACTACCTCGGGTCTTGGAACCAGCTGCCGTTGTACTTCGGCACTGCTGTTTATGCATTTGAAGGAATTGGTTTGGTAAGTTTTGATTGCCTGGCAGTTTGGTACCTTTTAGTTGATAAAATAGAAGTAGGTTACTCTATGTGGAAATATCTAGTAAGTTATAAAAAAACTGAAAAAATAACCCTCGGCATACCCAGGACTCGGGATACCCAGAACTGAGTGTGAGTGAAGTTAAGTATTATTTATTTATTTATTTATTTAATTATTGGAAAACCAACAGCTATAACATGGTGTCCTTAATAATTACTTTAGAAACAGTGAGCCAATTATAGGTCTTCGCTAATAGTTATTATGTTATTATATTATGTTGGCAAGAAGCCCTAAAAAGACTCATGACAACTATTCGATGTCGGTAGATATCATATCGGAAAATCAACATTTCAATACTAAGATTCCTGTACATTCCAGGTCCTACCTCTGAAGAACGAGATGAAGCGACCGGAGCTGTTCCAAGCGCCTTTTGGGGTGCTGAACGTGGGCATGCTCTTCGTGGGGGGGATCTTCATCACCGTGGGCTTCTGCGGATACTTGAAGTGGGGAGACGATGTTATGGGCAGCCTGTCCTTGAATTTAAGCGCTGGAATGTAAGTTAATCATGGTTTCTTGGTTGGTTTTGGAAATCTGCTACCAGACATCCAACAAGTGGGAGTGTGCGTTTGATGGACGACAACCCGGTAGCTGGTTTTCCTGCGTGTAGGTTCTCCGGGATCTCCTCTACGGAACACACAGATTCCCCCTCGTACTTTGACAAAAGCACAGTCTCGAGAATAAGTCGAGTCGAGGTAGTCTTAAGCCAACATGGAACCTATAAATGATGACTACCGGGGTGAACTTTTGATGAAGAATATAAAATAGACCACTCTCCTATGCGTAAGATTGTCACAATATATAGAGAAAGAAGAATAAATGTAAGCCTTCTGCAGTGGGACGACGATTATGGCTGGACACTAATTTGCTTACGCAACAAAAGAGACCATTCAGAAATTATGCAAAATAGCCTTGAACTGGAAAATCACGTAACCGTGCCATAATTTATGATAAAATGATGATCTCTGTTATTCAGGTTTTCGTTCTGCTAAAAACCGTGGAACGAAACTGAAAGATTTCGTGGAACGAAATTAGCCCCTGGTAGACTTCGTAACATTTAGAGCGTTCAATTTAAATATTTTATTTTTGTATGAAAATCTGATTGATGAATTTTTAAAAGTCATAGAACAAAAGTTGTTGTTTATGGTGATAGTAATACAATCCTGAGAGGTTACCGGTCTTTTGCAAATAACCCTGATGTACCTATAGTGGTACGTACCATTGATGGTACAAATCAATGGTACTTGTGATACTTTGTGTGTTCTATGTTTCTACCATCAAAAGAGATAAGTACTAGTTAAGTACCGTGTATTTACATTTTTAGTTTGAGTTCCACTTAACGAACTGTTTTATTCTATTTTGACGGACACTCAAAACTTACCAAACTACCTACATCATTAGTAGGTAGGTAGTGTTGACTACCAATGATTAGTTACCATGCATGCACACCATGTATGTGGGTAAGCTAGGTACATACATTTGTATGTTCCACCTGGTTCCACCATAGCGTCTAAATCACTCCTCCGATTTTGATGATTGAGGTGTCAATCGATGTAAGTATTAATTATTATGGTTCGAGTGACTAGACATCGCATTCCTTCGTAGGAAAATCTGTATCGGGTTTTAGTCTTTAATCTGGTGTTTATTTCAGTCTAAGCAACGTGGTACAGTCGCTGATCGCTCTGTCTATCCTGTTCACGTATCCGCTGCAGTTCTACGTGCCAGTCTCCATCATGTGGCCGGCGCTGCAGAAGAAGCTCGCCAGCACCTCGCCTGTCGCCAAGGAGCTCATGTTCCGGGCAGTTCTGGTCATGTTGACTTGTGAGTTCACTTTTATGTTCTCCGAAGGGAAAAATTCAAGGAATTATTTTTATTATTATTAACCCGTTAGTTGGATATGTGCTACCTATATTTTATGTATTTTATATTTAGGTATTTGACTTAATACTAACTTCTGCAAGATGTGGGCATGTATCAAATATGTGTTTGGAAATGCCTCTGACTACCCCCCTTAGACATATTCAAAGGATCTGTCTGTATTTGACGACGGACTCGTGGTCACAACATTACAGAAACTAAACTACTAAGCACATAATTACAAAACACACTAGAATCAGTTGCGCTGTCAAAGGGCACCCACGTTGAAAACGATCTAAAGATTACTTAACTGATCCAGGTCACTGCCAGTCGGTAGTGACATTACTCTAAATAGAAATGCTAATTTATTTACGAGAAAATCCATCACAAGGTACATACTCGTACATACTTTGTAGGGTTAGATGATGCTGTGTGAAAAGGCCAACATTATTTATTTTAAATCCTATTTATACTCGTATTATATACAATAATTGTTTTGGTGCAGTTGTGTTGGCGGAGTGCATTCCCGAGCTGAGTCTGTTTATATCGCTGGTGGGCGCCGTGAGCAGCACCGCGCTGGCGATGGTCTTCCCTCCCCTCATCGACCTGGTGCTGGCCTCACAAAGAGAGACCCTCACCCCTCTCCGCGTCATCAAGAATGTCTTCATCATCTTACTCGGCGCGTTCGTCTTTGTCACCGGGACTTACGAAAGTCTAGCGTCCATTATAAGGGCATTTCAATAGTCTTGAGTGTTTAATTCCCCAAATTCAAGTGCAGGGTTGTGTACGTAATGGATTAGAGCTATTCTAGTTTATTTGTGTATCGCAATTGTTCGACACCGGCCTTTATGAAGGCCTTGTAAGTACAAGAACGAATGCGGGCTACCTTTGCAAAACGCATTTTCAAATCCCTTTAGTAGGTAATTATGAAATGTAAAAGGTAATGCCTAAATATAGGTATTATTTCAAGTAGAACCGAGCTTTAGTAACGAAAACATTGGGTTAGCTATGATTTGGTATGTTGCTTAATAAATCCAGTATTTTATTGAGAATGTATAGATCGATAATGCCGTCTTATGATGGCAACGAATTTATTCAACCTTCATCATCGAAACAGAATATACCTACCTATTAATTTTTGATTGTCTTGTAGGTACTAGGTACTACGAGAAGCTCCATCTTTTTTTAATTCAAATATCAAATCAAATCAAATATTTTTATTTGGAACAAAAACACATGCGAGTAAAATACAATAAGGAAACGTTGACTACTGCAAAAGTTAAGAAACTGAGTAGCAGAGTCAGCGCTCTCCTCCAGACAAGAGAGGGATGAAGTTCCAACTTAAATGAGGAAGTTATTACAAACTTAAGCTTATTCGTATTTATCACGGATATTTACCCACTAGTGCAAAAATACAGCTTAATGTTGAAACGATTTGGAACATTTTGTATGAAGCTGTTGACGCACGAGTGACAACTTCACGGGACGGACTTCACAATACCTTCACGGGACGGAATCGAGACAGTCCCGGCTCCGTCTGCTGTGAGCACGCTTCTTGTATTGGTCATCTGCCAGTTCTATCACCTAAATATAATCCGCCAAGTGCGAGTTAGAAATGCGTTTCGCATGTTTCGTAATAGAAATCATATTATGACCAATTTAGTCTAGTAAGTGGGTGCCTGCCTAACCCTTTTTAATATTTATTCATGATTTTTACTGATAAATTATTTAAGTACCGATCTAATTTAAGTGAAAGAGAAAAATACTGAATGTTACCCAAGATTAGGTACCTACTTGTATAATAAAAGACAAGTTGCCTAATGTAAGTACTACTATCATTTAAAGAAGTATGACGGCTGCGATGCAGCATAACAGTGGTACATTCAAATATTATTAGTTTTAATGCCCACTAAATAAAATAGGTAAGCCTGTTAATATCGTTATTCGTTTATAAGATTTTTCTGTGATACAGAGACTTGCTAATTTATTACAATACAATGTTATACAGGTCTTTGCTTTTTATTTACTTTCTCTATGGAACGAACACAGAACAAATATACCTACGTGTTTCATCTTATATTAATGTACTGGATGGGAATCGAATATTACAATATCAACAGCGGTAATATCTAATGGTACCACGGTAAACACCATTGGTCATAAACCGGGGCTTATTACAAGAAAATGAACCGAGTTTAGACCAAGTCTAACTAAAAAACTGTCCCTAGAAAAACGATATTTAAATACTCGTAAATAGAGCGCTTTTTTGTGGTAACAGTTTTATTTTGACAGTGTCAACATGGGGTTCAACCAAGGTTTTACGTTTTTATAATAAGCAGCACATAGTTTTAATCCCACACAAGAAATCTTTAAAAAACTGGATCACAATGTTCATTATTGCCTTTATTTCGTCGTAAGAAGATATGCTTAGAAAAATACTTAGGCAGTCATTAAAATTGAAAAAATTATGATCGATGATTCGGAAGAAAATAAGTTAATAAATACCATTGAACAAAAATGCAAAAATAATAAGACGACACACATAAAAATTTGTAACAGCAGTACTTACACAATAAAATAAGCATTTTATCGAATTCTTGAACGAATTACATAAGTAATACAAACATACAGCGTTATTCAAAAACTGCTCAAATCAAGGATAAAACGTAGACTTTACAATTTCACTTCACCATTTTAAATCCGCCTCTTGCTTTAGGAACTAAGAACTATGGAACTAGAGGATTTCATTGATGATTAAACACTTTTCTATACCCATTTTTGGTGAAAGTTTACGTTTATGGTTGATAATATAAATGTTGATTTTCATTGTCTTAACATAATGTTATTGGACTCAATTTTAAACAATGAATCTTCGATTATTATAATGATGACACATCGTATTTCTGGCCTTTCCTTATTATGTGCGATGATGTCACAAAGCGTTATTTTCTATTCTTTTTTTACCGACATCTCATACTATGTTCATAAAAAGGACGCTGTATGTATTGCTAGAATCATTGTCTAAGATGGAATAGGCTTCCCTAACTAAACCTTGTAGGTAACATCAAGTTATATTTTTTAGTTCTGATGAAAACTCTTACCAATAAAGTACTTAATACTGAAATTTTCACATAAATTATTAAAATTTAAAAATAACAAAACGGAAATCAATCCAGGAATTTGCTACTACATTATTTTAAAATAATGGTTTTATAATGTACCAATAATGGTTAACTTACCTTACCTATTCCGTAAAACCATTGGATTTATTAAAATCAAGAACTATCTCGTTCTACCAATAGTAGAACATAATAAAACTCTTACGGCCTAAAGTTATGACAGGTTTAAAGTTAAACTCAAAGGGCCTTACTAATAAACGTGGTATGAAGTTATTCCTCGGAAAAAAATAGGAATAACCATATATTTTGGCAGTTTACACTCATGAATAACTTTATACCACGTTTATTAGTAAGGCTGAAAAATTGTATGGTTAATATGACTTTGAACACGTTACGACTTACGGCAGTAGTAGTGTTTCAGAGTTATCAAACTAACACAAAAATGGAATTACAAAATTATTACTAAATAACTAAAATACTCAATTTACAAACGCACTGTAATAAATAAGCTCTTAATAAATACTACTGGAGATAAATATTAAGTTAATATAGTTATTTAAGTACTTTTTAGAAATGTATTTCATGTACCTTTAGTATCTACGGCGAAATGCACGCATAAAAACGATTCCTAACTAGACCTCGTAAACGAAAATGATTCGTAAACGTTAATAATAGGAGTGCATATTTGCATATCAAGTGCAGTGTTACATTATGTCTCCTCGTATATCAAGAAGTCTTGAAGTGCACACATACACTATTTTGGTGTGCGTAAGCCAAGATTTCATTTTCATTTTATTGCTCTCCCCTTTGATTCAGTTCTTGATAGTGACCCAATAGTGACTAAACCTTACATTTATTTATAGTTCAGCTTCAAATTACTTCCAATTTATTAAGTAATTTTTCTATACATTCCTACGCGCAATTATATTCCCAACTAGCTTCCTTCTTTGCTACCAACATTATCTTATGACAAATCTATTTTCATTTTCTGTTCAGTCACATCGCAAATAACCTTTAACTAACTCACAAACCTAAAATCTTTACATATAGGAAAATAAAATAATTCTTTTTAAAACATACTGCATAATAAAACAAAATTCACTAGTGCCGGTTTAAGTTTAGTAAGATTAAAGCCGAGACAATCATCTTCGTTTTACATACATGCAGATTCATTAATTTAGTTAATAAATAGACACGCAGGGTTTCGATTACCTAAACACATGTCTTACTAAAGTTTATCACAATTACTATAGTCCTTTTTACATAGGAACGGTTCCGTGACAAGGCTCTTTTATGTTAATATCTGAAATTATTAAAAAGGTAATTTTTACTTTTAGTATTAGGACTTAATTATATTTTATTCAAAAATGTTCATAGCTGTACAGCTTGAAACGTAAAAGTTGTATCTGTCAGGGATACGCTCCTACGTGAAACATTACTATAACCCCCTACTTCTGCCCGAGTACCGTTTTTACCACAGGTATATTTATTTAGATCCAGAATGCGTGTACATGTGAAGCAAGAGCATGCCTATGCTCTCTTATGAATAAACGTGAACTAGGGTGGGATTAGAGCTAACCCGATGTATAAGGTCTGTAGTTGGTCAATTCACTATTAAAAAATAAAGACTAAGGAGGAAATATACTAATCCGACTCTACTCTCGGAGCAAAAGTTACGCCAAGGTGCAATCTAGTTTAGAGATGGAGATTAGACTATCATGAATTTTGTAATTTTACGTCATAACCAAAATGTCATGTCAAAATAAAACCTCTTTGAATAGAACAGATTGTCAAATACAAACAAATTATTGTCTATCTCTGTCATTCATATAATTAATGACAGAGATGGACAATATTTTGAATGATAATGTCATTCGTTCATTCACTTGTTTTCCTTTTAAATTGTTTGGGTTGCCATTACGCACGCGCGTGCGCAAGCGCTAATCCCGATGTATGAATGCATTACTAATTCGAGGCTATGTACTACCGATTTAATAATATCATTGAAATATTCAAGTTGCTCCCCGTCACTCTAGTAACAAGTCTGAGAGCAGTCCCGGATTTAGCTAGAATTAAGGTTGTGAGAGTGTGTAAAACTAAATAGTGCGAAAGCCCTTCTTCGTGGCGATTTCATAGAAAAATAGTGAATTAAATCGTTAATTTTCACTTGATACAAGTGTGTAATTTACAAAGATATATGATACCTATTCTTCTGTAAATATCAATAATTACGGCGATCGGGCAGTAGAAATAACCAATGTAACAAATACCTTGGACAATACTGTGAAGCAATAAGCATTAGCTCTCTACATCTAGTAGGCTAAACTAAACCTCTAAAATTATCTTACATTAGTCTAAGTTAGAGAAATAATCACCCAATTTTGTATAAACCTCTTATTTTATTTGCTATTCTAAGATATGAATGATTTAGCTCGCAAATAAAGGAAGACATTCGCAAATGCTTCGAGTTAGCACAGGATCCATCACGATTTAATATTAGAACGTATATACACAAGGTATTTTTTTTTAGTAATTAAAATAATTTTGCACGAATATTTTGAGACCGGGTTAAAGTTATATCTTAAGTTAAAAGTACTTAATGCTTATTATTATTATAAGGTCAGTTTCCAGCTATGTTTAAAAGCGTCACTGAGCAAAATAGTTTGAAAAGGCTAAGGAAGGCTTATTTCACAGTCGCATATCTATCACTCTGTTATTAGAAAAAATATGTAAGTGAACTGCAGCATTTGACGGTGTTTGAAATGTGCAACAGTCGCAGAATAAAGTTATTAGTGCATTTGATCAACAAATTGCAGCCGATTTGAAATACGGCTTTCTTCATTTGGGGACATCGCCGAAATAGTTTTTACTGTCACAAGGTACTAATAAATACTAAAATACTCCTTAGTAGTAACTCGTATATAAAATATTAAATACTGAAGAAAATGAAATTCGAGCTCAAAGTTAAGTGATGAATGTGCAAGATTTTGACTACGGCGAGCCAGGACATAAATATCATCTTCAAACGTTAACTTTAGGTCTTTTGTTTAACATCAGGACTTTCTTTGCCTAACCCCTGTTTACACCAAGCAACAAAACATGTATTCAACGTGTATAGGTACACCTTTACCTATGTAGGTAAAGTCAGCAACAAACGTCGATTAACATTTGATGTTTCGCATATCTATAAGAGTATTTCTGAAATCCGTGGCATCATGGTTAACATTTTGACAAATTCTGAAGATTAGTGCTTAGTCCTAAGTAATTTCTTAAGAAAAGTTTTTTTTCTTTAAAATCTAAAAGGAATGGCGTTTTAAAAAGTATTGCTTTTAATCGACTTTCGTTGCTGACTGTACTGTACTTAGGATAATTTCGTGGGAATATTTTATAATAATCTCACAGAAATCTAGTAAAAAAAATGTCTTGTACGAAACAGATCAGAACTTATCTAATTAAGTTTGGTGTTGTGAAGTTCCCAAGATATACGACATGTTTGTTGGTGTGAACGTGGGCAAAAAATAGAATTGGAGCCAATTCTGGTAACGAAATTTATAGTTTTTGATACTATCGGTGACGAACCATGGTTTTTGAGTTTTATTGTTTTTATATAGGTTCATGAAAAATTTGAGACCCTAAAGTTTCATTTTCATCATGCTATGTTAGAAAATTGTTGGTTGCTCTAGCTACTAGCTCCCTCAAGATATTATTTTCTATATTCAAAAACAACAAATATTCTTAAACTTTTATAGCTGACCGTACCTCCAAATGCAGCGTAGTCCCGACTAAACCTAAATGATAGTGACACTGGGTTTTTGTTGTTATATTAATGATAACGACGTACGTCCCTAATACCAAACGAATATGTACGTCTCTACACCCTGAAGCGACGTACGTCCCATCATCATTCCCCTATTCCTATCCCACGCTAAGTAGAGTCGGTACAACATATATTCTTCCTCCACTCTCTACTTTCCGAAGCGTATTATCGTCATTCTCCCGCCTCTATTCCAGGCTAAGTGGAGACGGCACTAGTATTCTTTCTTCACTCACTATCGCTACGTGCTGATGCCTAGAAATAGCAACAATAAGAGACGGACGTCTATACCTCTCGAAACGACCTTCGTTCTGCCTATCAAACGAAGTGACGTACATCACAATACCTCGACATAACGACGTGCGTCTCTACCTCCCGAAGCGACGTACGTCCCGGCACCTTAAACTCACGTCTCAACTACTTCCAGATAATCGCGACGTTGGGATCGTCCTCTATAATCTGCTCGAGCGTAGGTAAGTCAACGCGCGCCAAACAGCAGATTTCGTCGGCGCAGTGACGACCGGTGAAGAGTCTTCGAATGCCCGCGAGGGATTCAAGGCCCGTGAAGCCGTTCGGACGTGTTGGGTTGCGGATGTACACTGGGTATCTGTGGTAAAGATTATTTCAATCAAGTTCATTTAGGCAAATATTATGCCTACAATGCACGGGACACTGTAGCGCCTGGGACATTAATCGAGATGGAATTGGCTTGCCCAGCACGTAAACCATCCTCAGCTTATTAGCCTTGTCCATGAGGAGCTGACTAAGCTGCGGGTTTCCTCGGTTCCCTTTCACCATTCAATAGACGTTTTAATGCGCATATAATTTTTCAAAACGCCAAATCCATCGAGATAATTAAAAAAATCACAGATGGTTTGCCGGATTTTAGTTTTAACGTTACATATCTATAGTACTACTAGCTGACCCGCGGCAAACGTTGTTTTCCGTTATATCGCTATTAAAAAATAAGGGTTGATCGTAGAAGGGTGAAAATTGAGGATTGTATGTATTTTTGTATGTTGTATCATAAAAAAATAGAAATTAAAAATTTTGTCTAAAAATATAAAAAAAATTTAGGAATTGGCCGATTCTCATAGATACCGGATAAGCACAAAAAATTTCATCAAAATCGGTCAAGCCGTTTCGGAGGAGTATGGCAACGAAAACTGTGACACGAGAATTTTATATATTAGATATCATTGTACATCCAAGTAGGCTAACAAACGAATCTCTGATCAGATGTAGATGATCGGTTTACCTCTTGAGACACTTGATGAGGTCGTGCACCTGTGCGAAGACGACCAGCCGGCGGATGTCGAAGGGCGCGGGCGGCCAGCGCTCGCACGCGGCACGTAGCGACGTGCCCTGCTGCAGCGAACATAGCGCTGAGAGCACCGAGCCTAGCGCTGGCTGAAGAGAGAGTAAAAAAAACTAAGTTACAAAAGCTGCCAGCCTCATGGCTTAACGACTTGATAGTCGGGACCGACAAATTTGATTGCTCTCTGAAGCATTCCGTGCTTCGGCGCTCAGTTGATATTGCCACAGTCACCCATCCAAATACTGACCGCTCAGAACGTTGCTTTCGGCGATCGAAGAACGACTAGTAGCAAGTTATACACCTTATAGGTCAGGGTTTTTGTACTGCATTACAGCTTCGTATCGGCATACTAAAGAAAATAATCTGAAAATCATGTCTTCTCGCTTGCACATTAGTGCCATCACTAGCAATATAATGCAATAGTTTTTTTGAAGAAACTGCAATGCATTTTCGTTTTTTTTTTAATATTTTACATCCAGTCTAGAATCATTTTGTAAACAATTACAAATTGATCTCAAATAATCTCAATCGACGCTTTTCCCTATCAGTTGGTTACCTTTTCCTTGCAATCGCCGCCTCGACTGATGTAAGCCAGACATGCCCGCTGTAGTTCTTGATCGGTGAATAGCCGGTTCAAATTCGGCGTGGCTCGGTACATGTTACTGAATTTGAGCAGTGGAATCAGTGTTACCTGAAAACAACACGTCAAGTTGAGAATTTTTATACATGTATAGGCATGTGCCAAATATGTTGGAAGTTCTGACTTCCCCCTGAGACATCTTCGGATCTTGACTGACTTGTTAGTTCACTGAAAATATCTATCGCACTTTGGGGAAACAGCATACCATATGTGACAAAATGCAAGCTAATCAACAGACTACTAACTTCCTCACAATTTTCCATCACTTGTTGTTTTGAGCTTGGATTGAATAAATGCGCAAATTAATTCTCCTAGACGAAATATATATTCATACCGATGATGTATCGGCTAAGATTCGAAACCACGACCTTAATGAACAAAACTAATATTGACATACCACGCCATAGTAGACCAGGTTCTGTATGCAGGACTTGACCAGCGTCTTCTCAACGTTCGTGTCAGACGCTATCTTCGACACGTGGTTGTATCCATTGATGAACGGCAGCAGCTGAAAAAAGAGCCATTATAAGCACACAAGTATTTCTATTTGTTAGGAAGATAATTTTTCATGAAAAACTTATATCCCATGGGGTGGCGAAAAGAAATCAATTATAAAAAAATAATATTTAGTAATTAAATAATAACATCGTGATAAAACCAGTCAGTATTCTTATAGTAGGTACGGCGATTTTTACGTGCCTCTGACGACTGACTGAACTCTCTCTAAACTCCCGACATCTTGAAAAGCAACTGAAATAAATAAGATGTGAGAGAATGTCTACGCGCCTTGGGGATGCAGTCGTAACCCTGTATACTTTTTTTACAAACGTATCTGATTATGACTCCACAAAGTCAAAGTCAAAAAGCATTTATTCAGTGGGACCGCTGGGATCACTTTGAGCAGATTGCAGATATCTATTAAAAAAAAAACGTGTCACTCCCGGAAATGCCGAGAGTAGTGAAAACTTGAACAAGGTTTCGGTAACGATTGTAAAATAAAAAAACATGTACAAAAAAATATAAAGTGCAAAATGTTACTGTACTGCTGGGATTTGAACTCGAGGCTCGGGGATGTTTCACTATAGGCTCTAAACCCTTAACCAATGAAAGTATGAATGGAGTGACAGAAAATAAGGTGAGTACAGTTCGCCCAACGGATTCAGGCATTCGTTTTTATTACAAAATTGTGCTCTGCGCAGACAAACGGCTAACTTCACGAATGCCTAGATCCGTTGGGCGAACTAAGTAAGTTTAGTGTCTAGATCGAGCTATCGTTGTGCTTGCGGTTTTGAAAAGGCGCGGCTCCATATTGCCAAAGGCCCATTATTCAATTCACAAGACTTCAATAGCCATTTTCGTATTGAGAGATTGGTTAAGCTCTAATGGGATGACAATTGATTGCAAGTTATGTGTAGTAAGCCGGTGTCGTAACATGACTCGCGACGTGAAATCAACATTTTTTACCTATCTAAAACTGCATAACGCGCCTAAAGAAGTTTTCAAAATCAAATCAAATCAAATGGTTTATTTCTTGGTACTATAAAGTTTTGTTCAATATATAAACTTATTTACTAAGGAAAATCCATAATCGTATGTGATACCTAATGATATGACTATTAGGTAGGGATGTATAATAGTTATATGCCTAAGCCTAAATAAATAGTAATTAGTAAGTAACATTAGTTTATTTCGAGTGTTCTAGCCCCCACACTAGGATTCCCTGTGTTGTGGGTGGCCAGCCTCTTCTAGGTGCGCAGCAAAGATAAAAATATATATATTTTATTTCACTTCAAAAATAAGTAACCTGGCGTGTAGTAAGATCCCAATCAGCATCAAAATCAATCTCGAAGGGCTCATCGTCTTCCAAGTCGAGATGCTCCTGGCTTTGTATCTCGTCGCCTTCAGAAGGCGCGGGTGCTCGCGGCTTGCCTGGCCGTGGGAGCCCTACTGAAGATACTAGTACTGGGACATCGTAGTCGTCCACTGGCAGGGGATCTTTGCGGACTTCTAGCACTTTGAGATGCATCACTGTGTCGCCTTCTAGGAGTAAAAATAAGTGTAAAATTAAGAAAAAACTTTGTACAGATATTTCAAATCACAGTTTAGGACAAGTGAAGACTCGAAAAAGACGGACTTGTCACTTTTTTTCGAAACTAATGTGTGTATGCGATTTCGTAGGGAATCAAGTATACGATAGTAAACCAACCTGGGTAAAACACGAATTAGTCAGAGTTCCTTACCTATACAAAATCGCAGAAGCACAGGGAAAAAGCACAAGGTTCCAAAATATAAAATGAATATTAAAGAATACTTCACTTCAAAAGAACAAAAAGTAGAATCTTATCTACTTTTTATCCTGGAGAAGTCAAGTGTCTGTACTTTTATCCAGATTAATTTTCTGTGATTCATTCAAATCCATTTATTATACAATATAAACTTTCGTATTTCATTAACAGGATCAGTAAAAAGTCTTACCAACGAGTGTCGCCTTCCGGTGAGTGTTCAAATCGTGCAAGAGATGAGCCAACAGAGTGGGCAGCTTACTGGACGCTCCAGACACAAAACTAGTTTCCTCTTCCATTATAGTCTAAAGATTAAAAGATATAACTCACTTTTAGTAAGTTGTACAAGCTTAGTATACTTTAGATTTATTTATTTTAGATATGTTGTATGAAATGTCCAGCATTATTTATTTCTTTTATACATACAGAGGCCCTTACTAATAAACGTGGTGTAAAGTTATTCCTGAGTGTAAACTGTCAAAATGTATGGTTATTTTTAGTTTATTCCGAGGAATAACTTTATGACACGTTTATTAGTAAGGGCCATA
Organism: Epirrhoe tristata; assembly: GCA_951394285.1. NCBI lineage: Eukaryota > Metazoa > Arthropoda > Insecta > Lepidoptera > Geometridae > Epirrhoe > Epirrhoe tristata. The sequence goes on along the minus strand of OX596136.1, from coordinate 17,010,447 downwards.
GTAGATACTTAGTTATTTTGAGAGGTTGAGAAGAGTTGTAATAGCTGATAGTGCATTGTAATCTTCTTATTGTAGCAGTATCACTAGTTTTTCTGAACCAGGGTGGTGATAGTATTTCAAGTGCACCTCTATGTGCACTTGACACATGTTTTCAAACTTTCATGAGATTATAATGAGAGTGATATTATACTAGATGGTATTATAATGAGAGCTTACCAGGTGCTCCCCCAGTTTTTTGACCACCGGTTCATACTGCACAGTCTTAGACCAGCTGTCGCAGACAAAGCAGAGGTTGAACAAGTAAACATTGCGTTCATACCGGGAACTGTCTATGCGGATTGGATACCCAACTATTTTATGGCCTAGTGCATTTCTGAAACAGTAATACATTATGAGAATTTCATTGTTTATAACAGGGTCGATAATACCAATAAAAGGTTGCTATGATTATGATCGAAACTTGTTAACGCAAACACAGAATATAAATATTTTAAAACAAGCTTATTAGGAGCAAAACCTTTAAAGGGAAAACACTTACATAGTCATTGTGCAGTTCTGAATCTGAGGCTTGGGGATGATGTATGCACTGATTGAATCAAACAAATCCTTGGAAATGTAGTCTTCGGGAAACTGCAACAGAAGTAACATACGTAACAGCGTTTATGTGGGGTACAGATGAGAATATTATGTTTAGGAAAGAATGCTCCATCTGAGACTTGACTATTGCTTAACATCAGGCAGAGTGAGGTCAAAATATGCCGACTTATTTTAATTAAAAAGAAACAATGCTGAGTAGGCTAGAGCGAAATGAAAAGCGTCTACATGAATTGCAAAGTTAATTTCATAGTAAACACGGCCTTCCAATGACTCAGTCTACTAATATGCACACACCTGGCATGATATCTTCGGGCCAGCCACTGGATGGAACTCCCCTAGGAAGATGCAGCGGATCGGACCCTCACGTCCGCAGCCTTCGTAGTACCGGGTCTCCATCGTGCCCCCACTATCCACTCCAGACACAGAAAATGCTTCTACATCCCCCACATAATTCGATTCCGAGAAATATCTTAGTCTTGGCACTTTCATTTGAACAGAGCTATGCCTGCATTACTATAAAGTAAACAAACCAACCACTACTGTACAAATCCAACACGAGGCTCTTGTCTGGAGGTATGGTGTTTTCAAAAAAATACCATTTTAATTTCCATTCGTCCATCAATCAAATCACAGATCAAAAGTTTTTGTTGAAAAATTGACTTGACAATTGACATTTTTAGGTCATAAACTGAATGAACGAAAGAATGTGACATGCATGAGCACAGAATTCCTGACATGAGTAAGTCAGTGGCAGTGAACGAACGGCGTCCAATCAGTAACATCTTAGCTTAGTTAGTAGGTAACCTAGGCCTTTACATCTATATTAGATGATTTATACAGCGTCAGGAGGCAACCTATGACTACACTTAACGGGACAGCGTAGTCCCTGGGACATTGTTTGAGATGGAATAGGCTTGCCCAGCACCTAAGCCATCCTCTCAGCTTAATCAGCCTGGCCCACAGGAAAGACGACGTCAATACGTGTAGAGCTGACTAAGCTGCGGGTTTCCTCACGATGTTTTCCTTCACCGTTTTGAGCTCGTGTTAAAGCGCATATAAATTTTTCGAAACGGAATATCCAGTGATGCACGGCCGGGATCGAACCCACGACCTTCGGATTGAAAGTCGAGGTACAACCCCATTCGACCAACACGGCTCTACAGTTAGTAGGTACTTACCTAACTAATTAACCCTGTTAGTACACCGACGCATTCGCATGCTCGCATTCGCATGCGAATGCGTCTCACTCTAGCACATAGCTAATGAAATAGGTGCGTGCTTGTCGGATGCGATCTGTCGCATGCTGAATTGCTGATGCGTCAGTTAGGTAAATATTTACAACGAGAATACAAATTGAAAATGAGAAAAAAAAACTAAAAAATATCATCGGATCTCAGACAAACTGGATGGACGAGTTTTCGACAATTTCGTATCCGCAGGTCACACAACAACTTACCTAGGTACCTACTTGTTTACCTACATAGTCTGAATAATCCCGCATCTCTAAAATTTTTGAATGATTAAATGGGAAAAAAAATATTTTTTTACATTCTAAGAATTCGTGTCTTTACATAACAATCTATAGCGTAAGGTAGCCTATAGGCAAACTGAGGATCTAAGTAGGTATTAGCACAGACAATAATATACTAGGTATTAGGTAGTCCCGGTAGACCAGTCTAACTCAAGACAAATAAACTCCTCCTTTTTTGAAGTCGGTTAAAAATAGATAGACATCGCAGTTGAGACTGCTTTACCAGTTGTCAACCACTACTTAACGACTTCACTCTAACTAGTCCTTTTCACTAAGAACGGTTGATACTGTACCAAAGACCTACCATACTAAATCTATGGGTTGAACCATAGATTTAGCACGGTACCTTTTTTTCCTATATATGTATACTAGCTGCGCTCCCGCGGTGTGACCCGCGATCCCTCGGGATTTTTCCATTTTTTCGGGATAAAAGGTAGCCTATGTCCTTCCCTGGGATACAACCTTTAGCTATGCCAAATTTCAGCTTAATCTGTTCAGCGATTTGGGCGTGAAAGCGTAACAAACAGACAGACAGACTGACAGAAAGACAGACAGACAGAGTTACAAGTAGTTATTAGTAAGGATGGGTTGAACCATAGATTTCATTTAATTCAAAAATTTTCACTGTGAATTTTTCACAGCGAAAAACGCAAAAGTCCTACATGAAAAATACCTATCTACTATAGTGTGTGTGAGGACTAGCCTGAGATCTACAGACTTAAATCCGTGCTGAGAACCTTCTCGTTTGCTTATTGGTCGCGAAGGAACAGGAGTAGAATCACCTAGTTTTAAGACGTTTCAAAGTGATCCCTGCGGTCTTACTGAATAAATGCTTTTTGACTTGACTTGACTTGACTTCAGAATCAGAATCAAAATAAATCCTGAATATTTTTATTTTTTATCTTTCGCCTACACTTCGCCACAAGAAAGATTGTTTCTTAATTTTTTGGCTAAGCTTGTTTACGGTGTCTGAATTTTTTTTCTTATTCCTCATAAAAAAATTTAAAGTGCCGGCCAGAAAGAAAAAAAGATTTTAACTAACCTGTTAATCCATGTTAAGTGTAGCACGTTACGGTAGTCCCCAGATCATATATACTACTACATAATAAGGTCTGGGCTACTAGGTACCTTTAAACTTAACATTTTTTATGACACCTAACCCGCAAACCCAAGTGTTGCTACTTTAATACTAGGTAATTTAGATTACAAAAAAATTACTGAAACAGACAATAGGTAATATACTTAATATCTAAATCTATCTACATAATTGTTGAATAAATGTGGAGAATAACTTATATTTAATTAGGTAGGCTAACCTAAACTATAGTTCACCGCTCTCCTAGTACCCAAATACCTCATAAACCGTTGGACGTGCAAGTTGGCTCACTTAGAAAAAAAAAATTGGTAATGATACATTCTAATTCTAACCTAAAATACCATTATTTCTTTGATGGTGCAGAAGTGTATGAACGCAGAATGATTTACTTTTCTGCTGTTCTTATCAAAAATGAAAACCATATTTTATTCCGACGAGAAAAGAATAGGTACCTATAGGTACTTAAATCCGAAACTTTATAGGCAGGGCCGGTTTATAGAAATTTTTACGGCGCCCCCTAACCGCAATTTTCTAGTGAAGCTAGCATCTTAATGGGTTATCGAAGCGAGCCGAATTTTTTTGAAGTAGGTACTTACCTACCTAATCAATATTTTTTTATGATGATTGGGTAGGCTCTTATTACGATACATCTAGTTCTTGACGATAGACGTTAGGGCGACTGCGGCGCCTCTTTACATCTGGCGCCCAGGGCAGTCGCCCAAGCGCGCCCTGCCCTAACTCCGCTACTGGTTATAGGTTCTTAAAGCTCGTAGGTTGGTTGATAGGACATAGGTAGGTACCTACCTACCAACTAAAAAATACTTGGGTAGGTAGATATACTACCTTTAATTAGTATAATTATGCACCTACCGTCCTACCTCCTTTTTTGGTGGCACCCACTAGAAGGTATTATACCTAGGTAGGTACTTAATAATGTTGTTCAGTAATCTTGTTACAATGAGTGACAAAGTAAGCACAAAGCTATCTCAGATGAGAATCGTTGACGGTAGATAGGTGTGCTATTATAATACGTTGACCTACAAGGTATGAGCTGCCCCTGAACCAGGAAGCTTTCTCAAGGCCAAACTGACGCATGCGCACTATTGCACCCCTGTAGAGCGCTGTGACGTTGTATTGGGGTGCCTTTCGTTGTTATTCGACTTGCCGTCTCCATAGTTCCAGCATTTAGTAAAATAATATTTTAGGGAAAACAGCTCCAGACATAGTTGCTTGTTATTAATAAGTTTTAAATACTTAGTTTCCCTATCGATAAAAAATATGAATTCCTATATTATAAACTTGCCTATAAAATTGTTCAGTAAGTAAATTATATTTTTTACCTATTGGTTACCTGCTGTATTTTTTAAAATAAAATCCTAAACAATTGCAATAGGTAGGTACCTAGTACCTACCTACCTCGTTCAAAAGTTACGTCACATAATCGAAGGCCTCACTGAAGGCCTACATCAGATTTTTACTTGACAACTGAAACCCGCCAAGTCCGTAACTCCAAAAGCGAGAAAAAAATACACGAAAGTGATTTATTTCATAAATAGTGACTTTATTTACGAAAAAGTGATGAAAATGAAAAAAACAATGCACTGTTCGGTGATCGTGGAGGCGACTAGTTCATCACAAGATGATGATCTACTATACACGTAAGTTAAATGTCAAACTATATAATTATATATTATGTGGGTACGTTTGTCTTCCAGCCTATTTCTAATAGATATGACCGTGAATCAATAACAGCTGAGCCGGCGGCCTTGAGACCGTGTCCTTGAATTTCCGGGAGCTCGAAGTTTGTACCCGTTTGCATAGGCCTTGTAAGTTGTAGGGTTGTAGACATTTCGATGTAAAAAACATAGGCCTATAGACCGCGAATAAGTATTCATTGTATCTAGAACGTCACATACATAAAATAAAACGTAGGTAGGTACCCTGGGACAATTTTTGGATGAAGTTGCCCAGGAGCCACAGCTAGTACTGTAGTAGTAAACCCTTAAATGGTGTCGTCGTCACCGTGACGTTAAGGTTTTAGGTTTCCTAACGATGTTTAGAATAAGCAAGCTAGAATAATACTCCACTGCTGGGTATTGGCCTCCCTCTCCCCTCTGTTTACGCCATTCATTCCGATCCAGTGTCTCATATAGTTCAGTCGGTAGGTAGGTAGGTACTTTGTTGCAGTGCCCCTACAGGGTTCATGTTATGAAACACTTACCCACCTTTATTTTTAAGATCTTGTAGCTAACATGAAGCATTAAACGTTTTGAATTGAATTGAATTGAATAGGTAACCTAGCATTATATTCACTAACTGCTGAGATCACTTAGGTACAAAACTATTGAGAGGCACTCGTGGTGTAGTGGTAGTGGCCCGCCTTCCGATCGTGAGGCGTTTTTCTGCCGAAAATATTATGTGCATTATGCCAGTAGGTACTCTCAAACGGTGAAGGGAAACATCATGTCGTAGAACCAAGTTCGAACACAGGTGTCATGTGCACGAAAGGAGCCTCTTTGAGGCGCACTTAAAATCCTTTCACCACACTGGTTCGACAGAACTAGTGAAACGCTAAGAAGAAGACTCACAAAATGTGCACGTATCAAAATGTGAGAAGATTTGTACGTGCGTCAAACTACCCTCTAAAAATCTTGAGTGACATCTTAATTTATAGGAATTGGTCTTCATGATCTCTGTCGCTGACTGTACTACTTAGTCTAGCTCAGATTAATGTAGTGGGCAGCATAATCGATGACGCCCTTGGACTTGACTAGCGATGAAGGTCTTGTTAGAAGGCCAAGGTGCTGTGTATTCTATGGCAAGTCAGCTGATAAAGGTTATGGACTTGACACCTCTCTTGTCATTGATAAAACCACTAGATAAAACCTCTTAAGCATGTCTATTGTCAATACCTTTTACGCTTTACAAGCTTCTAATGAGTGACCGTGAGCTGAATGAAATTAGAAAATTATAATCTATAAACACTGATAATTTACTATCTACTGTACTATATACATAATATAGAAGAATATTTTTTATGAAGACGCCTTTAATGTGGTCAAATCAGTGTACCTACCATGTCGAAGGCAGGTTGATACATACAATTCGTTAGAAAATTACCTACCTACGTGGTTTTGGTGTGTTGAGCTATTTAGTTACGGCTACAGAAAAAAACCTTGGGAAAATGTAAAAGGTGAAAGTTCGAATACTGGTACGAGTAGGCCTACCTACGTCCGCGGCTTCCCCTAATGAAGTAGGTACTAGGAGTACTAGGAGGGCAGGTACATTAACTGTTGTAGCTACAGGAAAACGCTTTTAGGTAACCTTCCCTAACTTTTTAAGATATTATGAACTGCATTTACAGATTTTGGAAAAATGTACAGTTAGCGACAAAAATGCTAAAAGTAAAAAAACACAAAACTTACGGCTTTATTATAGGTACCTACTTATTAGTATAATTCCATAGGTTGGGTAGGTACAAACATCTGCATGGTTATGGTGTTACAACCAAAATTGTAACAACCCAGAAACCTAGTTTTTCAACAATATTTCATGGTGTTGACAACAGGCAATTTTAATATAAAAAAATATATAAAATATATTCGACACCGTCACGCGCCGTTTTCACATTTATTCCAACAAGCTTTTTATTTGCCTCAGTGGAATTTGTAAATATAATTGTGTAGCCCGCGGCTGGCGTATAATGCATAAGTGATTTTCGTCAATTCGCTTTGCAATTCTAATGCTTCCTTCTGTTCCGATCCCCGGTATCGCCCGGTCTGATTGTTAAAAAAGTCTTGTAAAAAAGTGTCCTTGATGTTGCTTCTCCCTAATAACCCAGTGGCCGGGTTTCAACGACCGATTGAAGGTGTCGCCTGGAGGCGGAGCTCCAAGTTATGTTCTGAGCTTTTTGCTCTAACGTCCAACCATAATACGAGAACAACTTCGAACAATACTGACTGCGAAAATACCTAGGTACTGCAGCTACAGTAGAAGGTTGGCTTATTATCAAATGAAACCACTTTTGTTTGACTGGCTCCCTACTAGAGCTTGGATCACCTTAAAGAAAGCTAGGCCCCAAACCGTCTTTGTTGCCCTGGTTCTTCACGGTATTAATGGTCAATCTAAACAAGAAACTAATGCTAACTATAGAAGGCGTAATAAAGACCAACTAGTTCTACCCCCTACAAAGCTAAAAACACTGGATAATAGCCCTGACTTTAGATTCGTTCAGATTTATAATAAAATTCCCCCTGACATAAAAAGCGAACCAAAAAACATTACTTTCCACAATAGACTGAAATCACTCTTAATCAAGAAATGTTATTATTCTGTGGCACAATTTTTATTCTGACAAAAACATGTAAGTAAGTGGTTATAATTAAGGAAATAAGAAATGTTGACAAACACTTCAAATATCTAATTTATGACTAAGTACTATAAATACTACCTACCTACCCTGACATTACCTATTACTTTTGACTTAATCTAATTTACCAATGAATTTTTTATAATTACCAAATTGACATTGCAGTTCCCAACAGGGTGTATGTACCTCACCCACTAAGCCTACCTAGACCTAAGCTACACCTATGTACATACAAGCAATGAATAAATGAATATGAATATGTATTTGAATATTGATGGATCACCTAGTAGAAGTTTTAAATATAGGTGTGATCTTATATTTTGTCTTACACAAACTTTTACTCGGTTAGGTTGTTGACCAGTTGCAAGTGCATGCACCGCTATGGATACGTTCATTAACAGAATCTGTTTTCCACTTCATACACCTCAGAAATAAAATTTATAGTGACTGGAGCATAGGTACCCTTTCAAATAAAAATAATTTTGCAAATCGGTCAACTAATGGCGGAACAATCGCGGAACGTAGTTATAACTTCGATCAGAGATGATCGAAGGGTTCTAAGCTCTCATCTACGTGGAATTCAGTAATAAATAAGTGTAAGCATAACCATAAGTATTGTCCGGACATCTTCAAATATATTGTTCGGATACCGTCAGTGTGGTGTGCCGATGACCTAATGACTATTTAACAATTTTGTGAGGGTACTTTAAGTTTCCTGTTTCCTTCACAAACGGACGAAGACGATGCCCGCAGTTCCCTCGGCCTCGTGACCACGATCGGTGCAACCCGATCGAAACGTAATAATTAAACGCAAGGTAATACATAGTTCGAATATTATCACTTATCTACGCGCTCGCGTCCCGTTATAAAACAACAATGAATATTTTTAGATTATATTTAGTTATTTGCCTACATTTTAATTTTTTGGAATTTGATCAATTTAATGAATGCAAGTAGGTACGGTACGCAACCGCATCGTATACGGCGATGACGGCGATAGGTAGGTATCACATAAACGCAAGAAACGTCGCGGGTAACAGCTAGTGTTTTATTAAATTCTAAACATTATCTACTTACCAAATAAAAAAAACTAAGTATGTCGTTTTAAAAAATCAAATTGTTAATTGACTTTCGTTGCTGACTGTACTTCTTGCAGAAGATTGTACAAGATTTTATCAGAGGTGGAGAGGTCAGAAGTTCGTGATCCGGAGGCTAATGCATGTGTGTTGTTGCAGGTTCAAAGAGGAGCGTTCGCCCGCCCTCTCGCCAGGTATGTTTTGTCTCCATGTTTATTTAAAGCTATTTTCGCATTCACACCCCTCTGCGTCAATCTGTATAATGTGAAATTCACAGCTGAGTGATCAATCTATTGTGTAAATCAGGCATTGATTGTTTGCAACCCCTATCGTAGCCTGCATGACGCGGCGTGTGCTTGGAGCGCGCCGCGGCCCGCGCCCGCCGGTGCATCGTGCGTTATAATGTCAAGGACTTTCTGAACTTCAGAATAACAATGAAACTCCCGAATTCATTAATATTCGATTATGAAGTAAAATCACTGATCTCTGACGTGGAGGAAGAAATTAAATAAGTAGTAAGTAGGTATCCTTTGATTCAAGAACCTCTTTTTGAAATTATTCATTCATTTTTTTGTTTGATTACGATCATTAAAGTATCATTTATCATACAATGAAAAAAACAGTGATATTTTTCTCTATGTTATTATATCTATGATTGTACACATACGTAAAGTGCATGCATACAACGTGCTGAAAGGTGCAATAGGTATCAATGAAGTGGAAGAACCGACCACTAGCTAAAGCTTAGAAGATATGATAGTAGATACACTAGGTACCAATGAAGTAGGTACCTACCTACTTAGGTGATAGAAAACTAAGTTAGAGAATTAAATCCTAAGATAATTCTGGTTATGAGCTAATCATATGAGACGGACTAATAGCGCAACATTGCAAACCCAGCTTTTTTGTAAAAACGACCTTATTATTCACCACATAAGGTTCGTTTATCAGCATGTGAAAAACTCATCTGATTAGATATTTGCCAAATGAAGTTTTCCTGGTTGTAGTTAGGGCTGTTTTTCTATTGACAGGGCTTCTAAGCTGGGTTCAGTGACCCAAGGTTCCTGCTTGCGCTGGAGTCGATGGATAGATAATAGTACTAACTTCTAAAACTAGAGAAATGCGTGGTACAAAACTTAGGCCTTTACATCTATACTACTTAGTTAGATGATATTATAAAGCGTCAGGACGCAAACCATTGTATGTACAATACTCTCAACGGAACGCTGGTAGTGCCTGGGACATTGTTTCCGATGGAATAGTGCCTAGCACCTAAACCTTCTCAGATATTCGGCCTTGTCTACAAGAAGGGCAACGACGACACGTCTGGAGCTGACTAAACTAATCGGTGGATTTCCTCTCGATGTTTTCCTTCACCGCCTATAGCTCGTGCTCGTGCTAAAGCGCATATAAATTTTACGAAACGACAAATCCATGAATGCACGTACCCAACTCCCTCCCCCCACTCAAACGAACCCACAACCTTCGGATTGAAAGTCGAGGCACATCCCCATTCGGCCAACAAGCCTCGAGATGTTGACAAAATGCTAATAATAAGTACCAGTAGGTGTGAAATCATAAATGATTGATATTCCGTGTCTTCTTTTGAATCCATCTAAATTTTAATTCTGCCAATCGTGCCTGTGCTCTCGTTTGGAAAACAGTTTAATTTAGGCGCATGCAAATAACCTAGACGAGCTATTGTGTGTTTGAATGAAACAAATGGAAACTGAGTGACGTCGAGTTGATATGAATTCAAGTCAAAATCTCTTGAAATTCTAATGAGACTGAGAATGAGACGCCCAAATACGTGTCTAATCTAAGTACATGCGTACTGAGATACATGACAGTCTGGGTTTAGATAACTTCTACACATTCTACAGGAATAGGACCCTGCATCTTAAAATATGTTTTGGGTGACTTTAATTTTGGGTCCAGCGCGATTTGCTCAAAAGGGCACCAGAGCAAAACCACACTATTAGGTAGGGAGGCTGGGATCAATTGAAACATGGGTCAATAGAAACAAGTTCAATAACTCGGAGACACAAAGAGTAAGTTTTTTGACTATTTTTATATTTCGTATTGCTCTAAAACTATTGTTAGTTCTTGAGCGGAGTTTACTCTTATTTTTCCTATAAATATCCTTGTCGGATTTATGGTGGTTTATTCCCACATAACCCATTTAGATTTTTTCTGTTTATTAAAATATTTAAAATGAGGATGTGGTGAGGAGTCGAAACAAACATGTTTTTTTTTTATCTCAAACCTCCATTCCAAGAAATTGTCCCAAAAGCAACAAACCGTGGAGAGGTCAATCGCGAAAATTATAAGAATATGAGAAAACTTTAGTAAAAACAATAAAACTGATTAATTTCGTTAAAATCTTTTTTATTCATAACAAATAGACTCTACCTCTTCATATACATCATCAATAGTATCTGGGGCTAGTAAAAACATTTAACAAACAGTTAAAAACACCTGATTTTGATTGAATTGACCTGATGCGGGGTCAATTGAAACACTTTCCCACGGGATGCTAAATAGCTTCTACTTAAATTAAGGGCATATTTACAGCTAAATCATTAGTCTTACCATATGGTAACACCAATTATTTATCTGGCTATATAGCCAGATAGTTTAGCTATAAATAAAACCTATTACCAAACAGATAGGACATAAAATGAAGTCACACTAGCGATTTTCTCAAAAAATGTTTTAATTGACCCCAGCCTCCCCTAATTAAAAAAAAATCTGTAGACCTTGGTTATTTTATATTTACAAACTACGACGGATATACTTTAGAAATATTATAATAAAATACCTCGTACCTACATGACTCTACGGACTTTGCAGTTGACTGAGCAAGGTGCTTCCTTTTAGGCTGTGGTGTTTTATAAATCGGTCAAGAACAATCTCGTTTCATTGTCAAGAATCGATCTATTTTCACCTTTTATCGAGTTCAAATTGAATAAGTACCTACCTACTTATCACTGGTTCTTTCTTTCTTCTGTCTAGTGCTTGAGTACCTTACTGACGTTCATGTGAATGATAAAAATAAAATAAAATCTATCTAAGTACATCCATTAGGAGAACACGGCTCATACAATAATATTCTTTGAATTAAGAAAATCATAAAGTTCTACAAATATATGAATAAACTACTACTTACATATCAATGTTGTAATGAGTTGTAATGAGTTACCGGTTAAAGACTGAGTGATATAAATTACGTATTCCGCTACGCATCCGGCAGTCGCAATTATCGGGAAAAAAGCGATGCTATCGAGCCTACCGAGCCTTCCGATATCGGAGGCTGCGTGCGCGCAAGCCGCAGCTTAGAAAGCTCAGTGCGCGGCGCGAAACGGTCGCGAGCGGACGAGGCGGTCCCGCGGATATGCGCGGAGTATGGACGTGTGGAGCGGACACCAGGCCCATGCCTCGCTGACGCTGGAAGGCGTCGATGACGCCGCCATAACCTTCTACGAGACCAAAGACGAGCCGCCGCCGCAGCCCACACAAGGTACCTGATGCTTCGCGTTTTCAGATACCATCGCGAGCCTAGACATTGTGAAAGGGACGGCGTTTGCTTCATGTTTAGAAAAGCAGTTTAATTTTCATCATCATCATCATCCGCAGCCTGACTTCACCTACTGCTGGGAATAGGTTATTTATAGGTATATTATATTATTATATAGGTCTTTGTTTACTCTCACCACAATGTTTACCCTAAATAAATTAATAACTAATATTACCATACCACCTGGTAGTTAATGATTTTATAATAATTTTATTCAATTTAATATTCTACATAGTTTTTTTGTCTATTTAATGGAAGAAAGCAATTTGTAGTTACGCTTATTATCCAAATTGAAAATTCTCGAATGGAATGCTACAATGATATGATTATGATTATGATAAAGATGCACATTGACCAACGCACCTTAGATCATAGAACTCACTTTTATTGAAATACATACAGTGATAAAGTCAAAGTCAAAGTCAAAAAGCATTTATTCAGTAGTACCGCTGGGATCACTTTGAAACGTCTTAAAACTAGGTGATTCTATTCCTTTTCCTTCGCGACCAATACCGTGAAGAACCAGGGCAACAAACACGGTTTGGGGCCTAGCTTTTTTTAGGCGATCCATCTTAGATCTAAACTTAGGCTAATTTCTTAACTAACTTAGTTGTGATACTAACTACTAACGACTACTTATAATGGATACAGTATGAAATGCATACAGTGTAAACGAACCTAAGTAATAGGTACTGTCACGGACAGCCGTGAAAGCAAAATTTTGAAAGAAGTTTATTTTTTTTTACAAAGAGTTGATTTTTAAATTATTGTATCATCCCCTTTAATTTTTTTTGACACGCATTTATTAGCTTAGTACTTAATGATATATGAGTTTATTTTTCATTTTTTTTATTAGAAAATAAATTTTCTACGTTTACAAGTACCTACTACATAAAAAGGTTTAGCTACCTACGTTGATGTTCAAGAATAGCTTTAACGTAGGGGTGTAGTTACCTGCTGTCTGGTGGTGGTTCATTGCCATTAAATATATTCCAACTTTGTTTTAAAGAAGTCAAAGTCAAAAAGCCTGATCTAACTCCGACGTTTTGTAATATTTTTACTCTTGGGTGGGAGTACTATTATATTTACTGGCTGACTACACACACACACAGGAGGCTAACCTATGCCTACACTCATCGGGACGTATAGGGCCTGAGACATTGCTATGAATATGATGTAGAATAACATTAAAGCTAGGAGCCACTCACACCAGGTGTCCACTTACTTGAATTTTAGGGGGTTTCAAGCCAATTTTACCACTCTAAACAAAATGAGTTCCGCAAAGAAATATGAAGAAGAACTATTTGCTTGGAGGAGCTTCAGAGGCATTGACTTCATCTCTGAAGTTTATTTCCACGGAGGACCACGAGGTGCAAGCCTCTCTTGCAAGCTCTTTTCAAATTCACTAAATCGTCGCAGTGTTAATGGAGCTCGTTTCCGGGTGACCAGCTACACCTGACCTGTGATTTATCCGGTATTTCATTAAAACTATGGCTCCAATTTGATCCAAGCTGCCAATCTCGTTGACGGTTCCAATAACGTTGTGATTGTCCCGCTGGAAACTGCGAAACGTGATTCCGATTTTGAACGGCCGTATTTGACCAGGATTTATTCATTTAATCCTAACTCAGCATTACGAGTATGAAATGAAATGAAATTTGATTGCTAAAAACGCTGCAATAATAATATGATTGCTGAAAATATTCTCAATCAAATATATTTTTTTATGAGTACCTAAGTAGGTAAGTACCGTTTTTCAATTATTATGTTTTTAAGTACCTAGCTATATTTTTGAGAGATTTACTGTTAAAAAGATTCTTCATAGTTAACTTAGCTAATTAGTTAACTAAGACGAACATAGAACCTCCTTCTTTTTTGATGTCGGTTAAAAAGTAAATTGAAAAAAAGATTTAAAAGCATTCAGGCGAATAAAGTTTATTTTATAGCAACTTTAATGCACTAAGGTGTTAAAAGTTTACTAAAAAGGTACATAATGCACCCAATTATTTATTTAATTTTGGGTTCTTGGGTTCGAATCTCGTCAATGGATAATACGTTTCAGAAACGGTGAACGAAACATCCTAAGGAAACCAGTTAGTATTGTAGGTAATTATTTTTCTTAGTTTAGGTTTAACAACGCATTGGATTATAGCATTTCTGTAATGGTGTTAGGTATAACTATTTAAATCAAACTAAATACTTAAATAAATGGGCGCAGCCTGCATTGTACTTTATGCAAATTGTGGGCCCCATAACATCTTCAAAGAACCTTGAGTGAAATAATGCTGAATATAATATTAAAGGTAAAAAAAAATATTATAAACTTGTGCAAGATAAAATTTGTATCAAAATATGTATTTAGACATGCCTCTGATTACCTCCCTTAGACATCGTCAAAGGATCTGGTAACATATTTTTATGTTACTCTTATGTTGTTGTCTCTCTGTTGTTAGATCTATTTATCTAGGATAATGTCTACCGCACCTTGGGAATACAGTCGTGAAACTGTTTTTTTTTTTATATTAATTAACCTATAAATATTTTTGAGGTATTGATGCTATTTCTGTGAAAATTAAAAACCTCACTCGCGCGCGCTTGTAATTTTCTACACAGTCCAAAACTGAAGACTGGTTTCCTAGAATCATTACCTATTTAGTATTTCAATATAATAGTATACTTACTGTCAATTCTATTCTGCCACCTCAATTTGCCCCTATTTATAGGGTCCATTAGTTTCGTAAGAGCTCCGAAGCTGTTGCGAATCCCGTGCAATGGACCGACCGACGTCACCGGCGCAGGCGCAGGGTTCAACGACCGCACGTTATGCAATGTGATAAAACCGTGTTGCTGACTGTTACTCCACTGTGGCCAAGGAACCGGACCGGCTGAGCTAGCGTAGGTTAGGGCTTAGGAATATAACTTCTCATGTGCCCTTTTTTTGTCTTCCATGAGGCTAATCTAAGGTTTATGATACTAAATTGTATACTTACTCAGTTTTCTAGTGTCACTGGTTCTTCCTAGCTAATCTAATACGGTAATAGGCTAACATAATAATATTAAATAATAAAATAAATATATTAATAGGTGTTTCTATGTATAATATGTATGTATTTACAAACAAAAAGTATATAAGTAAGTAGTGTATCAGTTATCTGGTTCCCATAGTACAATACAAGCTTTGCTAAGTTTGGAGCTAGATGTTGCTGTGTGAAAATGTCCAGCATTATATCTTTCGAAGACAAAATCTAAGATTAATTTGCAGTGTAGTTCATAATAAAGTCCACTGGTTGGTACCTTGATATAAAACTCAATATCAAGCAAAATTTTTAAATTAAGAAACGAGATAATTTTTACGAAATGCAGAACAGATAACAAGATTCTATTTTGTACAAAGGTTTGCTTTTCTGTTGTGTGATGTTGGTGAAAGCTCACTATCGCAAAGCACAATTCATTACAACCTGCCAGTCTCCACATTCCACAACCTCGAAACTTATCTTTGTTCGTCACTTTTTATTTTGAAATGTACCTATTTATATTTTGCAAATCGGCTGTTTCCTAATCTTCGGTTTAATACATAACACTTTGCTTACAGATCATTTTAAACTGTCTGTGTACTGTGTGTGTGTGTGTGTGCTATATCTCACTGATTCTAAATATTATATAGGTAGTAAGTTCCTTCTCCTTCACTTGGCTCATGTAGCTTATCCTCGGTCTTCCCCTTCCTCTTCTTCCTTCCACTTTCCCTTCTATAATGTTCTTAATGAAACTGTCATGTCGTATAAGATGGCCGAGTATCTTTCCCCTTCTGTTAGAAGGTAGCTGTCATGTCGTATAAAGAGGTCAAGGAAGCAGCCCTGCAGTGGTATGATGAGCACCGTGACTTAAGTGTCTCGTCTCGTTTTCTCGTTAAAAATCGTTATAACTTTGTCCGTCGTCATGCGCAGCCCGTTATTTCATATCGTTATGTCAAATTGTGAGATAGTGTGACATAGTCTCTGTCATGGCGCTCATATTAGCGCAAAATGATAAAAATGCCGGCATGACAAATTTTCTTATCTCACGCCGTGACAATTTCACGTTGCTCATCATAGCCCCACTGGAAAGAGATACATGGAGAGGGATTCATCAGTTGTACCGACAAGGAGTAAATCCTTAAATAAGAAGAAGAAGAAGTAAGTTCCTAAAGTTCTGTAGGTAAAAAGTTCAGTTTCTGTGAATAAGCTATATGCCGTGACCATCTTTTGTATTTTTTCCGTAATAATTGGAACTTCTTCCTGGTTACTTTGCTATTCGGTTACTAATTGGAAGCGCCTCCCTCATTAAACCCCATTTACACGATACCTCAAACTCAACGGAGCAAGAGCTAATTTAATATTCTGTGGCAAGAGGCAAGAATGGTATCCATCTTGGTATTGTGTATCAACATTTTACGGAAGTAAGGGCACGCGTCCAGTCATCCCATCCCATCCCATCCCACTCATACATGTACTCTTATACTGTATATATGTAGTAGCTTAGTTTCTGTAAATAAATGTGTTAAAAAAAATCCTATAAAATTATATTAGATAACTGTCCCGGACAAAGGAACAGCTAGGACACTGTAAAATGCGTCGAAATAAATTAGATTCACATTGAGAATTATCTGATTATTAATAGGAAATAGCGGCTATATGTACTGGTGTTTCTCTAAAGGAAGTTTTAACTTTTACGCATCCGACTGGACTGACAGTAGATCGTTAGAAATGATCTATAGATAGCTCAACTGATTCTATTGTATTCTATAAATTATTATTTAGTTTAGTTTCTGTAAATGTGTCTATGATACTTAATCCACTGCATCCACTGCACTGAGGTACCTAATAACATTGTTATAGTCATTGTTCAGTAATTGGGGAGCAGTAGGTACCTGCCTAACTATTTCCGAGAAGATAGATTGTGTTCGACGGGGAGTGGAAAGCACACAACATCAACATGTGGGAAATTGCGCGTAAAGAAAATCATAATGATACTAGTTGAGCGTAGTGAGTAGCAATCTTATTCCGTAGGGACGTAATTTTTTGACGTAGCCAGTAAGTTTGTATTAGGGTGTTGAAAGGATTTAAAGTGCGCCTCACCCAATGATGTTGAAGTTTATTTAATATCATTGGCCTATCTATTGGATATGTGCTCTTTGCATTGGCCTCACCCATCTAAGTAGCACTATGACGTAGTATTAAAAATAGTGTAGGCTAGTGTTATACATCTGCAAAATAGTGCATAAATGGAATAATAGCCGGGTTGTTCAAAGCACGGAAGCGTTCAGTTGAAAATGCCACAAGCGGTCAACAGCACAGAACGTTCACCACCACCAAACCACCAAAGCTTCACCACGAGCGCTACAGAAATGCTATTAGTCTGGGGACAGTAGTGCCCCCGCCAAGACAAAAGAATCAAAGCACTACCATAGCACCCCCTTTTTGAAGAGTTTCGTCGCATATTTGAACTTATGTCATATAGTTAGTTGTTCTATGTCACGAAGACGAGTTGGTTTTAATTGTGTATGTAGATGCACATGCACGTATCTCTGTGTGCGTAAGCTCGGGAAAGCTCCATGGAGGACTGAGCGCTCAGTATCGCTAGAAATACATCTAAGTACAAAGACTAACCCGTCTTCATAACTTACAAACTTAGACTTGAACGACAATAACGTTGTAGAGATTTTGAGTATTGCAACACGTTACTTTCGTTTGCACATGTTCTCGCCCTAATCTTAGTCCCTTCCGCACTTTCCATTTATCTATCAAACTACTTTCGCTTTGTGGCCACAGATTATTATGCGTTTCTAACTAGGAAATCATACAAGTATAATATAAGGTCGCTGTATGTATCCCCAAGGAATGGTAAACATCATCTCTGATCAAGATGGGGTTTAAGTTGTCGTTAAGCAATGACGGAGGCCATAAGACGGCCTAAAAACATCTTTCACCAGAGTTGGCCACTAACGTAACTGTTTAGCTTTGAAATATAAGGGGGTAGTCAGAGTCAGGCGCGGGTCCACTATAGTGGGCACTATGGGCATGCCCACAACCTTAATTGACCGAGCGAGCGAGCGAAGCGTCTCAGTTTCTAAATTGGCCAAAAAATGCTTTTGTCCGTCTGTCTGTGTTTTCGCCTACAGATCGCATTTTTCAACCGATTTAACCAAAATTGGCACAAGAATTCCTTAAACTACTAAAAAAATACTACTGTTCACCCCACTGTTTTGACCACTTGAAAGTACGAGTAGGTACGTATACACTGGACAAAATTTTGGTCAGGGACTCTCGTATTTGTAATTTTCATCTCATTTGTAGGAATGCACTACATATACCTAGATCATAAGCGAGTTCATGTTCCGACTCGCACTTGCCCGATTATCGGGTGTGCCCACAACCTTTTTGAGGGCTGGATCCGCGCCAATGTCAGAGACACATTTAAGTACTTACCTAGATAAAGACATGCCTTGGTACGGAACTCTAATGGGAAACTTAGGCTTGTTAGAAGTTAGCTTATTTGCACTTACCTAAGCTATTTTAGTTTTAAGAATAATTTTAGCGGTCGTCTGCGAATCATTTAACTTGCTATGCGAATATACTTTTTGTGCACTGCCTACTAAAGTATATTTTCTACCGTCATTTCGCCCCATTTCAGCATGTTAGTGACATACATGTCTGCATAACGAATGGGGTAGGTCGATCGGTCGATCGATACTATTTTTATAAAATGTTTATGTTGTTCTAAAATGCAATTGACACGATACCATTCTCGCATGTACCATTCTTTCCCCATTGCAGAATATTAGCTCTTGATTCGTTGAGCAAGAGGCAAGAATGGTATGCGAGAATGGTATCGTGTAAGTAATTTACATTTTAATGTTGAATACCACCTGTACCTACCTACCACAGAATTCTATAGTTACTATGTAAAATTCTGTACTACTATGATTAAACTAAACGAGTATTATTTCGTATTCTGAAAAAAAAATGGCCTGTATCTATCTAATCATACCTACCATATCCATCCAGTGCTAAGCCTTTCCATTTTTACCTTAGCGAAGTATTTTTATACTAGACTAACTCACCTCGCGGTGACATACGTGATCCTAGCGGTTCTACTTAAAAAAAAAATACCTTTTACTTTGACCATCTTTTTCATATTTCGTGAACAGATTTTGACAAAACAACATCGATTAGAGTTTTATATTCAAAAATCGCTATTCAATCAAACGTTATGGTCATTTTTGTTCACGGGCATATATCTATATATCTATAGACAAAAGTTTTTTCGCTTCAGCCTTCGTTTTTTCTGAAGTCTTTGGGCAGAGGACGTTACTAAGTGCAATTGCCAACTCGAGCTGTTTGTGCTTTCTACCAGATTGAATGATATCATAATGATATATTATAATGTCTGTTCTCAATTTGAAACATAACGCGTCGTTTTATTATCCATACGAGTCGTTTTACACCACAACACAAACCCAAATCCCACACTCACTCGCTTCGTACACACACACACACACTCACACCTAAACCCACCCACACACATTCACACTTAAACCCCCCCCCACACACGCACACACACACACTCACACACACACATACCACGCACACTTACACACACACACGCACACACATTCACTTTATACACTTACACTTAGTTTCATCCTCTTGAATTTTTTTAAGTTAGATGTAATTTTCCTGTTTAGATTAAGTCTTTGGTATAATATTTACTACATAGCTACGTTGAAACCTCTAATATTCAGTCTTTTGGAGAAGAGCGCTGACTCCGCTACTCAGTTTTTTAACTTTTGCGGCAGTCAACGTTTTCCACTGTATCTTTTGCTCATATTGTAATGTTGTTCCAAATAAAGCATTAAAGAAACATAAATAAACATTATAGTATATTCTATATCTATTCTATTCGTAGTAGCACAGACAATATATACTAGGTAGTAGGTAATAGGTAACCTACCTATTCTGCCTACAACCGACTTTAAATGGATGTTACATCAGACCATATCAAAATGGCAGCCGATTATTCGATTGTTGGATTGACCTACTTGTATATTAGGGTCGTTTTCCACTAGAGTGGGGTCAAACTGCCTATCATGAACTATCTCATGGTGGAATAGAGTAGGTAATATGACATTTGAGGTTCGACAAAAGCATCTTCCAAGCGACGACGAATCCTCTAAACTCCAATGTAATTTTGTCAATTCTACCATAGAGAAAACTATAAAAAAGTTGAAGCATATTTTACAATAAACAACAATATTGATGGTATTATGAAAAACTTCTTAAAAATAATTCGCATAAAAGCCTCACAAAGCTTTTACAAAAAAGTCGATATAATGGATCGGACATCGTTAAGTTGAGCTATTTCGACTGCACTGGCTCAGGCCACGTGAATAATTGAATAACGACTTCGACGCGACAAATGTGTATTAATATAATATTAATTGAACCAAGGGCGGGCGCATGCATGCGCCGCGGCCTTAACTTGACTTCTAAAATTGTCCACTAAATAGGTCGCGATGCCACGAGACTAGCTGTTCTATTTTACTAACAACCTCTTCAAATTTATTCCAGGCTTAGACTACGTAGACTAATGATGAATATTCTCAGGCATAGCTACCCGAACACTTTCCCCTTAGAGTACCTAGAAACTTTCGTCTCATTCGCTTGAGACTTTCTTCATCTAAGCTCACCTAAGGGCCTAGGCCTTCTCTCAAATGCAACCAATTTTAGCATTGGCTTGTAAATCTAAATAAAATTTGTATTTATCTAGATCCATTTTGCTGATTACAACACAACCTATCTACACAATTCACTTGATAAAGTCCAATTGTTGGTAATAGGAATAACTGCGAACAGACCTTATGTAAAATGCTGTTAATTCTTGACTCAATGATTTTATGTATCTTTAAATGTACTCATTTCCTGTAGCCCATCTATCCAGGTAATTCGACCACACAATTCTTAAGCTTCTAATAAAAAGCAAAGACATTTTCTAGCAAAAAGTTATCGCTACGTCCATCTATAAACTGCAATAAAAACATTGCAGTATTAGTTATTTATGTTTAATACATGAAAGTAAAGAGAATGGTCGAGTGAACTCTTGCACGTAACTTTGGTTATTGCTAAGTCACTGTTAGATAGCGTTGTACATCGCTCGGCTGCTTCGCTTCTTGTCGTTTCCCATAGAACAATACCGACGATGGACGCGGCTGAAGGCGGTATATGGCAGTGCGGAGCGAGAGGTCTGGTGCTCGCCCACGCGCGGAAAAGGGACGGACGCCGCTTTGTCGAGGTTCAACGATCGACTCTCGCGCAGTTTGTTGAACTGCAATCATTGCTTTGGAAAATTGTTAGGGTTGCTGGTTTCGCTGCATCGTAACTAACTTAATCAGTATTTTGTTGTAAAACATCGTTTGCCGCTCATGCGTGCAGACAGCACATAAGATCGACTAATCACTGTCTAATGAACTTTCTTTCTATAACAAAATGGAAGAAATTATAAACATCAAACAAAAACTGCACTAACTGTATGAATATAATCATGTTTGTAATTAGCAAAGGTATTTTTAAACTGTAGTCTAAAGGAGGCAATTGAGATTACCAAACACAGGAATTTCAATCGTGAAGACTGTTTTAAATTGCCTGGAATTGGAATCCTTTTGTGAGTTTGTGTAAATATTTAAACATAAGTGCAAGACCAACTCGTCCTGACACCGTGAGTGTATTTTGTCGCGATTGATTTTCGTTTAAGAGTGAAACCGGTGCTAACGAATTATTTCGTAGTAATAAAAGACTTAGAAAGAGGGTAGATCGTTTCGTTTGCTAAAAACCTACCCTCGCGCCAGCTCTCTGTGACTATGGTGTGTGCATGATGAGGAAGCTATAGTAAACTGTTCTCTGAATATTGTAACTCTCAGCATAAAACTTGAATTAAGTATTACCTACTCAATCTAGATATTTCAGGCGTATCGACTGAATGATCAGCAGAATATCGATTCCGTTTAATTAGACTACTTTTGGAGACAATACTATAGCCTGGCACTAATAATACCAGCTATTGCCATGGTGGATACTAAAGCAAGACATCATTCATGTAATAGACGTGTCCACTGTCCAATGATCTGATGATGATATCATAAATATCTATGGATAGGCTATCGTGATAGTTCAAGCTTGCATTTCAAATAAAGGGCCACTTTGAAAACTGCACTTTTTTATAGGACAGGTGGACAACTTTTTACGTGAATGAATAAAATCCACGTAGGTTTGTATAAAAAACGTATTATTTTATGATTTTAATGAATGAAAACTTGTCTTATTAGTTATTTTATAACATCATTATAACAATAAAATAACTCATATAGACAATGAACAAAACGCAAAGAAAGTGATAAGATTACATAATATTTTTGAAGCACGACTTTAATCGCACACAAATTACTTCGTACAATTTTATTTATTATCATATTATTTTAATTCACTGTTAGGTTTTTTTAATACTATTGGTTGTATTTACTTGAGCTAAGCTATTTTTATTCTTTTTAACTGCTGTACAATACTAGTTAATTAATGTTTTATTTTTTTAAGAAACTACGATACGACGACTAAGTGATTCTTATTCTTATTATTCTTCTTCTTAATTTTAGCCATAGCAATCTAGCCTTCATTTAAAAAATTAACTTTTTATCAGTGCTTTTCTGGAATTATGTTTTTAAATGTAATGAATAATCATTGATGTGCGACAGCCCTATTCCGCAGTCTCTGGGTGTGCGCGTCTCTCTCCCTCTTAACGGTTGAGAATGAGCGAGACACACAATTCGCGGAAGAAAGCACGACTAGTTAGGTAACTGGTTGCTTTATCACCAATCACTGACTATACTTGCACGATTGTCAATAGAATACGTATTTTATTGTTATTAGCGAGCCGCTGAGTTGAGTGGTCCGCGCGTGGGTGCAAATGCAGTGTAAAAAGAGCTGTGTTGGCCTAGTAGGATGAATAAAGTTTCGGGTTCAAATCCCGGCCGTGCTACACTGGTATTTTGTACGAATTAACACGAATGTTCGAAAAAACATCGTAATGCAATTCATTTGAAATTCGTCAAGTTTAGAATGCTGGCTTTTGCTAAATGAATAATGTGCCCCTGACTAATTCAAATTCAAATTCAAAACGTTTATTGCTTCATGTTAGTAAATAGATCTTAAAATAAAATTGTGTTTCATAACATGAGCCCCGCTGGGGCACTGCAACAATTGGTACTTAGTTTAGGTATTTCTAACTTACAACTTACTGGCACAGCCTTTTTCTTAACTTAATCAAAAGGAACATTTTTGGTTTAAGGTTTAGGTACAATTGAATATATATTTAGGAACCTGAGTTTAAGATGCATCGTCTGAGAAAGATAAGTCTTAATCAGCTTATAAATTCGTATCGAGCTGACTAAGTTGCGGGTTTCCTTACGATAGTTTCCATCATTGCTTATTGCGCATATTTTTAATAACGCAAAAATTGATACACGACCGGGATTTTAATCAGCGCCATCTTGTAGCAAGTCATGAAATCTTGTATAGGATATTGTATACGATCTCCAGAGATTGGAGATCGTCGGAAATTAGGATCTAATACGGATCGAGTACAATATGTACGCAAAGAAAGAAAAAAAAAGAAAGGAGAATGGGCCTGTGTGTGTGATGTAGATTCAATCATAAGGACCTTCAAAAACACTTCTCTTTTTGCAAAAAAAATCCATCATGCAGGAATCAAGATATTTACAGCACAGTTGTCCTATGATCCACAATAAATAAATTATGATGATTATGATTATGAACGTGGCGCCTTTTAACTTACTTTATCGTTGGAGGCTCTCTCGGGAATACGTCTTTTCATCATAGCATAATCATTTTGTGCTTGAAATTCCGTTGCTGACTGTACTTATGCATGTGTGTGTGTGGCCTCTTTAGAACGCAATCGAGAACTCGGGTGTACTGTTTGTATTTGACACTTCTCACTACAAATATTGTGCGGCCCGGCAAATTGATGAAAACTATCAAAGTACAAATAGGTACTTACAAATGACCAAAGGGCTGGTGCTTACCTCGGACAGAGGATAAGTATAGCCATCCAACGAGGTAATACCGCCAGCCTTTTGGGCACATTACCTGCGGTCGGTGATTTGAACACTGTTTTTTATCTTTAGTTTAGTTAAATTATGTACCTACTTATGTATTTTTATGATTATTGTTTCGTGTAAATAAAATTTCTACTCAAGGTACTTACAAACTTTATTTACAGAAAAAAAAACAAGCTCCAAATTATAAATATAGGGTACTAGTGGCACGAGTTAGCATGTATCGCAGTAAACATATTACTATTTCTAAAAAAATTAATTAAAAAAGGTTGATCACTTGAAATCGTCTTACAAGGTAGATAGATACTAGATAGGGTGTTTGTCCATTTGTTTTTTGCGACCAGTACCATATTCAACCGCCATTCTTCAAAGACGACCGAAAGTAAAGAAGAATAAATATATTTATTCAACAAACAAAACCAAAATAAGTTGCTACTTATATAAGTACTTACAAGAAAATAAAACAATACCAAAAAAATCAATACAAAAATGTTTGTTAGACAACTGAGCTCAACTGCGACCGCTTTTAATTTGAATATTGGTTGAATTATCGCGTTAGTCGAAGACAGAATAGAAGTTCAGAAGCTAGACGAAGATTGCCGAGGCCCACGCTATCTGTGGTATAGTTGTTCTGCGTGAGTGCTCTCATTCGTCCATGGAGCGTTCCCGAGTTTACGCACACACAAACAACGTGGACGTGCATCTACACACACAATCAAGACCAATCCGCTTTAGTGATATAGAACGACTGCACCTCTGTAGTGTATAGTTATAGAGGTGGATGGTCGCTACGCCGCCGTAGCAACTGCTACGAGCGCCCGTTGATGTCTTTTGAGGGCGGCGTGTTGCGACGCTACGGGCGGGCGGTTAAGGCACTATAGCTACGTCAATTCAATATCATTATTCTTATTCAAATCAGTTTTATTGTAATAAATAATCATGCTGGATACTTCATACTTTTTGAAGCGCTCGTGTTGTTAGTGTCTCGCAGCGCATTAGACACGCGCCCTCCACCCCGTGGTGGTTTTAATTTTTTTTAATAACTGTGTGACGTTACTACTATAAAAATAAAGCATCAAATGTCATCTACCTAACTTCAGTTATAGACTATACTCGTAGAGTTTTTTTTACCCCGAACGTCCGTTTTCGTCGCTACACTGAACTCCAGACCAAAAGAAGCCAAAAACAACTGTTAAACAAGGCCTTCTTTTTACTTTGCTCAGGGGAAGTGCTGTTTTTAAACGATAATTAGTCTTCCGATTTTAGTACACAAATATGACATGTTATTAATATTTTTTCATTTACAAGTATTTCATTATAATATGACACTTCTTGAGTTGATTTGATTTTATGAATATTGAGGGACTTATGTAATTTTTTATAGTACCTCGGCTTTAAATTTTATCAGACGTGGGTTAAAATCTCGATGATGCATCAAATTATTTATTATTTCGGGAAAATATGGTGTAGGAGCATGCGCGTATTTAATAATGATAATACTAGTGAAATTTTTGTGGCTCCTTTCGCTAAGCCGATGACACACTATAACAAAATATAATCTTAAATTTTGTTACTTTTTGCTTTTGTCCTTGTGCTTATTTTGTACAATAAAGAATTAACGTCAAAAGTTAACATATCTAGCAGAAACGCTTGCAAGATCTCTGTATCGTTCGTTTGCAATGCAATTAGCCGCGTACTGACTGAGCGAGCAGCCTCAGGCATTTGCCTTAGGGCCTAAGGCCTGAGGCCTGAGGCTGCTTGCTCAGCCAGTGCGCGGTTAATGAAGAGCGATTCAATCAGTGCCGAGTTGCAGTCTCCTGTCCACAGTTTCTCCTGTCCACGGAGATAAAATGCTTGAGATGCATATTTAGACGGTCTTGATGCAATGTTTTTTATTTATTTTATGGCATCCAACAGAAATTACAAATCTTGATTGGGCACTTTCAAATTAAACTATTGGTGCCGTATGCAGGCTGATTATGCGTCGTGACTTTTTGTGTGAAAAATTATAAGTGCTTTGAGCAGTCAGGCACCACTAGTTTAATTTGGAAGCGCCCAATACGGTAGCAAATAAATAAATAATGCTAGCAATTCACAGTTGGATTGTGTAAGAGATGATAATGATTTGAAAGGAGTGAATGCACAGTTGACGAACGGGAATGAGTGGAGGAAACGATCCTATTTAGTGGTGACCGCATTTAGGATAAGGTTAGGAGAATAAATACCACACAGCCTCATCTAACCCCAAAGACAAGCCAAACACAGACAGAGACCAATCTTCAAAATATTTGTCAATGGTCATGACAAATTTCGGAAACATGCTAATGGACTTTTGTTGCTGACTGTACATGTAAGATCAAAAACGACGAAGCACAATGAACAAGATGTTGTTCATTGTGCTTAGTCGTTTTAAATCGAAGTCTATACTTAACGATAATGAGTGTTTTAATTTTATAATTTGAAACCGCAAATGCAACAAAGTACAACCGTAATTATACCGCCCTCATGGGGAGAAATTGTATTTACTTAGATATAATTTTTCTATTTGCCTATCATTATATTAACTAGCTATACATTTGCGTTCAGGCGTGGCGAAGGACGAAGTGGAGTCCAGGGCCGGAGCCCATCGGACAGGAAACTAATACAATTTACTCGACAGTTTACTCTGCATAATCTATGGCGCTTCACAACTTATTTCACCTACAAACAACATTTTAAATTCACTGGTTGTTATACTGGTTCTTGTCGTGTCACTGGTTCTTTTGAAGGAGTGTCGTAAAAGGGTTTCAACGTGAACCTAAGAGACTTCAGAGAGGATCTTTAGTAGGTATACTAAGATAGCTTGATAGTTCTCGTAATTAGAAACAGTTTTTTCAGTATGAACGTCATTTTCCCGTTAAACTTAAAATTCGCATCATCATCATCCACACTTCACACAATGCTAGGCATATAGGTACATAATATGTAAATAAAAGGTAGTAGTAGCTAGTTGATGATGCTAATTTTAAGTTTAACGGGAAAATGACGTTCATACTGAAAAAACTGTTTCTAATTACGAAAATATGATAGGCCTTCCCTAAATTGTGTTATATCCTATCGTTTTTTCCTGACGTCTTGGCTTACCAAATGCCTACCGAAAAACCCTAACAGCGAATGAAAATTGAAATCTTTTGAAATAACAAAGTTTCTCAGCCCCTGAATGAAATAAACAGGAGCTTTACAGTTTTTCAAAACATTATCATGTCATTAGGTCCTATTTGCTGTTTCAATTCATATATTTTGTGTTCAAAATACCTATTTGAATGAAACTAAAGATTGTGGTATTTATCAAAAAAATTTTTTTCAAAAGTGAATCTTAAAGCAGCGCTATAAAATCATGTTTTCGCTGCAAGTCGTATAGCAGTGGCGTACGTATGTAGATCGCCGCCGCGCAGCCAGCCACCAGGCCGCCGGCAGTCGGCACTCATCGCTGTGCAGCCAACACTGCAGCAGTCTCGGGACATCCCAGAGCCCTAAAATTTTTATACTTAAAAACTGTGAATTTTGAATTTCAATCATCCATCTACGGAGGAACTGGTAAGGCTTTTTGGGGTTTCATTTTTGAGCTTTACGATTGTGTACCCGAAAGGGTTTTAAAGTTTATTTAACTAAGTACATGTTTTAGTTCATATTTGGGAAAATATGTAAAAGTATCATTCAGATAAGTTTTGATGATACAGGGTAAATAATCATAGTGGGTATAGGACAACTTAAAATTTGATGTGTATTGAAATAACAGAACTTTTGTTTCAATACGATATCGCGAAAAATTAAAATAAAATATTTCTTACCATCCAAATTCGTGAAAGCTTAGAAGAATGTGGTGAATGACCATGTAGCTTTCTATGGTGAATCATCCTTCATCATCAAAATGAAAGACTTTTAAAGATAATTTTTAGTTTTAATAATAATACCAACGAAATTGAAATTTTTATTTCAAGATTTTTTGTTTTCCAAATTATCTAAGTATATTATGTAGAGAGCTTTTAAGTTAAATTATTAGTTTTGTTAGATGTGCCTGCCTACTCTGCCTTTCGTAGGTACTCTTTGCCCTTTAAATGAATTTATTCTATTTATCGAGCCATTTTTTGGAATATCTTATTAATCGTTGTTACTAAATTCATCACAATGATCCTTAGAGATAAGTGCTCTTTATAATGATCACATTATTTTATAAAATAAAGTAAATAGAAGGTCACTAGGTGGGACAATTCTATTGTACCTACTTAGTTTATAATAATAATATATAATATATGAAAGCATGTTGTTATTTATTTATAAGTAATATAGTAGTTTGGTTTATAGTTATTTGCGAAATTATAATGTTTTTAGTGTGTCAACAATTTTACCAGTTTTAAGTTTGTATATTTTATTTAGGTACACCCATACTGTGTTTTTAGGGTCCCGTACCTTAAAAGGAAAAAACGGAACCCTTATAGGATCACTTTGTTGTCCGTCTGTCTGTCTGTCAAGACCCTTTATCTCGGGAACGCGTGAAGGTATCGAGTTGAAATTAAAACCATATACTCAAGTCTACGGTCCCTTTCAGCTGTAAAAAATCAAACTTCTAAGTTAACGCAAAAAAATATATTTATGCAAAAAACGTGTATTTCGACGCTCATGCAAATCAAAATTCGTAGGGTCTTAGACTACAAGTACGAGGAAAAATCTGGAAACCGTATATTTTTAATTCAATCGCAAAAAACAGAGCCTAGTGCAAGGAATGGGGGTCGAAATTTTGAAGGAAGTTAACCGTGCTATGTAGAGTATCGTATGAAAGGGCTTTATTGGCACAAGGGTAAACAGACTTTTAATTATTTTTAGGATTTATAGTTTTCGATTTATGACGAAAAATGAAAAAAAATATTTTCTCTTCTCATGTACGAGTAACTGATGTAGTAGGAAGTACCCAACAGTTTGCACTGTTATACGTACCTGCTTAGGTTTGAGCGGAACCCTCGGTGGGCGAGCCCGACTCTCACTTGTCCGGTTTTTTTATGTTATTTTTTATTATGTGTATTACGTACAACAATGTAACGTAGAAATAAAAAAAATAGTCGCCGTATGGTACAGCTTTTGTAGAGGTTCTACTGACTGTACTGTACGCTCGCTGTGTAACACGGTACATTACGCCCTGTAACACTGGCCAGTACTTTTATGCGACTCGCAGTGATAACGCTCGTTTAGCATCACCCTTATACGAGTACGACAGGTCATTCAGTAACTGTCGTAACTGAAAATTTTCCGTAAGATTCATGCATGCGTCCTTCAAGTTAGTAGGTATGTCATATAGGTAGATGTCTGACACGGCTGGAGCTTTTACATAATATCAAGGCGCTTATTGAATAATTACATTGACTATTTATGTGTAGGCCTGTGGTTTTATTATCATCATATCCAAAACCAGGCTTCACTCACTGCTCGTTAGGTATACAAATATTGGTAAAAAATAAGCCTGTCTTAGGTTTAAATTCGTGTACTTTGACGTCAAAACCTTTGTACGATTAGCGTTAGCGTCATCAATTATTGGTACAAATACTTTTTGAACGTCGTTTCTCGTAAAGGGGTTTACCAGTTATTGACGCTGACATGCACTACTTCGAAGAGTTTTGTTCCGCTAATATTTTTATTGGATACGCCACAGAACTATATCTAGTTCTGTGGGATACGCACAAATGTTGAAAAAAGTGTTTTCACTCATTTTGATAGAAAACCTTATCACAACATACATAATCCAACATCTGACATAGACAGACATTTATTCACCACTTTGGCACACAATACAATCACTAAGTTAAAAAGATTCAAAATATAATTACGTTTATAAAACTAAAAAGAAAACCGACTTCAATCTTGGACTCGGGCAAGAAACTTAACTATAAGTTTCTTGGACTTAGGACGCGGGTGTATCAGAGCATCAGCCGTCAATTGAGAATAAGCTCACCAAACAGATCGAAATAGAATTCACAGATAGCACCTGCGGCTGAGGGCATTAATTACCAAAACTGCATACATTTCACGACAAGCCTCAACTCAACACTTTCTCACTCACCACGACAAACTCTCGTGCCGAGATGCACGAGAGTTCTGGCATTAGTAAATCGTCAGTTTGACATAAGTAATGCCAGGAACTCACGTACCGCGATACTTGTATTGGCGGAGATATTGGTGAACATACATAAAAAAACACACACAGCCGAACATAGAAAAAGGATGAAATCCTTTTTTTTAAATCGGTTAAAAAAGGAGAAGCTTAAAAATCTGAGAAATGTGATTGTGTGTCACAGCACAGCAGCAAAAAGCAACATCGCCCATCTCACATTCTAAATATTCTAAAGGAAATATTGCACAAACACACAGACAACCACGCGTATCTTTAGTAAAATTCGCCTACGTCGATGTGTATAAAAAGATCGCATATTTTCCGTGATGCAGTTGATATAGAGGGGGAGGGGGCAATTAATTCAGTGTTCCCAGAAAGTGCATTGTGATATGTTTACCTCGAAGGTTGTCGGGAGCTTGACTTGTTTAGTTGTTTATCAATCCCTCGATCGGTGTCACTTCCACTTACATCATACAGCACAGCTAATCATCTCGCTGTTTTGCTATTTGTATCTAATTCTTTGAAACCTTCGACTGTGAAAACTGACTGTGACTGGAAAAGGTGGCGAGTTGATTTCTATGCATTCGAGCCAGATTGGCAAACCATGGCCTTGAGCGCGAGGGGAAGATAAAGGGAGATCATGGCCACAGTGGGACATGACAGGAAAAATATATTATTATTAACGATCTTTCTGGAGATATGTTGCGATTGTCCATCCTTAGTCCCATACTTTTTCGAGCACTGATGGGGCAAAAACTTCACAGAGGTAATCATTAATCTACATTCAAAAGTCATAAACTTGGAAGTGTTTAAGTTATAGGATACATTCTGTGTTTGATCTTTGCATTTATTTCGGTAGGTCTAGTACCAATAAGACAGAAAATGACAAAGAATTTAGTAATGTTTTTTTCTACTTAGTAGGTTATTAATGAGTCATTATTGAATTAATGTTGGTCATGTGACATTCCTCTAACAGCTTAAAAACATATACTCGTAGTTGCAGTCAGCGACGAAAGTCGAATAACATTTTATTTTTCTCTAATCTGAATATTTCTGAAATCCGTAACACCATGCCCAACATTTTTACTAATATTTGAAGATTATGTCTTGGTTCATAATAATTTCTTTAAAAAGTCCAACTGTTAATCGACTATCGTTGCTGACTGTACAAAATACCTACGAGTATAAGTTAGTCATATAGAAAGCTAGTTCATTTTCGCTTTTCTATATGAATAAATTCAAACGATACATTACAAAATTATATTCGTCACTAACAGAGATGATCACTCGCCACGAGACTGTGGGACAGTCAAGTGATTTTATTTTCTCCTAAATACAAAATATACATGAATTTGCAACATTCCCCATATTCGCTAAGCGAATAGGAATACTAAATGATTTAAAAATAACTGACAAAAACAAATAAATGGAACTGTATGTTGTCTTTACGTCCTCTGTAGCTCAGTGGGCGAAAGACCCGCCTGTGACGCTGAAGGATACCTACGCATACTATGCATATATATAAGGTTGTATTGTAAATTGTCAACAGATCTCCACTACCCTGCAGACAGCGCGAGCGGCGGTGGGAAGGCTGCTGCACCCTGTAAGGTCTGCGGAGACAAGGCATCAGGGTATCACTACGGAGTCACCTCATGTGAGGGATGCAAGGTATGTAACTATAAAAGTTTGACACTAGTATAATTTTTCCATCTCACAAAGGCGGGTTGGTCTTGAGTTTGTAGCTTTGTTTCTGTGTGCGTGAGCGATACTGAGTGCTTATTGTGGCGCAGTGGGTGAAAGCCCGCTTGGGACGCAGAAGGTTGCGGGTTCGATCCCCGCCGCGGGATAAATGATTGTATGACTTGCAAATATTTATCTCGGGTCTGGGTGTTTCTATGTATAATATGTATGTATTTACAAACAAAAAAGTATATAAGTAGTATATCAGTTATCTGGTTCCCATAGTACAAGCTTTGCTTAGTATGGGGCTAGATGATGCTGTGTGAAAATGTCCAGCATTATTTATTTATTGATCCATGAAGCGTTCCAGAGCTTACGCAAACAGAAAAAATGTGCATTTGCGTCTACATAGACAATTATTAAGAAGATTAGGGTACCTACCTATAATGATGCTGGAAACAGAATATTATGTATGTTACTATTCTACTGAATATTATGTATGTTACTATTCTACTGAATATTATGTATGTTATTATTCTACTGAATATTATGTATGTTATTATTCTACTGAATATTATGTATGTTATTATCAATTGACAAAACAAAGTTTCATTACCTAAAACAATAATACTGAAATATTGTTTAAAAGCACCTATGTAATTTTATGTAGGTTTAACTTTATTTTACGTATCAAACCGAATTTAATCTAAATATACAGACAGCTAGACAGATTTCAATCGGCCATGCTAACTTGAGTGAAGTGCTGTGAAATTACATAAAACATGAGCACATTATTGAACCTTGGACATATTTACATGTGTGCTTGTCGAATGCGCCCAGTGCCGACACTGTGGGCACCGTGGGCTCGATGCAGCCGGTAACAAGTACTGCAATTAATAAATCAGAAACCCGACTGCAGGTCATTTTTAAAATTTTGCAATACTTAAACTATTAAACCATTTGCATGCATTCATTGCCAATTTGTTATTCAAATCTAAGTTAAAACATATGACTTATACGTACAAATTTTTATAATCTCTTTTTAATTTCCTTCATTTTGATACCCACTCTATATTCGTGTTACTATTTCGCTCATAAGATCCGTCATATTGTTTTATTTTTCAAAAAACCTATCCTATAACACTTGGGTTATTAAAAGTCGAAATCTATCTAGTCGTTTGTAAGATACGAGGGTACAAATAAATTTTACGCATTGCATACATACCTACATGCTTACATACAAGATTCGCGCGAAAAACATAACCCTTCCTTTGACAGTCGGGTAATAAGCGTTGGACTAAAACTTTCCATTCCACGAATTACCATCTTCAAAACAAATGATGTAGGTAAAATATAAAAATACATAAATTTCTTTAATAACTTACTGAAAAACCTTTAAAGCTGCGTACGGACTTCGCGTTCCAATGAACGCATAGCCCGGTTACGCGTACCTAACCTACCCAAGAACGCTAGCTATTACTTGCGGCAACGCGTATTCATTTTGTCATTTTACATCAATCTCGCTAACTCACTCGTGCGAGTCAACCTGGGCACGCGGTCATTAGAACGCGTTGGAACGCGTAGTCCGCATAAGACTTAAGAGTTCTCTTAAATCTATCAATAATACAAACTATACAAACTTGGATTATGCAATTTTTATGAATGGGACACCATACAATATTATGTACTTATTATTTACAGGCGAGGTCAAGTGTCGGCACTTGTCCGACTTAAAAAAATGCCCCGTATATTTTATCAAAGTTTGCAAACAAAAAACTAGATGCACGTTGTAGGCCAAGTGAAAGGGTTCAATTCGTTTGAAATACGAAGTTGACATAACATTACCCTGTGGTTGAAACCTGTAAATAACAAAACTTTTCATCTGTGGGAAATTTTTTAATCACGTGTTTGGAGGGCGACTGCCACGCCACGTGACCATGGGCCTTGTAAAAATACCTCCCATTTGCCAACAGGGTTTCTTCCGTCGAAGCATCCAGAAACAGATTGAGTACCGCTGCCTCCGCGACGGCAAGTGCCTAGTGATCCGGCTCAACAGGAACCGCTGCCAATTTTGCCGATTTAAAAAGTGCATAGCCGTTGGGATGTCGCGCGACTGTGAGCATTGTTTTTTATTTGTAGTTATGAAATTTTCGAGTACTTAATTTCTTGTGGGTATAGCGGATAGTTTTATAGTATCTTATATAATAGTGTGGACTATCATGTAAATTTATGGATACATAGTCGTAATCTGTTTCTCGTCGGTTTATTTCGCAGTTGTGTGGGTAATATGAATTTGATGAAACTCATTTTGTAGTCGATTTATTTTCATTTGATTGTCGTGCTCGCGCCAGTTCAGCCGCGTGATGAAATGAAGTGCATGAGACCGATCAACTTTGTCTTGATCCGCAAGTTCCTCGCGATTATTATCTCAGTACGCAAATTACTTAATTTAATCTTGATCGTTTGGTACACCATGATGACAGAGTTTCATGTGTACTATGTCTGATGTGAAGTGGGTGTTGTGTCATGGCAAAACAGATCAAATACTTATTAAACCATTCTCGCAAGAAACCATGATTTTCTGTAAGTATTTTGTAATTTTTATGGAAAATATAACTACAGTACCCCGCGGGTATTAGTAAAAAAATATTATTATTATTAGTATTATTATATATTATTAGTATTCATGGAAATTTGTTATGAAATATGAAATATGTTCGTATCCTATGCTGATTTCGGGACATAGCTGGACATAGCCGTCATATAACAAATATTACCGCGGCGAGTGATTAAAAAAAATTGGCACTCACTGAGAGTGCCGGCAGAAGTGAAAATTTGAACGAGATTTCGGTAACGGTTCTAAACTTAAAAAAAATTAAAAAGTATATAAAATGCAAAAGTTACTGTACTACCGGGATTTGAAATTGGGATATATCTCCAAAGAAGATTAATCCCTTAGACCAATAAATTAATAAAATATAAATTCTTTATTTCTACTAATAACTAAGTAACTAATTAATGGAACTATGTAATGAGTCGCGAAATTAAGGTAGGTAGGTATTATAGTATGAGGTTGATGTCTGGATCTCAGCGAGATCTCATATCGTTGTGTTTTGCGATTTTGAGAAGGCGCGGCTCCATATTGCTCATGGCAATATTGCCATTACTTAATTTGCAAGAGTTCAATAGCCATTTTCGTATTGTGAGATTGGTTGAGCTCTAAAGGGATGACAATATTGACAATTTTGATTGCAAGTCATGTATGTAGTAAACCGGTGTCGTAAGCGTCACAGTCACGTGACTCTTTCGACGCGCAATCAAAGTTTTTTTCCTCATCTCAAAACTGCTAACGCTAACGCGCCTAAAGAAGTTTTCACTTCAAAAAAATACATGTCACGACGACATAGCCGCGGTTCTTTTGAAACGGCTCCTTAGCACCGGCCGCGCTCTTGTAATCTGGCTCAAATTCCAGCCGTGAGGTATGGCCGTGTGCCGAAGCGATCCCGGGAGTCACTTAACGACAATATGGCTGAAGTGCCCAGGAACCCGTCACCGCCAAGTGCGCGTCGTGCCGCGGTGGAAGCATGCCTGCCGCCGCCACCACCACCCGGCCTGCCGCTGCCGCTGCCGACGCAACGGGAGCTGGAGTCCGATGCGCTGAGACACAGCATGGCTAGAGACCTGGCAAAGCTGCTCGGCCGTGCTCACGATACCACCACCAGCTTCCATGAGACGCTGCGTACGCATACGCGCGGCTTGCTCGTTCATCTCCGTGAACCTGATCATGAAGGTAACTTGACAATCTTTATGAATAAAATAAATAAATTACCTTCTTTCTGTTCCGTGCTGTATGGGCTGGATGATTGCGTAAGGGTAGGTTTCGATCCCGCCGTGGGATAAATGTTTACTGCTTATATATTTTTCATATTAGGAACATCTAGAATCATCTCCATAAAAAGTCGGGAATTATCTCACATGAAAAAGTTGCCCATAGTTTTTATCGACGAAAAAATCTTATCCCATCGTACTTTCAATCCTAAACTGAAATGTTCTTAAAACTTCCTAATCTGTCAGAGATGTGGGGCGGCGAGGAAGGCGCCAGCTCGACCACGGACCGCGCCACGGACGCCCGCTGCCTGCTTTGGAACGCCGCGGCGGTGCGGGTGACACCCGGTGTGCAGCACCTGGTGGAGTTCGCCAAGCGTCTGCCCGGGTTCTACAGCCTCCCGCAGGATGACCAGCTTATCCTTATCAAGGTAGGCATGAATCCAGGCAAGTAAAGGAAAATGTTAACTAAAGGTTTTCAAATGCATCCCAAAAATTGCACCCCACTATCGCGATGCTTGTTGTGGGAGTAGGTAGGTAAATACTAGGCAGGGGTTACGGGACTCAAGGCCTTCAAACCGTCAAAACTTTATTATTTTCCTTCTCTTTCGTCTAGTAAAGCCTAGGACCCCTAAGCCCTCAGCTGACTAGGTAGGAGGAATTCTCTCAGCGGTGGCCCATTCAAAAACAAACCTTCAGCTTAGTCAACCCCCAAACAAAATCCTGAATCTACTCCTGTATCGATGTAACGTTCATGTCGTTTCCAGCTCGGGTTTTTCGAGGTGTACATCACGCGCGCCCACCGCGCCTCCTCGCCCGACTATCTGGTGCTGGATGACGGTTCTATCGTTACCCAGGCCGATCTCGGCCTCATTTACAATGTAAGTATAACATTATTTTACCGTTTTGTAGTTGCAGTTTATAGGTTGTAGTTCGCAAAATTGAAATATGAGTTTATATTCATCTGGCTAGCTTTCCAACCACGTTTGGTTTTAGTTATACCCCAGTTAATAGGTAGGTAGGTACCTACAAAAGCAAGCATCAAAAATACATCTCATTTATGTTCAAATGAAATTCTGAAGCATTAGGTTTATTATAATACCACTTCCTCCACTGACCTGAAGCTCCATCTCAAAGCATAGAGCACGGAAGAGCGGACGGACAATGCTATTGTGCTCACAATACCGGAGGTGTGGAGAATGTAGATAGGACAGAACATTCGATTGAATTCACTGGAATGGACCGAGAATTGTTATGGAGAATTTCGCTTTTGAGTGTATTATGTAAGCTTCGATTATGGGTTATAATGTTTTGCTAACTAAGTTAGAGAACGGTGGGTAATTTGTAGGTACTGATGCTAGTACGATTCCTTTCTGTTGCTGTGTTCATCTTAATCAGTTTGAAATATTGGCTCGGTTTATAAGCGCAAAAGCTTTTTTCCTTTACAAATATTGCTGGATATTCTTGGCGATTTTCTAGGTGAGCGACCAGTGGGTAATATGATTGACCTAATTAGATCATCGACAGGAAACGACATTATTGGACGTCAATACTTATCGTTTTTCTACTAGCTTCGCTGAAGATAAAACTTTTATTTTTTTAACTTTGCAACTGGATTTAGCTACCTATAGGTATATGAGTACCTAATGGGTATTCTGTAAAGATCGCTAGTTTAGGAGCAGGATTTTACTTGTTTTAGTGGATGTTTGAATTATTATTTTATTTATTTATAAACTCAACTAATCTTTCTTATCGGAGAAAGCTTAAAAAGACCCAGTGATGTTCCAATGCTGCTGACCGAATAGCTGTATGTACTATTTAACGATGTTTTTATCCTTTGTTGTTTTATTGTAATATTAGAGTATTAATATTTCTTTTATTATGAAAACCCAAAGAAGTATTAAGTTACTTACCAGAGGTTCATAGGAGAATGTTTGTTGCAGCCGACGTTCGCAGCTGACATTCTGCAGTACATGTGGTCGCTGTGGCAGCTGCAGTTGCACGACGAGGAGGTGGGGGCTCTGACGGGGCTCCTGCTCGCGTCTCCGGATCGGGCCGCCTTGACCGCAGCGGGGGAGGTCGCGGCTATGCATCGTGCGTTGGGAGACGCTCTCCGCGAAGCTGTCATGTGCCGCGCGATGACTCCAGCACAAGGAGAGGCAAGGCTCGAGACGCTAGTGGCGATGGCCGGCGAAGCCCGAGCTCTTGGCGCACGGCACCCACACGCACTCCTCTGGTGCCGCAACAACTGGCCACGCCTCACACTCCCGGCTCTCTTCGCCGAAATATTCGATATCCCCAAATCCGAGGAGGAAGCCAACGAAGCAGAGGCGCTGCTCGCCCCCGGCGCTCTCGACAACTACGAGCCGATCTAGACCTACGTAGATTTCAATGTTCACTAGTTTTTCCGGTTTTTTGTTTAGGTTTATAAAGCTTTTTCATGGGAGCTGCGCAAATATTAACTCCGAAGATCTCCGCTGGGCAAAGGCTACCAATGGTCACCTCGGTACAGCGCAAAGCTCAAAATTATATGACACAGTTGCTATACCTATTTTGTATAAGTAATAGTTTTGACTGCACGGTCTTTTTATTTGACCACAGGCTAATTCAATGCATGAGCCGCACTGACTAGCCAAATGTAAACACTATTTTTATGTTTTGTGTGAATTTAAGCAGAAATTCACGGCACACGGACATCTCCACTTGTATTAGGTCGAGACCTGACTGGATGGTCCCGAAGCTAAGTCGGGTATCATGACACTGTTATAGGAATCAGAGTCCAGTACCTTACAGTGTTTTTTATTTTTATAGTGTTGTCCACTGGTTGGTTTTGGTAATTAGGAATAATTGGGTTATTGCGTTAGGTATTTATTTTCATAATGGTTATATTTCTGTGAGATTGTTTCTTATTTCTGATATTTTTCTTAACTGTTTTTGCTTCTCTATGACTTATGTTTAGTGTCTCTATAAGCCTAGAACACATTTCAAATTGAAGACATTTGACCCATCATGATAGTCTGATCAGAATAGTTTGTAAGTAATTAATTTAAATTGTTTACATACCTACATCTTACTTAGTTGCTTGATATGTTTTATATTTTCCTAGATTAAGTTCAAAGTTAAGTTTATATTAAGTTATCTCTGGCTCAGGGTTATTTTTGGACTACAATAAGCAAATTCCTGACAAATCGTGATTTATTTGCATTTAGTTTAATTAGGTATTATTTGTTTAGTGACAAGTGTTTAGTTTAGACACTTAACCGACAGATGTAGATGTTTGAGGAAAGTTTATATTGGAACTTATTTAACCAAGTATTAGTAGCTGTTTCTCCTCTGCTAATAAAAAATATCTCTTTCGTATATTACCTTGTAGTAGTTTAGTGTGTAGTCGAACATTGCATGATATTAAATAAAATCATATTAAAAAGTAAATCAGTATTTTATTTCAAGGTGACAATTTTATAAATAATCATATTTAAATTCCAGTCTAGCAGTTAGTTGAGAAAGCAATTTCAAAGTATCAATTAATTTGGGGAGAAAAGTTTTAAAAATAAAACATAATTAAATTTCAAATCGCTTTAATGCTTATTCATATTGCCACTTCTTAATCACATGGAAGAAACAAAGTATTAAACAAAATACTTTTGAAACTTATAGATAAAGAATAAAATTAAATAATTAATATTTTTATTATTATTTTGAATAACAATAACAAAGCAAATAGCTAAGATTTAGTCAAACCGAATCCGATAGCGACTTCTGCGTAGACTTATCAAATACATAATTTACTTATTATATATATTTTTAAAGTTTTTGAATCTTAAGCCCTCTTAGTACAACGTACGTTAGTAGTAAGTACTTGAAAGTGAACCGGGAAAACGAAAATTAAGTAGGATAGGTTGAACGTGAGTATGGAATAGGTTTTAGAATAAATAAATCATTATCATCCGTCTCACGATGGCGGGTTGGCCATCATTGATTTGTTTCTGAACGTAAGCGAAACCAACTGCTCATTCGACCATGGAGCGTTTCCGAGCTCACGCACACAAAGACAACGTGCATGTGCACACTAGCTAGGGTACACTGTTGTCTCTGACAGAGTTACTTTGACATAAAATAAAAAAATGCCTAGTGACAACTTTTTGTATCTTTCATAAAACAAAATTGAAATAGTTTAAAGAACATAATAGTTTTAAGCACTTCACGCTGTATAAAAGGGTGATAGGTTTAGTGTAAAGTAAAAGTAGAAGTCGCATTCGGCGCCGCCTGCTAATCATTTCAAACACTCGACACAATTGAATTATAACTACTTTCAACATAAGAAAACGAAATTTACAATGCAGTGAGCATAACCTAAGAGGCAGGGTCGTGGACAGCAGTGGTTATATTCAATACAGATATTGAAAGAGTCTAAGTTAGCCGATTAGACAACAAAAACTAATTAGATAGTCTTATCTAATTATTTTTATATCAGTGAACCGGCGAATCTATAATCCATAGCTTTGATCTGTTTCGTAAGCTGTAAGGAAGTTCGTAAGTGTATTCTACGGGTACCTTAAACTTACAAAAGCAGCATGTATGAACATGCTAATATGGAATCTGCACTCACGTAAATTCCTATTCCG
This sequence comes from Epirrhoe tristata, assembly GCA_951394285.1. Classification (NCBI taxonomy): domain Eukaryota; kingdom Metazoa; phylum Arthropoda; class Insecta; order Lepidoptera; family Geometridae; genus Epirrhoe; species Epirrhoe tristata. Next base: position 16,969,769 of record OX596136.1, on the reverse strand, counting down.
TTTTTTGGATCTGGAATAGAATCTTAGTATTTTAATAATGGAACATTATAGATGAAATAATAGTAGGAATTGAAAAATAGTATTTCCCGAGATGGCAAATTCCTAGTTGAAGGAGCCCGCATTTACACATTGCCGGATGTGTCCGTTCTTAGAAGTCTGACAAAGAAATCTGACAATTCAACTAAAACTTGAAAACTATTCGGAACCGACAGTAATAGTTCCACGCAGCGCGCGCCGCGCCACTCACCACTAAAGAAAATCAAAATAATTTAACTAAATTGTTTTAGTACCTAGAACTCTACACCATAACATAACAATACATTAAATAAAACGCTAAGATGAAAATTATACAACACAGAACTTAAAGTAGTGCGAGCACAAGGCGCGGCGTGCCATGTACTCACTAACGTTACCTATAGAGAATTTATCAGTTTGTACATGTCGTTACGTAATGACAATTAAGTGTGTACCATAAAATAGTGCAAAAATATTATTTTTAACATTTAAAAATATTACAGTGATAGTTATTCAGATATTCGTCGTGTTACGTAGAGATACGTATGCAGCATCCTATACTTCAAAAATACATTTATTTATTCTGAAAGGCATCATCGGCGCCGGCAGGGGCGCTCTGCGAATGCATACAGACACTCTTGTACTTAAACTATCGGCAAGATATTCGCTGAAACAGACCGACACTAGCTGAACCATTTGTTGTCGTATCTTTAGGATACGTATGACACGTCCGGCAGGTGCCGAGCCGTCTGAGGAACTGAAGCAATGAACGTCAATGCCAAATACAGCAAAAACTTACAATTTTGAGATCTTACATATAAATCATTGTAAATACAATATTATTTTCATAGAGATATGATGTAGTAAAATAATGAGAAAAGCACAGATGACGGCTGGTATTTACCGCGAGTGAAGTCAGGCATCTTTAATAAACATTACACGGAGCTCACTCGGTGCAGCTAGCATTTGGCACCACGATGCGTAAACAAATGTACTCGCCCCCTAAGCCGACATAATAAACTTTATTTACATGCTCATAAGATTTTATACGGGCTTAATGTTTTTGTTCCTGCTAGGATTTAAATAAATATACGAAGCCATTGATAACATAATTTTGGACGGAATACTTTTGTAATGTATTTTATATTCGGTGTGGTATAAGAACGGTTGTATTGCTGATAAATATTGACAAATAAATAGTTATCTGATAAAGCTATATAAACAAATAAAGTTTTCGACAAAATGAAATATTGCACAGTTTTATATACTTTGTATACATAATACTGCTTTGCTATAGCATCTGGGTAAATATTTGACACGCATTTAATTCATATAATTATTTGGACTGGAACAGCGAGGGGACGAGCACTCAAAACGAAAACTACAATATAATGCGATCCTAGAGCAATGGTGGAGTTCTACTGACTACCTATAAATGCAGCTAACATAACTACTTTCATATTTAAACAGGATATAGAAAGATAACTTTACGCTCTAGACTTCTGAATTTCAAAAAAAAGACATTATATTCATGGAATTTGGGGTGTAAGTGTAGTGGTAGGGTGTGTTTCTTTTTATTCAATGACATAATAAGTTCTGATTTTAATAAGAGTAGAATGTTCTCCTAAGTATTTAAAAAACAACAACGGTATACATTCTTCTAAAATATATTTTTTATTAACCTGGGATGAGTCTACGTCAGTTATCTTTTAACATCATACATGTGTATCTAACTAATTCATACATTACATAGTCCAACATAAGTTATCAATTTTATTTAGGAAATCAGTTTTATATTCGAAAGCCTTTTAGAATATAAAACTGTGCTTAACTACTCCTGGGTAAGCTAGAAAAATACTACTGTTAGGAGCACTAAGAAATTCAGAAATATTTGTTAGGTTGAAAGAATTTAACATTTACGAAACTCATTCTCATATAATACTGCGTTGATTTCGACAGAATTAAACAAGTTAGTTTACAAAGATCATAGTTTAATAGACATATTATGCAAGCCTAAACAACATTTACACACTTTTAATCCAAATTCGTTCAATTCATTTTGTGATTCGTTAAACCTCAGTCGCACATTCGACGCGAACAAAGTACGACGTTATCACGAATACTTATGTAAAGCTCTTCCATACGAAATAAAACAATCGTACAATATACAATGTTTTGCGCAAACATGTCGAACTGTAGGGATGAAATAATGATCTTATTGTCCAGAGAGTTTGCAAACAGACTGATGATTACAGCCGTCTCGAATAACAGTTATACGCATATTCAATATATTACAGCGTTCAAAACTTTATTACCTTTAAGATGAATTAATGAGAGAGAGACCATTTAAACTTTTAGGCCTTTATTAATAAACGTGGTCTAAATTTACGCCAGTTTTAAACTCCAAAAATTGTATGGTTACTCCTAAGTTACACCCGGCGTAACTTTACACCACGTTTATAAATAAGGTCCTTGATAAATAAAGACATGGGCCTTTTGCCATTTCATCTTGTATTTGAATCGAGTATAGACTAGACATATCCGCTTGCAATCCCGATGTTGGAACTCTTGGCAACAGAGACGAGTGTACACAAAGTAGATTTGAGATTTTTCGTAAAACAAGCAATAGGATTTTATTTTCTTAATCACACAAAGGCTATAACTTAATAATGAATTTACTTACACGTAAGAAAAAAAAACATTATTAATAACTGAACCATTTTAATTTTATCTGTACATTTGAAGATAGTATAGAAGTTAGTTTGTGGTGTGTTCTTTTTTGTGATCGCCTATTCCTATTATTGAATCAAGATATATTGGTGATCGAAGCAATAAATTAATTTAAAAAATAATGTTTTACAATTCTAAGCATTTCGTTATGATTTCTCTCAATCAAACCGTACATCTCTTTAAATCCAATCTTTGGTGTACACCAGGCCCGCCGTGGCATACCGGGAACTGCATTCAGTAAAACTATGCAAGGTCACCGTTTAAATATTTAGGACGTGCACAACAAATATACCCCGATTTCATTCAAATCTATAGCTATCATATCGCTGTAAATTGCCGTATTTTAAGCCAAGATAGCACAGCGGTACAATGACACGAATTTCGAGGATGATCATGATGAGGACGTGGTGTGACAAAAAAAATGATAGAGTTCTGCAAACGATCATAGGCATGAGAATCAATTTTTTTAGCACTGAAAGTGAGCTTTGAGTTTTCCTACTTTTTTCATACTGGCTGAAAGTGGCTACGGATGGTCACGTTAGTATTGTTTTATGTGTCATGATAGCTAGATAGCGAATGATCAAATGTTACAAAAATACACGAGGTTTGGCTCTGCAGCTAGTTCTTCCTTATTATAAAACGAATACTTAGGATAGTCCATGCTAAATCTAAATCAAAACGATCGGTCAAAATATTAGTTTGACACTTAGCTTTTGATCATAAAAACTTCCGATAAGTTTCTTTTTGTAGTCTAGTTTTAATCTGACTTTAACCAGAACTGTTTGAAGTCTTCGATTTATAATAAATCCAGTTGTTTTTACCAAAAACGTTACCACCAAGAAGAATTTTATAATCCATTACAATTACTACTCGCAGTGATTGATTAAACTCGTAGTTAATTTGTTACAAACGAGCCTTAAATTATCTCGAGATGGCAGAAGCAAGTTCAAACGTAACATGCGTTTCGCAATAAACTTGTAACAACTGAACGAATACTGTATCAAGTGTTACTCACCACCAGCGCGCAGGTAACACGCCTCAGTTTCAAACATAAATGTTGACAGCACCTTCATGTTTAAAGGAAAAAAGGTTTCGTACGAACATGATAGTACAGCAAGTCTGTATGAGTGACAATGCTATGTGATGGTGTAGTACCGAGGGTCGTTGACCCCTCTATCACTTCTTGGTCGGCGTGCCGCGCTGCGTGAGCCCTTCAAACCGCTTGAAGGTGTAGTTGATGAAAACCCAGTCTTTGTACGCAACTTCGCCGTCTTGCGTAATCGGCGCTGCAGCTGTAATAAAAATATATTTAATCAGACAATATGTAAGAAAAAAAACGATAATGTTCTAGTAAGTTCGTATGAGTCAGTGGTCAACTCCGTTTAGCCGTGACCGACAATTAAACGTGCCCTCCGAAGCACGTAAGTGGTCAGTTGAAAATGCCACTCGCGTTCACCCATCCACTTTCAGACCGTTTCAAACAGTGCTTGACTTCGACGATCTATCAAGACCGACAAAGCAAGCGGCACCACGAGCGCTTCTTCAATTCAACCCAGGTAATACTCACGGATCTCGAGCTTGACTTCGGGGAAGTCGTCGAAGTTGGAAGTATCGTCTATAGAGCGCACATCGACGCAGATGGCGGCGGGACGCTCGCGCACGTGACTCCAATCCACGCCGCGGAAGAATTGCACCGATTTCACGTCGTCTATACCACGCTGCGAGCCGAGTCTGCACCAAATAGTTTGTTATTCATATTGAGAGTAAGGTTCCTTCTAGGTAATGCTTCATTTTGGGCCTCACGGTTGCTTAACATCAGTCAGAGTGAGGTCATAATGCTAACCTATTTAATTAAGAAAGGTGACAAATAGATGGCTGTTTTTGAAATTATGTTATTCCACAGCTGGGCAAAGGTTTCCCCGTTACATTTAGTTTCTAAAGGCCCCTAATACAAAGAATATGTTGGTGTCAGAACTATACTGGGTTATTTAACTGACTTTTTTGTGGTGTCACTAGTTTTTATGATCTGGTGTGATAGGTGCGCCGCAAAGAAACTCTTTTCGTGCTCTGTATGAACTGTTTATAAATGATTAAGTTACCTGCGGTCTGGTTCTGAGCAGAAGCGTAAGATGGTGTCCCTTGCGTCTTCACTGATAGGTATCTCTGGAGGAAAGGTCAGCGACTCACGCCAGGACATCACTTTACGGTAGGTTTCTTGCGGCGACTCCGAACAGAACGGAGGGTAGCCAATCAGCATTTCGTACCTGTAAGATGGATTTTATGAGGAACTTTCGAGAGCCCTTCCATGTAAACTGGGTACAGTCTCACATTTGGAGCTAGTTAATAAAATAATATCAGTGCCTCAGAAAACTATTTGAATTAGACTACTGACATGAACAAGATACACGCATCAGCTTTAAGAGTTGCCTGTGTATTCTATTCCTACTATCGTATACCATCCCATAGTTCGGCAAGGACTTCCCCCATTTTCGCATAATAATAATGCTGGACATTTCACACAGCGTCATCTAACCCCAAACGAAGCAGAGCTTGTACTATGTATACTTGTTTATGCAACGATTCAATTCAATACAAATAATGTTCATTTTGAGATTTATGAGTTTCTATGTAGATCTTATTGAATCTTACCAAAATGGTGGGAATCAAAACGGTAAGTATAGTTTTTATAAAAACTTTCTAAACTTCTCTCACATGAGAAAATCATTTAATTATTATTCCACAAAAAAAAATACGCGTGCGCCTAGTGCTCTCTTACACATAGTAGATAGACCAAGCTAAGTCAATATTTATTTCGCTATACATGCAAATAAAAAGGCCTTTGCCACAAGTTGCTGTTTCGAATTTGATTACACCTTTGATCGTTTATGGTCTGTATTTTCATAAGTGTAAATAAACTGATGTTTTTCTATAAAATTCTGAATAACATCTCAAACAGATCAAACAGGGTATCAAATAAAGTAGTGAGTAGTATTCTGGCACAATTTTTTTAATTCGCTCTCAGTGCTATGCCATACACAGGTACTTACTAGAACAAACGTTTATTCGGAACATACAATTATCGCAAGTGCATATAAGAAATACACTGGCTTAGGATTAGAGGTAATGATTTTGATAAATAAAGAGCGTTAGCATTTCATCATCGTAAGTCAGGACATAGTATTACAGGACATTTCAAACAGCGCCTTTTAGCCCCTAGCTTTAGTTATGGTGCCAGTATGGTTCACTAGTTACTATTGGTTTTCAAATAATGTTTTCATAACCATCTCAATTGTTTTTATATGAAATATAATGCTAGATATTTCGCACAGCATCATCTAGCTTCTTCGTAAGCAGAGCTTGTGTTATGGTTACCGCATGACTGATAACTCGTTACACTTTTTTGACCATACATACAAACGCCTGTCGGTTATTAAGTCGTTAAGCCATGACGGAGGCTTTTAGCCATCTCAATAACTCTCATCACCAAAGTTGACCAATTCTTACGAACTTACTTTTATAGAAAACACCAAAAGCAGAGAAATATATCTGCAGATCATACACTTTTGTCGAGCAGCGGGAATCGAACCCGTAACCTTTTGCGTCACTCCGCCACAGAGGTCTTCATTGTGCTCTTTAGTATACATCCAGAAAGACTGTTGTCCGAAATGACTGATAGTTCTTAAATCTTTCTTCAGAATGTTGCAAATAAAAAAGTACAATTCAAATAAGTCGCTTAAGCGCTATTTTGAGCATAATGGCGTCAGTGACGTCACCGTTACGTAAACAATCTTTCAAGCAATTCGCAACCAGACAACAACACAGACATGAGAGATAAAGAAGACGGTACTTATTGTTTTCAGCATCATTACTGTTTATTTACCCAACGCGCGGTACACATTCTCTCAGATCTTTTTTAATTTCTTTGAAGATGTCTAAGAATTGTATGTCCAAATATATATTACCTACGTTTCGATTATGTAATAAATAATGTATCGAAAATAACTAAGCTTGGCTCTTGTCGCTACAATTTTGTAATCTATAACGGTCTCCTTTACTTGTTTATATGACATCATAGGGACCATCTTTTTGATCTAAGGCCTACAAACTCCATCACCAGAATTGGCCACAAACTCATACGAACTTCTATCTCTCTGATCTCCTCTTTCTTCATCTTTCTTCAAATTTTTATATAAGTCAATAAATAAGATAATTTTATTGCTATGCTAAAATATCACGCTATGTCACGATGCGCTTAGAGATGAAATCGTTCTCTTTCCCTAGCAGAGGAAAAGTGCAGATTAATTAAACATCATTTTACGACGTTAGCATCCACGGTTGAGACGGTTGATATATACTCAACCGTCTTTACGTCACTCTATCCAGTCCCATACTCATCAAGTGGTTCCAAAAGTCTACTAATGCAAGGCCAGGATTCGAACCCAAGCCCTTTGGATTGGAAGTTACCTCACCAACACAGCTTTTTATAATAAATCTAACTATAAGACCAATGATGTTCGGAATACCAGTGCCCAGTGGTAAGATTTGTCATTACAATTTGTGGTATACGTGATGCGTGAAGAGAGTTGGAGACACATGCACATTTGGCTCATGCCCACATTTTGTAAGTCCATACGTGACAGGTTGCAAACCGATTCTAATCGCAGTGCCAAAAGAAAGTCATCACGGCCAGGATAGCGCTAAATATTATAATATATATATTTACAGAAACTAAGCTACTACATATTTACATATATTTACAAAATACAACAGGATTAGTCAAGCTATCTAAGGATCGTTAGAAACGATCTATAGATAGATGGTTATTATACATATATATATTATATATATATTATATTAGGTGATGCTGTGTGAAAAGTCCAGTATTATTTATTATTTATTTTATTTGTTATATATATTTTTGTCTTTGTTTTTTGTGTTTGTTTTTGTGTTGTTACTTATTTGATTTTTTTAATTTTTGACCCAATTGAAGCTACAACTACTATCAGACACAGACAGTACAGATTTATTTTATAAAATTCGCATTTCGCATAGCAACAAGAGCAAGGCACATCGTTTCTAAAGTTACATTTCATTCTTGTCATAACATAAGCTAGACGGCGTATAATAACTAAAATAAGCAAGAGCATTCAATCGCAAAGCTAGGTAAAAGGACACAGCCAGTAAGCTGTTAGCACAGTAGTCTGGTATAGCACATATTATTATGCTACTCTTCGTTAGCCTTTCAAAAATACTTCACTTTCCCTGAAAAGTGACGTAACACCGCGGAGCTCAGATAAGTGCAGAAAATAATATCAAAATATAAAAAAAAGGTGCATTACTGTTGTTCTACCTCACGAAGGCGGGTCTTCATTGTGTTTGTAGCACATTCAGGTTGTTTCTGTGTGTGTCGGAACGCTCGATGGAATGAGCGCTCAGTATCGCTGCTACATAGAAACACATCTACACACACAAGACCAACCCGCGTTTGTGAGATAGAACTAGGATAGTAGTCAAAGTAGGTTAAGTCAAGTTACAGGATGATGAAAGGCTACTTACATGATGACACCAAGACTCCACCAATCAGCCTGAGGCCCGTACCCCGTTTGTAGGAAGACTTCAGGCGCGATATAATCTGGAGTGCCGACAGTGGAATATGCGAGCGCGCGCCTGTTCCGTTTCCAAGACTCCGCGCGCCGCTTCGAATCCATCGCCGACGAGGACGTGGAGACTGAAAGGTTGTATAAAACTTCACACTTTACTGATTAGGCTGCTCTTTGGTACAAACATTGTTATAGATAAGGGTTATTTTGGAAGAATATCGGGAGGGACCATTGATATGGGCCGAAGTCAACACACAGAGGCCTTTTTGGTCTTATGTGATGTGAGTGTTTTCGAGTCATGTTGGCCTTTATCGACTTTCAATCCGAAGGTGGCGAGTTCAAATTCCAGCGTCCATGAATTCTACGTTTCAATATACGCATGAACACGATCTGTTAACGGTGAAGGAAAACACCGTGAGGATATCAGCCGTTCTATATGTCACGGACGGATCTGGGTGTTTTCTCAATGTATTCATAAAATAATGGTTTCTATTTCATAAGCTTTTATTTTGAAGCTAGAGGATGTTGTGTGAAAAGTTCAGCATTATTTATTATTAAAATACAGATGTTAAATGCATTCCAAAAATCCCACCCATGCGGGATTTGAACCCACGACCTCGCCGATCCGTGGCGCCGCTCTTCCAATAGAGCTAATGAGCAATCGACTTTGAAATTGTATGGGAGTAAACACATAAACAGCTTTCCGTTGTGATGTAGTTCATGTAGTGTATTATGTAATATATACTATATATTTAATATAAAAAACACTATAAAAACATAGTTTAACTCTCTTCAACAGAAGGCTGCGCCAATTATACGATGGTTATGAATGAAAATAGCGTACTAACTAAAATCTGAGGGCGTGGCGCGGGACAAGTCTCGATAGAAGTCGGTGCGGTGACTCTTCTTGAGGCCGGTGCAGAGGCCGAAGTCGCTCAGCTTGATGTGACCGCGCGCGTCCAACAACAAATTGTCCGGCTTTATATCCCTGCACATAAAAACAGAGGGGTTTATTGAATAATTTTAATTTTATAGTGTAAACCACACTTAGGTATTTCATTGCGAAAATGAAGTCTTATCAAAATGTTCGATTTCGATGGGATTCGAACCCGCGCCGATCAGACGATCTCTCCTCAAGCCGGAGTGCCTTGAACCGCTCGGTCACAGAACCACTAACGTCGCATTCGAAATTTAATATTCGGTTTTAAGAGCCCGATAGAGCCATATACACGGGTTTATTCAACTCTTTATTTCCTGGCTTCTGGCGCTCGTAGTGTAGCTCGCTTAGTTCCTGGTGGACCGTCGAGGTTCAGCAAGGTCTAGCGGTCCATCCACTGATTGACTGGTCAGAACCTTCTATCAGTGGATGGACCGCTAGTGAGATTATCAATTGAACTTCAGTGCTTCAGAGTATTCATTCATTCATTCTTACTTTTTCCTGGCAGTTTTTGAATTGTCAATTATACGTATACGTATAACCCGCCGCTTGATTGTGTAAAAGCGATAAATGTGATTGCTGATCACTCATTGGTTGTTAAATAGCTGAACTAGCTGGTACTAGTGCTTGTGGTGGTACCGATAGTGTCCATCATTCGAACGAATGCTCATAATGATGAGAAAATTTTAATCTTATGAAGAAGGTAATAAGGTTTGATTGTTCTTTAGCTTTCTTTAGTTCTTTAGACTGCAGCAACAAACTGCGATTATCAAAAATTAACTGGCTCGGTAAGAAATGGCACAAAGAATTTAGAGGCTTGTGTATACTTGTTCTCTATGCTACTTCTTACGGTCTCGTTCTAAAGCGCATAATTATGTATTGTATAATACGCACAATCGTTCTTTAGCTCTCTGAAGTAGCTGCGCAGAACCCTTTTTTGATGACGCTCAAATCGTGATAACTTGCTTACTCTACCAAACTTGCGCAATACCAAATTGCTATCTTCAGAGAACGAAAGATCAGTTGTGCTTAGTATAAAATGATACAATAAGAAACAAACCTGTGTATAAACCCGAGTTTATGTATGCTGTCGATGGCGAGCGCAGTCTCCGCCACATAAAACTGTGCGCACTCCTCGCTGAGCGTGTCCTTTTTCATCAGCAAAGTCATCATGTCGCCGCCAGGAAGGAACTCCATTATCAGGTATAGGTTCATGGGGTCCTGGCGAGAAGATTACAAATTCAGTCACATTTAAGAAAAGATTAAGGTACTACTAAACAGGCGTGCTTGTATGAATACATTTCCAAATATTTAATACATTTCCAACCATTTGCGGAATAATTCCTTACGTTCAACTTATTCTAAATATTGCTGATTAATTTTTGGGTTCGTATGAGTTCTAGTGATATAATAGTTGAACCCAGTCTTATCGCTGAATGATCCATCTATATTAGAAAATTATTTTATTATTAGTAGGACTAGCTGTGAGTGTTTCCTGATAGGCCGAGAGCCTCTCAGAAACTTCCTTGGGGAACTTCATTTCATACAAGCACACTTCCCTTTTCTGGGATGAAATAGCTTATGCTCAGTCCCAGACTTTAAATATCTGTGCCAAATTACACGCAAATCCATTCAGTAGTTTCAGCGTGATTGAGTAACAAACATCCTCATCGCATATATAATATTATTAATTATTAATAGGATAAATGTATACCTGGAAGCTGTAGTACATTTTGACAACCCATTGATGGTCTGCTTCCACCAAGATATCGCGCTCAGCCCTCACGTGAGCCACCTGTAACGAAAGATAGAAGTTAAACAAAACGCTACTGTTATGCCGCCACCACACTTCGTTATTCGTTATTTGCTATGCGGCTTTGCTGTATTCGCCCAAATATTTGCTATGTGAGCAACAACAAATTTACTATGCTTTCCACACTTCATGCCGACATGCCAAATATTAATATAATGTTTGTTTGGATTTATTCGCGCTTATTCGTTATGCGTGCGAATAAAGCAAATATAGACGAACGAACCCTCCACACTTCGCCGAATAACGCGCATAGCTAATAACGAAATGTAGTGCCACCATTACAAAGCAAGAGCCACGCTAGCCGAGTGGGATACCTTTACTTTAACCTCGAAGGTTCGGTTCGAATCCAGAACAGATCAATTCTTCGCCTCAACCTCTTCCTCGCTTGTAATTTTCGACATTGATTATATTATAATACTCTAAATGCTTGATTTTAGTCACGGTTTAACATCTTAGAAAGATAGGCTGATTAAGCTGAGAGGATGGTTTAGGTGCTGGGCAAGCCTGTTCCATCTCAAACAATGTCCCAGGCACTACAGCGTCCCGTTAAGTGTATGCATAAGAATTGCCTCCTGACGCTGTATAAATCATCTAATATAGATGTAAAGGCCTAAGTTTTATCATCTTATGACTATCATTCGTCAAAGTAGGAGGAATACTAGTATATCCAGTAGGTATGCGCTGATTTAGTTTATGAAGTAAATAGTTACCTGTTCTTTCTCAAGCATATCTGCCTTTCTGAGTATTTTCATGGCGTACACGTGACCGGTGTCCTTTTTCTGGACGAGACGAACCTCTCCAAACGCACCTCGACCGATAACCTGCAAATATTTAATAACCTTCACACCTTACACATAAATTAAAAAAAACTACTGTAACCCCCCCGCCCCTAGGTAAATAACAGATCTGAGAGTCGGGAATACTTAACTTGTTCTGGGTGACATTTTCGCTAACAATGGTTTTTGGACGAACTCAACGAATCTGTGATCTTTAATTTTATAAATCTGATAATTTGTGAGTATCTTTGTGTTTCAATCACGCCTTTACCAGCGAACCAATTGGGATAAAAAGTAGTAGTATTAAAGTAGCATATAGGTTCAAAATTTTTATACAATGCGAGCGCAGCTGCGAGCGGAAACTAGTTTTGAATATAATACTACATGAGACTGTTTTTTTGTCGTGTTTGTGTTGTTACTACAAAGACTGTTTTACCTTGAGAGGTTCGAAATCCTCGACGCCAAGTCTGGACCGCTTGAGTCTGAGGAACTCCGTCTCTTTCTGTGCATGTTGCTGTCTCTTTTCCTGCTTCTGACCTTCCGTTAAACTGTCATCTTTGAGCGACTCCTCCAACTTCTCCAACCTGAAAGAAAAAATTACAGCTTAGTTGACTTTAAAGTTATTTAATTTTGATTCCACCATTAAGATTGAATACTCGTGTGAATGGCGCAAAAAAAGAATTATTATAGCACTTTGAGAAGGCTGATAGAGCAAATAAGCGGAGAACTGTATACGTTGTGTGACGATATATTTTTTCAAAGTCACAAAATCTGTCATTACTCCGTGGTTAAATCACAAAAAAACATACAATAGTAAACGGATCTAGGCATTCGTGAAGTACAGTAGATTCACCAATTTGTAACCCGCACGACGCAAACGTCTTTTATGGGGGGTTGCCAGCTATTGACGCTGACCGTACCTACAAATGACCTAGGATAATAAATAAATGTTGGTCACCTCTGCTTCCTCTCGAGGTGCTGTGCGATGAGGTTGGTGTAGAAGTTCTCTAACGTGACCTTCGCTTTGGTGGCCTTGTCGAGCGTATGCCCGCTGAAACGAATGTTGTCCGTCCCTGTCATTGCCAGCACCCCTGTAACAATAGAAACAGTATTACAAATGCATACATCCTATCCTACTTTGCTAAAAAAGTTTGTATATTTGGATGTCAGCGCGTCAAACTCACACGCCGCGTAAACGTAGCACATTTTGATTTTCAAACGGTGAAGGAAAACATCGTGAATAAACCGACTAATGTCGTAAAAACTAAAAAAAAAAAACGATGTTTCAAATGCATCTAAGTGCACTTATAGTCCTTTCACCACACTGATTTGAAAGAACTAGTAACACGACATAAAGAATTTTGATAAAACTGGGAATAGATGTACATTACGTACCAATCTTTAGCTCTCTGAAGTAGCTGCGCAGAACCCATTTTTGATGACCCATTTTAGTTTGTTGCATCGTCCTATCTCGCCTACTCGCCCAATCGTTTAGTGCACCTAACTTCAGAGAGCTAAAGATCGGTTGTGCGTACTGTAAGTAGTTTGTGAATTTGTAGGTATAGCAATAAAGGCTTTGTAAACTACACGGGCGAACGGCGGAAGCTAAAATACCAAATAATATTTTTATGTTTGTGTTAGAATCACGTTCAAACGATGAAACTTGGTAGATATGGTTAAAGATTGCAATCAAGATTAGCAAACTTTCATTTATTACAAAAATTGCTCAAATTAACTAAAACGTATGTAAAATAATACGGTAGGTCGAGGAGAAGTATTAATAAAACTAATACATTTTCTACGATTAAAAAATATTTTTAGTATACCCTTGATATTCAATCTATTATTTGTCGTTTGTCGCCTATCGATTGATAGTGACACATTTCTGGTTCCCATAGAACATTAACTCTGGTGAATTAAGTTTACGTAGCCCGATTATTTTCATAAGTCACTGGAGTATGATCAGTGGACAATCTTTTACAAATTAAAAGGCTAAATGTTAAGCAAAGCGCAAAACTCGACAGCGACTCGACCGAATTGAGTGATTATTTTTTGCGGTAATCGCTAGTAAGTTTAAAAACCATAAAAGGTGTTTTTAATTAGCGGTTCAAAAATTAAATTACGTTTACATTCACGACTTAAGTTAACTTAACCGATGCGGGACCGACAAAATTAAATAGGGGTCGCGACACATTTCACTGACAATAACGTCACTACAAAACGTCGAGGTAAATAAGTTATACCTGTGGTATGAAGTCCTGTACATATATAATTTTAGTTCCAAAATATGACTTTTTTTTTCACGATAACCAAGCTAGCATCCCAGCCAAGCCTGGCTCGCTTATGAGAATAAGGTCGAATGTGGCTAAAAAAAATTGTATTTGTATTTAAGTATTTATTTAAAACACTAGCTGCGCTCCCGCGGTGTGACCCGCGGTCCCTCGGGATTTTTTCATTTTTTCGGGATAAAAAGTAGCCTTTGTCCTTCCCTGGGATATAACCTTTAACTATGCCAAATTTCAGCTTAATCTGTTCAGCGGTTTGGGCGTGAAAGCGAAACAAACAGACAGACAGACAAAGTTACTTTCACATTTATAATATTAGTATGGATTACATCTATTATTACAGGTATGACCTACCTAATGCAATAGAGTAACCATAATATTATCCTATTTTATCCTAAATTGCTTACATACTATTTTATTATATTCTAAATCAAATGACACAATATGGATATTCCTATACAATAATAGAAGAACGTTAGATGACAAATGACAATGCATTTATTTATAGAAATAGTGCACTAAAATTCCGACGGCACTTACTGAGCGAAATTACATAAGACTTTATACGACCAACTGTAACGAAGTTCTTATTAAAAGCTGTAACGAAGTTCTTATTGTAGTCTACCGAGGTAGATATACATCTTATCTTGAGAAACACATGTAATATACAGTAAGGTAATAAATGTTATAGCTTAAATATAAAAAGGTCCTTGGAAGTACTACGTTATTTAACACGGAATCCGTGGGCGAGTGCTAGTAAAATATCAAACAATTCAATTGTAAATTGCAATGTGAATAAATACACAATACCTAAACGTTGTAGTGTAGACATTTTCCACATAACACTGATAGATAAATAAGTGCAATGAGAGAATCACTAGTATCAACAACAATAAATCAAACACAAATATTTTCGAATGAACAATAACCAAGTTTCAATTATCGATAGGAACAATAAGACGCGGAGTGATGACCAGCGAACTTCGAGATTGCTGTTTACAATTACAATCATTATTAATAGTATTTAAAATAACAGAAGGAATTGAAGAAAGATTAATTTGCATTGGAACTTTTTTACTCTCAGCATTTCATAATGATTCATCCACAACCTTGTTTAGGATTGGCGCAACACAAAAGTGCCTACTTTTAGTATTTAACCAGCTTGCAAGTCCAACAGCTGCCTCGTATACCTCGGTCCAACTCGGCCTTGAAGGTTCTGCCGAACCCACACACCGTGAAATATTAACTTCGTAACACTCCGTTGCGATGATTTCAAATAATACATAACCAACGATTAGGAAACGCACTTTAAAAGCACGCACTCTAATATAACCATAGAATTTGAAGCATTCGTGGTACAGTTTGAGTACTTCGGAGCTTGCTGCGATTCTGACATCGTCCTGACGAGACTTTGAGATTGGGTTCTACATGTATTTAAAGTAACACATCTTTCGTCCCATTTCCCGAGCAGTTTCTCGGTCCGTATCCACATCCGTGCCGGTGGCATGCAATCGTCACATCATTGTTATATGTCACAAAACTTGATAAGTGCGCAAAATATTAAATCAGACAAAGAAAACTGTTTCGAAATCGTTTCACAAGATTTTGAATCACATTAATAAATATAAATGAACTTGCGATAGCGTGATACTTTGAACCGTGAATTTTACAGAGTTGACGGTAGTTTTGTCTTATCGATTTTCGTTTGTCAATTACCTAAAATACGAAATCGAATAATGCTGTAAACAGCCAGCGGAGTAATCAGCAGCAAAATGTCATGGTTAGCAGTTCAGAGTTGTGCATAATGCACTATAAGATTGCATCTAGGAAGATAACAAATGCTGACGTCTGTATTGCAAGAAATCAATTTCAACTGCGAAGTGCGATAGCAGTTTTAAAAGAGTATCACAACATTCAACGTTGGTGGGAGTTGCTTGCACGTCAAAAATTTAATAAAGAAATAACACTCAAATACGAGTATACCTATGCCTCGTCCCACACTAGGATCCCCCAAGTCGAGATTATCAGAAAACAACGAGTAGGTACTTGTAGTATGAAATATGTCATGTTTTTTTTTCCAGAAATCCTTCCGTTCCAAAGAAGTGTAAATACTAAGGCAAAAACAACTTTACGATACATTTTTACAAAATTCACAAGATTTTTTACAAGATCACGTCCTGTTTTGTATTAATAAATAAAATAAAGACAAAACAAGCAGTTTTACTTGGTAGACAGTGCAAGTTTTACATTCAATGATAGAATTTAGCTCACCGTACTTTGGGAAAACCAACGTCGGGAAAATATAACAATACCTACCTACGTGTTTACACCAACGAGTACACTATAAATCTAGCTTTAGTCATCACACATATTGATTGACAATACAATCATGAAGAGCTAGGATGATAATACTCATCTGAGCGTAATGAAACCTACTATCTTTATAGATCTAAAAGTTTTAGAACTGGATCTTCTCTGTAATATTGATGAGGCAGTCCCCATGAGTGGCGGGTATTCCCCGAATCAATTTCATGGGTTACTTGCTTTACGTGACTTTGACCAATCATTGTGTAACCTTATTATGCATACACATACGTCATGCTACGCTGAAATTAACATCATACTGACGTTAAATGCTGAGTTATACGAGTAATATAATTTGTTATTATACTCGTACTAGATTTGGCAAGGGATGTACTTCGTAACCCTATTGGAAGATAATGGCTTAAGGGTACATGTACATAGTGAAGGAAAACATCGTGATGAAGCCAGTTAGTAGCGATGGCGATAGATCAGGATGCTAGCATACAACTGTTATAAAATAACGTACAGCTAAACCATAATGATAGAAACTGATTACATTCGAGGTGTGAAGAGCCAAAGAAATAAATCGTGAAATTCAGGAAGTAGTGCGAATGGGGGGGCAATTGTATAAACGATATCGAAGAGTATTTTATTGCCTTTGGAATTAGATCATTTTATCTTTCCTTGTATTGTTATGTTCAGGCTTTGTCTCTTTCTTGCTTCAGCTAGGATTATGAAAGAGCAAGCGGTTATGACGTCGTCGTCTACCTAGCAGCCGCAAAATTTATGTGCCTGACACAATTTTATTTTTTCTAAATATCGGTATCGGTCGCATACAGTAAAGGCATAAGAAACATTTCATTTCATTTCAATGGTTAATGTGGCGAGAGTAAACGAGGCATATATCAGGCTGCGGATAATGATGATGAAACTTTACATGTGTTCCATAACGAAAAGTTTTACACTGTAACTCATAATAATAATACGCGAGTTACAATCGTCCGGTACATATAACAATAAGGGCCCAATTCTCACGCTAACAAATGCAAATTCTTAAACTATAAATTACCGGAGCTTGTCCTTTTGAAGTTCGGAAAACACTTTTTGAACTTCTGATACGTTCCCTCGGTCATTACGGCGGTGTTGTAACGCGATAATTAGCGGTGATGCGAGTGTCGCAAGGCGCGGCCCGGCTCGCCCGCGACTGCTGCTCCGCGAGCTGGCCGACGCCACCGCCAGCTCGCAGGTCACTTCACTATCGATTCCACCTCCTGAAGCTAAAATAAGAATAGCCGAGAACAATTCAACTGTATCTCACTAGGTGGCTTCGAATCTCATATTTTTAGACCTCATCGATCGGTCCTCTTGCCCTGTTTCTCTAGTATCACTGTTTTCTTCTTAAGTTTGGGATATGACAACGATCTAAAGTTACACCGTTGAGAAAGGTTTTAAACACACGTCCACGGCACTGCGAGTGTCAGCTGCGAAACAGATCATCTGCACGCCGTTCCGCATTAACCCTTAGAAAGAATAATCATGTTTTGGAAACCAAAAATAGCTGATGATAACAAAATATGAATATGACGTCAGCGATCAGTCAGCACTGATCGAAATTAGCGATTTTAAAGCAATGACATCATGTACGGTACTGTTTACGTGCACGGACAATAAAGCAATATTTTACGAGTTGACGCGTAGCCAGCGCAGGAGCGATTGTCAATGCGCACCGTGCGAGCGATCCCCGGTTATTACTGCATGAGACAAGCAGAGGCCGGGCCTCGGCGCCGCGAGCGGAGGCGGGGCGCAACAACGCGACTGTTGTGCCTCATATCACAACTCCAGCTTCGAGGAAACCCATCTGACATTGCTACATCTCCTGCCCATGTCTAAACACGATTCTACGGTCAACTCACCCACATCTCACTCAGGCCAACAAGTCTAAACCAAGTATAATAAAAAAATGTGAAGGTTTCTCGTCACATGAAGGCTTCCACAAAGTACAATAAAGCACGAGATTCACAAAAACAGAGTTACTGGAGCTTGTCCGTCGTCCAGCCGGCGTGTCAGCGCAGCTCAAACAGAACAGCTGGTATAATTAAAGTGGTCCACTGTAACCCCACTCGAAATAAGCTCTAATAATGATATAATAAATACTCGTAAATATAGAGCTGCAAGTGTGACAGAATAAAAAATACTATCAACCAAACAGAGCGCTTTCGTGCTTCGGAGGGCACGTTATATTGTTAAGCCATGACGGAGGCCTTAAGGCGGCCTAAAAACTCCGTTACCAGAGTTGGCCACTAACACATACGAATATACTTTTTACTTTGTGTAAAAGTGAGTTAGTTGTTCAGATTAGGCTGTGACATGGATAATAATATGACGGTGGCACTGCGGTTTCTGTCCATCGTGACCTTATGCCTGCTGCTTGAATCGTGCCCCAACATGACCGCCAAACTCTGATAGATCTTGTTCTTCTTGTATTAACTATTAATGAACGAGGGCTCACAATTTGAGATGCGGGTTGTGAGCCCTAAGGGTTGAGGGTTTAAAGGTGTGATTAAAAAACGAACCTATTAATATCTATAAAGAAATGTTATAAACGTTTTTAACTTGTACTTGGCCCACTCTTATAAACGAATGCAATGAAAAACACTAGTTATAGATTAGGATACTCCATGGGTTTAAATGTACCTAGATACTTTATTTGGTTTTCGATCTTAAGCAAGAGAATCGGGCACCATTTCTATGTGATGTCTGTAAGATGTAAAGGCAGTAAAGGTCATATTTTATTAATTTGAAGATGAGTTATCAGAAGGGCTCAGCGACCTCGGGCCGCGACGCCTCACCGCGATTACGGTTGTTTACCGAAGGCCTGATTAGCAGACCTGTCGCAATTGCCACAAAGTGCTGCCAGATTATTCTTTTTTCGATAGATTCGGCAACTTTTATGATGGATTAACATCTGTAAAATTATATTTTACAATTGAACCTAAAAATTTCTTATTTATTCAATGTTTTGACGTATTTACACATTGAGTAATGGTAAATATCCGGTAATAGTGTAAGCGCCTTATGAACGTAACGTAAAGTTATTCCTCGGAATAAAATAGGAATAACCAATACATTTTGACAGTTTTCACCCAGGAATAACTTTATACCACGTTTATTAGTAAGGGCCTAAGTGTTCAAAGTGTTGATACGATAACCATCATAGTTTAAAAGTTAAAAGTTACATCGTACTAATGTAATTAGGTCTGAGGATTTGTATGTCTGATATTGTGCGTCCAAAAAATGTGATTATCATATCAATACAAATTTTAGTAGGTAGGTACTTATTTCCGATTTTATTTTTCAATGACACCAACGAAACCGAGCCCTTTTAATTTGTCAACCAAAATGCCGATACATATTTATATTTTTTGAAAACAAAATGAGTCAGAGAACAGTCGGCAACACTCGCCCGTTCACATCATGTTCACACATCGTGACGTCATCGTGCGATATGACGCGACACCAGCAGGGCCCAATTAAACGAGATTGAGTAATCTCAACCAAGTTTTTGTTTTGTTGAATTAAATTACGTTTAGCTAGGTCGCTAGGTCAGTATAGCTTTGTAGGTAGCAGCTTTTTCTATAATCTAAGTTTCATCAAATAAGTAGGTATTCTACACGTTAGCCTTGCAGTGTTACCTGCGGTCTTCGTAAATATTTCTCGGCTTTTCCCATACATTTAAAAATAATATTACTTAAAATGTTTTTTTTACGTGAACATGTTAAAACATCCATTTATCCTCACAAACTTTCACATTTAAAGTCTTGAGCCTGGGTGATTCGGCGAAATAAGAGAAAAGCGTGCTCAAGTTGATTCATGGCTATACAGAACGTCAGTAGGCTGCGGTAGAGTGGCTTTGCCGAGCAACTTAGGCTAAGTTGCTTTGCAAAGCCACTCCATCGCAGCATCGCATTTTAGATAGTAAGTCTTTATCAAGTGAAGACTGGGAAAAAGACAAACTCTTGTCAGTTTTATTTCGAAACTAATCTGTGAATGCAATTTTTTAGGGAATTTCCGGTATGTATAATACCGTAGATAAAAGAAACAGGGTTAAACATGAATTAGTCTTACGAGTTCCTGGCGTTTTAAAAAGCGCATACAGGAATAAAAGCACTAGGTTAGAACTTTATTCTTGTTGCCCTTATCCGACTAAATGGAGTCAGCACAATGTTTCTCTTTTCCATATCCCTCTATCACTCGTCAATTTAGAGCTTACTGCTTTCACACGGTCGATCCATCTTTTCTTAGGCCTACTACTATCGACACAACATTTCAAACTTTAAAATGGTGTAAGTAAATGGTGATATATCTCAAAATCTTTGTTGCTTGACAAGTTCGTATTTTTCCCTTCAAGTGCTACTATTTGATGGTTTACTAATAAGCACTTACCCGGAGGCTGGGGCGCTGGTGCCGGTGTGTCTGGGGCCACCGTAGTGCCCGGGTTGCTTTTCCCCCAAGACACGGCTCACTCTGCATAAAACAAACATAATCTATTCACATTTGAACATACACTACATTCCCAAAGCTTAGCTTAGGGAAAGCTAGACTATCAGCTGTTTCTGTGGCATTCAAGACTTATGAGATTGCTAATCGCTTAGGCCCCATAAAGTTATGTCATTAATAAACAAACAAAAATTATGGTTATTCATAGGTTATGCATGACATAACTTTATGTCAAGTTTATTAGTAAGGTCCTTATTGTGTAGGACTAGCGCCATTGCGATCGAGTAGCAACCACTGGAACTAAAGTTTAATGTGAAACCTAGTTTCAAAGGCCCTTACTAATAAACTTTGTGTAAAGTTATTCCTCGGAATAAACTAAAAATAACCATACATTTTGACAGTTTACACTCAGTAATAACCTTACCCACATTTATTAGTAGGTCCTAAAGTCTTTATTGGCAACATTTTTTCCTCAAATATAAATATAAATTGTACTAATTTATAATAGTTGGTGTTAGAAATAATATGGTATCCATCAGTACATAGTAAATAATATTTTTTTCTTTTATGGAATCTAGAGTAAACAGTAACAGGGCTTAATACTGCATTGAAAACAAAGCATAATTAAATGTAAAGTGATATGTTCCTAGCACAAGCTAGGAAACAAAGTTGAATAAAGAGGTTAACTCTTGTTCAATAAAAAAACCATTCCAACCAACTTCTGTGATAAAATCACAAACAGATTTACATACCAACTGACAACATGTACAGTTGAACAGCATCAATCAGCTTTCATTTACATCATAAAAATAACAATACAGAAGTCAATTAGAATGTATTCAAATTATTCCAGACACAATAGATGCTCTCAATGTCACTTCAACTGTAATCTCCAGACGGCAGTCTATAGAGAGCAGTCAGAATTAGTAGGTATATGTCTCAAATAAATAATGTCTTTTCATTGAGCAAATAAGGAAACAATTTAGAGTAATGTGCGGTCAAGGACAGTTGTATTAACAACAGCCAGTATCTACTGCAGTCATTGACATCTACAGGTGAACCTTGCTGCTCTCGTCAAAAAAACGGAGAATTGCAGAAGAACAGATATTACCACCTGTTCTGGCACTTTATACTGAGAGCATCAGCAGTGAACGCGAATCCATCACTTGTAAAAACACTGGACGCCAGTGTCCGCTATAAATAGATACGCATGATCGATAGATAATCGAACAGGGGACACGGGGAACGGAGCACCTTCGAGCGAGCCCGTTGCAGCGCGTCACGGGGTGATGCCGCCGTCACCTTCTCATTGAGTCGACGCACTTACCTTGGCTTGTACAGTGACCCGAAAATTCTCGCTCGTACGCCAGTCACCCGATACCACTAATAAATAAACAGCATGAAAACAATAATTCTTCTCAGCACGATGACTAAAATCGATATTATTGAAACCAAAATAACTTGGTGGCGCGGTGGCACAAAGGACTGAATGATTCTCTGGTGTTAGTCCACCGATTGCGGCCGTCACACTCTAGCACAAAATACCTTTGTTATATGAATTACGAAAGCGAAATAACGGGAATTTTCATGAACGACCCGACAGAAATTGCACAAAGAAAGATGTCAGAAATATCACCGATCACACCAGTATGCACAGATGATAAAACTGGAAGTTTGACAGCAGACTGATTGAATGATTGAACTAAGATTGAACCTCAGAGTATAAATTAGACTGAACTGAAGCGGTTGCAGACTATCAAGCAAGGCTGAACAAAAAAAAAAAAAAAACATACATACAGCCGAACATATAACCTCCTCCTTTTTTTGAAGTCGGTTAATAAAACTACCAGCTGTTTTCTCGTGGGACAAAATCCTGGGACCACGAGAAAACAGCGAAACTACGGATCTAGGCATTCGTGAAGTTAGCCGTTTATCTGTGCAGTAACCGGTTTTTCATACGGAAATGTGTTCTGCAGACGAACGGCTAATTTCACGAATGCCTAGATCACAGAACATTTACTCTCATCCGTTGGATGAACTATTATTATTATTATTTATTCACAAAAAAAAAGGGCTTTGTCGCTGAGCGACTATATCGCCCAATTGGTAATAAACATCATCTAGGTCTAGGTCTTCATCATAATAGGTCTTCATATTCTTTATGGTTTCACTTCACTTATTGGTTTCTTCTTCTTCTTCTTCTTTTATTACTTCTTCTGGTACCTACTTACCTACCTACCCAGAGGATTTTTTTACCGTTCAAATCACATTGTGACACTAGTTACTGTGTATAAAGAAGGGTAGAAGTTCATCATAATTCGTGACCTAACTATAAGAGGGTACCTAGGTACAATTTGTTGTGGGTGGGTAAGTAGGTAGGTACCTACTAGGTACAACATTGTTTAGTTAAAAGTGATTTATTAAAAAATTAGGCAAGTAATGCGGCGCAAATGTCTTCCGTTAAATGTTTTTCCCGTGCTCAAAGTTCGCCTGGACTTGGGAATCGTGAAGCATTTGATATCCAGCGCCACCGTCACCTGTAGGTAATTCAAATTCAAATTCAAAACGTTTATTGCTTCATGTTAGTAAATAGATCTTAAAATAAAATTGTGTTTCATAACATGAGCCCCGCTGGGGCACTGCAACATTTGGTACTTAGTTTAGGTAACTAACTTAACTTACAATCTAACTTAACTAACAATTAGGTAATTAATAAATTGGCACAGCCTTTTTCTTAACTTTATGAAAAGGGACATTTTTGGTTTAAGGTTTAGGTACAATTGAATACATATTTAGGAACCTGAGTTTACTTTTTGCATCTTTTATTATCTTCTAAATAATCTTGAATATTGTAATAACTTTTTTCTATTAAATAAGATTTTAATTTTTTGTTAAATATTGTATTTTCTTCAATGTTTTGTAGTTCTGAGGGTAAATTATTATAAATCTGGATTGACATATTGTATGTTCCTGATTTAACTATTTGTAATTTAGTGTATGGTAGGGCTATTTTATTTTTGTTTCTCAAATTGTGTGGTTTAGTATATTGTTCTTTAGATAATGTGTATAAAGTTTTATGTGTTCTCACAAATTTACAGATTTCATAGATATATATTGAAGTTAAAGTTAGGATTTTTAGTTTGTTAAAATGGAATTTACAGCTCTCTCTTTCTGATATATTGACTAAGATTCTGATACATCTTTTTTGTAAGACAAATAACTTATTTGACTCAGAGCTATTGCCCCACAGTATAATACAGTAACTCAACCATGAGTGGGCGTATGCGTAATATGCCGTTAAACTTACCTCCAAGTTGGTACATTTTTTTAGTTCAAATAATGCATAGACAAACCTTGACAGTTTACTAGCTATTTTATCTATATGACACTTCCAATTCACTGAGGTGTCTATAGTTACACCCAGTAAACTACATGAATCTACAGAATTTAGTTTATTATTATTATAGTTAAGATTATTCATAGTTAGGGGTAGTTTTTGATAAGGTTTAAACTGCATGATTTTTGTTTTGGTTATATTAAGTTGTAAGTTATGTTCTTTGAGCCAATTTATTATTAAATCTAGTGTTGTATTTATTTCTGAATTGAGATCTTGTTGCTCGTTACACGGGAAAATTACAGTTATATCATCAGCATATAAAATAGATTTTTTATTTATTATTTGTGGTAGATCATTTATGTAGATTAAAAAGAGAATACAGCCTAACACACTTCCTTGAGGTATTGAATTTAGAATATTTAATTTATGAGATTGTATATTGCTTAATTGGTTATTAAGTGTATCAAAGAAATCGATTTCTACATATTGCTTGCGGTTTTTCAGGTAGGAACTAAACCATTCTAAAGCTGGACCGCGCACTCCAATTCCATTTAGTTTTTTAAGAAGAATGTGGTGGGATACCCTGTCATAGGCCTTACTCATGTCTAACATGATACCAATGGCATATTTTCTGTCATCTATTATATTAATTATTTCTCTATTTAAATTATAAAGAGCTGTTGTAGTTGATCTATGTTTTCTGAAGCCATGTTGACTTGTAAAGATTCATAAAGTTAGACCTTTAGAGCCAAGATGCAGGGCCAAGGTGGAAGAAGTTCCCTGGGAACACGTAGTTTCTTCATTTTATGTAACTCACCTTCACCCATCATGCTATGGGAATTCCCGATAAGAATATCTTCCGCGCCTCCGTCACGCGAGTCTGTTCTGAAGTTAGCTGGCTGCACCTAAAAAAGACGCGAACTATTATGTAACTAGGTACTGCTAATCTAGGTAGGTAAGTACATAGGTTGTAACATTTAGAACGGTCAGTATGGGCACAAATCATAATGCCTGGAAAAAACGTAGATCTATTCTTAGGAACCATGTCATCGATTTTAGTAAAAAGAAAAACTGCATTCACACATAAAAAAAAACTTGTAAGTACCTACGCAGCTCGAGATTCGAACCCGGACATTTTGAAAAATGAAACTAACACTAGGTATTTCTATTTAGATATCGCAGTAAATGTTACTATGAAGTATGAAACATGATGTCTAAAATAAATAAAAACGTGTGTTTTAATATACATAAGTAATTAACTAGCTGGTACCCGCGACTTTGTCAGCAAAATATCATACAATAGAACTGAAAACTGCTAGAATCTTCTGAAACTTTTTAGCGCCATCTCGACCTCAGCCATAGGTTGGCAACGTCATCTAGTTGCCTTTTACTGGAACTCCTAGTCCCCATACAAACTTTCAACTCTTATTTCACGCCCTCCATGATTATATTTGAAAAAAAAAACAGTAGCCATGTCCGTCCTTGGGACATAATCTTTATCCATGTCATATTTCAGCCATAACTGTTACTGAACAGTTACTGTTACTGAACAAAACCACTGGGTTTAGGCGTTTTAGGCGTGAAAAGGTAACAAGCAGACAGACATTTAACTACATAATAGATGGCGACAAAGAACAAATTAGATCGCGCTATCGTTGCGTTTTGTGTGACGGTTTTCTGTTTCGTTTTCTTTGTATTGTGTAACCTACCTGTCCATCATTCCTCATGATATCAGGGAAGACATTGCCACTAGAGAAGCGGTTGTAGATCCCGTTAAGATTGTAATGGAGGTTCATGTCCGGACCAATATTTGCTTTTAGGAGCTGCTCCCAGATTCCTCCTGTAAATTTATAAAAAGTCAAACGAGTAACAATCGTCATAAATAAAGTCGTATAACGGCATAAATATGTCGCAGGCCGCTGATTGAACGGCGCCGTTTAATCAAATGGCTAGCCGCTTAATCAGACGGCGGATTTAACCAGTTGGCTGTGACAGATATAGGTACCAGTCATTTGCACTAGCAAATCGCATAGCAGGTAGGTAGTTATACCTACGTACGTTACGTACCTTTGTCGATGGACACAATCGGCCTGTTTGATTGCCAAGGATACTCCCCGTGAGCTTGGAAGTAGATAGCATACGTAGACAGCTAAAAAAAAAGAAATTGATAGGTATCTACATCTAAGTAGAGACAGAGATAGAAGACAGTAGGTACTTATAGGGTAAAACTAAGGTACATTTACCTTAGTTAGGTTATACCATTTAAGGTGTGAGTCCGCTCTCCGCAGCAGACAGCATTGCTATTGCTTTGCTACCACTATAATGCTACCGTGACACTACAGGTCCCCATATTCTTGATTATGAGATTAAATTCCGAGCTCGGCAGCATTGCAGCGCCGCAGTGTCGTCCTGCCGATGCCGCCGCCGCGACAGACCAGTGATGGTGACGCGTCCGCCGCGCCGTAGCGATATGCGATAGTACCACGGATTTAAAGAAATGATGTCTGTGGATAGTACAGTTCGGCCAACGGATCTAGGCATTCGTGAAGTTAGCCGTTTGTCTGCGCAGGCAGAACTCAATTTTGTATGAAAAAGCGTTCACTGCGCAGACAAACGGCTAACTTCACAAATGCCTAGATCCGTTGGGCGAAGTGTTGGTACCTACCTACGTACGTCAATGAAAGATGAATTCCTATGTGAACAGAGCAACATTGCTGCCTGGCTCGGAATGAGCGCAACAGGCAGCATTGCTGCACAGCATTGCATCGGCCGGCAGCACCGTCGCGGCAGCATTGCTGTCTGCTGCCGAGTTTAGAATCATACCTCTACTGTCCTTTACTTTACCTACCTACCTGGAAGGTTGTCTTAGATTTTTTTAGAGGATTCAAGATCCGTTGAAGTTATCTAAAAGGGTAGTTAGCGAAAGGCACGTCTAAAGCAGTTTTATTTGATTCCAACCTATAAAGGTCACGTTCATAACAGCAACTTGACAAGTTGTAAAAGCTTGGAGGAGTCCTTAACTTAAAACTTAGAAATACCTGTGTGTAGTATAAAGCCAGCCAGTATTTTCCTCCGTGACCGACAAAAGCAGTTTCATTCGCGTCCATAAGTGCAGCTGGCAATTCTTGGTGGATCAGGTCAGGGGATATGCGAAGGTTGCAGCCGTACCTAGAAAAACACCATCAACCAGGAATCTTATTCACGGGTATAAGTAACCAGGTTGTTCTTTTGGACGGAGGCTAAGCCATCATCATATGCCCTCTTGCTTTTTTTATATTATTTTTATGTGGGGTCGGTAAATCGCTACAACGGGTTTTCCTCTTCCACTCTGCTCTGTCAGGTGTCATCTCTACTTTCTCAACATTCATACCTCCCTCTCTGTTACATCCACAGGTTACTTCTTTCCACATTCGAAACGTTTTACACAATGACAAATAGATAGATAGGTATACCTAGACCGAAGTATTGTTAGTAAAGTAAAATCTGTAGGAATCATTGGTGGATTAAAGTATTAGCAAGAATTTCTTCCTTATTTTCCTATACGCATGATTGTTTACCAGTCAGGACAGGCTTTGAGTATGTCGTATGGTGCCCTGTAGTATTCTGCTCTCCTTACAATCGGGTTCCGTATGTTGAACCTCTCGTTTGGGTCCGTCAGATTGATCCTCTTTATCTTGATATCCCTTCGCTCGCAGATGTAGTCGTAATGGAACTTCGGCACAGATTCTCCTCTAGCGCAGTAAGTTTCTAAAAAGAGTGTAACCATTGAAGTGTCATTGGTAGAACCTAATCATGTGCAATTAGAACTCGCACACGCAGGATTCCGTTCACCTCTCATCACATCATCATCATCATTTTATCAGGCAGGTAACCACTGCTGGGTGTAGGTCACTACACGCAACTCCTCTCGATTTGTCAGGTTCAGCCTCTATTGGATTTTTAATTACCTACTTAAATACTTTTTTGTTATGGTGGCCATAGGAATATTATTGTGATACTGGTGGTGGTAATGGTCTGGGGTAATACATAATTATTTAGCACTCTATCGATAAATATTCGACTGTCTATCTATATAAGTGCCAAAGATAAGGTACATAAGTACCTACAGCCATATGAATGTCGGACGGACAGACAGACAGATAAAGCCTTAACCTTTACCTGTTACACTTACTTTGGTACGTTCCATCAAGTGAGTTGACCGCTGCGTATTTATCAATGCAGTATTTGTAGCCAAAAGTAGTGGGATACCTCAGGAAGGGGACTTTGCAGGAGAACCGTCCTTCTTGGTACATAGCACCCTAAAACAAAATCATACTAGTCTAATTAGTGGCGACTTGGCAAGAGTTTTAAAGCCGCCTGGAAGGCCTCCTCCATGGCATGGTAATTAATTATACTTGGTCCTATTTTAGTAGTCCACTGAAATCCGATTTTCCTAGCTGTATTTACTTGTCTAGTTGTCTATTAGTTTGGTAGTTTTGATTCGCAATTCATTTTTAGTACGAACCATAAAAGATATAGTTCTGTGGTACGAACAACCGTTTTCAAATAGGTACGGCACTATAAATACTCACTTTACAAATAACGCTCCGCCTACCAGGTGGTCTAGAGACGCCTCCAAAGCAGTAGGTCCTAGTCCCGTTGATCATGATCTCTGTGACACCGATGTGAGAGATCAATGTGATTCCGTTGATGCCAGCCAAGGCAAAGCGCTGTAAGCCAGCACGCTTGCGAACTTCAACGTTATTCTTCATGCTCATTGTGTTCACTATCGCTTGCCAGCCATAGACGAACTCGTGCATTGGACCTGGGAAAGTCACTTAATTATCTACCTAGCCAGTGAAGCTTAGAACTTGAGGAGAAAGTCCGTGTATGGAAGTCAGGTACTTACAAGAATTAAAATAGGTGCCCTACTAAAACTTACCTACCTAGAGGTGTATGAATATACCTACTACTATAGCTGTTGGAGCAAATGCTGAGGGGTAGCCGTATTTTCACCCACATAAAATTATGTAGATTTAAGTACCTATTGTAACTGTTGTAGGTATAAGATGTGGAGAAAATAAAACTTTATTCTATTCTATTCTATATTAGACTATAGTTTAATATAGAATAGAATAGAATAGAATAGTTGGTATACCAACGACCATTGCTTATACCTAGTACCTACTCACCAATTCCAAAGCTGTCTCCATCTAAGAAGTTGAACATCTCGCCAAAGGAATCTGGCATCAGACCTGCGATGACTGTAGACTGCTGGAAGCCATCATCAGGCAACGCAGGTCCAATCTCGTCAGCCGGGGTCGTGAATTCTTGCGCAGACATGTTGTTGAAGTGCGCTCGGCCGCACCATACTTGTACCTGCATCAATGAAATGCTATGCTAATGTGTGCTCGTCGTTTTTAATAGTCGAAGTTATGCCACCTTCCGCGCGGTCGTAAATAGATGACTGGCAAGTGGCAATGAGATGGAGAACTGAGCTATTTCGTGTTTCGATGTTAATTTTACAGTCCCTTCTGTAAAGTCGATAAGCCATTTCAGAGGCCTTTCTAGGTGTCCTTAGGACTCCGTCATCAACAATCTAGGGCATAGGACTCGAGACCGTACGCTACCTAATAAAAGCTATGATCAGAAAAAGCCTGACTGGTATCCTTTGTTTTGGTAAAGTGGAATGAGGCTTTTGTTCAGCACATAATGACAAGGTCACGAATAGGGTCTTTTGATTGAACTTAAATGGAGAACTTACCGACTTTAACCATAACACTGCTAATATCAAGATGTAGTGCATGTTTGAAAGGCCTGGCCTAAATTGCCTTTATGCTTAGTATGTACGTCTCCGTTAGCAGCTGATAGTTTCCACAAATTGCCAATTAGTTAACAAAGAATAATTGGTTGTTAAAAAAAATTAAGGGTGTAGGCAGTTCATGTTCATTGCTTTAGGTTTCAGAGTCAGGTGCCTGGATGATAATACATACAATATTTATACGAGTAATAATTGGCAAAAAATATTCAAACCTTTTTTTACTTACTTAGTTCCTCCTCGTACCTACAGTAAAGTGAATACAACGCAAATTTAGCTCACACCAAACTAGTTCCTCTATGGTACAGAATCATCAGATGAAGCTATTCTCTTTGAGATGAAGCCAGACTGGTGACCATGGAGGTAAGTAAGTACATGCCTAATACTTAAATGTCCCTGATACTCCTCGACTTTACGCGTCTTCGTGCGACTTCGATCAAAGCCCTGTGAGGACTAAGTGTAATATACTTAGGTATAATTTATAGTTAAGTACGCCTATAACGCGATATTTATCCTGATTTTTAACGTTTTGAATTTGAATTTGAATTTGATTGAATAAAAGAGTTCTAATAACTAGTAGGTGGATAGAAAAAATATAAGTGTAGAATTCTACGTCATGTCACGTCAATAAGATTTCAAAAATCTTGTCAAAAATTATCAATTGTTTCCATTCAAATGTCTGTGCTCTTCCCAGCTCCTTTCAATAAGTATTGAAAAAATAATAAAAGATTATAAAAATAATAATTGGAAGGTGAGTGAGTATAAATTGCGCAAAATGATGGCTGAGGAGGCACTTACCTACATACTCTTAGAACTGAAAAATGGTTAGGTAAATGTTCACAGTGTGAAATGTTATATGAACATGAAACGTTAATTATAGATTTGTAGAGTGAAAGCCTAAGGTTTGGATCAGTTGAAAAAGCGTCATTGAATAGGGAACCCTCTTATAATATTAAGCATTTTGAACCTGCTTACCTCGTGGAAGCCACCAACTGGTAAAAGGTCATACCATTTGGTGCCGACCGCGGTGCCGACGCTTAGGTACTGTACAATCTTACGATTTTTTTGTTTCTAGATACAAACCCTACACAATGGGGGACAGAGGTCCCGAAATGAAGCCCGAGGAGCAATATCCTCTGTTGAAGGTCGATGGGGGAGGTGATAGTCCAACAACGCAGACAGTCCTCACCCCAGGATGGGGAGTGCATTGCTCTAGGAAGAACTGGTGCTCAAGGTGGCCTGGTTAGTTTCTCCTTTTTGTTGCGTGGTAACTATTTATTTACATAATAAATAATGTTGAATTGTATCATAATAATTATACTCTGCCCTTATCCCACCCTATGTGCTTCTTCTTCCACGTGATCTTCTATCGATCTATACTATAACTACCTTCATGATGGTTTTCTAGAACTGATATCTGCATGCTGGATGACGTTGATCCTCTTTGGCATATCGTTCCTGGTGTTCTATGCGCTGGGAATGGGTGCGTATCGGCGCCAGCAGTTCGTCTTCGTAAAGTGCAACTCATCCAAACCAGCCACTAAAGTGTTCTACCACCAGGTTTTGCCAAACCTCGCAAAGGTAGGAACTTATCTAATCAGCCCAGCTGCTCCCAATGGTATAGGCCTCTTCCCTATAAATTATAATGCCACTTTGTCCAGTCCTGTGCAGCCCAGGCTTTCACAGCAACAAGCATGACATGGTAATTTGCTTGTTGCTTTGAAAGCGTGGACTGTAAAGGTATTTCATCTCATTATCATGAGAGAATCATCACAAAAGAATCCACTTAACAATTTAGGTAGGAAGGTCCATACTTACATCGAGTAGGTATAGGTACCTAAATGTCATGTGTTACAAATTGATTGAATACCTGGGTACATAATGTTTTACAGATCCCGTTCTTGCAACACTCTGAATACCTATCCTACATGGCCACGAAGTACCCCAATCTGCGCTTTCAAGTATAC
Organism: Epirrhoe tristata; assembly: GCA_951394285.1. Taxonomy (NCBI): domain Eukaryota; kingdom Metazoa; phylum Arthropoda; class Insecta; order Lepidoptera; family Geometridae; genus Epirrhoe; species Epirrhoe tristata. Next base: position 16,937,711 of record OX596136.1, on the reverse strand, counting down.
TACCTCATAGATGATTCCCGTCTTACACCAGATCGATATTTTATCAAAAAACCGATACCGATTTATAACTTCGCTTATGAAATGAATGAAAACTGTAAACAAGCTATGGTCGAATTCAAGAAGAGATACCCAAATGTTAACATTTGTGTTATGCCGCTGACCAAATACATGTCTGAGACGCCACTGCGCTTCAAATGGAGATCGATCCCTACGGCATACTTACCCTTTTACGCACGAGCTTTTTCTGTCTGGGAGAACGGAGGAGTTGGGATGGATCTGGCTCTTCACAGTGTCTTTGATGAGACCATCGTCAGCAGTAGAAAATCCGCCATTCTCAAACAACACAACGATGGTATTAATCCCGAGGTCTACGCGAACGCTCTGAACAGAATTGATAATGAAGAAGATAGCGCCATATTCGCCCTGTTATTCGGATTCGTCAACCGTTTCCTCAACGAAACCTGCTCATTCATCAACCGAACTCTTACCTTCAGCCCGGTATCAGAACAGAAACCTGATATTCTGGTTCGAGCGCATAGAGCCAAGCGAGACGTATCTAACAATTCTGTGACTGAAACTAACCTGGATTCGGTAAACACCTCAACCGATGCGAAACATAACAACAACTCTAAGCTTTTGGATATCCTAACACGGTCCAGCTTAGAGCAGCCTAACAAAACCTTTACGCTCGATGTAAACAACTCAAAGGTCAATTCAACCGTTGCACCTCAAGTGATTTTCTTTGATTTTCAAATTATCTCTGACACTATCGGTCCATCCTATATTATTTCAGATTCCTTTAATTCTGTTAAGTCTATACAGAAACTTGGAAAAAGTCGCGATGGAAGAGATGTTAAACGCCCGCCTGAAACTCTTTTGCTCTCCGTAGATACCGAGGGCACGTTTATAGCGGCGTCTTCAAGGCTGCATCCGTTCTTGGGGCACATGATATCGGCTGCCTGCCAGCGCATGGCTCCCAAATTCGCTATACAAGACGCCATCCTCTCTCAATGTTCTGGAATGCTGAAGAACGATGTGTATTGTGATAATATTTATATTTTGTAACTCTTTACCTAAGTAACTGTCTTGGAAACGGGTTGGTCACTAACCGAAAAATATAATTTGTCTAACTTGTTATAAAATTTGTGAAAGGTTTTATATATCTGTTGTTTCTTTGTACCTACATTATCACCCGTAGTGTCATTTGCACCATTGACCAGTACCATTGATGGTGCAAATGATACTATGATGTACCGTTTGCACCATTTGCCCCATCAATGGTGTAAACGGTACATGACAGTGTCGTTTGCACCATTGACCAGTACCATTGATGGTGCAAATGATACTATGATGTACCGTTTGCACCATTGCTCCATTGCTACCATTATTGATGGTGCAAATGATCCCGTAGTGTCATTTGCACCATTGACCAGTACCATTGATGGTGCAAATGATACTATGATGTACCGTTTGCACCATTTGCCCCATCAATGGTGTAAACGGTACATGACAGTGTCGTTTGCACCATTGACCAGTACCATTGATGGTGCAAATGATACTATGATGTACCGTTTGCACCATTGCTCCATTGCTACCATTATTGATGGTGCAAATGATACTATGATGTACCGTTTGCACCATTGCTCCATTGCTACCATTATTGATGGGGCAAACATATCCAATGGTGCAAATGGCACTTATATTTATTATTAATAACAGAGTCAAGTTTTCAACTACTTAAGAGAGTTAAAAGCACTTAAACAATATAAGTATATTAATATATATTCTCCTTTCTTGAAGTGTTAGAAACTATTTGAAAATTCATTCTAATGACTGACATTCATTGCGTTTGTTTCTTGTGTCGTTCATATGATTTGATTGTCATAAAAAGCAGAAAAATGTGCGAATCCGATTTAATTTTTCTGAAACAGAGCCGGGGCCGACTTTTATTACACAATGGGTATCAATACCATTTTCACACAAAGTATAAAAATTTAAACAGAGTATGGAGGTGCCGCTATTACAAGAAAACAAAATGTAAGGGGACGATTACTATATCACAGGTACCCGTATGTGTAACTGTCTTTTTGCCCGCAGTGCCACTAGCTGATGCTATTTATTTTTCCATTTATTTAGCTGTATATTGTGTATAAGTATATATAGTATAAATATTTTTAAAGTTCGTATCTTATGTTTTGTTTCTTTTTTAGGATGAATCAAAGGTGGTTAAAAAAATTAAGCATTCTGATAACTGCAAGCCAGATGAAAATAAAAACACGGTTTGTGAAATAATAGGGTCCTTCATAGAAAAGGCTACTACTTCAGAAGAAACAGTTCCAGCCGTTTATAAAAAGACTGTAGCCTCAATCAAAAATAAAGGACTTAACATTGTTCAAAAAATACCATCTTATGAAAAATTCAAATCTGTGGCATACAGAAGAATAAGAAAAATTAATTCTGTTAAAAAAATGGCATATAAAGATGTTACAGAACTTGAAATTCCTCTTGACCATAAGGATTTTTGTTTAGCTGATTATAGTCATGAAGACGAAAGAATTTTAGTCTTTGCATCGGAAGAAGCAAGAGAACTGCTGAAAATTGGTAAAATCTTTTTTTGCGACGGCACTTTCAAGAAATGTCCGAAGCCATTTACTCAGCTCTACGTATTTTTCTGTGACTTAGGAAGCACTGATGACAAAAACTTTGTTGTCCCTGTTGTATATGTGCTTTTGACCAATAAAAAAAAAGAAACATATATTCTCATGATGAATCTCATCAAATCTCAAATCCCAGAATGGGGTCCTTCGAAAATTATATCTGATTTTGAACAATCTTTCATTAGTGCAGTCAAAGTAGTGTTTCCTATGGTTGAACATCACGGTTGTTTTTACCATTTTCAAAACCAATTGCGGAGAAAAGCTAAAAGTCTCAATTTAAAAAAGACTAACGCTACAAAAATTGTTTCTCTTTGCACCATCTTACCTCTTCTGGCAGAATCAAAAATTGAAGATGGATTCAGATACATCATAGCAGAGAGTGATGCTAACGGAAGTAATAAAAATTTGCAGCAATTTATTAATTATGTGGCTAGATTTTGGATGCCGAAAAAAAAACTGTGGTGTTGTTTTGGTGAGAGGCATAGAACAAATAATGTATGTGAAGGATGGAATGGACATATTAATAACTGCTTTAAAAGAAGACCCGCGACAGTGAGTCACTGCTTAAAAGTGCTTAAGGAGGACGCTGCATTTCATGCAGTCAATGCTCTTACACAAGACCCGTACAAAAAGCGATCAAAGGAGGTTAGGGATCGGAATAATTATATACAGTACGTACAGATGCAATTAATTAATAGTGAAATAGATATTCCACTATTCTTGGAAAAATTAAGATAAAATAATTAAGCATTATTTGTCATTGATTAGCTGTCATTGATTCTTTGTTATTAATAATAAAAATATTTTATATTATTAATAAGCGATTCATTCTTCCATTATCATTAGTAAAGTTTTAGGGGATACAGTATTTGTTCATGGGGAGAAAAATTCTGATCCATCTCTTCCCTGAGGGTCTCGGGGCGGGGCGGATGGCCAGTAAACAGAGCGATAGCTCGAGGAAAGCCTTGAGGCAAAATAAATATATTTTTTAATAGTGTCATTTGCACCATTTGCCCCATCAATGGTGTAAACGGTACATGACAGTGTCGTTTGCACCATTTGCCCCATCAATGGTGTAAACGGTACATGACAGTGTCGTCGTTTGCACCATTTGCCCCATCAATGGTGTAAACGGTACATGACAGTGTCGTTTGCCCAATTAATGGTGCTGGCCAATGGTGCAAATGACACTACGGGGGTCTAGTTAGGTATACAAATTCGCCACAAAGAAAAGTAACACACACTTTTTACAAAATTTATTAAATAAAAAAAGTAAAAAAACCGACGCATGATCAGGACTACCCATACATAACATCACTTTGCACTATCAGATCGGCTCTGGTCCTGCGAATCATGTCCTGTAGCCGGCGGCCCTCCTCAATCAGGTGCTTGATGTCCTCTGATATCATCCTATGACTTTCCCGTACTTTCTCCAGTCGCGAATTTATGTTCTGTGTGATCCTCATCCAATACATGGTATGGTTCCTCGCTGCCAGCCCTTCAGCAGCCGTCTCTAAGCCAGCAATATCCACGTGATTTATCATACACGGTATCTCGTTTGAGAAACCATCATTGTTTTCTTTCATTTTTAAACTGCTTTCGGTGATTTTCTGTTTAGATAGTTCTGGGTCCATTAAATATGGTGTGCTCTTAGTAGGTAACCTACCTATAGTCACCTTTGGTGGCTGGTGATTATTTATTTTTAAAGTCAGGAAAACGCAGTCGTGCGCCGATTTGCAAAATCACGATGTAAGTATGTATTGTTTCCAATTCGTTTCCTTTCATATAATCAATACTATGCTAGTACGCATGCGTTAATCTCTGAAGCATGCGTAGTGCGAATTATACCTACCCACAAACTATTAGATGCTAACGACTGCTGTCAATCCACAATCCTCATTGCCAGGGGTAAAATATTCCGTACAATCGGTATTACTCTCTGATAAAAACTTTCTTATCTAAGGTATTACTGGTTCTTTCACTTTACCATGAAGAATATGAAGACCTATATGATGAAGACTAAGCTAAGATGTTAGGTACAGATTGGGCGATATAGTCGCTCAGCGACAAAGCCCTTTTCTTTTTTTTGTAAATAAAAAAAAAAGCCCTTTTCTTTTTTTTGTACCTAAATAAAAAATAAAAATATCGGATTTCTTTCGCCATTTTTGAAGGAGCTAGTTGGCTCTGCTATTTTATTTAGTTTTCTCGTGTTTTACGAGGTTTTATTATGTAATTTCGATGGCATTTTACTAATGAAGCCTTGGATACGTAACAGGAGATTTGCCAAATAGAATGGGGGAGTATTCAAGAAGATTTCTCATTTGACGAAAGATTTCCGTTGGAGTTTTGAAAAGACAAGCCGCCATGTTTTTTCAAAATCAAATTGATGTGACCGAATACATATTTGAAGTGAAGTGAAACTAAGAAGAAGACTAAGCTAAGACGTTACTGATTGGGCGGTATAGTCGCTCAGCGACAAAGCTTTTCTTTTATTCAGTTAAATAAAAAAATAAAAAAAAACAGTATAATATGAGTCAACCACAGACCAGCAGCCTTATTGTCTAACTTGAAATCCATTCCCATTCAAAGTCAAAGTCAAAAAGCATTTATTCAGTAGGACTGCTGGGATCACTTTGAAACGTCTTATTTGTCATCCCAATAGAGCTAAACCAATCACATAATAGGAAAATGACAATTGAAGTCCAGAATGGGTTTCAAATGTCATTCAAACTGATGTCCATTCCCAGTTTAATTAGACAATAAGGCTACAGAGGAAAAAAAAGCGTGGAGTCAACCATAGATTTAACATGGTAAGTACCTTTTTGGTACAGAGTCAACCAAAGAGTGCGAATAAAAGAAACAACTCCGACAGGAGTTTTTATGTTCTGTGACCAGGGTGCCTAGTATTAGTTTTTTACGCGTTCGGTCGGTATCGACGCCATAAACGCAGAGTTGTATGGCCAAATCATAGATTTAGCATGGTACCTTTTTCATCCTATATATATGGGCCAAATAGCTACGCCATCTTTTGGTAGGTACTGACCATAGATTTAGCATGGTACCTTTTATCCTATATATATGGTACTGACCGTACTGACTCATAACTAATGATGAAAATCCATAGATTTAGCATGGTACCTTTTTATTAGCCATGTGCAAAACATATCTCCTAATTGAAAAGATATATACATATCTTTTCACCGCTGGGAAGTATATCTATCTTTTAGTTCCGTAGTTCAGTCTTTCGGTAGGTATGTAAAATTTTTTCTTTAACTTTTGTAATTTCTACAACAATAAACACATTTCATAAATATAACGGACAGTTCGATGTTAACATCGATTTTTTCTAATATCGAACATCCCTAATTCGTTCGACTCGCTCGCTGAACTACGGAACTAGATTGATAAGAATGCTTCTATCGTTCTCGCTCAGACTGAACTACTGAACTATAAGATTGATAAGATTGGGATATATCACATATCACCTATCTTGTCTCTTGTCTGTGTCTGCTTCTTTCTTTCAATCTCGCTCTGAACTACGGATAAGAAGACGGATTGATAAGATTGGAATATAATATCATTATATCACCTATCTTGTCTCTTGTCTGTGTCTGCTTCTTTCTATCAATCTCGCTCTGAACTACGGATAAGAAGACGGATAAGAAGATATGATTGGATTGAAATTGAACTAGAGATAGATGAACTATACGCAAAAGAAGTAGTCCAATTGGACTAATCACTCCGGATATACACATCGCTACTTTTTATATATATTAGTGAAAATCAGTACAAACAAATCCACGAACGTTTACATACGGGGCGTCGATGTCGATACCGAATGGTGAATAAAATTCATACTTAGCACCCTGACCTCGAACGAAACGAAACAACCAAACCAGCCGTTCGGACAGATAGCTTCAGCCGAAAAAATTGCAAAATCGTCAAACCGCTCCGCTCCATATAGAAGCTCAATCGCTTCGCTCCTCCATCCAAGCCTCCAACCTCCAAACTAAGAACATAGTAATTCTCTATGCTCCATCCATCCAAGTGCTCGCTTCGCTCCAAGTTAAACTATTTTTCTTTATGCCCGATACTGCACTTTATTAAAAGACGCAGTATTATAAAAAATGAACAACCCTGCGCAAAAGGTGAGGCTGGAGCAGATCGTAACCATCGACTTCAACTTCTGACGCCGAGCATGTTGTTATTATGATTTGTTGTTGTTTTAGGTTGGAGAGATATTTCGGGAAGCTGCCAAAGCATTTGAAAAGCTGTCCGAGATGACGCTTCTCCTTCACCCCATGGGAGAAGCACAACCAGGGTAAGTGTTTGGCAACAATTTCTAAGATTGTTTCAGGGTTTAAGTTATATTGATATATTGATACTTGGATGCAGTATGCATTCAAGCGTGTAACACCATAACATTGCCTGCAGTCAATTGGTGGACTGCAAAGTGAGGTTGCCTCAAATTCATTCCTTCTACAATCAATTTCTTAGTAAGGGTAGCCTAGAATAGAATATAAATGTTCATTGCAATAATGTTGTTAGGTATATTCAGATCAGCCTACATCTATTGCCGTGTTGGTCGAATGGGGTTGTGCCTCGACTTTCAATCCGAAGGTTCAAATCCCGGCCGTGCATCAATGGATTTTTCGTTTCGTTAAATTTATATGCGCTTTAACACGAGCTCTTAACGGTGAAGGAAAACCCGCAGCTTAGTCAGCTCCATACGTATTGACGTCGTCTTTCCCGTGGGCCAGGCTGATTAAGCTGAGAGGATGGTTTAGGTGCTGGGCAAGCCTATTCCATCTCAAACAATGTCCCAGGCACTACAGCGTCTTGTTAAATGTAGGCATGGATTGCCTCCTGACGCTGTATAAATCATGTAATACCTATAGATGTAAAGGTTACATCTAGTGCATGCGTCTAGGAGTGCTAAATAACACAACAGATATTTATCAATGATAGAGGAGCAGCTGTTGCTGCTGGTCTTAACATGGTGTTGAAATAGTCTGATTGCTCATGATTGGTTAATCTTATTGAGCACTGATATTAGTTCGTAGCCAGTTTTCGAGCTTGTTGTAAAACAAATTGACGGAAGTAGCTGTAACAACCTCATTTGGTAGTGCATTCCAATTGTGGACCACTCTTTTGCTGAAGAAGTGTTATGTGGTAAGTAAGCGGCCGGGTCACAAGTGAGCTTAAGCATTTACTATTAGTAGGGAATTGTGCTATTCAATGCCGAAGATGTTATATTTGTAGCATTGTAATCAAAGCACAACATAATATTTTAAGGTCTTTGGCAACACCTCCAACAAAACTCCATGCTAGCTCAGCAGGATATTTAATTTACTTTCACCTTCGATCAAGAATATTATAGATTTAGTGTCAGCGTTATTTTGTTTAGCATTTGACGTTATATGTGATGAAATATCGTAAGTATACGATTATGCTTTAAGGCTTTATGACTTTATTAATAATTTTTTTTGTCATAAAGTTCTTAAACCATTTTCAAGCACTTATATCCACATATACATATCATATTCATTAATTGACAACTTTATTAACATTGGGACTAAATTTCTCGATTTGTGTGTTCATTTATTCTATTAGATAATAAACCCTCCCAACTACTGTTGGGATGTTACACACAATAGGTACTCCTTATCCTACACTAGTATATCCTGTGGGCATTGCCTCGTAGCAAGAAACAACAGTAGGTAGTACAACAGCCAAACCTGGAACAAAAATATCTGCAAGGCTCTCGCCTGCACACTAGTTCAGTCACTGACGTGCAAGCGAGAGAGCACGATAAACGCCGCCATTTCAGATTCGTTTATTTATGTCAAAATTGCAATGCAACAAAACTGACTGGAAATAGGAGCTCATAGTAACCCAGATCATACCAAAAAATTGTCCCAAGAGAATCGAACTCGCTCTTCCGAGCATACGCGCGCTACGCCGCCTGTGTAGGCTAGCTTATCTCGCTGTACATAGAGAATAGTCACGCATGCTCCGTGCAGGGCGTGGTTCCCCCTATGCATCAAGGAATACAGAACTCCTATTAGCCTAGATGTGAAATCTAGAATGCATCCGCGATGGCCAATAAGATCGAAGGTTCTCTTCAACTTTATAGTTTTATCCCTTGGAAGTAAACGCAAAACAAAACTACTATTTAATACTTGAAATTGATTAATTTGATATGGTATTTTATTCATTCATATGATATATTCAAATTATCATCATCATCATCAGTAAAATTAATGGTTATTTTTAATGTCCCACGCCCAATATCGGGTCACGTCGGCACGCAGCTCCCGGCGATAGAAATATGCTTTGTTTTGATAAGGAGTCTTTTGAGTGGTTTCTTGTAAAGTTGTAGACTTTATTTATTTTTTGATTTCGTTACACTTTTTCAGTAGTCACGTTGTTACGTAGACCGGTGTCTTAGTATTTTGAAACGCCCAGCTTTTTGCTCAATTGTTATTACCCGACTGTCAAAGGGTTATGTTTTTCGCGCGTATCTTGTATGCAGTCGGGATTTTCGATTTTTTTATAGTAATAAGTACTTTGTCTGTCTTAGTTGTAGACGAATTTAAGACATTATTGTTTAGATCGCAAAAAAGTAAGTAGTCTCTTTCAAATGTTTCATATCTCAGACAGAATTTTAGCTATTGTCTGATTCCTCCCAGGCTTTGACGCGAGGGGATGTTGGCGCATGCGGGATGCAAAATTTTAGTACTTGCAGTGGACAACGCCCTGTCTGGGAGCGGTCCAGTGCAACCCCGGCTTCCGAGCTTGGTGGTCCGCGTCCGCGTACCTAAGCCCCAAGATGTAGCCTTAGCCTAGCAATCTATTTCGGCCTTGTCAGGGTGTTCACAATAGTGTGACTGTGAAATGTGGTTCGCGTGGCGAAAGGTGTTTGTATTGGTAAGTACCTCGCTACTTTTCAGGTTATGGGCGTAGAAAGGGCGTGACAAGTGTATTTCTATTACAGCTTCCTGAATCTTCGAATGTCTCTTATGGTTTTTTGAAGCATTGTGCGTGCTTCAAAAAAACGCTACCAGCTGCGATTGTTATAAGATTAATTCCGTGTTTTTGATAGGTATATTCTACGATTTCTGATGTCACCTCCTCATGGCAAGATGGCGGTTTTTGGCGATTTTTCGAACGGCGTCTGTGTTGATTTGGTTTTTCAATTGAGTTTTACATTCTATTATAATAAAATTGATCACTTATCGATTTAAAATATAACTAAGCCAAACCCATGCACTTTGATGCTCATTAAAACATGATTCGAAATGCGGCATGCACGGCCATCTTGTTCATTTAGAGCCCACGTGGTCTCGAAATGACGCATTGCGTCAACCAGTAGCTGGGATCTTGCTCGATGCTGGAAGCTCATGCGCAAATTAAGCCCTGGCAATATCGACAACCATGTTGCTCTCGCGAAGCGAAAGAAAATAAAATCTTTTTCTTCAAAATGGTCACTGGACCTGGATTTTTTTTTTTAAACTTAGAGAAAAACATCAAAACGATGCACCTTGTCTTCGAAGATTCAAATGTTACCAAAAATGCAAGCGTGCAATACTTTTAAAGGTTTTTAAAAATGCACCTAGAAAAAAGTACTGTATTTATCATCAATGAAGCCCTGTAGTCATTCAAGTTAGTCCATCCTTTGTCGCTTCACATGACAATTAAATACCATGCGTTGCGTGCGTCATTCATGGGTGCAGTGATTACCCCCCCCCAAGGTGGGGTGGGTCACACCCACGCACTGCAGTATCTGCGTAGCGTTACCTGCGCAGTACTTGCTTTTTAATACATTGTGTGATTTATGATCAAAGCCTACATCCCTGCATCCCCCCTAAACCCAGATGGTTTCAATAGTGCTTTCGCGACACGAAATGGGCCTTTTGAGATTCATCCGTCCAAACTTTAAAGTTACGGGTTCAAAAGTATAGTGAATTTCAATGACATTTAAGCCGAGGATTGTTTTGACCTTCTGAACCACTATTGCCTGCTTTAAAGCATAGATACTGTACGTTTTGTAACCACTGAATAGGTAAATCAATTTATTTCGTTACGGCTTCTGAGGTGTACCTGGAATAATGCCAGGAAGTTTTGTTAGCTGGTTGATGAACAGCCACCATTCGTTTAAACTCATCAACACACTGTATCTTCGCCTGTCATATGACCTCAGAGATTTCTCAATGCTTATATATATGCTTTTAGATACCTCCGTACTATTATGTATTGTTTCGTCAACGATCTTTGAAACTGCCTTGCAAAACCCCTAGGGGTAGTTTTTCATTTTATACCGAGTTTAGAGTGGGAATAAAATTTTCCTATATACAAACTTTCCCACCTATTGAATGTTCTGAGGTTCGGTTTTAGTCACGCAGTAAGTAGTCAGGTCTTCTTTCTACTCCTTGGGGTTTGTACGTAACGTAAGTTTTTTGTTTACCCGTTCCTGCCTGGGGTTTCACCTGCACACAACATTGCATTTAAGCGAGCGTTGCCCGTGAGAAAACATTGTGCGTAGATTCTCTGATATCTGAGTGGGAGTATACTAAAATACTCTCACTTCGTATATATCTCACTTTCCACAAAATTACTCTTCATAAACAAACCAAGAATGAAAATCAGGTGGAGACAGCGTTTCTCTCATCTTGAAGCAGACTTGAAGAATCTTCAACATCATCAAGGGGTTTCTTCTCTTGGTAGTGCGATTCGTAATGAAAATAATTTATTTATAACACTAAATAATAATATTGATTTTATATAAATTGTTCAAATAATCTTGTTGAAAACATAACATACATTTAGAGTTTTATTATAATAGTATAGATATAGATGTATTGCATGTTCACATTTTTATTTTACATTATTGTGATAAATTATATATGGGTTACATCATCAATGGCCTCATACATCTACGAGAGATGGTTTAAGCAGCGTTCGTTTGGGAGGTCCGGTACTTACGTAGATGGCTAGTAAGGCCGATACGGGAGCGACAGCTACGACCGCAAAGTTGACACAAGTGTGTTGAAGTTGAAGGTGAAGGAATGGGTTACATAGGTACTAAGTTTTTGTCTGTACAAATAGTGCCCGTGAAGTCATCGCTGGCCTCATCGGGAGACCAGCGCTACTGTATGGCAACATGCATTAGCATTACGCTGAACTGTACTTTCTTCCTTTCTTTGTCACATGGAGTAAGGTGATCGACCGCGTGGTCTTCCTTTTGACCTTACTACAGCCAGCTTTGCTACGTTATGGTCGTTATGTTTATGTTGCTGTTTCCGCGCAATAAGACCTACACAGCTCAAGATGCGTTGTTGGATAGTCTCTTTTTGATATAGAGTTGGCCAATAATGGAACGGTTGGTTCGTTTGCTGTTCATGGTATAATCAGCATTTTTCTCCTGTTCCGATATTTTTCTTGCTTGCTCATTGCAGCTTTGAGTGCGTTTTCGAATTTTCCTTTAACAGCCTCCTTGCTCATGGTACCTACACTAAAGCATTCAGCTCTGACATTTCCACGACATTAGAAATATTACTATTATCCAGCCCAATGAATTTTTTTACCATAGTATTCTCTAGTTTTTAACATCTTTGATATGAAAAACGGTAAACAAAATGGTTGCCACTTGTGATATTTCCGTGGATTCGAGAAAGTTCGGTTTGGTCCAGGACGCAGGTACAGGGGTGCGGGGTGTGGCCCCCCTTCCCTTCATACCTGCGTAGCGTCCCCTGCGCAGTACTTATATTCTAGTAATTCGCGAAGGTTCTAGTACCCTCGCCCCCCGATCCCCTCCATCTCAGCTCGCCTAAATGAGATCAATAGAGCTCTCGCGGCTTCCGATAATGATGGACCTCTTGCATTTCATTTCATCCCGTGTTCATGTCTTATCATTGTTCAAACTTACCATAATGAGATATTCAATGGCTATTCAGTTTTTTTGCCATTGATTTCTTGTGATTTACTTGTGACGTGTGACGTGTTATGGGTTCGCGAGCCAGGGTGTATGATTTGGTGAGTGTTTGATGTATTGATTTTGAAACGATGATGAGTCGACGAGGTCAGTGATAGTAGAAACAAGATCTCGTTTTCAAATTTTGCGCACGTTAACATTACGTATACTGGCCGCAGGATGCGATAAGTAAGCAAATAAAAATCGAATTATCAATCAAATTCAAGCACAAGCAGTTTCACATTGCATAAGCAGATTTGAAGCACAAGTATTATTGTAGCTTTGGTCAATCAAACCTTGTACTCGTTTGGTAAGTCCTCTGCGCTTGGATCTGTTCGGTGCTAGGTCGCAGTCTTTATTGTGAACTTCGTTGCTCTGTAGTCTATTTTCATGACGTCACGCGGAAGAAAGACACTCCTAATCTATAAACAAGGCAAACTTAAAACGGTGGTTATTTCACAATAAAATAATATGTAAAACATGCAATTTGTCTTATATTTTTATACTAAACTTCTAGAAATAAAATGGGTGGACTGGACAAGAAACCACCTCTTGCACGATAACTTCGATCTTTACTAAAAAGGGATTGGAAAGCTTGGGCTTTTCTTTGTGCGTAAATGTGCGTGTGTAGGGTGTACCCATGCCTGCGTAGCGTTAGGTGCGCGTAGTCCTATATCTTTTGTCACACTTACACAACATGCGTAGCGTCCCGGCGCTGTAAGTATCTTTCCAAAGTTCTCATAAACAAGGAGTGGCAGGGCGTGGCACCGATACCCCCCGCACTCCTGTGCCTGCGTAGCGTCCCCTGCGCAGTATTTGAATTCTAGTACATTCTATACGCGAAGGTTCTAGTACCCTCGCCCCCTCCCATCTCAGCTCGCCTAGATGGGATCGATAGTCCTCTCGCAGCTTCCGGTACTGGTGGATCTCCGATATACCCGCGTTCTAGATCAAAGATGATTGTTCAAAAACATCTTTTTGTGATATTCTGTGAATTTTAATTTGCGTTAGAATTGTTTTATTGTGAGTGTTGTGGCAAATGTGGCTTTGGGAGTCGAGCACCTTATGCAGTCTGGTGAGGCGTTTGTTAGGTATGCATTGATTTTACTAAGAGGTAATCGGCGTAGTTAACGTCATCGGTCGGATGTATAAAAAAATTATATTACCTACCAATGGCATGTAGTGTTCAATGATCAAGGAATCTGATGACTTTGATTTCACATTTTTTTTACCGTTTTGGACCACTGTGGACATGGCTTTATTTATGTATTCCGCCTAAGAAATATTACAATATCTCAAACGATATCCGTGTCCGTCTATAAAATTCATACCGTGCACAAAATGGCTGCCATTGATTATAATCGATAACTGAGAGGGATGGCGATATCCGATTCGAGAGCGTTCGGTGTTTCTATTTCGCCCTCTATGGCATTTTCAGAGAGTCAGTAAGGGATAGCAACACTGTTCTAGAACGTTCAGAACGTTCTGTTTCGCTCTAACAACACATTTTATAAAATCACCTTGAAGACTGGGATGATATTCTTCTATTCTTCTATTTTCGCTTTTTTAATTCGAAATGAAATATCGCAAGTGTCCTCCAGTCCATAAGATGACTCAAACATTTTGAACATGATCTTCTTAATCTAAAGTTGAGACGCTATTCACTTGGACCATTCTTGTCCATGCAGTTTCTTTCTTTAAGGGCTAGTTTCACCAAACTTAATCTAACAGAGCGTTAAATAAATAAATAATGCTGGACATTTTCACACAGCATCATCTAGCCCCAAACTAAGCAAAGCTTGTACTATGGGAACCAGATAACCGATATATTTTTTGTTTGTAAATACATACATATTATACATAGAAAAACCCAGACCCGAGACAAATATCTGTAGGTCATACAAACATTTGTCCCGCGGCGGGGATCGAACCCGCAACCTTCTGCGTCGCAGGCGGACCTTCGCCCACTGCGCCACAGAGGTCTTCAAGTTCGCGTTAGTTAATTTGATCAAATAGTAAGGGCTAGTTTCACCAAACTTTATCTAACAGAGCGTTAGTTAATTTGACATCAAATTTAGTAAGAGAAATATCACTTATCACTTATTACTTACTAATCACTTACCATCAGGTGTGCCACTGGCTCGTTTGCCCCCTCTTCCATAAAAAAAAAAAAAATAATAACAACGGATTAAGTATTTAACAGACCTTTACAATTGCTTTGTGATCCATCATGCTCTAACAAAGGAATATCTTCATTAACAAGCCGCTAAATCTAATCGCTGGTCGGCGGCCGGTTAGCTAACTAGCAGTTGACATCGTTTAAAATTAAAAATATGTCAGAACAACCAAAAATCCGAGAGTGACAGAGAGCCGTTTGTCTGCGCAGAACACAATTTTGTATGAAAAAGCGTTCACTGCGCTGATAAACGGCTAACGGTCGATTTATTAACCAGCTGTTAAACTTGACTTTGGTGAAACTGGCCCTAAGACAAATAACAACGGATTAAGTATTTAACAGACCGTTACGATTGTTTTGTGCTCCATCATGCTCTAACAAAGGAATATCTTCATTAACAAGCTGCTAAATCTAATCGCTGGTCGGCGGCCGGTTAGCTAACTAGCAGTTGACATCTAGAGCGAGAGCGACAGAGAGCCGTTTGTCTGCGCAGACAAACGGCTAACGGCCGATTTATTACCAAGCCGTTAAACTTGACTTTGGTGAAACTAGCCTAGGCTTAAACCACGCTTAAACGAAGATTAATCACAAAAAAATCACTGGAACCTATGCTGTATTTTATCTATGTTATAAAATAATAGTTCAGTTTTATTTCCGCCGTTTTAAAATTAATATGGTATTATACTATAAAAAAGTTTTTGCCTACAGGGGCAAGTGGACGGAGGAAGAGATAGACATGCTACGTGGCTGCGTGCATCGTTTCGCCATAGACCTTAACAAGCTTAGCCAGCACATCAAAGCTCGCACTGTGTAAGTAAATTTCACACACCACACGCACGAATACATAACATACACATTACACAAACACACAACATTTTGTAACACATTATCACATTTTCAGCTCTCAAATCTGCACGACGCTGAAGAAGAAAGCATTCGAGGACGCAGGTATACCTGTGAGACCGGTAAGCAGCTCTGTGGCCAGCCACGTGATTAACCACACGCCGCCGGCACAGGTATCGCCAATGACGGTCGTCAACACCCGCAGCGTTTTAGGGAAGAACGCGGAGGTTCAAACATTCACTGACTATTCAACTTTTTTTTATAGCACATTTTATTTTTTTATTAGTTTTGTGCTGTTGTGTTAGTGAAGTTTGAATTTTTTTTCATTAGTGCTATAGTTGCGTGCTTGGTTTGATTTCAACCGTTTCTTTCGATGAGGTCAATCTGATAAAACGAAGGTCTATCCACCTATTTAAAAGAGAGATAAGCTTTATACAACCTATACCTACCTGACTAATACAAAGTACTAAAAAATGGTGTTTCCGGAGTATCTGATTTATTATAAATGTGTAACTGTCTGTCTGATTGTCTGTCTGTTTGTTACGCTTTCACGCCCAAACCGCTGAACAGATTAAGCTGAAAGGTTGTATCCCAGGGAAGGACATAAGCTACCTTTTATCCTGAAAAAATGAAAAATCCCTAGGGACAGCGGGTCACACCGTGGGAGCGCAGCTAGTACTTAAATAAATGTTTTTGATGAAACTGCTCAAGTTAAATGATACATCGGTGCATGAAAAATATATAACAGGGTCAAGGCATGAAACGATCATTATAAATGAGCTTGTTTGTTGTGTGGTACTTGGGATGGGGAGCAAATCGAATATTCAAGTCATACAACGAAGAAAGATAAGTTGTCGCTGTAGTTTAAATTATTGTTTTAAGTATTTAATGCTGTTTTAGTTTGTTATTTGTTATGCTCATTATTTATATAACAAAGCAAGAGATTTGAATTGAAACGTACATCTGAATACTTTGACTTACATGTGGTAGATATATTTTTTCCTCTTCAATTCTCTTGTTTCACTACCACTTTTTCTTATAAGTCTCTTAGATTAGTACAAAAAAAAACATGATTTGTAATGTAATTTAATATTTCAATTTAATTTTGTAATGTGCTTTAGTACGTGCGTTACTTGGGAAACCTTTACACAGTATACATACATATGGAGGGCAAGCCTGGGTCTCGCCAATCAATACTGCCTGTTGCGCATGCTCAACTAGATTATTAATAGAGCACCATGAATCCTCATTCAACATCAACGCTCAATATGCGCTTTGAAAATGCAAATATTTTGAATTTGATTTTAAGGAGAGTGCTTGGTATGAATGTTGATGGATTTACGAGTAGAGGTAGGCCAAAGAAAAGATGGATGGATTGTGTAAAGGATGACATGAGTAAGAAAGGAGTGAGTGTTGAGATGACGGCTGATAGAGGAGAATGGAAGAAGAACACATGTTGTGCCGACCCCATATAATGTGGGAAAAGGGCAGGAAGATGATGATGATGATTTTAAAGTTTATTATTCAATGTAGTTTTCCTGAATTTCAATCTGCACAATGCTGTGCTTTGACGGTGTTTCGAATAAGTCAATATGCTAAGTGATGATTCCTTTTAAATTCTGAACATCATACATTGCATGGTAGAATATATCCACGGAGCGGTACACGTAATGGAAGCTAACACAGGCGCAATCCACAGGTAACTCTCAACATGCTGAATGCGACTGAGAACGAAGTCGACGTCGAGGGACTGAGCGGTGACGTCAAACTCGAGTTTGAGAATAACGATGACGTGCCTACATGAAGTCTCGGCTTCCTTGGGGCGGGTGTCTCCCAACTAATCCGCCCCTTACCCTCGGACCTTGGCCAAAAGCTGGAGCGAAGATAGGTCGTAGATAACTCTTTCAGACTGTGGTCGCAATCGTCGGTCTGGTCTGGACGGGCGTTTACCTACTTTAAAATGATAAATCAGATATTGAGGCTGATTCGGGCGTTTCCTAAGCTAATGTTTTTTACCTAGGATCAAGTATTACGACAAATTGGTCCTTGAGATCAATGATTGCATCTACCGTTGTGTTTTTGTCTGGCCCAAACATTCTGATATGTCAAATTAGAGTAGAAGTCCTGCTACTTCAAAAGTTATCGAAAATGTTGTTAGCATGGCAATATCTTCTATAAATACCATCACTGACATCGTCATCTCATCAGCGTAGATCTATCCATTGCTTACCTGCGTCTGCGACCATAGTCTTAAAGCTTTTATATGTATTTTGTTCAATTCTTTGTAACGTTAGAATGTTTATTTTCATGTAGATATAATAATTTCGTTGTATAATTCTTGGATATAGATAGGTAAGATAACGCGATAATTAACGCGATTAGCTATAAAATGTTCATGGTGTGCTTTATTAGGTAATTCTAATATTAAATGTTCCAGGTGTGCTTTATTAGATAATTCAATTTCAAATCATACATTCTAAAATTTTAATATTAGATTCTGAAATTTTCACATATTAATTAGATCATAATAGATTTAGCTTGCAGATATGCAGGTTGCTTTCGGTGTTTGATAATATTTAATGAAGATGTCTATTCTATGATCACAGGTTGACATAGCCGCCAAAGTGCAATTCTTAGATTTATATTCAAATACGCCTATTATTTTTATTATTCATTATTTTATTTACAAACCACTTTAAGTTGAAGTACAAATCGTACTTCAACTTAATGTGGTTTCTTAAATATTTTTTTAGCTATTTCCCAGATTATTATTTGCATCTTTAACAAAACAACTTTATAAGTACCAACATAAAAAAAAAGTTTTTCATAAATCTTTTAGTTCAATTTATTTTTTTTGTTTTTTGAAATAGTAATTAAATAAGTGATATTTCCTATTTAGCATAACTTACATCTATGTAGTCAAAGTTTTACAATTTAGTGTTGAATTTATAAATATTTAGCAAAGAAAATAAAAAATACAAAAACATTGTAGGTAATTTTTTGACAATTTTAATTGCACGATATTTCGCCTATCAACGCATCGTTCCTATAAGATGCGTGTTTAAACCAAACGTTGGATATTTCTGACTCTTATACTTATTGTTTTCTAATACATAGTTAACAAAAATAAAAAAATAAAAAAATGTTTGGTCTCTTATGACAATTTAAACAGCTTAAACGTTATTTCGCCTATCAAGCATCGTTTCAATAAGATGTGTGTTTAAACCACATATAGTGGTTATGTGGTACGTACCTACTTCTGATTTTGATGATATTCTTATCTCATTTTAATTGACTATCAAACTACTTTCAAAGATTCTTGGTTCTATGAAAAACATCTAAAAATAATTGTCGTACAAAATGCCGTAACGAGATGATGGTAGCTATTCTTTGACGTAATTTCTCATCCATTGAAACGGCTTTTCTTTAGGAGGTAGGGCATTTTTTTTTTATAATGAGCAGCCCGACTGGGGTAGTACCTCCGCCTTATAGGAAACCGTAGCTAAGTAACACTGTTCTTTGATACGTGTTGCGTTACTACGGTGAGTAAGGTTGCCAGTGCTCAAGGGTGGGGGGGGGTCAAGGAGGAGGGGGAATGGCGGGGTTCCAAAAGGGTGTTAGGCAGAAAACAAGTAGGGGCGAGGTTCGACAGGAGTCAAGAAAGGGGCGAGATTAGGTAGGGGTCAAGGATGGGAGGGTGTTAGGCAGGGGTCAAGAAAGGGGATTTTGGTTAGGGGTCAAGGAGGGAGAAAGATGCTAGGCAGGGATCAATCAAAAATGAAAAGAGGTTTTGAGGAAGAGGGTAAGAGTTTAAGGGAGGAGGAAGTTAAGCAACTACAAACAAGATCACGATGTTTTCCTTCACAGGTTAGAGATCTTGTTAATGTTATAGTAAATTGTTTTTTTCTATACGTCAAACTACTTGCCTACAATATACAAGATATATTTTTGTTGAAAAGGTTGGTTTGGGAAGTTTATATAGGCAATTATTTTTAAGGGGGAAGGGGGTCGGCAAAGCATTAACATTTTTCTATCAGGCGTGTCGTAAGTTTGTCTGCCACCTTACCAGTGTAGTTGGCTTGTATACTGGATTTATTTCTATGAAGTCGCATTATATAGGTAGTGACTTGTAAACTACATCAGGCTTTGAAACATTATTTCTTATACAATCTTGTAATTAGTTGTTTCATAAATTAAGGGCAGATGAGAACACAAAAATTATTATATATCAAGATTTTAACTTATTATGAAGTCGCTTATGTAGGTAGTGTTATAAACTACACTAGTTTTTAACTCATCTCATTATAAAGTCGCTTGAGTAGGTAGTGTTAAAACTACATTAGGCTGTTAAACTTCCTATCATCTACATTATTGTCTCTAGATGTTTCACAAATTAAAAATAATAGGTACATAATTTAACATTTTTTTAACCCAGCTTATGAAATCGCTTGAATAGGTAGTCCTATTAACTACATTAGGCTTTGATGCATTATTTCTTCTATAATCTTGTAACTAGTTGTTTCATAAATGATGTTGGCAGATGAGAACATAAAAATTAGGATATTTAAAGGTTTTAACTTATTATGTAGTCGCTTGAGTAGGTAGTGTTAAAACTACACTAGGCATTGTATCATTCCGTCATCTATATATTTAGTCTCTAGATGTTTTACAAATTAAAAAATAATAGGTAATTTAACGTTTTTAAGTCAACTCATTATAAAGTTGCTTGAGTAGGTAGTGTTAAAACTACATTAGGCTGTAAAACTTCCTATCATCTACATTTTTGTCTCTAAATGATTCACAAATAAAAAAAAAATTGGTACCTAATTTAACATTTTTTTAACCCAGCTTATGAAGTCGCTTGAATAGGTAGTGCTATTAACTACATTAGGCTTTGATACATTATTTCTTCTATAATCTTATAACAAGTGGTTTCATAAATGATGATGGCAGATAAGAACAAAAAAATTAGGATATTTATTAAAGATTTTAACTTATTATGAAGTCGCTTGAGTAGGTAGTGTTAAAAATACACTAGGCATTGTATCATTCCGTCATCTTCATATTTAGTCTCTAGATGTTTTACAAATTAAAAAATAATAGGTAATTTAACGTTTTTAACTCAACTCATTATAAAGTCGCTTGAGTAGGTAGTGTTAAAACTACATCAGGCTGTAAAACTTCCTATCATCTACATTTTTGTCTCTAGATGTTTCACAAATTAAAAAAAATAGGTACCTAATTCATTTTTTTTTAACCCAGCTTATGAAGTCGCTTGAATAGGTAGTGCTATTATATATTATTACATTATTACATTATTATTACATTAGGCTTTGATACATTATTTCTTCTATAATCTTGTAACTAGTTGTTTCATAAATGATGATGGCAGATAAGAACACAAAAATTAGGATATTTAAATATTTTAACTTATTATGAAGTCGCTTGAGTAGGTAGTGTTTAAACTACATTTTAGGCTTTGAAAGCTATACGACTATATTTATAAATTGATATAAGCTGCTTTAGCTAAAGCTTGTTTGGGTATTGTCATAATAAGTACGTAGGAGCTCGTGTAGGTAGACTTTGAGATTTTTATATGGTCTTTTAATAGCTTTGAATTTTAATAAAAATTACTTTATGAACTCTTAGTATGGTAAATCTTTAAAGTATGTTTGGAAAAGTGGAGTTTAAAAGGATAATTTGCTGTGCCGATCCCATAGAAAGGTGAAGTAAGGGAGCATGGAGATTTAATGAGTAGGTGCTATAAAATATTGTAGGCTATGTATTTTGTACCACATTATGACACTTCTTACAGCTTCAAATCTATAAACTTTAGTCCGTAGTCCTACTGAATAAATTTTTGACTTTGACCACAGCTTTGAGTTAATAAATTGTATTAGCACTTCACTACACTGGCACTTGTTAGTGATGTAGGAGGTAGGGCAAAGTGTTTTTTTTTCTTTCTCATAACGAGCAGCCCGACTGGGGTAGTACCTCCGCCTTACAGGAAACCATAGCTAAGTAACACTGTTCTTTGACTGGTGTTGCGTTCCTACGGTGAGTAAGGTTGCCAGTGCTCGAGGAAGAAGGAAGGGGGGGGCGTCAGATTAGGTTTGAGGGGGGAGGTTTGTCAAGTTAAGGGAGAGCAGGATTGATTAGGGATGTTGTGGAGGCCGGTTCCTCACGATTTTTACGTAGCAGTCGGAAGGTTAGAGGGATGAGGAGGTGGGTTAGGTTGGGGGGGCTAGGTTGTGGAGGCGGGTTCCTCACAATTTTTTCGTTCAGTATTCAATTCATGGGGTTATGGTGGGAAAGGGGGGGTGGGTTATGTTATATAGGGATTAAGTAAGAAGGTTAGTTTGCTATCGGCCTTTGATGTAGGTACCTGCGTATGTAGATAATGCCGCTTGCCACGCACGTAGCGCTTTCCATTAAGTGGGTAGTACCTATACCGTTTTTAAATAGATATTGATCTATCTCCGTTAGGGATTTTTGTACTGACAATCTTATTTCTACATAATAATATTAATATTTTCTAATTCTTCGTATTTTTTTACGTTATTGTAAATCTTTATTTGAAATAAATCTTATCTTATAATTAACGTCTGAGATTAACTGTATATTTACGTGCGACTGATGAAACACATAAAGAATCTTTTAATTCCCAAAGTATAGTATCTCGGTGTAACTTAATATAATTATTGACTTTTACATAACCTTCGTTTAAAAAGATAAGCTCAGCGTACTTATATTTACTAGCTCTAGTGATTTAAGACATTACTCTACTCGTGGTAGTAAAAAAACTTGTTTTCGTATAAAATAGTAAAATTAAAAAAAAAACAGTAATAAGTAGTATTTCTCACTTAGCAGTAGAATTGTAGGTAAATGTTTTTTTTAGACAGCTTAATTTTAAAATTGTATAAAAGCAATTTATAAATTAATTGAAATGAAATAATTTGCCCAGCCCACAGCCCACTGGCCAGCCACACTAACCGCTGAAAATAATAATAAAAATACCAATAGATGTGAACTTCGATGTGTCGGACATTTTTTAACATTAATTCCTTACTTATCTCTTTTCTACCGTAATTTTTTTTTGTAAGGAGGTAGGGCATACTGTTTTTTTTTTTCTCTTCTAACGAGCAGCCCGACTGGGGTAGTACCTCCACCTTACAGAAAACCGGAGCTAAGCAGCAATGTTCTTTGATTCGTGTTGCGTTCCTACGGTGAGTAAGTTTGCCAGTGCTCAAGGGGGTAGGGGGGAGTAGTCAAGATATAGGGGGAATATATGGGGGTGCTTAGAGTAGGTTTGCGTTACATCAAATTATAAAGTATCAAAAGCATCGAATCAGAAAAGGTGAGATAACTAAAGGAGCGATGTACGCGATAGGTCGAAACGAAACTCAGCACTTTCGTAACTAAACCATAAACCAACTATTTTCTTGCTTCCGGCGAGTCCTTCCGCGTATTAGTGTGTTCACAGACAGTTTTATAACTATCTTGAACGGCCTCGATGTGTGGGTATTAAAGCAATGCACTTAGTCGTATAAACTTACTTAAGAATAAGTCGTATAAACTTACTCCATCGTAGACCTCATTCTTGCCTGTGTAAAGTGTGTAAGTTTCCTTTCATCATAGAAAATAATAAGAGAGCAACCGATAAACTGCCTGCTGAAATCTATAACGTCGGGATTACAATACACATTGTATTAGATAGAGGTCTCTGGCATAGACCACATATAAATAGCGTCGGGCGCGGACATGGCATAGGCGACTTCCTCGAATTTCATACAAAATGCATAGAAATGAAGCGAAAAAATAACCAACCACGTCCAAGTAACGACATACTGTGTGTCCTTAATCGCATTTTGTATGAAATTTGAATGGAATAGGAAGCCGCCCGTGCCATGTCCGCGCCCGACGCCATTTCTATGTGACCTGCGCCTCTGGCATAGGGAAGAAGGGCCGAATATAAGAAGGAAATAAGTTAAGTATAAAAGTAAACATGATTCTTTATGAATTAGTTGATCATCGCCCACAGCCCGTGTTGATATTTTTCTGTATTATAAGCTAGGATTGTTAGGGCTGTCTCCTTTTTTTGTAATAAAGCTTTTCAATCTTCAATTTTTAGTAAAACAATTGTATGTTTAGTTTATTGTTTGAATAAATTTTTTGTTTAAATGTGTCTTTTGATTTTCTTTTTTCTTTATATACAACAAATATCTAAATTATACTCAGTTATTGTCGATATTTCTTCTTACGCACTAAAATATGACGGGTTTCTTATTTTTTTTTATTTTTATAAGAAAACTATCAAGAAAATATTTCTCAGTGGTGGTCCCACTTCACCATCTGTATACTGCATTATCAATTAATCATCACAAATCTCTCCCGCTATTCTTTTTATAAAAAACTTATACTCAGCAAATTCTACCAAAACATTAGATAGGTACCTGATCGGGGCAACATTAACTTCCAACTTTAGAGCATTTTATCTTTCTAACAGGGAGTAAGTAAGTACGTTAAACCAAATAATATTTCCTAACAATTCAACTTCTTAAGTAATGTTAAGGTCCTCAAAAAAAGTTAATTTTTGTGCTGAACCAACCATTATAGAAATCATTATTTTCATCAAGATATGAATAAGTTTTTACGAAATTAAGTTTATTTAGGTAAGTAGATTGTGAGGTTTAATAGACTCGTGAGTATTATTATATTTCATGAGCGCTGCTAAATTTATGAATATATAATCTTAATTCACTTCTTACCTAGTAAGAACCGGTAGATTTAGATTAATCTAAGATTTAAATAATTATGTTCCATTTACGTAGTAGGTAATTCATAAAAATTAACTTCTCTTTATTTATTTACTTCGTTAGGCGGTAGGCCGACAATTATTACATAATAGAATAGGCATTCATAGATGGATAAGTTAGCGGCAAAAAAATACTTAGTGAGATTAGAAGGATATTTGTAGACAAGTAGTGTAAGTTGGCCTTGATTGTGGCTTCTAGCTGCCTGCAGACACGCCTATGGCAACGTGTAAAAAAAATAAAACTTCCTCTTTTACACGTAGCCATGATGCTCTGGTGTCTGCTTGTGCTAGCGAACGAGACCCTTGTTGCACGTCGATGTTCATGGCACTTTCACGAACTCACAAGTATCAAGGGTCTTTTGAATGAATAGTGAGTTGAAGTTGTTAAGTTTACAGAAAGTATTTTTGTAATCCATTAACTATTTCTAAGTAAAAAAACGATTAAAGCAAAAAAATATAAAACTAAATGTGCAAAATAAATAACCTAAACTAATTTTGATATTGTTGAATTTTCATAATTACCTACTTAACTCACTTTTAGTGTGCTTCTAGTTTGAGTTATTCTTTGTGAAAATATATGTTGGTAACGTACCTAAATCTAAATTTTTATTCCATTTGTCTTGTACCTACTTGTTTATTTATCTAGATAGCACTTTTATTTTATGTTTTTGAAAGATACAAGAAGACTGTTCGTTTTGTGTAATTGGTTAAATGCTTGTTTAGGTATCAGAAGAGTATATTTTTATATTGACAAAGTTTTACAATAAGTATAGGTAAGTATTGTCATTTATTTAAATGCAGTTAATTTATTTTATTAAAATTGGTTCAATACGTTGTTTGGGTAGAACAGACACTAAAATATTGAGTAAGTACAAATACAACGATATTTTTGTAATGTAAACCGTGAGCCACCTCAAATAAAAATGTATTTTTGTAATTCAACTTAGAATAATGGTTCCCTTTAAATTGGATAGGTAGGTAGGTATGTTTTTCATTCTCTTTTGATATTTTAAGACTAAATGATAATAATAACACTAATAATTTTTAAATAAATAATTTCTTAACTATTTTTAAATAATATTAAACACTATCTATCGGTAATTTAAATTAGTATAGGAAAACGTTATAAAAAAGTGTAGGCTTAATATATATTATATATTATTATATATTAGCAGCTTAAGTCACAGAGAGAATATTACATTTTATATAGTCCAATACGTGCGCTTTAGAATGATTAGAGAAATTTTTCGTGAATCAATTTTTTTACATTAATAACCACATAATAGTCCCATGTAGATATTATTTTCATTATGTGCGCGATTATTATAGAAAAGCATTCAATTATAAATTAAAATAAGTATGTATTTCGTTTCAATTTATTCTGGGCGGATTTTCATCGCTACCAACCATGACACTCGTCCCATATAATCTTAACAAGGTTTACTTTCTTATGCACCTTGCTTCCTGCATTCTTCTACTTCAATATTTAGGTAGACGTACTTACTATTTTCACAGTTAAGTTAAGTAAGAATTATATAACAATTCAAAGTGTTTTCTCTCTAGCTAGGATAAAATATTTAACGTAATTTCAATAATCAAAATATAACTTAAATGTAGTTGATTTACTTTAATAAACGGCTGTCGTAGCCTTTTATTGTTGTCATGTGGTAAAGGTGTGTAGTGTGTAGCTATTTCATCGAACTAAAAAAAATATAAAAGTAAAAAAAAAGTAGATGCTTTGTCCCAGTAGGGGGTATGCATTTCACCGTAACGTAAACTCGGCTAAGTGCATTGCCAATAATACTAGGTGTCTTAGATTTTAATATTCAAGAATTAGTTAGAAGAATCATATTTTATTTAACACAATAACTACATGTTTGTCACGATAGACTCCCATTAGACAGTAGAATAGCGTTCAATGAACTTTAAATATCTTTATTACTGTGTATTTTAATTATAAATATTTCTTAAATTAATTATAACTTGTTTTTTACCTACTCATTTAAATATCGTTAGGATGATATCTAAGCTTAGGCACTTGTAGCGCAGTAGGTAGATATAGTGCCCTGTAAAACATACTCATAATCTAACCATTACCTAATACTAACTGTACCTATTATTTTATCTGTGCCATTACTTATAACATTTCATAGCTGTGTGTTGAATGAGCAAATAAGGCCTATGCGCTTGCGCAGGCTAGAGAAGAATTGTGGATGATGGCTAATTGCAACTAATTTATATTGACGGTTACTGTTGGCATTTTTGTTTTTTTTTATGTTAGGGAGTGGAGACAGCGAGCTGATCTGATGATGGAGTCTGAATTGTTCCATAGCATAAAAACACTAATATCCATGTTTAAGCTTTGAACCAGCTCGCTTACTTTTGTGTGAATTTTGAAAATATTTTTTGGTGACGGTAGGTACCTGGTTCCGGGCTCCGGTAGTAGGTAATCAGGAGGACAATGTGTGCATGCAGACGCGGATCCAACACTCGAAAAAGGTTGTGGGCACACCCGAAAATCGGCCAAGTGCGAGTCGGAACATGAACTCGCTCATGATCTATATATGTACCTTACCTATAGTGTTTTTTTGTATTATCTAGGATGCAATTTTGGTCAAATCGGTTGAAAAATGCGACATATAAGCGAAAACAGACAGACGGACAAAAGCATTTTTAGCCAATCTCGAAACTGAGACACTTCGCTCATTCGCTCGGTCAATTAGGGTTGTGGGTATGGGCATGCCCATAGTGCTCACTATAGTGGATCTGCGCCTGTGTGCATGCGAAATTAATTGAGGAATTGATACCTGCTGCCATGCGAAAAAATATGTACTTACCAACCTAAGTATTCACTGGAGTTTAGTGAAAAGTTTTCGTTCAGCTGGTGATTATGAGGAGTTAGGAAGAAGTTTGGGTGATAATAGCTTTTGTGAGTTACAGCGGGTGGAAAATTCCCATTTAGGTGGATGAAGTAGAAGAGATGGATTTGTATGAGTGGACGAGAAAGGGAAACTAGGTTTGGGTGGAAAGTTTTCGTTCAGCTGGTGATTATGAGGAGTTAGGAAGAAGTTTGGGTGATAAAAGCTGTTGTGAGTTACATCGGGTGGAAAATTCCCATTTAGGTGGATGAAGTAGAAGAGATGGATTTGTATGAGTGGACGAGAAAGGAAAACTAGGTTTGGGTGGAAAGTTTTCGTTCTGCTGGTGATTATGAGGAGTTAGGAAGAAGTTTGGGTGATAAAAGCTGTTGTGAGATTTAGGTGGACGAAGTAGAAGAGATTGATTTGTATGAGTGAACGAGAAAGGGAAACTAGGTTTGGGTGGAAAGTTTTCGATCAGCTGGTGATTATGAGGAGTTAGGAAGAAGTTTGGGTGATAAAAGCTGTTGTGAGAGTTAGGTGGACGAAGTAGAAGAGATGGATTTGTATGAGTGGACGAGAAAGGGAAACTAGGTTTGGGTGGAAAGTTTTCGTTCAGCTGGTGATTATGAGGAGTTAGGAAGAAGTTTGGGTGATAAAAGCTGTTGTGAGTTACATCGGGTGGAAAATTCCCATTTAGGTGGATGAAGTAGAAGAGATGGATTTGTATGAGTGGACGAGAAAGGAAAACTAGGTTTGGGTGGAAAGTTTTCGTTCTGCTGGTGATTATGAGGAGTTAGGAAGAAGTTTGGGTGATAAAAGCTGTTGTGAGATTTAGGTGGACGAAGTAGAAGAGATTGATTTGTATGAGTGAACGAGAAAGGGAAACTAGGTTTGGGTGGAAAGTTTTCGATCAGCTGGTGATTATGAGGAGTTAGGAAGAAGTTTGGGTGATAAAAGCTGTTGTGAGAGTTAGGTGGACGAAGTAGAAGAGATGGATTTGTATGAGTGGACGAGAAAGGGAAACTAGGTTTGGGTGGAAAGTTTTCGTTCAGCTGGTGATTATGAGGAGTTAGGAAGAAGTTTGGGTGATAATAGCTTTTGTGAGTTACAGCGGGTAGAAAATTGCTATTTAGGTGGACGAAGTAGAGGTTTTACATGAGTGGAGGAGAATGTGGCTCTGGTTTTGGGTGGATAAATTAATCTTTTTAGAATGATGAAATGTGGAAGTAGGTTGTGGAGGTGTTTGGATTGATATAATAATGTTTTTGGGTGATCAGTTTAAGAAAACTAGACAAAACAGCATGAGTTATTAATACCAAAACGATTTGTAGACGATGAGAAAAGTAACTGAAATGCTTCAAAGTAAAAGGGATCTTGTATGATTATGTGAGTGTTTCAATTGAGAAAATATGTTACTATTATCAAACAATGAAGGAAAACAACTTTAGGAAACTGGCATTTCGTAGAACCCAAAAAGCTCTGAAATACGTGGCAAGTGCAATAAAGGAGAAGGAGCCTCTTTGAGGCGCACCTGAAATCTTTTCACAACAGAAGATGAGAAGAAGAATTGAATAAGTAGGAGATTGCAAAGAAGGCGATGAAAAATGTAAGCCATTTTGCCTCTTTTAAATTTTTTTAACGACTTCTTTTCTGTCGCTGCAAAATAGGTTAGATTAGAACTAAGTATAAAACACAGTAAGTAATAATGCAAGACTATCTGCAATACCGTAAGTTTAAATATAAATTTCGGGATACATTTTGGAGGGAAGGAAGTGTTGGAAAAAATGTGAGTGGAATACAATTAGCAAGTGGGTAATTAAAACTGTAGGTGAATTTTTGGATGAGTGAAAAAGAGGAATGATATGGGTGTGTGTTAGGAGATGAAACTTATAGGATAGCTGGGAAGGCCATTTATAGGGCGGAGTAGACATGTCTTGGAAATATGGCTTATAGGTAGGTACTGGGTAAAAAACAAAGGTTGGATTTTTTATTCGAGACAAAAATATGCATAGATAACTTAAAATTAGTTTTAAGCTTGTGCAACTATTTGTCTCGAGTTCGACGGTTGTGGGACCAGGGTAGAACACACATTTTGACTTAAAGCCAAGGCTGAAGGAGGAAGAATAAAAACTATGATATTCTGCCATTTTTGTTTTTGTTACTACGATTTGTTCACGTTTTTCATAAATTGCACTTTTGTGAAATATTTTAATAATTATCTACTACAGTCGCTTGTTTAAATGCAACAATGATTTATTAAGGCACTTAATTATCATTTGGTTCAGCTCCCAATATTAGAGAACGCTACATTTAAGATTTTGAATGTTTTTCATTAGTTCTTTAGTTTGATTTAAGTTTTTAAATAATTACTAAAAATTTAATTTCAGTTGGAGCTGTAGTAATAGTGTGTCCATGTTAACGTTTTATATGTATCTACATGTTATTGTAAATGTTGTGATAGTAGGTATTGTATGCTCAACCCAAATAAACAGACCGGAGGTGTCAGCCAGCAGTTTTGTTATCGGGACAGCGAGTGTGGTTTGGAAGTACAGAGCGATAGATACGCAACGCAATTAGGAGCGCCAAACCACTTTTAAATACTTATCTATAGGATAATGAAACAGCCTCCAAAAACACCTTAGATCCTGGCAAAACAAAACCTCACGATAATAGCAATGCTGTTTCTGAAGTTCGAAAAAAGTGTGTCAAAAAGATGTATTGTATATTTCTCAAAAAAAAAATGCGTGATGAGAGAAAAAGTTAAATGATTTATTATAGAAAGCTTTCTGAAGTACCTACATATCTATCATTTTCCAAAATATTTAAGTGGTAGCTTTCATAGATTTTCAGATAAGTACCTACATCACAATGAATAACGCCAATTAGCAAAGGGCACGCTCCTAACTGGCTTCAAGCTTGATTACGAAGAACACTGGTTAGAAAGAGGGTCTGTTTGTTAAGTTTGAGTTTAGCCAGTAGATTGTTGTATTTTCTACTTGATGTACTTATATTAATCCACTTAACTACTTCATAAGTAATCTGTTCGAACTTATAGCGTTATCTATTAAATAGATGTGTGTTTTTAGTTCAAATTTAGGAACTTTTAAACGTACGTTTTCGATGTAACATTTATACCTACTTATAGACTTTCCTGATAATCCGACCTTTATTCATGAATTTACTCTTGTGATTAACGATTCATAAAT
Source organism: Epirrhoe tristata (assembly GCA_951394285.1). Classification (NCBI taxonomy): domain Eukaryota; kingdom Metazoa; phylum Arthropoda; class Insecta; order Lepidoptera; family Geometridae; genus Epirrhoe; species Epirrhoe tristata. The sequence continues at coordinate 16,907,180 of OX596136.1, read as the reverse complement.
TACTTAGATTAATGTCGTAGAAATATTATATAAATACCCATAATCAGCCATCTACGAAAATAACTTTTTAACCTGCTAGCATAAGTTGTGTTGTATACTTACGTATATTCTGACTATTTATATATGACGTCCTCTGTGGCGCAGTGGGCGAAGGTCCGCCTGCGACGCAGAAGGTTGCGGGTTCGATTCCCGCCGCGGGACCAATGTTTCTATGACTTACAGATATTTGTCTCGGGTCTGGGTGTTTCTATGTATAATATGTATGTATTTACAAACAAAAAGTATATAAGTAGTATATCAGTTATCTGGTTCCCATAATACAAGCTTTGCATAGTTTGGGGCTAGATGATGCTGTGTGAAAATGTCCAGCATTATTTATTATATATTATTATTATTCTTTAATTTAAACACCATGACTTTATAACTACCAGAAAAAATTAAGGACAGCAGATGCATAAAATGTAGGTCCCTACTCATTTAGATTTATTTAGAATAAAAATATATTAGTTACAGATTGTATCAATCGTGTGCACGCACTCTCATACAAACTATGCTCTTGTTCCATCCCCACTCAATAAACGGCAGTGCACGAAAGGAGCCTCTTTGAGGCGCACTTAAAATCCTTTCTCCACACTGGTTCGAAAGAACTAGTGACACGATAAGAAGAAGAAGAATACCGCAGTAGCACGCAATAGTATAAATCCTTGTCCACGGGTGAAGGAAATTATTATAGTCAGATGACACTAAAACACTAAAGCCTCATAGGGTATTAGTATTAGGCCCTCCGAAAAAAACAATAGGAATTTATGATGTGTTCTCTCTCTGGCCTTGTCTGACTTGTACTTATTGTCTCCTTTCTAATTATTAATAAAAAAAAATGTAGTTTTAACTATTTACCTACATAACATACATAAACATGTAATCGATAGACCACGTTTGATTTTTTTCTGGTAAATATAAAAATGTGTACATACTATAATTAAATACAATGTTTTTTGTGTCGTATTTAGGTATATGTGTATGTATCATTCGTGTCGTGTTTACCTAGGTAGTACCTACTTATTTGTTAGTATAAAAAAATAGTTTTCCCAATTACTTACCTTCTCTAACTTACTCTACTTAATTAATACATTATGTAGTCCTATTGGTAGTTTTTACAAATATTAACATTTATTTTAATATTACCTTTGTTTTATAAAAACTGATTCTGATTCTGATTCTTTACTTCGTATGTACTTGTTCATTTATGTTTTGAGCTCTTAACTTTTAAATTACCTAGGTAATCATGGTAATTAAGTACTTAAATCTTTTTATAATTTGTGTACTTACCTATTTTTTACAAATGTTGGCATAGGTATACCTACGTAAGTGTAATTTTTTTCACGTTATATTTTATATCTTTAGGTTGTGTGTGTATTATCAATTATTTGTAGGTAACTGTAAATTTTGGTTCATATCAATACGATGTAGAATTACCGCACTTTTTTTTGTGACTTTTCAAAGACATATTAACTGCAAAAATTAAATGGTGTCTATGCTGAATGAAATTAATAAAGTAAAACTTGTCATCAAGTTGTCATCAAACAATATGAATCTCTAAGATGCCTCAAGGGGCCGTCTCCACGCGCGAGAGAATTGCCGCGATGTTATTATAGTACCTTGTATTTTATTTCTATAAGGAAGGTACCAACTCTTAAAACGACGGCGATGTTATCAAGGCGGAAGATTGTTTACTTTGGCACGAGTCGTGCCGCCGCACGACGATAATATCGCCGCGATTCTCTCGCTCATGGAGAGAGATTGACCACCATGTCAGTAATATCGTGAATGTTCACTCGCAAAGTAAGTGATTTTATGACGCGAGAGAAAGAGGAAAAATCGTTTTTCAGCATATATCTCTTAAGGTTGGGTACCTACCTGCCTACTTATCAAAATGATTCATAAGTACTCATCACTGTCTTATAACTAAAAGAGCATTTACACAAAGCTATTTTTGTCTCTTTAGTAAGCCGATGCCATTTAGCGGCCGAGCGAGGGTTGCACTTGCTAAGATTATTAGCACCCGATTACCGTTTTCTAGCAAAAAAAATGCAGTGCGATACGACATCGTACCGGTTGTAATTCCTCCGTATCAATGCTCCAAGTCTATGAGGTAGTATGTTTGCTTATTGATCAGTGATTACATGTCATCAGAAAGCTAATATTGTACCGACCCAAATTAAAAGCGGCTAATTAAATTAGATCGTATGTAAGATTCCCCTCTTTCATTATAAATTTGTTGGTGTTTACATTAAACTATCTTAGAAGCTTACCTGTTATTTTATTTGAACCCTATCTTACGTAGGTAGGTATTCAAGGAACTGCGTGGAGCCAGCCCTGTGTGGTCTTGACTATAGCAGTACCTAAGCTCGAAAGAAAACATGATTAAAATAATTTCGTAGGCACCTACGCGGCCTACGCCACCCTATATGTAGGTACAAGGTATTGACTAATGCCCTGGCCACATAAACGGGAAATGCCGTTGACATTGCCTTGAACCTTGGTGTGGCCACTATCATCGGGAAACGGCATTTATAACGCCCGTTGAACGCCGTTATTTCCGGCGAGTGGCGGTATATCAAAGAGATTATCGCGATGATCAACGCGGAGGCAGAAAAATTACACATTTTTTTTTGTATGAATATTATACATATACTTTTTCATAAAGAACTCGTGAAAATAAAGCTTTTACCGAATATTTTTTGTAATTTTTACTGACGTGACGTTTTATGGGCATTGACGATCGTTGGCCGTCGCCAACGACGTTGGTGTGGCCGCTACTATACAGTATACAGTCACCCTGCGTGAACTTACCCGCAGAGTGGACCTATATAAGCAATACATTCAGAAAAGCGCCATCTATTGTCGATATGCTGTACTTTGCACTTTTTTATTTATTGAAACGCCATCTAGTTAAAACAACTTACACTATCTAAGAAGATTGTGATGGCGAGCTGTTGCCATATTAGCACAAGATGCTACTTCTTCCAATTTAACCACTTGCATTTCTTACTCTACATGCATTTCTCTCCAGCGCAGTCTCTTGACCTCTATAAGACATGACACCAACCTTCTCCTTAACTAGGTTTACGTAAGCAGCTACATAAGATGAAAACAAATTTGATTTAAGAGCATGTTTAATTGGGCCTGCATGTCATTAAAATAAATAAGTTACACAATAAATTTACAAAAGCGCCATCTATTGTCTACTTGCCGTACTTTTAACGCATAATGTTAATTCTCCTAACGCCATATAGCTTGAAATAACTGAACTAAGTTGCAATTGCGAGCTGTTTTTATAGTCATAACACAGATGGCATAACACCAATGAATTCTGCAAATTTATTTAGAAATGGTGAAGGAAAAAGTAAACCACTTCGTATCTTAGGGCGCCTACTTCTTTCCCTATTTTTGAAGGAACTAGTGGCTCTGCTATTTTATTTAGTTTTCTCGTGTTTCACTAGGTTTTATTATGTAATTTCGGTGGCATTTTACTAATGAAGCTTTGGATACGTAACAGGAGATTTGGCAAATGGAATGGGGGAGTATTCAAGAAGTTTTCTCATTTGACGAAAGATTTCCCTTGGAGTTTTGAAAAGACAAGCCGCCATGTTTTTTCAATTGACTCAAATTGACGTGACGTAATACATTATTTTGAAGAAAGATTTGAAATGAAGTCAAAGTGAAAAGAAGAAGAAGGAATAAAAGAAGAAGAAGAAGAAACCAATAAGTGAAGTGAAACCATAGATTTAGCATGGTACCTCTTTGGTACATCCTATATATATGAGTGAAACCATAAAGAATATAAAGACCTATATGATGAAGACCTAGATGATGTTTATTACCGATTGGGCGATATAGTCGCTCAGCGACAAAGCCCTTTTTTTGTGAATAAATAATAATAATAATAATCTTAGGGCGCGTTCACATAGAACGTCCGTTTTACAGGATTTTTTTAACGGATCTGTCACTATTGGTTTTTTGTTTTTACTGTATCCAGAATACTGTATTGTTTGTGAACTCGCCCATACAACTATATACGCCATCAAATATCGGACTTGTAAAACGGATCGCTATGTGAACGCGCCTTGTAGCTATTGATTGAACATAATCTGTGAATGTATGCCTTGATATTTATTTATTTATTTATTTATCTAAACATAAAAGAAAAGGGCTTTGTCGCTGAGCGACTATACCGCCCAATCGGTAACATCTTAGGTCAGTCTTCTTCATCTTCTCTATCACTTCACTTCTTGGTTTCTTCTGGTTTTACTTCACTCCCCGGCTTCTTCTTCTCTTTATTCCTTCTTCCTCTTCATCTTTTTATTAATGGCAACTAACTGTAAACTGTATTAACAGTATATTCTGCAAATGTCAAGTATCTTCACCTCTCAAATATGTATTATGTCACGTCAATTTGGTTTTGAAAAAACATGGCGACTTGTTATTTCAAAACTCCAACGAAAATCTTTCGTCAAATGAGAAATTTACTTGAATACTCCCCCATTCCATTTACCAAACCTCCTGTTACGTAATCCAAGGCTTCATTAGTAAAATGCCACCGAAATTACATAATAAAACCTAGTAAAACACGAGAAAAGTAAATAAAATAGCAGAGCCACAAGCTCCTTCAAAAATGGCGAAAGAACTCGTATGCCTTGATGGGATATACCTACTTCCTGCTTGAAAGCTGTTTAGTTTGGTCAAGTATAGTAGAATTTCACAATTTTTTTTTGAATTAATATCAGTAAAAAAAAACAATTACTCTGCAATATTTAGCATATTTATTCACTTTATTACATCACTTTAAAATACATAATCTGTACACACAGTCAGCACGATAAATATACAGGTGAGTTTTTTTTTTTATTTGAATTTTGGATGCTCTGTCCGAATACAAACAAATACTCCAAAATAACTATGGGTTCCTACATTATAGTTTTCATACAAAATGTATGGAGGAAAAATATTTTATGTTTTTTTATTTTATTTTTGGATGCTTTGTCTGAAAACGAAAAAACTCTTCGAAGTAACTATGGGCCTACTGTTGTTGGAACACATAAAAATCTTACTAAAGTTTTCATCAAAAATGTATCGCGGCAATTGTAGGCAAACTAAAATCTGGGATTTTAAGTGTTAGTTTATTCTACATTTAAAAATAAGTTGTATGTACCTACTGTACCTACGACTGTATCTATATTACAATTATAAAAACCGAAAGAATAAACACCTACTAAGCTGACTGTGTTTACCTGTGGATACAACAACACAAACTCTCATAAATAAAATTCTGACTAGAAACGTTTTCAACAATTAATCACATGTACCTATTAATATTGATCACTATAGAGACATCGTATATTGTAATGGTAATACTTACATAATATTCTTCGATCATATTGATCGAATATAATATTATAGGCAAAAAAAATTCGCCATCGCGTAGCCGTGCGTAGCGCTACGACAATTCACGCGCTGCTACGGCTGCTACAAATACTACGACGTAGCAAAGGACAATATGAAACGTGTCAATTATTTCACATTTCTCACTAGGTAGGTAGGTAAGTAATGCCATTTAAAAACAGTTTTGTATGAACCGAATAGTAAAGACGTATAATATAGGTGTAGTAAATCAAGTCTTGAATAGTAATTTTTTTTCATACAACCAACCGTTACACTACACACGATCAACGGATCACTACGCATACACGATGATAGCCGTTTTGAGGCGTAGGTAGAAGACAATTTTGCATGAAATTGTGTCTTCTCTGCATCAAAACGGCTAAATCTTTTTGCCATAGTGTAGGTATACCTACAATAGGTATAAACAATTTTAACTTGACACATTAAAAAAAGATTTGAATGTTTTAGTTTTTGTTAACTTGCATTACAGTATGTAATTTCTTTATGAATTCAACATATTTGTTTTATATGTTGACCACAAACTGTGACTTTGAAACTACCCTTTAACATGTCAGTCGGCCGGGTACATATTCAAACTATTTTTTAGTAGGTAGTTATGTTACAAGTTGAGTGCATACGGTAAGATAATGGACGTGCTTCTATTAAATGATGGTTAGATACTGTTTAGGCACGTGATCTAAATAACAGCTATTTCAAAGTAATTGTATCTAAGTACCATTAAAAAACTGATGTGCTGTTTACTACAGAATTAAAATATTGTGAAATGGAGATAGGTACTAGTCTAAACTGAGTGCTTACCCACCGACCACCTCCCTGAGACCACCTCGACTCGCCTACGGTTGAATCATCTACTGAACATAATAATACCTCTCATGCTAGAGTGGATCAACTCTCGCAAATGTGTAACGGAAATCAATATTTCTTTACGCTAAATACTTACTATTTTATAATTTACATAGATAGACAAGCAAAAACAGGTAGGTAGGTTATGTTTTAACATCAACTAGAATTGTAACTAATATTTATGTACCTACATGATACGGTTCGGTTATATTATATTTACAACAATATTTACATTTATTTTAAGTGTATAACTATTAATAACAATTTTCTAATAAATATAACATACATACTTAATTACACCTTTGTATCGTTATAAAATACATTTCAAAATTACACGCATGCGTCTTACAGTCAGCATCATGAAATAAGAAGATTTGTTTATTTTTGTAGCCTACAAGTTTTAGGTACCTATATTTATTACATTATGCAAGAAAGAAGAATCTTCTTATGATGACTGTACTTAGGCAGTGACAATAGAGCTACTAGTAAGAGATTATCATATTTATGATACATGAATTATGCATTTATATCCCTCACTTAAGTGTCCACCACAAGTCTCAGAACTGATGCTCAAAAAAGCCGCTAAGAGAGAAGTCGGTAACCGATGTGTTACTGAAGGTTTGGTTGTAGCTGGTGATCGTAGACGTGGGCCGCACACACAGGTCCACGGCTGGCGCAGGTCTGTTCCTGCGACCACGTCTACCCGAAAATCAGTGATCCGTACTAAAATAGGAATTCTGCATCAGGTAAAGCTTATCTATCGGGTTAACGACCGCGCCGGTCCCTAAGTTCAGCGGCTCGTGGGTTTGATGCCCGTGGTGGTGGTGCTGGACCTCCAGGTTTTGGAGGCTCATGGTGTCGGAGGCGCCTTCGTCTAGCTGGTCGAAGTTGCTGCCGTCGAGGGAGATGTCGGAGCTGCAGAAGCTGTCTCCAGAGTGAGCAGGGTAGTCTGGAATGAGAAATTTACGTTAACACAAATGCTTGCTTTGTCTGTAGATGTTTTTGCTGTTCCATCCACTTGATAGGCCTATAATTTTGGAAACGTTTTTTTTTGTATCTATATTCTTACCAAATAATAGGAATGACCTGTGTGATAACGGTTAGCAACTTTCTGTGTCGAATCAACTATCTTTCCTACTAATATTATAAAATAAAAAATAAGTAAAATTTGAGACCTTTACTTTTAGTGTTCTCGTGGGACCAGGGGTGATTTTGTTGTCATTATTGACTAGATATTAATATTAATTACTGTCCTTTCAGTTATTTTATATAAAAAATCTACTTTATTTAAATTAGCTCTTGCTTTGTCTAAAGTCAAGTTGCTAAGTGAAGATTCTTTGACTTTCCAAACCGGCGGCATCGGCGGCGAACTTCCTTGAACGCTCCAGGGAATGGAAACTTGGTAAAACTAATTGAAACTCTATCTTCTTGAACTGCATAAATGTTCCACTATCATGGGTACTAGATTAAATTCTATTAAATAGATCAGTTTAACCTTCGAATAACTAAGCACTTCATAGACAGTATACACAGCCACAGTTTACTTGTTTTGGCTGTTGCACATAGATGTTAATCATTTTTTTCATTACCAACATTTGATTTATAAAAACCACAATATAATATTTTAAACAAGTTGCAGACCCATAAATACCTACACGAGAATACGGAAGATAACCTATGCGATAAAACTATTTCCAAAACTAAAACCATGTTCGTATCCCTCTAGTCTTTTTATGTATGTAAGTAAGATTTAAAACCTGTGTGGGTTTTGATGCTAGGTACCACTACAGATGAGATGACTTATTACGAGCTCCTTTTCGAGTCTAATGTGATGATGGTAGCAAAAATGATTATAAAACCTAGTTATTATAATAGCTCTTACCATCAGGAGAGTACGGAAGGTTCGGGTTCAGTGGCTGGCTGGAGGCGGAGAAGGAGCCGTCCAAACCGAGGTAGTTGCCGTGCTCGCTGGACGGGGACTCTTGCTTGATACTCTTCTCGTCCTTATCCTTATCCTTCTCCGAGGACTTGTCACCCTCCTGCTTTGCCTTGCGCTGAATCTTCTTCATCTTAGCGCGCTGGTTCTGGAACCAAACCTGCACCACCCGCACGCTCAGCCCAGTATCCTTAGCGAGAGCTTCACGGACCTTACGGCAAGGCTTCGGGCTCACTTCGAAGGATGCTTTGAACTGCCTGCGTTGGGCGGATGTCAGAATGGTTCGAGGACGTTTCGGTCCCCTTCTCCCATCGCGGGGTCGCTCAGAATCGTCTATTATCATGTCATCATCAGCATGCTGCATCAGATACATTTCCTTCTCGAAGTCCTGTCTGCAGAATATCTGACCGGATCTCATGACGTATTGCTCCCCTTTCTGGAGCGGCTGGCAGCACATCACGCAGACGAAACATTGGATGTGAAAAACGTACTGCTGCGCGCGCATCACCATCTCCTGAGGCAGGAGCCGGTCGCCGCAGCGGGTGCATTTTACTCCGAACAACCTATAAAAATGGAAATTGTTATGCACAAAGTTACCAACTGTGGTTGTGATAACACACTATAAGATTAGGACATAATTTCAAGAATACTAAAACCTAAAAATGAACAGCATCTTGTCAGAAATGTACCGCAACGATAGTTGGTAACTGCACACTAAAATAATCGCCTGGCAATTCGCAATCGATATAAAAATTTAGCATTCGCATTGTGTAATCTATCAAGTACTCTAAAAGTTCACAGCAAACAAACCGACACTCGGAAGTAGGAACAATGTGGAATTCAAATGAAAAAGTAAGTACCGCGTTCAAGCGTTGCTGCTTCCGATCGGTTCGATTGCAGCGAGCGACTTTTTGGAGAGTTTTTGTTTTGAGGACATTTGGAGGACATAGACACATTTGTATCAAACTCGTAGAAAACTGCCAAATTCGGCGGCTGCTACGAGTACAAGAACAGCATGTAAGCCCTGATTGCCTGTAATTGACATTGTTATAAGCATTTTTCTACGAGGATGAGACACGTTGGCAAATTATATGTCTGGTATGCATTACCTATCGTAATCAGGTTTGCAGTACAGCTTGGAGTTCCTGGTGAAGCAGGTGTGGGCAAGTGGGGAGCCACAAACGCAGCAGGAGAGGCAGTGTTCGTGCCAGGAGAGCTCGCCCACTCGCATCAGGTAGCGGTCCTGAATCTTCTGGCCGCATCCTTCACAGATCTCCACGATCTTCTCTCGCTTGATGCTTGTGTTCAGCTCTGGAAGGGAGAACTGGTTTTAGTAGCATGTGGGACATACTCGCTGTGAACCCAAAAGAGTACCAGATTATGTTGAAGTATGGGGATAGGTTCAGCCTGGCTATTTAACCGGTTGTTAAGATATCTCTTAACAACCGGTTAATTAGCCAGGCCAGTTTATATCTCATATTACTTAAAGCAATTCATATCTCAATTGTTTTAAGTAATATGAGATATGAAATAAAAAGCTTTGTGTTAGGCAGTAGAAGCTAAAAGTGTACGTAGAATTAAAGAATAGCACACAAAGAAAATCAGGAAAGACAAAGGATACGAGAGCAAAACACTAAGGTAACTCGCAGAAGCAAAGTCAAACACTTGTAAATAAACGAACTTTAAAAGGTAGACAAAGTAGAATTGTAACCCTTGGCATTTTTTGGTAAAGTTTGTATATTTTTGCTAACTGAACAAAGTCAATTTTTAAAAGTGAGTCAAGTTACATTTAGGTGCTCTTTAAGTTTCCTACATAGAGAAAATAGTAATGCATTTTTAATGGAATCGTCAAAAAATCATGTCATATCAAACAATTTCTCGGATTTTTTGTCATTCATCCAAGTTGTGGCAAAGAATACAGATACGTTGTTGTGGTCTTCTAAGGATCTGACGGGTCTGACTAATAAATAGATAACAGTACAAATTCAATACTTCATGTCAGCGGTTCAATGTTCTATTAGGATGGTCACAGACCTATCCGCGTCGAACTGTCAATTCAAGAGACGTCAGAGGGCAGCCGCATTTTCTGACGTCATCAGCATTTTTTGTATAGAAAAATGTCTGCGGCACTTACGGCGCGGCTAAATGTGCGATCAGGAATTATAACTTCTTTTTTCATGTCCTTTCCCTTTCCTACAATTTCGCAGCACAGATGACGTTGGTTGGAAAGAGCCTTTCGTTTAATCTCGAGCAACGAGTACAAGCCGAACCCCACGCTTATACGAGATGGGCGCAGTCTAGAACGAAATTACTACCTAGACCTAGAACCTTTTCTTGTTATTTATTTAATTGCTTTTTTCATGACAAGGTCATGACTGATGGATAACTGATGACAATTATGATTGGCATGGTAATTTAATAGAAGGTATTTCTTCAGATACCTACCCAGAACCACGTGCGCATATTTACTTATTACCTAGTAAATGTCCTAGTTTGCAGTGAGCCTAATATCCATTCAAGTGAAATTGTAATTGCCACTTGCGCAAACAGATAGGTAAACGAGTTCTTTTAAAAAACCATATGGTAGGAACACGTGTAGCATAATAGAACACAAGATTTATTTCTGGTTTTATTTATTTTATTCAGCTCATGACGTAAATAGCCACATTTTTTGCATATATTGCAAATACCGGATTTTATATTTTTTAAAGCGACTAAGAGTAATACCTAAAAGTTGCATTGACGATGTATGCTTGGATATAACGAGTTGATTGTCAATTAAAATAAAAGGTAAGCCCCGAGTCACCCAAATAAAAAAAAGTTGTCAAGCAAAACCAACACGCTTCGAGAGGTAGGTAATACTCGAAAAAACTAATAATGACACGACAAGTCCTTACTCAAACATGCATGGTAAAATCACTCGTCTTGACACTGAAATCATAGCTAGCTACGCTCGCAAGACTATTATTATTAAATGTCATACATATACAAGCATCAACCACTAACCCTTTGAAATGATGTTGTACTCGTATTACACTGTACAGACCAATATCATCTACCAAGATGTAGTTTTCGAGTTATAATTATTCAAAGCTTTTTATTGAGAATGTCCGAACGGAACGGTATAAAGTGATACCAAAGAAAATTGGTAGTCATTTTCAGGGTTTTTTTTTATTGTAAAATAATCTCCTTGAATTGTACTTTCGTGCATACAAAAATCAGCTCTCTAGCAAGTTAAAAAAGTTAGGATCCAAAGTAGTGTTTGAGAGAATCAATGTTTAATTTTCAACGTCAAATTAAGAATCTAAAAACCCTATGTCATGGGTCCTGAGTATTTTTAAAAACTTTCAGGGACTGTAAGCTTTTGTAATATCGTGAAAAAACTTTAAATATTTTTTGCTGAAATAGGCCTTCAAAGGTACTAAGATGGAAATTCCCAGAGTGAACCATTTGATCCAAATTAATGATTATAAATTATTTATTGACGTGACAACGTCTTATAATTCGATAGAGCCGGCTGCACGCACGAAAAAACATGACGTCATGCGGCGTTACCTCGCACGTCATGCGGCGTTACCTCGCTCTGAGGCGTTCCATGTAAGGCTTGAAGTGCAAGCGAGAGCGCGGAACGAGCGACAAAGAAGCACAATCAGCCTTTGCGTTCGGCAGCGTTCGACATCCGTCTTTCTCCTACTTGAGTGAGCGATGCGTAGACGTTGTCACGTTCAACTATCGTCAGTAAACCGACTTTACAGACAATCAATTTTTTTATTGTTTAATTTGTGTGTTTTGTCCTGAAAAAACAAACCTGTTTTGTTCAACCTGATCTTTGTGGAAAAGTTACACTAGAAAACCTTAAAAATACGGGAAAACTAAAAAAAATGCTTTTTCTATATTTTTTGTATGAATTCAAAGTTCGAGCAAGATTAGATGCTACCTATGCTGTCTTCAATCAGAACTAAATAAGTATATGGAATACTTACCTTATTGTAAAGAGTATTCGAATACAAAATACTGCTAGACAGTCCTCACAATCATAAACAAATCGATCACGACTTCTAATCGCACCATACCTATACCTACGTATAATCGAAATGGCTTAAGGAAAATAAGGTTGAGTATTTTCACCGCGTTTCTTAGTCTGGAGGACACGCCCCCTGGGTGGGGCGCGGTGGCCCGGGCGAAATGTTGGCATTAAACAACCATGACGGATAATCGATCCCACACTTACTATTCAACTCGATTTTCTTGCTCCTTTAACGGTCATGCTGGGAGGAATCGCGCTAAAACATTGAAGGTGGAATTAAAATCGGCCGTTCTGAAGTTGAGTAGGAATCTATTGTATCTTTTGCAGATCTACAATGTAGGAACATTGTAGGTTATCATAATAGCATTATATTGAAAAATGTTAGGTAACTTGTGTTTATCGTAACCGTATCTTATTTTACGGAGTCGCCACAGATTGTCACATTGACGTGACTAACAGGAATTTATTTTACTCGTGGTCATAAGGTCAGCTCACTGTTCACATGTTTTAAAATTTTAGATGATACTTGATCTACAAACCGAGTTTCAACTGAATCGGCCTATATTCTGAGTTCCGTTGAACAGCTCCTGACTGCATCATCACATCAGCTAGTGCACTCCTGACTGCATCATCATAGTCACCATAATAGTGCATTGTCTCCAAAGACTCATAAGTGTACCAAAATTCAGCTTAATCGGACAACGGGAAGTGGGACAAATTAAGCTTGCTAGACAAAAAACAAAACATACATACAAACATACAAACATTACAAGTTAATTAAAAGCTTTTAAAAATATTTTGATTATACGACACACCAGTTCTCCCGTGACCACGAGCGCTGCAACGCGTTCGAAACGTCGGGACCAAATAAACAAGTACGTGATAAAAACCCGTTTATTCAAAAATAAATTATGATTATAATGATGAAAATAGTCTGTCTAGGATCGATTGATTAATTCATCAAAAAAATAATTAAAACGTTTGGGAGCTGGTGTAGGAAATTTATTTACTTACTCAAACATACCTACATTAATAAATATAAGTAGGTACCTACTATATGCATGTTTATAGCGCTAAAATTACAACTCGTCTTTTACACTTTGCCTTGGTCGGATAAAAAACTTTATCAGGTACAATGTTGGTAAACAGAAATGAGGTCAATTTACACAGTTTGTAATGCGTCAGGAATTACATTGTACGAAATATCGCAAATTCTATTTATTTTCGTGTTGGCTCTTGAACTCGAGACTTACACAGGCAAGAATAAGGTCTACGATGGAGCGAGCTTACTCGGAAGGTTCCAATTATCTCTCTTCTTAAAAACATCAGTGTCGTAGCTCAGTGGAAATACAGACGCTGGAAGCTGATTCCAATTCTTTGCTTTATCCATCGTTTTCTAGCCCATAAGAAGCCAAAGTCGTTGTTGTTGTTTTTTTCTTTGTTTGGAAACAAAATATCAATATCCGGCACAATTATATTCCTAGATGCATTTCTAGTGTTACAGGGATAGGCGGTAAACAATATACATGTAACATTTAGAACGGTCAATATTTGAAAGTCTGAAACTGAAGTGAAGATTGAAACTGAATTCACACATTTAAAAAAAAAACTTAACATAAATTAATACTATTTCTATTTAGATGTCGATTGTGTAGGTCATCAGCAGTAAATTTTACTATGAAACATGATGTCTAAAATTAATAAAAGCATTGTTTCAACATCCTTATAGGACAATTTTACGAACCTAAACAAGTTGAATGTTGTATTGAAAAAAAATGTAGTCATTTCGAACACCTACAAAAATAAATTAAAGGATATTAAAACACAGGTTCTATTCATTTTAGACATCATGTTTCATATTAACATTTACCGCTTATGACCTACACAATCGATATCTAAATAGAAATAGTGTTGGTTTCATTTTTCAAAAGTTTTTTTTAAAGATGTGAATGCAGTTTTTCTTTTTACTAAAATCGATGACATGGTTCCTAAGAATAGATCTTCGTATGTCTTATAGTTTCCAACTTTCCCATACTGACCGTTCTAAATGTGAAACCCTGTATTGTGTCTCCATGCCAAAGGTCTGGGACTCCCTAGATCCGGGATGTTCGTCTTTGACAAACAAGTGATGCCCAACAGTAGGGTTTGCTGCTTTGCTTAGCTAATTAAACTAAAAATTACTTTAAGAATACGATTTTGAGTTTAGGCATAAGCATGCGATAAAATTCATAATCGTTCAAATTAATTTACATTGATCCAGTGACGCTGGATTCAGTTAATGCATTCCAGCGCTGAATTGGCATTGACACTGGTTCAGACTGTTGACCGTCAAAGTGAATGTTGGATCAATGTAAATCAGCCTTTAATCTAGGTATTTCTACCGTAAAGATATCGTTGTCATGGTGAGCAGGCAGAACGACTGCGTTAATCGAATAAAATGCGAGTGAACGCAATCGATAAAACCAGATAAAGCAAATGTTCTTTCTACTAAGTAACCTATCTACATAATATTTAGTGTCTTTTAGGAGTCACTACCTAAAGTTTTCTTTTTGGAATGATTTGTATTGTATCATAAAATGAATGAAAATATGCTTTTAGTTAGGTTTATAATTTTAAAGAAGCTTTGAATTTCTCAGAAAGAAAATCTCTATTTGACGCAACTCGCAAAATGTTCTTTTACTAATTCCGTTAAGTATTAAGAGAACCGATTTTAGTACTGCTCCCGGTAAAAATCCAAATTGCCACAATAAAAGCCGAATGCATTCTGTTCCCGCAGTGTCTCCTATATTTACGTTCATAATGATAACATTATGCTCATTATTTATTTATAAACATTTTGATGTTTTTAAACCTTCTATATCTTTAGAAAACGTAAGATACTAAATGTTTGGCTTATGTACCTACTTATTATAAAGCCTTCCCTACTGTTGCAAACAAAGTACAAATTTCCCACACAGCATTTTAATTTTTTTTTATTTCCATTAAGACAAAATTTTATTTACACGAAACAATAATCATAAAAATACATAAGTAGGTAAGTACATAATTTAACTAAACTAAAGATAAAAAACAGTTTTCAAATCACCAACCGTAGGTAATGTGCCCAAAAGGCTGGCGGCATTACCTCGTTGGATGGCTATACTAAATTTTTTTATTTTTTTAAATTGGAGTTATACCCATCGTGAACTTATGTCGCTAACTGTACCTGTTCGAAGAAGGTTACGGTGAAGCTGCTTTCTGCAAGGAACTGCATTTTTGTATTCTTGAAATTTTAATGATTGCATCCTATTTTTAGACAGAATCTATTTTGTACCTTCCTCAGATAAAATTCTTTAAAAATAACGGAACTTTTACGATAAGAGAGATAGAATTTGTCGGTATTTTTTAATAGTTTGGTAGCTATAATTTTAAGTAAAAAAAACTCACCCTAAGTAGGTATACTCTTTACACTTCATAAAAAAATTATGAAAAACGTTTTTTGAATTTTTGCATGTTACTTTGGGAAAGGTGTTCCTGATGGAAAACGGCATCGATTGAGGCTACATGCGTTGGCATCCTAATAGTTTGTGGACTACTTGTTTTTTTTTAGACAAATGTCATTTTCTAGGTTGTCTGTTAATTTTTCAAAATTCCATAGGTAAATGCAATTGTTTTCATTATGAAAAAAGGAGGAGGTTATATGTTCGGCTGTATACATGTTTTTTTATGTATGTTCACCGATATTTCCGTCAAATGTGGACCGATTTCCAATTTTTTTTGTTAGTAAGGGTATACTCTCGCGGTGGTCCCATAGTAATTTTATTACTGAGGGATTGATAGTTTTCCCGTGCCACAGGTGGAGTCTAAGCGCTATCTTTCGTTTCGATTTCTATTCTATTTCAATTTTTTTGGTGATCCTCACTTGACGCCCTGAGTCACGCCGCGTCCACGATTGAAGTCGGTTTTCTTTTTAGTTTTTAAAATGCAATTATAAAAATAAACCTAAGAACGAAACCTTTTAACTACAAAAGAAAAGGTAGCTGCTGTCAATGTTGTAAAGTTTTCCAACATCCATACTAATATTATAAATGTGAAAGTAGCTCTGTCTGTCTGTCTGTTTGTTACGCTTTCACGCTCAAACCGCTGAACAGATTAAGCTGAAATTTGGCATAGTTAAAGGTTGTATCCCAGGGAAAGACATAGGCTACTTTTTATCCCGAAAAAATGAAAAAATCCCGAGGGACCGCGGGTCACACCGCGGGAGCGCAGCTAGTACTGTATAATTCGAAAGTCTGTGTGTATGTGTGCAAATGTTTGTCATGAAATTTAAAATGTCGATGGTTTATGTTCAGGAATAGTACAAATCTAAAGCCGTGTCTCTTGCCACCAAAAATAACTGCTAACAAAACAGTTTTCCGTCCGCTCGGATAACATTTTGCATACAAAAAAGTTAGCCCACGCCCATATTTTGTTCGATGTTTGATGTTAGGTGTTAGAAAACACAAAAACAGTATCGCAGGAGACCCGGCTTAGGCTTATCTAATTTAGCGAAAAGCAACCCAAAGGGGGTAAACAGGGTTTTAAAATTGTTATGTTAGTAGTCATGCTAAGTGTTCCCACTTAGCAACTTATTATGTTTGTAAGCTTCATACATTAAGGGCTAAATTTTGATTATAAATTGCTTCAAGAGGTTTTAAATAAGTACAGTTAGCGACAGAAGCTCATGAACAATTAGAAACTTTAAACTTTGCGTTTTTTTTTTAATTAACAACAATGTAATAGACAAAGCAACTCATATAAGCAACTATTTTGGTTGTTTTCCTATGAGCTTCCAAGATATAGATGATTTAAATACATCAAATTTTCATGAAGTTCGGTTGCTGACCGTCCAATCAAAATATTAATTGTAGTTTACTGTTGACAATTAAACGTAATTATTGTAATTTTAGGATACAAGCCGGTAATATAAATTGGTTAACTCATTTGGCTCACCGAAAACACCGCAGTATTTGCCGAACAGTGCGAAATGCGCCGCCGGTCAAATTGATTAAATACAGATATATTAAATACGCGCGGGAAACCACATTTCAGTACATCCCTCCCTCTATTTTCACTGAAACATTAAGTCAACTAACAATAAGCAAACAAAAACCTACGTGTCAAGCGCACGAAAGGAAGCTCTTTGAAGCGCACTTATAATCATTTCACCGCACTGGTTCGAAAGAACTAGTGACAAAAAAGATAAAAAGCTTTAAAACAACTCAAATAAATGAATGTAACAACTAATAATACATAATATACCTATTCAGTTAACATTATGGTGATATTTTTATAATTAGCTGACCTGCGACAGCCCGTGGCAAACGTTGTTTTGCCTAAGTACTAAGTGGTAAAAATTTAGGGTCGGATGCAATGATATTCTGTCGCAATCATTGGTTGGATGTATTTTTCTATGTCGAATCTTAAAAAATATCAAATAAAAAATTTTGTCCAAAAAATAAATAAAAATGTTTTGGAGTTAAAAATATTGTATTAGATCACTAGCGACCCGCCCCGGCTTCGCACGGGTGCAATGCTGATACTAAATTAAATACACTACAGAAAAACTATGAACGTTGTATATAAAAACATAGCGGCCCGCTCCGACTTTGCACGGGCATAAATAAGCCCACAAAAAATAGGTTAATTTACGACATCACGTTAGAAACCTCTAAAATTAGCAATGTTGCCTTAGTATATGATGCATGTATTATACATATAAACCTTCCTCTTGAATCACTCTATCTATTGGAAAAAACCGCATCAAAATCCGTTGCGTAGTTTTAAAGATTTAAGCGCACATAGGGATATAGGGACAGAAAAGGCGACTTTGTTTTATACTATGTAGTGATAGTGATGATAATGCAGGCGACTGCTAATATAGGTGTACCTACCTACCTACTTATGTTTTTGAACAAAACCATAATTCCGCATCCATAGCATGCAATTAATTATACTTGTTTGGTTTTTCGAAAATTCGAAAAGCATTTTTAGTTGAAAGCTATTGAATTTAAACGATTGCCGCTGAAAAGGGGCGAAAATCACTTAACGCGTCGGTTTCAGGTTTCAAACGATTTTCCCCAGCATTGTTTCTTCGTTCTGGATAAAAATTGAGCTTGCCATTCTTATTTAAGCTTTGACCACTTAGGTTTAACGTTTAAATGTGTGCAAACGTTTACCTTGCCGCGTTTAGGTATGCGTTCTTTTCTCTTTCGAAGCAATCGTGATAAATACGTTTTTTTCCCAAATTATCCGCCATAGGCCGGCCATTTATCGATAAAGGCCAGGTGCCTTTATCGAATTAAATTGGGTTATGAGTCTGAATGTGGCTTGCAAAGCCAAATTTGGTCTTGAATGATCTGTTGCATAGCGCACAGTGCAAATAACCACTTGCATTATAGGTGTAGGTGTAGGAATGTTCAAGGTGAGTCTTTTTTGTAAGGCGTTTAGCATCAAGTTCTTCCAAGCAACGCACCTCAAAAACAGTCAGAGTCTCATGAATGGAGCTGCGCGATTCGCTTCTCCGTTGCGCGAGCTCTTCCCAACCCTCGCATGGAATGTTGCATGCGATGAGATGGTACATCCTTATAGCGCAAAAACTGGCCACCTTTTTTCGTTCGTCCTCGTGGCTTCAGCTGGGACTAAAAAACGGCTTTGGGTAGTCTGCTGTCATTCATGCGCACAAGATGTCCGCACCATCTCAGTTGTCCTACGTACTGAGTGATGCATATGGTGGGACAGATAAGAGCGTTTTCGACATACAAATGCCAAATGTCAAAGTTTTTTTGTTGAAACTTCGTTCCAACCGAGTGTTCCATGGAGGTTCCAGGACACTCACGTTGTTTTTTTGACGATTTTTAGCGAAAAATCGGTACACGAACTTTCCATCGTAGACGCGCTGTATGCTGACGATATTTGTCTGATGGCCGATGATGTTAACAGCTTGCAGCTCTTTCTCAACCGTTTCATTGAGTCGTGTCAAAGATTTGGTCTGGTCATCAGTGTCTCAAAAACCTAAGTGCTCAAACAACCTGCACGCGAGACTACACCAGACCCTACGCCCAAGTACTTGAGGCATTAGAGGACGTTAAATCGTTTCGGTATCTTGGTAGTTTTATCCATAATGATAAACATCGTGAAACTAAAATTTCCTCACGGATTGCAAAATCAGCTGCATCATTTGGGATGCTTAGTAAAAGAGTTTGGAACTCACATGACCTTCGGCTACACACTAAGATCGCTGTGTATACTATGTACAAGGCGATTATTCTTCCCATATTGCTGTATGCCACCGAGACTTGGTGTCTATACAAAGGAGGTCATTTTATGAAGTGGGCATTTTGCAAAGTGGGTATTATGAGCAGTGGAAATAATTATAAGTGGTCATTTTAATTTGTGGCCTTATACAGCCGAAACGCACCAGACACTTTTCATATGAAGTGCCTACGATCTATAGATACTTCGCATATAGTGGCAAGACCGACCAAATTATTTTTACAAAACGTACGACTAGTAATCGAATGAGAGATATTTTAGATATTATAATAATTAAAGCGCAAAAAAAGTGCGTTTTATATTAGAAATTTTTCCTTATTTATTCTTAATCCTTCTGAATTGACTAATGGAGCACATTGATTTTATTATTTAGTTTTTAATTTAAATATACACAATTAAAATTCGCATCACTGCACAATAAAAGTAAAGTTTGATCTACAAACTTTTATAAACTAACTTGAAGCTGCATTGACGACTGACCTGTTCGCCCGTTGCAGTTGAGAGGCGGCTGCATCGGCTCCTGCATCAATCCAGGGTTCATATTCGTATAGAACTCTAACATTTTTTTCATGAACTGTCAATGTCACGGGCACAGTCACGCGAGCAGGCACGCTCAGGCGTCGCCGGTCGAACGCACAGTGAAGCGAGCGTGGCTCTGCGCTTTGCCAAACGATCCTGCTATCCCCCTCTTTTTATCCACCAATCACAAGCCCCACATTTTTGGTAGACCCCGCCCTGTGTTCTCTGGACCCAACCTACCTATTATACAGATCAAAGCTATAATATTTTGGCGCGAGACTGGTACAATGGCAAATTGTATTTTTTCCTTTGGTAAAAATTCAACTGGCACCAGTGCTTGCGGTGTGAACTTACGTCTTAATTAAATCTAAATCATTTTATAATTTGTTCAATCTTTTGTCCTAAAGTGTACACAAATAAATTAATTTTTACGTTCATGAATGCGATTTAAATATGATGAAATCATTATTTTTTTATTGGATATCAGTAAGCAAACACTGAGTTCCTGATGGTATTTACATTATATGCCTTGTCTGTTGCAATATTGTAAAAAACAGGAACTTACACGCAAAATTTTATTTCAAAGATATATTCACAATCAATTACGAACTTACTTTATTGCTGTAAGCTCAAAATCTAGCTGTAGGCTTGTTTCATCTCTTGACTACTTAAAGCATCATAGAACTCCCAATATCCACGTAGGTACCTACATAAAACTTATTTTGTTGATTACCTAACAACGTTAGTTCATGTACCTAGTACAGGTACCTAATATAATTAAGCAGGTAAGTAATCTATCCCTCAGGAACCCCAATTTGGGTGAAGGCCTCCTCCAAAGATTTCCATTTGTCTCTATCCTGCGCAACTTGAGCCCAGAGTGGTCCGGCCGTTTTTGTGAGCCTACATTTTATGCGCTTTATGATAAAGTCTCCGCAAAGATCCGCTGCACGCTCGACCTCAGCATGCCGGAAGCTGTGCATGCGGCTGAAAACCGGAACAAATGGCGCAACATCGTACGGGAAAAATACTTCCGTGATGGGTCACGACCCCCAGCATTGGGGAAACGACGGGGAGGATGATAAAGTCTGAAAAGTAAACACTGGCTTTGTTTGAAGGATTTATGGAGCTTGTGTGTTGTGTTAATGTTCATTTCATCAAGATCTTCCACAAAATTGTTTTATATTAGATTCCAGTGTACTAGGAGCTTGCGGTGAGAAAGGGTTTGCATACATCGACACGGAACAGACGTCGGTCGGGTCGAGGAAATTTACGCTAAACGTTATAACATACATCTCTATTTTCAAAAGGTTATCTCTTCCTAATTAATGATTTTGATTACTTACCAAAACGGACGATAAAAGGACTCTTTACGAAGACTCTTTAAAGCGCACTTAAAACTGTTTCATCACTCTCTGGTTCGAAAAAGTTTAGTAGAATAAAACTTTTTAACAAAAAATTCAACAAATTCAACTCCGCGCCCAACAAACAAATTAATTAATTACGTCGCCTACTCAAAATTACTGAGATATAAGTACTTACATTAGTTAAAGAACTTAATTATTAAGGTTAAATAAAAAGGTTTTTTTTATTTTTTCCTTTTCAGTTCTTTCGGCGATTTCATTTTTTGGTAAATAATTTTTTGTGTCTATAATTTACTAATTACTAAATCGAACTACTCTATAAAAAAGTTATGCGTGGTCATACATTATAATCAAGTTATTCAGAAAAATCCCAGTCGTTTGGGAGATATGAGGGAACAAAGAAATTTAACGCATTACATATCGAACACAGATAAAGCTTAGACTCCACTTGCGTTATTTGGCATTATTTGCAAAAATAAACGTGAGTTCCTGGCATTACCATACTTATGTCAAACTGACGACTGTAATTTGTTTTTTTTTTATTGTAACGTAGCTAGGAGGGAGGGATCTTAGAGTTTACAGGAAAACTATCAATCCCTCAGGAACACAATTTATATGGAACCCCTTCGGGAGTATACCCTAATAAGAAAAGAATTATCAAAATCGGACTCCTCTGTAAAAGCTATGTGGTCTAACAAAAAAAAATAAAAAATATACGCGTCGACTTGATAACCTCCTCCTTTTTTTCGTTGGTTAAAAAGAAGAGCTTCCTTGACCATGCCCCCAGAATTCCCAGTTAGGTATGTAAGTATCAAAATCATTAAAATATCCAAGTATGGAAAAAAAGTGTAAAAGTTTCATAATAAGTTATATTATAAGTTTCTGTTTTTTAACCGACTTCAAAAAAAGGAGGAGGTTATATGTTCGGCTGTATGTATGTTTTTTTTTTTTTTTTTTTTATGTATGTTCACCGATATTTCCGTCAGTTGTGGACCGATTTCCAAAATTTTTTTTTTGTTTGAAAGGGTATACTCTTATAGTGGTCCCATATAAATTTTATTCCTGAGGGATTAATAGTTTTCCCGTAAAACTAAAACAATCACTGAACTTTAAGAAAATTGTGGCCCGATTTCCAAAATTTTTTTTTGTTAGAAAGAGGTATACTCTCAAGGTGGCGCCATATATTTTTTTTCCTGAGGGATTAATAGTTTTCCCGTAAAACTAAAACAATCACTGAACTTTAAGAAAATTGTGGACCGATTTCCAAAATTTTTTTTGTTAGAAAGTGTAAAGGACGTACTCTCAAGGTGGCGCCATATATTTTTTTTCCTGAGGGACTGACAGTTTTCCCGTAACATTCAAAAAACCTCATTCTCACTACACAACACACCCTGACTCACAATCTGAGTCAAACATTAAATAGTTTAAAAGGGTATTACACCCGAGGTAGTCCAAAATATTTTCTTTTCCTTATGGATTGATAGTTTTCCCCCTTGCTGAACTCCGGTGTGTCCTTTAGTAGGTCTGCCCATGACTTCTCTTATCCTTTCCTACTTAAGCTACGATAAGCAAAGTCTTAATGTACTCGTAGCTTACTATATTATTTACACATACACTTTTATTTACACAGTATTTATTTACTTACACTAAAAAGTGAAAAATAAAACATTTTTGAAAAAAAAATTGAACCGACTTCACAGAACACAAACAGAAGAACCTTCTACACACTAAAAAGAGAAAAATAAGAATATAATTTGAAGTCGGTGCCAAGTGAATACGATTATACCTAACGATAAGTACCTATCAAAAAAAGAAATCGAGCGATAGCGTACCAGGATACAATTTTGCACCCAAGTTCTTTTGAATTTCTTAGATGTAAATGAATAGTTGGCACCGACTTCAAATTATATTCTTATTTTTCTCTTTTTAGTGTGTAGAAGGTTCTTCTGTTTGTGTTCTGTGAAGTCGGTTCAATTTTTTTTTCAAAAATGTTTTATTTAAGTAGGTAAATATAGTATTCACCACATCGGATTCTTTAAAACCAAAAATTACAAAAGTTCGTAGCGAACGATTGACGATTTTTGTACCATTTGATAATTTCATCGATTCAATTGCTCTAGAGCGGTATAAAAAGCATAAAAACATGTTTTCGGTTAGACAAGGGACAATACAGGCTCCCTGGGCCTGATTGTGTTTCGAGTGGGCCAATTCCCCCATTGAACAGCCACTTGGCCCATCCACACTGTAAACATCATGGATCGACTGCTGTCAGTTTTTGGATGTGGTGTATGCAGCGAAAAGCTTCAAAAGAGGCAAGAAATAAATATTTTAAAGCACCCAGGTGAATTAAGTTTACGTAGCCGAATTTTCACGATTAATTTTCCAATTTGGTTAGATTATTCTTCTTCAATATTCTTTCTTGGTCTATCGCGATCACTGATTTCAGGCATCTTAGGTAACTCTACTTAAAAATAAATCCATTGATAACCCTTAACATGAATTAAGGAATGCAAAAATTAAAAAACTTATACATTTGTTTGAGCTAAAACCTTGTATTAGGGTTAGGTTAGTTAACTCAGGAAGTAAAAATACCGCATCCAAATTTCCAGTTTCACATTTAGCCATTCTGCAACTCAGTCAGAATCATTATTGTGTTTTCATTGCTCGATTGAAATGAATAGCGCTGCGTGCATTTTAGGGGTTTTGTCCCAAGCTGTCCTATTGTGAACCGTAGCCACTTCAAGTATGACGGTACTGTGGTCACGAATACCGTCGCCAGTTGACGGGTTGAGCTGCACATGCATAAGAAATATATGAATCCAATTGAAGTTGTAAAAAAGTACCATAATATAAATTGTAATACGGAGTGCGGCGGTGCGTGATGAAGGATTAGAATTACCTACCTACTTGGATAAAAGCTTTCTGAGAATTTTAAATCAACTTTTTTAATCTTTTCTACCGGATATGAAAAACTTATTCAAACAAGCAATCTATTCCACTTAGTTCTGCTAGTTGAAGAGTTGCGAATTTTATGCTCAATTCTTTCCGTTGATAAATGACATTTCTAAGGAAATAACTTCATTGCTTTATTTTATCTGTATCGAGTTAAATAATAGAAAAGTTTATGCTCAATATTAAAGTTAGTACCAAGAAGCTGCAATTAATGACGATAACATCATCTAATTTACGGCTTAGCAGCTATACCTACTGATAAAATAATAAATTTTTTTTTTTAATAAACTTGTGTTTCCTTTACTCAACACATTCGCCGAACTATTATTTGGATAGGCGATGACAGGCGAATACAGGCGATGAGGCCCTCTACATAGAATTTTATATAGGTTGCTACTAGTTCATCAATTCTCTGGCCCTCTACACGTTCGTAACCGTCGGCATTCGTCTATCATCGGCGAATATGTAGAGGGCCCATAATATTAATACTTTTATCAAAACACTGTCGAGTCTATTTTTATGGGATAAACCCTTTCAAGATAAACCACAAATATTTGTTTCATTTGCCGATATATTTTCATGTTTTTTTCTTCTTTATAATAAAGGTCCTACCTAAGTACTTCTTTATTCTCATCCTCTACATTCGAGATTTGATATGAATGTCTACCGTGCGTGAGAATACAATTCGTGATCTTTTTATTTTATACGCTAAACCAAAACTCAAGATTATCGAAATTAAATTCGAAAGACTGAAAAATATAAAATTTCAAAGGAGCCATGACATTCCATTTTAGCATACCAATAAAGAGGAGTATTTAGAGCAGGTGGGGGATCCCTTCCCGCTGGGGGACGACCAAGATCAACTTCAATAAAGGCTGTGTACCACATGTGACGTCGATACGGAAAATTCCTGCTCATTTACCATGCCATAAGAAAACCCATCTTAACTACACAGCAGAAGGTAGAATTTGAATTGAACCAGCGAAATCTTATGCGAAAGGGACCCGGCTTCCCCATCGTAAACACGGGCTTGAATTTTACTGTAGATCAGGGAGCGAGATAGGTCATGCTGGAGTTCAAATCGCTGTGGTATTGAGCCTACGCAGTCAACAAAGTTAGACGAATCTTATCCACAAAATTACGAGAGAAAATTCATTACTCCGTGTTGTATAAATCAGCATTTGGTGAGCATACTAACCAAATGTTGCAATACCTGGCTGGGGTGGGGTGCGGGGACAACCATTCGATAAAAAAAAAAAGCAAAATTTTGTTTATTGAAATGCAAAAAACACGATGCATCCTGTCTAATTAGGTATTCGGCCACTTTGAAGCAGCCGAATATTTTGACCGAAAATTCAATTTCATCACTTATATGTAATATATCTACATTTTGTAATTTTAAATTCCCAGACAGTCAAAACCACGTCACGTGAAAAACGTGCGGGCTGCTATATTTTAAAAATGTAAGATATTTTAATTTACAACAGATTTTTTTTTAGGTATGTGCTTACAACACACTTTTTTAAAGGCTCAAAACGCAATTCTTTCCTAAATATCATTAAGAATAATATTAAAAAAATAACATAAACATTGACGGAAAGTTGAAATTTCGGCGAGCCAACGAGCTTTACCTATTTTTCAAATTTATCCGAAAACAGTAAGACCAAAAACGGCAGTCATAACCATTTACCTAACAACGAAATAAGATAAAAATTTAATACGTGTTTAGCCTATTGAATTGGCCGTAAAGACGAAGTGGGAAGAATTGACTTCGCGCAACATTGTATCATACTAAGTAGTAGCTATACTGTGGCCAAGAATTGACTTTGAGCTACGGTCTACGGGCAACATTGTATCTACTAAGTAGTATCTATACTGTGGCTAGGGGAGAACAGAAAATGATGGGACAAAGTGTCCCCAAGGGAGCGCTAGCTAACTGCAGAGCTATCGATGATCTGTTATTTTAGGGTTAAATTAAGAACGTGCGAAGTGATTTACACAGATAAATTATTGTGAGAACTGATAGTTTATTATGTCGAAGTTAGATTGGTGAATAAAACGCTTGGACCGATAGAGATCGTCTGTGAAAAGGAGTAAAATTACCTTCAAAGTGATCTCAGGGCTAACCTTCTTAGACGAATCTTATACGTAAGTGAAACCTACATAAAATGCTTAAAATGACACAACAACGTAACGAATAAAGTGTGACGTGGAATTTCCACCTGTTCTAAATGAATTTGATAGCTTTTCTATCTGGATCTCTAGACTCACAGGATATCTGTATGACCAGATGGCTCTTCCATCTGGATTTCAGAGCAGCGGTCCTACTGAATAAATGCTTTTTGACTTTGACTTTGTACACCTGAAACACAGTATCCGGCTCTTATCATTACCTATACGTGGATCACATTCTATTGATTCCGATAGCCAGTGAATATTGTTAAATTCCTGGCCTTTTAATAAGCCTAAATTCCCGTTTTATTTATGGTTGGTATATCAATTGGGTCGACTAAGCCCCGAGGCGGTGCCGGGTCTGGCACGCGTCGGTCACGTGACCTACCTAGCTTAACTGGTAATACTCTATATTTCTATTATGAAATATTTATTGCTTTGTGGCAAAATTATTTTGTCACAGTTCCTCTTAAAATCAAATCAAGTAAACTTTAACTTCAATGCTGTTTTTGCATTTCCCGAGACTCACCTGCCATTCTAGAAATTATGTAGTTACCTATTAACATTAGTACCTAGGTATAAGCATACCATATAATGTAAAATTAGGTACGTTCAACCACTGTTGGGCTTACGCCTCCATTTGATCTGATTACAAGCTAGTTAAAGTCTTGCCCTAACTACCTTACCTACCTACTACGATGTGCTAAAATCATACCTACATATTCCACTAAAAATTAACAGTTTTCTCATATATTGATCTTCCGAACATCAATATAGCGTAGGGAGAATGCAGCATGGCTAAAGTGAACATTTTCCAAAAAGAATCTGTTTTGTACGCTTTGCTTTTTCAGGGTCTCGCCTCTCCAAAACAATGTTCACTGATACGTGTCGTGTTAAGAGAGTAAGTTCTTCGTTTAGCGTTATTGCTGGCGTTCATTGAACACGTCAGGCATATAACGAAGAATCTCACCATCATGGAACAAAGCTACATAGGTTATCATAGGTACCATAAAATCAAGCCTCTTTCCGTAGAGATCTAGCCGTTCAAACTTCATAAGATGCGTTTCTCATTTTGCATCTACAGATCAGTCAAATATTGAATCCCAGACGCTCTACGCCCACTAGTGAGTTACATTTTTAATTAAGTCTTCATCTTTGTCTCCGGTATAATCTGAGCTAACTCCTGTGTAATCTATGAGGGGAGCGTTACGCTGCGCCCCTTTTAAGATTAAAAAATCGCCACGCTTCACGTCCAACGCCCCCTAGCGGGCGGCACATGTAACTGATATCACACGATGATTAAATGTTTCCGACTGGCGTCACTTTTATTTGTGTTTAATTGTAGCTAGTTTTTTGATTGCGCACCCCTGGCCCTTGACTGTCAAGTGTTTTGTCTTTTTGGGAGAAATTGGCTGCCATGTAAGCTGCCATGGGACCTCCAATTTCACCAAAGTGGCAGCCACTTTGAAGGTTCAGGTTCCATTTGATTCTATTTGAGTGTGGAATAGGCTTTATGTGAAATTCGGCATCTAAATTAAGCCGATCAAAATTATGTACCTACCTACCCTCTACTTACTATTTTTTTGTGAAAACTGTTAAGGTGTAGGAATCAAACTGTTTTATTTAAATATATTTACAAAATACAACAGGAAACAAAAAAAACAGTTTTGTTTGTTTGTATAGAATCGATTTGACCATTAGTATCCTACATTATCCCTGATGAACATAGGCGATATTTTATCCCGGGAAAGTGAAGTTTTCCCGAGGGACCGCGGGTAACACCGCGACGCACAGCTAGTTATAAATAATCGTGCATACATTAGTCCTGCAGCGAAACTCGCACCTCTTGCGTCCCACCCAGCCCAGGTCCTACTCGCTACGCCATTGAGCTGGTCAAAACAAGATTATTATCACATAATTACCGAAAAGATTTAACTTAGGTAGGAACGCATTCAAGCATGTTGTTTTTAGTTGAAATACGTTAGTACATGGTAGTGGCCCTTCCCCACAGTACAGTCAGCCAGTCTATCGCTTGACTCTAATCTGCTTTAGAGATATGAAAACCGTCTGCAAAAGGTATCTTAGTGAGTCGGAGCCAGCAAGAGATTTTAATATCAACGCATTAAAAGATAACCCCTGTGGAGCCCTGTTCATAGAGTAGCTGCAGCATCTACAGATCAGTTGATCAGAAGTTAATTTGTACCTTTGGATAAAAGTATTTTAATTCCTACAGCAATTATGAAATAAAGGGTTGTGCTAGTAACATTCTATACATACATAGTAAGCCACTGGCTTACCGCATTGGGGGAAGCTAGCTTTCCTTTTGTACATCCTACATACGGGTTTATTTTGAAGGACAAACTTAATTTTTTAAGTGAAAAAAAAAATGGTTGTCTGTAAAGTCGGTTTACTGACAATAGTTGACGTGACGTGACAACGCAAAGGCCGATTGTGCTTCTTTGTCGCTCGTTCCGCGGTCTCTTGCACTTGCGCAAGCCTTACATGGAACGCCCCAGAGCGAGGTAACGCCTCATGACGTCATGTTTTTTCGTCCGTGCAGCCGGCTCTATCGAATTATAAGACGTAGTCACGTCAAAAAAGTGAGTGTCGTGGAACACTCGGTGGAACGATAAAGTTTATTGATATTTTTCTGTAATTATTCTACTATGACATTTATATTTTTATTCAGACCATTTAAGTGTAATATAAATAAAAACGTAAAAATGATAATTACCGATATTGTTTGAACCATAAATGTAGGATGTACAATTTATTTAGGTCTGTGCTTTGAACTCTGTACGTCCCTACTCTATGGCCGCGGCACCCCTCGGGCGGATGTTCAAACAATATTAGACGCATCACGCTACAGCTCTGTCACTCACTACAATAGGATCACTGGTCTTTCACGAATTTATTAACAAGTTCAAGTCAAAACAATTCAAATATTTTAAAAGAACTTGTGTTCCGCCAAGTCAAAATCAAAATCTAAAAATTATTTCGGAATACTTATTGTTTTAAGATTGATTGCATAGGCATAGAAGAGCATTTACACATGATTTTAAACGATGTCGAGCTAACATCGCAGTTACCTACTAAAATTTTCAGCAGCCGATTATTGTTTACGAGGTAAACAATTCTAGTGGGATACGTACGATATCGTATCGGTTGAAATTATTCCGTGTAAATGCTCTTATATTAGGAACAGGGCTTATTCTGAAGCAATAAATTCGATATTTATTGGCATGTTCGGGCATTTTAAAAAATAACCCTGAGCTGTTTTGTCAAGTATCAGAAGAAGTCGTTCGTAATAAACGAGACCAACGTAGAATATGTGTTACAAAATCAAAGACAGAGTTGATGCGCAGGAGTATCTACTGCATGGCTCCTTCTAACCAGCTACTACCAAGTTCACTGTTTCGGAGAAAGCATTGATCAGCATTGCTATCCAGCGTGGTAATGCCGCCAGTATTTTGGGCACGCTTCCGACTGACAGGGACCCGAATCAGTTGAGCTATCTATAGATCGTTTTTAACGATCCTTAGATAGCTTGACTAATCCTATTGTATTTTGTAAATATATGTAAATACTTGCTTAGTTTCTGATTTGAAAAGAAAGCTTAATATTATAAAGGAATATAACATTTATAAACCACTTACTGATTTTCTGAAATTGTGAGAAAGAGTAAAGACCATTGTCTTGTGTACAATAAAGAATTACAGAATTACAGAGTAGTGACCAATACCTACATCGAACTCAAAACATTTTAATATCAGTTACCTACATATTTACCTAATTTACCTTGAATGTTAATTATTATCTACATTTAATAACCATAACTGGAAGAATTTATTTTAATAGAGGTAAAATGAGTTTCAATAATTTAAATGAATTGAAATCAGATTTTCAGTTCTGCCTTGGTCAGTTAAATTTCAATAAAATTAATTATGTAACTCAGGAAAAATAAGAACAATTACATAGATACAGAAGTCGTTTGAAGTGAAGAACCACTTTTTAAGCGAAGAAAAAAAAGGAAGAGGTTTTTGTTTTTTATGTTAGACCACGCATAACTTTTTACAAAGTAGTCAGATTTAGTAATTAAAGCCACAAAAAAATCAAAAATAAAACTTTTTACAAAAAATCAAACCGCTGTAAGAACTGAAAAGCAGTTTCGAATATGTCAACTGGCTTCTCGTCGTCAGGCAAATATGACTTGACCTTTGGTTAGTAGTTACCCAGGTACGTTAGTTTGTATTCATTCATTCATTCATATATGTCATCACACTATCAGCTTCTCTGTTATTTATCTATTGTTACGCATCTATACGAGATAATTATACTATTTTTTGTGTGGATTAATAAAATGGTAATAAACTCTCATTTCCAGTTGAAGGACCCACCACGAGTCGCATTAACAAGTTCATTAAAATATAAATTAACTGCGGAATACTTTTAAATCGTTGCCTTTGTCACATTCAATAAAATGTATGTTGATATTACTTCATAATTTAAATATTCACAAAAACGGTAGCAGGGTAAGTATCGTATATACGTACATGCCAGGAGTTGCCCTTGAAGTAAAACATCAGAGGTACTGCTCAATTAGGCGGTGATGGGCTACCTGTCTATATATTTGTACCTTCTAGGTGTAAATGTGTATTTTTCCAAGACAACTCTTCTAAACATATTCAACGCATTTTATGTTCTGTAATATCTGAAATTCTGAGAAAATTATAATATAAATAAATAAAAAACTATTTTATTAAAATGTTAAGTTATAATAATAATCATACTAATTTCATGCAAAATAATAACATTTCTTTATAATTATAACCCTCTTCTTCTTATGTAGGTATGTTTTTTCTTTTAATGTTCTTCAAGAAACCTTTTTTTGATCATTGACCATTTGACCATTGATCTCTATTTTGTATTCTTATTTTCGCCAGCTCTATCCAATCTGGACCTGCTGTGTTCCTGATATCGTCCTCCCGGCGGGCATATGGTTGTCATCTGTGCCTTTTGCCTTGTGGCCCTTCCATGTTGTTACCTTTTTTGTCCATCTCTGGTCCTGGATTCTTGCAACAAATTCTAATATAAGACTTAATAAATGAATCATTTAAGAGATCTTGTCTACGAGAATTGGTTTAAATATTACAAAAATAATACATACCTAAGTTCACATTAAGTATAATGATTAGACTGGCGTTAGAGTTTGGAGGCTAGATATGCCCGTACCAGTGGGCATAACATAAAATGAATGTGATTTAATGCAACTCTTCTTATTTAGCAAAAATCAATACCGTTCCCATGCATCTGCAACCCAATATTTTCATTCGGCCGCGCCGATAACGTGCAACAATATTTGCGAAACAATGAAATCACAATCGTCATTCGTGGAAGTTGTTTTTCTCATAGATCAAGGTTGACGTTCAGTATTTATTGGACTGTTGTACACAATGGACAGGCTTGCAATAAAACGACTCGGTAAATATGGACGTGTGTGCCCAGACTTATGAACGCTCGGCAAACACGAGGGTGCATGGATTGCCTCGTTTTGGGGTAAATCGTGCTTGGGAAACTGTTGCAGCGAGGAGAAAAGTTCCTGTGCTTAGTAGGTATACCCAAGCTCAGCTAGTGAGCAGT
The DNA here is from genome assembly GCA_951394285.1 of Epirrhoe tristata. Taxonomy (NCBI): domain Eukaryota; kingdom Metazoa; phylum Arthropoda; class Insecta; order Lepidoptera; family Geometridae; genus Epirrhoe; species Epirrhoe tristata. The sequence goes on along the minus strand of OX596136.1, from coordinate 16,874,974 downwards.
ATTCCTCGGTTTAACTAGGTATTTAGGTAATATCGAATTGATCTGATGAAAGTCGAAAGAAGAAAGTCTTGAGAGTTGAATTGTAATAAAAATGTATAAATATTACAAATGTAAAAGTTTGTGAGGACGGATGTATGGATATTTGTTACTCTTTCATATAACGTACCAACTTACTGAATGGATTTGGATATGGCACTGAGATAGATTATAGTCTGGAATAGCACATAGCACTTTGATATTACCCATGACCCCGTCTTTTTCAACGTTGGTAACCCTAGTGTACCAGCGACTTATCAACCGTTTGACGATTACTGGCAGTCACGCCGCGAAGGATTAAGGCGCGTGCACACTGCCCGCGGCGACACGCGCGCCTCGTATGGCCCGGCTTAGCTGTGCCAGAAACGCCTAGGTTAATGGTTAGCTAGATTAGCTTTATTAGTTTATATTGATAATGTCTTTAACTATTAAATTCATCTCATAAAGATAAATAGAATATAGGAAAAATTTTGGTTGTGCGCGCTTTGTCATAATGTACGCTTCGATTTTTTTCAGTGATGTTAAGTTGTGGGAAATTCACATTAGAACAATACGCGATAAAATCCTGTAATAAAATATATCTCTAAACACATTAGAACACTTCTTTTATTTTTTGCGATACATGGGTTTAACAAAGATAGTGGTGTAATAGGTAAGCACAGCCATTATCAGCTTAGCAGCATGCAAAATATTATAGGGGTAGGTACATACACAGCATTGCACTTTATTTTACAAGAGGAAAGATTAAATTAAAATTACAATCACAATAAAAATGTAAAAGGTCAAGTTACATACAATTTTAGGCGCATAAATTTTGCTCTACCTTGTACTTTTGACAGAAGATAATATCTTGATATTCTACCGGCTATACGAAAGTTTGGACGGATGTTTGTTACGCCCGCGGTACGCCCGCTCGCCCACCGGTAATACCGCGCACTGTTGAGCTATACTAATATGTGTAAAAATTATATGAGTTGACTATATTTATAGTATTTCAGCTCCAATGTTTTTACATCCAGCTCCAATTAATTTGACATGCACACTTCCGAATGGCTGTGAGCTGGATCAATTGATCCATCTAAGGATCGTTAAAACGATCTAAGCATAGATAGATAGCTAATTTATTTCGATGTTGGCTCATCAACATCATACCTGTAACATCTCAAGAACATAATTTCCCGTCAGTGGGTACTTTCCACATGATTACCATTAGAATGGGTTCAATTGAGGCGATGAGTAGAATCAGGACGACAAGTGCCAATATAGATGTTATCTAGGTAGGCACGGGTGTACACGCCGCCGTCGGGTCCCACGCGTGTCTCGCACGTGCCCCACCTGCATAGAGGGGATCAGATGCGACAGACCGAAACTCCATATTAACAATGTCTGTGGAAAATCTTCCCAAGGCTTTAACTTTTTTGTTTTGTAATGTGTTTAAAAACGTTCTAATTCTAACGTAACCACGCTCACACCAACAACCACGGAGACCTTCAGACTCAAAACCTGTCCATCGTTTTTTGTAAATTTTTCTGCAAAATTAATGTGGGATAACATGTTTTGTAGCTTAGTGTAAACGAGAGGTTAGTATTAAAACTAGTATTGAATCAAGTGCACAAAAGTGTTTTCAAAATAACTTAAATTTCCTTTTGGTTAAACTAAAAACTTTGACGTCAATATGAAAAAAAATAACAATGTGATAACAAAAAAAACTATTATTTTTAACAAGAGTCTCTGTGTTTTTTAAAACTCTTGTCTTATCTGTACATTAAACAATCTTTGGTCCAATTTGTATTTGTGAACAAATGCAAAATGTCAGAGCATGGGAACATCCACTCTAGTACAATCGGACAGGCACAGCTATTTGTATAGTAGATAAACACCGATAACTATTCAGATAGTAACTTTTATTTATTTGATGGGGGTGAGATTGCGAAACTCAATATTGTTTTCTGTATTCGAAAAATGTAATATTGATTTCAAGCTAGTATTTTTGCTTGACGTTTGGAGGGAATGTGGGAAGGCCTTTGCCCAGCAGTGGGACGAGTAGTGGCTCATAATATTAAAATAATAAAGTAGTGAGTTGGCGAGTGTCCACCCGCCATTTTTACATTGTTTCGGCGGGTGTCATAGTTCCCATAGTTTCCCCAGTACCCAGTCCACTACCATCCCACCCCATAGCCCGGTAATTAGTTTTCCATATCCTCAATAGTTCTGCACAAACCGGAAACTGTTCCTGAATGCATTTTTTTGTGTTTAAGGGATAGTCATATTAGTCATATGTGTCTCCGTCACACAAGAACAAAATTGTCCAAAAGGCCTCTGTGTGTTGGCTTCGGTCCCATGCATGCCTATCAAAGGTCCGGGACTCTATAGTTCGGTGATGTTAAACTTTGACAAACAAATACATTATAATATTTTTTTGCCTAAATCTTATTCACGGGAATTATATTGCACACATTTTAATCTTCGGTGACAAATTGACAATCCAATAAATGGTGAAAGACAGCTGATCTGATGAGTCATGCATGAGCTAAGCTTTTTAAAGCAGGTGATTCTGTTAAGTATATTTTTCTATTATACTCGTAATACATATATCTGTTCCTTCGCGACCAATACCGTGAACCAATGTCTAAGCACTAGGTCTACGCTCAGTATTTAGACAAATATTCAGTGCAGTGTAAGATCCGAGGTATACTTCTAAATCTACTGGCGTTTTGTATACGTCAATTCAGGGGTGAGGTATTTCCCACGGCTAGCGCTCAAGACCACATATCTACCAATCTAACAGCAGTACTACCTATATTCAAAGTGATTGTTGGAATTGCTGACCAACACCGTCCTGTAGAACCTAGCTAGGTATTGGTAGTTTTTAATTTTACCGTCTCTGAGTAATGACATAACGATATTGGCTAACTCTAAAAAAATAAAGAAAATCAAACTACCCTTAACAACGACATTATACGAGTAATTATTATAACAAATCTTATCAATAATGAATCAGTGGATATATTATAATATGGCATATTATGCCTGAGTATGCTTGATGATGTTCATACTACTAATACCTACTTCATTTATTTTTAAAATTTGCACGTTCGTTTATCTATCTATTTATCTATTTAGCAACACCTATTGTACCTACATTCATGCGAATAAATGATTATAATTATGATATAATTCTTGCTTCCGACTGACAGTGACCTGGATCAGTTGAGCTATCTATAGATCGTTTCTAACGATCCTTAGATAGCTTGACTAATCCTGTTGTGTTTTGTAAATATATGTAAATATGTAGTAGCTTAGTTTCTGTAAATAAACTTACTTACATATTATGATATCTATACTTAGATCATTTTTAGCGATCCTTAGATGAATCTACCTCATTTACTCTACATTTTAATTCAATAATATCGGCGCATTTTTATATTTTGTTGTAAGTTTATGATACTTATAAAATACAACATAACTGCGATTATTTCGCAGTAGGATAAATATATAAATATATAATAAATAATGCTGGACATTTCACACAACCAGGCAGCATCATCTAGCCCCCAAACTAAGCAAAGCTTGTACTATGGGTAGGGTATACATAAATTCTGCGACTATCTTCTTCCGTATCTGTAGATAGACCATACCTTTGAATAGTATTATTGAGAGTACGTAGGTATAGGTATAGATAGGTAATACTAGGTATAATTAATTGCGTTTGGTTCGATTGCTGTGGGCCAATAACACTCCCGCACTGGAGCAATTTTAATTAAACAGATACGTTAGCTGCGTTTGCGAATATTGCTGTTATAACGTTTGATAGGTCTTTGTAGTCTAGAGCTTAGCATTTATCTCCTATAGACATTTCTCTGGTGAATGAAGATGAAAGAAAACATCGTGAGAAATGCTAATTTCTAAAACATGTGGGCATGTATCAAATATTGTATTTGGCCATCCCCTTACTCTTGGAAAACATAAAAATGATTTGAGCTAATGTCTACCCTCGGGAATAAAGTCCTTATCATGTTGTATGTTTACATTGAAAAATAGCTGGTACTTACAAACTTTAAGATTTCGAATATTAGAAACTAATTCCAAGACCATCTAAAGTACTGAAATATTTTTAAACGTCAATACGGATGGGTGCAGTATTAAGTATCGCTGTTTATTTTACCAGCGATGGTAGTATAGGAGCTTTGGGGCAAATAGCTTGTGTGGCTACAAAAGCAGCGATGCTACAAGCATAGGCAACCTCGATGATGTGGTGATTGCTCAGATGAGATAAAAGAGGTGCGACTTACGGCGGGAAAAATGTTTGAATGATTTTGAACAATCGGCAGTTATAAGATAAACAAGATTCACGGCATTCACGATGTAGGCATGCGCCAAGTTAGCCGTTTCGATTTTTAATAGACGCTTTTATATAAAACGATCGGCAGCTAACATGTAGGTAATGTAATAAGTAAACATTTCTATTTCATATCTCACTATATTTCACGGTGTATCTTGAGTTTCGTGGCCCACTTCATATTGTTACTCGCAGGCTCCCCGTAGCTCGATCACCTCGGTTGCTCGGCAACGGGATAAACCCGCGACTCGCTCAAGACTGAGGGTGACTTATAAAAGAGGCACCTATTGTATTCCGAAGCTTACAAGCTCACAAGTCAAGTCAGTAAACATTCTCTCAATTACGTTTAAATTCGTTAATTACTACTTATTGGTTCTGTCACCAATTGTGTGCTGTGAAGTGCCCAAAAGGCTGGCGGCATTACCTCGTTCTTATTTCCAAGATAAGAAGCAGCTCTTTGATCATTGGTCTCATCCATTAAACTCTTAGATATTTCTCTGAAAAAGGACCAGGTTGGAACCTACACACGTCCAAAGTTTTGGGTATGTGCAAGAGAGTTTCCCTACCTTAGTCGACTTGTGAACTTGTGAAATGGTTCTCTCAGAATAGGTCCATGTACTAGCTATATGAAACATTCTGAGCATATAGCGAAGACAGAGGCTTGGCTAATTCATTATGGTAAATAAGAGATATTGAGCTGGTTCATTATAGTGTATTTTTATTCGCTGTATTATGTGACTATGATAAATTACCCTTACGTACAGACTCTCAGAAAAATACAATATTTGTTTATGCCTCATTGATTCGCAGAATGTCAATTAATTTACTTACATATTAAAAACTCAAAATCCGACTTCAATGTTTTACATAGATCACAAGCATGGAAAAGTTTTTAGGAAAGATTTTTGAAATGGATCCCCAATTGCCGCAAAAATCGGTGAATATAAGAACATTAAAAAAACACAATCGAACATTATAATCTTCTGCTTTTCTCTTCAATATTTTTAACATTTGAGGTGGAGACGCAACTCATCACGTTTTTAAAATTCTTACAGGAATTCGAATCGCAGCGATGCGTGATCCGGGAGCTGCCGCATATTTAGCTCAACTGATCAGCATTGACATTCAGCGTGGTAATGCCGCCTGTTTTTTGGCATGCTTCCTACTGTTTTTGAACTGTTGAGAAATCACTAAACAATAACTGTAGAATCAGTATATTTTGTAAAATATAATTGTTCCTGAAAATAAATGTAATTTAGAATTTTTAATATCATTTAATACACCTACTATAATTGAAATCACATTGGACCGTAAAAAGTGGAAGGGGGTTGGAAGGGGATAGGGAGGCCTCTTCCCCTGCAGTAGGATGATACAGGCTTTCAATTACGTTGGAACCATAGCCTTATGTTAAAGATACATATTATGTAGTAGGTTTGTTATTAAATAGTATTTTATTTTTTAATTCCTTAGTATTTGTTTATTAGAACGAAGTTCTTTTCGGACGGTACCGAGGATGGAGGCTAGAAGTAAAAGAGGACGACATATACAAACGTCATACGGTCAAAACGTCACAGTACGAAGAGCGCAATTCGTAGATTGTTATAGTGTTAGTACGGAAGAGCGTTTCTAGGATTTTTAATAATTTATTTGACAACTGCCAAATGTCAAAGTTGAAACTTGGTTGCAACCGAGTGTTCCACGAAGGTCGACTCTCACGTACTTGTTTTGCTTCAGAAAGGCTTCAGTTTTTATATTATATCAAGTATATCAAACATTATAAAATGTACGAACTCGAACTCACTTGTGTTTGACAAAGTTTATAATACTTGTCTTACCTTTCCGAGTTCGTCTTTTACAATGTTTTATTTATTCATTCAGTAAACAGACATTATGAATTTTATTCATGTATAATAGTAGGCAGGGGTCTTTACTACTCGTATACCTATATTTATTTGAAATGACGAATTCGGATTATCTCCGTCAATGTTCAATGTTCAACCTACTTCGTCCCACTGCTGGGCAATGCATCAAAAAATTAAGACGCTTTTACATTACCTACTTACTCCTGCCTATTTCATTTTGATATAGATAGATTGATGACCTTAACAAAGCACTATAGGGCTGCGTTTTCACCGGAGATATGCTATGCTACGTTGCTATGCATGGATGCGTTTTGATTACCATATTCATTGGTCAACATATTCTGGAAATTACTGCTTGGCGATAAGACTCTCCATTTAAAAGAATGCTAGGCCCCAAACCGTGTATTTTGCCCTGATTCTTCACGTTTTGATCGCGAACGAGTAAAATTCGTTTTAAGACTAAGTGATCCCAGCGCCGGCGGTCCTACTGAAAATGCTTTTTGGCTTTTGACTTTTTTTACATCCATACTAATGTATGGATCTCTTTCTTTTTTAAACCTAATGGTTTAATAGTACCTATATGAATTTGTTTATAAGGTGTGCAATAACGTATTTTCATCATCATCATCACGCGCAGCCTGTTTCATCCCACTGATGTGTAATAGGCCAGCTTTGGCTCAACCCATGTACGCTGTTTTAACAAGTTATCATTGGAATCATTCATTCTTCTATACATTCATTTCATTTATTCATAAGTAGAACGTCTAGTTTAGCCAACATTCGGTTCATTTAGGCTTAATGTTAACTCAATAAATTAACGAATTATTATACTTTAAACCCTATCGTAAAAAATGGATAAAAGCTGACAATAGCTTAACTCCACACGTACCGGTCCCTTCGAACAAGTGTCACGGAACGTCATCAATTACTGTGCACCAATTACTGTCAAGTCAGCCGCGTTGACTAGGATGCATTACAAACGCGAAAGAGTGAACAAAACAAAAGCTTTGTACCATAGTAAAAAAACTACTAAGTAGTATATTATACACTTCCATTTGTTACTACTTACCTATATTATGTACTCATATTTTTGGTTACAGATGTAGACAATGTCGTACATAACATTGAAGTTGTCAATTCTGAATCTACTCTTGTTTCATGCACAAACAGAATTTTTGCTTATAGAGATCGTTATTATTTGCTATGGCTGTTTGACGATTCATTGAGACTACCCGGGAAGCACTTGGCCAACTGCTGACTGTCTGGTGGTCAAGAGTATCTCAGCGGGCAGCCTGATGGTGAGTCCGGTCATCTTCAACGACTGTTGGTCCATCTGTCTAAAAAAACTACTATACTTATAATAAATTGACGAAGAAATCGGTGAACTAAAATAAAATAAATATAGCCAAGTATATCTATCTCCTGCTTTATAGAAGTCAGTGAAAAACCTAAAGTTTTATAAAAATATCGGAAAGTAAACTAAGTAAAATAAATATAGTACGATAACTACAGAATATATTTTTTTATGAACTTGAGCTTTATTACAAACTAAACAGCGCTCGTAATATCTTAACGAATTTGATTTTGTTTTTACATCGTATTATTTGCAAACAAGTAAGTATATTGTAAAAACTATTTGCTTATCCCGCTAACTTACAACTATTAATAACTGTTAAAATTCTATTTATCGGATTTGTAAAGCTAAATGTATGATTAGTCATTTTGAATTGTAATCTATTGTATTAGAAGGGAGTTAGATAATTTATGATGAAGGGATGGTAACAGGTGGTGTAATAGTGACCCTCAGTGGATGAGTCGGGATTTTACGTGCGCACACAAACATCATCAGGATTATATTGGGTTCGTGACAGAATGGGTTAAGATACTATTGGCATGCATATGTCAGAAACATCCTTACCTAATAGTTATTTACTAGCTCCACGGTGCTACCCGCAGTTCTTCGGGAATACTCCACTTTTCCGGGAAACGAAGTAGCTTATGCGCTATTCTAGACAATTCCATTATTCCATTTGCGTGAAGGGTAGTACAACCTTCCAAACTTTAGCATATTTTTAGGATTGACCTGACCCCTATGGAAATATCATAGAATGTTTAATTTACGCCAGTGTTTTGGCCACGGTTCCGACTGGCAGTGAAGCTGGATCAAGCTTCCTTCAGACCGTTTTATCACAATATATTATTTTACGCCTAAATTCATATCTGTGGCGCTCCGCAGACAGAGCCACTTAGAGCCCCCGTCTGCGGAGCTTACGTTCATAACGTAATATGACTAAAATCTAAAAGCTTGTATTGAAATCATAGCATTACCTTGGCTTTACTTCACTACTGAAGTTTATTGTTACATACGTCTTACTTCTACCCGTAGCACAAAGCTGTGTGCTACGCGGAATAAATTGTAGCATTCTTAGAATATTCTGCTACAGCGTAGCTTTGAAAACATCTTCAAAAATGTGATGTGTCAGTGTAGAACTTATAAGTTTTGAATTTTTGTATATTGGTTTATGTACTTCATGGATAAATTGGCAATGAAAATAGAATCTGATGAAGACCACTGTCTCAATGTTTCTTCTATCTATTTTTTTATTACTATAATTAAATTCTAAATTGCTTGTTGTCTGAAATTGAAAGATATTTGAAAAAAATTAAAAAGTATGTGAGTGTCGTGGAACCTCCGTGGAACACTCGGTTAAAACTAAGTTGGTATTTCGAAGCAAGTGCTGTCACAAAACTGTCATGAAATCTAAATGTGTTGGAACCAAAGATTTAGCATGGTACCTTTTTGGTACATCCTATATATATGGTTGGAACCATATATATAGGTGTACCAAAAAGGTACCATGCTAAATCTATGGTTGGAACCTTAAATCAATGGTTGGAACAATGAGTAAACTCATCTACAGCAATGTGCCGAACAGACTATCGAACCAAATATTCTTGCAGGTGAAATCGTGGCCTAAATCAAAGTATACTATCTGTTAGGTCATCGATAACGTTTTTGTGTATGTGTGTATGTATGTGTGGTGCCAGTGTATCTAACAGCTACGTGTCGCCAAGTCGTCGCCGCGCGATATTAAACTAGACGCCAGCGTCTCCTAAACTTTTTTTTAAGGAGTTAGCTGAAAGTATTTTAAAAGAGAGTTTGTTTCTACCCAGCATTCGGTGAAGTTAGGTTATGGATGATGTTAATGTATGTTTTACTAGGATACTAGTTTTTTCAAACGATCGTGATCAACGTGGGCATTTTACGAGCCTTGTGAAGCTAATTTTTTCACATTGACACATTTTTCCGAACTTCTTAGCTACTACATGTTTTATCTCACTGTTTTAGAGAGGATTTTATTTATCTCATTGGTACGAGTATATTTCAAAAGGGTTGTTGGAATGTAATATCCTATTATATTCGTAGTATTGTCCGCGCTTTACACAGAACTTGCACGAACAGAGTAAAGCTTTACAATTTCATATTCATTCGTTTTCATATTCAGTGATATTATGATACTTATTACAAATTCTGTACATCAGAATAGTTTTATTTTATTCCAGCGTTTTAATAAATAACAAACAATGACATACTTACATACATAGCCCTGACACTAGGATTCGCTGTATCGAGGATATCAGAAAGTACAGACTCAGAAAAAAATCTGAAAATGCAAACAGTTAAACGCACGTAAATTTCCTAATTGGGAAGCTTTACCTCCAGTTCGTGCCAAGCAGGGCGTCATTAATAATAAAAATAACTATTTATTGGTTTGAGCATTTTTTTTTGAAAAATATAAAACTTTAAAAGTTGAATAGATGTTGACTTTTTAGAATGTTTTAGTTTGAGAGCCGTTGCCAGCATCCGGCCAAGCGGCGTTTCTACGCGTACACATTTGGCGAGATCGCGCCAGAAAAATTTAATTGTGAAATACGATCCCCCCTCCCTCATCCCACCGAGCCGAACTTAGCCGAGCTTTACCGGATTCACACGAATCGCAAATCCAAGATTTTTATTATTAAGATTACGACTTCGACTTGATCATCTAGCTAGACTCAGTGCTAATAAAATGAGATATGACTTTTCACGGCAGACCTATTTCGAGAATACTAGATTTATCGGTCTCATTTAATTAAATTATTTTAATAGAGACTATTCAAAAATAAGGAATACATTAGTGCTCACTATTCAATTGTATTTTGCATTTCGTAATATTTATTTGCGTACTATCACGAAAAAGCATCGTGAGGAAACATGCAGCTTAGTCAGCTCCATACAAATTCAACATGTATTTTCTGTGGATATGACCGTATGATATTATAATGTATATTAGCTTCACGTGGCTTCGCTTACATGGTACAAACTTGTAGGCTGTAGCTGTATTCAAGACCACTCCTACATTACTATTTCTTTCTTCTACTAGTTGCATCCATTCTTCTTTTACTAGTTTCATCCATGTCAGTCCAGTAGTGAAGGTGTTATCGAAACAAATCAATCTTTCAGATTTGTAGGAGGATGTTTACAGGGGAAAAAACAGTAGCCTTCTGAATTAAGTTTAGAACAAAATGATCGGTCATTTATCAAAATAACAATTACGTCCACACTTTAACCATTGCCGCCGTCAAACCACCCCAACTGGAGCACGTGTGCCGAGGAATGCATACGGGGGTGCAGTTGGGGTGCATAACAATATACCCCAGCATATTGCACAGCATACAGTTATTCAATTCGAAGACAAGCATAATTAATTCGAAAATGGCGCATCAGTCAGGTGCAGCTTGGGGACACTATTCGACAGTAAAATAAACATTTATTTTCAGAAAAAAAAGTACGTGAGTGTCGTGGAACACTCGGTTGGAACGCAGCAAAGAGTAGGTTCTTTTCTATACTGGGAATATAATAAATTAATTGTCAATTAGGTATCCTAGAAACGCTCTTCCGTACTAACAATGTAACAATCTATGGACTGTGTCGCGGCTGCGCATTTCGCACTGTGACGATTTGACATATAATGACGTGACGGTTTTTTGATTTTTTGATTTGATTTGTTACCCTGGATCTTTACAGTATTGTATTGGTCGCGAAGGAAGGAATACAATGACCTAATTTTTAAGACTTCTGTTCTACTGATGGATTTATTGCTTTTGACTTAGACCCAAATAACTTATCACTTATATCTTTAAATTCGTGACTTATCCAATAAATACTCAAAGCTTAGACCTAACTAAGTATCTCTCTAAATTTATCAAGGCCGCAGCTCCAGAAACAAGGGATTAAAGTTTGTATGGGGAAACGAGATAAGGATACAATGAGTCGCGGGAGAGGGAACAACTAGTTCATAACAAGATTAAGTCACTGAACTTTCTGTCCTAGCTTGCATTTCCATCCAAGAAAAGGGTACCTAATAAAGGGAAAGATAATTATATTTCAGAGATAGAGCGTCGTATTTCCTTTTAATTCTATCTCGGTTTTTCTGTATTTTCGCGAAGGAGGGACCCACCTTTAGTACAGGGTGACTCCCGCGCGTGCGCGTTTCTAATTGCGTGTCAAACCGTGACATTAACATTATCCGTCACGCCTTGTTACCCCTCCCCCCTGCACCTCGCACCCCCGCGTGACGGATCACCCTTGACTGATTCCAGCGTGACAACCAAACAGATTCAAAGGTTATTGACGTGCAGAATTACCGTGACTTTGTTTGACATCTTTTAGTAAAACAGGATACAACATCGTTGTATCTAAGATGAGCGTAGCGAAAAAATGCTCATGTCTATGAGTGTATTAATGCACTGTAACAATCGTCGGTAGAGACCACGTAATTGATCCAAATCTCATGTTTCCTACCACTTTTTAAACCAGTCATAGTAGGTACAGATACTAGCTGTGTGTTTCTCTAAAAGTTAGATTAATTATGTGCCTTATTTACAGTACAAATTCAAGACTTTATGCCGACTGTAACTTATAATGAGACAGACTATAATCCCAAAGGACATGGCGGAAATAAAACGCTCTGCTTTTATTTTCAACTTTGATCAGGACCAATTTTTTTTGCATCCATAATACCTACTACATTTTCTACTGAACCCACAGTGTAATTTTTTATTTTTATTACCTAAGTATATTACTCGCATGAATAAGAAACTAAGCTACTGCTACTTCTTACAATATGTACATAAAAATATTACAATAGAATCAGTCAAGCTATCTAAGGATCGTCGTAAAAACGATCTATAGATAGCTCAACTGATCCAGGTCACTGCCAGTTGGAAGCGTGCCCAAAATAATGGCGGCATTGCCATGCTGAATGGCAATGCTGATTCTTTGTGCAAACAGTGTAATTGACTTTCATGTTTTTACCACTGACTTAAAATAGAAGCTACAGTGTAAAAACTGCTCATTAGCTTGCTTTTTTGTCCACTCCAAATGTTATAGGTTATGGCTACAATCTAGTTAGCGCTTTACGCTATAGCGTTTGTCCGCCGGTCCGTCACCCCAACAAAGTGGAATCTGGCGACAGGTGGAACAAACTCGGGTAACCATGCGTTTGTGAGAGAAGATACTGATACACCCTGTACACGATGAGTGACAATAGAAGTCCTCTTTGTCATTTAATTCCTTTGACTTCCTTTGTTTATTTAATAATACGAGCCGACTAATTTTTTGTTGAATACTACATTCCGCTCTATTATAATAAAGCTTTTTTTTAAGTGTCAATTATTACTATCATCATCTTCCTGCCACTCACTTCTTTCTTACTCATGTCATTCTATTAAATAAGTGTCTTAGTAAATAAGTGTCAATTAAAGCTCTGTGTTCTTGAAATATCTTAGTTTGTTTTTTTTTTTCCTAAAACCTTGAAACTGTCTTGAATAACACAGATTACTAGGTTGTCAATTAATGCGAAAAAAAACATAGAATACCCTATAAGAGCGGACCTATTAAATAAATGTTTTTTGACTTTCATTTGATCAGAAAAATATCCTAAATTCAAAAATCGTCATTCAAAAGCGATGATTTCTTTCCAAAACGTAAAACATGGTCACTCTGTGTCAGCGCACGTGCGACACCCCTAGATGCATAAATTCCTGCTATTGTACCGGGACGTCACAGGGACGCGCCACATATTGCCACAAACATTAGGGCACATTGCTGGCCGCTATGGGGATGACAAGCGATGCCATATATAGAACTAAAGGTAGGTATATGCACAATGTCATGGTTAACGTGATTAGGAAACGTTTGAACTTTAATTGTGTTGTGAAGATGAAACAAAATGTAATATTGTAAAATCTGAAAGTTTGTGAGTATGTTTGTATGTTTGTGTTTTAATCACGCCTACACCAATGAACCAATTTGGATTAAACTTGGAATAGATGTAGATAGAGACCTAGAATAGCATTATTATAGACTATTAAAAATGATGGTACCACGCGAGAGAAGCCGCGCGCAGAAGCTAGTTAATTATATATGGGATCTCAAGTCACCTGCATTTATGTGATTTTTGACGGCATCAGACATTAAACACATGTCCTTGGCTGAAATGAACGAAAAATATTTGATTGCAACTCTAATAACTGAGCCTCAAGACAATGTAACAATCGATTGTCGAAAGCGAAGGTAGAAAAGTCCAATTGTATGGAAGTAATTATTCCATGGTGTCCATATGTTGATGGAAACGAACTGTAAGTATATAATAATCAATTCGTTAACAACAGATCACGTGACATATTTAAGGCACAAGTCAACCCCATACATTTTTGTACTTTTTTACTATCGCTTTCGCCAATCGATTGTTACATAGTCTTATAGGCTCGATTTGACATCATTTCATTGGACCCAAGTGTTAAATGTTAAGTATTAAATGAATTCATTATTTTTGTTTCCAGTGAAACAAACGCTAGAAGGGCTTACACAATTCACACAAAGGGAATCACTTTACTACGTAGTTCAACTGTTATCGCAACACTATCGCGGCGCTATCGCCACTCGAAGCTTGATCGCGATAAAATCGGTTCAATTGATTTTTCCGACAATAAGCTTATTTTGCGACTAGTTTTATTGTTAGTTGTTGCCTTATTGAAAGTATTGTTTCGATAGTACCTTACCCTGAAGCCACGGTTGACATTCTCTCAGATATATCCTTAAATTAACGGGATATTTACCATGATGGAGTTTCCCAATATTTCGGCGCAGTGTCATAAACCATCATCACGGAAGAACTCTTTAGGGAGTTTTAAGATGCTTTGAAGATATCTAAGGGGGTACGTAGATATCTGGTAGAGATCGCTTATTAGCGATAAGACCGCCGATTGTATATCATAGTTTAGTTTTTTGTATGTTTTTGTTTTACTTTTTTATGTGGTGTGCAATAAAGTATTTTCTATCTATCTATCTACGTATACCTTACCTGCTCTTAAAAAACGATGAAAATACATTTTAGCTAGAATTCAGATTGGCGGCAGCGAACTTGCAAAGTGACGCCACCAAAACATACATTTTAGACTCAGTTCCCTGCCTTATATTATATTATATTATATTATATTATATTATATTATAGCCCGAACGCAATGTAAAACTGAAACTGCTAAATCGCTTTCAGGTTGTCGTCCACATCAGTATGTTGCATAACTTTGTAAAGTTAGTATTTAGTTAGTGGCTAACTCCAGTGACGGTCGGATAAGGCTGCCTCAGAACAGGAACTCTGAACGGGTACTCTAAGTAATCCCAGTGGTCCTACTGAATAAATGCTTTTTAACTTTGACCTAACGTTGAGACTTCAAACCACCGGAAAAATCAGAGTAGTTGTATCAATTCAATTCAAAATATTTAGGTACTGTTTTTTTTAGTTACAACGTGGTATACAATTATTTATTACATGTCTGGAAGAAAGCGTGATGTAGCGATAAGAACGCCAATTTGCTGATTGCAAATTGGCGTTCTTATCGCTACATCACTTTACTAAAATGTTACTTAGTAACATTTTAGTAAAGTGTATTTATAATTAATTAGGTACTAACCTACCTATATTGTGTTGCAGTAAAACTTTCTTCATTTCATTTCATAAATAAACCTAGATAAAATCAGTCCTATCTCCTGAGACGATTAGTTTTGGGAATGTAATTGATGAGGCGGTGCCATGCGCTCACTAACCCTCTCGATACTTCGATGGAAGCTGATGAAAGATCAACTTAGTTAATCCAATACTAGCCTAGGTCGAGTGGAGACTAATTTATACAGTAGTGGGGCACAGCATTTATTCAGTAGGACCGCTGGGATTACTTAAAATAGTCTTAAATTATGTGATTGTACTTCTGTTCTTTCGCGGCCAATATCGTGAAGAACCAGGGCAACAAACTAAATAGTCAAATTCGTATTAAATAAAAAGTTTATTCAATTTACCACTTTTCTAAGTTTTCGCTTAAATACAGATACATATCTAATTCTAGTTTATTAATCTTGCTACTTACCTGAAGATCAACTAGGTTCCATTACCTATATCAAACTAAGCAAACTGCATCTCAACATTGTTCCAAACCATAGACTTCACACTTCATCATCATAACGTAACAGATATAAAAGGCCTAACTAAACTCTTTCGAAAATCAATAATCGTTTAGAACATCCAACATCTTCAAAACATCTTATAGAAACAAGTATTGAGGATAATCGCCAAGAGAAGACACAAGTCCACTTAAAGGTATGCAATCGATGACAGAAAACGCGAGTTTGATGCTCTGTGCTCAACAGGTGGATAACCGATCTGAATAAATAAAGAAGACAACTTTACATAAAGCCTAAGAAAATGTAGAAACGGAGGATACATTTTATCAAGGAATACTACGAGTGCTCTAAAAGGTGAAGGAAAACATCGTGAGGAAACCAATAAAGGAAGGAGAAAAAATTAATTAATTGTCAATTAGGTATCCTAGAAACGCTCTTCCGTACTAACAATGTAACAATCTATGGACTGTGTCGCGGCTGCGCATTTCGCACTGTGACGATTTGACATATAGGTACATACATGTGTCGTGACGGTAAAATGGATCAATTTTTTTTCCAGCTTTAGTCTTTTTTTTCTTCGATACCGTCCGAAAAAGAACTTAGTTCCAAAAAACATTTTTGAAAAAAAAATTGAACCGACTTCACAGAACACAAACAGAAGAACCTTCTACACACTAAAAAGAGAAAAATAAGAATATAATTTGAAGTCGGTGCCAACTATTCATTTACATCTAAGAAATTCAAAAGAACTTGGGTGCAAAATTGTATCCTGGTACGCTATCGCTCGATTTCTTTTTTTGATAGGTACCTAATCGTATTCACTTGGCACCGACTTCAAATTATATTCTTATTTTTCTCTTTTTAGTGTGTAGAAGGTTCTTCTGTTTGTGTTCTGTGAAGTCGGTTCAATTTTTTTTTCAAAAATGTTTTATTTTTCACTTTTTAGTGTAAGTAAATAAATACTGTGTAAATAAAAGTGTATGTGTAAATAATATAGTAAGCTACGAGTACATTAGGACTTTGCTTATCGTAGCTTAAGTAGGAAAGGATAAGAGAAGTCATGGGCAGACCTACTAAAGGACACACCGGAGTTCAGCAAGGGGGAAAACTATCAATCCATAAGGAAAAGAAAATATTTTGGACTACCTCGGGTGTAATACCCTTTCAAACTATTTAATGTTTGACTCAGATTGTGAGTCAGGGTGTGTTGTGTAGTGAGAATGAGGTTTTTTGAATGTTACGGGAAAACTGTCAATCCCTCAGGAAAAAAAATATATGGCGCCACCTTGAGAGTGTGTCCATTACACTTTCTAACAAAAAAAATTTTGGAAATCGGTCCACAATTTTCTTAAAGTTCAGTGATTGTTTTAGTTTTACGGGAAAACTATTAATCCCTCAGGAAAAAAAAATATATGGCACCACCTTGAGAGTATACCTCTTTCTAACAAAAAAAAAAATTTTGGAAATCGGGCCACAATTTTCTTAAAGTTCAGTGATTGTTTTAGTTTTACGGGAAAACTATTAATCCCTCAGGAACAAAATTTATATGGGACCACTATAAGAGTATACCCTTTCAAACAAAAAAAAAATTTTGGAAATCGGTCCACAACTGACGGAAATATCGGTGAACATACATAAAAAAAAAAACATACATACAGCCGAACATATAACCTCCTCCTTTTTTTGAAGTCGGTTAAAAAGTCAATAGCACGCAAAAACTCGTTTCAATTTTAACTTATTTCAAGAAACTCTAGAGTTTCTTATCCCTGTGGGTAACTTTCAAAGTTGTTATGTTCAGCTTGCCGACTCATGCTCGCTGCTTACAAAAACAATAGCGAAGTATTATCTGCAGGAAAAGATCAATTTAACACCCTTTTTTAAGCATGTACAAAGAATGGAAAAAGGATGGACAAAAAAAGGAGGGGGAAATGGAAGATAGATTGTTGAGATGATTTTTAAAGTTTAATCCACTCTGAAGCATGAAAGTTATCACTACACTAGCTTGCTTTGAGGCAAGCCATTTCAAAACAGAGTCACCATGTTGACCCCTATGCGACGTGGAGAGACGTGCCGCAAACTTGGCCGTTTAATTTGTCGTCAAGCTGCCCCCCCTAAGCAAACAATTATGTATGTTTGTTCAGACATAACTGTTGCTCACTTAATGTGCTGAAAGTTCACTGTAAGCTTGTTCATTTGTACTACTTACTGCGAATTACTTTCTTACTATGATCACACTGTACGGTAGAATAGACTGAGTAACTGAGTAATACATTAAATGTAATATTTATAGTTTTGTATGCCACCGTACATTTTAGCGATAAGTATATAGGTAAGAGTAGGTATATGTGGTAGGTATTGGTCAAAGCGCACGTCAACTATGCTAGAGTTGGTTTTACAAACAAACACAACAACACAGTTTTTTACAAACAGCAAAGGTCAAGTTATTCATCAATAAGGAGATATCTTTAAATATTTCCTTTGAAGAAAATTCATAACATCTCTTGAAACTCAGATAAGTACCACAGAAAGCAATAAACTGTGGCCCGAGGCGGGCAAATAAAGATAGGTTCGCATTCGTGCCCCCTGTAGACTTAGGGTGGATCTACCATATCGGGGCGAAACGGTTTGGAACAGATACATGCATTTTGAAACGGTGAACACAGGCTGTATACTAGATATTTATTTCGTGACAGTATTACTAAAAATATTGAGCAAGCTTCCATGTTTTGGACGACGGCACGTTAAATTGTCGATCCTGTCTGGTTATAAAGTCGTAATACAGCCATGACGGAAGCCGCGCCTAGACACCAGAATCGCTCATACGAATTGACTTTCTTTTTGAAGATTAGTACTTATCAGATATGATACAAATATAAATACAAAAATGTTTATTACAGCAAAACATACAAATAATTCTTAACTAAAACATAAAGATGGATAACATAAAAAAGATAAAACTTTTAATTATGTTGTAGTTTGCTGAGAGCTGATACAGAAGTGGGGGTATCTGATAGTTTCCTCACTAGGCGACGCCTGTATCGAGGAAACTAAAGTACGAATCAAATAGGTAGATAATTACAAATCCTACGACAGTTTGAATTAGCAAAAATAAATAAATATAGCAAAGTAATTATACATATATTTAAAAATCTGTTAATAAAGTGATGATGATGTAGGTACTTATACGAGTACTGTATAAAAATAGATAAACAGTACATTATTATGCTTTGACTTGTAGTATGTCCTCTGTTGCTTCGTAAGATAACGTAGCAAGCCACTTACGTATACTGTGCTTAGCCTTCACTACTTTTTTTTTGATCCAACAAAGATCTATCATATTCTAATTCATAATTTTATCGGACTTTTGTATTCAGCAAGAGTAAAATCGCGGAGCTCGGCACGTGGCAGTCGCATGCAGCGCACGCGACCTGCGCCTCCACACAATTCACAATACTTTCCACTCGCACCTTTATTGCATTTGCACGAAGGATTACAGGCTGTAAATAGAACTGGCGATTGCAACTTGTATCCCCATTTTATAGCTGAACAGAGAACGTAATGCGCTGTGATAGTCTGAGAGGCACTTGTGCGGAGCTTTGAAAGTTTCTTGTTTACTGATAGAACCGTACACAGTTGTGTACTGCAGCCTTATAGGTTTGCAGTGAATCGTTTAAAATATTCAAAGTTTTTTATAAGTCGCCAACTCTTATGATGGAGTTTTTAGTCAGCCTTTAGGCTTAACCGGGTGTACCCTCCGAAACATTTAATAAAGTCACTAGCAGTCACCAATCTACTTATGTGACCGCACAGAACATTGCTTCACTTTGATGATCTATCAAGACAAGAACGACCGAGCAATGCACCACGAGCGCTTCAATGTAAAAGTGCCATCCTCTTTTGTATTCCAACCTTAATGGTCGGTATGCAAGACTCTTCTTCCAGAAACCTAACAGTTTGAACACGAAAAAATAAACAAAATGAAAAACGCTGTCAAACAATATAGCCCTATGACTTTTGGAAACACAAAAAAATGAAATTTTGTAAGTGATCAGGGTTTGGCCAAAAAATCATAATAAGTACAAAAACATGATAATACCTTCGTAAATTTTTATTTATAATTTCATAATTTGGTCCAAAATGGCAAGGTGAGTGTAGTTTTAGAATTATGCTTAGTTATATGAAGTGGAAGCCCGGACTAGCTACATCCGAGCTACCGTCCGAGAAGGAGGTCCTCACACTCCTCACTAACACGATTAAAGTTCTGTATGATTGCTGTGCTTATTTTCCAATAAATTCATAATCTGCAGAACATGCAAATATCTTCCTGCGCAGCTGTCAATATTATTCGATATTTATTTTAGTATGCAACTTCAGATAGAACTATTTCTAAACAGCTACCGAAGTATTAGCTGCAGTTCTACGGGCTCGGTACTGCCACATATTCAAAGCTAAAAGTTACGTTATAGTTTTAAATCAGATCGTATATATTACCTGCTAGTACCGCTACAACAACGAAGGCAAATTAAAACTTCATTTCAACAAGAAACGTATGCAAGTCCAACGTATTGCAGGTTCGTTATAATATAGGTATTGAGCAAAAATTTTTATGCTCCACTGGAACTTTTACTATGAGAGCCATATAAGCGACCGGCAGACCATATTTATATAATTTCCCAAGTAACATACAGGTTCATTTTTGAGAGGGGGGCAGAAACGTTACTTAACCGTTATTGTTATATAGGAAAACGCGCCTAGGAGAGAAAAAATGTACCTACAGTCAACGAAAAAAATGCTAAAATACCAAAACAAAATATTTTTTATCGATTCTGTTTCATGTAGGGATTAAAAGACTATGCGACCATTTCAGGTATGAGTACTAGAAATGTCAGAAATCGTCTTAAAACTGTTCCAATACATTTTGTGTGGAAAATAGATGAATGAACTGGAAATATTTTTTGTTGCTACATGATACTATTTATGTGTGTCTCTTGTTGTCAGTTGTTGCGCATGCGCTGACACCAGCAGCGGCGCGAAGTCTAGCTTGCCGCTAATATGTCTGGTGCCGCGAGATGGCGCGCGCGCGCCGGACGCGGGAGCCCCGCGCCCGCGCCCCGCCTCCGCTGGGCCTTCGGACCGAGGTGGCTTTCAGCTGCTCGACGAGGACTATATCAAAAAACACTTCAAACTGCCACAGCGGTCGCTCTACTTAGATCCCTTCAGGTAACTTCAAAAAATACCTATTTAGAATGTTATTACTTACATTTTCGTAACAACTGGGTGATAGCACCTGTACTTACGCCACCAATACTGTGAGGAATCCGGGTTTGGTCCTGGTTTTATTTACGGTGATCTAAGTATTTACCTAAACCTAAACAGCCAAGCTTTAGTGGTATTCACAAAGATTCATTTCAGCCCTGTACCTACACGTTAGTAGTACCTATTTGGTGCACGAAAGCAGCTTCCACTGCATGAAAAGAGCTCTTTTATCTCGTTTCTACCACACCACCAAAAGAAAGTGACACGAGAAGATGAAGATTTTCAGCCCATAACACCCGGGCCCCTGTTGGTTATGTTTCCTCCCTCGGTCACACCAGTTTTAGTGATACGATAAAAAAAGCTGATAAACTGCGCATATAACACAAAACAAACTGGTATTAAACCGCTTTGTATTTCAGGCGCCCCCTGATCACGTTTCCCATGACCCAAGAGGATGCGAAGAACTTCAACTTGGCACGCAAGTACAAGATCAACCAGCAAATCTTAGACGGGTTCCTTGATCCGAGCGAGGCCATATCGGCTCCTAGCGTCTTTGTGAGTATTTTTTTATTATGTTAGCATCGACATCGACATGCTTATGACTACCCCCTTAGACATTTTCAAAGGGTCTGGAATAAATAGCGTATATAAAAAGACCTGAGAATGACTACCACGCCTTGGGGATTCCTACAGTTATGACACTGTTTACGCTTACGTATAAGTGAGCGTTGACCTCGCTTCCAATAATTAATTTATTTCCACAAAATTATGGTTGTGGCTGCCACTCCCGTGACTCTCCAGCCACGAACTAATATGTTCGAATCCGAACTGTAGTGGAACCTGACTGACGCCAGCGCCGCCTACAGATTAAAAAGGCCAATGATAATAAATAACTTTGTAACTTCGTAGACCATCTACGGCGTAGCCCTCTAGACCTTGTACATCCTATTGCAAGACGTTGCTATGGGCAAGCAACTTTTTCAAGATTTTTGTATTCTGATTAATCCTGTTGTTTTACTACAATTAACAAAAATATAGAATGTATAATGTGTTGCGTTATTACCGCTGTTGGGAATAATGTGCCTAATACCTAACCGGTTTTGTATGCAGCCCTACGCGAAATCAGAGTCTGAGAAACGCAAAGAGAGCGAAGAGGATGAGGAGATCATCTACATTCTCCAGCTGCCAGACTGGGAGTTCCAGTGCCCGGTCCACAACCAAACCATCAGGACGCCGAGGTCAGTGCCTTATTGTCATTCTTGACAGGTCGTCGAACTTCCAGATTTGGCTTGTTTAATGCGATACCTACCTTTTAGATGATGATACTAAATCTAAAAAACAAAGCGATGCTTTTAAATCGCTTTGACTCAAAATTGTTGGGTTAATAATGAAGAGAATGTAGATATGTTTGGCTTGCGACGAATTATCTAAACGATGTTTTTGAGATACGTGCTATTGCGCCATCTAGCTGGCTTACAGAGACGAAAAAATATGTTTCGAAATCCTTCCCCTCTATGCTTAGTGAAGTCAGCGACTCACAGATGGCGTTAACATCACTTATAAAGCGCCATCTAGTGTAGGGTTGAATCATTTCGTAATGAGAGAGTAAAAATGTTGGGTTCCATGATTTTGACTGCGTGGATGCGAGTTATCTTATTTCATTTGCGGGAAGTTAGGTGGTGTTACGGCAAAGTTCAATGGTTGCGTTATTGATATTCCCAGATATCGGTCTAGAGTCTAGGCTTCTGGAAAGTACAAATATAGTAAAATGGAATTCTCTAGCTTTTTAGCACCTACACAACGAACTAACTTGATGCTGCAGTTGTTTGTGGGCAGTGGTAATCAATTACTATCAGGTGTGCCACTTGCTCATTTGCCCCCTCTTCCATAAAAAAAACATGCAATAACTTAGAACTTTGCATATTTACTAGATGATTTATACAGGGTCAGGGACAACCTATACCTTCACCTACACTCAACGGGACGATGTAATACCTCCCAAGAAAAACATTTAATAAAAAAAAACTTCAATGGGTGGCCATATCGCTAAAGCGTTCTCTGCCTGTATAGATAGATACTCAGACAATTAACTTTATTTTTGTTTTCTCCGCAGGTTTATATGGCACTCATGCAAGAAACCCAAGCAGGAGAAGAGCGGAGAGCTGAAGAGAGGCGGTGGACCATTGAATAAACCGAAACCTTGGCTGCTGAGCAGGCACACTGATTTCGACCTGCTGTCGCAGTGGTAGACAATTAGACCCTCAAAAATATTGCATGCACAATTATTTACAGTTTTTGTAATAAACAACTGTTCTGCGTAAGTACTGAATGATATCTTTTATTTTTCGTGTATTAACAACCTCACTAACCTATCCGATTGTGATATTTCGATGTAGCTGGGAAAGGACCTGCATATATAAGACCGAACAGATCGAGTGGCGTTATGGAGAGGAGGCCCTCCAATATGTGCGTGCAATCGGGCTGTAATTTTGTTAGTCCAATTTGTTATACTCATACTACTAGCTACTCATTTTCCAGTCTGTTTTTCCCAGTTTCAGATTTATCATTCAAATCATCAGACAAATGCTTAAGTGCTTACCTATTACCTTCTGGTTTGGGATCTTAATATTGTCTTCTGCTGAATTCATTTCGAGCTCCAAATCTATATTTGGTACATGCCCTCACCCCAAATATAGATTTGTAAATTCCTTTGAATACACAAAAATGATCTGAGAGAATGTTTACCGCAGTAATAGTTACAGTCGTGATCATGTTTGTTTTCTTTTGATCTTAGTTAGCTTTGTTTATTTATCGTAAATGTTTGTTGACCTTCACTGTAGATTGTCCGGCTATTTATAACATGCAGCATCCTATCGATCCGGTACGCAACCCCTCCTCCCGCACCCTTCATTAGTGCACCCCTTTACTAGTGTCGGAAATCGGAATGAATCTGATATTCTCCTCCCTTGCTATCAATTGTAAGTAAATAGCCTAGGTAGGTACCATCTCAAATTATTGTAATCTATCTACTCGTAGTACGAGTATACTATAATAAAACTCTAAATTGTGCGTTGTCTGTAATTGAAATATATTTGAAAAAAAAAAATTTTAGGGGTATCTATCGCTGTTTTCTCGTGGTCCCAGGATTTTGTTCCATTAATGGGACCACAAGGGAGAACTAAGATCTTTTTATGTTACTAATTCCAGATCCTTTGAAGATGTCTAAGTCAGAGGCATGTCCAAACACATAATATTTGATACATGCCCACATTTTGCTGAAGTTAGTATTCCATACGTGACAGGTTGCAAGCCCATCGCCTGGTTGCGACAGGTTGCAAGCCCTAAGAACACTTACTGGTTTCCTCACGAAAAAACAATTTAGCTAAATAAATTGGCAATTTTTTCTAGCAACTTTTCACTACAGGTACAAAATGAGTGCCTCTATTAAAAAAGGGATTAAGTCGAGTTAATTCCTTTTGTTTTTATTGCACCATTGGCATCTATGATTATTAGATCAACTTTAGTTCTTCTTCTTCTTGTCGTGTAATAACACAATTTGCAAACCAGTGGTACTGGTGTAAAATTGTTTTTTTTTTAGTTCGATACATGTGCACGAAAGGAACGTCACGTCTTATCAGCCATGATCGAAGCCTATCAAGGATTACTGTTTAGGAAACAATTATAACAAAATATTTTGTTTAATGTTGAAGTGAACATAGTGAACAAGAAGTTTTATCTGTGGACGATGGACATCCCTATGCCTGCGCGCATCCGGCGACGCCATTAAGTACACATCAAATTCGGACCCGTGAACAAACTCGCGCCCCCTTTTAATTTATATTTGTGCAACCACTGTACATTCATCTATATATAATGTTTGTAAGGAGTTCCTGATTTTTATTTGATGGAAGAATCCCAATCGCTTACAATTACTTTTATTGAAATCCTTTAAGTTTTGAAAGTGTCGAGGTAAAATAAAACGCCATTATTTATTCCACATTTAGATATTAAAACTTACAGTTACATGGACATTAGGTATATAGGGTAGAGTACATAAAGAATAGCCCGACTGGCGCATCGATCTTTTACAATAATATACCTAGCCTAATCTCTCCTCAAAGACTAATCAAAACTTGGTCTCCTTCCTCAAACTTTTCGAATTTTTAACAAACTAATGTCCACCAACACATCCTTTACGACCTTCACTTTCGCCATCAGAATCAAATTTCGCATTAGTTTATAGTTGTGTTGGTGAATACTAGCCAGAATCTAATATTTTACCCTTTTACCATTTTGGCTTAGCCGGTCGGGTTAATACACTAATTTGGAACCAACTATTGATCTTACAAGTAGATCCTACGCAACCGCCATCGACAATAATAAGCAAAGATTTTCAATTAATTAAAGACAATTATGAAGTAATACTACTGTCCGACGAAGGGGACACAGAGAGCCTTTTTGTGGCTGCTACGGGAAACACACAATACCGAATACAATGGTTGCTAATTCAAAACACATTAATACATCATCGTTAGTAGCTTCAATAGGAGTCACACAGACCTAGGGTGGCTAAAACAGAACAAGTTTCAAGTTAAAGTAACCCTTCATAAATCATAATTTTAACCCTTAGTAACCGAGTAAGTCTTAAAATAATTGAATAGGTAGGCAGGTACAAGTTTATGATCCAAAACTAATAAGGTAGGTACATATATAATAAGTAATTATATAATACTAAAATATTTTTTAAATTCCAAACTAAGCTAGTTTTTTACCAATGAAGGTATAACCTCAAATTCCTGTAATATTTTCAAATTTCCAATACAATAAAATTTTCTTAACGTAAAAGCTTAACATTTTTCGATATTTTTTTGTTTTTCATAGAAAAGTATAATCATATTATAATAATAGTATGTAGACAGATTAGGTATAGAAATAACATAAATAGTTAAGTACATAAAACTATAAGTAAAATGTTTCGAAAAAATTATATAAAAATATTTCAAAAACCCACCCTTGGCGCGAAGTATTTAACGGTATAGAACCAGAATGAACTCAGCGTTGTAGAGCTCGTCGATCTTCTTGTTTGGCTCTCCGAAGAACATTTCCCCATCCTGCAGTATGACGGGCTCGGCGCCGCCCCCGCCCGCTGCAGCGAACCCGCCGCCCACGCCACGACCTCCAGAAACCACCTCGTCAACCATCATTCTAGTCAGCTCATCTACGCTCTCCTCCATGTACTCATTCTGAAGCAAAATCATCTCCAGCACCTCCGCATGGAAGGTCACAGACTTGAAGATGAAGTAGTACTCGTTCTCGAGAAGGGTGTTCAGGATCTGGGGACGCAGGCCGCCGAGGAAGACGCGGGACATGATGCGCTGGTCGTGCCTCTCCGACATCTTCTGCGTGCGGAAGAGTTCCACCACCCTCTCGCGGTAGTCGGCCACGCTCTCCCACGACTTCTGCTTATCCATTGAGATGATGATCTTGCCCGAGTGGGATTTCGGGTAGCGCCAAATTGGAGCGTTGATTGCATACATCATTAAAAGATGATCACTGGTTTTGGTGGGAATTTGGTGGTTTGATTTGTGTGCTTTGGGGCTGAGAGCGGTACGTACGTGTGCACCGTCTAACTACTCCGACACGGATGCGGCAAACTGAGCGCCCCTGGATGCTGCACCCGCGCACATGCGCTTTACGATTCACTAACAACCACACGGGACACTGACGAGTTTGTGTGTCTGAATTATATTAAAAAAATGATAATGCTTACGACTGTACCCCCTAAAGCGGTAATACTCCCAGATTTATCAAAAAGCTGTGTAAAAAAAGTTATAAAATATGATTGAAAAAAAATGTAATTTAAGAAACTTCACAGATTATGATGCATTTCACGGTTGTATTGTGACTGGACTGTAATTGCACTCTATACCATTAAAAGTTAGTCTATAAAGCCCCGATTTTGTACTGTAGGTAATCAACACATCCTTTGTGAATCTGAATATAAATTGAATAAACATGGGTAGGTAACGCAGATCTAGCTGAAATAAAATACCACATACCAGCAATAAATTGTATTCATTACCATTGAGATAGTAAATCGAAATTCGTCAATCTCTGCATAACGAAGCCTCTTTTCTTGGGTTTCTTTTTGTCCTTTTCCTTCTCAGCATCCTTCCCTTTAACAGTGGTTGCAGTCTTTTTGGTCGGCTTTGATTCTGCGTCTTTCATTCTTTGGATCTCGCAATCCATATCGAAAGGACAATTGTCGGCCGAGTAGATAGGCATCATGATCACCGGTACGTAATTCGACTTCCCGCCTTCTTTCTGCAGACAAAGAGTACTGTGAGAGCACCACAGAACTATATCGAGATATACCACCATGTCAAAGTCAAGCATTTGAACCTATTTAGTGCTATCCTCTAATAGAGTTGCGAGTTTTATATTGTAGTAGCAATTTAAAAACAACATGTAAAATAACATTTTGGTTTATTACCTAAGAGTCTTCGATCATATATCTCCGAAGCTAAAAGTAATAAAATGATCATACAAAATTATTTATTTACACACACACATAGCATATAACATTACAGTTTTTACCAATTCGTTATAATATCTATTTAATAACTAGATCTATTGTAATGTAGGTACATATTGAAACTGTCAGTAAGATAGTCGATAGGTAATATAGGATAGCCAAATCTAAGTACCCTACAAGACAGGGCGCTTTTTTCGTGGACGGTGATTCTACTCCCTGCTAACCATGCCCTACCTACCCTATCTCGGTAAACAAAAAGATATCTCAATTATTTTTTGTGTATCTAAAAAGATCTTTCAGAATCTTTCAGGTCTTTTTTGTGTCTCTCAGATCCTTTGAAGATGTTTAGGGCAGGCATGTCCAGTCCAAATACGTTATATCACATACCCGTTATGGCAGAGAATTATCGTTGCGTTATAAATACTCGCAATTTCACACAGATGAAGTTGCAGGGCGAAGCTAGTGTTCTGTAAAGATCAAACGGCCACGGGATGGCGCAACTACCTAGCTACCTGTTACCTAATTTATAGGCAACATAGGTACTTTTCAAACAGGTCCTAACCGGTCTTTCGAAAACCCGACCGATTTACGAAACATGCTTGGGGATGGAGTATGTATTAAAGTGCTAGTCATCTTTAAGCGGCCGTTTTATCCTAATTATTCATAAAACCAAAAGGAACCTAAGCTACATGTTGGTAAGGTGACCAGCAATAATAGACAACAGACTATGAGCTTAGAGAAAACTCTATTGAGCCCAACCAAGGTCATCTGGGTTTAAGGTTATGTAACCTAGACATTAAAGTATTGATCGAAACGGATGTTACGTGGGCGATGCTCGCCTACTGCGTACCTACTGTCTTCTGAAGTAGGTAGCTAGGATATCTATTTCTATACAATAATTTTATATGTCAAGATTTTTGTTTCGTGGTTCTCATTTGTAAAGCTTATGATGCCTTACGGCCATTCAAGCGATGATGAGGATTTCTTGTATGAAATATGAATAGCGCAATCGGATAAAGTGCCAAGAGACTGCGAAGGTGATGACAGAAAAGTCGGAAAATCATCTATAACAATAAATTATGGATGTTGGATGCATACTAATACGCTTTGACGCAAAAACTATTTTAAAACGGGCGTGGTCGAATAGTAAAGGCCAAAGTTCAGGAAGCCTACGCCGTAGACCACCTACGCCGTAGACCGCCTACGTAGCATCTACGGGTGTCTTTCATTCAGAATTTAATTACCGTTATTTAAAACTGCATTTTGAGCTAAGTATTTTAAAAATGGAATAAGTTACCAGCGCACTTCGTTACTTGCCCGCCTTGGTGGCCATTTCGTCATGGCTTAACGTTATTACTGCCTAGATGCACAATTTATCGAGACCTCGAAAATAGAGCTCAGTTATTATTACACACTTAGCGGTCCCCCATCCATTTCTGACCATGGAGAACGTCTTTTATTAACAAGCACTATGTATATTTTATTTTAGTTATTGTATTTAATTTATTGTATAAAAAATAAAGACTTTTAGGACTATATTATCTGAGTGTTTATCATTCGTTAGGTTTTATTTACGAAACCACAGAACTATCAGTTCTGTGTACGAAACCATTTATGCTGTTTGAAGGAAACATAACTAGATGTCGCTACTTGTACATTGAAACGCGCTAACATTGCGTTTTCCCGAGTTTGGAAAACAAGCCGAGGATTCAATATATTTTTCACACCCTAACGAGACGTTAGTTGATAAATCTCTATTTTTTTATGCATTTTGCGCTAGACCAGCGATCTAAATGCTAATAAATCTATACAATTGCCTAAGCGTAGATAGAATTGCCAAAATTATTATAACAAATTCAACTTTCTTTGAACATACTAGATCTAGATTCTAGATGAATACAATACAAGATAACCTGGTTGGTAATCCAACTGTTTGTTTGTAAGATTACGTTAAATAAGTCTTCAATATTGTGAACTGCACTAAGTTGAAAATTACAAGCGAGAATCATCAATAAGGAATAATATTTTGAATTGAATAATGCTGGACATTTCACACAGCATCATCTAGCCCCAAACTAAGCAAAGCTTGTACTATGGGAACCAGATAACTGACATACTACTTATATACTTTTTGTTTGTAAGTACATACATATTATACATAGAAACACCCAGACCCGAGATAAATATTTGCAGATCATACAAACATTTATCCCGCGGCGTGGATCGAACCCGCAACCTTCTGCGTCACAAGCGGGCTTTCACCCACTACGCCACAGATGTCGTAAAATCTTTATAAGGGACCATTTTGAGAATATAATATACCTACCCATACTGATCTACTTATAATTTCAGATACTTTGAACCTTTTAGATTATTTTAATGAGTTTTTTACACGCAGCAGTCACATGGTTACATCCCAGCAAAAACATTCCATGTGTAATAGCGGTGGGTGGTCTACGTATGATACGTGCTGTAAGCCCCTCGCCGCATACAAACATTGCAAACTAACTAAAAGCTTCTAAAAGAAATGTACGTATAGGTAATACTACCTAGTGTATTATATTGTCTTTGGTAATACAATTTCCTAGATGTTGATCATAATTTTACCTGCGCGTCTTTAGCGCACTGACAGCAGTAGCTCTGCGCAGCGGAAACGGCGTTGGAGCTGACGAGGTGGGACACCACCGCCTTCAGTCGCTCCTCATCCATGGAGCCAGGCGCGCAGTTCTCCCACTTGCCAGCGGGATTCATCTGCACCAGTGTTGGTGCGGACATGCCCAGCGCGTCGCAGCCCGGCCGAGCTAGTGGGCTGCAAGTACCCTTACTTAGAACCAGGGCCTATTGACAAATCCAAATGTGTGCTCCGACAAAACACTACCTTTGTCCCCCTTACCTAGTGATGACACATCTAAATGTGACACTTGGCGGGGGAGATTCATCCCAGCGGGCTAGTGGACTAAAAGTACCCTACCACAGAATACAGACGCGTACCATTTTTTCTATTCTCACAAATAACTCCTGTCGTAAAACACCGCTGTTACATTTTATAGGTACTAAGTCACCGTACCAGTGCCACGGTGTAGGTACTACTATTTGTACCATCATTTGTTTCTGTGAGCGTAATGAGCGCTCATTCGTCCAAGGTGCGTTTCCGAACTTACGCACACAGAAACAAGGTGCATGTGCATCTACAGAAACAATTATGAGCACACCAACAACCCGCCTTCGTGGCAGGGAACAAGTACACCCTATGTCTAACGGTAGGTACTTACATGTTAGCCAGCTTCGCTATAAGCTCTTTGTCAGCCATATTTTGTTTGTTTTGATTCACAATTATTTCAATATGCACCTAACTATAATATTTCTACACTAAGTCCAGATTAAATTAGATATAACATATTTTTTTTTAGATTTTAAGGTTTAAAAATTGATATAATAATTTAGTTCGATTCTCTAGCACACTTTTAGATTTTGGGCAATTTTTGATTGATTGATCGTTTGACTTTCCTCCAAAGAGAATAATAATATATAGGCTTTCCTCTCACATGCCTGATGCTAATGTGAAAGACGCAAACAAAGCGTATTATGAAGGAGGATTCATTTTTATTACATATTTTTTTAACATAGGGCTTTATAAAAAAAATAATGTTGCTTCCAAAGAGAATTTTATTTTTATTACTCTACAGATTACAATTTTTTTTTCTAGAAAAACATAATAATATGTAAGTAGATAATATAAACTAATATCTAAGTACGTTTTACTACTAATGACAAGTTATGTGGGTAACAAAAATAATTATTTGATAACTTTCTATTGTGCTACAAAGCTCACCTAAAAGAATAGAATGAGGTACCTATAAGTAAACAAATACTTTGAGATCTTTACTACATTGTACCAAAACTAAATCTATTTCCTATTAAACACAGCCACTACACTTAAAAAACACTACGTTAAGACTTTTGTAAAGTCGTGACTTAATTTTGAATTGACTGATATTTAGAAAAAAAGGTATCACAAAATGATAATATAAATCCTATAATAAAGCAAATAAATTAAACAAATATGCAAAAAAGGCGCACTTAAAACTAAGTTGTGAGATGAGATACAAAAATTAATTGCTTACACTCTTCAAATAACTTATTACAATTAATTGTAAGACATGCTACTTAAGTAATCAGCAATAAATTACGCACAGCCTAAAAAATAAGAACAAAAATAAACGCTGACAAAGAGCTAGTACTAAATAAGTTTCCTAAATGCGCTAGTACCAAATCAGTTTCATATTAAGTAAGTATAATTGATTCAGGCTCGGCTCGATACATTTAATGGTTTGCCACAATATAATAGCAAAAAAAAATGTTAGTGTCTTCATTTAGTTCTTGACTTTACAGAAAAGATATAAAACATTTAGAGCAGTGCCCAATGTTCTATGTGAAAACTTCTTTAGTCGCGTTGGGCAATTTTCAGATGGATAAAAAACTTTGGATTCGCATCGCGAGTTTCGTGACCTGTTACGACACCGGCTTATTACATAACTTAAAAGCAACTGTCAGTCATCCCAATGGCAATTGAAGTCTTGTGAATTGAAGAAAAGAATGGCAATATTGGCAAATTTGGCAATGGCCAATGAGTTAAACATTATGTCGCATCATTTCGAGACCGTTCAACATAATGTCTACTGACCTAAACAGTGGTCACCCATCCTAATTGTTGGTCTAGCGATATGGTTATATGGTCCTCCTCCGTTTTGGAGTTGGTTAAATACAACTGAGGGCATAAAAAAGTTAAGTAAGTAAATACTAACACACTATCTTAGAGGAATGTAATTACTTCAAAAGTCTCCTAACTTTAGAATTTATAATTAAATGCGAATATTTACAAGTTATGAGAGAATGTTTACAAGGCTGGCTTGGTATGGACACGTTATGAGGAGGGATGAAAACCATGTTACCCAGAGAGTGATGAATATGAGTGTGGCTGGAGATTATGCAAGTATAGGAAGGCCGAAAAAGAAGTGGTTGGATTGTGTGAGAGATGATATGAATGCGAAAGGAGTGGATACAGATTTGACGAGTGAATGGAGGAAAAATACATGTTGTGCCGACCCCACTTAGCGTGGGATAAGGGCAAGGGAATGTTTACAAGTTATGATTGGCTCTACGAAATCAACGCCATAGCTAAATCTATTGGGGCATGAGGACTACTGCAAAACCTATAGAGAAACATTTAATAGGTATAGTTGTTCTGGTTGGTATTGCGTGTGTTAATTTGTTTCTGTGTGTGAAACAATGTGCGTAAGCTTCTACACACACATCTAAGACCATCGTGAGATTCAAAAACTGTAAGGCCCTATTTAGTTATTTCTTGATGGGCAGTATCTGATGATGAAGCGTAGTAAAATACAATAAAGTGTCGTTTTTATTATGTTTGTAGTTTTTCGCTTACTTGCAGCGCCCCTAGCGGATACTTTAAGGAACTAAAGTAAATGTATGGCTTAACGAAATGTTATT
Source organism: Epirrhoe tristata (assembly GCA_951394285.1). Classification (NCBI taxonomy): domain Eukaryota; kingdom Metazoa; phylum Arthropoda; class Insecta; order Lepidoptera; family Geometridae; genus Epirrhoe; species Epirrhoe tristata. The sequence continues at coordinate 16,841,933 of OX596136.1, read as the reverse complement.
TCGTAAATAATTATAATAGTTTCCGCACGCATGGTTTCCGTCAGTACTGACCGTCAAGGGCTCATAAAATGTTCATTGGTATGGTAACTCAATCCTTGCTAGGGTGACTAAGCATATTGGCTATGCGCTCCATATTGACGGAGTAAACCGTGTGGCTTCCAATAATGTTTCGATTGGCCTGCAGCGCTAGGTACACATCCTCGATAGTCAGCCTGATTGGTTCATCGTCCTTGTCAACACTGGAAGGAATAGTTTACAAATTAGCTTTCTTATTCATATAATAACTAGCTGTAGAGTTTGTTCGCTTGGGCAGTTCACAATTAGATAAGACGGCTTTACCCGCGTAAATCCTGATCGTGGAAATTTTGTGATACCAAAAGTGTATATGTATATTGCTCTATTTCCAGTGAAAGTCCCATTAAATTTGTTTCAACCCTTACAGAGATTAGCCCGGACTAACACAAAGAAAGACAGCCAGTTCAGTAGCAGCCTAAGGCTGTCAAATAATTGACAAAATTCTGGCACATGTCTTTGCGCCATATTATGTATTTGACAATGCTGATATCAAACTAAAGTACATGTAGTAAAATCGCTTTTGCATAAACTCAACGGTTAATGTTTTATTGATGATCAAACATTTACATCATAGATCACCATAGAAGGTTTTAAACTCACCTACAAGCCATTTCAAGAGCAGCTGCATGCTCCATTTCATCAATAGTCGCAGGCCGCCGGACGCCGAGGAAACCGAGTCCACCTGTAGGCATCGGCTCTCTATACTCTGGGTCAACGAGCCGGGCGGAATTCCTCAGCCACATATTAGGCGCTGCGCCCCCAATATCATACATCATGTGGCCCTTCGTTTTATAAGACTTGCGCTGTGCAATAACAGCAGTGAGGATGTTCTTCAGTAGCAGCTGGGTAGCCACCACCACAATGTTCGCGGCGTCATCCTCTACGCCTTCGAGATCGTGGTCCCATGCTGCTAGCATGAAGCGGCCAATGATAAGTGCTTGATCAGGCAGGAATATTTCCTGAAAGATAAAAATGTGCATTAATATCAGGAGACATTGAACACAATATCAAGCCAAGGTGCTATTTAGCCCAAAAACAAGCAGAGCTTATAGAAACCAGTTAATACAAAGTCAAAATGAAAAAGTATTTATTCAGTATATATGTATATAATGATCACTTTATAAAATAGGCAAAACTATGTGATTCAACTCCCGTTCTTTTGCAACAAATACTGTGAAGAACCAGGGCAACAAATCGAGTTGAGGGCCTAGCTTTTTTCCCTTGACTTTTAACTGATAGCTGCTTTTAACACAGAACTAACAACACTGGTTAAAGAATTGAACCACCATCCTACAGTGTACAAGACTGAGCTACTACCCACTGAGCTGCAATGCCACAACATACCAAGGATGGAAAAATAAGCAGTAAGTAAACATTATGCATTATCACACTGAATTCTGGTTTTTTAAAACCTATTTCTATAATCATTAGAGTTGGTAAAACAATATCCAAAAGGATTATGGCTTGTACAGCAGCTAAAAAAATATCATAATACAATTATTATTAATCTGCCCCCTGATAACGAATCTCGCGACAGGTGAAATCTCAATGTCACCGCTGTCAAACTTGTACTAAACAGCATAGATATTTTTAAAGGAACCATCCTTTACGCCGTTTAGCACAAGCTTGACATGACTGTGAGATACGCCTGTCACAAATTTCGTAAACAAGGGGCCGGTCTCCTATAAGTTCAAACATTCCTCATGCACATAACAACGATATTCTTCTTACCTGAGCAGCATATTTAACTCCGTCGCTTCCAGCTCCTTGAGGTGACTTTGGCGGCAAATAGTCTGTCATGTCAACGGGATCAAACCTCGGCATCTCCTCGAGATCTCTGGCAGATGAAGTTGTTGCGGTGGCCATTCTTGGTTTACGATTTTTACCATAAGAGAATGCTCTCTCATGGGCAAGGGAAACCGATGTCTCCGCCAAACCACCAACTTTATTCAGCAAGGCCAACAAGAACTCGTTGTGGTAATGTTGTTGTTCAGTATTGAGCAGCTTTCGAGCTTCAACGTCGAACATTTCCTTGCTTTTTTTCATTTGAAACCATTGTTTCATTTGGGTGAAATATGCCGGTGCTTTGTCGGCTAGTACCGTGTTCAACTTGCGACGGGCTAGATTTAGTTTCTCTTCTTCACTCGTCTTTTTTTCACTTTTAGCTGTTTCCGTAGGCTCCATCATCGCGATTTTTTCAAGGATTCTAATTCTACTACTAGTAATCGGTCGGTTGGTCAATACTAGAAGGAATCGCGAAATCGAAGTTCGTACTACATCTACCTTATTTGTTACCGTTCGTTGTTAACTCTGTCTGGGAGGGAATGGGAGGAAATCGAAATCCTTGATGGATGGAATGGAAAATTAGGGTAAGGAGGACTTCAGGAATCACAATTCACAATCACAATTCACAAACAAAATTCTTCTTCTTCTTATTATTATTGGCTTCTGCGACTTGTTTGTCACAATTCTGCCAGTGTCCGTTTCACGCTAGTGTCATAAACTTTGAGAGACTATGTATTAGCAGATGGCCGGTGTTAAGAATTGGTTCATCCAAGTGATTTTCTAAAACAATAGAGACAACACAACATAGAGGACAAAACAGGGGTTATTTACATAAGCAATAATATATTAATTAAATATTAAATAATAAGATTATGTATATAATACTTATAGTTTTATGTTATTCATATTTATAAATTTACATAGAATATTATTGATTAGGGGGTTAAAAGTATGAGATAATAAGCATTTGAGGGAAGTAGGACGAGGGATTTCAGGTGGGAGGAGGTCATAGAGGGATTGTCTTAGTTTTGGGCAGCTGAAAAATATGTGGTCCACATTTCCTTCGTCCAAACCGCATTCACACAGGGAATGGTTCCTTATCCTAATTTTAGCTAAAAACACAGGAGTGCAAGAATGTCCTAATCTTAGTCGGCAGATTGTAGAAGTAATTGATTTTTTTGCCTTTCTGAATTTAAAAAACCATGGGGAGGGAGGGATGTCGGGCTGAATGTCAGCATAATGTTTCCCTTTTAAACTTTTAGATACATTCCAGGCAGTGGTCCAGGAATTTAGAAGTTGAGTTTTAGATATGAGGCATATATCATGGGAATATGGATTGAGATGCTCTAAGGAACCAGTCTCAGCTGCAGATTTTGCTAAAGAGTCAGCAGACTCGTTGCCGGGGATTCCGGCATGTCCTGGGATCCAAGCAATGACGATATCAATATTAAGGTTATGGCATTCGTACAGCAATTCTCTTATTTTAAGGATACAGGGAAAACGTGATATGGAACGGAAGGGATTGGAAAGGATTGATTGAATACAACTTTTAGAGTCCGAAAAAATAATAGATTTGTTAAGCCGGTGTGACTTTACGAAATTAATAGCCTCAAGAATGGCAATTGTTTCACCAGTAAATACAGATGTTAAGGGCGAGCATTTAAAATTCAGGCTTATAGAGGTGAAGGGTATCCATACGGCTGCACCAACGTAACTATCAGGTGACAGTTTGGATGCATCGGTGAATATGGAGTAGTAGCCATCATATCTGGAGTGGATTTGCTCTAGGAATAGTCTACGGGCATCAGGTGAGTCCTTATCTATACCAAAATAAGGAAGGACAGATGGTTGGAACACTAAAGCATTGAAAGGAGTAGAATAAAGTACAAACAAAATTACCAAAAATCTTGTACTTGGGTAGTGCTAGTGAGGGAGGAATGAAATGAATGAATATGAATGAATGAATCACAATGTATCATAGAGAAAAATACAAATACCACAAATACATGACAAATACCATTTAGCATGGTACCTTCCTATATATATATGACAAATACCTAATAATGGAATGAATGAATGAACCAAATAGTACTTTATTTTTTTTTTGCTTCGTTCTTTTGTGCATGCGCCATTTTTATTGTTTATTGTTTTGTGTAAAAATAAGGGGAAACAATGTGTTAGGAAATATCGCGGACTAGGATGGGGTCAGGAAATGAAGTAGATACGATACTGGCAGGAATTATAATAATATTATTATTATTATTATTATTATTATTATTTAGCCTGTGTTGTCCCACTGCAGGGCAAAGGCCTCCCTTCCCTTCTTCCACTCTTCGCGATTTAACTATATAATAATATAAATATTTAATTTAATTATAATATAATATATTAAAAAAATAAGGAAAGAACTTTATACAAAAAAATAGTACTTTTCTCTATGGAATGAACAAAATAAATAAATAAATGTTTGACATAAGTAAAAAATGACTTTGACAGTCCTTTTTACAAGATATCGCACTGCACCGTAGATTAAGCATGGTACCTTCCTTTTTGGTACAGTGCACTGCTTCCTTTTTGGTACAGTGCACAGTCCGCTGGTCTCACCAAATTCGATCGTCTGTTGATACTTTACCGTATGCCGCCGTTTCCCGGTGATACTCGTTGTGGCCACACCAACATTCAACGTCATTCAATGCGAAAATCAACGGCATTTCCCGTTGGTGTGGCTGCAGGATCAGATAATTTCTATGGAGAATTTCATCCACTTTTTGAGACTTTTGCTTCCACGAGGCTTCCACTAATGACGGAATTCCTCTTTTTCTGCCTATTTTTACTATGTTGTATATTGTACTACTGGGTACTACCTATGGGTACAGGCTACTACAGGTTGTAGTAGTACTACGAAGTAAAGTTAAAGTATTTATTGCTTACATATCGTGTGTGTACAAGGTCTTATATATAGGTGTTCTAGGTAGCTAACACATGAGTCCTGTAAGGACATCGCAACTTTTAATATTAATAAAAAATTGTGTTTGTGTAACAAACATTTCTTAAAGCTATGAGATCTTTTATTAAAATCTTAAAATAAAAACATTTAGGTATACCTAAATTTATTAGAATTTTGTACTTACCTACCCTATTACTTATTAAATTATATTAGAATTTATAACATTAAACAACTAGTGATTCATACTTCAGCGGAACGCATCGACAATTCGTTTCTAAAAACTGACGTATCCTGCACTGTGATTATTTTGTTTGTTGTTGCGGTCGGTTGAACAGCTGGTCGATTCCGACCTGAATGCGTTCCGCTGAAGTCTGAATTACTACAGCTCTGGTACTACAAATGACACACCTTTGTATTTCTAGTACTGCCAGTAGTGCTAGTGATTTTATGCGGAGTTGCACTACCAACCTCGTTATTATACGGGCATTAGTATGCCCGTTTATTAGGTAGCACACGAACGCATTTTACACAAAAAGGTACCATGCTAAATCTATGATTTTACACATACGTAGGTATGCATTAAAAATTACACAAAATACGCTCATTTTTGCACACTCTAGAAATACCGTAGGTAACTTTAAAAAAAAAAGTGACGTAGGTAGGTACCGTACGTAATGATTCTCATTTTGAAAGGGGGAAAATACAAGGTAAGGCCATAGAATTTTCTAATAATATAGTTTCTAACCTAAGATAAGTTTCTAACATATAAAAGTTCTATGGGTAAGGCGCATCCCGTCAAAACTACTAGCTATTGTAAGTACTAGCTAGATGATTTCTAGAGCGCTAACAGCGTCAGGAAGGAAGCAACCTATGCCTCTACACTCAACTTGACGCTGGCTGTGACGCTGCTATAGTGCCTGGGACATAACTATTATTATTATTATTAAAGAGCCTGTGATGTCCCACGGGCAAAGGCCTCCCTTCCCTCTCTCCACTCATCTCTGTTCTGGCTGGGCTAATCTGTAGACCAACGGGCCACGTCAGCCGCATGTCGCATGTCGGATGCGTTGTGGACAAACCTTTGAGGAAAGAAAACTATATATTTCTTAGGTCATTGGGACAAACACACTACACAGAGTGCGTTCTAATCTGTTAATCTGTGAGAGGTGTTTTATTAAAAACAAAATCTGTAAAAAAAAAAAGGTAGAATGTTCGAAACCGTTCCGTTCGGACATGAATACTATTTATAGACCAAAATAATGTATTTCATTGAGAAATGAAAAGAAAGTCTTATTAAAATTTTCGATTCTGACCGTGCTATAACCGATAATATGAGATCAAAAATTACACAGATTCTGTGGCCGAATAGCAAGGCACTCCGGCTTTAGGAGGATCGTCTTGATCGTTGCCCGTTCGAATCCAACATTCTACCTTTTTTACAGATTTTGTTTTTAATATTAATTTGATGAACATTTCTCAATGAAATACATAGGCGTGTTATAACACTATAAAAAAAAAGTATAATCTGCCCCATTACCATGGCGATTGTCTAGGTAGTACCGCAGAAAAGTTAAAAATGACAGTAATGACATAAGAGATTTTTTATTTTGCTTCGCTTTTTGTGCATGCGCCATTTTTCATTGTTATTTTTTGTGTAAAAATGGGAAACAATGTGCTAGGAAATATCGCATTAGAGACTGAATAAAAGTAACTTTTATCCACATTCTACCCGTTTTATCCACACTGTAATGTCATTACTGTCATTTTTATCTATTCTCCGGTTCCTAGACAATCGCCATGCAAAGAAGGCTGAGTTAATAGTCAATATGGGGAAACACTGGTTGTCTTAACTTATGATTTTAGTAGTAAATAATGTTATTAGGCTATCGATATGTTAGTAAAACTGAATTTGAATTGATTTAGTTATTGGGCGTCTTTATATATATAATTAGAGAAAATATGAAAATGAACTGTGTAGGTATTTGGTAGGTGGCAACACAAGACAAGTCTATGTATGATCATGAATACAAAGTGAAAGTGAGTGAAGTGGTGACAGACAGTGACATAAAATAACAATATGAATAGTGACATTCAATGACCTAAAAGTTATGATTGGCTAGAAGGACTAGTATCCAAAGCCATTAATAAATAAAAAAAAAAAAAAAAAAACTATGTATGATCGATGGCGGACCACGGACGGGACAGAGTGTAAAGTGAAGTTTATTTCATCAAAGCAAGCACATTGCTGTGCTCTTAAGTATTTTTACAATACCAAAATCCAACTTTTGTGATGATTCTGTAAGAAGTCGTTAATAACCAATGTGAGATCCAGATTCCTAATATAACACAGGTTAGTAATCGAAATTGTACGCGACGTGGGGCACGTAATTAGTCCCTCATCCTACTTTTTTTATGTTTTCACGCCTTTCAAAATCCCAGGCAAAGCTGATGTGCTATCGTTAAGTTTCTGCGCAACCTAAGGTCTGTTTTAGAATAAACTGCAAATACAGTTAGAGCAGGAGCTAAGGGTTGTAAATTGCAAAGGTCAGGTAATTTCGCCATAAATCGTGGTAAAATCGTCTATGGTTTTTTTTGTTGCGACGGATGCATGTGAATCCTATCCTTTGTGAAAAAAAGATTCTCACGGTTGAAGTTCAGAGGGGTTTCGTTTAGGAGCACATGTGATTCACTGTCTCGATGTATGGACGATATTTGTGAAAAGTGCGCGAGAGAATTAGTAAAATCGTGTTTAGTTATCGATCGTGATTGGTTTGTTTGCGTATATTTCAATTAATTTGTTAGCTTGGACTGCTCACCCGTCAGTAATGTACTGATAAATATAATTTGATTGAATTGGCCTTGGTTGTGACATTGGAGCTTAATTCATTTCTGTGTTAGTGAACCTATTCTGTGTTCCTCTGTGGCCTTGTCTTGCCTTCTGTCTTTCTAAGGTTGTATACATATTCTGAATACATCTGCAATTACCTACTTGGACTGGACACATCTAAGCTTTGATTATTTCCTGTAGGTTGTTAGTGCTGTGGTCTATAACTATATATATATATATATATAACATAATTCCCTTGTTACTTACTGAAATAAGTTGAGTGGTATGTTTTTACTGAGAGCCATAGAAATATTGTTTTTACTGAAAGTACTTGGTTATTCATGAAAGTTGATGTTGCCAGCACCATGTACCAATACAAATACCAGCTGCAGAACTCCAGTATAAGGCTGTATTGTGGTTCCCTAAATGTAGATAAATAACAAGAAGCAATAAATAAATAGGTAAAATACATCATTTACAGTCATATATAGCTGCACACAGTTTGACTTTAAAACTAATTATACTTCTTCAATTGCAGGAGACCACAAAAACTTGAATTTGAAAACTGATTGAAGTTAGTAATAAAATTTAAAAACACTATTGTGTACAAATGAATAAATGCCTTTAAAAACAATAGCAATACTAGTAAATATTGTCTTAGACTACTGTAATTAGAAATGTCTACAAAGTAAATTTTACATGTACAATGAAGACAAATGACAAGCTTGTGTTGAACAGTCAAGAATCTTTGATAACCAAGACATTGAACTCCATTAAAGGAAAGTACCAATCTACTAACCAGAGAATGCCTGATTCAGACACTTTGTTGTTGTGTGTAGATGCTCCAGCCGAGGAGTCCGACACCAGGTTGGTTTGGCATACTATTAGTTCTCATGCATATCACATCTCATAAAACAAACATTGAACGTATATTGGATATTTTAGCATCTATTACATCAGTTTTAACAAATGTTCTGCATGTGTACAGTATTTGTTGCTATAGTATCTTTTAACGCCTTGTTCGCTTTGTGACAGATTCGCTTTAAGGCAGATTAGCATTAGGCCAGATTAGTTTTAGGACAGATTCGGTCTAAGGTAGAAATTGTACAGTCAATGGCAGATACGATAAGAGTTTTCTATTTTCTTTCGTTTATGAGTGAATTTCATATTTTTTGTATCTGCACTAGAATACTAATTTAATTATTAGGTTAAAATTTAGAATAATTTTGGCATGACTTAAAGGGAAAGAGAAGAGGGAGGGGGGGGTGAAAAATGACTACCACAGACAATAAACACAGACTCAATTGTCAAATTGTCCATTTCAACGTCACATGTCGCTTGAAACTACTACTAAAATATTTTTATAAATTTTTCGAAAACCAGGCTTTTCCGGGTGATAAAAGTGGTAGACAAATAATCAAGAAGCAAATCCCTACCGATTTTAAGCCTTTTTTATCCTCAATTCATGCAAAATTCATTCTAAAGTGGAGCCAAGTCATAAGTTTAATTTTGTTGTGTTATTAAATAACCTAAATTATTTGTTTACATTATTTGTTTCACTGTACTTCTGCCCTAGAGCGAATCTGTCCTAAGGCTAATCTGGTCTATTGGTAATCTGCCATAAAGCGAATCTGTCACAAAGCGAACAAGGCCTTTTAACTTTTTAAAATATTAATCAACTGTATTTAAAATACGAATCAACTTCATTGTCATTGTATGTTTGTTTATTGGAAATCCATTATTTCATATTGATTGCATCACACAAAACCTTATCTGTAAAAAGGTTATTTGTTTTGATTGCATACCTATAGGTATCTTTATTTGTTTGTACATGTATAGCAGAGTAAATTCTTGAAATATGACTTGAAATCATTAAATACTTTGTACATAAACAATACTAGTAATTTCATTCATTGAAATAAAATGTGCTGTGGTTTGAGTAAGTCTAGATAAAATATCCACAAAAAAAAATATAGCCCATGAGACTATATAAAATTTTATGTGATCCAATAATCATTGAAAGTATTTACTGACTAATTTCTGAGAACCATTATCTTCAGACAATTTTATAAAGGTTTTAATAACATTACATCATTTCTAAAATAAACGAACTACATATTTACAAAATACAACAGGATTAGTCAAGCTATCTAAGGATCATTAGAAACGATCTATAGATAGCTCAAATTAAATTAGGTTTTGTCCAATTAAGTTTTGCTTTGATACCTACCATCCAATTGTTCAATCCTCAATATTAAATCAAGGTGTGTACATGGAATGTATTGTATTTAGTTCTATAAGTTTTTCCAATAAAGCTTTTTATTATTTATTATTAAAACTTATCTGTCCCAATTCACATGTTATTTTTCATTGTTTCCTTTTAATTTGTTTGTGTTTAGAGTGAAACAATTAGATGCTGTTTTGTTTATTCTATGTCATCCATGCTCCTTTTCTGTTAAACTAATGTTAAACAAATTCATGAACTTCAGTGACATTAGCCTTTCCATTTCAAAGTTTATTTTAAAATGAATGTGCTTAGTTAAATTGACCGCTTTAAAATTGTTTTTTTTGTACAGCATAAGCGCCCATGCAACCATTACTTCAAAACCAGTAAAACAAGTGAGTAATTATAATTATTGTTGGTTCTAAGTTAATTACAGAGAGGCGTGATTGAATGTATGAATGTATTGAAATTTATTAATCCATACTAGCTAGCCTTATAAATGTGAAAATTACTCTGTGTCTGTTTGTTGACTGCTGAACAGATTAGGCTGAAATTTGGCTTGGATAAGGGTTGTAACCCAGGGAAGGACATAGGCTACTTTTTATCCCGAAAAAATGAAATAATCCCGAGGGACCGCGGGTAACACCGCGGGAGCGCAGCTAGTCTTTCAATATTTTGAACAACTCTCAAATTCGATAAACAGTTTAAGTACATTTTTATGTACAAATACGGCCAAATACGACCCGTGAAACATGTTAATGTCGCTCCAAAACGCAGCACGCAACTTACTAAAAGTCTTCCCAACACCTGTGTTAAAGCATACAATACTATAAAAAAATGTCTTCACAGTAACTTAGATTCAAGAACACTTTTTTTACAGGAGGATTCCAAAATGGAACCATCATGCTCACACTCATGCGACATCTTCGAGGAGACGAGCCGAATCGCATACGATATGAACATAGAGGGAGACAGAGATCAGGCAAACACGACCAGTAGTGACCAGCCAATCGACGACATCGAGAGAGAAGACTTTGAAGAAGAGAACAGGATCCTCAAACTCTGCCCCAGCGAGAGCATGATCACAATAGACGGCAAACTCAGATATGACCGCACGTTATCGAGCGCCAGTTCCAGTCTCACCTCCAGCTCCGAGACGATATCAGCTCTCAACATGATGGGTAGCGATTACAGCCTTCCCGGCTGCAGCAAAGACGTATGCGAAGACAGCAGTGCTGTCATGAAGAGCCTCATTGATGACCCCAGCCAGATCCCTCTACCCGATGACCCCATACCTGACCCTGAACCTGAGGAGAAAAAGGATGATTTTATGCAGAAGCTCCTCAGCAGCACGATCGAAGAAAAGAAGGATTATCCTAAAGGGAAGCTGTATAAAGCTGAGGAGATGGATAATGATGATGATGACTGTGATGCTGGTACCAGTTCCAATGTGTCCAGCGTTGGCAGCTCTAGTTCCTTCTCCAAGTTCGCGGAGGCTTCCACTTCAAATGCTGACAGACTGCTCGGGCTCGATAATAGGGGCAAAAAGACCTGCAAATCAAAAGTAAGCCATGATTATTTTTCTATTCTGTACCATTCAAACGAATAGTTCTGGGAATATCAGGATTTGCTTACGGAAATACAGTTTGTCATTATTTGTCCTAATTTCTTATTGCATACAATTCTGTTACATATTTAGTAACAGTATAACTTTTCACCATACAAAAGACAATACCCATACCCCGTACCACATTGTGTCACAGGAATGTTAAATCAATATTATTTTTTTGTTTTTTTCTATAATTTACTGATTATAAAGCATCTCTGAACAGCACTTTAAAAAAAATGTATAATCAGAGTGGAATTTTGAGACAGAACATTAAAGGCAGGTACCTCAACTGTTGCAACTGTTGTAGCTACAGGAAAACGTTCTTAGGAGACTTTCCCTAACTTTTTGAGACATTTTGAACTACAGTTCAAAATGTTCAGTTTCCTTGTTTTCAAAATCTGTGTAAATAATACATAGATTTTGAAAAAAAAGGTAGTCAGCGAAAAAATGCAAAAATACGAAAAACAACGATTCTGTTTCATGTAGGAATCAAAAGACTGGGACCATTTATAGTTTGAGTACTAGAAATGTCAGAAATCGTCAAAAACTTTCCCCATACATTTTGTACTCAAAATCTATTTCATCTCCCATACAAAAATGGGCATTGTCCTTTCGTTACACAAGCACTAGGTATAAATGTAACCTAGATTGTAGACTAACAATTGTTTTATTGTTTCAAGGGGTATCAGAACTACATGGCACAATATTGCAATGACGAAGACGACTCTGAGGACGACATTCATGAGGAGTCTTGGTGTACTTGCCTTTCTTCGCACGAGGTAAGGATCTACTTAATGTCTTAGCGCTGCATATCCTCAATATATGGTCTTGTGTATTGGTTTGTCGGTCAAATTTGAAGTTTAAAAATAAAGCCTGAAGCTTACTTTCAGATTTAAATAGCGTTAAATAACGTAGTTCTTGAATAGTAATTGATTTGGTGTATTTACTCTCAATTTAGTTGTCTTTGATCACCTTGAGAAAGTCAAGCCTTTTGCTGCCAACTTTATTTATATGTATTATATATACTTCTTGATTTGGACTTGATATGACTGATATGACTTGATATTATTCTAATCAAAAAGCTTTATTCAGTAGGACCGCTGGGATCAGTTTGAATTGTGTAGAAAACACCCTGAATTTGAAACTTTGTTTCAGGACGAGGAAGATGACAGCGATGGAACTGATCCCGATTTGGAAAGGGTGTGGGTAAGTAAATATATATACTATACATGTATGATTTTTGGTATTATCCATTTTTATTTAAAATATTGTTCCCACGCGAGAGCTATAAAATATAAGCGACATAAATTTTTACAGTGACTTAGATGTTCATGGGCCAAGTTATTTCGATTTTAAATCAGATCGTCTAATACGGAATTTTAAATGACCACTATGTTTTATTCAAATGATTCTTAAGCTGGATAAGATGTTAGCAGTCGTAACGATATCTCCATGCCGAAACCTCGTCACAGTTTAAAGGCAAGACTATTCAACTCTACTTACGTACTATAGTATATCTTATACTATTTCCCGGTTTCGCCTGTGTTCGCTCTGAGTTTGCACGGATAGGTTTTTCAGTCCAAAAATGTATGTGCTTAATAGAGCACATAGATTTTTTAATAGCAGCTCTAGTCAGTACTCTCAGACTGTGAATAAAATCATCGTTAGAAAACGGGCATGCCGTGAACATACAAATTTCGAAAAAGCATTGTGTACCCGCGACCACCCCTCTTTTAATAGGCGTGGTCTGTTCTTAGCCACGCCTGTAGCAATATAAGTAAAACAACAGGAAAAATAATAAGGCAAATTACGCGATTAATTCCCGTTGAGAAGTGTCCGTGAAAGTTCAAAGCTTAAGTTTTTGAAACGACATCGCCAGCTCAAGATGGATGATGTTGTACGTATTGCAATTGAATATTATAGTTATTTAATAGAGGTTCACGTGAAATACTCGTATAATACACGGGTAATCTTTCTAACGCATCACCTTGTTTTCAAGAATTCTGTTCATAATTAAATTGTCAGATCTAGTTACACTGTTTTGATAAGGGCCGCGTGTGAATCAACTTTCATTGGTGACTAAGCAAATAAATATAGGTCCCAAAACGTAATTGTCCTGGTTCTTCACATTATAATACCGTAAAGTGTAAGTTTTCCTTCCTGTTCTGTATCGTACGCGAATGAACTTTATCTTTTTTTTTTGTCTCGGGTCTGGGTGTTTCTATGTATAATATGTATGTATTTACAAACAAAAATTATATAAGTAGTATATCAGTTATCTGGTTCCCATAGTACAAGCTTTGCTTAGTTTGGGGCTAGATGATGCTGTGTGAAAATGTCCAGCATTATTTATTTATTTATTTATTATTTATCTACTCTTGTTCCTTCGCGACCAATACGGTGAATCACCAGCTCATAAGACTATTTTATGACCTAGTTTTTCTATTCTGAATGCTTTTTAACGGAGAACGGAGTAGCGGCCCCACCGGGTTCGAATCCACTCGTGCACCAATGAGATTTTCCGTCCAAAAAATTATGTGCACTATGCAAGCAAACTTAACGGTGAAGGAAAACATCGTGAGGAAACGGGCCTTAACCTATAAAGTTGTAATAGTTTCAAATGCATGAACAAGCCTCTATTAGGCGTAATTGAAATCGTTTAACCACACTTGTTCAAAGTTCGACATGACAAGAATACATTTAACTTTGACTGTACAAATAATAATAAAATGTATTTCTTAAAACGTTGTTAAATTACACAGGACACATTATACAGGGTGTAAAAAGACTACTACCGAAAACTGAGGGGTTGCAATCAGACCATGATTCTAAAATATGTATATTTAGCGAAAAAAAAGAGGCAAACTTTTTGTGTTATTTTCGTTTATTAACTACTAGGACACCATAAGACCATATCTACCTAATAATTTCATTAATAAAGGAAGAAAACAATTAAAACTCAAAATCCAGCAATCTACGTAAAACAACGCGCCCAGTACATACGCAAACAGTAATTTTCAAACGCTGTTTTCTTCGGATATAATAATTTTTTCGGAAAATCCTTTTGGATTTAGTTGTGTGTTGGGATGCTGTACCTACCCCTTTCGGCTTCTGAAGACGTCTTTTTACACCTGTATATATAGGTACAATTTACAATGGACCCCGCACTAGAGAAAGACTGTGTCTGAGTCGAAGTGAAAAGTTATAAAATGTATCTTGTGCAGAGGAAGCGTCGGTATTCGCCGTCGTCGCCGGTGTCAGCTAAGAAGTTCTGTCCGGACGGCTCGTACGTGAGTTGTGGTGAAAGCTGCAGTTGGCCGCCGCCGCCAAGCCCCGCGCCGTCCGCCCCGCATAGCCCTCCGCCGGAGATCAAGCCGTGGCTAGCCAAGTCAGTATAGTAAACATTTCAACTACACTATTCTATGTTTAATAATGTATTTCTTCTTCTTTTACCGTTCATCACTGGATTTTTCGTTTCGAAAAATGTATATGCGCTTTAACACGAGCTCATAACGGTGAAGGAAAACATCGTGAGAAAACCCCCAGCTTAGTCAGCTCCACACGTATTGACGTCGTCTCTCCTGTGGGCTAGGCTGATTAAGCTGAGAGGATGGTTTAGGTGCTGGGCAAGCCTATTCCATCTCAAACAATATCCCAGGCACTACAGCGTCCCGTTAAGTGTAGGCATAGATTGCCTCTTGACGCTGTATAAATCATCTAGTATAGATGTAAAGGCCTAAGTTTTTTCTTCTTTTACCAATACTTTCCCACTCCTGCCTAGTGATTCAGACTTCAGCGGAACGCATTCGGGTCGGAATCGGTCATCCTGCATTTTGATTGGTTGCTGTCGGTCGAATCCGGACCGAATGCATTCCGCTGTATTATGAATCAAGGGCCTGATCTCCCCTAATTGTTTCCACCTGTCTCGGTCCCGAACCAGCTGTATGCCTATAAAGAATTGTAAACTCAGCCTTCTTGAAAGGCATCCAGGAGGGTGGTAACATGAACTCTTATTTCCCAGCAGTTATCGAACTGCATGTCAAAAACGAAAATTGCCAGGTAATAAGAGCTCATGCTAACCCCCCTGGACGCTTTATTCCATCCAGTCCTACCAGTAGTTCGATAGTCGAACTGTTTGGATGTTTTTTTTCCAAATTGTTATACTGACGGATCGAACTATTTGATTAGGTTATGTTAGGATAGTGACCACTGATGCGCGAGGCGAGCGAAGCGTGCCGCGGTTGCGGCCGCCGAAGCGCCAGAAGTCCCCTGCTCACTATCAGTTCCATTATTATCACGATCACTATTCAGTGGTCACTATCCTAACATAACCTAACCAAATAGTTCGATCCGTCAGTATAACAATTTGGAAAAAAAAACATCCAAATAGTTCTACCATCGAACTACTGGTAGGACTGGATGTAATAAAAGCCCTGGACTCTAACCAGTCATATTTCGAGACCTCTGTAGCGCAGTGGGTTCGAACGTCTGCGTGCAAAAGGGGTTCGAAAGCATAATATTTCGCAAATTGATCACAAAAAATGGTTTGCATTCAAAATATTCGTAGTCATTTTCATAATCAATCATGACATTTAATTAACGAAAAACATTAGATGGAAACTTTACAGTGCTCACATGAAAGTAGTCACGTTGCACGGAATCGTGATCACCAAAAACTTTTCTAATTAACCAAAGAAAGTCGATATTGTGTTGCGTAAATTGTTCCTAGTTAGTCTACTAGCTCGTTTTCGGAAGAAACCATAAACATTTGCCAATAACTTTCGTCAAACAATACATACTTCAAAGGGGAACACTAATTGCCCAACGTGCCTACAGAAACCTTTCAAATTCTAAATTTTATTATTGTTTATGATTATAAATTAAAAAGAAAACTCACTTCAGTACAAAATTACACAGGACAATAAATGTATACAGGACATAGGACCACCTCGAAAATAGGTATGCCTTTTGAAAAAAAATCACAAAACTATAGTTGAGAAAGATATCGTTGAAAATAAAAATAAAAAACATACAGCTGAACATAGAGCCTCCTCTTTTTGAAGTCGGTTCATCATCATCATCATCATCATCAAATTTAAGAGCTCAGCTCTTGTCGGTGCAATGATGTAACAATGAAGTCGGTTAATATGAGGCAAATATATGACGTCTTGAATTTGTTGATAAAATCTACGTAAACGCTGACTAGAGATAATGCAAACTGCAGCTTGTTCTATTAGTTAGCACATCTATGCCAATCTCCTAAATTAGTCTCCTACATTAATAACACAATAATTGCCATCTGTTTTAACACGACTGTTTGTGATCGTGCATTGCATTAAATGCTATAATTTATGACGTTATAATGCTCATACCTTTGTAATGCAGATAAATATGTATCTTTCAACATTAGTACCATGTCACCATGTGTGGCACTTACTTATCGTAATTTACTTACGATTTTTACTTTACGATAAGTAAGTGCACTTATCGTAATTTACTGAAAGAAAATGCAATCGCTGTACAACTTTTGTGTATTTTTGCGAGTAGCATCCGAAAAAGGATAATAGGTACTGTTGACCTTATTTGACTTAACGCGAGGGCACTGTGTGAGATTAAAAGTACAAGATTAAGCCTCTAGAAAAAATAATTGAAACATAGTACACATAGATCGTGACAGAAAAGTATTAACTATTAGGAGTCTAAATCTGTAGAGGAAAAACTGGCGCGTGTGACACAAATCAGAATTACTAAAAATATTAACTAGAATTGCTCATTATGAAATTTGAATCAAGTTGTATCCTGTTACAGCCTTGATTTAGGGCACTAAGTTCACTGTCCTTTGAAATTGATATTGTTATGTTTTTTTTAGAGTCATCACAGTTATTCATCCGTCCGTTATACGAGTACAAATAAATACTTCACTCAGATCAACTTTGAAATATTTGTTCGAACGAAGCCACACGACAAGACTAACTTTTTCTACTCAGATCAATGCGTACCATTTTCACGAAGCTTAAAAGTAAAGTTCATATGAGTTAGTGTCCAACTCTAGTGACGCAGGCCACCTTAAGCCATCCGTCATGGCTTAACGACTTAATAGCAGCCACCGACAATTTAACGTGCAATTTAAATAAGACTGCACCACGAGCGCTTCGACGAAGCTTACCGTACCCTCTATTTCAGATTCCAATCGTGGACGAACAACGAAAAGATTCAGGCGATAGATGCTCTAATAAGCCGCTGTGCCGCTGGCCAAGTTCGGCACATGATGAAGTCAATCGAACCACTCTTTCAACGGGACTTCATATCGCTGCTGCCGAAAGAACTGGCGCTCACTGTGCTGGGGCATTTGCAGCCTAAGGATCTTCTTAGAGCCGCTCAGACTTGCCAATACTGGAGGTAAGAAGAACTTTTATTCATAAGTGGATAGTATTTGGACACCTTCGCGAGGAAGATGAATCATTTGAAGATGTTTTATAGGGTAGCCTTTATATCTAGACCTCTTACGTAAAAAACAAAAAAAAAACTTGGTATTAGCAAAATGTTGACTGGCATGTATCAATTATGTATTTGGACATGCCTCTGACTATCCCTTAGACATATCATCTTCAAACAATCTGGAATACAATGTTAACCTCGCCTTGGGGATACAGTCGTGATCCTGTTACGTTACGTTTTATTTCCAAATGTCGAAATCCGAAAACAGACCAAAGTCCAGGATGTCGGGAATAGGATAATGGACCTAAAATGGAGCTGGGCGGGACACATAGCGAGGCGTGGTGATGACAGGTGGAGTAGAGTATTGACTGAATGGTGGCCCAGATCTGGGTACAGGAACGTAGGACGTCCGGCGGCCAGATGGGCAGACGATATTGTACACGTCGCGGGCCGTCAATGGGTCAGATTAGCGCAGGATCGTGGTGGATGGCACAAGCTTAGGGAGGCCTATACCCAGCAGTGGGTGAAGTCAGGCTGTGGATGATGATGATGACGTTTTACTTGGAATTTTACATTCAAACAGCTGTACCTAGTAAGAATGTGTTCAAATTCTCACGGTACATAGACACGCAGGGATTGAGTTACCAAACAGCTGCTGTGGGTGTCAGGTGCCGCTTATGCAATGAAAACGTCCACACACGACGTGACATTACAATAACAATGCACCTATATATTCATCAGTATAAACAGTTTCAGATTTCTTAGCTCGGCCACGTCTTCACGATTATAGATTTCAAAATTAGCTGGTCTCCAGTCAATAGGCTAATCGAATTGTCAGGATTTTGAAGTGTTATTACTTAGCTCCAGTGAGCCAATCAAATAGTCTGGTTTCTGAAAAAGTTAGTACGAGATGGCTAATTCTAGTACCTTTACTAGAATCTCATCTCATACATACATAGTTTTCAGACCTCCATCATGGCTTAACGACTCGATATCCGGGACCGTCAATTTAACGTATAAACAGAGTTTTAACTTTAAATTTGCCAGGTGGTTAGCAGACGACAACCTGCTGTGGAAGGAGCAATGTCGTCGTATCGGCATCACAACCATCAAACGAGTGCCGAGACATCTACCGCGTTGTGCCAGCCCATGGAAAGCTGCCTACATGCGACAATACCTTATCGAAAACAGGTGACTTAAAGCATACACTCTGTGGGATAAATTCCCGGCTATTTCAGATATTTTCTTTCATTAGCAACAACGAAGTCACTCGCACATGAAACCTTATTGCAACGATAAAAAAGATACTCGGTGTGTCCTTACCTCACACACCAGTATTCATAGTTCTGTACTCAAACTTTTAGAATCAAGTTTAAGTCTACTCAAGTATCTATTGACAATTTCCGTGTTAATTGAGTACTGGATCATCGCCTGAGCCATGATTCACGCTTGAGTGAAGACGAATCCGTATTTGTCTCATGCTTTATAAGGGTCTCATGCTATTTAAAACTCATGCTTCAATTTGCTTCAATTTATGATGTTACATCAGATTACTATACTCTCTATACCTCTCTTCGGACTAAACCTTCGTATAATTATAAAATAGAACTTCACGTACAGGTTAAGTTCGTTTAACCAATTGATTGCGGCACCCAGTTTCGATAACTTCCTGTAGCGGTGAACAATTTCATGACGCGACTGGCGTGCCAATAGTGTATTTTTGTTTTTTTTCTACATTTAGATTAAGTTCAGTTGACATCAACCATGAAAGTGAACATGATACATTATTTAAAGTGGTTTGGTCGAGTTGCTATGGATGGTAAGTAGCTTTTTAATTCAGATGTCTCAAACCTTTTGTTATTGTTTAGGTTATTTTCCCCACACAATTCAGAGTAAGTAAACTGGTAACTCAGCAGTGGATATTATAGTCCATTTCAATTAACATGATCGCTTACATATTTGCCATTTTAAGTTTCTAGAGATCATACGATTGACAAATATCGATCACAATTAGTAGGTACATATCTAACTAAGTTTTACTTGTTAAATAACCGATATTATCTGTCGAATAAAAGTTGCGGGTCAAACAGTGAAAGTGTCAGCACTCATGCTATATGAAATAGACTACAAAAAACTGGGAACTCAACAGTGGGCATTAATGATGATGATGATGATTTCCAGATGGCTACACAAGCCGATTGACAGCGCAGTGGAGCTGCGAGGGCATGATGATCACGTGATCACTTGCCTGCAGTTCTACGGGAACCGTATTCTTAGCGGCAGTGATGATACCACCCTCAAAGTCTGGTCGGCGGCTACTGGCAAGGTAAGATACTCTTGTCTATAGTTTGCTATATTGTTATTCACCGTGGTACCAACATAATTATGCTATTTCAGGAGGTTATTATAGAAAGTACTTCTTCTTGTATAAGTATTTACTCCTTGTCGGCACAACTGATGAATCCCTCTCAATGTATCTCTATGTAGAAAGTACGTACGGTCAACGACAGAAGTTCATGAACATTTGATGTATTTGAATTTTCAATATCTTCGAAGTTCGTAGGGTTTTAGATAAAACTTCAGCTTACATTGGATGTTTTGCCTTGCACCATTATTTATGTAAAAAATACGCAATTTTCCCACAAAAAATGATGAAAATGAAGCTTTAAAATCTCCAATTGTTCATGAACTTCTGTCACTGACTGTACCTACAATATTCTTCTTCTTATCGTGTCACCAGTACTTTTGAACCAGGTGAAAAGATTTTAAGTGCGCCTCGTTAGAGGCTCCTTTCGTGCACATGATACATGTTTTCGAACTACCAATATTAACAATAACAGTCTTACTTTCCTGTCAGTTTTTGAACAGCACTGTAATTTCATTATAACCCCGTTCTTAAAAGAAACTGATCATGTTGGTGTGTTGGCCCTTAGTACGAGTTTTGATTGTTGACGAAAATAGGTTTAATTTCGTTTCCTTTTTTTTTTTTTTTTTTAATATTATAAAGAGGAAACATTTGTTTGTTTATTTGTTTGAATTGAATAGGCTCCGAAACTACTGGACCGATTTGAAAAATTCTTTCACCATTAGAATCCTACATTATCCCTGATGAACATAGGCTCTAAATTATTTTCAAAAAAATTAGAGATCCCTATGAAAATTGCAATAATGTAAGCCAAGGTGTAAAAAGTTTGAACATAAAATTCTTCATATCGCGTGTGCTGCGAAAACTATTGATGATAGAACAAAAAAATGTTCTACAATATTAAAGAACATATCAATATCTACAAAAAAGTCAGCGATAGTATAGTAGTTGTGCCAGTACAACGACATTTATAATTTAAAAATCTCGCAAAATCGAGTTTTCTCAGCATGGAAAGTCTGCTAAGAGTGTTTTAAATATTTTTTTTTGTTAAATACCTATATCAACCCGTGCGAAGCCGGGGCGGGCCGCTAGTCTGCTATAAATTTACTTGCAGCGCCCCTAGCGGATACCTTGAAGAACTAAAGTAAATGTATGGTGGAAAAGGAAACGATATAGTTTACTGAGCTGCGTGTAATATCTAAACCATTCGTAAGAACCTCGAGAATCTCCAGTATATGTACTTACATCAACGACATAGATAGATAGCGTTTATTGTTGAAAAGATCACATTTTGTATGGTTATTAGTGTCTTAAATCCTAAATTAACATTATTATGTTAGTGATCACATACCCAACGTAGAAATACGACGTCGAACCAAGGTCGTAGACGTGGGTATGCGCATCGGTGGAGATGGGCAGGACACCTGGCTAGACGGAAAGACGGGAGATGCACTACAGCGATTACGGAATGGTAGCCCAGAGATGCGCAAAGATCACGAGGCAGACCACCCGCCCGATGGTCGGATAACATCGTAAATGTAGCTGGGAAAGCGTGGAAAAGGACTGCACAGGACCGAGAAGAGGGGCGGAATAGAGAGGAGGCCTATACTCAGCAGTGGGTGTAACCGGGCTGAATAGATAGATAGATGTTAGCGACATCATACGTTTATCCATACTATCCATCCATACTAATATTATAAATCTGAAAGTAACTCTGTCTGTCTGTCTGTTTGTTACGCTTTCACGCCCAAACCGCTGAACAGATTGAGCTGAAATTTGGCATGGATAAAGATTATACCCCAGGGACGGACATAGGCTACTTTTTTCTTTAAATATTTATAAGGGGGCGTGAAAATAAGGGTTGCAAGTTTGTATGGGGAAAAAAGTTCAGCGACTCTGGGCGAGGTCATAAAGATGATGGGTGACCGCCACTTTTTGCTATGTTCTTGCATTGCAGATTTTTTTGTTTTTTTTCTCATTTTGCATGGTAAATGATTTTTAAATTAATGATAAACATGTAACATGTATATTTCCACTCATCAATACATCCCAAATTAAGATTTTTTTATATTAAAATACTTTTTCCTTGGCTTTGGTTAGAACGCCATCTGTAACACCCGAGGTCAAAACTGCGTCGTGCTTGATTCCTAGGTCTGATTCACTTCAAACACAGTGTGCAGTGTGTTTTGAGCACTTGAATCCTAATAATGCGCAGACGAAGTTGCGCGGGTCAGCTAGTACATTAATAAATAAATGATTGTTTTTTTCTTCTCCAGTGTCTCCGAACCCTAGTAGGTCACTCTGGAGGCGTATGGTCTTCACAAATGGTTGGACATTTGGTGATATCTGGCTCAACGGACCGTACTCTGCGCGTTTGGAACGCCAAGTCCGGACGCTGCCTGAAAGTGTTGGCCGGCCATACTTCCACTGTGCGCTGTATGCATCTCTATCAGGATAGGTGAGGCTGTTTTTATTTGTTTTTTATATAGAAGATTCTCAAAAGAAAAGTCATTTGGCTGAATTTATGTTTTTGATCTATCATGTCCTTGTTCACACCTAAATTACCTAAGTAGTACCTTTTCCTCGTAAAATTTATATGCGCACTTGACTGTGAAGGAAAACATCATGAGGAGACCCGCAGCTGAGTCAGCTTCACATTATTGACGAGGGTTTATTTCAAAACAATGGGACATTGTGGGCAGTAAAATCCCGTTGAGTGTAGGCGATAGGTTACCTCGTTACCGAAGTCATTGATTGGTGTGTCGCCTTTAGTACTCATGACCGACCTAGTAGCCGGGACCGACAATAGGCTATTTTACTCTTTTTTGAAAACTGTATTAAATCAATCCTGAGGTCATAATAAACCAGAAGAATTTTTGTTTAATTTTTTTAAACTGTAAAATGCCTTAAAAATGCATTTTAATTTGTGATTTTTAATAGTCGCGCGGAAACGCTAGCCGCCATGCTGCTAAGATTTGTGACGTCACTATGGTTTGTGAACAATACGACTGTCAAAGATAAAGTATAAAGATTTTGAAATTTCTAAGCTGAGTGACGTCACGTCCGGAACCAGTATTGCCGTCGGCGTTTTTAGTCCATTGTGGAAAAGACGAAAAATTATGATTTTTAAAATTGAATTATAAAATGTATATTGCATTTTATGAATAAATATCGACGTTTATCATTTACTTTTAACGAAACCTATTATATACATGCATTTTTCATATGTTTTCTTACATGGTGTAAAATACCCTATTTTAAGTTTTAAAAGCGCTCGGTTGTTCAAACTTGTTTGGTGTGAAGTGTATGTAAAAGCAGAGACCGACAATTGAGTGTCTCTAGAGATGTTGACCTTTTGTTGTGTACAGGGTTGTATCAGGTTCCCGGGACGCGACTCTCCGACTGTGGTCTATCCCGGACGGTCGTTGTATCCGCGTGCTGGTCGGACATATGGCGGCCGTGCGATGTGTTCAGTACGACGGCAAGGTAACTATGCTATACTGTTACTTACTACTAGGAACTTTGGTAAACATTGGAGATCAGCTGATTGCTGAGTTTGTCTACAATTGTCACTCACGTAATGTCCAGTGCTCACCAAACCCTATAAATTCTACCAGATTTGTTACAATTTTCAATGTTTACGTCACTGCTATGAAGATTCTTAATAATGGAATTCACTAAATTTCACTAAATTACCGACAGAGTTCAACTTTTTATGAGAAATGACAACCCTAAAGAATGTCCGTTTTGACGTCTTGTTCCTCATTGGTTAATTTCTACTGTCAGGTGAAAGAACTGTCACAAATCCCTTTGACCGTTGATCCTACAACGAATCTTTATCGATCCGAAGTTGCTGCGCAGAACCCATTTTTGTTAACCCATAAAAGACGAAGACAGCGTTGTTTATCGGCCTCGCTCACTCGCTTACTTTACACACGCAATGTACTACATGCGTAAACCTGCGCAATCGTTTAGTACACCTAACTTCAGAGAGCTAAAGATCCGATGTGCGTACTATACTTATGTTTATTCTCACGTGACTTGGTGTATGATTGTTTTTTTTGTGTGTTCAAGGTGATAGTTTCTGGTGCGTATGATTATTTCGTCAAAGTTTGGAATCCGGAAACGGGAGAGTGCCTTCACACGTTAGCTGGTCACACCAATAGGGTTTATAGTTTACAGGTAAGCTTACACCATTTCTATTAATATATTAGAACAAAATACTGCTTAGTTAGTTCGTAATACACAAAAATGTGATCTCTTAAGATAATCACATCATGTTACACAGTTTTTGTGTACGAGGCATTAACGATGTTTTATCTTTTGACTCTTAACCTTTTCATAAAATAAGGCATTCATTGATAATGACATGTAGACAATGCCAGATAGCACTAAACAAAACTTGTCCGAATCAGATAACTAATAGACGTATTTTTTGCATAATATAACAGCAGTTGTTTTATAACATTCTAGTTTGACGGCGTGCACGTGGTAAGCGGTTCTTTAGACACATCTATCCGAGTGTGGGACGTTGAAACAGGGCAGTTGAAGCACACACTCACCGGTCACCAATCCCTAACGTCCGGCATGGAGTTACATTCTAATATATTGGTGTCCGGCAATGCTGACTCCACGGTCAAAGTCTGGGATATCACCACTGGACACTGTCTTCATACACTGTCAGGTAAATATTTTCATTGATTGTTTCGTCTCTTTATTACTGGGCACAGAAAAAGTTGTTCTTATTATAACAACACAGAGAATCCTAGGGGACTAGTGCACAATACTAGAAAAACTACTGTTTAGTTACTTAAAAATAAATTATAATATACAGGGTGTAAAAAGACTACTACCGAAAACTGAGGGGTTGCAATCAGACCATGATTCTAATTATATTTAGCGAAAAAAAACGCAAAAAAAATATTGACTTAGCTACGTCATTTTATGTTATTTTTGGTTATTTACTAATAGTACAACATAATAAGACCATTACCTATCTAATAATTTAATTTATAAAAGAAAAAAACAATTAAAACTCAAGATCCAGCAATTTACGTAAAACAACGCGCCCAGTACATACGCAAACAGTAATCTTCAAACGCTGTTTTCTCCGGATATAATGATTTTTTTTCGGAAAATCCTTTAGTATTTGGTCGTGTGTTAGGATGCTGTGCCTACCCCTTTCGGCTTCGGTAGACGTCTCTTTACACCCTGTATAATAAATAAATTTTTTTATCGGGTCAATGGCACTTTGAAGGTCATATCCACTGTGGTCCTTCTCAAAAGCTTAACGGTTTTTGAACTGTGATTTTTATTAGATGTGTAGTTTTTTGTAAAAAATGTTTTTATTGTATCTAGATCAAAGACAAAGAAAGCAATATTTTTCTCATGTTGTCTCACTGCTCAGCGAAAGTATCTGCCTTGCGATCGTTCGCTTAGTTCCACTGGTTAGACTGGAACGTTTCAAGATAGCTTGTTTCCATTGCAATGTGTGACCTAGAGATGTCTTTCAGGGCCGAACAAGCACCAATCAGCGGTGACCTGCCTGCAGTCCAGCAACCGTTTCGTGGTGACGTCATCGGACGACGGCACCGTAAAGCTATGGGATGTGCACACGGGCGAGTTTATCCGGAACTTGGTAGAACTCGGCTCGGGAGGCTCCGGCGGAGTAGTTTGGCGAATCCGAGCCTCGGCTACCAAACTCGTCTGCGCCGTAGGCTCACGGAACGGCACAGAGGAAACCAAACTCCTCGTTCTCAACTTCGATCTTCCCGGCTCCTGCCGCAAGTGCGACGACTAGCACAGACTCAATCGGCGTCTCCTGCGCCGATACGTCAACCTATACGCGCCTTGGCATATCTAAACGCTTCGAGCGCCCCCTATCCGATGGTTTTGTTACCTTTTTTTAGAAGTTCGTGAATTTCTCGATCTGGGATTCGGAGCGCGCCGGGCGGCCCGCGCCCATCAACCCACCGGACTATAAAGTGAATGGGGCAGTTTAATTATAGTTTTGCGTAACTCGGTATCCATATTCACATAATATTTTCTTACAATACAATATACCATTACTTTAGTGCTAGATTAAATGTTCAGTAGAGAAAATAGCGGCTACGATGAGCATCGCCAAATTTCTGTAATAATCTTTTATTACTCCATTTTATCCCAAAGAGTTTTAAAATTGGATCTTAGTTGATAAGTTTAATGATAAAGTTAAGATTTCTTTGCGGGTTGCGCTGCTTGCAATGTGGTTAAACAAATTTTAATTTTGGGACAGAAACGCTACTTGTATGGTTACATCTTGCTGTGTTGCAATTACGATTTCTGGTTATTTTATGCCACTGATGTGTGCCAACGTTTCATATTATTTTACATTTGGACTCGACCCATACTTGTCCAATAACTTTACTCAATTGACTGCTAATAATTATTATTTTGTTTGTTTTTATCAATTTACTATTATGTTTTGTGTTGTGTTAGAAATGGCCACTAGCTGAAGGTTTGTGAGTTAAGTAGTTCTCATACCTATGTTCAGTAGTACCACAAATATGAGCGCCTCACCTATATTAAACATTTTAACTGGCGGGATGGGGACGACTATTTAGTTGAACATTCAGACAAAGCACCAAGTTGGCCGAAGCGCACAATATTTGTGATACTACTGTTACTAAATCAAGCAGTGTGCCAACATTATAAATATTGATATTTTAGTAAATTTATATATGCAATGTTCTATTCAATTGATATCTCCAATCCTATTTGTACTGATTTGACTGCGAATGATTATTTTGTTTGTTTTGTATTTATAATATTATAATTACCTTTATTTTACGTTGGGCTAATGGTTACCAGCCCGGTAACCATTGATTCCATCATTACTAACTCAGACGGTGGTATGGAGTCCTCTCAGTTTACGTACGACACTTGTGCAAGAGTGCCAATATTATAAATTATCTTATTTTCAATTTGAATTTATGCAAATTAATGTAATACTATTCTATCTATGATGATGACATTGTATAATAGTGTAATGTTCTTGTTATTGTTTGACTTTAATTTTTGTTTGTGAGCCCAGTTCGATTTATATATTCGTTGGTGCATTATGCTGACCAATCTACGAATACACCTGGAATATATCAGTAGGAATGTTTAATCTTTTTTACTTATTACATTGTGTGTTTAGACTAGCACACTAGGGGAAAGTATTACTCATTTGTCTGGTATCAAGGGGCATTTTTAGGACTATCCTTTTAATTTTTCATGGAATTTATACTCTTTCTAAACCATGTTTGAAATCCTCTCGGGGTATTTAGGTGTACTCAATGACAAAACATCACATTATACGCTTACAAGACTTAATATATAACATGATGTAAGCTATTTGAAAGGCACAACTAACAGACTACTGTCGCTTGATTGTGAGATAGTTGTCGCTGCACAATATTTTATAGAATATAAAGACATGTGCCCGAACCGGCTCTAAACCTCTACCTTAGATTTGGGGCTGGATCGCTATCGCTTGACTTCCACTACTCTTATTAAATAAACCCAATAATGTTCATATTATTACACTGCCAAGCTTGTGAATACCGGAATATAATTTCTACATCCCATAAACATGAAGAATAAATCACTAGATCCTGAGATAGCCAGATTTATCCATCCCTGGATGTTAATAATGAAAGATAAATGATTTGAAGTTGAACTCCCTTTTGTGCTATAATTACTATATTACAGTAATGTAATCTATTTAATCTTTTATTGTTATGACGTGTGTACAATCCAAATATCTCAATACTTAAAAGGCCAGCAAGTTAATATAATAAATAGTGTTAAGATATTGAAATGTATGTCTAATCATTATAATACATTACATGGTTAACATTGCAGACTTGTAATCATACCGAATTTACATTGTGTAACCATTATTTTTATCATGTGCGTTGGGAAACACGCACTTCTGGGTATGATTATAATCTGGTGGTACAGTGCAAGTCGGCAGAACTGGATCAGACTTTAGAAGTCGCTAGCTTGTAGTCTATGAAAAAGCCCAAAACAAACACAATTATGTCTGCTTAGGGTAGTTCTACTCGTATTCATGGTATTTTATTGTCTTTTTCTGGTTTTTATTTTATATTATATAAAGACCCGAACTACCCTAAAGATGTAAACGTGTTAGGCTTCCGTTTTTTTATACTTTTTGTATGACAAATGTAGTTATAGCTAAAGTAAGATCATGTTGTACTGAATCGCACTGTACGTGTACACATCGGCCTCATGTGTGTTTGTATTTGTTGTAATATATTTATACTATGTATTATGGTCGTTGAAGGAAGGGCGTCAATTGTAGACGGGAATCTTCGATGATGGCTGTAATCTATAAATAATGAAACAAAGACTGAGAAGCATAGATATAGTTTAATATTTAAAGTATTAACGTAGTTACTGTACTACCGAGCATCACAGTACGTCTTTGTTCACTGGCGACCTTTCGTTTCGTATAATTCATGTAAGACAATCGATTTTGTTATTTAGTTGGAAGGTGTTGATTACGCTGTTCCGTTTTATTGTAATAAAATAAGTTTATTAAGTTCTTTTAAATTTAGATGTAATTATAACATTAAGTTATCTTAACAGTTCATTGCGTTCACTTCGTGAGGTTAGACTAACATCTTGCACTATAAGATGTTCTGTATGTGCCCAGTTTGATAAGCAATAATATTACTGATTAGTATTTTTGTAAAGGGGTAAACTAAACATGCTTTACTGAGAAGAATTAAGAAACATTAATATTATCGCGCTAGAAATTGTCTCTGATGCAAATTTAATAATAGCAATAAATACGATAGATTGAAATAAAAATAGCAAAAATGAATACTATTCAAAATATTAATAATGTAATTAATTTAATTTACAATAATTTGTCAATTTATACACTAGTCCAGTAAGCACATACTATTTATCCAGCTTCAAACTTTGTTTCAGAATAATATAAGCGTTTTAGCAGTCTTTTAGATAGGCATGAAATAATATAATTACTAATTTACATACTATTAACTAGTTCTGATAATTTTATCGGAGCCTGGTTATAGTCATTCTCACACCGCTTCGCGGATCTCCATTTAAAGCCGCGTTGATACGATCTGAATGCTTCTAATCAAAGTCTTTAGAAATCAATCGTTCAATTGGGCAGTTACGTATGTTGTTCTAACGAGAAACAGAACTCAAGGAATTTCAACATCGCTGAGCCATGTATCGTCTCAAGTGTAAAGGCCCAAAATCATTAAGTCAAAGTTTTATTAATTCAAACTGGCATCCCAGTCTGATCAGTGTTGCCAAATTTGAAATAACTTCCAAGTAAGCATGAAACTTGGATCGTCTCAAAGTGGCTTGCAATAATTATACGTTTTCGTTCGTTTGGTATTTCGATGTAGTACCTACACCTACAGGAGGGCTGTAGGCTGTGGCGAGCTCCTCATTTTATTCTAACCTCACGACTTCTTAGCATTTCTGCGATCATATCAATTTGTATTCGAATGTTAACACCAATGTAAGGATTTATGGAGATAGAAGGACGACCATGTATTTATATAATCTTTAGTTTAGGCGATTTTCGGCTGAAATTAAATGAGGATGTTTCGATTAATGCATTGGTTTTATTATTAATGTGATTTCACTGGCGGACAAATCTGAAAAATCTGAGGCGGACTGTTTTCTAGTGAGCTCATTGCATTAGCGTAAAATAGTTTAGTTGAACTGTGGTTGAACATTAGTTTATCTACAACTCGACCGATACATAAAATCCTAAATAATTTTTTTTCAACGTAAAGTACCTACTTATCTATCGTTTTGGTTGTTATTAATTATTTCATTTTATAATCTGTATGTACTTCCCTTAATATTTTGCTTACATATTAGTAAACTTAATAAATTCAATTGTTTTCAATTTTATTGTTTTTTTATTTTTATTTACCGCATGACCTTTCACTTCTTCGATCGAAGTTTCACTTACATAAATTTGATCTAATACCTATCGAATCTGTCTCCAGAAGTAAGTACCTTCTAAGAACAACACTAAACAGCCTAGTTGCTCTCCTTGTCGGTACTGATGTGATGCATCCCCTTTCCAAATAGTTATCTGGGTAGCCACCTTGACCTCGACCACGACAACAACGTACAGGTGCCGTACCTACAATTCAGTTTGGGTGCTATCCAGGTTAAAAAAAGGCATACAGAACTCTAGGGTTTGTACTTCGTCGAGCTAACGGCTTTGCAAAAGACAATGCAAATAATGCATGAAAAAAAACCCAGGCCCGGCGCAAAATAACTAATAACGGCGATAATCTTCTGAAACTTTTAAAAATGCAATAATAGCGCCATCTCGACCTCAGCCATAGGTTAGCAACACCACCTAATCCTTTAACTGGAACTTCCAACTCCCCATACAAACTTTCAACCCTTATTTATTAACAAAAAGTATATAAGTAGTATATCAGTTATCTGGTTCCCATAGTACAAGCTTTGCTTAGTTTGGGGCTAGATGATGCTGTGTGAAAAATGTCCAGCATTATTTATTTATTTATTTATTTCACGCCCTCCATGATTTGATTATTATTATTATTATTATTATATTAGCCCTCAATGTCCCACTGCTGGGCAAAGGCCTTATTAATCTATTATATATATATTTGAAAAAAAAAGTAGCCTATGTCCGGCCCTGGGACATCGTGGTTTTCGGCGTTAGTACACCGACGCATTCGCATGCGAATGCGAAACGATGCGAACCCACGTCTCACTCTGAAATGAAACGAAAATAAATTTATTTGCACGAACACGTGTGATACAATAAGATCTTAAAATTATATTTGTCCATTCTGTGTCCTACCAAAATATTAGGCATGCAAATTTTAAATGTCAAGATAAATGATAATAAGTAAAAAAATATAATTGATGTCCCTAACCATTTAGGTATTCATTTACGGTAAAAACATTTGTCGATAAGCCATTTTTTTAATTTATTACTGAACAAATGGCCATTTAATTGTTAAGATCAGTAGGTAACTTGTTATAAACCATAATGCACATGTAATAGGCTTGACGTTGTGTAAGTTTTAAATTATATTTAGGATAAGAATGTAGTCTCTTATTGGACGTGTTTCTTAGGACTCGTTCCCGAAAATCTTGATTGTTTTTAAAGTAATTTGCTCCTCTCACTCTAGCACATAGCTAATGACATAGGTGCGTCCTTGTCGAATGCGATCTGTCGATGCGAATCGCGTGCGAATGCGTCGGTGTACTAACAGGGTATATTATTATTCTCTTTGTAACAGGGTTAGGCGTGAAAACATATATAAAGGTACCATGCTAAATCTATGCGTGAAAAGGTAACAAACAGACAGAGACATGTACCAAAAAGGTCCCATACTAAATTTATGATTTTACTACAGGGAGGAAGAAGGAATATAGAGAAGAAGCCGGGGAATGAATGAAGAAACCAAGAAGGAAGTGAAGTGAGAGAGAAGAAGAAGAAGACTGAGCCAAGATGTTACTGATTGGGCGGTATAATCGCTCAGCGACAAAGCCCTTTTCTTTTTTGTTCATATAAATAAATAAATAAATAATACATAATAGATAGCAACACAGGAAAAACTAGCTTATTTATTTATTTATATGAACAAAAAAGAAAAGGGCTTTGTCGCTGAGCGACTCACAGAAATATATGAGCGACTATAAAAAAAATGTAACATAGATCACGCTATCGTTGCGTTTTGGGCTGTGTAACATAAAAACTAGCTAATCTTCTAATTTTCAGCATTATTGTATTAGTACCTATGGATCTATGTAACCCTTTAAATTTATTTAACAATAAAAAGAAAAGGGCTTTGTCGCTGAGCGACTATACCGCCCTCTTCTTCTTCTCTCTCACTTCACTTCTTGGTTTCTTCTTCTTCTTCTTTTTATTCCTTCTTCTTCTTTTCACTTTGACTTCACTTCAAATCTTTCTTCAAAATATTATTATGTCACGTCAAGTTGAGTCAATTGAAAAAACATGGCGGCTTTACCTTTCAAAACTCCAATGGATGGAAATCTTTCGTCAAATGAGAAATCTTCTTGAATACTCCCCCATTCCATTTGCCAAATCTCCTGTTACGTATCCAAAGCTTCATTAGTAAAATGCCACCGAAATTACATAATAAAACCTAGTAAAACACGAGAAAACTAAATAAAATAGCAGAGCCAACTAGCTCCTTCAAAAATGGCGAAAGAAGTCCATGTAACCATATATATCAAAGAGGTACCATGCTAAATCTATGCATGTAACCCTTTGAGGAAAGAAAACATGTAACCCACAGAACGTTCTGTGATGTAACCCTATAACTATATATTTAATATCTCTATGCCCTAAACGTTTGTTCTGTCGTTCACTCTGTGACTGACCTTATAATCTGAGTGACACTGAGCTCTATGACTTTCAGTTCGTTAAGTCAGTTCATCAGTCACACTCAGTCAGTTTGGTTGCCAAACCAAATACCAATGGCCTGTGATATCTCTGCAGTGCTCTGTGGCTATCTCTGCCTTGCCTTCGTCATCGTGTGCAGAATTTTCATGTAACAAATTGCTGTGTGGGGCACTAAATTATGTTGATTGAACTCTAGTGAACAATAAAATTGGTGATGTTGGGCTTAGGCTTATCGATATCGTGTAAAAAAACTGTGCTGGAGCATAAGTTTACGGTAGAAAACCATCCTAAATCGAGAGAGCTTCAAACGTGTTTGAAGCTTTCGGTTTTGCATTGATGGAACTATGAACCTGGACTCTCTAAATTTTAGTTTATCGCAAATAAACCATCTGGTTACACATTTAAACAAGAAGAACTTCAAACAATCTGCTCAAGAGCTAAACCAGGTGAGTAACGTTCATGATTTTGTCGTCTTTGTTTTCTGATGTCGCCATATTGTGAATCCGGTAGTCAAGAGCGTACGACCATTTGGTGGTTTTATGTGTGAGACTTTGTTTGGTCATCGCGCACAGCTGCAATGTTTTTTAGTTTAGCAACTTTTCACCTATCATGTTGATGTCCAATTGAGTGAGTTAGTGTTTCAACTTGTCTCGGGAGTCGGGGGCCAACGCCAGTGGCCATGAGGCCAGTGAAGGCCTAGAATTTTGTGTAGATGTAGTTTTAGCACAACATTACTATATTGTGCTAAGTGAGTTATCATTTTGTTCTGTTTGAATCTTACACCTAAACAATTAGATCAATGACCTAAATCCTCCCTCATTTTGTGTTCTTCTTTGCTTCAGTTGACCCTAAACTTTGGCTGTGCAATTTTAAATTTTGTCTACAAACCTGTAGATCAGTTGAAATTATCTCTTAACATTTATGATTCCATGCTTTCTTAGAGATAATTATTTTTAACTTATATACTGGCTCAATCACTTCAACAAATTAAGTACAAAAATATTTTTTTGACTAACTTTCATTGTTTATGCTGCATTGCCATGATCCGAGTCAGCTCTGACAGAGTGGACTCTGATGCCTACTAGGACGTCCTAGTTAGTACTAGTGGTTGTAACAATCCAAGTTACGTAACTTGGATTGTTACAACCTCAATCAGAGCGCACTCGGATGACGGCGTCCTAGGACCGTGTTCTGCTCATCAGAGCTAGCTCGTAGGTGTAGGCAAACAAAATGGCGTCTGCATAGAACAATTAAACAAAAATAGTCGCATGTCAATCAGAGTATTCCGAGTACAAAGAAAATGATCCTAGTCAACTATGATGCACAGCTATCCCAGTACACTCATATGAAGATACTTGTACGAGTCCACTCTGTCAGAGCTGACTCTGATCGTGTCACCGCAGCTTTATGAACTTATTATTTCTTTATTTGCTTCCCAACACTGGTGCACACTTTTTGAATTGCTTTTGATGTGTTGTTGTGTGGTCTAATAGAGAGAAGTTAGAAAAAATACACACACAAACCAAGGTTAGGCTCTGGCTCTACTAGTAGATCTCTTATCTTTTCTACAGTGAAGCATTATGAACTTGGCAACCAATTTTATTGGAATCCCCGCTGCGGGACAAATGTTTTTATGATCTACAATATTTGTCTCTGGTCCAGACCAGATATATGTATACATGTATTTACAAATAAAAAGTATATAATATAAGTAGCATATCTGTCATGCATGTAGTACCCATAACAAGCTCTGCTGACTTTGAGGTTAGATGATTGATGCTGTGTGAAAAGACAGCCCACCGAAAAAATATAAATAATGCAATGCTAGGCATTATTTATATTTTTTCGGTGGGCTGTTTGTTTACTGATCTCAGTTATTCATTGACCAATAAATCAATCTTTAATTGTTTGAAAGGGTGAACTCTCTAGGCGGTTCCACTATTTATAATTTAAAACTAGCGATCCCTCACAGTGTTATCTGGAGATACTCCATACTTTAGATGGACCTTTCTTTTTATGCGTGAATAGATTTTTATGAACAAGCTATGAATATAAATAGTTTGTCTCAAATATTTTTCCATTACAGACATTGTTAAGTTACAGTTGTACATTAGTGTAATATATCCTATATACAACATTTTATCACTTGGGCTAAGATAGTTTGCAGCGAGAACTTATTCCATGGAAGCAGAGATAAATCGAGACTGTGCTGATCAGAAATTTGTGAAAGAATTTGAGAAACAGAAAGCAAATTAAATTGATAATTCAAATATGTATTAAAAAGGTTAAATTACGTTAATAATGCGAGTGATCTTTACGACCTTGGCGTCAATATCTGTTGATGCTCACGACATCAACAAGACATCACGTTCTCAAGACTAACGTAACAACGGACTTGGCTTTTTGCCCTTTTCTTCTGTACCTACTTATGTATCTTGCTTTCTGCTTATAACCTAGTAAAGGTCAAGATTCTGCATTAAATTTACGTAATTATGGAGCAAATGAATCTCGACAAGTTAAAACTAAAAATAGTATTTCTAAATCAAACATGGTCACACAAAATAATATATTACAAAAATAACACTCATGACTCACGGCTGTACCTCCAAACTACACAGCTCAGGGTACCGTGCGAGTTTTTTACCTATTCTATCGTTGGCGTTATTCTTTTAATTAAAGTGTAGGGGAGAGATTTTATTTGAATACGTTATCGGCGTTATTAATATGATACTTATGCCAAATTATAGCCTTCTATTAGTACTAAAGCCTAGTTAGGACTAAGCTAGTATTTTAGTCAAGTAGCGAGTAATTTGGTACCTAAACGTGTCTGAACACCAAACTAATTTAGTCGAGTTGGTTAATAAGTAATTTTTTACTACTAAACTACTCGCTACTCGACTAAAATACTAGCTTAGTCCGAACTAGGCTTAAGGGTCGAGCTTAGCCGCGGATAGACGGACGGAATGGCGAAACTATAGGGTTTTCTCCTTTATTACGGATCACTCAAAAACATTATTTTCTTCGATACCGTCCGAAAAGGAACTTCTTTCCAATAAGCAAAGAATTACACTGGAACAATGTTATCGTTATCAATTTGTTTACTCGAAAAATGAACAAACAATAACTGTTACATCGATAAAGTTGAATCACCTCGTAATCTACATATTACAAACATCGAAAAATTATAAGCGTTATTGTACCTATAGAGGCCACGCTACCAAAGAAATCTTTTTGGTTTAATTTTTTTTTTATCCGAGTCGTCGGTAACCCGTAGGTCCCTCCTAGTATAGTATAAAGTACCTAGTTATGAAGATGCATTGCAACAACTTTTTCGTCAGTTCTACCTGAATTCCATCGTACCTATATCTTTAGTGTCATTTGCCAATGAAAAAACCCTAAAAGCAAACAGGATAACAACTGTATTCGGCACATGCCCACATTTCGACATGTGACAGGCTGACAGGTTGCAAGCATAGCATCTCAACTAAAATATTTACTAACTGGTTTCCTCACGATGTTTTCCTAGTTCGTGTTCAGAAAAGAAAAATCAATTGATGCTCAGCCGCGTTTGGATTAGAACTGGCAACTTTCGGATTGAAAGTCGAGGGTAGCTATAGGTACAACCCATTACGAACACAGCTTTGCAATTAGAATGTACCTTTTACATTTGAACTCAAAGTAGAAGTTTTATAATCACATTGATTGGATGGAGACGGCTTGGAGATAAAATTGTGGCTGTCACGTGCTAAGCAAGGGATGGCATCTTAAATGTTGTGTACTACACTTGAAACCTCACGTGGTTGCTACTCGAAGGGAAATATCGCCGTACGTAGATCTTTTATCTATTTCGTTTTCGAGTGTGGCATACAATGAAACTCAAATAACACGACGCACTAAGAACTACGTGTTTGAGACCAGCTAAAAGAAATTGATGAGATGTTCAGCATTTGGAATCCCATCTGAGATAAAAAAAACTTTCTTTCTTCTTACTTAATTAGGAAATGTCTACCTCGCTTTTGTGATTACAGTCGTGATCCTGTTTATATTCATGAAATGTATGAAATTCTACGGAAACAACTATGTGATTTGGACTTCTCACTCGTTCTATTTTGTAAAAAAGGTTATTAATTAATAGTTCATAGTTTCAAGTCTGGCTGCTACTCCGAACGTAACGTCTGACTCCAACAGTCGATAAGTACATTTATTATGAAAGTTACTTCGCACTATGTGCTAGATGACCAATCTAGACGGACAAAAAGGGTCATCGCGTTCTATGCATTGCGATAGCTTATCCGCTAGCAAAACCCCTCGAGATAACGATTATAAACTTAGTTTTGTACTAACTCCATTATTTATTGAGATATTCTTGCAGTGCCAAAATTAGAGAACTTCTAATGTATTATACTCGTAAATTTCTTACGGTGATTACGAAAGCGGTTGCTACATTTTTCGTGAATAATCGTGCGTGTAGTACATGAAAAGCACTGTTTTTTTTCATTAAAGCCTTTACAAATACTTATGAATACATATATTTCAGCAATAAAGGTACATTGCTGAAATATATGTATACAACTTGCTTGACGTATAGAGTCCAATGAGAGCAAAAAATAATATTGTTTCGCTAGACTGCTCATCTGGCACGTAGTGCGTCGGAACCACGGATTGAAAGGTCGGATCCAACCTAAAGTTTGGAGTGCGCGCTCCCACCTACCCTTGACTCGGAACTATTGCATAAGCTGCACCCACTCCCCCCGTTTCGGTCGGTCCTCTTACTCAAGCTAGGTGATTGGAACTAGTAATTGGATTTTCTGAATGAAACTTCGAGCTTTGAATACTTATTTGAAGGGTATTTGTGATCTATACACAGATCGCAAATAACCTTCAAAAACCTTTGAAGAAGTAGAGGTTACATCAATGTAGGTATTTGATGCGATGTTTGCGTCATTCACATTTGGATCAGGGGCTGTATTCGCGTTCAGTTTTTCGTTCGTTTGATGAATATTCGGATGCTTCTTGTCTTGCTACGATACCTGACTTCAATTGCCAATTTTCCGGTTTGAAATATGTATTTGATTTTAGGTTAGAGAACCGTGTTTTAACGTTTGAAAAATTGGCCCTTGAAGTCAAATATACGTAGTAAGAAGCATCCGAATATTCATCAAACGAACGAAAAACGAACGGGAATAACCCCCAGAGATGTATCTATGTCTTAGAGCGTTTTAAGTGTCTCGGTACGTTCAGTGGGTTAAATATACGTAGTAAGAAGCATCCGAATATTCATCAAACGAACGAAAAACGAACGGGAATAACCCCCAGAGATGTATCTATGTCTTAGAGCGTTTTAAGTGTCTCGGTACGTTCAGTGGGTTTGAAACACGGCAATGTAAATCTTTATTCGATTATTTCTAAAGTATCAGGAGGCTATCTAGGTAGATAGCCAAAAAATGCAATATAATATAATACAAAAAAATGTACATGTTTATATCTAGGCTAGGTATACCTAGATATAAACATGTACATTTTTTGTGTCCAGCTGATTGAACTATGGATTTTCCCACGATGCCGATGATTTCTCTCATCATCTCATTTCTTTCAAAATAGTTGAACTCAGTTGCGTGCCTGTTTTTGAATTTCGTTTTAATTTTTTTCCGGCTAGCTCCTGTTTTATTCAACTCGTGCCAGAATCAGTTAGTTTTGTTGATTGGCAGGTCTGGAAGTCATACCTATTTCTGGAAGTACTTTGGTGAATGGCTTTTACCAACTTTGTTGTATCGTTATTGAACGAGGAATTGCCAAATTGATATAATTTTAATGTCTGGCTGGTAACAAAATTGACGTTGTTCTATTGATAAATCTCATGTAAAAATTGCGAATTTCTGTACTCTTAATGCCTTGGCGACAAGACTTATGTTTTTTTTTTGCTAATTTTATATTATTTAAGCGGCCTTGCTGTCTCGGTATTGTGTATTTTTTATCCTTACTTTATTTTGCAACATAGAAACTCATTTAATGTTGAAATTATTATCCACTAGCTGCGCTCCGCAGTGTTACCCGCGGTCCTTTGGAAATATTATTGGTGGATCCACACCGCAGTTACTTTTTGTGGAGCAAAATAATGCAACACGATAACATTAGGTAATATTCTTCAACTTTTGTGGCTACTCCTAAGGTACTATCGGATGTTGCGGATGTTGCCCACTTGCCACTAGCACTTGGAAACGTTGCTCCACAAAAAGTAACTGCGGCGTGCATGCACCTTTTACTCTTCGGTACTACTAAAAAAAAGTTTCGGCCAGATCTGTTCTGTAGGATTAAAAACATCCAGATCATATTTATTGTTTGAGTTCTGTCTCTCAATAGGGTATTTTATTTTTTTGTTTTTATGATTTTAGTGCTAACTGTACGGAACTGTGGGAAGAACTAAGCACAAAATGAGTTCCGTTAATTCTCTTAGCAATGCGAATTACCAATAAATAGCTTTATTTGCTTTTATTGCGAAACGTAAAAAAGAGAGCCATGCGGCCTAGCGAGTGAAATATAGATGCTATCAGCGTTTATAGTGTTCCGTACGAATAAAAACATTCATTCTCGTCTGTCTGTATCTCTGTCACAGCTGATTTGCACATTCAATTTTGTTACTGAAACATTGAGAAGTGTCCTAAATAAATGAGTTAAAATGGGAGTCACTTTTTCAAAAGGGGCTGGTTTTAAGGATTAAAAATATATTTATTTTATGCATACTGTTCAAAATAAAGAACATTGACCAATTCAACCATTTCAAAGTAAAAAAAACATTCATTTAATTATTTATATTTCAGTTATTATTGTTATTTATTGAGTTAGAATTACTTTTATGTGTATCTTATATTGTTTTAATCTATTATGTCAAGCATATTCTAATATCGTTTCCAGTTCGGATTAAGGCACAGGAAATATCCTTCCCTGATATTGTCTTGTTTTGGATAATTAATATGATATTTTGTCAAAATAGGATCACTTCTTAGAACTAATTATTCCTTCGCTTTCTTTTATGTGATCCATCTTTCTTATTTTGCTTCAATGTACAATTAATTATACCAACACGCTGTTATTATATCGAACTGAATAGGACTAAAGAAAACTATGGAACTGAATTGCACCTATAAAAATAAATGTAATAATTTTGTTTGAGTATTTTATTTATTTATTATTATTATTATTATTATTATCAGCCATGAGAGTCCCACTGCTGGGCAAAGGCCTCCCCCCCACTCCCTCTATTATTTTATTTATAATTATGAAATGCCTAGCAGCGAGACAGCAGTGGCTCATAATAAAATTAATAAATAATGTTATTTATAATCATATACGAGTATAATATGGACTATGTACTACATAAATGCATAATACATAATGCCGCCTAATCATCTGTAATAGATGGATAAAGAGGCCAATGATGATGATGATGATGATGTACTACAAAGCTGATCTGATAAAAGGTTAAAATTGTGTCATTTGGAATTGATATTACTAAACGTATTGCAGTATTGGTTTGTTTTGTCTTGCTGGCGTGTCTTTGATGTTAATACTAAATAGACCTAGACTTCGTTTTATATGACCATTTTGGAAAATTGTGATTCTGTCTAGCGAGCTAGGAGTCGTTAGGCCAACTCATCATAGGTAACATTACACAACAACAGAGTAAAAAAGAATTTACACGGAAGAATTTCAAACGATACTATTTCGTAGCGCATCGCAATTTTTTACGTGTAAACGCTTAACGGATGCTAAAGGTCTAAAGTAAGGCGACGCTCGCTCGGTCATTAAATGGCTTAGCTAAACGTGCTAAAATCGCATCGTGTAAATGCTCCTTAAATGATGCAAGCAATTTGTTTCAGATTATTAACCTCTATGGGTTGGAAGCTGAGAACTACCTGCTAAGGATCCTCTTCACAGAGGCGGGGAAGATAGCGTGGGACTCGGACA
The DNA here is from genome assembly GCA_951394285.1 of Epirrhoe tristata. Lineage (NCBI taxonomy): Eukaryota > Metazoa > Arthropoda > Insecta > Lepidoptera > Geometridae > Epirrhoe > Epirrhoe tristata. The sequence continues at coordinate 16,801,241 of OX596136.1, read as the reverse complement.
GGAACTCAAGCTCGTCGTCACTGACAAACAACTTGTATGCGTCGCTACTAGCGACTCGGGTCACCGCCCTACTCACACATCCCGCGAAGGCGACAGTCATCTGCCGAACCGTAGACCAGCCGTCGCGCACTCTACAGAAGGTAAAAACCCTCAACAGCTTCACAATTCACATATACACCCAAGAGTCATCTAGTCCTGATCCCACACTAGGTACCCTTTGTGAAATTACGATACTACAGATCCGGGATAAATGATCTATTCCACTCTCATTAACTAAAAAAAACTCCATCAATGGATATCATTATTCTTCCACGTACAGTTGTTTCTCTTCACCCTTACTTAGAAAACATTAAATACTGTTATAATATTGAATGTGGCCGAAATTATGTAATTTTGGTCGAAGGACCCTTCAAATTCCTTCGTTTTAACGAAGATAGCATCTTAGATAAGTATTGATTGATACTTATCAATTATTATAAAATATTGTTACTCATATCTTTTTAGGGTTCAGTACCCAAAGGGTAAAACGGGGACCCTATTACTAAGACGCTGTCCGTCCGTCTGTCTGTCGGTCCATCTGTCACCAGGCTGTATCTCATGAACTGTGATAGTTAGACAGTTGAAATCTTCACTGATGATGTATTTCCGCTATAACAAAAACTACTAAAAAACAGAATAAATTAAATATTTAAGGGGGCTCCCATACAACAAACGTGTTTTTTTTTTTGCCATTTTTATAAATAATGGCACGGAACCTATCGTTCGCGAGTCCGACTCGCACTTGGCCGGTTTATTTGTATTATTCTCCATTCATAAAAAAATCTATAAATAATAATGTTGTCACATCAAATACAGTATCGTTACTGCCTTGTAATGACCACTTAATTGCACTTTTGTGACCTGTTTTGTGTTAATCAAAAATACACTCAGGGACTGATTTAGAGGAACGTATTAAATTATATTACTTATTAATATTATTATTTGTGAGCCAAGTTCACTACTAACTTGATTCAGACTTATTTTTCGTGGATTTTGTGGAATAACATTATCTAGAAGAAGGCTTTTATTACAAATGTTATTACTTTAAATTTCTTGAATTTTGTTACATTCCTCTAATTATGTCCATGAGTGTCATACGTAATTCGATTCTTCATGGTCTGACAACTGCATGTTCGTTCTTTGAATTTTTTATACCGTGTTTCTAACTTTTTACACGTTCTTCAAACGAGAACTGCCCTTATACAGGGTGTAAAAAGACGTCTACCGAAGCCGAAAGGGGTAGGTACAGCATCCCAAAACACAACCAAATCCAAAAGGATTTTCCGAAAAAATCATTATATCCGGAGAAAACAGCGTTTGAAGATCACTGTTTGCGTATGTACTGGGCGCGTTTTTATACGTAGATTGCAGGATTTTGAGTTTTAATAGTTTTTTTCTTTTATAAATGAAATGATTAGGTAGGTATGGTCTCATTTTGTTGTACTAGTAGCAAAAAACTAATAAATAAAATAAAATGACGTAGCTAAGTCAAAAAAAATGTTGAGTTTTTTTTCGATAAATATGTTCAGAATCATGGTCTGATTGCAATCCCTCAGTTTTCGGTAGCAGTCTTTTTACACCCTGTATATTACTAACTTGTTACTCAGTACAGTAATTTCATCAACCCGGTCTCTCCGGTGCAATCGTAATTTCCACCAGTAACTTTACCACAAAATTAACCACGTAATTCCGGGCAAAGTAAAAAAAGGGCTTTGAGCGTAAGTTACGACGTAGGTGTGGAAGAGTTTTATTATTCGAGTCTGTTCAAAAATACGACGAATCGCTTCTTTTGGCTTGTGTCCTTCAGATATCACTAGCCCACACTATCCCATTGTTGGACAGGCCTCCCCCTTAATACATAAAAAATAAAATTATTTGAAAGCATGTAAGATATGTTTTCATAATCCGATTAAAAGTTAAAAAGTTATAGGGTAGTCTAAAAAGTGGGTGGTGCGGGTGGCGGGTGGTATAGTGGGGGATGGCTAATCTAATTTCTCCAGTGAGCTTTGAGTCTGGTTCGCATTTCGCTTCGCGTCTCCGCCACGGACGAACGTAATATGTCCACTTGGCTGTTCCGAATGCCATTAGTGATGTTCTTCCATCGAATATCAAATGAAAACTAACTGGGTCGCGACTCGTTTTACTTAGTTGAAAGGTGAGTAGCTAAAGGTAATTTTAAGTTTAAAAAAAAACAGGGTTTAAGGGTTCTTTCCTGGAAAATGAAACCTTTTTAAATAGATGCCTCGGGGATACAGGCAGGATCCTTTTTCCTGTATGTTAAAAAAATACTTCCGAAGTGACTTGCCGAGTTGAGATGTAGGTTAGGGAACCAAAATAAATGTTTGCACGAATAACTACTTTTGAGAAACTATGTTCCTTGTAGTTTTAGATAATTATGTATGTATTACTATTAGGTATTACAAGTAGTATTTTAGTCATGTAGTATGTATCCATAACACAAGCTCTGCTTACTTTGGGGCTAGATGATGCTGTGTAAACAGAAAGAAAGATAGATTTTTTTTGCAATATTTGCAAAAAACAGAGTCCAGCAGTATTTATATTTATTTAGATACCAAAGATGAAAGTTAACCCTGTAGTAAGTTGTTGAACAAAAGAGATTTTTCTGAAAAGTTTTTACTTCGATCATATATCTATGATCGAAGTAAAAACTTTATGAAGACGTAATAGCTATACGTTAGTTGGTGCATTGTATGTGGACGGATTTCCTACCGCGACCACAGAATTTATCTGTTAATTTATTATAGTTTTGCGGTCAATGTTGTGGCTATTTATCTACGACTATTGTTGATGTTCCCAGCGCTTTGAGTCTTCATTTTTCCCAATTAAAAAAAATTACAAAATTACTTAAATAATAACACTTTTTAACAAAAACTGAAACCGCCGAAAAAACTGAAAAGCGAAAAATAATAGGTAGTTATTCAGGTTAAATAAAAAAAAGGTTTACCTATTATTTTTTAATTTGTTGTTAAAAAGTTTTATCTTAGATTTTTTTGTGGCTATAATCTATTAATTACTAAATCAGACTAGGTACCTACTCTGTAAAAAAGTTTGTGTGGTCATACATTACAATCGGGTTATTAAGACGAATCTAACGATACCCTAAATGTCGAAATCCATCCAGTCGATTGGGAGATATGAGGGAACAAAGAAATTTAACGCATTACATATCGAATCGACAGATAACGCTTAGACTCCATGGCATTATTTGCTAAAATTACATACACTTTATGTCATGTACCGCGGCACGTGAGTTCATGGCATTACCATACTTATGTCAAACTGACGATTCACTACTTGTAACATACCTAGGAGGGAAGGTTTTTAGAGTTTACAGGGAAACTATTAATCCCTCAGGAATAAAATTTCTATGGGACCCCTTCGGGAGTATACCCTTTCTAATAAAAAAAAGAATTATCAAATTCAGACTCCTCTGTAAAAAGTTATGTCTAACATAAAAAAATATATACGCGTCGACTTGATAACCTCTTTTTTCGTCGGTTAAAAATTAAATATTAATAAAAAGTAAGTATTTTATAAAATATAGAAATAAATAATAAATAATATAGAAAGAAAAGTGGAAGGAAGATGAGGAAGAGAAGGGCCTAGAATCATATTTATGAGTCAGATAAAAGAGCTGTCATGTCGTATAAAGAAGTAAAGAAGACCGCATTAGAAAGGGAGAGGTGGAGGAAGTTGCATCATTGCACCGACAAGAGCTGAGCTCTTAAATTTAAATTTGATAATGAAAATATTAATAAAATAAAAATTTCATTGTATAAAATAGAGTGAGTGCATTGAGCACGAAATGAAGCTGATCCACTATAACGAGTGTCATCTTTCCCACGGCCCTACGATTGACCTGACATTGTGTATAGGGTAAATCGATGGCGTATTATGTGTGTCACTGTCAGGTTTAGTTGCTTAAAATATTTTCTTCATAATTTCTTCTATTCATTATTAAATCATTTGTATTGTCTGTCTGTTTGTCATAACCTTAAATCGGTGGGTTTTCGCGAGTCTCCACATTATTATCATCAGTTTGTATTTTGATAAATATTTGAATAATTTGTTTTGTATGATATCTATATTTTGTTGATAGCAGCTGGACAGCACATCAAAAAACACATCATACATAGGTATTATGAATATTAAAATAATTAGAGCGTTAATTATCTGTTCAAGTTTAATAGGGTTGACAAACTTTGAATGCATATGATGGGATAAGTCTTACTCTTTATGTGTTGCAATGTTGAGCCAACAAGCTCAATGCTCATGTTTGCTTTGAATATTTCAGATCTTGAAGCCCACAAACACTTTAATCCATCGCATATCGAGATTATTGAAGTTAACTACTGCTGAGGATGTAATATTCTCACTAATATTGCGGAAATCATCTTCGAAGCCAGAAATAGTTGCATCTGCCAAGCAACACCTTAAGAAAAGATTCCTCGACCTCGTGCAGTGTTATCTCGACGCAGGTATGTCCCATGTCCAACTGTTATTTCGTCAAGTCGATGTTCTCGTTTGCGACTTAATGGTTTTTTTGTTAACAGAGCGAGGTCAGCAGCCGGAGCGTGCTGGACTTCAGGAATGCAGCCCTGAGGTTTTGCAAGTGTTGCTAACAAATCTCTCCCATGAGAGCAACAAACTCGCCCCCGTCACTCGAGAGCTGTTCGTAAATCGGCTTCGGAGCGACATCCCACGAGAGCTGGTCCCGATTGTTCTCGCACCGCAACTGTACCCTGACGACACGCGCACGCCGCTTGAGGAGATGACCGCGCCAGACGACATGGCCGCCGCCATGATGGAGCACTCGCTCGCTGACATTATCCGCGACATCGGATACTCATTCACCACTTCCGTTGAAGATTGTAAGACAAACATGCTCAACTTCGGAGCTCGCGAGCCCACCGCAGTTGACGTCGCTCGCACCATCTCCATGATGATTCGGTACCAGGCCAACAACTTCCCGGAGGGCCCGCAGATTCAGACCCCCGGTAACTTCTGGATCACGCATGACCCCAAAAAGGAAGGTGGCACTCATGGAATGGGCGAATGGAACGCCGAAGTGTTCGTCCAGACGCTCAAGGAGCTCGCCTCCAATCTGAATTGGAAAGAAGTGATCCTCCAACTGGATCATCCCGAATTTATCGTACCCGACAGAAACGCACTCAGCTTGCTGTTCACTATATTGCGACTGGGCCTGCAGAGTGCGGGCTACCCTGCCAACATTTTCCCCGTGGAATATCTGTGCCGCCGATGGACGAATCTCGAGGGGCAGATGAGCCTCGTGAGCAACATTCTGAAGCACCCGGATGTGTTCAGCTTCGCGGATCACCCGTTCCACCCGGTGTCGATCGACCTGCTGAAGTCTCCGCCTGAGAGTGATAACAAGGAGGTGGGCACGTGGCGCTGCCTCTATCTGGTGGAGCTGCTAGTGTACGCTGGTGAACGTGGCTACTACGTGCAAGCGCTGGAGCTGCTGAAGGCGCCCCTGCAGCATTGCCCCGATGTGTTGATGCTTGCGCTGCTACAGATTGCGCCGCCGCTCACTCCTGTGCGTCAGGAACTGCTCACAACACTCATCCCCGTCTTTCTCGGCAACCACCCCAACTCTGCCATCATCCTGCACCAGGCCTGGCACACGCAGTCGCCCAACATCAAGCCGATTGTGATGCACGCCATGGCAGAGTGGTACCTCCGCGGCGAGTGCGACCAGTCCAAGCTCTCCCGCATTCTGGACGTCGCGCAGGACCTGAAGGCCCTATCGCTATTGCTGAATATGCAGTCGTTCCCGTTCGTGATCGATCTCGCGTGCCTCGCGTCGCGCCGCGAGTATCTCAAGCTAGACAAATGGTTGACGGACAAGATCCGCGACCACGGAGAGACGTTCGTCGCGGCGATGGTGAAATTCCTGCAGCGGCGATGCCCGCAAGTAATCGGCAAGCCGCTGGACGACCAGCTGCCGAAAGCGTCGCAGCTGCCGCACGAAACCATCGCTACGATGCTGAACTGCCTACAGATGTGCATATCAAACGTGCAGCAGGAGTTGCAGGAGGCCATCTACAGCGTGGTGGCCAACTGCCAGGCGCTGTTGATGAGCAAGCCGCGTCAGCCGGCCATGAACCCTGGAATCGCTCGCCCTCACACGCGCGTGCTTGAAACGCCTTTCCAGCACGCGGGTCTCGGCGCTCAGCTGTTCACTCCGCACATGGACCCTATGGGCGCTCTCACTCCTGGTGTAGCCAGCATGAGTTTAGGCGCTCCTGGTAACGCGCCCTTCGCAATGCCCGGAACTCTCGGCCAACTCGTCACAGCCCCCGGCTCGCCCTCACGTATGATGGCCGCCGCGCCCAACAGTCCATTCGCTATGATGCCGCTTCAGCACAACCCTAATGTCGCCATGAGTATGACTCGTATGGCACCTGCGCCGCTGATGGATAAACCGCGCATGCCCGATCCATCTCTACAGTATACCGACATAATGCTCACCGTCTCCAAGGAGGTAGAAGACGAAGCCAATGGCTACTTCCAGCGCATCTATAACCACCCGCCGCACCCCACCCTCTCAATCGAAGAGGTTCTCGATATGCTGAAGAAGTTCCAGAACTCTCCGGACAAGCGTGAACGTGAGGTCTTCGCTTGTATGCTCCGCAATCTGTTCGAAGAGTACAAGTTTTTCCCGCAATACCCTGATAAGGAGTTGCATATCACCGCACAGCTGTTTGGAGGCATCATTGAGAAGGGATTGGTGCCTAGTTACGTGTCGCTTGGACTGGCGTTGCGTTTCGTACTCGACGCTCTCAAGAAAGGGGAAGGTAGCAAGATGTATTACTTCGGAATTTCTGCGTTAGACAGATTCAAGACTCGGCTGAAGGATTATCACAAATACTGCGAGCATGTGCGCGCAATCCCATACTTCAACGACTTTCCGCCGCACCTTTGCGAGTACATTGAATACGGTTTGCAGAGCCAAGAACCGCCAACTAAGCCGTCAGGGCCTGTTTTGCCCGCTACGCTTGCAGCCATGCTCACCACCAATACTGTAGTCACAGTCACTGCTGCATCACAATACAAGTTAGTATCTCTTATACTTAAAAACTTGCAATTTTAGTTTAGAACAATATGCTAATCCAATTAATGTGTAGTGAATTTGTCCCCAGAGCCGCTGTCTGCCAGCCCACTATCTCCGTGATCTCAAAGATGTCAACTGCAGGCCAGCTCGGTAGCCGACCCTCCATCGCAAACGCGACCAATATCGACACGCTTCTCACCGCCACCGATAAGGATGACAAGATAATCGCGCCTCCCGAAGCAGTGCAGGACAAAACTGCCTTCATCTTCAACAATCTCAGTCAACTCAACTTGCAAACCAAGTGCGAAGAACTCAAGGAAGTGGTCACAGAAGAATACTACCCGTGGTTGTCTCAATACCTCGTCATGAAGCGAGCCTCGATTGAGCTCAACTTCCACGCCCTTTATTCAAACTTCCTGGACGTTCTCAAAGTCCGCGAAGTCAACAAACTTGTTACAAAAGAAACCTACCGCAACATAAAGGTACTGCTGCGCTCGGATAAAGGTATAGCAAACTTTTCCGATCGCTCCCTGCTCAAAAACCTTGGCCACTGGCTTGGGATGTTAACCCTCGCTAGAAGCTTGCCGATTCTATTCATTGATATCGAACTGAAAGCTCTGGTGCTGGAGGCCTATCACAAGGGCCAGCAGGAGCTGTTGTACGTGGTGCCATTCGTGGCTAAGATCCTGGAGTCGTGCGCCAAGAGCACCGTATTCCGGCCGCCCAATCCTTGGACGATGGCGCTCATGAACGTGCTAGCCGAGCTTCACCAGGAGCCAGATCTCAAGCTGAATCTGAAGTTCGAGATCGAAGTGCTCTGCAAGAACCTGGGGCTGGATATAAACGACCTGAAGCCGGTGATCTATCTGAAGGATCCGGAGAAGGTGCGCACGATCGCGTTCCAGCTTTCGCAGCCGAAGAAGCCGGTGGAACAACAGGCGGTCGCGCCGTTGGGAACTGCCGCGGGGGTGGTTATGGTACCCACTGCGCAGATGCAAATGATGCCACCGCCAGCTATGCTATCCGCCGAAGAGATGGCGGCTGCCCAACAGGCCAACCAGATGGGTGGCCAGCCCGATCCCAACATGATGGGCGTCGTCGGCATGCCCGAGCCACGCTTCAGCTATCTAGAGGTCAACATCACCTCTACCACCGCATTCGCCGCAAAGGTCACCTACAACTCGCATTTGCTGCTCTTCCAGACCTACCCGCACCTCAAACAGTTCATCAAACCCGCCATCGAGCGTTCGATTCAAGAATGGATCCACCCAGTAGTGGACCGGTCCATAAAGTATGCTTTGACCACGTGTGAGCAGATTATAAGGAAAGACTTCGCATTGGATCCGGATGAGGTTCGCATGCGTACATGCGCGCATCACATGATGCGTAACCTGACCGCTGCAATGGCTATGATCACTTGCCGGGAACAGATTGTCACTACTATGAGCACTAACCTGAAGGCGGCCTTCGCTACAGCACTTTTGCCCGTGACTGCGCAACCGGTAACTATTTTTATTGCACCATATTATGCTATAATGAGTAAGACGGGAGTAAGCTGATAGAGGGAAATGGAAGAGGAATACAATGTATACCTCTTTTATTTCACAACATATCATATTGTGCCGACCCAACATAAAGAAGGACAAGGGCAGAAAGGTGATTATTATAGCTACAGTTTAACATTTCAAATCCTCATTAACTTACTCGAGCTTTGTGCAATTCTCTACCTTAATACCCTAATAACAAAATGCATATTTCTACAGGATGTCCTTGACACAGCGGCCGCAGTGCTCGCAACAGAGAACATGGAGCTGGCCTGTGCCTTCATACAGAAGACAGCTGTCGAGAAGGCACTCCCAGAGCTAGACAAACGACTCATGAGTGATTATGAGATGAGGAAGTTGGCACGAGCCGACGGAAGACGGTACTACGACCCTATCGTACTGACGTACCAGACCGAGAGGCTGCCCGAGAGAGTCAGGTAAGAAATAATTGCCTGCGACGTTCAGACCTTTACCATACCTTTACCATTTTCATTGAATATGAATTACTCAAGCGGTCACTGTTGATCTTTGCAAGGGGTTGAACAAAGGTGTTTTTCCAGTATTCAACATAGGATAGTCTAAGTAAGCTAATGGCCATTCCTGGTGACTGAGCTTTAAAGTCGTCTGAAGACCTCCGTCAAAGTTGACTTACAGGTCCAACAATTAGAGTTAGCCTCGGTTTCTTATTGCTTCTAGAGGTCACTTTTCCATATTGTGACCATGCAGAATGTCGATTAATGTTGACTTATATCAAGAACGACTTAACACAGAAAGCTCTACTCAATCCAGTTATTATTGATGCGAAATCTGTTTCGTCATATTTAGTTTCCAAAGTTTACCTAGATAGAGAACTTTGAAACCATTAGCCTTGAATAGCTTATTAATTTATAAGTGGAATCTACTTATGGATTGACCTAGCCAATTAGTTCCCGACAATTTTATATTGAGCATGGAAATGGTGTTTAGCTTTTAATTTATTTAGTCGACCTTTGTGCTTTTAGAATGCACATTCTATACTTCAGTCTGACGGTTACATTTTGTGTGTTTTCAAACATATCTAATACTTTATTCTCATAAAGTGGTTCGTGTTATTGAAAATTAAGAAGTTCACAAGTATGGCTACTATATCATACTGGATAAACTTGTTTGCTTTCTAATCTTTTTGAAATAAAATCAAGTATAATCATCTAATTCTTTAGAAAAGAATTGAGTTCTTATAAGCCTACTTGGTTGAATTCATATCAAAAGTACAAGGACAAAAAGTATCCCATTTTTACTACATGATCAACGGAATTAGGCTTTCGTGAAGTTAGCCGTTTTGATGCACAGCAGACAGTTAGTATCAAAATGCTTCTGCGCATCTATCACTGTAGTTCGCTGTAGTAACCTTGCACCTAATTGTATGGATGGTTAGAACATAAGTTATAGACGCATACACTAGAAACATAACCAAAAAATGTTATTGACTGACCCAATTGGTATTAACAAATTTATTTTGTATTTATAGGCTGCGCGGTGGTGGTCCAACTGACCCGCAGATTGCAGTCTACGAAGAGTTCGCCTGCAACATCCCTGGGTTCCTGCCTATAAGAGACGCTGGTCTGTTCATGCCCAAGCCAACAGGACAAGATCAGATGCCCCTCACATATAGCCAGGTATATGACAATTCCAGGACTTCAGATTTTGTAATCATGTGGAATTCTTCTCGTCTCAGCTATTGCTTCAATTCCCGACTCGAGACAATGCTTGTATGATCTGCAAATATTTGTCTCGGGCCTGGGTGTTTCCAATGTGGAATATGTATGTTTAAAAAAACTACTCGACAGCCTGCTTACTGTGAGGCCAGATGATGCTGTGTAATGTCCAGCATTATTTATCTTTATTCATTACATATGATTGGTAACCATTAAAATTAAAATTAGATTCGACTGGCACAAGACTGGAAAAAGTTACCTCAAAATGAGGAGGCCTATGCTAAAAACACCCGGACAAAGTCGAAGCAGCTTATTCACAAGGCTACGAAAGCCTTTCAAGGACCTGACCTTCAGCAGTGAAGAATACGACCAGAAACAAAATGATTTGAGTGGATGCGGGCTGATTATATAAATGCAAACCATCAGATGTCAGTCATGTAGCTCCCATTACACAAACTGCATACTTCAAAATGTTCTCTAAATGTCCAGCATTTTATTGAAACTTCCAGGTGATGAACCCAGCCCAAGTATACGGCACGGATGAGATGAGTTCCCTCTGCACAGCGGCGGAACTTTTCCTGCAGAATTGTATCGGAATGACGTCACTCGCGGTGCAAGCCTCGAATATGCACTCGCTGCTCGAATGCCTTATCCTCGCTAGAAGGAACAGGGACAATGTTTCCGGCTGCACGCTTCTGCAAAAGGTTTGTTATGATTCCAAACAAAATATAAAAATGATCGCGACTTCGCGAGCGGTAAAAGGTGAAGAAAATTAATATCGTGGGAAACCAGTTTGTTTTTGTGGTTTTCTACAATTGATAAATATGTCATTAAATAAAAATTACCATTGCCTAATAGCTCAGTTGGCAGAGCATCAATAAACAAGATTGTGGGTTCAAATCCACAAGCCCTAGGTTCCTTTGACATTAAAAAAATTAAGCCTACTGTACTAAAAGGTATCACTATTGTAGAATAAGAGGCAAATAAGATTTGACTGTAGACGAAATCATAAAAGACAAGATGCAGATGAACAGATTATTTAGCTTTTTGAAAATGTAACCTTAGATGTGATCTACATCTCTCATTCTCTTGTCTAAATCATTGTTTTTAAACGTATACATTTTTCATCAGGCAGTGGACGGTCTTCTAGAAGGCCACCTAGTCCCTCCGGGCACAACGGCCGAACACATCGAGATGATGACCCGCTACCGTGACATACATCTCCGTACATTGAAACTGTTAGAAGACGCGAGGGTATACGGACATGTTTGGACTACTAAGCAGATCACATACTGCATCACGGAATGTCGGGAGGAGATGCGGTATAATCTCGAGGCTGTGGACTGTATGATTCGTAATCATCTTATCAATCTGCCACAGGTACGTTTCGCTGCGCTCGCCTAATATGAATATCCTTTCCACAAGTGAGTTGTGGCTCGCTGCGCTCGCATGATACATACGTAACATAGCTGCGCTCCGTATGTCGTACTGAAAAGAAAACAAGGCGTCACAAAAATTTTGTAGACAAAGCCTTGGACAGTACATATTTGTGTTGTCTCTAACATGTTATGAGACACTACCTATTTCTCTAAGCATGATCAATTTGTAATAGTTCCTAACTTTCTATCAAGTTATTTGTGTTAGATGACAAAATTGGTTATTCTAATTTGAATAAACATAATTTTTATTACTTTTAATTTATTCAAAATATAAACAGATTAATTCAAAAAACCCCATCCTACTAAATGCGAAAGTGGGATGGAGGGATGATTGCTTGTTGGACTTGAATAAATAACCAACCGTGGGTGTAGCATACAAATATTTTTCTCCATACCATAAGTTTCATTTCGAATGAGCTTCGATTAATATCCAATGTTACTCAAGCTTAACTTCTATGACGATATTGACGATCATAGTGCTTATATTATTATGTTCTCTTCACAGTATGACTTAGCACTAGCGCACATGATGGAAAACGGCAACAATTTCATGGCTGTAAACTTTTCGATGCAACTCGTTCAACTGTACCTCGTCGATGACAGAAACAATATCTACGTGAACGAATCCGACCTTTATCACACGACTGAGATGCTAGTCCGGATCATGTCGCATAACAGGTAAAATTACACTTAATTGTATACGAGTAAGGTTGGTTTTTCAGCGCTGATATGAGTGACCTTTATTACAATGCAGTAAAGTAAGGTTGGATTGTTCAGTAGCAAATTCTGCTGAGCAATTGGTGTCCATACTTCATTCTAATAATGATTATGCTTCTATCAGCAGTACGCGTAACAGGAAAACTAGCCTCAAATATCTAAAACGCAGACTAATGTTTGTTTGCTTCTTCTTATAGTGTCACTAGTTCTTACGAAACAGTGTTGCTAAATAATTTTGAGTGTGCCTTTCATGTTTTCGTATAACTGCCTATATATCTAAAATCACACTATGTAGAGCTTGCTAGTCTTGTCACTAGTACTTTCTAACCAATAGCGAAGGGATTTAAAGTGATCCGCAGAGAGATTTCTTTCATGTTATCGAACTATTAATATTTCATCATTGTTGGCAACAGTAAGTTCATATGAGTTAGTGACCAACTCTGAGTTATTAAGCCTCCATGCTCAAAATTAGTCATTACATTGCATACCATAATATTTTCTTTATTGTTGCCAGCAGAACCCCGCTGCCAGAAGGCTTAGGGTCTCTGATTGAGATGATCCGCGTGAACCAGGATCCCAGCGCCTACCTTGGCGAACGATCGCCCCTGGGGCCAACCGCTCACATTCACTCCGGGATCATGCTAGTTCGGGTAAGTACACAACCAGCGATCAAAGGCACATCCAAGTACATATTTACTCTCTGACTACCCCTACCTTCAAAGGATTTGGAAGAGTGAAAAGTCACTAAGAATCGAGTTGTAAGGTTATGTCTACCACACCGTGCCAAGATGATACAGTCGATCTTGCTGTGTTCTTATAAGGGATTTTTTTATTTCACGTGTGTTTAAATAGCTTGTGAAAATGTACAATGCAAGTAGAGAAAGGCTGAAAAAGTGATAAGAATAAGTGAGAGATGATATTACTGTGAAAAGAGTGGATGCATACTTGAGGAAAGGAGTAAGTGGAGGAGTGCATGGTGTGCCGACCCCACTTAGCGTGGAATAATGGCAGGCGAATGATGATCTTCTTGTCGTGTCACTAATCCTGACGAACCAGTGTGGTGAGAAGATCTCTAAGAGGCTCCTTTCGATGATGATGAAAACCTTTCCCCCCAGTCCCAGAACTACGACGACCCGCCCGGCTTACAAGAGAAAACGGAGAGTTTACTACGAGAATGGCGCGCGGTGCTTCACAGTCCACTCACTGAGATCGAGCTCGGGCAGAACTTCAACCTGTACGTACATCGTATGAACATGAACGGGATACTCAAGTCTGATGATATGATCACACGGTTCTTCAGAATCGCCACGCAGTTGGTTATCGATGAGGTGAGTCAATTTTATTTTCGAAAATACGGTCGCTAGGACCGTGTTTAATTTTGTTGTCGGTTCCCCATACAATCTTTTGTAACTGGATTCCACCTCTTTTTTGATTATTTTATAAAAAAAACGGGGCGTGTGTTCCTTTCTGAAATATCACAATTATAATATTAGTATGGATTATTTAAACAGGAGTTCATCGCATTACCTTGTGTTGTTTCCCGGCGTTACGCCTATATTTGAACAGGCGTGGTCGCGGGTCGCGGGACTAGAGTATCTATGATTTACAACTACCCTCACATATCTTCAGAATTCGAAACGACTACATTTACACCATTTTATATCTGAAATATCTTCTTTGAAGCCTCCTTCCACAAACTGGAATAACTGAAGTATAACAAAATGTTTTCCAAAATAGGTATACCAGTTTCTCAACGAAGACAGAATGAATCCACCCCCGATTCCGCCGAAACGTGATCGTTATTACAACGCTTGCGATCATTTCATCAAACTAGTGTCATTGCTGATCAAGAATACGCCCGACACAGGCAATCCGACGCCCAAACTCAACTTATTGAACAAGGTATGATTATTTTATTTTTATTAGGACAATACAGTTTACAAATACGCTTAGTGGACAAAAGAACAGTTATTTAGTAGTAATGTTACCTTTACTTAGATTATGGCTGATTTTCTGTTCTTGTTGAATTTTGAAGCCTAAAGCGGTCTAAAAACCGTCACGAGAGTTGACCATTAGCTCTACGAACTACTTGTTGAACGTCGGTCTTAAAACCGAGTCTCAATTTAAACACTGTTTAAGATTTGTCCTGTCACTTTTTATCAACAAAAAATTATGGCACTTAATTGGTGGTGAAATTTTGACAAAAATATAGAAGCAAGTGTGTCTTATTTTGTAGAATCTAGATTAAATATAGTCCTGATTTAATACGTTTATTAGTGCACCTATACATGTTGAACATGGTATTTACTAGTTATTGTCGACTTGACCCTAATTTAGTTACTTTTTGATTGAATAAAATGTAAATTTGCAAGTAAAAGGTGAGCAAGTATCGTAAGAAGATTTCAAACTAAATTATCCTAGGTCAAAATTTACTAGCGAATGTACTGTGTGAATCGTGTGTTAGATAATATTGTGTATTTGTGACACATCAACACAATATCATTGCTTTTTACTGTTCAGTTGTAGTCTGAGCGTAGGAGGATCAATTTACATCTTTTATTGGAGAAGCATTCCATTATACCAACTAGTTTCTTTCAACCAGCGAGCAGTTTCTTTATGATATTTGTCTGTACAGTTGACTAACCTGTACAGTGTACAGTATCATGGAAATCAATGGAATAATAGAATGCTCCCTTCAAGTTTGAAAACTTAGCATTTTATTAGTCACGAACGTTTGAAGCTTGCTTCGAAATTTGAGATGGGACGAATGGGGATAATTTAATTGCTTTATCAAAATTACAACTGTAGGTTTGTTTTTTAGATGCCACCTTGGCATGGTGTCTGTTTTATCTTCGATCGCAACGTATTTCTGCACAAGGTAAGAACTTTATAGGTATTCTTCGTCATCGCTCTTGTTTAGTTGCGCGGTTGTTTTGCTTATCTGATATCTTTGGGGACTAGTTGTGTCTCTTTCTGTTGTATGACGAATTATATGATTGCACTGGTCACACAGGGATCTTTATAATAGAATCTACATCGCAGGTTCAGCTTATGTTGGTGATAATTGAGATAAAAATATGTCACCAATTTAAGATGAACCATGTAAATTGTCTAGATTCGTATTTAGATTCAAGCGTGGGTAGTTCTTCGAACCCCGGTAATGTAGCCCAATGCAACATGCAGAAGTGACTGACTACCATATAATCAACAAATTATTGGATCACAAACGGTGCTAGATGTCAAACAAATCTTATTTCAAAAATTTATCTTATTTTAAAAGTGACTTCCTATAAAAGTCGTGAATATACTAGACCTGAAAGTATCATTGAGTATGTAGGAACACATATTTATATTTTCTATTTCAGTATCTTTATTATTGTATGCATTGCATACTGCATGGCATGAAACTAGTCGGAATATCTTCAAATCAAATTCATATCCATTATTTTTAATAAACAAAAATGAGTACGCGGCCTTAGTCTGCCGTTTCCCGTCGTGTTCGAACTTGTGTATTTATCGTAGTTGCTTGGTACCTTACCTTGTTGAATCACCTTCTGAACTCTTTGCACAGTATCTAGGCTTGATGATGATCCTTAGTCGTTATCTTTATTCTGCGCCTCCGTCGTCCCATGTTTATGTTTACAGTGGCTCTATCTGACTAAGGCAGGTTGGTCTTAATTGTGTGTGTAGGTGCACACGCACGATCCATGGACGAATGAGCGTTCAGTATCGCTTACGAACACAAACAAATCTACACACATCATGAAGACCGACCCGCATTCGTGAGATACAAGAACATAACTATACCATGTTTTAGGATATATGTAAATAAAACATATAACACATTAAACTTGACCTATTCAAACATTTTGTTATTATTGTTTAGTCTAAATAGAAGAGAAGTTGCTGTTCGCCATCAATTTTCAAAATGCCGGTCAGAAATAATAGTAATATTATTGATGATCAGAACCCAACATTCAGTTCGTAAGTCAAGGTATTTACAGCTCGTTCAACGGATATAGGCAGGGTCTGCGCAGTGTCCGATTTTTCATACAAGATTGTGTTCTGCGCATCGAAACGGCCAACTTTGCGAATGCCTAAACCGTTGAAAAAACTGTACCTAGCACACACAGCTTTAACTTCTACAAAAACATTTACAACAGTTCAATTTTTCTATCTCATGAAGGCGGGTTGTTCTTTTAATTGTGTGTAGATATTATATGTGATTTATTTATTTATATGCACGTTGTTTCTGTGTGCGTAAGCTCAGTATCGCTTACGCACACAGAAATAAATCACACAAATAAAGACCAATCCAGCTTCGTAAGATAAACAACTACTACTCGTAAATGATAGAAAGTCTGCAGTCTGCGAGAGTAAGCGGTTTACAAGTCTCCAAGCTAAAACGAACCTTATTCACCAGATACTAGGCATCATAGCTGGCTGCCTCCTCCAGGACCACGAGGAGCACACCACGAACTTCCAGCAGCTGCCGTACCACAGACTACTGCTCATCCTGTTCCTTGAAATGAACATGGCTGAGCCGGTACTCGAGTCCATGAACTACCAGGTAAGTCGAAGGAGCAATCAACTACTTTTAAGATTTTAAGTGATGAAACTGGTCCTTCAAAAAGAAATTAAACATTCCAGTCATCATTCTCTTTAGTTTTATCCAAATCTGTTCACTGGTTACTTCCCTTTCGTTATGGGGGTAAAAACAGCGTTTGTCAGAGTTTGTGTAATGGGAACCACTTGACTGGAACCACTGGTAGTATACATACCTGCATTACATGGAAACAACAATTTGTGCAAATATTTGTCTCTGGCCTGGGCTTTGAGACTTTTATTTATTTATTATTTTACCAACATTTGTCCCGTCGCGAGACATTACACCTGCGTCACAGGCGAGCCTTCGCCCACTGGAGCTTGATTATTTAGTTTTAAGATGGATCACTTTAAAGTATTCTAGGCCCCAAATCGCGTTTATTACCCTGGTCCTTCACGTTATTGGTCGCGAAGGAACGGGAGAATAATCAATCACCAAGCTTAGACTATTTATTTTATTTTATTTTACAAGTTTTGGGAAAACTAACAGCTAGGTATGAACATTTTAGTGTATAACTTATAAATAGTATGCAGCAGGAGGCTACATACTATAGGAAGGCCAATTACAAGTTTCCGCGAATAAATATAATAATAATAATAATGCTGGACATTTTGACACAGCATCATCTAGCCCCAAACTAAGCAAAGCTTGTACTATGGGAACCAGATAACTGATATACTACTTATATACTTTTCGTTTGTAAATACATACATATTATACATAGAAACACCCAGACCCGAGACAAATACCTGTAGGTCATACAAACATTTGTCCCGCGGCGGGGATTGAACCCGCAACCTTCTGCGTCGCAGGCAGACCTTCGCCCGCTGCGCCACAGAGGTCGTCAATATCAACGAACTATGTATAGCATGAAACGAACAGTACTAACAGGTGGCAACAAGAACCAATATTAAGTTTAAAAAGTACAAAACAAAAATTTTAACCTAAAAATAAATACAAAAAAAAGCATCTATACGCACTAATAATATTGCTATTGGGTGCTTAATCTAAACGTCAAATAAATTGTCGCTAAGCAAGCGTTTCAGCTTACTTGTGCTGGTATTAAATAGATCTACGTCACAGTTTGCCTTAACTAATTCATTTGAGCTAGACTGGATAAATGCTTTTTGATTTTGACATCAAGATCCTGTACTCAGCTTGTTTGTATTATTCAGGTTCTGACGGCATTCTGCCACACGCTTCGAATAATCCGTCCGAGCGTTGCGCCCGGCTTCTCTTACGCGTGGCTAGAGATGGTGGCACATCGCGCCTTCATCAACCGCGTACTTGCCGTCACTCCGCAACAGAAAGTAAGTGGACCTCGGCTATTGTGTGCATTTTTATGTAACACCGTGACACGGAATCCGGAAGTTATAAAGCACTTCTTAACCTAAAAGCGGCCTCACACTAATAAAGCACTTCTATAAAACCTCCGTCATAAGAGTTGGTCACTAACTCATAAAAACTTACTAGAGCGAACAGATTAGATCGATTTCGAATTTACAGATTTATGGATTACATCAGTTAAGCCATCTAAGGTTAAAATGATCCATAGATTGCTCAAATGATCCAGGTCACCTGCTAGTCGAAAGCGTGATGAAGCGTACGTCATTAATTACGTAGATTATTTTAAATCATAGTGCTCTATAACTTACTGATTTATCCGTGGATTGGTGAAACCCAGTTCCTTTACTTAAAATTAAAAATACCAACTGCCTTGGTATGGCAAAATGAAACTAAGCATTGATTTCTTTATGAAAGCTACTGATATGAAACAATACTTAAATTCAATTTTGCCTAACTATAAAATCCGTCAGCAACTACTTATAATCTATATCTATGTATGATATATATTATATATATTATCTTATCGTATGTATGATCAAGAAGGAACTGGTTTTTGTACTAGTAAAATTGTGTACTATGTTGAATTTGCGTTTGTTATAAATCAAATAGTTGCCAGAAAGTTGACCTTTTGTTGTTTTCTGAGTACACGTTTGATTTGTAGCATTTGCCTGGGTGTTGGTGAGGTGAATAAAACGATAAATATATTAATAACGATTAGTACATAAGAATATTATTTATTTTTTTGCCATCGGTGTGTTCATTTATTAAATAACATCTTACCATAGTTGCTCTGCATTGAAATCATCTCCGTTCATCGTCACCAGAACATTCCGAATCAACCTCATACACATTTTAGTGGCATCTTCACGGCTTTACATAAAAAAATGCACATCTTCATTTATGTTATTTCAGTTGATTCTGAGAACAGTATTCTTCACTGAAGAAATACAAGGTTAAATGTTTCCAGGGCTGGGGCATGTATTCAACGCTGCTCATCGATCTCTTCAAGTTCCTGGACCCTTTCCTGCGGAACACAGAGCTCGCTCCACCTGTCATGATGTTATACAAAGGCACGCTTAAAGTGCTTCTCGTGTTGCTCCACGACTTCCCCGAGTTCCTATGCGATTATCACTACGGCTTCTGTGATGAGATCCCGCCTAATTGTATCCAAATGAGGAACTTGATTCTGTCCGCGTTCCCGAGGAATATGCGCTTGCCTGACCCTTTCACTCCGAACTTGAAGGTTGATCTATTGACTGAAATCGCGCTGCCGCCGCGTGCGGTTATCAATTACTCCGCCATCTTGCCGAACACGCAGTTCAAGAAGGATTTGGACGCGTATCTCAAGGCGCGATCGCCGGTCACCTTCCTCTCTGAATTGAGGAGCAATATGCAGGTGAGCATTTACTTGATTTCTGGATAAAGCTAGAAAAGTATTTTACTAAATCATTCTTGTTCATTAAACTATGATATATGTTTTTGAATTAGTTGGCAGAACCCTGGCCGTTTCTGTTAATAAGAATTTTTCATTTTAGATATTGCATTTTTCGAATTTTGCTTTTTACTTTTGCAATAACTAATGTTTTGTAATGAGAAATCGTTTTATTCAGTCAGCTAAATTGTCAGGAAATGTGCAGAATAAGGTAAGTATCGAATCTTTAAAATGTTAAATAATAAAAAAAAAAATTTTTTTTAAAAATTGCGAAGAGGGCCTACCCAGGAGTGGGATGACAAAGGCTGATGATGATGATGAAAAAAAAAATTGCATAGAAATTATGATTAACTCACTATATTTTATATTTAAAATTTATTTAGCGAAACAAGCGCCATCTGCACAGATTAAAAAAAAACTATCTTCATGACCTAATAAAAATCAATTTCCTATAGGTTCTAAACGACCCAGGCCGCCGCTACAATAGCCAGCTTATGAACGCTGTGGTACTTTACGTGGGAACTCAGGCAATCGCCTACATCCGCGCTAAAGGTCTTCAGCCGAGCATGACCACTATAGCGCATTCATCGCACATGGATATATTCCAAAACTTTACAGTGGACTTTGATTATGAGGGACGGTATGTTGAATTTATTCATTTATCTTCAGAACTACTACAGTACTTATTACGAGAGGGCGATAAGGTACTTTCTGAGTCATTTTGTGACTGCATCCTGAATATTGCCCTTGAATTAGAACACGCAATTGGGCCATATAATAAACACAGATTTGGAAGTTTCCATTTGAAAAACAAGTGGCAAAGTCGCTTGTAGTTTTTGGACTCACTTGTAGTATTATATTTACGTAATCTCCTATTTTTTGGTCCGACTAATGTCCGATCCCCCTGCATTTCAGATACCTGTTCCTGAACGCAATAGCGAATCAGCTTCGCTATCCGAACAGTCACACGCACTATTTCTCATGCGCGTTGCTATATTTATTCTCGGAAGCAAACTCTGAGGCAATACAGGAACAAATAACGAGAATGTTACTCGAACGATTGATTGTGAACCGACCGCATCCGTGGGGATTGCTTATCACATTCATTGAACTGATAAAAAACCCAGCATATAAATTCTGGAATCATGAATTTGTCCACTGTGCTCCTGAGATTGAGAAGTATGTACCCTGCTGGAGTCAATACGCTGAGGCCGCTCGAATTAGCGACTATTTCTCGCCGGATAAACATTACAGTATCTACTCTTAACCGTCATTTAACTCTTTTGGGTATCCTTTCCTTCCCTTTACGTAGGCCGAACGGGTTTATAAACTTAAAAGACATATGTGTTAACTTATTACCTGTCTTATGTGTCTTACGTTTTAGTAAATAAGCGTCGAGTAAATCGAACTTATCGATTACGTATCGATGCGCCGAAGCAATCACTAGTTTGTTGTTGCTCGATCTAGGTATAGTCGGTAATGTATGTAATGAGAGAGTATAGTATTCTTGGTACAGGTACGTCAAAGGTAAACTTAGTCTGTGTAAAGTATTGACCGTTTAGTAAAATTGTTGATAGGACCGTTACGGTCACGTGACAAAACCCGCTTAGATAAATGTAAATTAATAGTGTATTTTTGGATTTACGTGATAGCTTGGTAATATTGGCCCTTCGAAGTATCTTCCTTACCCACCAAAAACCTGTCCTGCTGAGTAGCCGTTCCTTTTTTCGCACCACACTAGTGTTCAAATTAGTTAAATGACGTTCAGTTAGTTTTGAAAACGATCTGGTGGTCTCAGAGTTATTGAGGTTGTGCCTTCGTGTTTTTTTTTTTCGAATCTGTTTACTTCCATTTTCAAGATTCATTATATAAATTGCGAATCATAGAAACCTTAAACAGCTTATCAGCATCTAAGCCAAGTGTAAATTACTTACGTGGTCACGTATGATATTATATTGAAAGTACATGTCAAAATAATTAACCGATTTTTGATTATAATCTACAGATAAGTTTTATATTTAACCGACCTAAAAAAAGGAGGTTATATGTTCGGCTTTGTCATAAGTAAGTTATAACATGTGCCGATGGATAAACTTATCTTATATATGGGTTTCTATGTATAATATTTATGTATTTACAAACAAAAAGTATATAAGTAGCTTATCAGTCATCTAGTACCCATACCACAAGCTCAAGCTTACTTTGGGGCTAGATGATGCTGTGTGAAAAGTCCAGCATTATTGATTTATTTATTATTTATATACAATTTCTGACACGACTAAGACACAAAAATATAATAAATTATTAATTGCAACATTTCAATTAAACATAAAATGATATTTAAATCTAAGTATAATAATATAAATGGTTTTGTTAGTGTATTGAAAATGGATGTAACAAGAAATACTGAAAAAAAAAAACATGAAGGAACCTCTGTCTAAACCTTGCCTCGCTTAGGAAGTCGAAACCCATTATGCATCTACACAACTTTAGACAAATATGTTCAAGCCAGTCGTAGTATAAAACCTATGCCTAGTTCGGACTAGGCTAGTATTTTAGTCTAGTAGCGAGTAATTTAGTAGTAAATTACGTTTTTATACTAAAAAGAAAACCGACTTCAATGTTTGACTCGAAACGCGGTGTGACTCAGGGCGTCAAGCTGTCGATTCGATTTCTATTTGTGACATGGCTAGGAGGGAAGGTGTTGAGAGTTTTACGGAGAAACTATCAATCCCTCAGGAATAAAATTTATATGGGACCACCTCTGGAGTATACCCTTTCAAACATAAAAAGAATTTTGCAAATCGGTCAACAAATGGCGGAGCAATCGCGTAACAAGATACAAAAAAAAAAAAAAACATACAGACGAATTGAGAACCTCCTCCTTTTTTGAAGTCGGTTGAAAATTACATATTAACTCATTAAATTACTCGCTACTCGACTAAAATACTAGTCTAGTCCGAACTAGGCATTAGTAATGTAATCTAAGTGCGTATGAGAGGCTAAATCTGGTCTAATCTCATCTTATCCCGTAATTCCACGTCTTCCTAAACGAGGCCATATCAGTTCTTATATTCGACAGACGAGGTTTATTTTAGCCACACCTAAAAAGTGTTGATTTCTGATAATCGATCCTTTAACGTACGTTGAATATAAAAACTAAATCTTAGAAAATAAGTTCTAAAAGTCCGTGTATGACCCTAGCGCTATACTGATCTCCGGTTCTCTATAAAGATAATACAAGTTTCGGGCAGTCGTGAAATACTTGCTAAGCATTACTAGTATCTTCCGAGCCCTGTTTGGGCAAATCATAGCTTATCTGATAACGTTGTTCTAATTCTAGAAGTCTGTTCAAGATTGTTGTGCATATTGTTATTATACACTAAAGTAAGTAAGTTCGTATGAGTCAGTGGTCAACTCTGGTTATAATAATAATACACTAGTAGTTTCCCGCTAATTCAGCCGCATTGAATGGTTGTATCTTGTTTCCCCATACACACTTTCATGACTTATATCAGCCCTGGTATGATTTATTTTAAAAAGCTAGCTAAATTCGCTGATATGGTTCTCCGGGATAAAATCTATAACCCTGTCAAATTTCATAGTAAAATGTACATAGGTTTAGGCGTGAAAAGGTAACACAAACAGTTTACTTATCACAGTATTATTAGTATGGATTGTTTTGGTGTTTGTCGAGTAACCAAAGACAAATATCTCTAAGCTTATGTACTCTGAAACAGTGTGTATGTATGCACAACACCTACGGACTTTCTGAAATAGCACAGCTTTATCTTAGCCTCATCTGCCTCAATTTAGCCGCTTGATTTTAACTAGAACGAATCATCTCAATACAATATGCATTTTATTACATCAAGCATATCGAATTTAATCAATATGACGCACGCGCAAACCGTCCGAACGAGACGATGTGTGTCCATTGTAGCCACGCATAAAAGCGTGATGAACTTAAAATAATGTATTTCTGGGGCATTCAGTTTCCGCTAGAGGTTAGAAGGTCAAACTATTCCAAGTATTCTTTCCTCTATACTCATTTCAATAATATTACTGTAATCAAGTAAAATCATTGGTAAAAATCTGTAGTAAAAAAAGTCTTTGTTCTACAAGACACCTTTTTCAATACTATATGCGTATCGTGGAAAGACCTATTCTGAATCAAGAACGATTCCAGCCTCAAGAGCGTTTCGTACCAGAGTCTGTTAACACATTATCGGAAACAATCAAAGCTAGTTTAATTTCCTTCAATGATCAAAAGATCCGCTCAGACAGCTGGGAATCGTCCTCAAGGCTGGTGACACCAACATTCTAACCGGCTTTTCAGACGTAACAAAGCCATACATTTGACGTTTTTTCATACTCGATTTGTCCGATATTACAACTGGTTAATTTGTTTGGTGATCAAGTCTCTATCAACTTGTACTTAGGGTCAGAGCGCGTAAGCTTTGGCTCATTTGATTGCTAGTCTCCAATGTATATTCAAAAGCCTTATCGACTTTACTGCGATGCTCTAAAATGCATCGACTTTTTCTGTAAAAACGCTGACGTTCCATTTCTTAAAGTTCCGTGCTCTGACTCTAAGGGCCTTACTAATAAACGTGGTATAAAGTTATTCCTGAGTGTAAACTGTCAAAATGTATGGTTATTCCTATTTTATTCCGAGAAATAAATAACCTTATACCACGTTTATTAGGGCCCTAAGAATAGAACTGGGTTGGTTTTTATCAGACGGTCTTAGTCTTAGTTGATTGAAATCCAGCTCTTATTGGAATCTTTAATCCAATTCAACTGGTTGGAACGTTTCGTTACTTGCCTAAAATATTCCGACTGATAAGAACACAGTTCATACGTGTGGTGGCCTATTGGACTCTAATGCTTGTGTCACCAGAAAATACATTACAATTTTTTTCAAAATTTTCTTGTTTGTGATTGGCTTTAGAGTATTGTAATGTGGTTTTAAAGTGTTTGTGACACAAATCGTCCTAGCTATGTTTTGAGTTACCGATTGGCTATCACCAGCCATGCATAAACGATGGCATAGTATGGTAGAGCCATACTTAAACTTTCTAATATCTCTCAGTTTTTTGACATTTCCAAAAAAACCCTATTTTATTAAGGCGTCCCCTAACTTATATTGAATATGATAACATGCACTAAACTGTACCTTGTATTGGTTCAATTTCTAGACTTATAAATATCTTACATACAAGGGATTACTCAATAACGAACTTGCTGATGCATGATATGCACGATATGCACATGTCATTCGTAATTATACACGGTGACAATGATAGGTACTTCAACGATTGGATTATTTAGGATGTCATGAATTTTTGAGTATCGACAGATCATTGGCGATAATTTGGATTTGGTTTGCATATTATATATTTTTTTGTTTTAATTTGGTTTGCCAATGATTCTTGTGGAACATTGTCTGTGATGACCTTCGTTATGAGTTTGCCCGTTAATGTATGTATGTTGATCAGTCAATATTGGCTTGATAATTGATTCCCTCAACTTCTAAATGAGATGCCCATGAAATGCCGAACCGTTGTCATTTTGTATTTGTGTTGCCAATAAATCATTGCAAGTAGGCACTATTTAAAAATACATTCAGAAATGTAGTTCAAAATGTATTTATTATTTTCTAAACGCCTTTAATATCCAGTTATCAACATATTTTTCTTTGAGATTTGCTTGATATTTTCAATTCAAAGTCATTCTATTATTCGCAGCTAAAGTAGTGCTTCCAAATATTTTATTTTTTTACGTAATTTTTGCGCAAACAAAAACGACGCTAATCAAGATTTTTAACTACGTTTTCGTGTTTTTTCTATTGTATTTCGTAGAACTAAAATCGTTTGTAAATTGTTGTATGTATCGCGTATACACTATTGTTAGCCACTAACACCTTTGTCTCAGTTGTGAGTTTAAAAAGCTTGGCTAACATAGTTCTTTCCTAATATAATTTATTATATTTTCGGTTTACAAGCGGTCTTAAAGTTATATGCTTACGCGTACATGAATATAAACGTACTTTATTAAATTAGTGGCTCATTTCGATTCTATTACTTTATTTGAGTTATTTATGTGAGGCACTGAAAAGTTTGTTCTATTGAAATGCTTCTATCATCGATGTCATAATGCTTACCTATCTATTTAAGTATGTGCTTTCCTAGGATGGTCAGCTTCTAGATTCACTATTTTGGGTTCCGCAGACGGATTCTCATCAAAGTATGCGCTGCTCGCTTGCCCACATGTATACAAAAGATCATAATGTATTTATGCCATAGATTGCCGATCGATTCTGCCTAGACATTTTCGAAGCCATTCACAATTTAGAAAATATAGAAAGAAAATCGAAATTATATCTTTATTAATAGTGTCTAAGATTAAACTTCACAATACAATAATGTGAATATAGAAGCCTATCCTACCTAGGCGAATTCTCAGCTAGGCTCTAAGCCCGGGCGATCACTCAGCCCTGGCTTCTTGCGCATGTTTGTTTTCTGTCGCATGGGTGTCGTGTCGGCGGTAACCTTTGGAAATGATTCTAGGTTATTCGCATCCGTAGCGCGCTCTTGTATCGCTGACAAGCCCACGGCATCGGGAGGGGGCGAGGTGGGGATGGCCGAGTAGCGACAGCTTCATTGGGAGTCTGTCAGAGACGCTTCCATCTACAACATGTTTGTCGAAGAAGGTATTACCTAATTAGGAATCGTACCCATTGAGATAAAACAGAGGCAGAGTATACACATTTCGCGCAAGAATTTTCAAATGTAATTTTTAATACCTACTTAATTTTAATATTCTGGCGCGTTGTATAATATTGTAGAACTTAGTATTAAAATAGTTATCTTATTAGGTTAGCTAGGTTGTTTTAGATTTTAGCTAGGTGTACTTGTGTGAAATAAATAACGTATTTAATGGATAGTATTAAGATTTAACTTCTATATAAGTCTGTTTTCTCTCAATGGCGTTTAAAATAGGTTAGGTCCTGAATAACAAAGGAAAACACTCGACTTTGTTCTACGTATCTTTATTAGATCTGCAGACAGTTCATTCTCATAAACACAGATAATCGCCCATACACGCGCACCCACCCAGACACAGACCCATACACACGCTCACCCACACACACACAAATACACGCACGCACGCACTCTTTAAAATAAAACTCGCTAGTAAAAAAACACTCGTTATTCAAAATTTACGTGTTTTAGACTGATCTGTGTCTTATAAAGCTACGTCGAACGAACGAAAGTACAGAAAAGCTGAGTGTCGCGCGGCGTACCAAGCGGCGCCACGTAGCGGCGACCGATCCTGCAATATAGCGGCCGTCACTACCCGGCGCCGACATCTATTTGCTCTCCCTCCTGTAACATTGCGATGGCTTTTGTCCAAAACACCCGCATCATTCTGACTGACAATTCATACATCAACTTAGATTTTCTTGATTCCCTAATTACATTTCGTAACCAATTAGTTTTTACCCCTTTTGGGCATGAATTTTGAGGAACATTCGTGCTATAAAAACAAAAGGGAATAACTCTACTTCACCCTTTTTTAATAAAAGCACTGAAATAACACCTTACCGTCTCAAACAAATTCTGATCCCCACAAGGATTCCCTGTGTCGTATCAGAAACTAGTTTCATTTTACGAAAACACCCGCCAGTAAAACAATCAAATCATGCATCATTTTCCTGTCGCAAAAAACGAACTCGTCTCTCCGCGGTCGAGCAATATCTAACCTCGCTGCCGAGGCCATCAATAAAACTACGAATTTTAAGCTATACAGCTCCAGCAGATCAAAATGATCATTATACTTTATTATCTGATCATTATACACGTATAATACTTTATTGTCTATATCTATTCATCATGATCTCATTATACTAGTGATTTAGCTCTTGTTTAAAGCCACTGCAATGTTATTGGCTAACTTTATAATATAACAGAGCTCGGATGCGTGCGCGCGACGACACATACAGTAACCCTATGTTCACACCAACGAACAAGTTTTCATATGACTGCTACATGCCTTATACACTGCCAAAACACCATGTTACTAGCTGTATACCGGTTGGATTTTTGAGACGGGACATTAAGGGCAGGTACCTTGACCGTTGTAGCTAAAGGAAAAAGTTCTTATGAGACCTTCGCTAACATTAATATGTATAAGGAAAGTTTTTGAAGATTTCTGATATATCTAGTACTCAAATCTTAAATGGTTACTCATAGTATTTTGATCTCTACATGAAACAGAATCGATTGGCATTAATATTTTTTTCACTGGCTGCTTTTTTCCAAAATCTGAGACTGCAGTTCAAAATATAACAAAAAGTTAGGGAAGGTCTCCTAAGAACGTTTTTCTGTTACAACGGTTATGGTACCTGCCCTTAATGTCTCGTCTCAAAATCCAAGTTTTCTGCAGAATTAGTATAAAAATACTGTGTTAGGTGAAGAAAATAATTGCACAATACATGTTTTGTACCTTGGTGTGGGCGAGGGGTTGAGGCTCGACGCACTAATTTTCCGTATTCGATTTCAGAAGTACTTAATATTACTTATAAAATATTTACTTAATCTTAGAAATCTACTGCTCCTTAAATTATTCCATTATCTTTATTTTCCCACGTTTCGTATAATTGGCTAAACGAATTCGATACTAAAAATTTGCAGTAAATTAAAAATTAACGTTTATTGCTGTTAAATAGCAGCAAAACGCAATACTTACGTAATATTGAAATCTGTGTGTACGGTAATTTTGAAATCGAAACGGAAAATGAGTTAATACCTGTTTAACCGACACGTGCCTCTAACCTTCCTTACCCCAAACTTTATATAACAACACTACTGACAAGGAATGTTTACAATAAACTAATTATAAGGTGGTTATGTGAACTACGCACTTCCATAGCGAATATTATTGCCAAAATCCCAATATTATATCATATTATTTTTTATGAATAGATTGCCCAATAATTTTTTACATAAATGAATCAAAATTGTCATAATAATTTCATGCCAATCAACGCGTTGCGTACCACTATCTATAATTCAATAGTATTCGAAGAAACTCATGTCTGACTAAAGGTATGATTCCGAACCGCCACAATTGTTGCTCTGTTCGCTTAGAAATTCGTCTTATTTTCATGTACGTAGGTACTATCGCAACTGCACCACTAGTCTGCCGCGACAATGCTGCCGAACTCTGAATGTAATCTCATATAAACCTATGAAGAATATATGGAGACCAGTAGTGTCGCGGCAGCATGCTGCCTGCTGCTGAGATCGGACTCACCCGTTAACTATGATAGACTTTGCCTCTATACATGCTCTAAAAATAAAATCTTTAATATCTTTAGTAACAAGGCGAACCTATGTTTTTTAAGATTTCGGATTGGTCAGCAGTTTTTGCTAAGTATATTAAAATACTTCAATCTCTGTGAAAGTTATAGTTTAATTGCAAAATCCCTTTTAAAGGTGTGTCTAGTGTGCGATCGTCCCTATTGCTGTGGAATTGCGAAGTGTGTACCTAATAAGCGAACAAAAATTAAATGTATTGATGTACCTATATTCTAAATTATACTTCCAATTATTTAGGCGTTCTCTCACACGATGCAATCTCTTCTTGGCTTCCTTTCAAACGAAAGAATCCATTTAAAGAAGGAAAATGTAATTTTTCTAAATTTTTAGCATGACATGTCCTGTAGGTATTCTTATGTCTGCCCAAAAATACTTTTGTTACATCCATGGATAAAATAGTGAAGAAATCAGTCATCTATCGACTTCAAAGGAATGTCTTCCATTTGAACATAATCTATCTTCTACTTATACGAGTATACTATAAAATACTTAATGTACTTAAATAAATAAAATTAATGGCCTTTCTGTGTAGGGCCTATAGCCCCGTCTATATCCCGAATATGGTCATATTAGCCCCGTGTTGATGATTATGTGATGTAATATGAAGTCGTGTGAGATTAAGCTGTGATTTTATCTATCCTATATCTTTCTTTAGCTTGCCTTTGCTTCACCTTAATTTTGATCTCTCCCGTTTTAATCTATCTCATTCCTACACTCACTCACTCTGCACCTGCTATTCTAATTTTAAATCTTCCACTTCCATAATATTATTATACAACGAAAAATGTAATAACTGCCACTTATTTGTACAATTTGGTTTAAGGCACATTGAATTGGCAGCGACGCGAAGATCAGTTTTAATAACAAGACATTATAAACCTTAACCACAATGTTATAAGATGTAATGTCGAGCAGCCTCGCGAGCTGACGCCGCGGCGCGAGAGTTTCTATATCTTATAGCATTGTTCTTAAGATTTATAATGTCTTGTTATTAAAAATGATCGTCGCGTCGCTGCCAATTCAATGTGGATTGAGCCTAAGGGTTGGGTAATACCGGACGTGTTACAAAATATTAATATAAACAATATCGTATTACCCGATCCATTTATATCTTGAGTCATTCAAAACTAAGAATTACGTTCTGATAAATCAGTTTAAATAACTTTTCATTGGAACAGTAATAAATAACACTTTAATAATTTTTATAAATAATTATTTGTATAAATATTGTTTATACAGTAATGTACCAAGACTTATTTAAATTATGTATTGTAATAAAATAGACCATTATCCACATCAAGGGATGTTTACTACGAAGTTTATAATTTTTTCTATAAATTCGTCTTTAATTATCTTAACAATGTTTGTGGGCTGATTTGTTTTTTTGTATTCGAGATATTTTTTATAGATTCGTTACGTACTTTTTATTTTTACATACCTAGTAATTTTTGTTCTAGCTATAATGCTTTATACAAAATCAGCACTGTTAATTGTGCTATCAGTGTGGTCAAACTCAATTAAAATCATATAGTATTTGTTAGGTGTTGCGTAATCCGAAAGCCCCAAGCAATACAGCATCCCGTTTACTCTAGTAGAGGTCTTAAGTTGGGAAATATCTTTGATGTGGATATTGTCGTATCTCTCGTGAGCTAGTTATTTCATAATCGATGCAAAAGTTCTTTGTACGTATTACTTGCTAACTTTTCACTTACGTATCACTTGGTGTTACGTATCACATGATATTATATATCATAATCACTTTTATCTCATCTTGTAAGGCAGTGATTATGAAAAAACCAGCACCACTACTTGTTTCACCATGAATGAGTGAGGTACATTTTTTACTCACCATGTTACTTGGTAATGTTAGTAGGTAACTAATTGTCACTTACTCAAGATGGTTGAACAAGCGAGTTGACTAATTCTGCTAATTTACAGGTTTCCATCCAATCTAACA
This sequence comes from Epirrhoe tristata, assembly GCA_951394285.1. NCBI lineage: Eukaryota > Metazoa > Arthropoda > Insecta > Lepidoptera > Geometridae > Epirrhoe > Epirrhoe tristata. The sequence continues at coordinate 16,769,984 of OX596136.1, read as the reverse complement.
TTTTTTAATATGTCACTTTACAGCTTACTAACAATTGTCTTTTCAGGATTTGCATGTAAAACGTAGTCGCGAGAGTTGACGCTTTTTACTTTTAGTTCTTAAAACTGTTTTATTAATGTACTAATCGCTTTAGTTTATGTTAGTTATCTCCAACATGACTTCTGACATTTATAATTTTTAACTGATTATATTCGTTAAAACATACAGAGGTGTCATCGACCATCGTCTCTATAACCTAAGGTATAAGTCGGAGCTCGTGTTGGGGTTAACTGTAGTGAATGGTTGGTATTTTAATGTTTTTAGTAAAATGCTTTGCGCTCTTTTGCGCTCGTGTACACTGGGGCTGAGAGCCGAGGCGGTCGGTTGTGCTAAATCTATACGACGAACAAACGTGAATGAACTATTAACTCATTTCTATCCGGGATTCCTTACTCCGATATCTTTTCCATTCGTGCCTTATTTCTCGACCCTTAACCCTTTCCTATGTTCGCTCGCGTTCGTTTGTACCGGGATTGAATAGTAGTGAGCCTGTGAGACCACGTGCCTGATTCAACACCATTATTGGGATTTTTGAATGTTGATTTCGAGAAAAATTGTCTATGTTAGGTGCTAAATTGCTGTACCGTAGACTTCCATTATACTTAGGTTTGATTCGATAGGCCACATGATAATATTATGCTCATTATATTCATTTGTTGAGCCGTGTTGGTCGAATGGGTTCGTGCATCAATGAATATTTCGTTTCATAAAATTTATATGCGCCATAACACGAGCTCTTAACGGTGAAGGAAAACATCGTGAGGAAACCCGCAGCTTTGTCAGCTCCACACGTATCGACATCGTCTTTCCTGTGGGCCAGGCTGATTAAGCTGAGAGGATGGTTTAGGTGCAGGGCAAGCCTATTCAATTTCAAACAATGTCTCAGGCACTACAGCAACCTAAGTGTAGGCATGGATTGCCTCCTCACGTTGTATAAATCATCTAATATAGATGTAAAAGGCTAAGTTTTTTTTAATATTCATTTGTTACTAAAGAAAAACTTCAATTTTTCCAATAATAAGGTATAAAAACAATTGTTAGTTACACACAATTTTTTATTAGAGAAGATGATAGCTGTTTTACAACATGTCGTTTGACTTGTATCTGTGTAATGTTCAAGTATTTATTTTATTAGTTGAATTACTGTAGTTATTCTTAAATAATACTACAACGAATATTACAGACTATTATAAAAGTATTGTACCTACATAACTCAGAGGTAGATAGGTAGTTGGTGAGAATCGGCGTGGACTCACACCGACCGCCGCAGGTGGCAGGCCCCTCAGGCCGGGTGTGCGGGCGCTCCCAACCTCGCTCGCACCGAGACTAACCAGATCAATCTGTTTTCAGACTCTCAAATATCACCCATCCCAAGACCTATAGTAGTGCTGCCGCCACTCCACGCCCCCCTGTTCCCGTACCCGCCGCCGCTGCCGGCCGCCCCTTCCTTCCTCCAAACCCAGCAGAAACCGTGGAACCGCCTGTTCGACAAGCCCGACAGCCACGACGATCACAGGAGACGAAGGCACTAAACAAACGCAGAGTGCACTTCTCCTAAAGAGCCATTGACTCTTATATTAAAACGTGATGTTGCTTCTACGAGTGTACGGAATGTGACATTTGAGATGCGTTAAATTCCGGCACTGATAATGGTGATGGGAAAGAGAGTGCCTTGCGCTGTCAATAATGACATCAATCGCGCGCGTCGCTGCCTTGTGGCGGCGTAATGACGGTCGTCGTATTGATTGGCCGACTGCGCAAGCCGGGACGTGATATTGTGGTACCAGTTATCCTGGTGTTTTGCATCCTCATTTTCGCGCTCACTCAGTGTTTCCGTAAAAAGCAAGTGGACAAAGTCACGGACGATTCGCACCGGGCAGGTGGCATGCTTTTTATGTAAATACGTGTTTCATTTACTGTTTTGACGTTAAATTCAATGTGTGTTTCATATTCAACGAAAATTAGCAGATCTATTCCAATTCTTGTAGTAGTTCAATGTGTAGGACAGTTAGTGACATTATGATATAATTGTTGTATTTATGTGTATTTTGAATGTTAATATTAGCAACTGAACTCGTAGACTCTGATGCTAATCTAATCAGGATCAAATCCGTTGCGTACATGAGACAGTCCAGACACGTAAAGAGTAAAGTGGTTTACATTGTAATTCAATTTAACCTAATAGATACCTGTAATCTAAACAGCTGTATTTGTAGCTACTCGCTTCAATCTCTCGTTTAGCGACCAATTTTATGCAGCCAAATCAAACCAAAAACTTATTTGACGCGATGATAAAATGCTATTGGTGCTCGGCCGACGATGGCCCCACGAGTTGAATACGGACCAATCGACGATGATTGAAATCATTGCTAGTGTAGAGTTCATTGAAGCGACAGCAAAATTATTTAAGCTGTTGTATATTATGTCTCAGTGTTTCATCAAGAGCCTGGCTTGCTGAAACTAGTTGTTAGTTGTGTATTTATTACATAGTGTGCTTCAGCGTGAATTATTCAAATCTGAATATAGAGTGTTACATTGTTATTTATCAATAAATAATTCGTGTTTTTAGATTACTAAGATATGTACCGACTTTCTGTGTTTACTCATCGTGCTTCTGAGTCTGCTAATTTGTCAAGTCACTAGAAAATAACTGGTAAAGTATAACAAAAATTGAGGGCCACAAAAGTGCGTGCAGCTAAAACTTTTACTCATGTAAATAATAATTAAATTTCGCCCCTTTAGTAGCATGTAAATATTAAATCATCTTGTATCATTTTAAGCATTATTTGAAGCTGGGACTTTGTGCCCGAGTAGAGAAGACATGTTCTGATTAGTTAGTGGTAGTCAGCGGCCGCACTCGCGATGTAGCCAGATCACAGTTTTCAATAATAGGTATCCGTATTGTAGTGCCGACCCCACTTAGCGTGGGATAAGGTCAGGGAGATGATGATGATGATTGTAGTGGAGTTGATAAATTGCAGATTTATTTTAGTTCACTTTGAGCAGAAGCTCCTCAATATCTCGTATTTAAGTCTTTAGATTACATGTGTCTAATTTATCATTGTATTTTAATAGATATAATGTTTAAAGTATGTAAGTCTTGAAATTTGTAAACCTCTTACTGGATCCTAGATGACGTGATGTTTCGAATGTATTTCTAGGTTTTGATTGTGAGACCGCTTTCCGATGTTCAACACTAGACTCCTTGGTCCTACTAGCGATTGTGATCGCTATTCTTACCTGTTTTAGGGAGCAGTTGTGATGAGTAGGTAGGTACGCTTACCTAGGTTATTTTAAGATTACAAACATGATTTTTAACCTTTTAATATTGAACTCAACAATACAGTGTAACATATCTTTTAATGATTTAGTTTCAGCTAAATTATAGTAAGGTGCAGTTGTCAATTTGACCAAATTTGATGATGCAGAACCTGATGAGATAGATACAACCCTATGGCGCGGGAAAGTTTAATTGTAATTCTTGACGGAAGCGGTCTTTAGCTTAAAAGTAATTCATGTAGTTTTTTTAATGTTTAAGGCTCGAGGGTAACGTATGTACCTACCTGTTGTAAAGTTATGATTGAATTCACACTGTATTTTATGCGCTGGCCTCAAGCAATTTTGCGTTAAGAAAAACTGTCAGTTCGGGCCTTTTGATTTTTTCAGACTATTTTGTAGTAAGGACATAATGTGTATTCGATTTTCTATAACTGATGTGTTGTAATAAATATTTTTCGATCAAGCTGTTTGTTTCAATGGCGCAGTTGTTTGATGATTTGGCTAATTTATCACTAATACGTACCTAGGTATGTAATGATTGATAAGATTATGATCTAAAATTATGTTGTGCCGAACCGCACAAAATACAAAAGATTTTCGAAATGATTCTTAAGGTACTCCTATGTTAGGTTAGCCTATGGGACATATAAGGTCGTCTGAATAAAATGTAAGTAGGTAGTAATGCCAATTTTAAGAGAAACTGAATAAATAAAGTGTGATAGCTATACCTAACTATGGCAGGAGGCTAAGCACACCTCTTGAAACATCTCGCTAGGTACGAGTAGTTACCTACACCTTGACAAGTTAGCAATTAATGGGTAGACACAGGATACAGAAAAGACTGTTGATAGCCGCCTTGGGTCAGCTAGTTGGTTTTTCATCTCTGGGGAGGGGACACCATCGTGAACACGTAACAACCAAGAATAGGTACCCACATCTAAGGACAAAATGAATACCAAACCAAACAGTTAAGACCTACGATAGGTCTTCCTATGTCTCTATCAAGTCATGTTCAGTGTAAATTATCAAGTAGGTACCCAGTTACCCACCTAGCACAGAACAGAGAAGGTGGGGATCTAGTTTTTTAATTAAAAACCTTAAGTAGGGTGGTACCTACATTTACCTTGCCATATTTAATTCTAACAACTTACCCCAAGTACAGTCAGCAACGAAAAACGAAAGTTGTTAACATTTTATGTGCCTCAAATCTGAAAATTTCCGAAATCCAACATCATGACCAACATTTTTAATAATATTTGAAGATTAAGTCTTGGTTCATAATAATTTCCCAAGAAAAGTTAATTTTTTTTCTTGGTTTTCTAAAACAAAAGCCATTTTAAAAAGTCCAACTGTTAATCAACTTTCGTCGCTGACTGTACCTCTAGTTTCTTGATTTTCTCAAGTTGTAGGTACTTACATACTTACTAAGTACTTGCCTACCTACCTATTCAGCATCAGACAATCGATAAGATTGCCTTTAAAAAAAACTTAGGTCATTACATCTATATTAGATGATTTTATACAGCGTCAGGAGGCAATCCATGCCTACACTTAACGGGACGCTGTAGTGCCTGGGACATTGTTTGAGATGGAATAGGCTTGCCCAGCACCTAAACCATCCTCTCAGCTTAATCAGCCTGGTCCACAGGAAAGACGACGTCGATACGTGTGGAGCTGACTAAGCTGCAAGTTTCCTCACGATGTTTTCCTTCACCGTTAAGAGCTCAGTTAAGAATCCCGGCCGTGCATCAATGGATTTTTCGTTTCGTAAAATTTATATGCGCTATAACACACAAGATTGCCTATAACATCTGTGATACAACCGTGGACACAACCAATCACTTACTCGACTCGACTCTGCGTGTAATGAGATCACGAGCGAGCTCGACTCTCGACTCTCGACTTGCAGGGAGGGCAAGGCGCTCACGGGAGGTCCCGACGCCGGCGCGGGGCGAGGGGGAAAGGCGGCCGGTCCCCGGGGTCGCCGCGGCGCCACCGTCGCAACCTGCGCCGGCGCCGGATTCCGTTAGGATACCGCGCGACGGTGCGACGCAAACAACCACTACAACCTATATTATATTCCTAATTAATGTGCTCTTGTGATGCTGTTAACGGGTATGTACCTATTTTATTGTACTAGCATCTTGTTTGTTTACATTGATTTGACGTTTCTGTGCACGTTGCGATGAGATTTTGACAGTGACAGTTGTTTGTTTATTTTTTGTTTTGTTTATAAACTAGCAGCGTCGTAAAGCTTACCCTTAGCTGAGAGCTTACCAGATGAAGTATTGATTTAGCAAAATTAACGAATAACTTTAATAAACTCGTAGTTGTTGAAGAACGACTACATTTATTTATTCGAAAAGCACCTTTGGTTATCAAGGCTTGTCCGGCGTGACTCAAAAAGTTTTACTTCTGGGGGTAGATAAAAACCTTACCATCTAACATATAAGGTTCGTTTCTGTACGGCAACACGTAGCCTTGAGGGAAAGGGACGCAGACGCCTTGCGCCGTCGCGTCCAGGTAGGCTTGCAATCGTCGCGGCAAAGATTATCCCGCACAGACGAGACAAAAGAACATTGTGAATGCCTAGGTTCTACATACTCATTGTAGTAAACTTGAAAAATAAAGAATCATGACTGTAGGTACCAACCTATACCCCCGAGGCGCAGTTTTAGTCATAGGTAGGTACCAAAAACGTAAACAGGATGACGACTGTATCCCCAGAGCGTGGCAGACATTCTCTTAGATCTTTTTGATGTACCAACTTAGGTCTTCCATCCCGATCATTAGAAGGGGGTCTAAGGGGGTAGTCAGAGGCATGTCCTGTCATTGTTACTCATTGTGTCATTTTTACGCATTTCATCAGGTTTTTTATTAAGGTATACGTAAGGGCTATGTAGGGAGGTACCTATCTTGTCATTACATTTATCTTGCTTTAATCTATACCCCCATAAATAGGTAATCTATTTTTTAGGCACAGAAAAGAGAAACCTACAAAATATGCACATAATATCATATAGGTAATATAATGGTAGGCAATGTAGGTAATACCAACCTAGATAAATACACTCTTTCAAAATAAGGAAAAAAAAATCGCAGGTGCAAACTTGATTACCAATGCCATTCTGTAAATATTTTATTCTTTGGCCGGCAACATGAGAAATCTGACCAAGTCGGATTAAAAATGCAACCCTGCTAACTTAGTAGGTAGGTACGCTCGTACCTACATCACTTCATTCTAGAATACAATATCGGCAAGTGCGAGTCGGACACGTCGATGACGTGTAGTAGAAATAACAACAGGCGCTTCCGTGCTTCGGAGCGCATTTTATTTGTCCCTGCTGTATCATTGTGGCAAAAGTTTTACTTTTTTTTGTTTTGCCTTAAGGAGGCCTTTAGGTGGCCTAAAACCTTCCAAAAGTTGGCCTGAACAGTATACATACATACACAAGTAGCTTTAGATTTAGTAGGCAGAATAATGTAGGTACAGCCCATTCGCGAGAAACCCCAAAACTCGGGGGCAATTGCCCGAGAGAACAAGACCCAAGTGTGTTTGGCCAAGTTTGTAGTTATTCATACAAAAGATTTAAACGCGCGCATTTCAACAAATGGATTGGACTAACCTTAAATGAGGATTATTAAAACTTGTTGAATTCACTCGATTGAGGTACGTACAAGATTGATTTTAAGACAAAAAGGCTGTTCTTCTTATAAAAGATATTTCGGTGCGGATAGATATTATAATTATAACGGATGGTTCGATGTTGGTTGCTCTTATACGCAGAAACGCTTGAACAGATTTAGATGAAATTTATTGTTTAGGTAGAATCTTGGTAGAATAGTCATAATTAACTACTTATTACGCGTAAGCTAGCTTTTATCTTAGAAAATTTAAGTAAGTAGGTACCTACACCTAGGTACAGTCAGCGTCTCTCTTAGTAAGGCGATTTGTACCTACTGCAGAGGGGCTACCTAGAACTGAATATTTTTTTATTCTCGTCAAAACTTCAAGCAAAAGTCCGTAATCCTAACCTTGAACACTAATATCTCTTTCGCAAGAAATCCCTAAGATAATACACCCTAAGACCTATCATTACATCACAGTATTTATAAAACACAAAACAATTTATACGTCAAAAGAAAATTTATTTATTGTATAAAAGCCACAGTGCCGGCCGACGTATAATTTTTAACTTATTAGGAGGACCCCGTACACTTTGAATTCCATACAGTCGTAAATGTTGCTATACAAAAGTCATCTCAGAATGTTTTTTTGTGAAAAAGCATTTTTTAAATTCTTCTAGTCTCTAGTTGTATTTTTATTCCCAAAGCCCAAGCAAAACTTGTATGAAGTAATTCTCGTACATAATTAGTTAGGCAAGTACCTACCTACATTATTTTGTAAATAGTTAGGTACTTACCAATACATACATCGTCATCATCATAATTATCCGTGGTTATAATAATATTTCTCCAGGATAGGAATCGATCCTCCGAAGTTCAGTTCAGTTCATTTATTCATAAAGTCCGCCTGCGAAGCAGAAGGTTGCGGGTTCGATCCCGCAACCTTCCGCCGCGGGACTAATGTTTGTATGACCTACAGATATTTGTCTCGGGTCTGGGTGTTTCTATCTATAATATGTATGTATTTACAAACAAAAAGTATATAAAGTAGTTTATCAGTCATCTAGTACCCATAACACAAGCTCTGCTTACTTTGGGGCTAGATGATGCTGTGTGAAAAAAGTCCAGCATTATTATTTATTTATTTATAACAATTTTTACATGTTTAAATGTTACATGTGTTTGAATTTTATACATGCATTTTATACAATTTGGAATCTGGTATAGTTCGCGTCACGTAAAAAGAACGCTGGCTGTCTAGCTGTGCCATGGGCGATTTATGGGTCCATTTGACGGTACAAAGTGAGGCGCGGGACAGGAGTTTTACCCGTCACACATTTGCCAGCGCGCTATTGGTTCGTCAGTTGGCATTTGCCTACCACGCTGTGTCCACGTTTGCGCACAAAAGTTTTTATTTACGAAATGGTTTTACATGGAAAATTGAGAAAAATATTATAACGAATATTGCACTATAAAAAGAGAGGCTGATAATATAATGATAATTCTATCTAATATATTTGAATGTACCTACCAATAACCTATCACCGAAGCCGCAAGCGAATAGCTAGGCAAAAAATAAAACAATAGGCCGAGTACTTTCTTGTGTGAGTGTACACATGCGCAAACAAACCCCCTCCACTTTTTTCAGCGTTTTTTTTTACGCGACACGAACTATATCTCTTAATTTGGTATAACAGATATATCAGCAGCTATGAATGTATGGATCTCTGGGTGACTGGCTCCAAGGCGATGCAAGAGCAGCGATATATTATATTGTTGCAAACAATATATAATAATGGACATAATGCTAGTTAAATAATAATGGTTGGGGATTATTAATGCTTGGATAATGCGCGGTTGTTACTAAAGTTGTATGAGATAAATGCATTGTGTGGGGATCCAATGCTTGATATAATACCAATTGACTTTAGCCTTAGACGGTAAAATATCTAGTTTCGCATGTTTCCAAATCTCAAATAGTCAAGAAGTGGAAACAAATAAAACTCTGGTGATGGAGTTTTTAGGGCTCCTGAAGGTCCTCGCGCTGAAGGTCGCGAAGTAATAAGCTCCAATAACGATTTTTTTATTCCTAACCGTATTTGACTACCCCATGCATTTATGAAGTTACCTAGTTTTTGTTTGTTTCTAAGAAGGGATTGATAGTTTTCCCGTAAAAAATCGAGAAATATAATTCTTATTTGACGCCCTGAGTTACGCCATGAGTCAAAATACAAGTCTGTTTTCTTTTCTGTTTTAAATACGTAAATTATAAGTGACAAATTTTATAATAACAACACAATGAACTCTTGCAACAGCTTGTTCAAAACGAAAGCCCTTCGCATAACAAAATCATAGACACTTACATTTTTGAATTACGGGCATGGCAAACCCAAATTGCATTTTAAACGCAAGTATGTTTTTTAAATTACCTCGCAGTGGGAGGTGATAGAATTGTTTAGTTTTTAAATAAGATTTGGTACGTGGGGAACGCCTTGTGGTCTGTGAGGGTTGGGCACGGGCACGGCTGTTCTATGCTATCCGAGACCCCAGGGGTCCGATGAAGGGGAGACTACGGTTGATTAAGCTTCAAGCCACGTTACCCTCGTGGGCTTGCGACTTTATTTTGAGTTAGAATCCATCATCTATGCATCATTTTCTCATTCAGTTTGTTAATATTTGATACCGTGATACAAGGGATATTATCACGTGCTTGAATTGACCAATCACAAAACTCAAGCGCAGCATGTAACTCTTGATACACAGACATTTTCGCACAGCATCAGGTGAGTAGGTAAGCACACACAATACTAGGGACCAGATCCCTAGTGCTGTGCTTACCTACTCACCTGACAAGCAGGGGAGAGCGGGGTTGGAAGTGCCGGGGGTAAGTAGTGCCGGCGAACATAACTCGAAGATGAAAAGAGATAGCTCCATTTCTATTTTACATCTCAGAACGTCTAACCCGCGTGCATCGCCGGCAGCCACTTTAGTAGCGGCTGCGACGCGTATCGAGTGGTGACATGCAGTGTGATGCTCTGACTACACGTTAGTAAATATTTTGTGTTTTAAACTTTTTGGTCAATCGCCTTGCTTTTTAAAGCTACTTATACCAGTGTTTCACTAAGTCAGTGGTTATTTATTCATACATCGATTTTCGGTTTGTTTTGTAGGTTCTGATAAGCAAAAAATTTTAAATTTGAAAGAAAGTGCGTGTACTAGTAACGGGGCTGAAAGTGCCTCTCATTGGGGGCTAGTTGTGCCGCGGCACAACCGACCCCAAGCGATCCATTGTTATAGTCTACGTTTTTGTCTTATAGTATATATAATATGTATGTATTTTGAAATAAAAAGTATATAATTAGTTTATCAGTCATTCTAGTACACATAACACAAGTTCTGCTTGCTTTGGGGCTAGATGATCCTGTGTGAAAAGTCCACCGTTATTTTTTATTATTATTATTATAGGATGAGGACAGACAAACGAAAGACCAATAGAGGGATTACTTCGAAGGAGCTTCTACAAAGAGCTGCTGATGCCATAAATTGAAAACTGTAGCTGGGAAGGAAAAAAAGACATGCAGCGCATTAAGAAAATCAACAAATGTATAATATAATAAATATACATAATAAAAAAAATGTATAATTATAATAACACTTAAAAATGAAAATTGATCTCTCTGATAGTGCAAATTATAAGTTATGTTGAGTTTTTTAGTTAAGAAAGAAGAAAAATGTTGATTGTTTTTGTTGTTATCTATGTCAGTTAGTTTAGTAAGAGTTTAATTAGAAAAAACATGGTGAATGTAAGGAGTATTTTTTTTTTTATATAAAGAAATAGCTTAAATAAAACAATTTTTGTCTTATTTAAACACCATTATTTTTTATATAAAATATCCACTTTTAGAACGGCACAACCTACCTCAGCATTGGCACAACCCGCCCCACGACGGGGTCAATTGTGCCTCAAGGTCTCGTTGCACTAATTTCAATGTCACAAAAAAACTATTGCAAAATACCCAATTATTAATTTAAATTCAAAAACTACAATAAATTTAACATAAGTGTTAAAGAAATTGAGAATGCACGATTTCATTTCAATAGTTTTTTTAAGTGATTTATCAAAATTGGCACTTTCAGCCCCGCTCTCCCCCACATGACTGATATACTTTTTTTGTAAATACATACAATACATGGAAAGCACACAGACCCGAGACAATTATTTGCAGATCATACAAACATTTTTCCCATCGAGAATATAACTTACACCATCGGCGAACCTTCGCCTGCACCACAGAGGTCGTCAAACAGTTTCATTTCCGAACAGGATCTTAGATTTCTGGTCATTTTTTCGGACAAACCGTGTTTGTTGCCCTGATTCTTCACGGTATTGGTCGCGAAGGAACAGGAGTAGAATCACCTAGTTTTAAGACGTTTCAAAGTGATCCCAGCGGTCCTACTGAATAAATGCTTTTTGACTTTGACTTTGACTTTGATTTTAATTCCGATCGCCACACAATTTGGTTAAGTACAATTATTGGGCACATGCAATTACAGCGGCTTCAATTTGCTCGGTAGGCCAACCTTGAACACATTCGTCCGTAACTTCATTGACTAACGAAATCATATTATATTATAATCCTAACTTATTTTTTAATGTTGTTTTACGCAAGGAGCCTTTTTAAGGAGCACTTAAAATCCTTTCACCACACTGCTTCGAAAGAACAAGTGATACGATTAGCAGAAGAATGTCGTTTCTTGGTAAGATTTTGCGCCAGATTCGTATTGTTGATCAGTCATTGGAACCGATATCGGAACTAATGTGTTTCAAAGCGAAAATCACCAATAATTTCAGTCCAAAAATTAACAATTGTACACTTCATGGTACACGTAGGTACTGGTCGTCGGATATACATGATCACAGAGGTAGGCGGAGACAAGCCTATTCCATCTCAAGCAAAGTTCAAGGCACTCCCTAAGTTGCCTCCTGACCCTGTATATATATCTAATATAGGTACCTAGATGTAAATTTCTTTATCTCCGAATTGCGTGAAGAACATCCGAACCGCATGTTTATTATAAATACCAAACCATCTAGATAAATTATTTGTGCATAACTATAAAGGCAGGTATCCACGTGCAATCGTGTGCTGCTCTGGGCCGCAACATGTAATTCTATCTCATAAATATCAGCAAATAATACCAATCCGAGTGAACTGTCTGATTGATGTGGGGCGCAAGCTTCCCACAGTGTGCACTTCATAAAGCCACGGTTTTGGCATGTTGACGTCATTTAAGACTTGCCACTGAATTTTATTTTGTACAGGCTCGCTATGGAATGCTAACTTTTGCCAATCAACAAGTCAATTCAAATCAAATTGTTTTATTGCGTATTATGAGTAAATAATAATATGTAACAAATATGTATTTGGACATGTCTCTGACTACCCCCTTTAGACATCTTCAAAGGATCTGGAATAAGTAACATAAAAAGATCTGAGAGAATGTCTACCGCACCTTGGTGATACAGTTGTGAACCTGTTTACGTTTTTTTAATATGTAACAGGTGTTAGTGGTACAGTAACGGTCAGCCATAATCAACGTCTTGCGCGTGCAATATGTGTTACATTTCATTAATGTATTAAAGTCGATTTGTGTCTGAAACACGTCGCCTGTAGGTAGCTTAGTTATAAGTACCTAATAACATCACGGTACGGTCGCGAAGTAACATGAGTAGAATCACTTATATCTAAGACTACTCAAAGTGATCCTAGTGGTCCTATTGGATAAATGCTATTTGACTCTGTCACGACTTCAATATTATATTAACTTTGAAAAACTTGCTTCCATTATGAAACTGAAAACAAACAAATACGCTAATGAAAATAGAAACTTCAACTGTTTCTTAAAATAAATACCCACGTATTCTTCCATTTCAAGGAAATTCTAGCTTTCACTAAGGAGTCTCACCTACTTACTTCAATAGGTTCAAGAATTCTTACAGACACAAATAATAACTTAGAAATTCAAGACATGAGAGGTTAGGATATTTGTAACAAACTATTTGGTACCAGCCTGGGATTCAAACCAAAGACCAAATACTTAAGGAACGTTTGCACATAAAACCGTAAAATGATCTATCATGCAAACCATTCTTACTATCCATTTCCCATAGATTTAGGTGTCACCTAAATTGAAAGTTTCGGCATTTTACCGTGGGAATATTACCTACAAGACTATATTGTTAGGTAATGCTTTTCACTGAGTTCCCTGACACATTGTCGATTGTAACTGTTAATCTAAAACAAGCCGGGTTTTAAATGCATTTTATTAAAACGGTTATGAAATTTATCGCGGTTAAAATTTTGGCACATCATCATCATATCAGCCACATGACGTCCACTGCTAAACATCGGTCTCACCGTATATGGAACAGCAGGTTACAAAAAGCTTAATAATAAGCTTAAACTTTCTTTTATGAAATTTGTGTCTTAGTGTACCTATTGAGGTTGTTTGTTACAATTTTTTTTTTCTTTATTTGTCTTTTTTCCAAAAACTTGAGATTATGGATTGCTTATTGAAAGCTTTTGGAACTTCTCGAGCTTGTAACCACTGAGCCGGCCCAGCCCTTCGATCACTTAAGTATTGATTAGCATTTTATTTTTCTCTTTGTTTTGTCTCGTTTCGACCGCTGGGGCGCTGCTCTCTCATTAAGAATTATAAAATATAATAAACTGTTGCAGTCTCACCTTTTTATTTTGAACAGTAGCGATATCTGCCGCAAATTATTATGTATTATAAAAGGGCGTGGTCAGACCGCCAGAGGGTAGCAGGCTTGTATATTTGAAAAAAAAAGAGATCACTCTGTATCCCCAGAAAACATAAGGTATTCAGGCATGGTAGACATTCTCAGAACTCAGAAACAGACGCTTTCTAAGTTCACCTGCCAGAGGCAGTTATTCTTTCATCATCATCATCATTATAAATGTCGTACCTACTGCTAAAAATAGGTCTCATCCCTCATAAATTTACAGAACATCCGATCGATATTTTTTACGAAACGAAAACCTTAAAATTTATCGTCGAGACACTATCCAATTATTAAGATGATTCTAATGTTACAATGACCTTTTTTTTATTAAAAAGTAAAGCTAACCTAACCATCATCTCCCTGAATGGGATAATATAGGTACTTACACTTTGTTGACAGTTGAGACAGCAGCGTTCACTACAAGCTATAACAGCGTAAAAGATTACAAACAAGCCCGCCTGCAGTGTGGCCACACCCGGACCCGGCGGGCAGTGGGTATCTTAATTCGTTCACAATAATTTTGCTCTTTAAATAACTCGTTCTTGTAACATTCATGGACCACTGAAAATAAATATGTTGGGTATGTTAAGCTTAGCGTAAATCTGAATTTTAAGCTTAATAATCTTCTTGTGAAATGGATATTGTACAGGTGTAAAAAGATGTATAAGAAAATTAAATGACGTAGCTAAGTCAATTTTTTTTTTTCGATAAATATGTTTAGAATCATGGTCTGATTGCAATCCCACAGTTTTCGTGATTCGGAAAACTGAGGGATTGCAATCACCATGATTCTGAACATATTTATCGAAAAAAAAAACGAAAAAAAAAATTTTGACTTAGCTACGTCATTTTATTTTATTTTCTAGTTTTTTGCTACTAGTACATAATAAGACCATACCTACCTAATAATTTCATTTATAAAAGAAAAAAACAATTAAAACTCTAAATCCACTACGTATAAAACGCGCCCAGTACATACGCTCGACCAAAGTCAAAGTCAAAGTCAAAAAGCATTTATTCAGTAGGACCGCTGGGATCACTTTGAAACCAGCAACCGACCAGCTGTGCGAGGTCGGTTTTATCCGGATATAATGATTTTTTTGGAAAAACCTTTTGGATTTGGCTGTGTTTTGGGATGCTGTACCTACCCCTTTCGGCTTCGGTAGACGTCTTTTTACACCCTGTATGGTCTGGGATATTAGGTACTAAGATAAGATGCCGCGACTTTGTCCGCATTGAACGCTGTTCAGAACGTAGGTGATGATGCTATGAAGATAGTTTAGGAATATCCTGCGTACTCGTAGGCAACTTTTGGCCATCCATAAATTACGAGACACCAGTGAAATTAAAAAAGCCAGTCACGGACAATTTAACGTGCCTCCGCTCGGAAGCACACAATCGATAATGCCGCTAGCGGTCACCCATCAACTTACTTACCATTTAGAACATTGCTGATCTATCAAGAACGATATACTTATCGTTCTTGATCGTTCGTTCTACCTAAGCTACACAATAGGAATGTTCGGGCAGGAATGGTGCGCCGTGATGCGCTTTGTGCGCATTTTAGACCAATTTGTGTGACATTATCGTGCGCATTATATCAAATTAGATTCGCCACGCAAATTCTATAAAATGACAATATATTGTCATTTATTTCCTGAGCGCGGTCACAGTTATAATATTACGAGTACAGCAATATAATCATTATCACGTTAACCTTATTTTTGCTTCATTTGCTCGTAGGTATTTTTGTATTTCTTTTATGATTTATTCGCTAATACTAGTAGTACCTACTTGTTTTTATTTTGTAGGTAGCTAGATGCCACCTAGGTCACCTAACATTTGTAGGTACACGATAGTTAGGGTTGTTTGAAAACCATTTTTTTAATTTCCCTAATCAAAGGAAAATAAGCATTATTGATTATTAAAACAAACTACTTATAGTAAAATCCGTCATAGTCAAGGTCGTTTTAAATCGCCTCAAAAACTAGGTGCTTCTTCTACCTACGTCCTCCTAGGTGTTCCTTCGTGATCAGCAAACCCTGAAGTGAAGAACCAGGGCAAAAAACACGGATAAGAGCCTAGCTTTCTCTAGGTTATCTATCTTAACACTGGCCTAGCTCCTGTCCGTCTTTTATCGTCTCTGCTATACTAACTCCGTCTCCAAAATACTCGGATAACTTCGACGTAGGAATTCGGAAGGATAAATGTCTTTTAATGTAATCTTAATACGCGTTTGAAGTGTGCATTATTATAATTTGAGCCTTCCGTATCATAACAGTCTGTAGCCGGAATGCGGAGTGACATCCGATCACCTATACCGAAAGTGTTCATTAGAATTTGTACTATCCGGACGTCTGGCTACAATGGTTAAACAATCGAGATTTCGGAGCCTCCGAAGACAAATCAGTCCTAGGGACCTACTTGGCTAAGTATTTAGATTTTAATACTTGAGAAGATTGATCGCCGAAAAGAAATCGACGCGATAGTTGAAATTTTGTGGCGGTACAATTATCTTCAGCTTCGCTGTGTGTGACAGTGTAGAAATCTTAAACCTTTTGCATTGATGATTGAACTTCATAAAAGGAGAACTGCCATTCTTCATAAAAGCTCGGCCAGGTCAGCTCGCCCTGCGCTAGCAAGATCGTGAGAAAGTAATATTAAACATATCAATTTGTGGACGATCGACTTTCTCGTGATTCTTGCCTGTATATTAGATGGCTATTTATAGCGCCGGGGCCATATTTATTGAAATTACTTACAATTTGATTAAGGGGTTGCGGATCGGTAGCCCGGCTAACCTTAAAATTAAACCACGTTTTGTTGGCAGTCTTGAATCGGGGTGCCTCTACATAATGGACAGCGCTCCAGCAAAGCTTTAATCAACTAAGAAACTAGAACTGCTTAAGTAGGTACTATGTTCTTAAAAGTTACAGGAATAGAGCTGGATTAAGAAATTAAGCACATTTGAAAATACCAACTTATAATATAAATAATTTTATGCATTATGTACCTACGTGGTGTGATTAAGAATTTTTATATTTGACTAGCTGACCCGCGCGACATCGTCTGCGCATGATTCATTTTTTCCGCACAATTTCTAATTTTTTTCTGTCATAAGAGCCTTCTCCTGACAGTAACAAACACAACAAAAAAAATAATAGTGAAATCGGTCCAGCCGTTCACGCGTGATGGCGTGACCAAGGGATATAGGGATTCATTTTTATATACTTATATAGAGATTATTTACGCAAATAAACGTATCGTTTCATGAATGGCTCTTTTATGACTTGACATTTTAGAAAGAAGTCTTCATAGCACGCTTGGAAGTTGATCAGCCGAGTATCATGCGTGGTCTATGCTAGAGAAGCGACTTCGTTTTCCTAAGATCGTGGGCTCAAATACCTACAGTAGCGCACTAAAGAGTTTTTATTTTCAAAAATTATTCTTATGTAGGTAGGTACTATTTTTACCTACTTATTAGACCGTTTGTCATTTTTCATAATTGGACATTAGTCGTGCAAAGGGTCTAAAGTACTACAACAATACTAGGTACTCTCAAACGATGGTTCCACCACACTGATTCGAATAAAGTAGTGACACGACAAGAAGAAGAATTACTTCGTTCCGGATGCTTGCATCTATGATAAAGATTGTTATTATGTGTAGTTTGACCTTAGGCGTTTTTATATGTAGAAGATTTGCATAGGTAATGCCTGCTTGCTACTCGCTAAAGCATGCTTTGTGAAGAAGCGTAGACCGTATTTTGACGGACGACATTAATTTAAATGAGAGCTTTAAACAAACGTCTTTACCTACTAAGTAAGTATAAGGTTATTCAAAGTATTTTTAATAACTTTAAACTTATCTACCTACTTACCACGTTTATTAGTAAGGCCGATTCCCAGCTTAGGTACATCATCATCTCCCTGACCTTATCCCACGCTAAGTGGGGTCGGCACAACATGTCTTCTTCTTCCACTCACTCCTATCCCTCGTCAATTGTGCATCCACTCCTTTTACATTCATATCCTCTCTCACACAATCCTAAGATTCCCAGCTTAGGTACGAATAAGAAAATAATGCAAAATTGAAGCCAAAAATATAATAAAAACTGGAACATAACGGTCATCTTTTAACGGCCAATGACACTTCAAAATTGCATAAAATATTTGCACTCAGCATACATTTACCTATTTTCTTTACATATTCGTCTAAAACAAAATTGTAAAAAATACTGTAAGTTAATTATGTTAGACCTACTTAATGTTCATTTAGTAGTGGTACCTCTAACTTATCACATCTTATAGGTGTTTTTTTTTACAATAAACCTACGTAGGTATTATTATGTACATATATTCATATGGTAAGATGCTTTTGCCGGCAAGCGCATGTCACTCGGCATACCATAAAATGAGCCTTTTTTTTATTTACCAAAAAAGAAAAGGGCTTTGTCGCTGAGCGACTATACCGCCCAATCAGTAACATCTTAGCTTAGTCTTCTAATTCTTCTTGGTTTCACTTCACTTCTTGATTTCTTCTTCTTGTAATTCCTTCTTTTTTTTAATAATGGCAACTGTTTCACTTCACTTCAAAATGTATTATGTCACGTCAATTTGATTTTGAAAAATCATGGCGGCTTTTCATTTCAAAACTCTTCAAAAACGGAAATCTTTCGTCAAATGAGAAATCTTCTTGAATACTCCCCCATTCCATTTGCCAAATCTCCTGTTACGTATAGATCTACTTCTCCAATTATCATGCCCTATAGTATAAATGGGGATTTACTGACAAGACCACCTACAGTTAAGGATTTAGGTATAATATTCGAACCAGAACTCACATTTCATGATCACGTTAAAAAACTCACAATAGACAGTTTTAAGAAACTAGGTTTTGTCACAAGAAATAGCAAAGATTTTTCAAATATAGACGCAATCAAAATTTTATATACATCCCTTATTAGGTCTAAGCTGGAGTCGAGCGCATGCGTATGGAATCCATATGAGGTAACGTATACCCTGATGGTGGAGAAAGTCCAGAAACGCTTTCTGCGTTTCCTATACAAAAAGGTACACGGTTACTATCCATATATGTTCCCAACTAAATATCTACAAGGTATGCTAAGCTTCAATTCACTTGAAACACGAAGGCTCTGCAACCAAACGCTCATTATGGTTAGAATTCTACGCGGTATGTTTAATTGTCCGGCCTTACTAGCTGAAGTGAGTAGACTGTATGTCCCGGAGCATCGAGCCAGGTTCCGCCCAGGGCGAGTACCGCTGTTTGCACCGAGGCCTGCAAGAACAGTAGCCCGTCAGCAATCGCCTGTATGCCGAGCACAACGACACCTCAATGCTCTGTCCACATCCAATGCAGAATGTGATATCTTTGCCGATAGGTGGCCGGTGCTCGAGAGAGAGTGTCTGAGTTATAGCGAAGAGCCTAGCTCTTTGATGCCATGGTAGCCTTGTTAAATCTAACATAATATATAAATCTAACCTACCTACCCTTCTTGAATGTGTACTAGTTTTTTATTATTTTTATTTTTAAAAGTGTGTTATTTTACCTATTTATTTTTTATTAAGTACCCATATTGTTTTTTTTTTTTTAATTTGATCTCACTAGGTTAACGCCTTAGATAATAGTTCAATCTGTAATGTTAGCCTAAGTTGTAAATAAATAAATGTCTAAATGTCTAAATGTCCAAGGCTTCATTAGTAATATGCCATCGAAATTACATAATAAAACCTAGTAAAACACGAGAAAACTAAATAAAATAGCAGAGCCTTCAAAAATGGCGAAAGAAATCAAAATGAGCCTTAAAAAGCTTTGTCATAAAACAGCAAAACAGATGCAATTTGTCTTGAAATCAGGAATAATAAACCTCACGTCCTATCACAGTGCATGACAGCTCCACTAAAAACTCCTTGACACAGCCTTATTACTACGTTGTGACGTCATTGCTATGCTAAACTGCCAGGAGCAAAAAATAAGTGAAGGGGGTTGAGTGACATTTTTGTATAAAATGTATGATTAACGTCTTCTTATTATAAAAATATAATAATTATATTTATTTTTAAAACAAGTTAGGAAGAAAAAAAAGATAAAAAACAAACTAAGTAAATATTTTAAAATTAATGTTGGTAGGTAAGTACTTACCTAATTATAAGAGTGTTAGAAGATTTTGAATTCAATAAATTATTTCAATTAGGTACGTACCTATAGAGTAATGTCTAAATACTTACTCTTATATAACTTGATTTTAATAATATAAGTACGCCGAGAATCGAACCCCGGCCATGGCACCGCACGTCAACCTCCCTACGCTCTAGCTAAAAGCAAAACAAGCGATGGCCGTTACAACACCACAATGAATCACACCGATAACCCGATGAAGGAAGGAAGTCCGCCACATTTATATTTCGTGTGACAAAATACCTAGCGGTTTGATCCGGACGTAAAAACTCAAGCGGCTCGCCCCTAGGGATGTTCGTGCTTAGTTATCGATATCGATAGTCAAAGTGTTTTATATCGAATGTGAATACAAACAATGAGCAACAGGATAGGGAACATAATTAATAATTGAATGAATGAACACTTTAACGACCTCTGTGGCGCAGTGGGTAAAAGCCCACTTGGGACGCAGAAGGTTGCGGGTTCGATCCCCGCCGCGGGATAAATGTTTGTATGACCTGCAAATATTTATCTCGGGTCTGGGTGTTTCTATGTATAATATGTATGTATTTACAAACAAAAAGTATATAAGTAGTATATCAGTTACCTGGTTTCCATTACTTCTCATAGTAAAAGCTTTGCCTAGATGGTGCTGTGTGAAATGTCCAGTATTATTTATTTATTTATTATACTAAGAAAAGACAAGAAACATAAATGTTATAAAAAACTCCGAAGATAAGATTTTGCAATACATAATTTATTTGTTTGCGTCTCCCATAATGTGATTGTGATAATGTGGTGATCTTAGGGAAGTAGCGCCATAAATACCGTTCATATTTGTCTGTATCGATATACCAAAATGAGTGTCCCATCCCTTGTTCACATTCGAGCCTCCATCATAGATTAAGTAGCAGTCTACGTAATAAATGCTTTCACTACATAAAAGCTTTACAATATTTCGGAATCATTGATAACATTATTATAGGTAATCCGACCTCTTGAAAAAAATTTGAAGGATTAGTTAAAAACCCATATTCAGAATTTCTACAATTTGTACTTTTTTTAGTCCCATTGAGCTTTATTCGGAGTTCAGAATTAAATTGATGAACGTATGATTTAAACAAAATGAAGGCTTTCAAGGAAACTTTTACTTACGAATTTTCTAAAATCAATATTATTCAAGAAAAACACCATGATTCATGGTAGTAGGTTCTTGGGAGTAATTAATTTAAAGTCCACCTATAGAAATAAATCAAATGTGCTTCTAAATATCTTATTAGCAACAAACAAACCATATTGATACCAATTACACTAGTATAAAGCTCTTTTTTGATCGCTTGATGATACAAGTGGCACGCTCACTACGCTCAGCTTCGTCGGCGTCGTCGGCTATCGGCGGAATTTTACATTTTTATTGCAAACGGATACGAGGCGAGTGTCGACGTTATTATTTCTCGTGCAATTATTGTAAAGAACTCCCGAGTCCCAACGAGTCCGGCCGAGGGCGCCCGAGCTATGACTTCTTGGCTCCAATCGCGACAGAACTTTTTACAAGCGATTTGCATGTGTTATGAATAGCAGATAGTTCTTTTAACGTTGTTTAATTACTAAGCTTTGTTCGTGTTGGACTCATACTTATTATAGATCTGAGAGTTTGGTTTCTGTCATCTACACTTCGATTCCATCTGTGGGTCCTGTTACGTACCATCGAACCGATTTGCATGAAACTTAGATAGATTTTCCCTGAGAGAGGCCATGGTTGAGCGGACGAATTAGTCTCGTTTCCCAGTGGTGACGCTAATAGAGTCTGTTTTAATGCCAACAAAACTCAGGCATGTCTTTTCGGCGAAAAAATGTCGATTTGACCTGGCACCCACCTTCCAAGGCTTATCAATTCAATTCAAACTAATCGCTTCTTATTAGAACTAAGCACTTTCAAAGTTCTTTCATTATGCGCACTACAAAAATTTGGAACAAGCTTCCTGTGTCTGTATTTCCGCTGAGCTACGACCCTGTTTTTTTAACCTTACTTACCTTCTGGGTAGGCTCGCTTCATCGTAGACCTCATTCTTGCATGGAGAGGAACATCAGTGTAAAGAAGATTGAATGTAAGTATGAATTTGCGGACCAAAAGACATATTGAAGAGTTTTGAACTCACAAACGGGTCAGAAGTTCTACATGTCTCTTTGTAATTACCTCAGTGTACCTACTAATTAATACTCCTGTCGCAAATTCGGTACAGTAAGGGTACTTAAGCCTCTTGTCGAAACCATGCGCCAGGGAACGTTCTATGTTCCATTCCATTGTGAATTTATCATGACCGCTCAGTGCAGGACGGTGTTAAGCTTCTTTCATGTTAGGCTACACTAGAGACATAAATATTCAAGTCATTTTAACTTATGCTACTGCGGGCGGTCCGCGGTGTTATTCGCAGTCCCTCGGGATACCTAACTATTCCGGGATAAAAAGAAGCATATGTGGTATTCCAGACTTTAATCTACATATCTCTCTGCCTTTCACTAAAATCTATTCAGGTCTTTATCATTCACACATCCATCTTCACATACTTTCATCTTGCTAGCTTCTAATCTAACTTAGGTAGGATTCCAATGTCAAAAATCAATTCGCGCCACGTGGAAATACATAGAACTGTGACATAGAAGCACCAAATTCTTCTACTCGTACTAGAAATCTTATTTATTTATTTAAGTCGTTAAGCCATGACGGAGGATTTATGGCGGCCTAAAAACTCCACTGATTCATACGAACTTACTTTTATTGTATAATTTGTACCTAGGTATATCGTTTTACGTATACTTTTAGGTATACTAGAGCCATAAAGGACTTCCCCGAAGACTTTCGTAACGCAAGTGTATAATGTGAAAGGAGCTTTGCGGTGCGAATGATTGAATTGATCAATAGCGTCTATCTGGACGAAATGCGAATTAGACCGGTAGGCGGTAGGTCTGCCAACAAAGTAGGTATGTAGCTACATACAAGAGTAGGCACACTGAAAGCTAACAGTTTCAGAATTTCAAGTTTGACAGTAAAGTTCTGGCTGTATTCCTTGATTTAAAAACCAAATGGTTATGAAAATATCATCATTCTTTATCCCACGCTAAGCGGAGTCGGCACAAAATGTCTTCTTCTTCTACACACATATCTCGTCAACTGTGAATCCTTTCACATTCATTGATCTACCACTTCTTCGCCTTTCCTTTTTTACCCACGAAATCATATATTATAAAATATAAGTTGCCTTTATATTATTATTACTTATATCAGCTCTCAATGTCCCACTGCTGGGCAAATGCCTCCCCCTAATCCCTTCTTTCATCTCACTCCTGTGCTAATAAGGTCCAGTCGGTCCCTCCATCTTCCATCATCCACTCCGTGGTCGATTTGGCCCACTTGTCTCCCGACATACGGCAAACATGGCCTTTATATATGATTGTAAATATAATAAAATTGTCTGAAGATATCGGCGCACCCACACCTAGCGCACATCTATTAATGAGTTTGGCGGCAGGAGCAAATTAAATCAAATTCTCCCCAAGAAAATAAATTGCAATAAGGAGACACCTACAAGTGACAATATTATAAATAACATCATGTTTCCATCCACCAATCGCTGGGGATTGTCGGTGATAACCGCCGCGACAAAACCAATCACAACGGCGGATTTGAATTTGGAATTTTACGGTTTAAAGCGCGGGTAATTGTTGGTATCGAGTGGGCTTGGGGCGAGACAATTTGATGGCTGAGGTAACTTTGCGATTCTGCATTTTATTTCGCTGTTTGATTTTTAGCCAAATATTTCGCATTGCGAAATATATTTACAAAAAACGTAAGCATGAGAAGGTGCAGGACAGTCATGATTACGATACTACTACTTTCTTATACCAATTCCCAAGGTACGCTAAAATGTAGGCCCACTTAAGATCATTTAAAGATGTGTAGATTAGACAAATAAGATAGATTTTTATTTGTCTTGGTTCTAAGTACAATATTTTTTGTTACAGGGTTCTCCAAAGTCAAGACTGATTTAGAAGTGTGTGTGACTTGAAATCAAGATCAAATAATTTGGTAAGTTGCTACTTAACATTCTATTCAAATTAGAATGAATTGCAAAAATTACAGCATTTTCTTTGAGAGCACTTCAATTTTCCAGAGCTTACAGGCTGACTCAGTGTATGGAAGTTACAGAGATATCGATGTCGATTGAATAATGAACATGGTGTTCAAACAATTATCTGTTTTCAAATTATGGCAATATTGTTGTTTTCATGCATAGTTTAGTTTAGTTATATGGACGCAATGTCTGAAATAAATAATTTTATATTTATTAACTAAGTAGATGCCTTTTAGCCTCGCGCTTTTACATAATAAGTAGGTACTTATTTTAGAATATAATTTGTCATTTGTGAAAATAGTTTTGAAGTTGCAATCGAAATTTATCGACATCTACATAACGTTGTGTCATACTGTATTCTAAGCATAGAATCTTCGATAATTAAAATCGCTTTTCCATTGGAGTGCCAATCCCCTTATTTGGTATTTATGCGGGAATTTCTGATGTTGTCTCTTTCTAACTCCTTGGTGGTGACAGAGAGGGGTGATCTGAGGATTCATGGTGGTTTGACAGGAAGTTACGCCGGCGGTAAGGTGGGGAGAGCGGATATAGAGTTTCAGCTGGAAGACAATCTAAGAAATTGCATTGAGCAGATTGTCATAAGTATCTAGAATATCTAGATTTTCATGTCTATATCCGTTCTTATTGTCGTGTTGAAAAAATTTAAGTATTCAAAATCCATCAATGGTTTTTTCGGTTTGGAAAATTATGCGAACTATTAAACTGTAAAGGAAAACATCGTGAGAAACCCATTTAAAAAGAGGAAGATAGCTCGTAATATGTAGGTAGTGTCGATTTTAAAGGTATTAAAAGAACCCACACCGAGTAAAACACCTCCATACAAGCATAGTTCTATTACAATACATTTCAATACGTAAGGAACATTAGGAGCGGGACACACTGAGTAAATACTCATAAACCGACCCAGTACGGCCAATGTTTAACTGCGACTAATGATAAGGGCGGTGGCACAACACAATAAAGTAATAGTTTATTGGCAACAGTGTTTGTTCGTCCGTGCGTCATAGGCGCGCCTGCGGTGTGCCTCCGCTCGGATAATATTATGCTGCAGGTAAACTTTGAAAGACAGGTCACATACATGTATGTTACACATGTACAAAACAACCCTGTATAACTCACAACACAACGATTGAGTTTTTTATAACACCTTGAAAAAACCTCATGGAAAACCCCTTAAACGGGTACCTACATCGGTGCTAGCATACAAGCTACGGTGTCCTACTAAATGCTAATTACGTCCAACTGCGTAAAACCTCGTTTACGGAGATGTCGCGTGTGGCGTTCCGCGTTTCTCCGTACGAGTAAACGCCACTCTACAACGCCATTGTTTGGATTCAAACCGAATGCCACGCGCGATGCCCCGCGTCTCCGTGAATGTCTAAAGGCCTAAGATCTACGTCTAAACGTGTCAACAGTGTGCGATAGCAGTAATTAGTAGGTTCTCACGTCAACGTCGTCAGCAGCGAACGTCGACGTCTCGTTCACAACATTTATTCTCGTAGTAGACAAACAGTACCTTCTCTCTGACTTTCGCCATTCACTAAATGGTTCGAAATAAGTTTTCCCCGAATTTCTCAATTTGAAATGAATTCCAACTTGAACTGTGACGTTATATTCTGCTAATTTAAATAGACAAAATGGAGCGGTGTCGCCTTACTAATTGGTTGACTGTTTCTAGTGACATGATATCATGTGTGATTGCCGTGGATTTCCGTAATTATCCCTTTTGTTATCCATACTAATATTATAAATGTGAAAGCAACTCTGTCTGTCTGTTTGTCTGTGTGTTTGTTACGCTTTCACGCCCAAACCGCTGAACAGATTAAGCTGAAATTTGGCATAGTTAAAGGTTGTATCCCAGGGAAGGACATAGGCTACTTTTTATCCCGAAAAAATTAAAAAATCCCGAGGGACCGCGGGTCACACCGCGGGAGCGCAGCTAGTTACTTATATTATGTAAAAAACAAAATTTACAGAAATTGACACATCAGTAACCACAATGTACGCAAAAAATGATAGAAAAACTATCTAGAGATTGCAAAATATCTTTGAAAATGCAAAATTTAATTGACAAGTTTTTCATCACCAATTTCTGTTATTCCTGACTTATAATGTCCTATTATAAATAATTATAATGATGTCCATAATAAAACATCTTGATACGATCAAGATAACACAAACGATCTTAGAGAGAAAATTATTGACAAGGGGATACAGACGTGACCCTGTTTGTTTTTTGTATATTCATAATGATAGATTATATTCAAACTATTACTGTTTTCCATTAAACCTGATAGGAACCACGAATAGAACCTATATGTGCCAAGTTTGTACCTCAATCTAATTTCAATCAGTTTATCCTAAGATGTCAAAATCCAATCAATTCCTCAGTTTCCATTTATTAGGCTACGGAGCAGAGGCCTATTAAGCTGGGGTTTCTAATGATAAGTGGCGGGTCAAGGAAGGTGTATGGTCCCCCTCCCTTTCCCTCTCCTTTGCAAGGTGGGTTATAGGTACATATTTGCATAGGTAGGTAAAAACTTCAGTGCTTAGAATATTTAACTATAGTATTTTAAGTAGTATTTTTATTGAAGTAAAAACAAAAATTTCAAGCACTTCAGAGCCTTTAATAGTTCTTAACATTCACATCCATTAAAATTCTCTCAAGTCTTTAACGTGTTCCAGATCATTTGATCAAGTCTAAAGGGGTGAACAAAGGCATGTCCAAAAATTCTTACCTTATTTTCAGTGCAAAGGTTTTTTCCTAGAAGGTACACATATTGTTGGCAGTTTTAAAGCAATTATAGGTCAGTGACATTATTGGTTATTCCAGAATCCTGTAGGCTGGCCAGAGTGGCCAACAGTCAGGCCTATCGGTGTTTAATAAATCCAATTGCACAAAGGGATTCGTGCGCAGCTAGCTCCTTACTAAGTGGTTTGGTCTAAGGAACTCCCATGGGAATATGCAAAGACAGAATTCTATTTTTCAATAAATTTTACCAATGACTTTTCATAAATGTTGCCCCAAAGCCCTCTGAATTCTGTGCCCCAAGTGAGCAAAGTTTGTCAAATGTCTGCTATAAACAATAAGACTGAAACGTGAAGGAAAACATCGGGAAACTAGTTAGGAGACGGCGATGAGCTCAACTTTGTAACATATGGAATGCAACTCATAAAAATTCTACAAAATGTGGACACATGAAAAATATTAATAATACAATATATTTGGCAGATACCCACATTTTGCAGAAATGCCTCTGACCGAACCTCTGAACCTCTGAATGCCCTTAGACCTCTCAAATCTAAAGAACTGGAATACATATAATAATAGTTATATTATATGGCCGTTATTAATAAACGTGGAGTAGAGTTGCGCCGGGGACCATCCTAGGACTAACCATACAATTTTTGGAGTTAAGACATGGCGTAACTTTGCTCCACGTTTAACGGCCTATGTGTATAGCAATAGTTTTTATAAAATGTGAGTGCTATCTCGTTTCATTTCTGCGCATACGGGTACGCACAGCAGGAACAGTAGCATACAATATTAATGTATGTTCGTCGTCTCAGGAGGAATCATTAAAATTGCAAGCAGCCGTCGGTTGGTTAAAATGAGTGAGCGCTTTATTTGGGGAACTACTAAAATAGCTAAAACGATCATGTCTGTAGGTATAAACAAATATTGTCTCAGATTTCAACAGTTGAAAATCCTTAAATTAGCACTTCGTGGTCTTCATGAGTTGGACCAAGGCACGGTAGACATTTTCTCAGGGATAGTTCGACCCAGTCTGGTGAAAAGGTTATAGCTAAATGCGTCTCCTACCTACTTCCAGTGTAAAACAGGTTCACGACTGTATCCCCAAGGTGCGGTAAACATGTTTATGTTTTATTTAATGTGGATCGGTAAAAATCTTTTATAAAACTTTAAGCTAGATACCTACTACTTTCAGGATTCTGTATAAGAGTTTCACATAAGTTAGATCATAATTTCAATCCAACATTCCAATCTCACTCTAGAGCTTTTAAACTATTATTCAGTTGACGACAGTGCAAGATTATTTAGAGGTCATCGACCGGAGCTGGTGCTTTGCTAGCCATTACAGATTCAACACCTTCAGCTTTACAAAGCTATGCCATCGGCCCGTACAAATTGGGGTCCATAAGGCTTTATAAATAAAACACTGGTCCGATAGATGCAGTTCACAGCAAAGCTTCAGTTATAATGATGCACAGGGTCACTGATATGGCCCTTCAATAATACTTACAATAAATTAATAAATACACCAATGTTCACACGTAGATTCCAACAAACAGGGTCACTATGGCCTTTCATATAAAGCGACTTACCAAAATAATGCACCTTATATTAAAAGAATCACTATAAGTTACGTAAAACAAAATAAATAGTCCGTGCAATAAAATGGCTGCAAATGATACAATCTCAAGTAGACCAGCTTGCAATGGCAATGGGTTAGAAATAAATAAAATTGCTTTGTTTTACCCGCGGCATTCTGCTAATATTTGACTTGGGGAAGGTTTTCAGATTTCTTAAAAGCGGCTACCGTTATAACCCGGACATTAAATTTCGATACAAGTCCCGTTACATCCTTTACGATGGCATTTATTTTATTCTTTTGGAAAAAAATGCCAATCAAGGCTTTGAAGAAATGTTTTGTGGTGTTTGCGATTAGGTAACAAGAAGAAGAATCAACCAACACCGACTTTTTATTTTCTCAACACATCTAAACACTACAACAGTTACATAATTTTATGTGGGTGAAAATACGGCTACCCCTCAGCATTAGCTCCAACAGCTCGAGTGTTGGAGCGCTGGTTTTCAGTGGCACCATACCCGTTGTTCGCGGTAGTATAGGTACCTACTGCACTTTTCAGAAATAAAATGCGCGACGGAGCTACAAACACACATATGCATCGTATCATTGCATATACAGGGTATAAAAAGACTGCTACCGAAAACTGAGGGGTTTCAATCAGACCATGATTCTGAACATATTTAGCGGAAAAAAAAACGCTTTTTTTTTTTTTTACTTAGCTACATCATTTTATTTTATTTTCTAGTTATTTAATACTAGGGAACATAATAAGACCATACCTACCTAATAATTGCATTTATAAAAGAAAAAAACGATTAAAACTCAAAGTCCAGCAATCTACATATAAAAACGCGCCCAGTACATACGCTCGACCAGCTGTGCGAGGTCGGTTTTCTCCGGATATAATGATTTATTTGGAAAATCCTTTTGGATTTGGCTGTGTTTTGGGATGCTGTACCTACCCCTTTCGGCTTCGGTAGACGTCTTTTTACACGTACCTCCTTACAAATAATACGTTTTTATTAGTGCCTACCGACATACGTAGTGCGTAGAGTACTCCACAAGTATGACCATACTTACCTAAGTAGATAGGTAGAAATATTTGGCTTGCATTAAACGAGTATACCTACTTATTATTCTGTCAAAAAGGACGCCACCTAACTGACGCTCTGACTACCTTTTAGTTATTGCATATTTAGTTACCTATATTTTTATCTTTGTAATACTCGTACTACTTAAGTAAACCTATCTAGAAATAAGTTGTTGTGCCCTCTTTTACGCATGTTGTGATACCCTATAATTATGAGAACACTACACCTAAGACATTTTGTTTTAACTCTTGTATGTAAGGTGTATACCCGTGTTGGGTATCCTTAGTAAATAAAATAAAAAAATAGAGCTGATGACGGTATTTAATTTTTGAAAAATTTTACCATCATAAATTGCTTCTACAATAATGTATGATGCAGTCATTAAATAAGATCGTTTTAATGATTCCGTACGTGCCACCAGTGCTCTAGTATTAAATTAGTGTCACCAAAAGCGCATGTAGGTAATTTCCTGACTTGCATTACCTTATTGCATGGGTATTGGAGTATCGATCGTTCAAATGTTAATAGTCTATCAGGCCTACATAGAATCAAGAGCCGCACTCTAGTGGTCTCGGAGACGTCGGTCACTTAATAGGATGGTAGCTTTGGTGGAGAATATATAACTACGTATAGTATAAGCAGCAAGCAATTGCTCTTCGTCTCGCACCCTTCTTGTCGTGTCTCTGCTCTTTCGGACGTGGGTGGGGTTCGAATCCCATAAAATTTGTTGAGGAATCCTAAGAAGCGATAGGCTTGCAACCTGACATGTATGGAGTATGGACTACTAACTGCAAAATGTAGATACGTGCCCAATATGAATTTGAGCTGTCTTTTGATAAATCCCTTAAAAATTATCAAGTGAACTTCTTGCTCTGATACCTCGCCTTGATATCGTGATGTGATACTGTTGAGTAGGCAACTTAAGCTATACCAGTTGAAAAAATATTTTTGCAACATAGTAGGGTCTGTAGGGCCCTTGAGTCCCCTGCAGGCTTAAGTAGGCCACTGGCAGTAGGGGTCATTACTTGTAATTGATTGCCATTTTCTAGTTTTTTTTTATTTGCAATCTCCAATACATTTGCTACTGTAAAGGTATATAGAGGTAGCTCACGAAAATACGCATCTTTTTCTTGTGAGGTCAGATATCAAGTAATTTAAAATTTAAATTTTGCTGAAGAAAAAAAACTTTGAACTGCTTTAGTAAAAATATTATCTGCCAAAAAAAACGACTTCCTTTTCTGGAAGCATTTCGTCATTATTTTCGAATTGTCAGCCTCGGTCCATTGCTGATAGAAAGCAGTCAGAATAAATTGCTACTTATAATTTGGTCTTTGATGCCCCCAATCATCAGCTTCATTGCATTCTCAGTCTTAAGACCAAGCTTTGGATCTGGCCAAGCGTCTTGGTCTATACACGGAAACTCGATTAGATCCGATGGGACAGATAATTGGGGCATCAGCCTGCCTTGTCCCTGAATATAACGACTACGCACGGGTGACAAAATTAAACTTACTTTGTTGTTATGTTAATGCACACCTAACAAAAAAAAACATGATCACGACTGTATCCTCAAAAATCACTTTATCCAAAAGGCGTGGTAGATATACATCAGATTTTTTGTGTACTTTTTCCTAATCGTTTGAAGATGTCGATGGATAGTCAGATGTATGCTCAAATACATTTTGCAGAAGTTCGTACTCGAGACAGTTAAACCAATTGCCGTCTACTACTGGTTTTCCTTTACCGCTTAGAGTTCGTGTTATTAATAAATAGATTCAGATTCGTTTTTATGCGCATATTAAAAGATCCTGAAAATATAAAAAGGAAGGCTTGGTTTGCATAATTTTTTTTACTATTTTAATACCTTTGCAGTTTGCTTCGCTAGCTTGTTTTATCATCTAATGAAAGTGAATTTTGATTAGCTACATACAACCATGGAAAACTTTTCCTCAATTTTGGTACACTTTTTCCGACTTATAATTTTAGCCATTTAATTTTACTGTGTAACTCGTAAAAAACTTTATGAATAGGAGTTGTATACGAACCTATCTATTTTTCTATTCCTTACTTAATTTTTTTATAATCTTATTTGTAAGCAAATGTAACTAACTCATTTTTTTCATTTTTCATTCAATTCGAGTTACACACCCCTGGTAGGGGTACATTGTCTTTGGGTAATACTAGGTAATACCTACAATTGGATTGAAGCGGGACATAGTACTTACCCACCCACATTGAATTGCAGGCTAAGTTCACACGTGAAATAGCTTGCATAATTCATAGATCAACTTAAGCTATGATCAGAGTGTGACCGCTGATTAATTACAACCGAATTTCCTTGATCCAGGTTCATGTTGATAAACGTATCGCAACCTAATTTTATATTTGCTCAACTCATCGAATCAAATGGTTTCCATTCCCAAAACAAGTAAACAAAATGTCTTACCTGCACTGATAATATGATAAAAGCATTTGGTACCTACTCGGTTATTTTTCCGTCAAAATATTCTACAGGTCACGAACATGGTTAGGTTAGGGCAATTTTGCGGGGAAATAGTGTAAGCATGATCTAATTGTGAATTTGGACATGCCTCTGCCTACCCCCTAAGTCTTAGTTTTAAGATCCTTTGAAGAATTCTTAGGGCCTAAGGCATCTTTATAACCATTAAATTTTTTTATTCACAGGTAGAGGCTGGTAGCCCAATAAGTACTTTCTGGAACGAGCTACGAAACCCGCTACAACGTACTACGACTTCGTGCTACGTGCTACAACTTCGCGCTACGTACTACAACTTCGTGCTACGTGCTACGTGCTACAACTTCGCGCTACGTGCTACAGCTTCGTGCTACATGCTACGCACTGGGTGCCACGGCTAGGAAAAATTCACCACGGCACCAGTCTCAACCCACCTCTCTAGTTACCTTGAAATCAGGTACGTATTAAACTTAGCAAATCAACAAACACGCAACTAAGTGCATCGATAGCTTCTTTGATGTTGTGCAAAGCTTTAATCAAGGTTAGTTAGGATTGAGATGCATCGACAGCGCGTGGCATAATTAGGTTTTGAGCTGGTTGATTTTCCAGGTTGGTAATCCTACTATCAATAGAAATGCGAAGGTAGTTGAGGATGTGTGGATGTTTGTTTCTCTTTCACGCAAAAGCTACTGAGTGGATTTGGATGGCACAGAGATGGATTATAGCCTGGAATATCATGTAGGCTTTTTATCCCGGAAAACTAAAACGGACGCCAGATTTTTTAAGTTTTTCATAATAATGTTTTTCCTGTTCTTGCAAATACTAGGGCAGATTACTTGTCGTTATATGCCATAAAACTAGGTATCTGATCTAAGCGTACAGCCAGACAGACTAAAAATACCATCAAAATTCAAAGACAGGTTAAGTGGCAACGTTTTGTTGATCTTTGTGTGCATGTTCGATGTCTGTTTGCGTCCGGGAGAAATCGCGGTGCTCGACGAAATTGAAATTTTCCCTGGACAAGCTGGCTTACCATGTTTTGATCACGTTCCT
This sequence comes from Epirrhoe tristata, assembly GCA_951394285.1. NCBI lineage: Eukaryota > Metazoa > Arthropoda > Insecta > Lepidoptera > Geometridae > Epirrhoe > Epirrhoe tristata. The sequence continues at coordinate 16,736,946 of OX596136.1, read as the reverse complement.
ATTTCCAAAGATAGGGTTGGCCTATGCCTTGATAGTTATACCTTTATGCTGTGAAAAGCCCGAATACATACGTCGAAATCTCGACAATAATTCTACAAATCGCGGTATAAGTTTGGCATTTAGACTTACCTATACAGTAAGTTCTGTTACTTTTATAATGTTGCCATGTGCCGATCCCACAAGTGAGATAAGGAATTCGTAAGTGCATAATCGATGGCCAATCTTCGTGAAAGAAGTGGTATGTGTGTAGTTTTTTTTGTTTTAAATCAAAGATATGAAAATATAAGAGCCAAGTTTAATCTTAATTTTAGAATAGAGAATTTATTAGTATTTTTACAAATAGCTGTTATACCTAGTCAGTAAAACCGGTCGCAGTCTAAAACGTCATGATGGACTTTCCACTGAATCTGCATATTTTATTACAATTTACATAGAAACAAGCAGACGTCCTAACCCAGTTTCCAATCGAGAGCTATTGTTCGGAATGGCTCTTGATTCATAGGGATTTCGGCGAAAACCAGTAGACTATACGTAACACTGGTTGGAATAAACACGCTGGTCGCACGTCACATGTCAATTGTTCCATCTTTTATGGTATTACAATTTCAACATTGGCTCCGTTGGAAGGATTCGTGAAGTAGTTTTAAATACGTATGGGTGCAATTTTGAGATCCATTTTAACTTGATAGCTATCGTCGATAGCCCACAGAGCTAATGCTCCAGAGGCATAGTTTATTTAAGAACGCAAAACCCATATAACCATTATTGTATTTCCATGATTAGTAGGTACACACTGTACACTCATTTTCAAGAACGCGCATAGGAGGTATCAAGTTCAAATAAATATCAAACTCAGTTCTGCAAATGCTTGTCTGTTAACAAGCCCAGTCGGATGTCATACCTATCTAGTAGGTACTTATCAAAACTATTTGACTTGTTCATACGGAGCACATGTAAATTTTAATGCGAAGCCGGCTAGATGCATCTTTACCACTGGTCCGGATTAAGGAACGCCACACATTTTTTGGATTTCGTGTTAAATGACTTTACCTTTCACTAAGTACTTTATTTTGAAAGAACTGGTGACACAAGGAACAGAAGTAAAATCACCTAAGTAGTTCATAAGACAACTAAGTGATCTATTGAATAAAATGCTTGTTGACTTTGACCACACAAAAAGAGACGCACTTCTCGTTCGAACGAGAGCGCTGACTCTGCTATTCAGTTTCCTAACTTTTGCAGTAGTCAACGTTTCCCTATTGTATTTTTACTCGCATGTGTTTTTGTAACAAATAAAAACATATTTGATTTGATTTGAACGCGGGGCAGGTAATTTCGATACGCAGGACTAATATGGAAATAAAAAAAAAGAGTTTATTTAATATATAACATAGTGGATGAGGCGAAATATGTATGTCAGGATCGTGGCAAGTGGAAATCTGTGGGTATTGTAGCCTACGGGAAAAAGGTGTGGTTTTCTGGCCGTCTAGCTTGTGCCCCAAGCCCCTATTCCGTCGCCACGGTGCAGTGCGTGGGAAGGTTCACGTGCACCCTATAATGGCTCGTTGGATATGTGTTGTTCTGTTCAGAAGCGCTGATGCATTCGTCATATATTATTTACACGAGAGCGCAGCTGAACTTGAGGTTCCTTTACAGAATGTCACTCGATCTTAATATAGAAATAGTTTTGGAGCCAATTCAACTGACTGTAGTTTAAAGATTTAGGAGGCGTTAGTCAGTTAACAGAGTACAAATTAAAATAGCATTTAAATAGGTATTTTCGTTAATCAAAGTCAAAAAATATTTATTTATCTAGTAGGTAGGTCCATTTTGATCACTCAAAATTAAAATCTATTCTTGTTGCTCATGGCGCTGATGCATTTTTCATTTGACAACCTCTGTGGCGCAGTCAGTGAAGGCCCGCCTGCGACGCAGAAGGTTGCGGGTTCGATCCCCGCCGCGGGACAAATGTTTGCATGATCTACAAGTATTTGTCTCGGGTCTGGGTGTTTTCTATGTATAATATGTATGTATTTACAAACAAAAAGTATATATTACGTAGTATATCGTTCATGTAGTACCCATAACACAAGCTTTGCTTAGTTTGGGGCTTGATGATGCTGTGTGGAAACTGGAAAGGTTCATTATTTATTATTATTATTTATTTTTCACCTTTATCAAAACTAAACAAGTGCATTTGGTCAAATCTATTTTGACTGAGCAAATCTTTTACCAACGACCATAAAAAAACGAGACCCGAATTAGAGACAAATTAGGTGGCAGAACATTTCTCAACTCTCTAGGTAGTCTAAGGTGGTAGGTAAGAATAGGTTTTTAGTATATTTGGCACATGCCTACATTTTGTAGAAGCTATCGTTTCGTACGATGGGCTGGCCACATGGCAAGATACGGCGACAAACGGTGGACCATAGAGGCAACAAAATGGAAATGACCTAATGGGAAGAGACGAAAAGGACGTCTTAAGAAGCGATGGAGTGATGAACTCATAGCTACAGCAGGAAAAGACTGAATTAGAAAAGCAAAGGACAGAGAAACATGGATTAGTCTGGATGAGGCTTATACCCATATGGGGCTTCCCACCCAGGAAGATGGAGAACAGTGTTAGGATAAAATGAAAATGCAACCGAGGATGGGAAATAAAAGAAGTTTATTATTATTATCGCTGTTAGAATACTAACTTTACTTACATACATTTTTTTTTTTAATATATAGGTGAGCATTTGACCTCCCTCTGCCTGATGTTAAGGAGTAGTGAGGTCTAAGATGGAGCATGCTTTCCTAGAAGGAACCTATTTACTCTTGATTAGAAGACCCCATAGGTAGGTACATAAAGTCACGCCTCTTTTCCGCAGGGGTAGGCAGAAAATATTTCCACTTCCTAACATTAATTACTTTCCTTTTAAATCTGTCGACAGATACAACAATTAGAAAGGCTAGTGACAATATACTCAGAGCCGTAGGTCCGTAGCGACAACTGATTACCAATACTTATTTCTAATTAGTGTTAATTAATCAACGACGCAGAACACAATAAGAGGGCAGCCATGAAAGCGCTAGAGCAGCGTGTCTAATGACACAGTACACTCAAAAAGAATGACAGCCCCTGTCAGTGAACTACGGTGAATGAACCTAATTAGGTAATAAAAAAAAACTTGCAAAATCAAATCGGTTCAGTCAGTCAAAATAAAGTAAAATCGTTTGAGTTATTGGCCAATTGGTGACGAAGTTCTTAGTTTTGCTTAAAAAGCCTCCGTCTTCGTTGTTCCATTGGGATTAGGTAATTAATTTCTTCTCTCACGTCCATTCTCAGGAGACTCGCCCTAGCTTTCCCAAAAGCTAGCTAACTGCTAGTTAGAAAAGTTTGAGTGAATCGAGTTTTTATGTAGGTGGGTACCTAAATATAGGTTGTAGAGCTGATCTACATATATTTTTACAAAATATTAGCATAATCAGGTAACAACACAATCGACGCTATTGAAAATAAGCTAAATTTCTAAATTTTCGATGTGACAGACATGGCGTATCGTGATCGACACAGGCAATAGTACTTATAAGTTATCGGCGACGTCACTCTCAATCAATTACTTAATAGTTACTTAGAGCACTTAGTGCACCATAAAGCAAAGCAAGTGGGAGTTATGCTAGCTGGTAATGACTTTACTTAGGTCTAAACATGGTTCTAGCTTAGGCAGGACGGCCGGGTATTGCTTTAGAGCTTTGACTTTAAAAAAGCTTTTAGGTGTGGACGTGTGTGTGGACGTGGCGTTTGCGTCATCACAAATGTGAATGGGTGACAGTGATATTATCAATCAACTGCTTCCGTGCTTCGGAGGACATGTTAAATCGTCAGTCACGGCTAAAGTCGTTAGCTATGACGGTGGTCTTACGGCGGCCTAAAAACTCCGTCACCAGACCTAGCGACTCTCATACGAACAGTTTAAATGATGAACTATCTTCTATAGCCCTCGGACTCACGGCATGGACTACAGTACGGATACAACCCTTCACCCCATAACTAGGAGTTAAAATTAATTAGTCTTGCATTAGTAAGGGGCATAGGAGCGCGATTGGCTATCATTATTAGATCAGTAGCGCTCCTAAATTGATGGGTGGCCGGCTCAGTAGAATCATGTTTATTGCACAGAGCACTAAACTACGCACTTGTGTTATCTAGCTTGCTGTCACTTAGGTTTTTCTGCCTTCATTTTTAGGACACAGGGCATGGTAAACATTCTCAGTTTAGTTTTTTTCTAGAGTCAAGTTCCTTTGATAATTGAATGAGTAGGTACCTATAGGTATCTGTAGGATAGAGTGTGACCTAGGACTTTTTTTATAAACAAACTAACGTTTAAAAGGTGGTAAGATAATAAAAATTATGTTATTAAAAGTAAAGGAAGTTAAGTTGTAGTTTAAGTTGATATGTTGTGTGTGCTCTGTAATTTCTTTAGAGAAAAAAACCTTTCTCTAAAACTCTTTCAAGGTGGGAACTTTTAAGTTACACAAAAAGTATACAAAATTGCTTAGGTAGGTATAACGGTCTTTATTATTATCACTTACTCATACCTAACAACGTAGTTGCTCTGCCCACAGATCATCCTTTTGTCTAGTTCATTAAAGTAAACTTTAAAATGATATTCGCTGATAAATGAATTAACTCACGGCGACATAATATCTACCCCTATTTGGTTGGTGTTAAAAAAGTGTCGGCTCATTGGGTGAATGATTTAATCATTTTGATTAGTAATTTAGATGATTAAGCAAATTAATCAGGTGCCAATCATTAACATAGGTTTGCTGAAAGGCGAGTGCTGATAATAGCGGTATTACAATCTAATAAAAAAGCTTTTATTAAAAAAAATGTGAAACGTATTTATTTTGCAAATAAGTACTTACATAGATTGAAATTAACTAAACTGTTATTTAGTTTATAGGTAAGTACATTTTATTGCAGAAACTTAAGTAGGTACTTATACTTTTTTTTTTTTTTTCTCGTACAGCGTTATGAGGCAACCTAAGCCTACTCACTTGACGGGACTTTGTTGTAGTGCCTGGGAAATAAAGATGTAATAGGCTTGTCCAGCTTAATCAATTGTCTTGGCTGGTTAAGGCTAGTTGTGGAGTTTTAGGTCCTCGGCATTAAGAATTGCCTGGGACATTGTTAGAGATGGAATAGGCTATCCTAGTCTTTGTCTATTAAATTGGCGAATTATTCAGGTAAGTATTTTTGAAGATATCCATGTACCTATTCGGCTCTTGCTGCCATGTAGCGGTAATTATAATTGAGTAGACTAGGGTTTTAGCCAACCAATCAGCGAGCTGGTCCCATGGCGTCGGTAATCGCTCAAATATGCGCGTTACTACGGGATTTTTACGGTGCTTGCTATAACCTATTAGCAGATTGGGCTGTTTGGGGATTGACTAATGACTGGAATCGTAGTTTTTTGAACAGGAATAAACTTTAATTAAAACACTTTTTGAGTTGTTACGCTACCTAATCATCTGTAATGAAAATGGTCAGTGATCTGATTATCATTAGATTTCATAAATTTTTTATAATAAGACTTAGGTATCTTCAAAGTTATTTGCACCTAAAAATCTAATAAAATGGCTGCTAAGTGATACAGTCGTCAGCATCTTATTCAGTATTTTTAACGATTCTTCAATACCTATTACAAAAAAAAGTATTTTTGATGAAAACTTAAACAAATCGAATGACGATCATTAAGATTCGTCCGATTGTTCGTCAGTTCGCAGAACATTCGCGATGAGCACTACTTCGAATGTGATTATTTCGTGTTTCTCTCAGTAATTACGGGGAGGGGAGTGAAAGCAATAGTGGTAGGTGGCGCCCTCAGCGATTTATTGTTTTTAATAATAACGCGAACTCCCAACAAAGAGAACAAAAGTATGCGGAGCGAGCGGTGCGCAGGATCGAGAAATACTGTGCTCGTGGATGCGGAAGTTGGCCCCAGGATGTTTTTTTGTGCTAGGGAATGTGTGAAACTTTGTCGAGGCTTCTGACTTCCTTAGACATTTGTAAGGAATTGAAATAATAATTATTACTTCTTTTTAAAAACTATCTTCTTCAAGATCTTTCAAGAAAACTTGGACTAGGTACGTAAAAAATCAAGGGCACGAATAATGGCTCTTTAGTCGACTGGCCCCGCAAGTATACCGAACAAAAGTAAGTTATTACAATTTTTTTTATAAAAAGAACAAAAAACCTAAGTAGGAGGAAATTTTAGTCGGTAGAAAAGTAAAGTCGGTAAAAAAAGTCCTATTGGAGGATTAGAGTGGTGGTTGTTTGTTTTAAGTTTTAGTAGATTACGAAAGCCACCTCCTTCCATTTTAATTTTGGTTTTTTTAGTAGGCTACGCCACCTCCGTCGTTTGTATCTCTGTGCACCGGCTCTATTCCACGGGCGGCAGTGGGTCGGCGCGGCAATATGAACATTCGAATGTTTCACCCTGGCGCACTTTTTTCGATTATTTCCTAACTTTCAGCCACTCGGGGCACAGGTTCTTTAGGCTATCAAATAGCCAGCGGGTTATCAGAGCGGGCTACGGAGAATCTGATGTCGGTATTCAGAGTCACTAACGTCTACTTAAATCCGTTCCTTGGTAAAGGTTTTTTGCATGCTCTCTAACTCTCTCATCACTTCAATACTCTTTCTCAGACCATAGACTCGGCAAACGTAGTGTAGGACGCCCTCCGGCCAGGTGGAGTGACGATCTGCGAAAGGCTGCCGGCAGAAGCTGGATGCGTCGAGCTGAGGACAGGGCGCAATGGCGCGCACTAGGGGAGGCCTATGTCCAGCAGTGGACTGCCATAGGCTGATGATGATGATGATGATAGACATTTACACAAACATAGATGAAATGGACGTTAAGTACCTACCTTCCTATATTTCAAGTCGGCCTAAAACTTTGTCACCATATCTCTTACGAACTTACTTTTAATGTTTGTGTAATATCCATAGACAGTACAGACTACGAGTAAATAGCAAACGAGCTTCTTAATATCGTTAGCGCTGTATTTTTTCGCTAATACTTAATGAGAGATAAACAAATCATATTTTCAGTTGCGAGCGCTTAACCCATTTAGCAAATGAGTTGGAATCTGATTATCTCCGAGTTTACAGTTTTTCCTCCAAAGACATTGTTTTGTTTTGTCGAGGAAACCGGGGCTGGTTCACACTTAGGTGCGCAGCATGAGACTTACTGACGATAACCTTCACGAGCTTATCATGCCTTGGCTTTGAAGTTAACCGGGGTTGGTTACTACGAACCAAAACAAACTAGCGTGATGTTTCATAAAAATTAAGATAAGGATCAAAGTTGTCCGAGTCTTCTCATCTTCAGAACTTGTGGAGGATATTTTATTAGCAAACAGTTTTAAAATAGGTACTTTATTCAATTTAATTGGCTTACATTAAAAATAAAAACAGATATAATATAAAATTGTCCCAAAGTCCAGTAAAGTTTAGGTATATTAATGTTTTCTGTCGAGTCAAACAGCGCCCAAGGTGTGGACTCGCCTAAGAGACAAAGTGATTTGTAGCGTGGTTGCCATCTAGTAATTGAATTATAACATCGATTTGCCATTAAAATGGTTTATGGAATGAAATGTTAAAGTCAGGAGGGGCCGCTGCTCCTCTTTCTGTTCATAAAACGGTATTTTTCTATTCTTTTACTATTTTTAATCGATTAGCAGTTGAAAGATATTGTCGATTCGATTATGTTCTTTAGTTTGACTGTCTAGTTATTTTTCTTGGTGAATGAAACCTCACAGTATAATGATGAAAGGTGATGCAGAATATATCCTCCACTCCACAGATTGTACCTAAGATTGGTCATACAAGCTCTTATGCATCATAATCTTACGGGCAAGTGATACCTAGTCAGAGATACCAGCCACGACCTTCGAATAGTAAGTCAAGACACATTGCCACGCGGCCAACACTGCTCTTTACATTTGGTGCAAATGTTTACCTCCTTGAGGGCAGCTACCTTTTATTTCCTACTAAAAAGTTTTGTTCTTAGGAAACTATAGGATTGATAGATAAAAAGTACGTGAGTGTCGTGGAACACTCGGTTGGAACGAAGCAAAGAGTACTTTTCTATCTGGGAATATAATAAATAAATTGTCAATTAGGTATCCTAGAAACGTTCTTCCGTACTAACAATGTAACAATCTATGGACTGTGTCGCGGCTGCGCATTTCGCACTGTGACGATTTGACATATACGTAAAGTGGAAAAAAAATTTTTTTTTCCAGCTTCGGTATTTTTTTCTTCGATACCGTCCGAAAAGGAACTTCGTTCCAATAATGCTGGACATCTTGGTAGCCTCTTGGTAAGCAGATCTTGTGTTATGGGTACTACATTATGGTAGGTACTACATGACACTACTTAGATACTTACTTTTTGTTTGTAAACACATACATAATTTATATATAGAAAACACCCCGACCTTCACCCACTGCTCTACAGAGGTCATCAAATATTTTTGAAGAAACAATCAAAACCTCCTTACTACAAAAGAAAAAGTAACTGCCCATAATTATGGTAAAATATGGCCCAACCAGTACACTCTCTTTCTCTCTCTAACCATAAATAGAAGAAAATTGACAGATACCTCATACTCGGTCCACGGTGACAGCGACCGTGTAGAAGTGCCGCCGGCGCCGTGACGGCCAGCTAATTGGAAACCCACCTCGATAGACAGCGGGAAAATAAACAAACCCTTAGGACATATTTTTCACCATAAGGGGAACGATTTTGATGCCGACGTGTGCAAAACCTTTGTTCTAATAAAAGGATTTTTTTTCAGATAGCTCCTTTATTTGCAAAAACTACGTTGTTAAACTATCGAAATCGTGCCCAACACAACACACTGACGGCATAACATTGTATTATTGAGACTAAAAATGTGGATAAGTAGGTAAGTACCTAAGTACTGTTTACAAAGTAAAAAAAAGCACATTTAACCAGTAAGTAGGTAAGTGCTATGAAATATTTGAAAGTAGTATAGGTATACCTAAATGAGTTTTTTTGATTTTGAATAATTTCTAATCAACAATTTTTTTTCAAAATGTTCAATGTTCAAAGCACAATATTTTTGACTAACACCATCTAGCGGCCGCCATCTGGAACTAATCGTCACACGTCGGGCCAATTTTAGGGTTCCATACTGAAATAATGCTAACGGGATGCTTTTACAAGGAGCAATCACTGCCCATTGTCACAGTGTCAATTATAATTTGAAATCACTGAACATGTATCGCTCTAGATATACCTTTATAAAAACAAATAAAAAATGCACTGATAATATCCTACAACACGAGCAAATTATTGATAAAAATGTGAGGAACCCATTCTTATCCTGATAATAAAAATACAATAAACAGTTCGAAACCTTCTTAGAACTCTTACTTAGAATGCTAAATTCATAGGTAACCCTTATGGAATAAAAAAAAAACTGCTCTAAGTAGTTATAGGTACCTTCTACCACACAAGCCACTAAAAGCTATTATCATTAGTAACTAGACTAAATCGACTAGCACCATCATTTTCAACGCTGTTATTACACGGAACCTTTTGTCTACGTTTCCAACTAGCACTTGGATTTTATTCCAAATATCGCCGTATAGAAACGAAACTGCTCCGCCCCCTTTAGCCTACAACTTTATACCTCTAATAAACATGCTAATTTAGCCATGACTTTTTTATAACATAATTAATAACGTGTGTAGAACTCACCATGCCGAGGGTGAGTTCCCGTGAGCACCGGGATAATGTTTCACTGGCTGGCCATAAAAACTAAAACCTGTTTACGTTTATGTGATCAAGCTCACCTTTATTATTTTTTGTTGTTAATACTGCTTTTAAAAACAACTTATAAAACTTCATCCTCGCGTAAGTTTAACGAAGTCTTTATTTTTAGTTAAGTAACGAAATGATGTTCTAGTCTAACGTTAAACTATTTAGTTTGAATCAAGAACCACACTACTCACTAGGTTCTTCACGTGACTTCTCTGGCTCTGAAACTCAGCTCTTGGTAGGCACACCAGTGTGTACCTATCCAGCACGATGCTGAGTTGGGGCCTTAGTTGCTTGGACACTGCTGCGCACAATTGTAAATCGTAATTTAGGCATATTGTTAGGTTTAGTGTGTTGTGTAAGTACCTAGTGTTTAAGCAAATCAAAATATTTTTTGTCTTTTTCTTTTCTAATTCGATTTCTGCCAAATTTTTACACTATCTTGTATTATATAAATTAACAATTTTATTTTCAATTAATTTCCTAATCTTCGGATGTCATGATGAATTATTATATATATACCTAACGATCAAAATCATTTTGATTGTTAATTCAAACCATTGATACCTACCTACCTATTATTATCAATTATAGATAGTCAAGAGCTAAATAAAGAGATAAATAAAACTTCCTGTCACTCGTTATGTAAATTAGTTTGTCACGATTGGAGTGCACCTCCAGAGCGCTCTAGAACATGCCAACGGCACGTCTAGATTATGATTTAAAACATTTTATGTGACACTATTTAATTATTGTGACTTCGGTGACTTTAAGTGCTCCTTTGTAGTCACGTGTTTTTGCTGTTGACATACAAAATTGCTATTTGGCTGACTGACTATCAATAAGGCTTTTTTACCGTTTAGGTAAAAGTTCTAGCCTTAGGTACTTAGATAAATCTAGGCAAACGTAACTTTTAGTAGGTACTTAGATTTACTTTGACATAACCTTCTATGAAGGTAAGGTAGGTATCTAACACCTACCGTCATACGAATATACGAATATTGTACGCCCACGATAGGTAAACTGTTGATATAAATAATTTAACATCTTTGTGCAACACAGTTAAACAATATTTTTTCTTATTTCATATAACTGGACGGGAATCACTGGATTAGACTTGCTTGAGATTTTGAGAGGAATGGTGTAATAGAGAGGAGGGTTTATCCCAACAGTGGGTGCACACGGGCAGAGATGATAAAACAGGACTACCTCTGATTATTTGACACATAGTAGGGGGTCTCTGGGACAACTTCACTTTTCCGGGATAAAAACTTGATAGCCTTAAATTTTTAAACAACAAAAAGGAGGAGGTTCTATTTTCAACTGTATACTTGTATGTTTTTTTAACTGTATTTTTGTTATATCCATATCCATTCAGTAGTTTTACGTGACAGAGTAACACCCAAATACATGCACACATACATATTTCCATCCTCACAAACATTTATTATAAACGATTTAGAGTTTTTTCTAGGTAAGGGACTGATGAGGACTTAAGAGGACCCTTCCGGGCGCGTCTATCGGGAACGCGAGCATGGTTGAAAAGCTTGCTGTTTCATCCAGCGCAATGTTAGAAAAAGAGGCAAAGCGAAAAAAGAGAAATAGCGCCTGATCGCTCGGTTGGCATTCGGTAACTTTCGCCGCTCACTCGCGGGCGGACATTGAACGAAAAATAGTAAGCAGAAATTACATAAAATTTCTTCCAGGAAATACGTGCTTTTCAGTAAGCCTTGTTGTGAAATAAATGTTTGTCATTAGAATCTCCGTAACATTTACGAGGTTTCTATCACAATATTTTCTTTACTTACATTATGAACGGCCAAAGTTCAGGTAAAATTTATGTAAAAAAGACGATTTTTGAAAGTTTATACTGATTTCTTTTCTCAATTATGATTTCTAGTTTTGATAGAAACCTAGATACCTATTAGTTCAAAAGTTTTAATGAAAGATCTGTAACAACGCCATAATCACGTAAGAGTTTGTATGAAAAGTAAGATGGGTTGGCCGCTCTTAAGGCCCTAAAAACTCCGTGACCAAAGGCTAGAACTTCCAATGAAAGCCGACGACTGAAGCTAGATTTAAATAATGAAAAATACTATTTTATGTCGGCTATTTGATGGTGTCGTTGCTTTACGGTGTTGAGTGTGTCATCTACATAAAATTGTAATTGCGATCATTGTGTTATCGAAATGTTTCGTGTTCTGATAACGTTTATGGCTGACATGGATACGTTTGTTTTTGGGAGCGTCTACCTGGAATTAGGCATTATAAAGTAACTAGCGCTCAGCGATGCTCCCCCTCCCGTAAAATGAATTATTCCCGACATTTTTCTTTTTTTTATGGGTTACTAGCGACCCGCCCCGGCTTCGCACGGGTGCAATGCTGATACTAAATTAAATACACTACAGAAAAACTATGAACGTTGTATATAAAAACATAGCGGCCCGCTCCGACTTTGCACGGGCATAAATAAGCCCAAAAAAATAGGTTAATTTACGACATCACGTTAGAAACCTCTAAAATTAGCAATGTTGCCTTAGTATATGATGCATGTATTATACATATAAACCTTCCTCTTGAATCACTCTATCTATTGGAAAAAACCGCATCAAAATCCGTTGCGTAGTTTTAAAGATTTAAGCGCACATAGGGATATAGGGACAGAAAAGGCGACTTTGTTTTATACTATGTAGTGATGTAGGTAAGTAAGTTCGTATGAGTCAGTGGCCAACTCTGGTGACAGAGTTTTTAGGCTGCCTTAAGGCCTCCGTCATGGCTTAGCGACTTAAATAGCCGGGACCGACAATTTAACGTGCCATCCGAAGCACAAAAGCGCAGATGAAAATGCCACTAGCGGTCACGCATCCACTTACAGACGGTTTCGAACGTTGCTTAACTTCAACGATCTCAAGAACGACTAAGCATGATCACGAGCGCTTTTTATGGGATAAAAACTGGTCTATATGCTATTCCAGAATATAATCTATCTGTACCTACATATATTTCATCCAAACCCATTTAGCGTGTTACAACAATCTAAGGACAACATCCTTGCAACAGACTTATGGATGTTGTAGCCATGTCTACTTATGAAGTACCTAATACCTACATCCTTTACAAAATTTATTTTTTATAATAATCAAGGTGTATGAATTACAATGATTTAGTACACAGTTGATATAAAAAATACAAGAGTTGTCAACTGACGCTAAGTGACAACAACAACGCCAATGCACCAACAACGTTTATACACGTGGTCTAGGCCCCACTCTATACTTCTACAAATTGAGTTAAGTTAAAAAAAATATCAGTTTTAATTCGAAAAACGTTTCAAAATCAAAACTCATGAATGATCAGTGGCAAGTATTTTGTAATATGAGCTTAAGGGGTCACCTTGAGGCTTGAAGTTAAAAGTATGCTTGAGTTCGATCCCGGTGGTCCAAATAGATTGAGAATATAGTTTATTTAACTATTTACTGAACCGAAACTACTAAAATATTTGCTTTAATATATTTACACCACCATTCTTCGTTGTCCTGCTATTCGTAGAGCTACAAACTTTTAGAGGCGGCAGAAAAAAAATAAGTTTAGCATCTTATAAGCTCTGCCTCAACTTTGGAATATTTCAAACAACTTGTGTCTCTCGAGTAGAACAACAAAAGTATTTTTCTAACAATTTTATTTGTATTATTCCGAAAATAATAAATGCCATCGTGGGGTTTTTTTTGGGTTGGTTGAAATAAGCTCCATTGAATTACAAAGAATGAAGCTTTTTTTTAAGTTTCATTTAGTTTCACTTTTTTATTTCATTCGTGGCATTTTCAAGTCTATCCCCAATAATAACCTATCAATCAGAAAATACCTATACCCCAATAATATCAATATTATCTACTATTGTATTATTTTATCTGTGATGTTCTCTTGCAGAAAATACAGTGTCCTGTCTATTTGTTTGTATAACGTGCGCCCACACTTCATTTGTTTGCTTGGTCTGTGTATATTTTATAATGCTCTCCGTGTGGAGAACAACTGGGTTCTAGGAATGACTTTATGCTTCCTTTTAAAAATTAACCGTTGTCTCAAATGATAATTCATGGCTACTTTGAAGTTTGTTTTTGGAATGCTGTAGGTTAGCTCAGTCGTGTCTTGATATATCTGGATCTATGGTTTAAAGAGTTTATTCTCATAAAGAACAAATTACAGTTCACTTGTAATGAGAATTAAAAGTTATTATTACTTTAATGTCGTTAGTGGAGCAGCATGCAGAAATGTTCGCAGTGGAAACTAGAAAAAAAAATTAGCCTTCGCGTTTGGTTAAGTTCTTTTACCTATTTCAACAACGAGATCTTTTTTGTGTTTACAAAAATATTAATAAGTTTAAAACTTACTAAACATTTTTCGTCCCACTGGGCAAAAGTCTCCCATAACCCTCAAACCATCTCTCTCCTTCACTCTTCCTCTGCTACACTCTCACTCGAAGTATATATATTTAAGTACTTACTTGAAATATTTTAATTCGACAAAATAAATCTATCTGACTCAAGACATCATATTTTTAAACTGAGACCATAATTCACGAGGAATTAATAAACAAAGTGACTAAAATTATGGAAGCCTTCAGGAGGCCTAGTAACTCTGCACCAGAGTTAGCTTAAGTTGGAGCTATTGGCCAAAGTTGTCTTGGTTTGGTAGAGTAGGTACCTACCTACCTAGACCTACCTACCGGTAGCCTACCTAATACTTGCTATAATCTGTGCCTAGCCCTAATACCTACTAAGTACCTACCTTGCTATTTGTTTTGTCACTTTTAAATTTCAAAATATTTTTTAGTCAAAATGTTAGTTTTGGGCACGCTTCCGACTGACAGTGACCTGGATCAGTTGAGCTATCTATAGATCGTTTCTAACGATCCTTAGATAGCTTGACTAATCCTGTTGTATTTTGTAAATATATGTAAATATGTAGTAGCTTAGTTTCTGTCAAAATATTAACGTGCAACAATATTTCTGGAAATATAAGTAAGTACATTAAGTCACCCGAAAATCTTAACTAGAATAATTAGGTAAGTACCTATGTAGATTAGGTAGGTAGGTACCTAACCTACCTTTAGCGTATGTTAATCATAAATCCCCTATGAATTCTAAACGTAAGTACTTTCTTATTTTTTATCATTCGAACTAAACCTTACTAGGTAGGCAATTATTACCAATTCACCTGGAAAATCAATTAAAAATATATTTTATTTGAATACAAAAATAACTGACACCATTTTCAATCCCAAATGTAAAAGTTGTAACATGCACGAAAAGTAAATGCAACGCAGTGCATGCCGTTGTGTGACTTGTGAGTAGAGGTAGAGTGTGGATGCGTGCGCGGGCGCCGGGTGCGGGCGGCGCGCGGGCGGGGCGCGGAGGGGGCGGGGCGAGCGGCGCCACTGGCCGGCCGCGGCCCGCCTCCGGCCGCCCCGCGCGCCCGCCGCCAGCGCCCGCTCCGTCAGTATCTCGCGAGCCCTCGTCGCTATCGTACGTGCCGCGGGATTCACGATTCGCGCGTTACGTTTCAGATGCTCGCCGCACACTAAACTCATGCCGGCCGAGGAGGACCCCGCGGCCATGGACGGCCGGGATTCCGGTTCGCCCCAGCAGTTCTGCCTGAGGTGGAACAACTACCAGAACAATCTGACGAGCTGTTTCGATCAGCTGCTCCAGAGCCAGTCCTTCGTGGATGTGACCCTCGCTTGCGAAGGGCAAAGTTTGAAAGCGCACAAAGTGGTGCTCAGCGCGTGCAGCCCGTACTTCCAGTCGCTTCTTATGGAGAACCCGTGCCGGCATCCGATCATAATAATCCGGGACGTGAAGTACTGCGACCTGAAGGCGGCCGTGGACTTTATGTATCGCGGAGAGATAAACGTCTCGCAGGATCAGATCGCGGCGCTGCTGAAAGTGGCGGATACGCTGAAGATCAGGGGGTTGACGGACGTGAGCGGCGAGCACGCGTCGCTGGCGGGGTACGGGTCGGAGCGCGCGCGCGGCTCGAAGCGTGCGGCGAGCCCGGCGGGTGAGGCGGGCGGCGCGCGCGCCTGCCGCCGGGGCTCGCACGCCAGCCCGCCGGCGGAGGCGCAGGACCTGGTGCCGCCAAGCGAGCCGCCAGCCGGGGCCGTCGCCGGCGCACCCGCACCGCCCGCGCCGCACGACGACATCGACATCCGCCCCGGCATCGCCGAGATGATCCGCGAGGAGGAAAGGGTGAGTCCGCTTCTCTTCATGACGTAGGTGCCCACGCCGCGCGGTGTCGCCGCTCTCGTAAAAGTTTTAGCGCGCGGGGCGCCTCACCCCCTAAACTTTCCGTCCCGTATCGAATAACGCAAATTTATTTTCTCCCTATTTCGTTGATGCTAATGTAAAAGTTTTAATAGTACTCGTGGATTATGTTTGGTTCTGTAGTTCGTGTCGATAAATTGCTAGAGTTTTGACTAAAAATTAATGAAGAGTCACTTTAGTAAAGTTTTCACGGAAAGCTAAAAGTAGGGCGAACAATTATGAATAACTTTTTCAGGGAGTCATCGAAGCGGTCGTTTCGGTATTTGATTACAACTTTTAATTACCTACGTCTTTAGATTAAATGGTAGATGATCATAGATTATTAAGTAGCGATGTAGGTGTAGGTAGGTAGGTAGGTAGGTACTTAGTGGACAAATTAAAAACACTCGCAACAGCTGCATGCATAACAAACAAGGTTGACTCTACAGTTAGCTTCGCTATGAAAGGGGAACGAACTCTACCTACACTCTAACTTCTGACAACGTAGTCAATCCAATAGGACACAGGCAGATCTAGTAATGAGAAATAAATTAATTTGTCACAGCTGGAAGATATGAAAAATTCTGAGATATCTAATTACTAATTCGCTAATTAGAGCGATTAACGATGTACAATTACCTAGACTTCGTCACGCCTGAATCAATTCAATAACTATCTGAATACAAACAAATGAAAAAAAAACATAGTCTTGTCTAGACAACGGTTTTTCTCCTGCTACGATCCTGATACACATTTCCTTCAAACATTCATTCTATTATACCTACTCTTCTTTTAAATTGGTGAAGGAAAACATCGTGAGGAAACCCGCAGTTTAGTCAGATCCACACTTGACGTCGTCTTTCCTGTGGGCCAGGCTGATTATGCCGAGAGGATGGTTTTAGGTGCTGGGCAAGCCTATTCCATCTCAAACAATGCCCCAGGCACTACAGCGTCCCGTTAAGTGTAGGCCTGAGTTGCCTCCTGACGCTGTATAAATTATCTAATATACGAGTAGATGTAAAGGCCTAAGTTTTTTTTTCTATTAAATACCTAGCTAGCGCTAAGTTAAAATAACCACCGTAGGTACCATTTTAAGTACTTAACCTAAATTGTGAGTACTTTTGACCTGCAGCCTTATTGTCTAACTTGAAATCCATTCCCAGTTGTCATTCCAACAGAGCTCAACCAATCACATAGTAGGAAAATGACATGAAAATGACCCATTCTGGACTTCACAGAATGGGTTTCATATGTCAAAATGAAGCCCATGCCCATTGCCAGATGAATTACACAATAAGGCCCCTGTTCTGCAAATATTATCCTACTCTTTAAAAAATATATTTCACATCAAAACCTTCATAAACTTAAGTCTTTTGAAATGTCCTGCAATATTTATTATTTTCTCTACATGTAAGGAAAGTACCTGCATAAATCACTCAAGATTCTTTGAGAAATTTAAGTACCAACGAAATTTTCGTGGCAGGATCTGCATCTGTAACTTCTGCGAGAAATCTTCGGAGATTCTCGCAGAAGTCACGTATCTTGCAGGTGGAAACGCGGCCTATTTTATACCACGACTCAGTGTTTGCTAACACAAGGCCTTCACGCGGCCTAAACACAAAACTAAACGAACATAAAACAAACTTACATTTAGTGGTAATGTAGGTAAATATTTTTCTTTTCTAAAAACATTGTTACGGAAACTCCTTTTTGTTGCCAATATAAATATGCAACGGCCCATTGTTAGCTATTGTATAATTTGGTGTTTTGCTCAAAAACTAGGTCTTTTCCGTACAAAGGATATTGTTCAAATACAATTACTATGCAATCAACATAGATAAAGCTACGTTTACTTTGCATTACAATAGTCCTTGCTCACGTGTGGCAACCCACATCTTACACTGCGACTCACAAGGATCGAGTTAGCCAAAATTATTATTACCTACGGCAAAGAAGGGCTTTTTAAATACATCGATCTAGGTTTACATATCTGATTATGAATGAGAAGTGAAAGTCTGATTTCAGCAACATTGTCTCATTTTGAAGGAAATTCACGTAATCGGTGCTTAGTTTTAAAATCTTGTTGTTTTACTCTTGATTCCAAGCGGTCATATTTTTTAACATAATCTTAAATTAATTACGTGTGTATAATCGTAAAACTTATTACCATAATACCATGTTTTAGTGGTTTTATTCAAGTCGACGTTTGCAAAAATGTTTAATTGCGTAACATTTTCTTTTGCACTTGTATTTTTTTTTAAATCCACCGAGTTTACGTCTTACTCACACATCAACAGTTACCACGCTCCCTGCCACTCTGAGGTGATGCGTATTCTATTTAGGAATCAGCATACCTATAAAAATGTTTGGTGTACTTAGTCCGTTAAGGCGGATTCAAATACAAACTTAGTTTCGAAGTTTAAAAAAAAAAATATAAGCTGACCCGCGGCAAACGTTGTTTTTCCATTATATCGCTATAAAAAATAAGGGTTGATCGTAGAAGGGTGAAAATTGGGGATTGTATGTATTTTTGTATGTTGTATCATAAAAAAATAGAAATTAAAATTTTTGTCTAAAAAATAAAAATAAAAATTTAGGGGTGGACTACCCCTTACATATAGGGGGATGAAAAATAGATGTTGGCCGATTCTCATAGATACCGGATAAGCACAAAAAATTTCATCAAAATCGTTCAAGCCGTTTCGGAGGAGTATGGCAACGAAAACTGTGACACGAGAATTTTATATATTAGAGATAGATCTTACCAGACAGAAGATAATTGGTTGACCAAGTGATTCTGAAAATAAGACAGTGTTTGTAGAGCTCCTACTTCCTAACAATAAAGTTGCTTCTAAAAAACGTTTCAATTCACTACATCGCAAAAACTTTGGTGAGTTTTTTAAACTTTGACAATTGCTTTCATATCTTTGACTAAGTCGTCAAATTGATAAGGTTTGTCGTCGCGTGTGGAAGCTCTTTTATGTTTAACCTAGTTATTTAAACTTGAATTATAAGAAATGCCGATACGAGGCGATAATAAAACACGGGACATTTTTCTTCGAGCCTCTTAAAAGCTGATAAGAAAAACTTTTTAGTTTTTTAGTTGCCATTTTACTACTATACTTACTTTAGTCCGCGGTTTCAGCAACTTGTTGAATATAGTTATTTCCAATACCTAATACTTATTTACTTCAATTTTTATCCAAATCGGTGTGGACAGATTTTGAGAATTTCGTCAAAGTATATTCGCCAAGGTCTCTCTATACAAGTTGTCCCATACACACTCGAATAAGAACACTTGTTTGAATGTCATATTACCATCATCATTTCAGCCCGTTATCATCCACTGCTGGGTATAGGCCTCTTTTCGCGAATGCCAAACTTTTCAGTTCTTTGCGTCCGTGATCCAGTCATATTACTTATATAATATTTTTATCTAAATAGCAATTTCTCTCAAATTTCTTTACTATAACTTCATCTTGAGAGAAATAATTAATTATGTTATATTATTTATTTCAATATAAAAAGCTGCAAGTACAATATTGTAAGTACTTCCATGTTCAAAGACCATACATTAATTAGTTTTTCCTTTGTTAATTAATTTTTGATTCTCATTTCAGTCGTTGATTGGGTTGTGTGTGTTTAAGATTTTTTTCTAATGCACCTTAAGATTTTGATTTGTTGGAAATCATAGAGTAGATTCAAGAACTCAGTTTTCATTATTTATTTTTAAATTTTAAAACCTAGATTGATTAAAGATGAACGATTTGTGTTTTATAGTTGTGGGTAATTCTGCTTTAAGCGAACTGCTTTAAGAACGAATGAATGAATGACCATTATTCTTTGATGATTTTGTAATTAGCATTTCATTCAACACTCTGACTTCTATCATGCCTTGGTTTAATTCCTTATTCTTATCTGCTAATATTTAATGCACTAATCAGTTATGTACTTCAATTTCATCATCATAACGTTATAACTTCGAACACATTTCAATTAACGTTTTCTAATTAAAAATTCTAAGTACATACATAAGAAAAAAATGTCGGATTAATTTATGTCGGACGATAAGACTATTTATTATAGTTTTGTGTTCGATTAATTCTGTAAATATGAGTGCGATAACATTTATGTGTTTGAATTGGTTTTCATGCACCTTGTACTCGTACAGTACAGGCCTTCTTATTTAAATGACTAACTCTAAGTTTGACTAACTCGAATTTTGCTGCATCAAATATCCCACACCAAAAACTGAAAATATAATTGTATACAATAAAGCATATATATTATTCAAAATACTTCGTAAGCAAGCTGTGAAATAAGATTTATCACGGGCTTTTAGTAATAATAATAGGTTCTTAGTATAAAAAGCTAATTTGTTAAATTGTATCAAAAATAGGATAAAAATATAGATATAAATGCAAAACTTACCAACTAAACTAAGTGCTTTACGGATACAAACGTGATCTTGTTTAATTTTTTTAATTAAAAAAGTCAAATAAACAAAAAAAAACGTACAGACGAATTAAGAACCTCCTTTTAAAGTCGATTTAAAATTAAACATACTTTAAGCAACAGCAAACAATTCACAGGAAACTCAGGTGTCCGCTAACACTTAGCAAAAACTTTTTACATGTATGGCGTTTAAAAGATCTTGAAAGTAAAAAAAAAAACACTAACTTAAGGTGTGGGTAATTAAAAAAGCTGCATTACATGAACTAGATCATATGTATCACGAACGGTACAAACTTTCTGAAATCTGTGAACCGTCACAATAGATGTTTTATTTAATAAATACGAATAAAAAAGTGTAATTTTCCAAGTCTCGCCGACGTATTTGTAAGTCATATTGAGTTCAACGCGATCAGACCGTCTGGGTGCTGTTTATATAATTTATATTAAGTAACTACATTAATAATATTAATATATTATAGTCAGTATATATCAAGTAGCTCTTGCCCACAGTTACAATCAGGACACTAGACAAACGCCACACAAACGTTGTACCTACGCACGCTTATATTGTCTGTTTTATAGTTCATTCGTTCATTCATTCTTTCGTTCGTAAGAACGCAATCGAGGTACTGGAGGGCAGAGCCTCGGTTGGTAACCTATACGTAGGAAAAGGAAACATGACATGTATACGCAAGGCACGGTAGACATTTTCATTCAGAAAATTCTGGAGATGTCTAAGACGTCTAAGAGAGTAGCCAGAGGCACATCGAAATACCATATTAATTTGACAATACAAATCCAATGACAGGGTTGACAGGGTTGAAACTAATACAATTACATTTAAAAGTAGAATTTTATTTAATGCCCTTGGTCAGTTTCCATTACCTAAGCAATGTCTACATTAGGTCACCATCTAAGCAATTTAATTCACATACGAATATTGTTTGTCCATCTCCTTAGCGTATCTACCTGACCTGCATAGAACAGTCTTAGTGACGTCACACTGAATCGGTCGATCACCTTATGACGTCACCTTCCTAATTATCAACGTTTTTTATTTAAAATTTTCTAGCTCGTAAATTCGCCTAGGCTTTGTTAAGTGTGATTCAGGACGTAGACTAATTTAACTGCCATAACTTATTTTATGGCGGTGACTGTACTTATCGATAGCAAAATGCTTTGATTTAGAAAATGTTTGTGTATCAATTTTGAGTCAGCATTTAGGATGACGCACCAGTACCATTTGCATCTACGAGTAGTTTCAGATTTAAATTATGTATTGAAAATGGTCGATAATATAAAAGCTGGTTGACTCTGCCTAGCTATAATCGCTTTGAGATATCACGAGGAACATTCAAGAGAATCGCAAATTGAAAGTGGTCAGACAGAAAAGTTTGTCAATGACTTTGCGATTTTCATCATAATGCCTCTTTATGAAAGGTCAGGTTTTTCTGTACATATGTAACTTTTTCCAGATCCTTTGAAGATGTGTAAGGGGGTTAGTCAGAGGCATGTCCAAACATATTTAATACATGCCCACATTGCAGAAGTATTCCATATATCCACGTATCAGGTATCCAAGTATTTCCACGTGGCAGGTTGCAAGCCCATCGCCGCCTATAAGAACACTAACTGGTTTCCTCACGATGTTTTCCTTCACCGCTTAGAGCACGTGTTTAAAGGGCATATATAAATTTTACGAAACGCAAAATCCATTGATGCACGGGATTCGAACCCACAACCTTCGGATTGAACCCCATTCGGCCAATACGGTTTTTTTTTGCTTTTGTTTTTTTTTGTACATATCATATCCAAAATGGTTATCGTAATGTGTTGTACCTATATTCTCATAGCTTCGAACTTATTTTTTTATAGCAAAGAAATAATTAATATTATAACAATGTAGGTATTGAACAAAATACTTTATCGGTCGGCAATAAAATTTAAAACGAAACTAACAAGATTATTTTAATGAATTACGAAATACAATCAATTAATATTTATTTAGGCGTGAAATTAAATGAATATTGTATATTGAAATTCACGGGCTATAAACTTTCAATTTAATATGTTGATTCTAATACTTTTCGATTATTTATTACCTACGCTACGTTCTGTAGGTTAGTTTACAACAAAAATAAAAATATTTTTTTGCTTGTATATTTTTCTGTAGAGATAACATCATCATCATCTCAGCCCGGTATCACCATTTGAACTCCTTTTATTTATGTCAGTCTATCGTTATTTATTTATTTACCACGTTTTTATTAACTATTGTAGTAACCCTAATTTGTAATAACCCATCTCTATCGACTCGACGTGCCTGTGGTGTTTAAAAGTTATGAACTATTCAATCAATAGATGGCGATAATCTATGAAAACGAAAATATTATATTAGAAAATATCAGAACTTTCTCAGAAAATAAAGAAAAACCCGATTTCGAAACCTAAAAATCATGTAACATTTATTTTTATATTAACATGTAGTTTGCCCGTAGAACTATGTCGTTATGTGATTTTTCATACTTAGGCTACCTACTTAAGTAGCCCTCTAGGCTACTTTCAGATTTTTGGGTTAAAAGCCAACCATTTTTTTTCTAAAAGAAGTACTTACCTACCTGTATACCTACTTACATAGGTATTAGGTAACGTGCATTGCACCTCAAGCCAAGAATGCATTAACTTACAAAACATTACAAAGGTAAATGTACTAGAAAACATTAGTTGGTTTCTGTTAATAAAACTCTTTATTTAAGAGATTAAAATAAGAAAATAAAGAATATAATGCAATAATTTTGTATCTACATTCAAATTGACTGGTTGTATTTTATTAAATTCATATTTGTAAAATGCAAATGTGGACATCTTACATTGGCAATTACAATGTAAATTAGATCTTTAGCGACCGCAAGCATTTATCCCGCTAATTCTGCCGATTGACAATAAATTCAATAAAATAATAGTTTTATTTATAGTGGCCGGTCAGGGTCTCAAGTTGAAATTCAAAATAAAACGCAATGAAATTCTGAATGTCATGGCATCGATACACATTCAAATCTATTCGAAGAATACCGCATTAGCGTCATTCGCGTGAATGAATGATTGAATGACCGAACGGCATGTCACAATGTCAAATTTTATATTTAAATGAGTTGTTTACGGGACGATGAACCGATAAATAATAAAAACCTACTCGTATTAGGTATAGGTATATACTGGGTAAAACACAAAAAAAAATATTACCATACTAAAGTACCAATTACCAGTAGATATTATCTAGCTAGATAAAGCTGAATTAAAATTCTTAGGAATCTATCATTTGTTCGGAAAACCACATAACATAAGCAAACTTACAAAACCGCAAAAACTGTTATTTATAGCGGGATCCAGTAAAATAACCGGTTTTTATACAGCTTAATAAGTTTATACCCTTATCGTATTACACACTTAGTAGTAAATGTCAACAACGAAATGAACAGTAGCCACTATTTAAAAAAAGTAATACTATTAATCTTTTGGTGATTGATTGAACACAATGTCCACAAAAAGGCCAAAACCATAACAATTTTGAATTATTTATACGATTATCGTGAATGAAACTTCGCTATAGGTACTTTTTAACTCTACCTTTTCATCTGAGCGCTTCCGTGCACGTTAAATTGTCGGTCCCGGCTATTTAAGTCGTTAAGCCATGACGGAGGCCTTAAGGCGGCCTAAAAACTCCGTCACCAGAGTTGGCCACTGACTCATACTCATACTTTTTAACTCTACCTTTTCATCTGAGCGCTTCCGTGCACGTTAAATTGTCGGTCCCGGCTATTTAAGTCGTTAAGCCATGACGGAGGCCTTAAGGCGGCCTAACAACTCCGTCACCAGAGTTGGCCACTGACTCATACTCATACTTTTTAACTCTACCTTTGATATTTTATTTGATAATATATATTTTTTAAGTAGAATATTAGGTACTTTTTTTTATCAATTTTTCACTACAAGTACATTATTAACGCAAAGTTAGAAAAAATGTCTACGTCTACATTAAGCTATTCAAACAAATGTTGACTCTATTTTTAGAAAAATTAGGTACAATGTACACTTGGTCCATTTGAAAAGAAACTCTAGCTGTATGAAAATATATACCAGAATTTTACCTAACACTTACATTACATTAACAATACATAAATATTTATTCCCTTGATGACAACTGATGCATTCCTCTTCCTTTTCTCGAGGGCAGCCTCCTTTACCTCTTTATATAAACGACATGACAGCAACCTTCTCCTTCACTTGGCTCATGTAACTTATCCTCGATCTTCTTCTACTTCTAATTTTCCCTTCTTGATATTCTTACGCCCTTTTCACATCTCCGCCGCGAAACCAGGAGCGCGGATACGTTGAATGGGTTTCGCCGCGATCAAGTGTACTCGTAGTAGGACAAGCGTAACTGTGGCAAGGGAACGTCACGCGAGCATAGAATACAGATAGTACAGAAGGCTCTCTTCTCGAAAAAAATAAATAAATAGTGACTTTTGCTGCGACGCAACAAAATTCAATTCAGCTCGCATAAGTTCTAAGGTCCCAAAGATCGTTGACAGATACGTGCGAAAACAACGTGAAACCGCGAAAAAAGAGCGGAGGTGTGAATGGCAATTGAGCAGATCGACGGAATCGCGCGCGGAAAGAGATATAATTATAGTTAAGTCTATGCGTTAGAGCAGGCAGTTTCGCTAAGTTGCCGCTTCTCCTACATAATGACAAATCACGGCGAAATTACAGTAGATCCGCGGTCCTAGTTTCGCAGCGTAGATGTTAATGAAACTGTCAGGTCTTGAAAACGCGGCCTTCGAATGTTTCTCCCATTGTTTTAAAGAACTAAAAATATTAGGTCAATTACACAATGCAAATGAAGTTATCTGTCTTCATATTTGTCCTAACCAAACGTCGGCCCGTGTAATTAAGGCCTTAAGGCTTAAACGCGCATATCTTTTTTTAATTTAAAACAACATGGATAACAAAAAGTGTCACTTCGCACGAATTAAGGCGGTTGTTGACACGGCGATTCTCGCGACCGCTAGTCTGTCAATAGCTTTATTATGTATGTACGGGGAAATAATGAATGTACCCTTTTTCTTTGTTTAAAAAGCGTTTCGTTGAAGACATCTTATTAATGCTCGGACGTAATTGTATGTATGTAGAAACATGTTGAATTGTTACACACATACACATAAAATCACGCCTTTTTTCTGTGAGTGAAGACCACAGATGGCTACGATCCTGACATCTTTCGTCTCATTCATTCTTAAACTACTTACTTCATTTGGATCCAGGCATTCATGAAGTTCGTTTCGATGCGCAGTAGTAGACGCTTTCTCTTACAAAACTGTCTTCTGCGCATCGGTTAACTAACTTCACGAATGCCTAGATCCGAATATCGTTACTGTAATCTGAACAAAGTTGTATCTGGACCTGGTTTGCCTGAAACCAATTGATATTATAATTCTGTTTTTATTATGTACTTTACGATAAGTAGGATAAATAGAATAGACCGTTATCAATGTACTTACGTTTAAATGCCTTGATGTTCAAGACTCAACCACCGTTGTTATAACGTTGTAGGTATTTATCTCAACTTATGTAATTTAATTTGCATTTAATATACTAGATTCAGCTTTCAGCTTGGCGTGGCAGCCTATATTGTATTCCAAGTTTCACCCAAACACCCAAACACACAACTTTTATAACTTTATCAGCATTGATTCTTCAAACTTTCATGACGTCAATATATTTTTTTTTATTGATTTTAGTCTTAAATAAAAGAAGTAGGTGTGAAATAACCTACTTCTTTTATTATTGACTAAAATACCCTCTGTCCCTTTCAAACGCCTTTTCTATGACCATCTCGCTACGTACTCCAATTTGGCTAATCCAATATAATAACGGCCGTAATTACCGGTGGCCGTTTTTCAGGGGATATCAAAATAAGGTTATAATTATTGCAAAAACATGAATATCGCCGGTAATACTAAACCACTTGCAAGTAGATTATCAGAGAGCAAACATAAGATAACTTTTGTCTTTACTATTTAATCTTATCTTAGACTTTTTCGCGGCAATACAAAGAATTATGTGCAATATGTTAAATGTAAAATTAGGTAATTATTTGTTTATTAACATGTAAAATATGTTGCCATCTTTTTTTCAAGTTTCCACATTAAATGTTGTTATCTCGGGTCCAAATAAAAAGTAGGTACTTACCAAGCCTGATTCCCCTTCGTGTAAATCAATCTATATCCATGCCTAATTTTATCGAAATCAGCTCAGCTTACAACAAATGCAAAATAAATAAGTACCTACTACCTTATTACTCGCAGTAAGAAGTTATAGACATGATTAATTGATTACTAAATCAACTTTAGAATCAAAATCAATACACCTACTCTATATATACTTCTCGGTCTAATAATCTTGTCATCTCGATAATAGTCCAAGGTTTTTATTTTAGTAGTTTTTTTTTCTACGATTATTTCTCCATATTCGCTAAGCGAAAGGAATAAATGAAAAAATTAAATAAAGAGTATTTCAGGACAGCCCTAATCAGCTGTTAAGTGGAAATAACACGTGTCATGCTGTAACACGATCTATTATAAAACGGGCAAAAATGTCCCCGGGGTCATTGACCGCGTGACCTTTACCTCTACCCTTTCACGGTCTTTTGTCTACGATTAGGGACGCGGCACACTGGGAGTGATGCTTTTAAATTGTATTAGTTAAGTGACAGAAACGGCGATGTCATCTGGCCGTGTTTTAGCTAGACATGAGCGTTGGGCAATGCAAGCTGCAGTTTGAAATTTCCATTTTAATTCATTTTATTGGAACCACCATTTGACCATTGAAATAGTCAAATGGTCAAATGGTGGTTCCAATGGTTATTTTCATGATAACACTTATAAAGCTAAAACAATAATACAATTTTTAAGACTTTCCTGATTATTTCTTCATTGGATTTGTAATTTATAATAAATCATTAAATAAAAAAAATGACTAGAAAAATAATGACAAGCAACTGTGCAAAATATGCTATTTCAAATAAATATAATTGGTAATTGTAATAATGTTACTCGTATATTTATCATTCAACTAAAATTCAATAAAAAAAAAAAAAAGTTGCACGAGCAAATTTATGCGCCCTATAATAAACCATTAAACAAATACGGAGGTATTTATTTTATTGTTCCATGTTAACGATTAACTCATAAAATTAATTACTAAGTACTTTTATAAACTGCTATAAATATTGAAAATAAACTTTAATATCTGCAATTAATTGCAGCTTTCTTTATCTTATTTTAATACTTTATGACTATACTTAATTATAGTTCAAAGCGAATATTAATTGAATATGGATACATTAAAACGCAATTCGTATTAAAATGTTTGCAGGTGATTTTAAAAACCAATTGAAAAATTGAATCACTTCCGCTTATGAGTGCTGTCCTTATACGGATCTCACTTAACTGTAATTCCGAGGTTTAGGGATGGGACGAAATAACTCTAATTAGCAGATAAACGTAGCCAATTAATATTATGTTGTTTTAGGTACAAATCTGTACTTATTCGAACGTGAGTTTAACCTTACGGTTGTTTTACATTTATATTTTCAACTTAACACTTTTGTACACTTTGTAAAGTAATGATGGAGGAGTAACCTTGAATAAAGTCGCCATTTTTATTTATTTTTGTAGTTAATAAGTTTTTTTTTACATTACATTTTTATTTTTATTTATATTTATTATAATACTATACTTTTTCCATCGCTAACATTAACATCGCATTTTCTACAGCAACATTGGAGTCTGTTTATTTTTAAATTTTTAAAACGTATTTATATTGTGCTTAGGTGTGTGCTGACTGATCAACAAAAGTCCAGGCTCGGGGTTTGCCAGCGGGCGATGGAGCGCAGTATGTTAGGAGTCAAACTTACCGACCGCGTTCGTAACAGTATACTGCGCTCCAAAACGCAAATCGCAGACGTCGGACAGCAAGCAGGTAGATTGAAATGGGATTGGGCAGGCCACGTCAGCCGCATGTCGGATGCGTTGTGGGCGAAAACCACTACAGAGTGGACGCCTCCTAACGGAAAACGACCTCGTGGTAGACCACGCCGCAGATGGAGAGATGAGTTGGATGCCTACATTAAGGAGTGGTCCACAATAGCCCAGAACAGGGATGAGTGGAGAGAGGGAAGGGAGGCCTTTGCCCTGCAGTGGGACACTACAGGCTCCTAATAATAATAATAATAATTAGGTGTATTATTTTGTAGGTACTTAAAAAACTGAAAGTTATTTTTTAAAATTTAAATAAAGGAACTAATAACTTAAAAATACTACTAAATGAATTACGTAAAACATTGTAAGATACGAAGAATTTTCCCCGCGACCCTACGAGCAATAATAAAAAATAATTGAATTAATACGAAAGCGTAGTTATTGTTCTCTGCAATTATCGCAAATTATCAGGCTGAGGTGAAAGTGCGTTGAGCTTCGTATAATTATTAGCCCCTCTCTAATTATTGGCACTAATGGAAGAACACCGAGCTATTGAACCATTCGTCTACTTAAATGCCATTTACACGATACCATACTTGCTTTTTGCTTTCACAAATTCAACGGAGCAAGAGCTAATATTCTGTGGCAAGAGGCAAGTTGGTATGCCAGAATGGTATCGTGTAAATGGCGTCTTACGCTTGGTGTATCTTGCTTAGTCGTTCTAGATAGATCGTCTATCGCAACGTTCTTGACCGTCAGTAAGTGGTGGGTGACCACGAATAGCATTATCATTGAGCGAATCCGTGTTTCGGAGGTCTCGTTAAATTGTCGGCCAAGTTAAGCCATGACGGAGGCCTTAAGGCGGCCTAAAAACTCCGTCACCAGAGTTGGCCACTGACTCATACGAACTTACTTTTTACGCTTATTTAGGGTGATAATGTGTATACCTGGCCATAGCGATTCAATTTCTGATTCACTTGCGTCATAGGTACTAGGTACGCGAAAAAATACGAGTACCTATTACATGTTAAGTTTTTAGATGACCTTATTTATTTGTCTTATTATTAATTATTATTTAGTTCCTTTTACCCTGCAGTGGGACAATATAGGCTAAAATCATAAATAATAATGATAATATTTATTTGTCCTGATATATTAGGGAATATTAAGACGATTTTAAGAGATCTTGTCATCTCATTGTAGCGAAAATTTTTAGGTACGTGTGACTGTAAACCTAATTGTAGTTGATTTACCTTATTTACACGCTCGGGGTGACTGGACTTTGTACCTACTTATTTTATTTTATGTGAAATTGTATTTTAATGTAAAAATCTTAAATATGATCCCTTGTAGATTGAAAAAAAAAAATGAATTGAATTGAATATGGAATAATAAAAGATGAAAATAAAATTAATAAGCATAATATTACTAGGACCCTTAATGATACTTATCTGAGTTTTAAGAATAGTTTAGTTTCGATTGACATATGTCAAAACGGTGATTACACGCTAAGTTTTTTTTAACCTTTATTCTGTAATGATCCTATGTGTTAATCCTTGTTTATTAACAAGTATTTTATCACCTATCCACGCTATTATTACATGTATACATATTATTACATATTATTATCTGATCTTTCAATTAATTTTTCAATCTCTATACGATACTGACTGGTGTCTACCGTAACTATTTTCAATCTTTGTGCTGATAAAAATCATGTGCACACTGATAAGGCAACATTTCGATCTTATTATTTTAATTATTAAAACTTGCCTCTTGAATAAAAATAGCAATCTTTATACAGCGCCGGTGAAATTAAATTTTCATAAAATATCGATATGCTCTTAACTAAATTAGGGTTCTTTAGATGATCAAAGGAATAATATATGTAAATGAAATAACCTTAGGTTTTTTAATCATTCGGCTACCCATATAATACTATGTTATACTGTAAATTAGTAAATTATACTGCGGGGACCGTTGTGTTTGCGTGCATCTTCATTTGCCTTTCTTTCAACATATCAGGTAAAGAGTGTACAAATTGTAATAACTACTGTCTCCAAAACTTGCTTCTGTTCTTCATAAAAATGTAAAGTAAATTCTGCAGGTGGAAGTGGTAGATAAAGGTGAAAACATTCGCCCAGCAGTGGGAAAAATCATAGAACACCAATAGGTACTATAGGTAGTACTGACAGCATTCAAGACAGAATAGGAAGAATGATTGAACATCTTATACGACAAGACAGCTTCATAAAGAAAAGTAGTAGTAATACTTAATCCATACTCCATAATAATATTATAAATGTGAAAGTAACTCTAGTCTGTCTGTATGTCTGTTTGTTACCTTTTCACGCCCAAACCGCTGAACAGATTAAGCTAAAATTAGGCATGGGTAAAGATTATACCCGGACGGACATTGGCTACTTTTTTTTCAAAAATAATCATGATGGGATGAAAATAAGGGTTGAAAGTTTGTATGGGGAACAACATTAAGCGACGCTTGGAGTGGCCATAATGATGAGTGGCCGTCAGACCACCATTTTTTGCATTTTTTCGCATGATTAATGATTTTAAAAAATATGACATAAATGTTATGTATATTGCTATTCCTACTCATCAATATATCCGAAAGAACAATTTATGTGATATTAAAATATGTTTTCGTTGGCTTTGGTTAGAACGCCATCTATATCGCCGAGGTCAAAACTAAATTTTTAAAAGTTTCCTAGGTGGCTTTTCTTCTTTGGCCGAGATGCGATCATTTTGAGCTTTAAAAGGTTCTATGGAGAATCTTGCTTAGAGTTAACGATTCTTCGTGTTTTAAAGTACCTACCTATGTTGTTTTGCTGACGATGTCGCGGGTATCAGCTAGATAATACATAAATGAAGTAAATAGACCAATTTCTCATCTCTCAATGTGCAAAGACTCTTCTCTTCCCTTCTCTCTTCGTCTTCACGATCACGTGACGTATCGGTAACACAAAGTTATAACTAAAAAAACATTCAATTACCCCGTTGTGTATTTTATCGGCTAACCCGTTAAAAATACATGCTCACTCGCTCGTTATACCTACGGGACACTAGGCATAAAAGGCTGTAAAATGAATCGCCACGCCCACATATAAAATCTATGGAAGTTTGGACACCAATCAACGTATTTATCAGATTGTGGCCGGCCTGCTGCTGCGTGGGATAAAAAGTTTATTTTTGTGAATACAAACATTTTCTATCTGAGTGCATGATGATGACTTGTACTACATTATGGATTTAGATTCGTTCGTGTTTGTTTTGCGGCAGATCGATTGACAGTTTTTTATTAATCAATTTAGGGCGAATCGGGTGAGAATGGACCGGGAGAAAACAAAACTGGAGGAGTACGAACGGAAAACGATTTTTTATGAATTACAAAAAAACTATTAAATTGCAATGTTTATTTATATTGAGTCAAATCTTGCAATGATATACCTAGAAGTAACCTTTACCCGATAGTAGATGTTATCGCATGAACAGATAGATTATCAGTAAAATATTTAATGTAGATACTGCAGGTAGGATCTCGTTAATGCCGCGTACCCACCTAGCGCACAGGCTCGCGCGGCAGCTTCGCGAGCCAAATGCCTCGGCTGGTGTGGACGTGCCTCGGCCTGCCTCGGGCGCGCGTTTGCTCGACCGAGCACGGCTCCGCCCCGAGCCATCTGTTGTCGGTAAACTTGACGCGCTCAAAGGTGCCTCAGTGAGCGCTGTGCGTTAGGTGGGGACGGTTATGTTACGACTGTCCATTACGAATACTCGCGGACTTATGATGGCTCAGGCTGCCTCGCGAGGCGGCCTCGTGTAAATTGAACAAAACTACTGAGGCTGCCGCGGGAGCCATCGCTCGCGATCCGGACACCGAGGCTGCCGCGCGAGCCTGTGCGCTAGGTGGGTACGCGGCTATTTGCTTGTAGCAAAGCGTTTGCCTCATTTAGATATACACGTCAAATATTAAAATCCTTAAAATATTTGCAGTTTACTCAATAACGCTAATAATATTCATAAGACATATTTTAATTATAATTTCACATGTCTCCGTCTTAGTTAATCCGAGTTGCATGAATAATTTTGATATTAAAATGTAACTCGTTTGCGCGTTGTGATAAAGAAATATATTTATTCGTAAAATGAAGATTTTAATTAAAAAAAAACATTCTCACATGGCTCTTTATTTTTGCTGTGTGCAATTTATAAAACTATGAGAGTATAAGGGTTTGGGATTTAGTAAATTTTAAAATCAGTAAATAATCTCTAATTCAAATAGCATACAAAGAATCTGTAACTTCACCATCAACATGTGAGCATGTTCTCAATAAGCTACTTGCCTATTCGAATTTGTATCGTTGGTACCCTTAAATATAACAAAAAAATGTGTAAGTATAAGAGTCATTGCTCATTTCAATACTCTCTTATGTGACGAACGAAAAAAGAACAATTGGTTCACCTAAATGAATTCAGCTTTTTCAAATACCAAACTGTACACTGGATTTCAACTGTTGAAAGCTACAGCTACAGGCCTTTGTCAATTTAGCTTTCGCCTGGACCTAAATTGATTTGCCCTTTGAAATGCTGCATACTCTGCATACTTACAGATGTTTGAAGTTTTTCAGTGCGCAGTTCGACTATTTCACCTTTTTGAGAGATCACTAATTACATTTTTGGTTTCATTTATTTGGTACGAGTAAAGCCAGAGCCAATTACACTGGTCACTCTGGTGTGAGTTTATGTATGTATCATCATCATCATCATTTGCCTTAAGCATCTATTGTTGATGATGAAACTTGCCTGTTCTACACGTATCAATTGACGAGAGGATGGTTTAGGCGCTGGTTAAAGCCTATTCCATCTTAATATTCTAGGTACTACAGCCAGCGTCCCATTGAGTGCAGGCATAGGTTGCCTCCTGACGCTGTATAAATTATGTAGTAAAGATATAAAAGACCTTTTTTTAGAATGATGATGAACATTTTCCGTTTAAATTAATGACGTCGTAACCAAAACCGATTCAGCGCAAGTTTATTGTTTTCTCAATGATTACTTTACTTATTAACAATGTAGGACAGCTGTGTGCGGCCTGCAGGTCATACCAATTGACCGGTAAGGATTCAATGTAATTTGTAATTGTAATCTGTAAAGTATAGAATTGGTTCACGAATATCAAAACAAACATGATCTCGGTGCATTCTGTCAGAGCCTTTTAAAGGACCTTCTGACATTTATGATTTTTTCAGGGTAGTCAGAGACACTTCCAATATATGTTTGTCGCAGGCAGACCTACCTCTACTACGCTGCAGAGGGCTGATTTATTCCACTAAGTCGATTTCGCTTTTTTGACGCCAGCAACAATATTTGCAGCCTTTTTTTAATTAATGATACATTCAGTAAACAAGTATAATTAAAATGGGCATCACTGTCGTGACACCTTAAAAAAAAACTTAAAAACTTTACACAATTATATTGACCAAGCCAATATAAAAAAAAAAATTTTTGCGCATAAAGGAAAATATTATACCTACTACGATAGATTATGTAGATATTTATACATATTTAGAGATTTCCTACGAATCCTACCACACTGGCGGTATAAAGCCATAATTGTTGATAATATAGTTGGCTCTACTGATTTCTGGCAGTAAGGCGGTACTGATAAAATGGACTATCTCGCTCTCTGTTGGCAAACCCTCTCTGCCTAAGCAAGGAACTTAAAACTTCTGCCCACGAAGATATTGTTAGAAAGGATAGCTTCAGTGTTTGAAGTTTGGACTCCATTTTATGGATATCGCTCGTCTAGTCGCACCATACACATTTTTCTATGGAAAAAATGCTGCTGACGTCATCATTTTTTCCTTGCGGGCAGGGATTTATACCTTCATGTCTGGCAGTCGGTAACCAAGACGCTTGATGCATCGCCACACATAGTGACATTTAGTTTGACATTAGCTCCATATTAATGAATACAATACGAACGAACGCTCAACCGTGTCTATCCCACTCAGATAGGCAGGCATGCTTTATTGTATAACCAACAAGTTATAATGTAACAATTACCCCGATTGTACGGAGACTAGCCACAATAGAGCTCCAACGGACATGGAATTAAATATAATTAAATAATAACGATATGGCATTATGCGATCTGTTGGTCTGACCGTCACTGAACGCATTGTAGTTCAGGAATAATAATTATATATGAATACGTTGTGCTACTAACTGCATGCGAATCTGTTCGCTTATTGAACATCATTTGTCATATCCCGATGTCACGAGTCTCTAGGTCACATGTCACTATTGTTACAATTATATGTACGTATACTTGCTGTGCTCCGTAGTACGAAGTACCCACTTTTCCTCGGGAGAATACTTCACGTTTCCGTAATAAAAAGTAGCCTCTACCTCTGTGCCAAACATACAAATCCATTCAAAGGTTTTTGCAAGACTGAGAAACCAATATCCAAACATACGTCCTCACAAACTTTATTATTAGTAGGATGTCTTCGCGCAGTGGTTTTTTCTAAAATCAATCTTTTACCGACTGTCAAGTCACAAGTAGAATGTTGACGTTCGGGAAGCGGCAGTATCGTTTTCACTTTCAACCTAGGTACATTGGCATCTTGTTAGTACACTAATTATTGACTTAGGCTGTGATTAGGGATCGTCACGGGTCCGACGGGGTGTGACTAATTATCAGCAAGCTCATCATACGTCAAGTTCTTCACAATGAAGACCTGACTTTTAGTTGAAGGCTTTAAAAATAACATGGAAAAATCAGGCGTAATAGTGAAGTGAGTAATGATGATGTAACTACCTTTAATGACCAAACAAATACTATAATTTATAGAAACTTAGCTAGGTAGTAGATCAGTTGAGCTATCTACAGATCGTTTTAATTGTTCCTTACTAGCTATGCATAGATCAAGGTCACTGTCAGTTGGAAGCGAATTTTATTACGTCTTTTTTCAAAACCCGTCTTTAGGACCTGGAAGATGACAGAGAGTGAAGGCCTCTAAGATGCACAAAACTCATTCGTTCCGTTCGTTGTACCTTAGCCTAATATGTTGGTCAACATGTCGATCAACTTGTCCAGCAACGGAGTATGGACAGAGAACGTCAACTCTGGGGTAGCCCAGTCTCCAAAGCCTTGGAATTCGGCACCTGCTTACATTTTGTTAATAATTAATAAGCATAATATGACAAGTGGCCGGGTAATCGCAACTTATTTGAATACTAATGACATCATCATACCCTAGCGTTCTGGACCGATTAAAGGCCCGATCAGATACTTTGTACAAAAAATATTACAATTAATACGTTGTCCGCTATTTTTATTAAAGTTGCGATCGTATAAACGTTTTTATTTTCCTTCGTTTATTACATTGTCATCCAATGTTCTGAGCACAGACCGCATACCGCAAAAAATGTAAAATGTTTTTTGCATTTTACGGACCGACTGACATTTAATTTGCTGGGTATGTCTAAAATAATAATTGTAAATTACAAAACTATCCTCCGCTGGACACCTGAACTGTTTCCATCACATCTTACAAATGTAAGGCACACATTTTTGACACACATTTTTATACAGAATTAATCTATCAGGTACATGTTATCAGAACTATCACATCAGAATCAGTTGAACCATATAAAGGTGAGTATAGACTAGCTAGAGCATTTCCTTGTAACAAAACGTCGAACTGCTCTATTGTGCACGCGTTCGCGTTCACACTCTATTGTGTTGAGTGACAGCAGTTCGACGTTTTGTTACAAGTACCTAATTTCTCTATTCTACACTCACTATAAAGATCATTGAACACGATCTAAGTATATATAGCTCAAACAGCTCAATACGCAAGAAAGTCATTGCATGTGTGATGCGGAGGTACATTAAGCAATCAAAGTATTATAAACAAAGTACCTGATGTCTTATCTAAACACGTATTCTGAGAAAGTTTCATGACACCCTACTTTCCGGATAGACGAAGGAGCAAGGCTTAGTCACGCGGAAACCAGGTTTTCCGGCAACCGGCCAGAAGTTTGTAGATTGTCACAAAATAAATAATAAATAAATTACATTATATTTGAATCCATGACCTTGCCGATCCATGGCACTGCGAGCTCATGAGCGATCGACTCTAATCGATCAATAATATAAGAAGAATTTGTAGGATCGAATCCTCTTCAGTTACGAGTCGAAATTTGAACCCCGCTATGAGTTCGAAAAGATAGTTGTAAAGCTTTTAGGTTCGGTCTGGGAATAATTAGTACCATACGAAATTAGAGAAGTGATAAGACCAAATTTCAACACTTTGCAGAAGTGAGTCGTCGGAAATCGGCTAGAATAAGTCGTCCTAAACCTGCTAAACTTCTATGTAGAATTTCTCAAGGTATAATTGAAGGCTGAATGCAATTTGTATTTTATTTATAATATTATCTGTAATTATACAGGTATAATTACGCGAAATGTATTCACCGTCGCGCCGGCATCCGTAGACTAACTTATCTGCATATCTTGTCATCGCTTATACAGCCCTGGCCTAAGGCTATGCGTATAATGTTCCTGGAAGAGGGTCACCCTTAGATGGCTCTTGTTGCACCAGGCCAAAATCTGAGCGGGATGGTTAACTTTATTTTTTTCATGATAGAGAAGGACAGCGAAAGACGCGAGCAGAAAGTAAACAAAAAAGTACGTGAGTGTCGTGGAACCTCCGTGGAATACTCGGTTGGAACGAAGTTTCAACTTTGAGATTTGGCATTTATCAAATAAATTGTCAAAGAATGAAATCCTAGAAATGCTCTTTCATACTAACAATGCAATAATCTATGGACTGTTTCGCGTCTGTGCACTTCGCACTGTGACGTTTTGACCTATGTATGTGTCGTGACGGTAAAATCGAACGCTTTTTTTTCTAGCCTGCATCCTCGATACCAAAAAGGAACTTCGTTCCAAAAATAGTTTCAAGCTTATTACAAATTGAAGATAGTTTTTCACTGGTCCCTATCGCTAGCGATCTCACATCACACTCTCTCAAGCCCGACGAGATCACTGCTTTCACGGCCGGTTATGGCCTTCAAAAATCTTATTTTTTTAAAGATATAAAATATTCCACTTTCTGCAAAGTGACCAATATATACGTTACTCTGACCCTTGACCTTATCTTACCTTGATCTTCAAAGGATCTTAATGAACTTGATTATGAGAATGTCTAGCGTGCCTTGGGACATCTAA
Source organism: Epirrhoe tristata (assembly GCA_951394285.1). Taxonomy (NCBI): domain Eukaryota; kingdom Metazoa; phylum Arthropoda; class Insecta; order Lepidoptera; family Geometridae; genus Epirrhoe; species Epirrhoe tristata. Next base: position 16,699,053 of record OX596136.1, on the reverse strand, counting down.
AATAAATAATAAACCACAATCACATACCTTTCTATTTGTATGTTACGTAGTTCCTTTCTTGAGAAAACCGATAAAATTAATTTTCTATATTGTTAGCACTTTTTCCCTAGAGGAGCTAAGCTAGCCAAGTTGCCTCATACTAGCGACGTCACGTGACCACCATTTATAAGACTTGATGAAGATATTACCTATGTATGATCCAAGTCTTTGGCGACTTCGTGAATCGATAACTAGCGATAAACAAAGTTTATCTAGAGGAAAGCCCATGGTCCGGTACATATTTTTTTTCCTACAAAAATTAACATGAAAGCTTGTATGGATGTTTGTAACTCCTTTACGCTGAAACATACGAAAATATTAAGTTGAAAATGAAAGTAGAATAGGCTTTTTATGTCAGAAAAGTGAAGTATTGTTGAGGAATTATGGGTGACAATCGACCTTACTTTGGTCAACTCGTTTATTATCTGCTACAATCACGGATTTCTTCTGGTCTGTGGCTACAATGCAACCGTCAGTTTGAACGTAGCTTTAGAAGAAAACATAAGTAAGCGACAGCCGATAAGTAAGATAAGTAGGCAACGGCTATCTTTCAAAATGTACATAAAATGTAATAATTATATTTGACTTGGCATCCTTAGCAATTTCCCCTACATTTTATGTCAAAAGTTCCCACTTCTTAAATTTTTAAGAACTACTCGTATCTTGATGTCTATCGTCATGAAGATGTAGGTAGTGAGTTAATATAGGGCCAGGAGTGTTCTTCTTTGTTTTCTAATTTCTGTGAACAATGTTGTGGGCTGCATTATTACCAAATCTACCTGTAAAATGTTTACTATTATAATGTATGTTGTTCCAAATAAAAATAAAATAAAATGCAATTTATAGAAAGAGAAATAGAAATAGAAATAAATACAATTAGGAATTATACTAACACTTAATACTAGACACAGAAATGGACACCACTCAGCGTGTGCTGCAGCAACTTAGATAGCAGCGCTGGTATTCTGTGGCACCGGTTTAAGGGTTTTACCGTGGTTTTACCCCCTGTCGGCACAACTGTTGTATCTCCATGTAGTTCTCTCCAGGGCTTCTGACTTCTTTATACGACGTGACTGCTGTCATATCACCTTTCCCTTTACTTGTCTCTATATAAGATCCCTTGTCTTCCTCCTTTTCTCTTTCTTCCACTTTCCCATAAAAGATGTTCATAATGAAACTGAAATCGAACGCAGTGTTTTTATCAATTCCTGAAACTGATGATTTTTGCTACCATCAAATTGCTAAATTATGTACTGTTTAGATATTTTGAAAATTTAGATTATTTTTAGATCTGTTTTGTTTTAGAGGTTTACATTGTGAATAGGGTGTAGTAATAAGGTTTTGTTAATAAATAAATTATATTCTATGTTCACTCTAAAAGCCAAAACTATAGACGAGGCCTATAATACACACGGTAAAAGGAAATCTCAGTGGTCTTTGTACTTCGCCTTTCACAATGTATGAGATAAAAAATGATTTTAATAAGAAAAACCAACAAGACAATAGATACAGTGGAAAATATTTGTTGTTCGATGACGTGTTCGAGGTTTGGTGCGAGTGACGGAGCTCAGGCGAAATGTAAATGTAGAGGCACTTATTAGTTCTATCTTTTAGGTAGTCTAACAAAGCTCTGCTTACTTTAGAATCAGATGATGCCGTGTGAAATGTCCAGCAATATTTATTTATTAATCAATCTGTTTATATATTCAGCCCGGTGTACCGTACCCACTAAAGGAAATTATCAAAAATACTGAAACTCGTGGTATTTCGTGGTACAGGGAAAACCTCGAGATTTTCATATATATTTTCAGATTTTGGCTTAGTAGGTACTTCTAAGAAGTGCATTCGGTATAACAGTTTCTTTATTTTACGAGTCTCTGAAAAGCCTCATAGGATGAGTATTTTATCCGACAACAATTTCAAACTACTGGAATAAAATGCTAATGTTTGAAGTGAGCTCGTGTTCCACTGAACTTACAGGAAACGGTTACACTCAAGTCTTGTTAATTCGTAAATCTAAACCGCTCAAAACTCACTCGAACTTATCGACGCTAGCACTACGACCCCGCCCAAAAATGATTCACGATCGGAACCGGCGCGTACGCTCATAATGTGCGTTAATTTCATCTAAAAATAACAGCCATTCTTTGTTTGTCAGATTTTTACGAAATCTGACTTCGTTATTATTTTCTCCGCGTTTCTATTTTATATTATTGTGTTGATATTAACCGGGATAGTTAGCTCGCTTTTATTTGTAGCCAACACTGTGGGATGAAACTCGGTTATAAAATGTATTTGAATCGCATTAGAATCTAGAACATTATTAACTAGTTCTTTGATATTAAGTATAAAAATGCTTATTTTGTTTAGAATAGTCGAGGAAAAACATCATCATCATGTACGGCCTAATTCATCCCACTGCTTGGCATAAAGGCTTTCTACTTATGCCAAATGCCAATATCTCTATTATACAAATGTTTATTCACGCTGAAACTGCACAAGATTTCAGACGTCTACCACGCTTTGGGAATACAGTCGTGATCCTGTTAAGTCAGTGAACGGTGAAATTACTTGATCCTGCCGACTCATAAATAAAACTGTAGTTTAATATCCGTAAATATTAAGGTTTTCACACAAAACCCATGTTTACAACTTAATGCTAAACTTTATGCTTTTGTTACAGGTACGTCTGTTTTATTATAAAACATAAATTATAACCCGGAAGTGGAGCGTTGGTAAGGTTTCTGAAACAGTTGTGATGTACACTCGAACACAAAATTATTAGAAACTGTGTAAATTGTTTCTTCGTAGAATGTTATTTTTGGCTTCCAGTATGTATCTTCATTTACCTAGTTATCAATTTGATAAACAAGAACTATACATATTTAAATAATTTTGGTACATCAAAATACTTACATATTAAAAAAATTACACTAGAATTCACTATAAGCATAACGTTATTAGCTATATACTTACTAAAAAAGTACTTTTAATATATGTACTTAGTATTAAAGTTTTGAAAATCTAGTTCACGTAATTTAGTACAAAAGCAACCAGTCTTTGCAATAAACTTTACAACGTAAATCTAGATTTTATGTGCATTCGTAAAATAATGTCAAGTAACTTTTATCTAAATATTTCATAAAAACGCAGTAAAACACTTCGTTAACCGAATTTATGGTTCATATAAAATAATTTTGCGCTCGACTGTACGAATCATAATTTTATTCTATTATTCAACATAACAGAATATATTAAGTTGTACAAAAAAGTTAATTCTTATTTTATTATGCATTATAATGTGTAATAAAAACGTGTACATCAGTTGACTTGTAATTGCGTTTTTATCTATCGTTAGATCGGAATTATATACAAAATGGTACACTAAAGATGTGAAATTGAGACATGACTCATCATAAATTTTTTGGTTACTTTAAAATGATATAAGTAATTCGCTGTTTATACGGTCGGTTAAGTTTAAATCATGATTTATCAAAAACACGGTGAAACACTTCCATGAATAAAAATGGTGTATCTTCGATCCTGGTATAGTCGGCCCAGGCTATGACGTCATTAAGCCTGACTTTCAGATTGCTAAAAAAACACCGTCATCAGAGATATCCATACTTCCTAATCTATTTTGACGACCTCTGTGGCGCAGTGGGCGAAGGCCTGCCTGCGATGCAAAAATTGCGGGTTCGATCCCCGCGGCGGGACCAATGTTTGTATGATCTGCAAATATTTGTCTCGGGTCTGGGTGTTTCTATGTATAATATGTATATATTTACAAACAAAAAGTATTTAAGTAGTATATCAGTCATCTAGTACCCATAACACAAGCTCTGCTTACTTTGGGGCTAGATGATGCTGTGTGGAAAAGTCCAGCATTATTTATTTATTTATTTATTTATTTATTTATTGATCTGACTATGAAACATATAGGTGATTACTGGTGATTTTCAAAAGAGTCTGCTTATTCCTCTGTTCTATAAAATTATAAAAAAATACAAACTGCTTTCGTTTTTATCATCTTTGATAAAGTCCTACTTATTGCACGTTACTGTGTAAGTCCTAACCAGCGTTTAAATTCATTCGTCAAGCTGATTTTAAGAAACAATTATTGCATTGTTTTCTATTAGTATACGAACATGGATTAGAATAAAAACAAATAGGTATTACTCTCGTTATACCGTCGATTGAGATACCTGTTTGTATAGCTATAGTATTTTTCACGTAGGAACGTATCTCTGCCACATAGAACTTTTACGTTTTACTATGTACAATAATGAAACATTTTCAAATAAATGAAATAATACTAAAAGATACAACTTAAAATAATTACGTTTTTATACTAAAAAGAAAACCGACTTCAATGTTTGACTCGAAACGCGGTGTGACTCAGGGCGTCAAGCTGTCGATTCGATTTCTATTTGTGACATGGCTAGGAGGGAAGGTGTTTAGAGTTTTACGGGGAAACTATCAATCCCTCAGGAATAAAATTTATATGGGACCACCTCTGGAGTATACCCTTTCAAACATGAAAAGAATTTTGCAAATCGGTCAACAAATGGCGGAACAATCGCGTAACAAGATAAAAAAAAAAAAAAAAAAAACATACAGACGAATTGAGAACCTCCTCCTTTTTTGAAGTCGGTTGAAAAAAAGGATTTTGTCTATATCCTTTTTTTTTTCAGATATTAACTTGTGAAAAGCACTATAGTGGCCAACTTGACGGAGTTTTTAAGCCGCTTAAAGTCCTCCCGTCATGGCTTAACGACTATATTTAACTTGTTTAATAAAAAGTGATGGACTCTATGGCGCAGTGGAAGGCCCTGCAAATGGCTGCTGGTTCAAATCCAGCCGCAGGTCAAACGGTCATATGATAATTATGTTCGTATGCGAAGACGCGCACTATTACATGGACAAACTACCATGCATTTTTACAATAATGATATTTAACATCTTATCTCATAATCTGCATACACCTTTACTGCATAACATTGTAGCATTGTGTAACATGCACCTTACTTAATCGCGAAGAAGACTATATTCGCTTGGCATTATGAAGCTCGTAAGAAATTGTGTCATTTATCTGTTTAGTTTCGTAATCCCTAGCTTCCGTACGTGTGTTTAGCGTCTATGTTTTAGCTCTAGTATCTACAAGTATTTCATACATTATTTCGTTCCTTGAGGGCACTATTGTTATAAAATACTGACTGCTGCTTGAGCTTCACTCAGAACGTATGCAACTTTTTTAGAGTGGGAAAGGTTGGATTTTATTTTACTGATATATTGTATTAGTACAAACACGAATTCCAGCATTTCCAGAATAAACGCTCAGTTTGACGCCCGCATTATGACAGCTCCCAGACTAGCCTATCATCACCAAGCAAAAAGGAATAAAAAACTTAAATCTCAAATAGATAAGTTTATGTAAATAAGGTAATTTTGATCCAATTATTTTGCGTCTTGGCAATATCAAAAATTAACAATAAGAACAGGTTTAGTAAATATAATAAAATGTAAAATAAAAATGCGCGCGAGATCAGTGTAAGTTTTGTAGTTATATTTAATGGTACTGCCACCCATACGTTTAATACAATATGTTTAAAATCGCTTTGTTTATAACCCGTTGGATGAATTACGACGATTAAAAGAGCGTAGAGTAATAAAAATGTAGAACGCTCACTTTTTATATCATTTTACCATTTTTATAGATACTGTAGACCACGGTTGCCAAATACGATACGAAATTTAGGTACCTTGTTTTTATGCAATCACGTGCTGAAAAAGAATGGTTGTTCTATTTATATAACCGAATTCATCAGTTCGTTGAAGAATGAGTACCTACCAAAGTAAATCAAATTGCACTTTTGCAATTGATAACACTGTATTTATTTATTTAATTTCAGTATAACGAACGATTCAATTTTCAATAGTTTTTCTTTCGCTTCGCCAAAACTTTTCAGTGCCGACTTTGACGTTCAATATCACAGAACAACAAAAGAACGCTTCCGGCTGACAGTGACCTGGATCAGTTGAGCTATCTATAGATCGTTTCTAACGATCCTTAGATAGCTTGACCAATCCTGTTGTAATTTGTAAATATATGTAAATATGTAGTAGCTTAGTTTCTGTAAACAAATTAATTACACAACAAAATAAAATAATTAGAGAAATGACTATTATACAAGGAAATAAACTATTTAAACCACGATTTAAACGAAGGATGGTATACCTATCATTACCTAGAAGTTATACAGGTACCTTATACTACTTGTAGTACTTATATTACCTAATGTTAATATGAAACTGTGTATTCTGAAATAAACAAATATTTATTTATTTAATACCTACCTGTACTATACATATAGCTCCTTGGTAAAGGATGGCTATGTGTTAATTAATTGGACTACAAAATAATAATGATTAAAAACCTGAAAGATGTGTGTATAGAACAATGTGATATGAAGTAATCATTTGTTATTTTTAACAGTAGCCAGTCATATTTGTATGTATTCTAGTTAATGTAGGTAGATAATAAAGACGCTCTAAGCCAATTGCATTTACACCGATCGCGTTTTCTAACTATTAGTATTACATTTTGACTGTAATTGTAACAAAATTACTAATGTTGTCTTTGATTGGTAATGTAATCACTCCTTTCTTGTGGAAATTGCAAGCGATGTCATGAATGGCAGAAATTAATTATCAATCAGGCGGTATTAATGTGATGAGATTGGATTGTAAGTAATTATACTAAGTACAGCCAGGAGCAGTCTATTACAGTGAATCAAACCGTGAATTGACATGAAGACAATGCGAGTGACCGCGTGTTGCTAGCTTAGAAACAGTTAGCTCACTCAGATATTTGTGATTAAGAAATTCAGATTTGAAAGACACACAATATTTTCTAAATCTTTAGTTTGTTTATCCTTGTTTATTCTGTTGGCTCGACCTTTCACACAGCATCATTTGGCCCTAAAGTAAGTAAATTTATGTGTGTTAGTGTTACTATGACTGTAACTATGAATTATCTTTTGATCTCAATAAAATTCAGCATTATTCTGTGTTGTAATTCGATATGCAGGTCATTTGCGGAACTCGACATTCCAGTGCACCTATTGTTGCGTATAAAGTTCCATTCAATAGAAGAAATGACGGCTTACAGACTTGTAAGCCAGGCATTACGAGTGGCCTAGCTGTCAATTTACAAGCTAGTTCTATAGTGTAACACAATACGCGTATTGTATAAAATGTAGGGCGCCTAGGAAGTGCCGGCAATAGCTACCGAGTGTTTACAAGAACACACAAGCAGCTTTGAAAGAATCTGCTTTTGTTATTGAACATGCGGCTGTTGTGATGTTTAATCTAGAAAACCAAGGTAAAAGCAACTTAATTGATGCACAATAAGGTGTAAAGTGACATAGTTGTCAAGATCTTAAACCGCGTATCGACTTCGCGCTCCTGGCGCGTGCCCCATGAATGATCGCGCCAAGAGTGCGTTCCGCGGAACGCGTTCTAAATATTTGATCTGTACAAATGAGCGTGCCTGGCGCGCGCGGCAAATATTCTTAACTAACGGCTCGTCTTACGTGGGCTTTTTGACGCGAACGCGAAGCGGCGCGTTGCGGCGCGGTAAAAATTAAACAGTCCATTTACTATTGAAGTGTCCTACGTCACCGGTGCGCAGCGGCGCGGCGCGAAGCGAAGCGAACGCGATCAGTTTGTTTGACTTTTACGCGCGAACCGGTATACTCAATCTGAAGTCTGTTGGAAGATTCTCGCGCACGTAGGACAGCCGCGCCGCGCCGCGGCGCGCCGAGCCGCATCTAATCGCGTCGCTTCGCTTCGCAAACGCGTTCGCGTCAAACCGCCCACGTAAGACAGGGGGTTACGGCCGGCTCCACGTTCGAACGTTCCAACGAACACATTGGCGCGCGTTCCGAAATGATATCCACTTCGTGCGGCCGGAACGTTTACCAATGTTCGTCCTCTCGTAGCGCATAGTCGATACGTGGCTTAAGAGCGAGAGAATTTCAAAACTTCAAAACTTCAAAATTTGTTCAAAATCCTCGCTAATACTGCTAAAATACTTAGCTAAGTTAGTATGTTACGAGGATTTTTAGGAAGAAATAAGTTTTAATAACGACGAATAAAAAGATTACATCTAAAAATATGGAATCGCTTGCAGTTACGTATCGTTGTGACCGCAGCCGCTTGTTTAAGACAACGCTCGTGAAATGTAACTACCAGTTTCCTCCTTAAGTTATTTTGTTCGTGTGTTTGCTCTCAATTATTGACTTTAATAGGACTTTGACAATTCACGGTAGGTACCACTACCGCTTGTTTGCCTAGTGAGGAGTTCACACTCAGATATTTGAGAAGCAAAGTTTGGGATCGAATTTTATGGTAGGTACTCATTATAGTTGGTTGCCGCTTAGCCCCACTAAAGGTAAAGAAATGTAAGGACTGGTAGTCCTTAGTATTAGTTTTGATTACTCTACAAAACTTCATTTCGTTTCTACAGTTCTCCAAAGTATACGCTACAAAATGAAGTTTCGTAAACTATTAAAAAAAGGATACTTTAAACCACGGAGATGAATGGAACTCGTTGGCGGACGAGTTGTTGGATGTGCGCAAGAGTTTTCATTTTGATTCTCGCGGCAAAACAACTGTGCTTGTTAAAACTCAATTATTGTAACCCTTTTCTGTAACAAACCAGTCAAACGCGAGTCAGTCTAGCATAGATAAACAGGGCAGTACAACATAGCTGAGTGAAATTAAAAGTAGTAATATGCCTTATCTTCAAATAGTTTTCTAAAGGTTTAGCAATAAAACAGTTTTTTTTAACGAACAATGCAAGGAGAACAATCCTACGAAAGTCTGACAAAAAAGACTCCTAAACACCTGCTCCTGTACAAAGTATCGCAAATTAGTCAAAGAATAACACATAGTTACAATAGATAAATTCTCTATAAATTATAGAGTAGCTCTCTGAAGGTTAGGGTTCGATTCCCAGGACAAGTTTGTGATGATCACGAATGTTTGTCCTGTGTTATAAGTTTAGAAAAATGATATGTCTTCTTATCCGTTATTATTTTATACCAATTAATCCAAACTTTAGGGGAGACCTTTGCCCAGCAGTGGGACACAACAGGTTTATAAAAAAAAAACCAAAATTTTTTTTTATGGAAGAGGGGGCAAACGAGCCAGTGGCATACCTGATGGTAAGTGATTACCACCGCCCACAGACAACTGCAGCATCAAGAAGCACTGCAGATGCGTTGCCGGCCTTTGAGGTAGGAATAGGCTCTTTTCTTGAAGGTGCCTAAGTCGTATCGGTCTGGAAATACCGCTGGCGACAGCTGATTCCATAAGTCTGTTGTGCGAGGCAGGAATTGGCGTGGAAACCGCACTGTTGTGGACTGCCAACCATCCACATGATGTGGATGGTATGAGTATTGCTGTCATTGCATACGATGGCGGAATTCAGCGGCTGTTATCAGTCCGAACAATTATTATTATCTCAAAAGACATAGTATTTATGACCATTGGATTAAATCCTACAGTGAAACAAACATGGCTTAAACCAATCTTTATTCTGATGATCTGTCTTCAATCTAAATATCTTAGCTTAAGTACCAACAACACAAGGGAATAATCAATAAACTTTTAAACTATACTATATCAAGTTTCCCTAAAATGCGTCAAAAACTTTATAAATGAGAACAAATCTCTTGTAAGTAGTAGATACACAAGAGTGATTGAAACAGATCCTATTCAGTCCAAAATTAGTTGAAGCGACGATTTATAACATTTGAATATGTTATTGTGTGTTTCTAAAAGCATTAATCAGCTGCTGTACCTCATAAATCAAGGGACATTGTTTTGGCAAGCTTTAGTGGCCTTGGAACCGCATTCAAATCTCAAAACAATCACAAGAATGCTAAAAAACGGTTTTAAATAAAACAACGTGGATTTTATTATAACAACGTACAGATTGATTGTGAGTTGTGCTTTGAACGATGAGTTTGTGGATCGTACACGTTCAAAACGTTACCGACCGTGATTAATCCACCACTTCGATATAGGATTTATAGAAAAAAGGATCACCCCTGTATGTTTACAAATTATGCATTATTTATGTTCTACATATTCCTTCTGATCTATCCCCACTGGTGGGGAATAATCCACTAAGACTATACAGGGTGTAAAAAGACGTCTACCGAAGCCGAAAGGGATAGGTACAGCATCCCAAAACACAACCAAATCCAATAGGATTTTCCGAAAAAATCATTATATCCGGAGAAAAAAGCGTTTGAAGATTACTGTTTGCGTATGTACTGGGCGCGTTTTTATACGTCGATTGCTGGATTTTTAGTTATAATAGTTTTTTCTTTTATAAATGCAATTAACAGGTAGGTATGCTCTTATTATGTTGTACTAGTAGTAAATAACTAGAAAATAAAATAAAATGACGTAGCTAAGTCAAATTTTTTTTTTGCGTTTTTTTCGCTAAATATGTTCAGAATCATGGTGTGATTGAAACCCCTCAGTTTTCGGTAGCAGTCTTTTTACACCCTGTATAATACACTAGATCACTAAGTATTTAATATTTTCAATTTTAAATAACCGAAAACGCTAATGTTCGACGTTCGATGAGAAACTGGGATAACCGATTGTTTTTACTTTTTTATATAAAAAATTCCCAGTCTGTAAAATCGTAGGGCATAATAGTAATTTAGTAAATATTGTAAGTAGTATTGTACTTGATATTTACAAAATTCCATTCAAATATTAAGTAAATAAAACACCATACGAAGACTTACTTAATTCTTCGTTTTTGTTTGCACAGTTTTATGAAATGCGATGTTAAAAACACTTGTCAAGGTGTGTTTCTAGTTAGGGCGTTTTCTGTCATACGCGGAAGCGGTTACGGTTTATTCATCAAGTTTCTTGCATCGCACACCTAAATACCCACATAACCAAACATGCTTTAAATAAAAAGGTACCTAAAATTTGACTGAACCAGCCAATGAGACAAAAAAGCGCCCTATAATAAAAGGTTATGCGAGTCAGTTTTTCCCTGTTCAAGTTATGTTATGAATGAGCGATTATAGTAGCTTATTAAAAGTAAGTTAATAATGCTGTTGATTCCTTAAAAAACATATTTTAAAGAGTTAAATGTATATCAATTGTGTAAAGCTAAAATTTCAAACAAATTTTTTATCGATGCTTCGGCTCCGCCCAAAGTATGACCCCACCTCACACCCGCTGAGCTTAGATCGTTATCAGAGCATATTTTTCTTTTAAATTAAGAAGTTCGTTTCGGATCGTTCATAAGATCTTTAGTAGCAGATCGTAGTTGTTTTGATCTAGCTCTTACGATCTCTTACGAGGTTGATATTTTGTATGCAAAATTTATTTTTTGCAAACAAATAATTGCAAAATAAAATAGGTACATACTTATGTATTTTTAGGATTATTTAAGTGTTTCAAATAAATAAAATTTGTGTTGAGGTAATAAAAAAATATATAAATAATTGTAGAAATAAAAATACCTCTACTGATAGAGTTAATAAGATTTTATTATGATGGTAGAATCGTGCGAAATAATGTATTATTAATTACAGATTTGTATAATCTAATTAATTAACATAACAAAAAACAAAAAGCTCGAGATTCAAACCCACTGCCACAACCGTCAAAGGACAGGTCGTATAGTAAATTACTTGTGAATTTAAAAACTTGAATTTATTACAATCTGTGAGTTTATCGACTGATGTGTAAGCTCGCTTATACTAACTAATAAAAAGTTATCAAGTTGCGTCTGTCCGTTTATTTTTTGTAACAGACTGTTTCTTTTGTTTCAAGCATATTTAAATATGAAATATGTTTTCAAACAAAAGCTTACTGTGGAGGAGCGGACGGACGGATAGCCTATGAATCGAGACTTACTTAAACTTTACACTGGCACTTGTAGATCTTGATACTTTGTAAAAGCTCAAGCTAAGCTGCGACAACTTTAAATGAAAAGTTTCTTGTATCGTCAGCATCATCATCATCAAAAAGGATGGTTGGATGGAGGTTTCATTTCTTCATCCTTATTATGATCATAAAAAACTGAACCGTATCAAGACTGTATCCCCTTTATCTTAAATAAATATTTTTTTAAATTTTGTTTTGTTTATCATATAAAAGGGATAGTCAGAGGTACGTTCTAGAACATCCTCGGCCTACAACAGTAAGATATCAAAATCATGAGGATAAAAAGTTGATGGAACTAGCTTTTTCTTGTCCACTCCTTAATTATATTCAAAAACAAAGTATCAAGACAGTATATTCTCTCTCTTGGCCATCCTTTAAGTTTACTTATAATATTATGATAAATATTTCACATGGGCATGTGAAACTGCTTTATGGTTTGAGAATATCACTTTAAAATCATACTGTGGTCTTATGTTTAGGGACGCGACACGTTAGCATGACGTTAGTAGGAATAGTCCGTCTTTTAGCCGACTTTTTACTAACGGTCACGTTTTGAATGCTTTTAAAAAATGTGAGCATGTGCCAAAATGTGTTTTGTCTGCTTTTGATATCATCAGACATTTTCAAAGAATCTTGATGAATGATAATCTTTTCATTTTTGTTAGGTATATGTTTTATTTTTATTGTTGTTGCATAATAGGACGAAATAAGCTTCTTTTCGTATTTGGAAGTACATAATCATTAATCTGAAGTTACATACAAAATATTTTAAATTAATTTACTTACCTACATAGCATATTTAAAAAAAAACTATTGATAGGTAGGTAGGTAAAAAACTTTTCTAAAGTGTAAAATAATAGCTATCGGTATTCCGGTCTTTTTTTTCACGGGGCAGCTCAACATGTTTTTTATAACAATTAGATACGTTTTACCTTCTTTTATTGTTATGCAACGTTTGTTGGCGTAGTGTCAATAGGTACCACACGGGCAGACATTGTTCAGTCGCTTGTTACATAAATGTGGACTACTATATTTTTGAGGGTAAACATAACTAAGTTCGGGAGCTAAGAAGTTGTGCTAACAACTACACTCTACCGGTGGTCATATCTTGAAGTTCGGCCACACAGAACTAGATGATGGGTTAGTGATCTTTGTCGGCTAACTAGCGGTTAAGTGGCCGGGTCTAAAGTGCCAATGATGTTACTAAATGACGATTTGATTGCGTTGAGCCCACGCGTCGCTTGAACAAATGAATTGAGCTGACTTTGTTATTGTCAAAGTCCCCCAAATTTCATGCCATACTTTAGTATTGCTCTATCATAGTCAAATTGGACAGCGAACGAAAAATATTTTACTACTGTAAATATTAAATTCTAGGGACACTGACAATTAATCATCGAAATTCTATCTACACTGCTCTTGATCACTCCAATCAATCGCTGTCGGTAAACTGGACACAGGGTACTTTGTTTCCTTTCACCAGATTTTAGCCATCAAGAATTTCAGAATTGTCGAATTACCGCTGAAACACATAAAAAATTTTTTTTTGGAAATAAGAACAAATCGAATTTGAGTCTCTTTTTGGACAGTGCTGTATCATTGTTCTTAATAAAGAAGTTTCTGGCTCGAATTCAGATACAATCGAACAAAGATTGGCCAAGATGAAATCTCGCCCATAGCTGGACACAAAACTTATAAAAAGATGGCCTACACCACACAAAATACGGAATTGAGATCTGTTTTAGCTAATATAAGAAGATCTTACGGTCCTTCAATCACTGCGCCTTACGAGGCCTCTCATAATAAGCAAGAGACCCCATTACACCTGTTCTTCCATTAAGTGATAGTTTTGCGAATAATAAAGTAATTTATTTATTTAGATATATTTTATATGAGTTACAAATAACATTACAGTTGGTACCAATGCGTTACATCTTTTTACACAATGTAGGTAATAATAAAATTTATAAAAATAAAATTTAATATTGAACACAAAAATAATGAAAAGTAATAATCCTGACATGTTTACACACTAAGTAAAAAAGACTTATTAAGTAGATGGCCTTTACATCTATATTAGATGATTTATACAGCGTCAGGAGGCAATCCATGCCTACACTTAACGGGACGCTGTAGTGCCTGGGACATTGTTTGAGATGGAATAGGCTTGCCCAGCACCTAAACCATCCTCTCAGCTTAATCAGCCTGGCCCACAGGAAAGACGACGTCAATACGTGTGGAGCTGACTAAGCTGCGGGTTTCCTTACGATGTTTTCCTTCACCGTTATTAGCTCGTGTTAAAGCGCATATAAATTTTTCGAAACGAAAAATCCAGTGATGCACGGCCGGGATTTGAACCCACGATCTTCGGATTGAAAGTTGAGGCACAACCCCATTCGACCAACACGGCTCATGCATACTTTCTTATTATCTAAAGAGTAGATGAATACTTTCTAATGAATTTACGAAGCATTGTCCACCTTGGTGGCACAAGTCGTCCAATTAAATCTGCACTAAAACGAATACACTAAAAGATAAAAAAATACTGCGGTTTACTACCAGATTTGCTCAAATTAGGCGACAGTTTCTATTTTTATTCTGCGTCAGAGGACGGTCTATGCATCACAGTCGAGTGTCGTGCTCACTTTCCACCCCCTCAACAAAGTGATCACTTATGATATGAATGAACGCGTATCAACTTGTTCAAGATACGTCACATGACATTGACACGGATAAGGTCAATCAGACAAAATCATACACAGTAGAGCCAACTTTTCCCATATAACACAGAGGTACGACAAATACTTGCTTGCCCTAACTCGACGACCTCTGTGGCGCAGTGGGCGAAGGTCCGCCTGCGACGCAGAAGGTTGCGGGTTCGATCCCCGCCGCGGGACAAATGTTTGTGACCTACAGATATTTGTCTCGGGTCTGGGTGTTTCTATGTATAATATGTATGTATTTACAAAAAAAAAGTATATAAGTATTCTATCAGTTATCTGGTTCCCATAGTACAAGCTTTGCTTAGTTTGGGGCTAGATGGTGCTGTGTGGAAAATGTCCAGTGGTAGCGCCATCTATACAATAACACAACACAACACAATTATTGATTATCTATGAAATATCCTTCCCTCTTCCAATCCCAATCATTCCTTCTGAACGTGAACGAAAAAACAAGGAGTCAGTCGTTCTACGAGTGACAGCTGAACTGACAGTTTTGGAAATGTTTCGGATCTGTGCGCACGCAAAATTCTAAAGTTTGAATAACGCCGGCCGGCAAAAAACCTCGCAAGTGAAAATTGTGGTGTGATCCTCAAAGAACCAGCTACGTGAGTCTTTATCCCTTTCTCCAATATCCACCATAATTTCTGGTCCTTCAGCCGCAATACCTTTATATATTTTCTAAATCTACGCAACATTCATCACACGCATCCACTACGCAAAAATACTTTACATTCGCTAAATCTACTACGCATAACGCATACAATACACTTACGCTAATATTTCAATCAAAATAATCAAATACTTGCATCACGCACGCATTTTTTCTTACACGCCGCATACGCAACATATTACCTACGCCGCCATTTTTTCCCGTGTTCACAATTTTATTTGTGTTATTATTCTAACTTGTGTTTTACTGGGTTACTGTCGTTTGGGACACAAAAGTTTAGGACACTTTGTCCCTATTGACACTTTCGATTATAAATATTTTTTTCACTGTCTTTTGGGACACCAATAGAAAAAGCTGTATTGTACAGTCAGGCAAAAATCCTCTAACGTTATAGTTTTTGAAACTATCGTGGTTAGGAACATAATTAATGTTATCTACGAGATAATTATCATGATTTTTGAGTTAAACCTCTAACGATACCTCAACAGTAGAAATCTTAATATCAAATTTGCATTTTTAAAAAGGTAAAGTATTCGCTCAGGTGCAGTAACGAGCGAGCGCTAATGCAAAACTAGTTCTAGAAAGCATAGAAATGTTTCTATTTCTTTCTCTTTTGTTCCTAAAGGGTTCACTTGTTCTTTTTGCTCGGACGCACGGCCATTAATTAGTCTTATTTTTTTTTAACAACAAATAGTTTTAGTGTAACCTAGAGTAAATTATGATTAAAGAAAGAAAGAAAATTATGTTAACTTATGATTATGATGACACACAGATTACACTATGGGACTTGGTGCCCTGAGTTTCGGACAAGATTTTCTGTTTTTTTCAGTCTACCTGAGTCATGGTCAGTGGTTAAGTAAAAAAATAGTCATGTGGCGGTTTGTGTTTGTGTTCATGTTTTTTGGAGGTAAGTTAACTATCATTTACGTAGAATTTTTTTATTGGTATTATACGCTTTTAGGTACTTAATTACTTTAAATTTAGATCTAAACTGATAAAAAATTGTGTGTATTGTAAGAGATATTTAATTTCATTCATAATCGTAGTCATTATATTCGATGCATCAATTTATGGTTTTGTTAGATAGACTGTTAGGTACAGATATTCTTGTGAAATGTTCATAAAGTAGCATATTTGTTTTTTCAGGAGATCCACCAGCATCGTCAAGTCAAAATCAAAATGGAATCGAAATAGTAACGTCGAAGCGTGGAAAACCGATACTTCTACGTGCTGGCTATAGATACCATAAAAGATAAGAATTCTAAGAATAATGTGCCAAATATTGTAAAAATACTGTGATTTTTTAGGTTATTTTTTATCTTTAGGTTATCTTTTGATTTGTTTGATATTTTAGCTTTAGTAGAGTATTGTGCCAAATGCTGTGAATATACTGTGATTTTTGTAGGTTATTTTTTTTAAAGATTTTTATGTAAGTATACACAAAAGATTTTAATAATAAGTAGGTAATGTTATGACATTATTATTGTTAATTAATATAAACCGATATTTTGAAGATGTGGACTTTACAACGTAGTAAATAAATAAAATACATTTTAAATTATTTTTTCTAGTTTTTTTTAAGTCGAAAAAGACTTACAAATTATTTAATTACAATGATCTGATACCTATACCTACACGTCGCCACCATGTCTAGTCCCTTTAAGCTACTTTAAAATAATCGTATTATAATTATTTAAAAACTTTTTGATCTGACTGTACAAAACAGCTTCAATATTTTGATAGTGTCCCAAATGACAGTGAAAAAAACATTTAAAATCAAAAGTGTCAATAGGGACAAAGTGTCCCAAACGTTTGTGTCCCAAACGACAGTAACCCGTTTTACTACTCAGTGCCTATCTGTTTTACCTACTTTGTGCATTATTGCTATACCTGTGCATACTTTTTTCTGCTATTTTCAACATAATATTATTTCAACAAAATGTCGCTGGATTCGGATCCTACCAAGTTAAAAAACAATGTTACAATGCTTACTGCGAAACAACAAAGCTTATTCAAGCTAGTGCAAAATATGTACGATCTAAGTGCCGAGTGTAGCATTAGTGACGAAAAGACGATAACAAGATCCGATACCGCTGCAATAAAATCATTTCTTATTCGCATAAAATCGTTAGAAAAGGTACGTCAGGAATTTATTGAGGTGACTGAGCAGCTGAACTTAGCAATATTAGCCGCGCATCCTAAGTCCGTCGTCGACTTCGCGCAGTTGCTCGCATTTGACGAACTTTACTGCCACATCAAATCAGTAGAACACGAGGTAGTCAGTGCCAAATCCGTCATTCCAAAAACTGCAACTAATAATAATTTTGATGTTCTGAAACGCAAACTGCCTGCTTTGGAGTTAGTGTCCTTTGATGGTTCGCCCAACAAATGGGTCATGTTTTATGAAAACTTCACCGCGCTTATACATAACAATACAAATCTCTCTGACGCAGAAAAGGTACAATACCTTATTGGAAAGTTGTCCGGCAAAGCTCTAAGTATTTGCGCGGGCATCCCTCCAATCGCAAGTAACTACGCAATTTTGTGGAATACGCTAAAAGATAAGTACCAAGACAAACGGACACTAGCTACAATGTACCTAGAACAAATACTTAATTTTAGGGGTAGTCAGAACCCGTCTTCTAACTCGTTAGACGCATTCGTAGAACATTTCTGTGCCGCTCAATCCGCATTGAAACAGTTAGGTATTGACGATCTCTCAGACTTTATCTTTATGCACCTAGCTTTATCAAAACTAGACAAAGAGACCGTCAACCTGTTCGAACAAGCGCACCGCGATGAAAAGTTGCCTAACTTCGAGCAATTGTCAAAATTTATAAAAGAACAAAGCAAAATCTACTTGCTGCGTAATACCGGGATAAATACTTCTACTAAACCACAACCAACAAAAACATACAATAAACCGCGATTCCCGGCTACTGCGCACTCTGCGCAAACATTTGTTTCTCAAAATGTGAATAATAATTTTCCTAAATGTGTCTTCTGCAAAAATGAAAATGTACACCCGCTGTACCGCTGCGAGGCCTTCCTCCGGTTGAACGCCGCCGCTAGGAACAACTTCGTTCGTTCTAATAATTTATGCCCAAATTGTCTAGGATTTCACAATATAAATTCATGCCGCTCATACAATAGATGTAGTGTTTGTAATCGCATGCATCATACGCAATTGCATATTGATTCAACTCGAGTTGAATCCGCTAACGCCAACCGCCCGTCGCCGCCGCCGACGGCCGCTCGCGCACGGCCGCCGCTCGCCGCTGCCGCGTGCCACGAGAATAATACCTACGCTGTGCCTCCCTCTGCGGAGCACGCACCTGCGAAGTCCGCGCTTCTTCAACAATTTGACCAAGTGGAACAAGGTCCGAACCACACTATGCACGATAGCGCCGCATTTACCACAACGCGTAATGCGAGTAATACAACAGTACTGCTACCTACCGCTGTAGTATACGTTTATAATGACGCAGGCGAACGACTTAAAATGAGAGTTTTTCTAGATAGTGGATCGATGTGTCACTTCATCACAAAATCATGTTGTGATCGCTTAAATATAAATATAACGCATGCGCCTTCAGAGGTGAGAGGTATCGGCCTCTCAGTTAAACCTGCAATAGGATTTGCGAAATTCACAATACATTCCCGCTTCGACGCACGGTGTAGTTACACGATTAACGCTCGCGTAATGGATACAATCACTGATAAAATGCCGAACGCACAGATAGACACGTCCGAACTTAATCATCTGCGTAACCTGCCGCTAGCTGATGAAGATTTTTACGCACCCGCTGACATTGACTGTCTAATTAGTAACGAGCTATTTCCATTCCTGTTAGGTAGCCGCAAGGTAACTTATCCGGGCTCCTCAGTCGTTGGAGTTGAGACCTCACTGGGGTACGTAGTGATGGGACGGGCAGATTGTGTTCCGTATCCGTATTCGGCTATAAACAACAACCATGTTTATCACGCGGTCATTGAACCCACGCTAGAGGATTTAACCCAGCGGTTCTGGGAACTAGAGAGCGTACCTACTAAAAAACATCTTAGCCCCGACGATGAGACTTGCGAACGCTTATTCAAAAATACTGTTTCTCGCGATGAGACCGGCCGATACACGGTTGCACTTCCGTTCAAGTACGAACCAACTGAACTCGGTCGCTCTGATATCATAGCAAAAACGCGCCTATTAAATCTAGAAAAACGCCTAAACGCTAATCCCGACTTACGCAAAAACTATAACGAAACATTACAAGATTATATAGATAAAAGTTACCTAATCAAAGTAGATAAACCCGCGCCCGGTCCGTGCTATTACATTCCGCACCACGCTGTCTATAGACCCGATAAGGCCACCACTAAAACGCGAATCGTACTAGACGCAAGCTGTAAAACAAGTTCAAATAAATCGCTCAATGATGTTATGTACACGGGACCTAATCTACAAACAAATATTTTTGATCTGTTGATCAATCTTCGATTGTTTCCTATAGCTCTTTCCGCTGATATTGAAAAAATGTTTTTTCAATTAAAATTAAATGAAAATCAGACCCGCTTTCAACGCATTCTATTCCGCTTTAACTCGGACGATCCAATTTCGACCTACGAATTTACCCGCGTAGCATTCGGCATATCTAGTTCGCCATATTTGGCAATGCGAGTCGTGAGGCAGCTTGCTGATGATGAGCGTACACGCTGGCCTGCAGCTGCGTGGGCGGCCGAACGTCATTTCTTCATGGACGATTACGTATCATCTGTATCCACAGTCTCTGAAGCTGAACAGCTGTTTCACGAACTCACGCATCTTTTCAAGGCCGGAGGTTTCAATCTCGTCAAGTGGGTCACTAATAGCACCGAGCTAATGCAACGCATTCCTATAGATAAACAAGCTCCTGATATCGTAAATTTCGATGAAAACAATAATAATATTAAAATTATCGGTCTTCAATGGAAAACCCATGAAGATTCTTTCTTTTTCAAGGTAAATTACGCTAACCACGCTAAATGTACTAAACGCATAATACTTTCGGTGGCCGCCCGCCTTTTCGATCCGCTATCTTTACTCGGCCCGGTCACCGCGCTTTTAAAATTACTTGTCCAAGAATGTTGGAAACGCAATTTGGATTGGGATGACGACGTTCCCGCGTGCATAGCAGACCAATGGTCTCAATTTCAAAATGAAATTCACGTATTAGAAAATATAAAAATTCCACGCCATGTAGGTATTTTTCAAAATTCGCGAAACATTTCGCTCATTGGTTTCGCTGACGCGAGCGAAAAGTGTTACGGCGCCGCTATCTACTTACGAGTCAGCCAAGGTGAGAGTGATGTAGGCGAAGTAATTTTACTTTGTGCGAAATCAAAGGTTGCTTCTTCAAATAATGTTGTCACCCTGCCGCGACTCGAACTTTGCGCTGCCTTACTCTTATCGAATCTAATCGTAGCCGTACGCGACTCCGTTAGTGAACGCATTCAAATAAATGAAACCATCGCCTTTACAGATTCTACGATTACATTATCGTGGATTCGCGCTCCGCCATTCCGATTTCAAACTTTTGTCGCCAACCGAATCTCCGCCATAAATGAAAACTTGCCAGCTCGACATTGGTTCCACATCCCGGGGAATGAAAACCCCGCTGATATCATTTCGCGACCTGTCATGCCTAGCAAGCTCGCTGATAATCGCCTTTGGTTTCATGGCCCAACGTGGCTCGCACTTCCACTAAGCCAATGGCCGATACAAACTTACGCTAAACCTTTACCGGTCAATGAACTACCCGAAACAAAAATGAATACATATGCCGTTCAATCCGTTGAACAGCCCGACGTACTATACAACCTAGCTAATCGGATGTCAAAGTGGAATAAATACCTACACGCAGTAGTTTATGTCCTTCGATTCGCAAAATTATTAAAGTCACGCAGCGAAATATTAGTTCACGATTTAGAAACCGCTCAAAAATACATTATCCGTAGCATCCAAAAGAAACATTTTCGAGAAATAAACATTCCTGCGTTACAAAAATTAAACGTTTTTATTGATAAAGATAACCTCATTCGAGTAGGTGGTCGCTTGAGTAACGCTCAATTAAATTACACGCAGAGACATCCAATCGTTCTGCCCGCAAATGATCCCATCGTATACCTACTGGTCGATCATTCTCACATTGTTAACTCACACGCAGGCCCAAGCCTTCTTCTAGCTTTGCTAAGACAGAACTATTGGATTCTCTCTGCTAGAAATATGATACGTAAACGCTTGCGAAATTGCAATGCATGTTTTAAAGTAAAACCTAAAAATACTTGCCCTCTTATGGGAGATTTACCCCAATTTCGGGTAAGCGAAGTTAAAAGTTTTGTTTTTACCGGAGTAGACTATGCCGGTCCGTTCTACGTAACGCCTTATCGCCGTCGTGGAGTAAAAAGTGTTAAAGCTTATCTCTGCTTATTCGTTTGTCTCACTACAAAGGCTCTACACTTGGAGTTAGTTTCCGACCTGAGTTCAGAAATGTTCTTAGCAGCGTTCAAACGTTTTATTAGTAGACGGGGTCCGGTTTCTATGATCCTAAGTGATGGGGGCACTAATTTTGTGGGAGCTAAAAGAAAACTTGATGAATTACATTCTTTTCTAATTTCTAACACGCATAATAAATATCTTGATCAAAATTTGGCTGACTTACGAATTCAATTTAAAAGAAATCCTCCGCTCGGGTCTCACTTTGGAGGCATCTATGAAAGTAATATAAAATCTGTCAAAACGCACTTAAAGAGATCGATTGGGAATCAAATCTTGACATACGAAGAGTTAAACACCGTCTTGGTCCAAATCGAGGGCATTTTAAACAGCCGTCCGCTGTGTGTTTTAAGTTCTGATCCTAACGAACTCGAAGCTCTAACACCGTCGCATTTCTTGAACATAACACCTTTAAAGTATCTTCCTGCTCAGGATGTTCTAGATACACCGGAAAATAGACTAACTCGTTACGAATTATTAAATAAACTCGTTCAAACATATTGGCATAGATGGAGAATAGAATACTTAACCTCACTTCAAAGCAGGCAGAAGTGGAATGTAATAACTGAACCCATACAAAAGGGCCAAATAGTTATTATTAGAGATGATAATGCTCCAGTGTTGAGCTGGCCTATTGCTGTGGTAGAAGAGCTCTATCCTGGTAGGGATCAGATCACTAGAGTCGCAAGAGTCAAAACCAAGACTGGTTCTTATATTAGGCCTGTTGTCAAACTTTATCGTTTGCCTCTTCAATAAACTCTTGACTCTTTTCTTTCATCGTAAAATGTTATGTCAATTTACTGTAAATAAACATCTACTAAATTCTAAATATCTCTTAGTTTGTTAATCTAATTTTTTGTTTCTTTTAATCATTCATAATTTATATTCAATGCACATAGTGGTTATTCAGAAGGTATCCCTTCAGCCCGGGGAACAAATGGTAGCGCCATCTATACAATAACACAACACAACACAATTATTGATTATCTATGAAATATCCTTCCCTCTTCCAATCCCAATCATTCCTTCTGAACGTGAACGAAAAAACAAGGAGTCAGTCGTTCTACGAGTGACAGCTGAACTGACAGTTTTGGAAATGTTTCGGATCTGTGCGCACGCAAAATTCTAAAGTTTGAATAACGCCGGCCGGCAAAAAACCTCGCAAGTGAAAATTGTGGTGTGATCCTCAAAGAACCAGCTACGTGAGTCTTTATCCCTTTCTCCAATATCCACCATCCAGCATTATTATTATTATTAATCATAATGTCAATGCCCGAACCGAAAACTGTCACTTAGTCAAAGTTGTTGATTATGAGACATCCCAAGCAGGTGGCCCCTCAGTCGGCTCAACAATACAGATGTAGGCTTAAAGTTGCCGCGAAAACATCTCAATTACGTATTAAAACGAAACAAAAAAAGCCAAAACAGAAACATGCGAACGGCTCACAGCCAACAATATAACACCCGACGAACTTTTCTCATTTTAATGTTGTTTAAGCAAAAGTTTCAATATAAAAATATAATGGTATCGTACGCATTAGTGACTCATTGAGTTTGAGAGAGTGCGTGCGACCGAGTTTCGCCCCTCACATCGCGAAAATAGAAGTTAAAACAAAATGGAAAATAAACTTTTCAAATAAAATAAAAATAACCCTCTTGGCGGCCGCGAGGGTGTAGGCCCTCTCCAATAAAAAATATAATAACTTTTCTTTTTATTCGACGTAATGGGAACAATTGTTCCTTTCTAATATGTTGCCCTCTCTGTCGCTCGCATTATTATAATGGCGTGGGGTGAGTGATAGGCACGATTGATAGCAAAGCGACTTTTGGTACCTACTTAAAAGGACAGGCGGGGTACGGGTCGAAGTCGGAAGTTTTTGTTGCGTGCCATTTAAAAACTACCACAAAACTAAGAAGCAAGCCAACTAAAAGCAAGGCTGCGTATGCTGCGTTTTGCCAAGAGCAATGTCGTTTAGTTATATTCAGGGATATACCGGTTAAGGTTAACAACCGAAATGAATCTGTTATTAACCGAATTGAATACCGGTTAACCCAAACAATAGGTTAACCGATAAATTTCTGTTAACACTAACCGAAATAATAGGGGTTTTTATCATAAGGTTCAAATTGGCGTGTACTGCGAGTAAACGTAAGCATGACATTTATTTTCAATTCTTTTCAATCAAAATTAAAATACGAAATCTAGGTATGTTGCGTCATGGACGTCAAAAAATACCGATATAAAAACCCAAACGTTTCTATTAATCGCTTCATTTCGATTACTATTTTTCATTTTGGTAAGCGAAATGATTGGGTTAACCGCTTCCGTAACCCTTTGAAGCGGTTAACAGTTATGAGTGGGTTATCCAATCCTTGGTTACAATATAAATGATGTCTTATTCATGAATACTTGAAATATATCTATAAATATATTTATGAGAATCGCAGTAGTAAAAACTGTGTTGCAATTATCAGCGCCCGACCTTGGGACAACAAAATATCAAGGCAACTTCTATCATACATAAGTCAAAAAGAAAAAGTATGCACCCTTAACACCCACGGGCAATCCAGAGGTGACCCCGCGCTAAGCCGGTGTCAGTTATAAGCAAATTAAACCTTATTACAATGTGATAAGATTTATAGTAAGGCTTTGAGTCATTATTGGCTACCATCCCATAATAAGTAGGGATCAGCTAGCCTTCAAAAATGTAGGTATATATTATACAATATAGGCTACATATAATTTTAGAATTATATGTTTTGCGCTAGACTTCTTAAACATTATTCTTTCTACCCACTACGGTAAAGCCAAGCGATAAAAATAAATTCACATCTCGAAATATATTATCACAAAGGTAATCTCAATAACAAAAAGATTTTTCTATTATAATAATTAATCCCATTCTAAGCGGTAGTTTATTAATAAGTATTTAATAAATAACGCATTGTTTTAAACACAATATAATGCTGTTTTGAATTCCATCCTTATGAATAGCTAATGTTTTTATTAGGGAAAGCAGGTTATAAAAATATTGATTTATAAAACTAGTTTTGGGTAAGTATCTATACAGTTTGCTTTGACTGTTTTTGCTATTCAATTATTGTTATATCTCTTCAAAACGTATCAAGGGCATACTCATTTTTATTCAGGGATGTATAAATCAATGCATTTTTATTAAAGTCCGGACGAATGTATAAACTCGGTTATGAAATTAGTTATAACGAAATACAATCCAAAATGAAACAAAAGTATCATCATCAACAACAACCTGCTGACGTGGTCCCTCGTTGCGTACTCAGTGTTTGCATAACATGGTATTATTCTTCCGTTTCCCTCAATCAGCCTCAGCCTCAATCAGGTGATGAGTAAAAAAGAGCGAGATCACCTTTCTTTCACAAAAATCCTTCTTTTTTTCATCTTTCTTGTTCTTTGGTTATAAAGCTTTAGCCACACCTACGCGTCAAACGGGCCGGACGAGTGAAACGGGAGCGTTAACGCCGCGAAACCAGAAGTATGAAACAAGTGGTCGCGCAGGTGTGTAAAAAACGAAGGCCTTTACATCTAGATGATTTATACAGAGTCAGGAAACCACCTAATGCATACACTCAACATGATGACCCAGTGTCTGGGACATTGTTTGAGATGGAATAGGCTTGCCCAGCACCTAAACCATCTTCAGCTTAATCAGCCTTGCCCACAGGAAAAACAAAGTCTATACGTGTGGAGCTAAGCTACGGGTTTCATTATCTTATGTTTGTAAGGCGCCATTGATAAGCCATTGCAGCGTCGGCCGCAGCTGACGTTCCCGCTTCGTTTCCGCTACTTTTTCGCGTCCCGCCAGTTTGCCGTGCGTTTGGGCGATGCTTTATATAGTGTATAGTTATAAAAATAGCCGGTTACGACATGTCACGCGAGCAATTGAATTGAATCGAATGATACATCATTTATTGAAATTGGTTAAGTGGTTTCGGCTTGGCCTCCGTATTGAATATGATAAGTACCTTCTTATGGCTAACATATCTTTCAATGTTAAATATTTTTATGTTTAAAATTTTAGGGATGACGGAAAATAACTTTTCTGTTGAACATATAAAACGCGACTCACACACAAGACAACCCGACGTTTGGCTTCACCCTTAGTAATTTATTATACCAAAGTAAATAAAGTATTAAAAATACAGTTTACAAGTTCCAAAATACTTGTTTTGTTTGAACAAATTCCGTGTACTCAGTCACGAAATTTATAATAAAACTTCAAATAAAAAAATCTCTCCACAATAACACAGTCTGTTTGTGCCGTCCGTTTGTTTAGTTGGACGAAACTAAAAAAAATACAAGCGACGAATGTCTTAGCTTTATTTACACGTACATTATAATTTCCGACATAGCGTAACATATAAAAACGTTGGTTTTTACGTCTGTATAAACTACAGGATTATTTTGATGTGAGAAAGTTACGTCATATTGCCTAGTTAAATTGTTTTCTAGAATAATAAATGTATGAGAGAATAGATAATTATTAGGGCATCTTTTGACAACTATAGTACACTATCAATTACTGTAGATACTCTCGTACTTAACTTTTTCCCTTCGTGTTCATGCTAACCTGTTGCTCCTCATCATTTCCTGATGATGATGTAACAAAAGCAGCACGTATATAACTTGTAAGATCAAAGTTTAGAGCAGTTGTGGTATATGTTTCCATCCTTCGCAGGGCACGTTTGTCCCCCAACTCGCTTCGTTCAATCGTTGTCATATTTACTCTCAAACATAGTTTCTTGTATCACAAAACAGTAGGTGAGGTGCGTTCATTTTGAACAAATATAGTAAAGAATTTAACAAAAAGTCTATTGACACAAGTTCTCCAGGAAGTAAAAAACGTTTAATATTTGCATACTAGCGGCCAAAGAGCCAAACCATGGAGAATAATATTTAGAGTATTTTAAAAGCAGTTGCCTCAAATCCTTTTTTGTAGGGCCCTTTGTTTTCGTAGGAAATTACAGTCGAGCCGTCAGCTGGCTGTAAACTATCCCCCGGTTTTGTTCAAGTGCAAACCGACAGTGGATCACGACCCATGATAATCGATGTATCAAATCTTTTAACATTTGAGATAGTTGCTATGTATAGATCAACTATCGGATACAGTAGTGTCAACATTTTTTTTGTTGGGAAATTAAAGTTATGAATTTATTAAATTATCAATGAAATTACATATTGTAAGGCGTCCTGTAATGCTACCCGCAGTCCATTGAAATACTTCACTTTTTTGGCATAAAAACCCTATGTTATTCCATTACTATCTTCATAGCTAACTTCTACCAATCCGTTTCAGTGTGAAGGAGTACAAAATCCAATCCAACTTTGTATTCACAATAGTTAGTAGTAATGAACAAGGTTTTTAGAATCAAAAGTAGTGTACTACTTGATATATTGTTGATACATACATAATTATATTATTTCGTGCCGCGATGAACCGACCGTACACCACGCTCACCCAACGCTATAATTGCTTTACAAACTATTTTTATTATTGTAAAAACCGATTCGACCGGCAATAATATTATATTATAATAAGTCAGAATGACCTTAAATTATTGAGATATTGTTATTCGTATACTATCATTTGGGCCGGTATAATTGGCCCCTTATTATTTATTATAAGTAAAAATGCACGGTTCGTCTGTACGCGTCACCGTGCCATTAAAGTTATAAAGGTATCTCGAATCCGAAATATTTCTTAGAAGTTTAATTTTTAATTCAACGGATGAATTTTGATAACTTCTGGAATCGAATCGAATTATACATATTGGCGAAACCCTTTAGCGATGTAAACTACATATTAATGTAGAATTATTTCTTTACAAAAACATTTGAGTTGAGATGAAATGTGAGCGTTGCGTAGTTTGTGTATGAACGAGTGTGAAACAGTGTGACTAAAACGCTATTTACACGATACTATTTCTGGCATACCATTCTTGCCTCTTGCCACAGAATATTATTTCCTGCTCCGTTGAGTTTGAGAAAGCAAGAGGTTGAGAAACCATTCTTGGTATGCCAGAATGGTATCGTGTCAATGGCGTTAAAGAAACATCGTGGATTGAATCTTATACCTTTATCTTATCTCAAGGATACAGTCGTGATCCTGTCTTGTTTAATACAATTATATGCATAATGTTTGTATACAACACATTAAATTCGTGTAGGCGTAGGCACTGTTGATTCGTACCCTCTGAATTAACATACTCTTTGTTATTAATAGAGTTGTGAAGAGATTACTATTTTAATGCCGAATTTGTTTTTTTTTATTTTTTAGGACCATTGAAAACGATATATAGCCCAACTGATCCATGTTACTAAATTGTCAACTGAATAGTCACTGAAAAATCAATATTTTTTGCGGGCAATCTTAAATTGCAAGCAAAAATTTAATTTCTCGACATTTTTCGTTCAAACCTCACTGAATATGGCATTTATTTGAAAAATTCTAGACAATTCTGCAAAAAAATAAGCTAAGCTTACGCCGCCGCAAGATACACTGGTGTGGAAAGATGCACACAAAACTGCCACACTGCAGTAGAGCTGTGAGGTATTGTAATTTGTAACAGAGCTTACAATGAAAAGTCACTTCAAAACGAGTGAAATTAATGAGATTTAACCATTTATTCTGAAATGCTAAGGACTCACTTGAAACTCATGCTTTTATTTACGTTAATATTTTACGTCAAATATCGCGCAAATTAACGTTATAATATTAGACGCAAGTCAGTCCCTGTCAAATAAAACTGAAACGAATTTTGTTACAAATCAGACAAGCTAAGGTCAATGAATCGGTTACTACCATGACTTGAGATGCTATTGCCGTAGACAGGTAGAGCCGAATCTTTCGGCTTTTTAATCACGACCGAAGATTCGGCTCGCGACTTCTTGCATCTCTACTTATTATACATGAATCAATTTATACAGCTCGAGCTGCATATTTTTCAATTACGTCAATTTAAAATAATACTTAATTCGCTATTGTGAGTCACCAGAGCATTGTGTCACTCGTTTATAGATCGGAAGCTGAATGTAAAAGTTACATCACAAACCGCCACAAAAAGATAGTTTTGATTTGTAGCTTATAGCTAAAGCTTTTTGAAGCATTTTTAATTACGTTTTTCACATCTTATGAATAGGACAAAAAGATTTAATGCAGACTATTTCCAGCCTACGGTTTCACTCGCGTAAAAAATTGTGGAATGTGGCATTAGCTTTACTGATGCTCCTTCGCCATCAATACCGTGTAGAGACTGGGCACATACACTGTTTTAGCTTGGCTTTCTTTCGAGTGACTCCATCAAATGTCTGAAAGTAAGTAATAGATTCGTGTGAGCGGCTAACTCTGATGACGGAGTTTTTTATAGAAGAGAAAGTGTAGACAACCCGATAATGGGGTTAGTGTCAAAATCCTTTGGAAGTCCCCTTCAAAGGGGATTTTGGAAATTAATGTGGTAAGTTTTCTGCAGCCAGCTCCCGGTCTACCGCGGCCTCGAGCGCCGGAGATGCTATTGTAGTATTGTGAAGACCGCTTGAGCACAATCATGTATTTGACTACTCTACCATCTTGAATGCTTCAATACATTTTTCCCAATAGTGGGACAGGAAACTCAGCATTTAGTCTATCTAGATGGCCTATATCTTTGGCTATTGTCGACATCGAATAGTTCAACCGATGTATTCATAGTTTTCTTTGTTGAGTTATTTATAAACTGATAGCGATCTGTAAAACTAAAGCCGCGTTTCCACCTGTGAGGAAAGTTCTTCAAAGTCAAAGTCAAAATGCATTTATTCAGTAGGACCACTGGGATCACTTACAATAGTCTTAAACTAGGTGATTCTACTCCTGTTCCTTCGCGACCAGGGGCTATGATGAGCAACGTGAAATTGTCACGGCGTGAGATGAGAAAATTTGTCATGCCGGCATTTTTATCATTTTGCGCTAATATGAGCGCCATGACAGACTATGTCACACTATCTCACAATTTGACATAACGATATGAAATAACGGGCTGCGCGTGACGACAGACACAGTTATGACGATTTTTAACGAGAAAACGAGACGAGAGACTTCAGTCACGGTGCTCATCATAGTCCCACTGGGCAACAACCTAGCTTTCTTTTAGGTGATCCGTCTTTAAAATTGCCTGTCTGCTTGTAAGGATCATTTAAAACGATAACTGATCTAGGTCACTGCCAGTCGGAAGCGTGCCCAAAACATGCATTACGCTGAATGTCAAGGTCTTTGCCCCGTGATCATTTTAAAAATGGGTCACTTATCGAATCGCGCCTGGCTTAGACCAGCCTTGAAATCATCTTGAAAACTCGATATACCCAGTTTAAAGTTCAAGCTAAGTAAACTCAAACGAAGCGATACTTGCTTTCAAACGAATAATTCATACTACAAAATATAATATTGGCAATCAATGAAGTTTGTACAAATTTGAATCTTATAGTGTCCGAGAATAAGGTATTAAATCGCAAACAAAGTCAACATCACAACAATTGCATCGCAAACGATCTTAATTCGATACTTGATACAGTGACTCATTACACGATGTGAACAAACTCAATATTATATTTATTTTAATAAGTGCAACGATCTTGCCCAAATAGATTTCAAAATTTATGAGTGCATTGACATGTGCAGTGTGTATCGCAGTAACAGCTCACAGTAAGCGACTTTTAAAAATATGTTCTTGGTTTTTGTCTTCAAACTTCTATGCTTACATAAAAAAAAACACGTGACAAAAAACACTGTTCACAAAAACTTTTTTACTCACGTGAAAGTTTACGAAATTTTTATTATTTTTACTATGTTTTTATGAATGAACCCTTACTGTGTATAGCATATGCCAAATTTAAGTTTAGATGAGCTCCTGACTACCCTCTTAGACATCTTTAAAATGTTTTAAACGTTACTGAGATCAGATAATGTCTACCGTACACAGACCTGGTTTCTTATTTTTGTTATGCCGCAGATACAAACAAGCTTCTACCTAAAAATTCACTCTGTGACAGACAACAGGAAAGTCAGACGAAACTGGCGCCCGGCGAGCGAAGCCGCGGGCGGATGCTAGTAATACGTCTAATCATATTCACAGTTAATGCAATACTTCCGCTAAGTTTAATTAACTTGGAAGACTAAACATGCCATTAGTGAGAACATAATTATTCCGATGTAGAAAAGTTTTCATCAAAACATCGTTGATTCGATTCACGGATGCATTTGTCAATGTGCAGAAAAGCGAATTATGTAAAGAAATCAAAAGTGGTGATCGGCTTGCAACCTGTTACTTACGCATGATGCTTCTACTAAATGTGCTTCTGTCTACCTCCTTAGCAATCTTCAGAGGATCTTGAGATAAAGATCGTGTTTCTTCTCTCGATTAAATTGGTTGAAATTATACAACGGATCACTCTACAAAAATATACCTGTTGACATTTTGTAAATACTTGTGGGTAGTTATGACTTTTGCATTTGCTTGCTAGCCGACTGGCTGCAGACTTTGTAAGCATCTATAATTGGCGGCCCAGGCGAAATGGCCTCTACATTATTATTGAATCGAGTATCATTTTATAAATGCGTAATTATTAACGTTTAAATATAGACGGGTGTAATGCAATAAATTGAAATACTGATCGTACTTAAGCTGTTTAATGTTAAATATATTTTGTATTTGTACATTTTACTTATAGTATATTTTTTCCTATCATTTCCCACTGCTGGACAATGTCTTCTTTATCTTCCACGCCCAATGCTCCAAGGCCACGGTTTGCCAGGCTCCAATGCATCCAGACCGTCTTAGCATCAACTTTACTATCTAGCTAACTAAATTTATCATTTCATGTAAAAAGTCCAGAATTATTTACTTACCTATTTTATTTTAGTGTTGTGCTCATCTTTAGTATAGGAACAATAGGAACACAATCGGACTCAAGGGACAGGGAGTGAGATTGGTGCGGGGCTAGGAGTGTCCAACAAAACAACAAACAATACAAACGTATTACTTAGTATTATTAGATATTATCAGTTTCCTCATAAAGAATCGTGTGTAAAACCTAATCAGCTTAGTCAACTCCGCTCCGGTCATAAATGTCTCGTCTTAATGCAGTTTTTCAACTTTTGCGGTATTTCAGTTTAAAGATCTTAGATTATGATGTATATACATTATGCGTAAGGTTGTTATTCCTTCAGAACTTGGAACTAAATATACATTTTCTTTTAAATCATTTGTAAAATGTTTTTGTAATGCAATATAAACATTAATAATTGAATTCTGTTTTATACGGCAATTTTACTGTCTACCGCATGTTAAAAGTAATTGCGTCAATTTGGTTGAAATTGAAAATAAAAAAACCATCGTTACGTTAAAATATAAACTTAGCATTTTTTGTGTACATACATATATTCTATTAACATAAACAAATCTACTACATTTATTACTTAATAAACAAGAGCAGCACAAATTACCGTGAAAAAACAATATTGTAAACTTGCGTATAAATATAAAACAGGTTCACGACTGTATCTCCAAGGTGCGGTAGACATTCTCTCAGATCTTTTTATGTTACTTATTCCAAATCCTTCGAAGATGTCTAAGGGGGGTAGTCAGAGGCATGGCAAAACACATAATATTTGATACATGCCCACTTTTTGCAGAAGTAAGTATTCCATACGTGACAGGTTGCAAGCCCATCGCCGCCTATAAGAACACTAACTGGTTTCCTCACGATGTTTTCATTCACCGTTTAGAGCACGTATTAAAGCGCATATAAATTTTACGAAACCCAAATATATTGATGCACGGCCGGGATTCGAACCCAGAACCTTCGGATTGAAAGTTGAGGTACAACCCCATTCGGCCAACACGGCTTTTTAATATAAATTAAAATATATAACATAACTATAGTTTATTTACAGAAACTAAGCCACTACATATTTAAATATATTTACGTATAATACAACAGGATTAGTCAAGTTATCTAAGGATCGTTAGAAACGATCTATACTCAAATAAAATTCATCATCATTTGCCTTACATAAGCTTTTAAATAATTTTATTTTATTTTATTTATTATTTATTTAGGACATCCAACAGAAAAAACACAAAAATATTATAAATTTCTTAACTAAGCTACATAAATATATCTAGTGTTTCCCCAGTTATGGGATGTCACAGCATGCACTATTAAAATGGTAGGCATTTCTTACATTAGACATTATTATTGAGTGGCAAAGAAATTAAATCAATAATAATAAAATGAAACCTTTGAACGTCGTGTACTTTTGCAGAAAACACTTAAAGACACTGTGTATTGACTAACCTATTCAGAGTAAGCAAATGATTTATTATAAAAAAATAAAAATAAAAGATGATTTTATTAATTACTTTTGATTCGATAGTTACTATATTGTAGATTTTAGGCGGTGTTTTATTTATGTACAGAGAGACCACACATTTCCACCTGTTACGAACTTAACTAATTTTCCCTCATTCTATCTTATCGTTACATTCTTCATACAAACTCGCTGGCTTATAATGTAGGTACTTCATATATGATGTTTTTATTTTAATAAATTAATTCATCATTTTTATTTACGAAACTTTTACGATAGGATACGATTAAGAAATAAAGACTTGAACTTTATTTAAATAATGTCAGTCTTGAATAGGTACATTCAAATACAAAGTGCTTTCTAATCCCATTTACGTATCCATTGTGTGTTGCAATTTAAATGTAAATAGAATGAGAAAATGGGCAATGTTCACATTACTTTGATATATTGGCGCGTGTAACAGTGAAGCGTTAATACTGCCAATACTAAGTTATATTTTTTCTTATATTAATAACCGCATTAACACATAAATATGGAAGTGTGTGTTTCTGCACACAATAAGGTGTATCCACGCAGCGGAATTATTTAAGTCAGGGTTCCGTATCAAATGATATAAAACGAATCAAACGTTACAATGTATATAGAATTCGTATTTATAACTGAGAATAAGACGAAGACGCGAGTGCAATTGCGAACTTTACATAGGTACTATGGCGCCACTCTTGCTTTTTCTGTCCGACTGTACACAAGAGGATTTGAACCAAGAATGGAATTGGGGTCATTGGTCACAAAATCTGACGTCACTATTGGTCTTTGACTCGATAGGAGAATAATAATACAATGTTTTTAACCAATAATGTTCCACACTTATTGGCAAAAAATATTGTGTTGATAAAATGCTTATAGTTGTTAATGCAATAAGTTTGTCTTATAGAAATAGTTTAAATAAATAAATAACGCTGGACTTTTCACACATCATCATCTAGCCCCAAAGTAAGCAGAGCTTGTGTTATGGGTACTAGATGACTGATAAACTACTTCCATACTTTTTTTTTGTAAATACATACATATTATTATACATAGAAACACCCAGACCCGAGACAAATATCTGTAGGTCATACAAACATTTGTCCCGCGGCGGGGATCGAACCCGCAACCTTCTGTGTCGCAGGCGGACCTTCGCCCACTGCGCCACAGAGGTCGTCTAGTTTAAAACTGACTTCTACAGTATGAATGAATGAATGTTATTTATTGTAAAAAATAAGATGAAAAATATGTTTACAAGTATAGTTAGTATAGTTTTGTTCTCAAAAGCTTCATAGCTTTATGATATAAAAATGTAACTGACAATGCAACTGTTGTCGGCGTCGCCGCCAGGCCGACATCACTTTGCCGGTACACCTTTGGCGTTGTCATCGCTCAGGATCTAAGCGTTGCGGTTTTAGTAATACGTTGTCTGTACGGAACACAAAGGTAAGTGACGACTCGCGCTTGACCGCGCCTACCAATGCATGCGAACTCGCGGTGTAGCGTGAGACGTTTTTTATTAAATTTAATTAATCTAACATCGTCTAATTATGTAAATAGTAATAGTTAAAATAACGGTCTGCTTATTCCTACAGCTTTTATTGAAAATATCGTTAGATTAAATGCAAGAGAGTATAATATATAAAAAATATTTAACCTTAACCAGAAATAAAAACTACAAAATATTTTAAGTAGTTGTTGACCACCTTTGTGGCGCAGTGAGCGAAGGTCCGCCTGCGACGCAGAAGGTTGCGGGTTCGATCCCCGCCACGGGACAGATGTTTGTTTGACCTACAGATATTTGTCTCGGGTCTGGGTGTTTCTATGTATAATATGTATGTATTTACAAACAAAAAGTATATAAGTTGTTTATTAGTAAGTATATAGTAGTCATCTAGTACCCATAACACAAGCTTTGCTTACTTTGTTGCTAGACGATGCTGTGTGAAAAGTCCAGAATTATTTATTTAGTTGTATTCGAGTTGGGTCTACAGCGAGGTATTTTATGAAATGTAACTATTTACTTCAACAGAAACAAAGTATTTATTATAATATAGTGCAAAGTATAAGACGTCTTTTTCGATTACAAAGTAACATAGAAAATAATTGCATTTTTTGTATACTTTTTATACAGGTTGTAATAAGACTACTTTCAAAAAGCATTCGAAGCTACAAATCAACATTGCCTCCGCTGACAATAATTCAAAACGATTACAAAAACTTTAATTCACTACACTTCATGAAAACAGTAATTAACAGAAAAGGTAAGTTTTTAAGTACTTATATGTCTTTTATGTTTATGAGAACATTATCATTATAAATAACACATTATTCGGTACAACATTACAAACATAAAACACGGGATCACCACGTATCCTTAAGGAAAATATTTTCAAATTGTTCAGGCATACAAGATTTTTGAAAATGTTAACTATAATTTTAATTTTATAGTGTAAACCACACTTTTTCATTGAAGTCTTATCAACATTTTCGATTCCGACGGGATTCGAACCTAATTTCTGTGGCAGAGCGGTTCAAGGCACTTGGAGGACACACAAGGAGGGATCGTCTGATCGTCGCGGGTTCAAATCCCGTCAGAATCGAAAAAAACAATTCATTTTCTCAATGTAAAACAAGACTAGACTTCCTTCCGTCCAAAACTTATTAAATGGCATAGATATG
Organism: Epirrhoe tristata; assembly: GCA_951394285.1. Classification (NCBI taxonomy): domain Eukaryota; kingdom Metazoa; phylum Arthropoda; class Insecta; order Lepidoptera; family Geometridae; genus Epirrhoe; species Epirrhoe tristata. The sequence continues at coordinate 16,663,014 of OX596136.1, read as the reverse complement.
CCATTTAATGAGTTTTGGATATATCCAAAATATGCATAGATATGCCATTTAATGAGTTTTGGATATATCCAAAACTATGCCATTTAATAAGTTTTGGACGGAAGGAAGTCTAGTCTTGTAGTACTTTCATCACACCCAGTAGTTATCGCATTAATCGCAGATCAACTATTATAAAATAACATGATACCCAATGCCAATTCAATAAGTACTGTGAGAATCTCATAACCAGTTCTAGGGAACTTTATAAAGACTATTATTGTTAAAATGTAGAAATAGTTGTGCAACTATGTTGCGTGTTTTTCTTACAACTTGAGGCACGCAACGCTATACTGACTATGTTTTATTCTGTGTGAATACAATAGTAACAACGACTTATTCTGTGATAGTGCATACACATTGACGAATATCATCGCCATTACTGCGCAATTAAACCCTCAATTATATTTTATTCTTTGCACATTCTGCGCAAAAAACTATTGTTATGGTTGATGCACTCATTCAATTGAACTCCTTTAAATTCGCAGTGGAATTGACCAACGTAAAATTAGCTTTTACTTTACTTTCTTCTAAATATTAAGAAAATCTTCGCAATTAACGCAAAAAACATGGAAATGGTAAATTGTCGTACTTAGTACAGTTAGTGCCGTAAGTCCATGAGTCCGTTTGAGAAACAAGTGCCGCAAGTAGAGCATTTTTAAATCGACCTTGAGATCCAAACATCTGAGATGTCTATCGTGCTTTGCAAATCCTTCGTGATTTTGTCGATTAATCCTTAAAACTTAATTAAAAATAGAATCATTAAAATCATCTTATATTTGGTTTGGATATTCAATTTTCAAAATAAGTTGAAACTCTCAACGTTCTTGAAAAAATAATTGTTTGAATTTTTACAGCAATACTGAAATTAGGCTCTAGCGTAGTAAAATCACAAATGGAATTATCAAGACACTTTCTCATTAAATTAGTTTCTTGCTAAACTTCACTGACTACTTAGATTACACTGTGGCATTATTTTGTATGTACGAGTGCGACCTTGGTTGTGTGGGTGATGCCACGCACACAGAGTTCGTTGACTCACTCTTCATTGTAAATGAAAATTTATTTAAATGTTATGATTTGATAGATGGATGCAAAGATTTTGCAGTATTACATTGTGTGAAGTCGGCTGTAAAGATGTATGTAGATTTTGATGCATTGTATATTGGCGGATGAACTTTGAAGTTTTTGATTGAATCAATCGTCGTTTGTATGTATATTGCTCAAAAGGTTGTCTCACCATAAAATATCAGAAATATGTATAAAAATACTTGATTCTCCAATTCTTTAGTTTTATTTAGTCCATAGCGCTAAGTAAAACATCATACAGGTAATATAAGCTGGAAACCCTACGGGTTCTGGAGAAGGGCTCAAAAAAAAAAGTCAAAAAAGCATTTATTCAGTAGGACCGCTGGGATCACTTTCAAATTTTTATGAAGCTTTTGTTGCTGACTAATACCGTGAGCGAATCTATTTTTACCCCGAGCAAAATCACGGCACAACAGCTAGTCTATAGATTAAAGAAAGTAGCATTATTAATGCCTTTTTATACAACAAAGTTCTCAATACTTCTCACATTATTATAACCATTGTCTTGTGTGAAATAGTTCGTTATAATAATAATAATGTATGCAATTACATTGTAAAACAAATCATTATTTCTTTTGTTATTATTTCCTTGGAAATTTGTTTTTGTAAAAAACTCATACATATGTCGGTAATGAGATTCTATCACATGTTATAAAATAACACATATTAAAATGTACTTACATATCTGAGATAAATGTATTAGGTACCAGAGTTTCTACAATAGTTGTCACACACTGAGAAAAGCTGTATACTTGTGTGTGTAGGTACCTATGTAGTATCTAACTACTTCCACTAAAGTTGTAGGTTTACAGCACTTGGGGTGCTATTGTACGAGTCCTTGCCGAATAACTTTTGACTTTAACTCTGACCTTCTCGTATACCACTTATGAATAAAAATGTATAATTTTCCAACGATTGCATAAATATTTACCTACAATATACACATGTAATAATATTGTTATTTATCATTGTTGCTGAAACAATAGATCGTATCATTTGAATAATTTTATCTGATTTAGTATACGTACGTTCGAGGTACAGTTACGTTGATAATTGATATCAACGTAGAAAAGTCGTTGTGCAATACATATAAAATTGATTACTTAATGTTTGCCAATATTTTTAAATTTGAAAAAGGATATGATAATTGACCTTTGCCCAGTAGTGAGACCAGAGTTAATAACAATAATAAAAAGGAAGTGGTCAAATAATAAACATTATTATTTGATAATGTACATCAAAATAATTGTGTTTATACCAAAGTTAACTGCGGTCAGCGGTTTTACCTGACCGGTGGCAGGATAAAATGGCGTCAACTCGGTTGTTTATTGACTAAACTATCATAAGAATATGCGTTCGTATAGTAATTACCAGACTATCTCACTTACTAATTTACTAACATACTGGTAATTGGAGACTAGAAGTTTCAAACTCATATTTCTCTAATTCGATTTTTTCCTAAGATATAAAGTTACTATATAGCATCCATACTATCCATATCCATACTAATATTATAAATGTGAAAGTAACTCTGTCTGTCTGTCTGTCTATCTGTCTGTCTGTCTGTTTGTTACGCTTTCACGCCCAAACCGCTGAACAGATTAAGCTGAAATTTGGCATAGTTAAAGGTTGTATCCCAGGGCAGGACATCTATAGGCTACTTTTTATTCCGAAGAAATGAAAAAATCCCGAGGGACCGCGGGTCACACCGCGGGAGCGCAGCTAGTTGAAATATATCTAGAAGTTAGATTGCATTCTTATCATATTAAATATCTAGTATAGCAACGTTTCTACATTTTCTCATGTTAATTTTTTTTTATTCATATGCGTATTTAAATACCGAGCAAATATGACTTCCTAGCAATATGTGAAAAGCAACAATCCTATGTGACATTTGACTACTTTTAGTTGATACCCATTAGTATTTTCCCACAGATCTAATAATAACATTTGTAAAATATATCACTACAGTAGAACAAACATAGCGGTTTTGTGTAGGTATGTATGTAACATTTTTTTTAATTCATATTTTTACAAGAATTATGTAATGTTTGCAGACTTATGTGCTTAACTGATTTTGGAGTCCGATTGAGCTGAATTTGTAACTTCGGTGCACAATATCCATCATTTGATTCGACTTACACTAAAATTTTTGAAAAAACCTTTTTTAGGGCGCGAATAATTATATAATAGTTAAGATTGTGGCTCAAGTAATGATCTTAATTTAAATACAGGTCAAAGTTGAGTTAACTTGAAAACGTCGCACGATGACCGTTTCACGTAACAAAATGCAGTCCGGTACAACATCGTATCGGTGAAATTCTTCCGTCTCTTTGAGACATAAATTGATCAACACAAGTGATGTATAAACACAGCTCCAATGAAAACATGAAATAGTACTAAAGAGATTTCGCGAATAAGTTTTAGGGTTACAATAAACGATGAGCGGAAAATATCAATTAATCACCACATGATGAATTATTCTCTTGACCGTGAGTCTGACCTTGCGTCATTTCATTGCTGTGCGGGCATGACAATCGAGCTTCGGTTTTTTGTCTAGCCTTCATTATGTTCGAAACAAAACAATAATTAGGTACCGGCAGATTCTAAATAATACACATTTATATCTTCGAAAAAACACAGCATTCATATAATGGTTAGAAATACATTTTAATCGGAACCAAAATATTATATGTTTCTGTTGGTTAAATAGAGTAACATGTTATTGGTTTGTTTTCGTTTGAGTAGAAATTTGGTATTTCACTGCCCAACCAATATCAATGATGTATTTGTTCGTGTTTACCCTGTAAACTGTATGCTCCCGTAGCATTTAATGTCAAATATCAAAACGATGCGTACCTAAAATTATATATTTTATGTTATTTGGCTTTTAGTCATATTTGTGCATCAAAACTTCAATTTTAAAATTAAATTGGAAGTTCATAATTATTGTCAGAGTTTTTTAATAAAAATAAACTTGTTTCAATTTTGTTCTCCCCTGTACACCATCATCGACGGGAAACTCGCGAACTTTAAAGCTAGGTTTTCAAATTGATTCCTTCGGACAATGCAAGTAGCGTTCAGTTTTCCTCAGCAACAGTAACTTTCACTAACGCTCTATGGATATTATGAAAATACTTGTGCTTCTGGGTCTACAGATTAAGCGTCTTTTCAGCGCAGTTCTACTCGTTTTGTCGTCCTTATCCTAGATATTATAGAAATGGAACACTCCGTTTTGGTTTCTTAATAAACTACCATAGGAACCTTTTTAAATAGTGTCGCCGTGTCTGTATTTTTTGTCTGTCATGTTTCTAACTATGTTTGATGGCTTTTACACTGATATGAACAGAATAATCCCGAAATGGTCCACAATACACGATTTTATTCCTTGGAGATTGAACTTTTCCCGTTAATGTAAAAAACACAATACATTGAAGCACTACATTCACAATAATGGATGGATGGTCATACCATTCATTATTTGAAGATGTACGATATGTACGACTATTGTACGTATTGGGTATACTTTACACATATTTTGGTAACAAACAAAATAAATAATAAATAATGCTGGACTTTTCACACAGCATCATCTAGCCCCAAAGTAAGCTTGAGCTTGTGGTATGGGGACTAGATGACTGATAAACTACTTATACTTTTTATTTGTAAATACATACATATTATACATAGAAACACAGACCCGAGACAAATATATGTTGTTTAGACAAACATTTGTCGCGGCGGGGATCGAACCCGCGACCTTCTGCATCGCAGGCGGACCTTCGCCCACTGCGCCACAGAAGTCGTCGAAAATGGTTTGCACGCGTTTGGTAGTTGAGATTTTAGTGGTTTAATTAACGTTTGTCCTTGATATCAAGCTTACTCAATACATGCCTAATCTGTAAAGCACTCAACTAAGCCCCAAGGGATAAATTTCACCTTCCGATTACACCCAGAAGTCTCTGGTTTTATTTTTCTCTTAGAAAATTTGAATTGTATATTTTTTAAATTGCAAATACAGAAATTTACATTAAACACCGTGGAGTATTTTAAAGAAGATGTTTACCTAATGTGGATCCATGAATATGTTTACAGCGGCAAAGAAAAATACTAAACTGTGATGGAAATCACATTAACGTAGCTTTAACAAAAGGGTTAATAGTCAAACTGAGATCGCTTCTGACAATATTCTAAAATAAAACTTTGGTAACTCAACTTTAAGCGATGGTTACACTCAAGCGTTACAAAATTAAAACTGTCTAAACGATATTGAAATAAAGATGGATACTTGACTAATCTGTGATACGTTTAAATCTAATACAAGCGTTCACTCGGTCTAGTACATTGATAGAGTTGATATAAAATTTGATGTAGTGATGCGGTACGCATGCGCTCGCATTCCCGACACCAGTTTTTATGTGTTTATATATTCTAATTTTATTGTTTTCTTTATTCGCGTCCCACTTTTGTTCGGTACGGGCGAGCATTGTTCGTTGTCGTAAACGGCGATTTAGATGATAAAATAAAATGTTGTATGGAATTTTTATTCGGTAGGTACGTAATTTCTTTGTCTGCTTCGTTATTTTGCGTCATTAAAAATAATATTGTGTTTTTGCAAGGATCTTGTTAAAAGATAGAATGTTCTTAATTTGATACTTTCGTATTCTTTTAACAAAATGAGGTTTGATATAAGTTTATTGCTGGTGATGAGCGTAGCTGCGGGCTGAAACTATCCATACTTCTATACTAATATTATAAATGTGAAAGTAACTCTGTCTGTCTGTCTATCTGTTTGTCTGTTTGTTACGCTTTCACGTCCAAACCGCTGAACAGATTAAGCTGAAATTCGGCATAGTTAAAGGTTGTATCCCAGGGAAGGACATAGGCTACTTTTTATCCCGAAAAAAATAAAAAATCCCGAGGGACCGCGGGCACACCGCGGGAGCACAGCTAGTCATTTAATAATACTACGCTCCGACGAAGCTTCGAACATATTTAAAAATAAACAAAATAACTTAATTATCGCAGAAAATATAAGAAATTTTACACGTTGCTTACTAATTACATTAAGTCGGAAATTCGAAGCCAACTAGAATATCGGATGACACGTTGCACGTTATTAAATAAATTAAAAAGAAATGATAAACTAAGACTTTTACAAGTTGTTTTTTAAGTAATTTTTAATTAATTTTTTTCACTGCTCACTGCAAACAGTTGAGGTGTCTAACATAAATATAAGCTAATTAATGATTAAAACTGACTTCAATGCACTACATAGTAATTACATCACTGAATCATTGGTCATGGAACGACACTGGGGTTGCTAGCAAAAGGCTTACTTAAAAGCTCTCGCTACCTTTAAAAGTATTGATAAAAAATATAAGATCCAAATTTAGAAAAAATAATTGCATACATTTGCTGCCATTGACGATCCCTAATTATTATTTTATACAAACATCGAGTATTGTATAATTAAACAAAACATATGGGTGTTGAATTATACTACTCATTAAATGATAATCCACCCATAGATACGAAACTCAGGTAATCCAAATTTCAACAACAGACGACTTTGAAAATTGACAAAACAAAAATGCGTCTTTATTGAATGGAGTAGGTAATATTCTAAATATTACCTCCGTCCTCCGGAGTCCGTATATGTAGTTTGATTGATTTAATATTAATTTTTGAAGATTTAATATTAATTTTTGAAGATATTTTGGCTGTGTTCGAAGAAGAGCATAGTATTTCCTAGTCTGTTATATTAAAATAACTTAATAATTGAGCTTTTAGCGTTCTCTTTAATAAACCTTTGTTCTAGTGCTGGGCATAGCCTCTCTGGCCCCTTTTCACACTCTCACCAATTTGTTATATGTATCACCTTTTGCCTTCTTCTTCCAGCTGACCGACATACTCGCCTCATAGGTGCACTGGTATTTATCTATGTGTATTATAGTTGTAAAAGTCTGAAAAATTAGGAGATAGGTATAATAATCTATAATATCATAACCTGTGGGTTACTATGGACTTATAAATAATATAAAGAAAAAACTTGTAAACTAAAAAAGCTCAGCGAATTCGCATCTATACGCCGATACTAAGCTAGCTTATACCGAGGTGTGCGTCTCAGGCGAGTCCAAACCCGTTTTTATTGCGAATAAATATTAATAATGAATACTTGAAACAGGCGCAATTGTGAGTGTATAGTTGTAATTAAGTGCGATTATAGCGGCACCGGCAATTACGGGTGGTGTCTGGTGCGTGTGGTATGTGGATGTGGGTGAACCTCGTCTTATCCCCTAAACCAGTGGGGCTATGATGAGCAACGTGAAATTGTCACGGCGTGAGATAAGAAAATTTGTCATGCCGGCATTATTATCATTTTGCGCTAATATGAGCGCCATGACAGAGACTATGTCACACTATCTCACAATTTGACATAACGATATGAAATAAAGGGCTGCGCATGACGACAGACACAGTTATGACAATTTTTAACGAGAAAACGAGACGAGAGACTTCAGTCACGGTGCTCATTAAAGGCCAGGGGGGTTATTCGCGTTCGTTTTTACATTCGTTCGATGAATATTCGGATGCTTCTTACTACGAGTTACATTGTATTCAGTCAATAAGATCAACGATAAAACACGGTCCTAACCTAGGACCAAATATTACAAAATGAAAAATTGGCCCTTGAAGTCGGAAATCGTAGTAAGAAACGTCCGATTATTTATCAAACGAACAAAAATAAGAACGCGAACGGTTTGTGTTACATTCTGAAACATACGTTTTACTTCGAATACTTTCTGAGACGTCCAATTCAAACTTTGCTAATAGACTGTGTTGTATTTTTCACGCAACATATGTATTTTTTTGTTATACATCTCTATATATAAAAATGAATCCCTATATCCCTTGGTCACGCCATCACGCGTGAACGGCTGGACCGATTTCACAAATATTTTTTTTGTTGTGTTTGTTATTGTCAGGAGAAGGTTCTTATGACAGAAAAAAATCTATATATTAATCATGGAGGGCGTGAAATAAGGGTTGAAAGTGTGTATGGGGAGTTGAAAGTTCCAATTAAACGCAGCAGATGGCGCTATTATTGCATTTTTAAAAGATTCAGAAGATTCTTGCAGATTTCAGTTCTATTTAGATGTTTTCAAATATGTTATTTCGCTGACGAAGTCACGGGTACCAGCTAATATTTGTATAATATTTGAATGAATGAATGAAAATTCTTTATTGCACACCATTAATAAAATTAAGACAGACAAAAACAAAAGAAAAACCAAATAAAAATGTACAATGGGCGGCCTTGGTAGGTATTTTAATAAAAAAATCGTTCACTTTTTCGTTTTTACTCTTAAAAATTGTGATTTTTAATGGGACTGCACTTTTTTCACTTAAAAAATAGTGAATCAAATTCAGATAATAAAGCTGTTGAAATAAGTTATTCACACTAAGTACTCAATTAATGTCAGTGACTTACTTCATAATGTACTTTTCGTGTGTCACTTGCGTATATTAACTAGTATCGTTAAACGCGAAATAAATTATTTGCCAAAGAATGCGTCTGCCAATTTACAACTTACGAGTTTGTGTGTCTGTATATTAGAATTTAACAAAAAACATTTAATAAGAGAAAGAAAAAAATATACATTTATTTACAGAAACTACTTAATATTTACGTAAATTATAATAATTGTTTGTATTTTTAGCGAGGTCGTGGTCTGAACAACCAATAAATTGTTATATAAATACCGTATGTAGTTGCAATTCTTGAAAAATCTATAAGAATCATAAAGATCCTAAGTGTGTAGTTAACACTAAATAAATATAAAATATAAATAATTTATAGTCTACAAGAAGCCCACCCGTGGTTTCGCACACGATACCAAGGTTTTATTATGTACTAACACAAAACAATTATTAAACTAATAAACGTTTCTCTTGAAACAATCTATCTATTCACGGAAATCGCATTAAAATCCGTTGCGTAGTTTAAAAGATCGCGGAAGCGTAAAGGCTTTGTTTTAAACTATTTATAGTTATTATTATGTTTATTATTAATAATAAATAAGTATTAATAATAAAATCACTATCTCTACAAAGATAAATATTAGTAATATTAATATTGTAATTTTAATAAGAGCAAGCATAGCCGTAGGAAATTACAAGTTTACTTACAATGTACAGATATAAAGCTCTCGCATCGCCTCGTAACTTTTGAATTTGGCATTCGTTCAGTATATTTGTATTAAATAAGATACATTGCATGCGGTAAAGAACGAGTATTTGCGACTGCAGGCCTCGATCAAAAAATAAAATATTTCATTTCATTAAGCGTCTGAAGTTAAATTATAATTAACAATAATCTGATAAGTAAAGTAAGATAAATATTTATGATTGGCGAGCATGTTGGCTGAAATACAAGAGATCGATTTCAATTGCGCAACAAAAGTTGATTTGAAAATATTTGTGCCATTACAAACATATTTTCTGATTCAAGACAAGTCGATAGTGTTATTAACAACCATCTAGATCGATAAAAATCATCTATAGCCTGATCCAGACTGCCAGTTGCACGAAAGAAGCCTCTTTGAGCCGCACTTAAAATCCTTTCACCACACTGGTTAGAATGAACTGGAAGGATGATGAAGTTGGAAGCGTGTCCAAATACTAGATCAGATTAAGCAAACAACTAAGAATTAATTATAATATTACACTGTGTCTATAATAAAAGTCACAGATCTGGGGTCAAATAAGGCGCATGCACACATCGCGACAAAAAGTCGCCGCGCCAAATCGAGCGATGCGAGCCCGACGTATAAAGTTACGAGTTGTAGCATAATTAAGTACTCAATTAGAAAAAGCGGATTCTACTTTCCTCGACAAGATTTGCTTGTCCCCATATGGATTAGGTCTTCCACACGTACCGATGACGTTATTATACTGTATTAATTTATTACAAAAAAAAACTGACGAGGCAGAATTTGTTCCAATTACCAATATTACAAATCTCTATATAAAAAAATGAATCCCTATTTGCCTTGGTCACGGCATCACGCGTGAACGGCTGGACCGATTTCACTATTTTTTTAGTTTTGTTTGTTATTGTCAGGAGAAGGTTCTTATGACAGAAAAAAATTAAAAAATTGCGCGGAAAAAAATTAATCATGCGCAGACGAAGTCGCGCGGGTCACCTAGTTTTTTTATAAAATGTTAATGTGTTTCATCTTTGCCAATAAATTATTCTGATTCTGATTTTGATAGAAAAACAATTGCAGTTCCGTCATTTTGAAGATAAAAGTCAAAAAGCATTTATTTAGTCGCTGGTAAGTACTTATGATAATCTTACGAACTAGGTGCTTCTATCCTTCTTGCTTGCCAGATCTCTACGGTAAAAAAGAGAAAAATTTTAGCTACAAAACTAAAATTTGACATTTGCTTTTTCGTGTTTATAGAAAACATACTTTTGTCAAACTCAAAGGTAATTTAACTCTATTCAAACGTGGAAATAGGATGGTAATTTTGGCACTGTTACTGAGCATTTTCATTCCGTCAAAGCAGTGCAATAACCTTTGTGCTAAGCATATTTACCACAAGTGGAACCAGCTAGTGGTAAACACGTTCGGTACAAATCAAATTGTAAAATCGAACTAGTACCTTAATGAAAGCCTTATCAAACATTGGCTGCCGGAGGTGTGAACACCCCCCAGCGGTTTAACGTACAACGTACAACGTACAGGAATGACTGTAGGCCGAGCTGTAATTATTTCTGATCTAGGTGTTCCTCAAAGGATTGGTCCACAGTGGCCCAACATAGATGAATGGAGAGAGGGCCTTTGCCCTTCAGTGGGACACTACAGGCTATTATTAATCTCTATATATAAAAATGAATCCCTATATCCCTTGGTCACGCCATCACGCGTGAACGGCTGGACCGATTTCACTATTTTTTATTTTGTTGTGTTTGTCAGGAGAAGGTTCTTATGACAGAAAAAATGGTATACAGGGTGGTCCAGTTTATATGGAAAATTTGATTCCTTGATCCGATTCACTCTAAACTCGGTATAAATTGAAAAACTCCCATTACGGGTTGTGCAAGGCAGTTCCAAAGATCGTTGACGAAACAATGCGCAGACGAAGGCGCGCGGGTCAGCTAGTCAATAATAATAATAGATTTTCCTAGTTAGTAAATAAAACACAACAGGATCACTACTGTATACCCAAATCGTCAAAGCTAAGATAAAAAGTATAACACTAAAGCGACTTCCTTGCGGTATTTTTCTTCACTATCAAACTCGCCTACATAATTTTTCCAAAAAAATCAATTGATTATTCGGAAGGAGGAAAATTATGCGTTTTCCGACGAACATCAGCTCAAAATTCGAGGTCTCTAATCAAAACAGTTCTAATAAAAGAAAACAAAGAAGGCAACCCTATCGTCGATCAATATTCGGCAAACAAGTTCAGTTGCCATGACGCTACTTATTTTAAATATCGCTATGCTGGCTTAACATTATATAAAATTATAAGCGATATGAATCACGATACGTTTCGCGATGGGAGGGGGTAATTCACAAGTTAAACGGAACCACAGATGGTAAAATAGTGCGGAACGAACTCCGACTTGTGCCTACGATATATTAATATGTTTGGCAATCTGTTTACCTTCTTCGCCGCTGAAGCGCCAGAAATTCGAAGAACGCAATCCGATATTTAAATTATAGGATTTAGAAATACTTAAATGTGAGATGGGTTCCCAACGAGTCACACCAAATCGTGTAACACTGTGACTCGTTGGAATTTTTTCACACTGTTACTCCTAGTGTGACACGATGGGAGTTATTTTCAACCGACTTCAAAAAAGGAGGAGGTTCTCAATTCGTCTGTTTGTGTTTTTTTTTTTTTTTTATCTTGTTACGCGATTGTTCCGCCATTTGTTGACCGATTTGCAAAATTCTTTTCATGTTTGAAAGGGTATACTCCAGAGGTGGTCCCATATAAATTTTATTCCTGAGGGATTGATAGTTTCCCCGTAAAACTCTAAACACCTTCCCTCCTAACCATGTCACAAATAGAAATCAAATCGACAGCTTGACGCCCTGAGTCACACCGCGTTTCGAGTGAAACATTGAAGTCGGTTTTCTTTTTAGTATAAAAACGTAATTATTTAATAAAATGTTGCAAGGAGTAACAGTGTTATTCGATGGAAAAAACTTTTGAGCATTGTGCCAAATTGTATTTTGATTTTGGATGTGCCTTTAACTTTGCTCCATAGATACTCGTATTTAAAGAATTTTAAGCAGTGATATTATTTTGAGTGTCGATACATTTGCACTCTCAACAGAGTTCGTACGAATGAAATGAAATGAAATCTATTGCTGTGAAAACGTGGTCTGATCAAATGTTGTCATAATATTTCTTAAAATAATAATGTTCAGCACATTTCGCTTAAGGTCAGCATGCAATAATAATATTTAGTTTAACAAAACGTTTTGAGTCCACTTTTTTCATACGCACTGCCAAACTGTGGAACTCATTGCCGGGTACCGTATTTCCCGAAAAGTACTAGGGGTCTTCAAATCAAGAGTAAAAAGGTTCTTTCTAGGAGAGCATGCTCCATCTTAGACCTCACTACTGCTTAACATCATGCAGAGGAAGGTCAAATGCTGACCTATTTAATTTAAAAAAAACATCCAGCAACGTCTGTTGTTGTCAAATGTTGAGAAATGTTTTTCAACATTGGCGTATGTTCACCTTTTATATGGGAGATTTTATTATAATAGAAGGCATGCCGTAAGCTTGCAACATACTAGTAGTAGTTGTCTCCCTTTTAAAGCCTCCTAGCCAATTAAACTGTATATATTTATACACAATATTTTTTCCCCTTACAGCGTGAAATGTAAATTAATATAACTTTGTACAAGCGTATTAAAAACTTTATAAACGAATAACGTTGTATAAACGTATTCCTGCACTATAAAGAATTCCATAAGGACAAGGTGTATTTACACTAGGTCGCATGCAGTCTATGTTGTCTGATGTTTTAGTACTTAGTGCCAATTTTTCGTAGAATAACCCAATGACTCTGACGGCCTAACATGTTTCCCACCCGTTACTAAAACAGTTTCACTAATGTATTTTTTATTCATCTCAGCGTAATTTACTGAAGACGTTGAGCGTTATTTATTCGGTAATTATAAATAATAAAATGTCACGGTGACATGGACAGAAGATATAAATTGCCATTGAGTATGAAGTAATGATAGTTTTTAACTTTTTACTGAATGAGTAGATGTTTGAGGACCTGCTCAGTAGGATTATCCACTCACTTGGTAGCTGTCATTGTCTGTATTTATAAAGTAACTAATAAATAACCAGAGATCAGGCATGTGAAAAAAGGCCCTAAGTGGCAGATGTTAGTGGATTATCAGTCATTAGTTTATTACTAGCCTATATTTTGTTTTTGAGTTCCTCTCTTCAGTCATTAGTTTATTACTAGCAGAGTCATTAGTTTATTACTAGCCTATATTTTGTTTTTGAGTTCTTCTCCATCCAAAGGTTGCCTGGAAGAGATCGCTCATTAGCGATAAGTCCGCCTATTATACATTGTCATTATTTGTTTTATTTAATTATTTTGTTTGTGTGTCATAGTTTAAGGTGTACAATAAATAATTCTCATTCACTCATTCACTCATTCATTCATTCATTCATATTTTATTAGGCAAGGCCCTCCACTTTCAAATAAAATATCCTACTATTAATATAAATGCAAAAGCTTATGAGGATGGATGTATGGATGTTAGTAACTCTTTCACGCAAATAACACTGAATGGATGGATGAAATTCTGCACAGTGCTATGTAGTCTGGGATAGCAAAAAATATAAAGGTTTTTATCACATTGCAAGGAAAGATGGGGACAACCTTGAGAAGCTAATAATGACCGGAAAGATAGAAGGAAAAAGACCTCGTGGGCGAAGTCCGATGCGCTGGTCTGACCAAATTCGCACCACTCTCGACACCACGATCCACAATGCTCTTCATACTGCCGGGGACAGAGGAAGATGGAGGAACATAATTAGGGAGAAAGTGATACCTAAGGGAGGTCACGACCCTCAGCACTGAGGAATACGACTCGAGGAGGAGGAGGATCCAAGAAAGTCTAGTATTCCCGAAGCACCGCAGGTGTCACTGGAGAGTAAAATAAGGAATGCTAAATAAAAATAGTCCTCTATTTGAAACAAGTGGATTCGTCTTGAACATTGAAGACTAAGACACTTTTAAATTTCCACCTTTCAATTTCAATTCCGCGTTCGAGTGCAACTGAATCAGAGCTACGCTTTTCACACTAATTTAATCAAATATCTTTTGTTCTGACGGTCTTTTGTTCGAGCAGTTTCCTTGGATCACGGGAACACTAATTTAAGTCTTTTAGCTTCTTTGAAAACAGGTGAATGTCGCGAGTTTGATATCAATGGATTATTGGCAAAAATTCAAATACGCACTAAATAGCTTTTGTTGGTGAAGGAAAACATCGTAAGGAACTTACAGCTTAGTCAGCTCCACACGTATTGACGTTGTCTTTCCTGTGGGCCAGGTCGATTAAGCTTAAATGATGCTAGTAGTAGATATCAAGAATGGGGGCTAGAAAAAAAGGCGGTCGATTTTATCGTCACAACACATACATAGGTCAAAACCTCACAGTGTGACGCGCGCAGACGCGAAATAGTCCATAGATTGTTACACTGTTAGGTACTAGAATTTTAAAACTTGACAATAATTTATTTGACATATGCCAAATTTCAAAATTGAAACTTCGTTCTAACAGAGTGTTCCGCGACACTCACGTACTATTTTTATTTTGCTATATGAATTAAAACGTAGTTTCTCTGGCAGTCGTTTACAATTTAATTTTACATCAATAACCAAAGCGAGAACAATTTGCTTCTTAGAATACAAAATTCCGCGGAACCCAGATGTCTACTTACATTCACCATTCACTTTAAGTAATTGACTATGAACCTATTCTAGCTCCGATATTCACTTTGTTAAATTATATTTTTTAATACCTAAATGCGTTTTACTTTCATAAACGGTAATATAAAATATGTTGAAATGTGGTCTTATACAAAGAACTGGGAGGGTTCTTCGATTGCCACATCCGCACAATTATTTTTAATAGTTCTTTGATACTTGAACACAACCACAATGTTTCTTAAACGGTTTTAACCGAGGACCAAGACCTTTTTCACGGTCAATGGAGATGTTCTCTAAATAGCGGTTACCGATACATTACGAACGCCTAACCAAATTAATATTTTTTTTATATTCATCTTTTTTATTATCTGTCCTACCGCTGGGAAATTAACTAAATATAGTTAACTAGCTGCGCTCCCGCGGTGTTACCCGCGGTCCCTCGGGATTTTTTTAATTTTTTTCGGGATAAAAGGTAGGCTATGTCCTTCCCTGGGACACAACCTTTAACTATGCCAAATTTCAGCTTAATCTGTTCAGCGGTTTGGGCGTGAAAGCGTAACAAACAGACAGACAGACAGACAGATAGACAGACAGACAGAGTTACAGTTAGTTGAAAAAGTGCACTATAAAATAATTATCAACTTATTATATCAAATTAACTAATTAATACACTACTTCGATACTTTAATTAATGTTTTGTAAAATCAAAACGCCTTATTAACTATTTTTTTTTATTAACGTCTAATTCTCCTATTTTGATATTCGATGTTTTCAATACTCTACACTGAAATTCAGATTACGTCTATCTTTTAACAGCCACCGTTTTTCCGAAAGATTACAAGGTCTTTAGCGAAGACTAAATGCTCAAATATATTTCAGTTTTAACTCGCACTTTGTAGAGCAACATTTGTTCATCGTATTCATTTAAGTTAAGTACATGCTACGTCACAGCTGACACGTGGCCAACTTAATTTCGTTAATCGTTTGCT
The DNA here is from genome assembly GCA_951394285.1 of Epirrhoe tristata. NCBI lineage: Eukaryota > Metazoa > Arthropoda > Insecta > Lepidoptera > Geometridae > Epirrhoe > Epirrhoe tristata. The sequence continues at coordinate 16,646,910 of OX596136.1, read as the reverse complement.
CTAATTGGGATCCTCCCTTTAAGGCCTTTGCCTAGCCATAGGACACATTATAATTTGAAACAATGTACTTAGGTCACTGTTTTCAATTTCAAGTGAGTAATTGTAAGTTTTTTGGCAGTTGAGTAGTCAAAAAGGAGAAGATGTAAGCCTCTTGATTTTTATATTTTAGTTAGGAAAAGTTTTAATTTTAAAGCAATGTTCATGCGTGTGCAGCTGCTGCTGCATATGAGCTCACCGGTGCCACAGAATACCAGCGCTGAGTGGTGTCCATTTTAGTTCTTAATTGTTTTTTATGCTTTATGAAACACAAAATAAATGTTTTTCTATTCTATTCTATTCTATTCTTTGAAGCGCACTTATAATCCTTTCACCACACTGCATTGGTTCATAAGAACAAGTGACACGACAAGAAGTCTAAAAGTAGATGTCCAGATAAAGCTCATTTCGATTTAAGACTATAGGTCATAATTTCAATAAGGCTTTCATAGTCTAACGAACTTTAGCCATTTTGCCTTCAGTCAGTCGTTCAGTCTCTACCGATTACTATTGTACTGAACTCAGTTTAACTTCATTCAATGTGACTAAGGTACAACAATAGCCGCAGTAACAGTAGAGTGGCTACAAATAAAATTTAGAGTTGTGTCATTGACGGTTTTTAAATAAACTCTTAATTCGTCAACAAGTTTTCAATAGACTGTTTATGCATTTGGTTAAACTTTTAATTCAATTATCATATCCACGTTTTCAGAACTGCAAAAATGTTGACGGAATTTATTAATTTATATTTTTTTATAGTGTTAAACCACACTAGGTATTTCATTGAGAAATGAAGAGTCTTATCAAAATGTTCGATTCCGACGGGATTCGAACCCGCAACGATCCTCCTAAAGCCGGAGTGCCTTGCCATTCGGCCTCAGAATCCATGTCGTCACAATCGAAATTTTTGATAAGCTCATATTTTTATCAAGTATTGCGGAATTTATTAAGTTAAAATTATCAACTGGGAATTTCGTTGAAACATCACACAGATCATAATAAAGTAAAGTTAGTACGGTAGAAAGAAACAATTGATACGTTGTGAAAAGGCCGTTAGAAAGCAGTTTATTGGATGAGCAGGAGCACCTCTAATAGAGTTTGGTAAAGTGAAAGGCATCGCTTCCTTGCTTCGTCAAATTGATTTAGGCGTTTAAAAAGGACCAAAGTTCCGAGTGTCCTCCACGTACGGAAGCGTGGCTAATAAATAACCAACCATTAAACGGTCCGGCGAACTGAGAAGCCAGACAAGCGTATATTTATATGCAATTTCATTATTAGATGCCTATTTGTGACTTGTTATTTTCTATTGTCGCTTTTTTTCAATTTATTAGCCGACAATGTGTGATTATAATGTGGCTAACAAAGTATATTTTTATCTGTGGGAGTGCGTTACACCCCGATGAACATACGATTTTTGTATGTCATTATTCTATGCTACTGTTCATAAAAACACCGTTAGTATAGTAACTGGAAATAATAGGTATCTCACGATAGCTCATAAAATGTGATCTTTTACGCGATAAAAAATAACATAAAACAATTAATTTTCTTCAGTAATTATAAAGTAATTGTATTCTGCAATTTTGTAAAACAAATCGAAGTATTAAAAATGTTGCTATAAAATGATTGCTTCTCATTCCTGTAATGTATTTTGTATGATTATGAATCTATGAGCCGTCTTTAGAGATATATTTTTGTAACAGGATTTTATCGCGTATTACCTTTATTATTTCCCGACGTTTCGGCTGTATTGCAATACAATAATACATGTTTTGTAATTGCTGTATTGCAATACGCGATAAAATCCTGTTACAAAAATATATCTCTAAAGATGAATTGTGATCGCGAAAGTTTAAGAAAGTCTATGAGCCGTGTTGGTCGAATGGGGTTGTGCCTCGACTTTCAACCTGAAGGTCGTAGGTTAGAATCCCGGCCGTGCATCAACGGATTTTTCGTTTCGTAAAATTTATATGCGCTATAGCACGAGCCCCTAACGGTGAAGGAAAACATCGTGAGGAAACCCGCAGCTTCGTCAGATCCACACGTATCGTGTTATTGCGGGTGAGTGGGTGAGGGTAGTGCGAGTTTGATCTCAAGGTGGGACCATGTTTGCATTATCTGCAGTTACCTATTTGTTCCTATTTGTAAATAACAAGGAATCCTGGATTACTGGTTGCCGATTAATATTTAAGATTACATTATGTATGGTTCATACGATATACAGGAACGAGACAAACATCTGTAGTAAATTAGCTTTTTCATGCTTTAAGTCGTTAAGCCATGACAACAATCTTTATTACTAGTATACTTACCAACCATTCTAGTTTCACTAAGGTTGACTCATAGTAAAACAGTGTGTGTGTGTGTGAACGGTTATATAAAGATGTGACACTGCACACATTGTACTATGTACAATATTATATTCTTCCGCGTATTTTTAATTAATTTATCGCGGTCGTCTCCCTGATGTATGACGATTGTAACTCGAGTTAATAGATGTTTTCGTTTTTCTGCTACATGATTTTGTGAAGCATTGTTTTAAATAAGTATAAAGAAGTCGACGTTTTTGATAATAATGCGCATTTTTTGTGAATAATAACTGTATTATAAATAACAGAAGAATTCTACTGTCTGAGTTTCCATGGAATGTGCGGGTAAATATATTGCTTTGCTAATTTCGAGCTCTGATATAATCAAAGAGTGTTTTTGTCAAAACAATCACTTTTTAAAATGTACTGTTTCTTTTGATTGAACGAACTAATGTAAGTTAATGCTACTTTAATCATTGTCTATTGCTGCAGTTCTGTTGAATTTATATTACGCGAAACCCTCTTGAAACTTGTAATTTTTAGCCTGAGTTTTTCAACAATTCCGTCTGAAGAACTCCTTGGAAACGCCCGCATTATTAACGATCGCTTTTGTAATAAACAAATAAAATTAAAGTACGTGCTGCTGACACGCAAAATATTACCCGGGGTCATAATTGTACTCGCTAGACAAAAGATATGATACTTCATCTATTGTGTGAAAGTAGTTAGGGGACTTGCACGTTGTCGATGCTTCGTCTCCTTCTACCTAATATAATCTGTCTCACTCTACATACAAAGTGTATTTACCAGTCGCCACGATATATTATACAAGACAGTTTGTCTAGTAACTTCAATGTTTTGGCATTGTGAACAGCAGAATATATGTATAATACAGACATCATCATCATCTCCCTGACCTTATCCCACGCTAAGTGGGGTCGGCACAACATGTCTTCTTCTTCCACTCACTCCTATCACACGTCAATAAAATGGGTAAAAAATAAATATAATTCAGAAAAAAATAAATATATTTATTTAAAGTATAATACAGACAAGCTTGATAAAAAAAATACTTTTCGTTCTCGTTTAAACGTTCTCTTAGTCACCTGACATTCGAAACATGCTCATCATATCAACCGATTGCCTCTTTTTCTATTCTTATCATAAACTATTGTAATATTGAAAACTCTGTCAAAGAATACATATTAACTTTGAGGCCTGTCGGAGATGCCGTACAACAAATAAATGCATCGATATTGTAGGGAGTAATGTCTAGTATTTTATTGATTTTAGGATGCAAACTTATACATATGTATGTAGGTATATGCTGGTTTATTAATATTGTGTATTCCAGTTTTTAAATACATGCTTACAATGTGAATAAACCACAAACAACATCTTCATATTCATATTATTCATAAATTATAGTAAAAGCAGCAAACTGGTAAGCAACATCAAGTTTATTTCATGGAAAAGTTACTTTCGGCTTAAACTTGATACGTTTAAAGACCATAATAGCTTGTTGGAATTTGATTTTCGCTTAGCGTGCCCAGTTGCGTGAATCATTGTAAGATCGCAAAAATCTCGTCACACATCATTGAGTTTGATTCTTATGACCTTTTAATAAGGTTTATTATAGTTAGTCGTAAAAAGTGAATTCTATTGTAGTAAAGAAGAGCAAAGGAAACTGTATAACATAAGATTATGAGCATACAATGAGATTAATTAAAGTTGTCAGGCGTCTTTGTGTACAAAATTATTTCGTGAATGGAATTATTGTGCAATTGTATTGCCTACGTTGATTAAGGCTTCGTTTTGTTTTTGTTTTCAAAACTACAACCTTTCACCACACTCAAACAAAAAGTGGCATGATAAATTAAAGAATCCGTTCTGAGTCCTTTACTTTATTGTAGGGCAGTTCCGATTTCACTTCGAAACAACTCAAGGTTGAAAGTGTATCCATTGATAATATAACAGCCGTCGCACTCTCACACCACCCTTTTACTAATAGGCATTTATTACTGTCACAACACTGACACTGTAGCTGTCAAACTAACCACTACTTTTGTCGCGAAGTAATCCGACATTATGAAATCATACTGCCCTATGTGAAGCGTAAGTTTGAGTGTTTGTATGTTTGTAGATATGCAAAAACTACTGAATGGATTTGAGATTTGTATAGAGCTATGTATGCTTTTAAAAATCCTTAGATGATTTAACTGAATCTTTTTAATTTTGTAAACTTCTACTAGACATACATAGGTACATTGACCTGCATTTTTTAAGTTTTTTAAATGAAATCAAAGTTCAAGGTTACATTGCCAAAAGAACCTTATGCTCAGTACTTGTGTGTAAATACAAAATAAAAGGGAATGTGTCATATGCCTACGTAAAAAAGTCGCTTGCTTGTGCAAATTAAGATATTAAATAAGTAACTGTGATCCAACGTGCCGCACAGCTACAAAATGTTCTGGTCTCACCTTTCATAAATTACAATGATAATCATATTATAGGCGACCTTGAACATTTTCCAACAACATGTATTCATAACACACAATTTTATACAAAGTACTATGTATATATGATAACTCTCCAAATACACCTATGCCTGGATGTGCCTAGTTGTAAATAGTTGAAAGTAAAATAATACTGCATCTTCAAAACATGTTACAATCTATACCATTTATTTACAGAAACTAAGCTACTACATATTTACATATATTTACAAAATACAACAGGATTAGTCAAGCTATCTAAGGATCGTTAGAAACGATCTATAGATAGCTCAACTGATCCAGGTCACTGTCAATGCCAGCGTGGTAATGCCGCCAGTGTTTTGGGCACGCTTCCGACTGACTGTTACAATTAATCAACAAGATGACCTGCGGTGCTGGATTCTCAATTTTCCGGAATAAAAGTAGCATTAATCCAGGGTATAAATCTATCTCCACAACAAATTTCATCTAAATCCGTTCAGCATAGCCACAAACATAGCCATCCATCAGACCTTTAATATTTATAAGTAAGATTAGAAATGCATAACATACGAGTATTAAATAGGTTGAAAGAATACCTACCACATACATGCAACCCGCTACCTCATAAAAGTAGGTATCGATAGATATACAAATAATACAATGTCAAAGACGCAAGGATCTTTAATTGAGAAAATTTCCAGTGCTAATATAGGAATGAACGTCATTGCCAGTGAATTTATAATAATTGATATCGAAAAAGAAGGACAAAATGTCGTGTCTGGTTTTTAGTTGACACAATGTTGCATCGAGTTGCAAGTCGTAAGTGCACGGTGCTTATCGTGTACGATACGATTTCAGTTTGAGTATAAACTTACTCAAACCGTTGTTGGTGACAAACGTCAACAAAACACCTGTAGTTTCAAGGCCCCAACGCCACTATTGAATTTCGTATTAACTAGTCGTCTTCTTCTTCCATTCTTAGATTTCATTTTATCTCAAGTTCACCACTCAAGTTTTCTTGCTCGTAGACCTATTTTACATATATTTAGTAGAACTGGTTCTACTAAATATACTAGCTGCAAGGATTGTTGTATATAAATGATTTTTACATGTAAAAGAGCCGATTGACCAATGTCGGAACGTTCTTAAAACAGACATAACAAAGTTGCAGACGTTGTCGCCTGGTATAAAACAGTGCAAGGGTCGCTGACCTCCGAACGACGTCGGCGAAGCTAATTAAAGTATATTTTATTGTTCCCCCAACTATTACTATCAGTACTAACATGGCGCTGGCACGAATGCGGGCGAATATTTATAATTACATTTTTATTCTTATTCCATTTAAGTATTAATAGTCGCGACCTTCCCGCGAGTTACAATGTTGGTTTGCGTGTGTGCGTGGCCCTTGGTGCCCCTTGCTCCACTGTATATATCAAGGAAGAACTATTTTACTATGGTAGACAAAAACAATGCATTGAATAACTGTAGCTGTATTTGAATGAAACCTGATTCAGGGTGTAAATAAAGCTTGGTATTCTGTTGATAGAGGCTCTATGATAACGATCCTTAAAAGATGTCTAGAAGGGTGAGAGGACGTCCATATTAACGATATTAACGATGTAGGTATCCAGTAATTGTTCACAAACAAACAATATATACATTTTCCTATAAAAATGATCAAACGAAAGCAAACGAGTTATCAAAATGAGCCTTTAAAAGACTATCGACCCTTATAAAATTACTTCCCCCGATTTGTTTCGGTAGCCTTTACCGCGCACCTGCTTTATTGAAGTTCATTGATACTGACAGCTTAGCCTTCCTATCTTTATACGAAGTGCAACATTTTAGTTAAACGCATTTTTAATGGAATGCTAGTAGGGATATATCTATCCACCTCAGACACCACTAACTATTTGAAAACATTTTTCATCATTTGAAATATACGTTGATCGAAACAGGATCACGACTTTGTAGTGTGTACCTCAGACATGACAACGATTTTTTAGTGGCATTTTCATCTGAGCGCTTCCGTGCTTCGGAGGGCACGTTAAATTGTCGGTCCCGGTTATTCAAGTCGTTAAGCCATGACGGATGCCTTAAGACGGCCTGAAAACTCCGTCACCAGAGTTGGCCACTGACTTATACGAACTTACTTACTTACTTATGACAACGATATTTTTTTATGTAATTCAAAATTATTGTAAGACACCATTTAGCGAGTTTTTTTTATATGAAGAATGGGTGGGCTCTTGACCTCAAAACTTACACAGCCAAGAATGAGATCTACGGCAGAGCGAGTCTACCCAGAAGGTGCCTATTAACTCTTTTTTTAAAAAATCAGGGTCGTAGCTCAGCGGAAATGCAGACGCTGGAAGCCGATTCCAATTTTCATTTTTCCAAGATTGGTGGAACGATGGATAGAAATCAATACAACAACGAGATAGGTTTATGAAAGGGGTGGTCTAGCTAGACCGTTTAAATAATACACATTTCCAGATAAAAGGCTTTTTTTATGAATAACATGCAGTTTCAGCAGCCGCTACTCATTATCAGTAGCCTGTATTATCAGCTGCTGCCCATGATGCCATTGCAATGTTGCTTGCTTTCGTGAGCAATGTACGCGTTACTTACTATAACTAAAAAAGTAACCCACCTGCACTGCTTATTTTGTACGTAATTGTACATACCGCGTGCGCTATACCGGTAATAACAATTAGGTGTAGTGAAACAAAGATCTATTGTGTTGTATTGTGTGTAATATAAACTAGTATACGAAGAGCAAGGAGGTTGGTGTAAACTTACTTGAGTATTTCATTTTACAAGAAACAAGATCATAATACCTATACACTACACACGATAATATCGTACTAGGATTACGAATCAATGAAAAGACACTATTGAATAAAATACCATACTTTCAGACAGTCAACACTAAGATTATTTTAACCATTCAAAAAAACAAAGCGTATATTATCTTTAAAAAAACTGGCAAATAGTTGCAATCGGACAAAAATAACACACAATTATAGGTCAATAATTTATGAAAACTTTATAACACCTGCTGTTTTCAATAAATTATTGTTAAAATTATAACAATGGAATTTCATTTACGACATCACAAATCATTGGGTATTTATTGCATTTTAAACATAAAACTGCTTTGACTTTGTTCTTCTTTATTTTTTAAATACATCGTTTATTGTGATAACAAATAATTTATAGTTAAAAATAACTATATATTAATGCGTAGCTTTTGCGAATTCTACAATGTAATCTTCGAAACTAAATAAAACTATATAAACCTACTTACTAATACAAATCACCAAGGCGTAGTAGACATTCTCACAGATGCAAATTTCTAAGGGGCTACCCACTTAGTAATTTTCAGGCGTACGTTAAAATACCTAATAGGAATATTTATGGGTTGAAAGCTCATCCGCTTATTAGAATAATAACAGATTTCCTCACGGCGTATTCATGAACATTTACAAATTATATCATCATCAAATTTAAGAGCTCAGCTCTTGTCGGTGCAATGATGCAACTTCCTCCACCTCTCCCTTTCCAATGCGGTCTCCTTTACTTCTTTATACGACATGACAGCGATCTTCTCCTTTATCTGACTCATGAAATTTATTCTAGGCCTTCCTCTTCCTCGTCTTCCTTCCACTTTTCCTTCTATGATGTTCTTGATAACGACGTTCTTGATACGACATGACAGCTTTATCAAGAACAAATTATATATACAGGGTGTAAAAAGACGTCTACCGAAGCCGAAAGGGGTAGGTACAGCATCCCAACACACAACCAAATCCAAAAGGATTTTCCGAAAAAATCATTATATCCGGAGAAAACAGCGTTTGAAGATCACTGTTTGCGTATGTACTGAGCGCGTTTTTATACGTAGATTGCTGGATTTTGAGTTTTAATTGTTTTTTTCTTTTATAAATGAAATGGTTAGGTAGGTATGGTCTTATTATGTTATACTAGTAGCAATAAACTAGAAAATAAAATAATATGACGTAGCTAAGTCAAAATTTTTTTTGTGTTTTTTTTCGATAAATATGTTCAGAATCATGGTCTGATTGCAATCCCTCAGTTTTCGGTAGCAGTCTTTTTACACCCTGTATTTAATACATTATATAATATATGTATAGGGCATAGTATTTTTAGTGAGAACTACTCGTATGAAAGCTTCTCTTGTTTTTCTTATTCATGTGCCACACAACAGATTCATTGTTATTTTTACAGATTATTCGCTCAATTCAGCAATAACTCGACGTGACAGACAGACGAATCAATTTTATTAACATACATTTTGATGATTGCTGTATAATTAAATAATTTAATTTAATTTATTTATTTCATTAAAATGTTTGACTAAGTTTAATTCACACAATTTACTTTAATTCGATTTATTAGTAAACCAGTCTGTCATGTGAGGAAAAATATGTTTTATTGTTAGGACATTTCTTTGTAGAGTTCAATCATGTGATGAAAAAAATACCTGTCAAGTTTAAGAAAGACTCAAACGGCTTCCGTACCTAGCTAAAACTTAAAAAAAAAAAGGAATGAAACATATAAAAAAAACCGCCCTTAACCTTATCAAATAAACGTTTATATTGCGTCAGTGCTAGAGCTAACAAGAGAACATTACTTTTATCACATGCAGAAGCTCACGAAAACAGACTTCATCACCATGTGAACGTCGAGGCTATCCAGCTCCTCGACAACACGGACTTAGTGAGAAGACTCAAACGAATCAAACCGTTTGAGTTAGTGTAGTGTAAAATAATAAAGTGATAAGTGTATTTAAAGAACACATGAACAAAGTGTCTTCCCCTTAACTAGAGACAGTAAGAAAAGTGCCATTGGACACATTCTTAGTTATATTTTTCTTTATAAAACTATGTCAGAGACAAATCGCTCATTGGCCTACTTGGCCAAATTGTAATATTATTAGGGTTTAATAATAAAAGTTAGACACTAATTTAAATAAAAAAAAATAAAAAAACTTTTATCACGCTTACTTCTGCAAAATGTACTTACTAAATGTTTTTTTCATAATTGCTTCTTAAAAATTCTCACATTTCTATATTCTTTAAACTAAAATAGTTATTGTGATGTCCGTTAAAACCGAGGCGCCAGAGAGCCGAGCGCATTTCATTCTATAATGACATTTATCGCGACGGAATAGAATTTATATTAGATTGTGTCAAGGCGACACCGGATTACTGAGACGCTACACCCGATGAAATTTAGCTCCTATTAAAATGCAGCAAAATCACGTTATTACTGACTTCAACTTTCAATGTGAAACATTGTTCTTATTTTATATTTTTGAAATGAAGATAAAGATAAAGATAAAGATGGTTTATTTGCTTGAACACAATGTAAGTTACGTGTTGAAATATTTTGGTTTCAATCATGTTCTACTAGGATTAGCATGCAAATGTTACAGTTGGTACATTCAGATTAATATTAAGTAACTATTCAAATTAATTTTCACATAGATTTGTAATTTAAACATTGGTTAGTATTAGTTATTGTAACAGGTCATATATTAGAATAGAAATTAGGTAATGTCAAAATTTATCTGTCATGAAATCGTTAATATTATAATTACGTTTTTATACTAAAAAGAAAACCGACTTCAATGTTTGACTCGAAACGCGGTGTGACTCAGGGCGTCAAGCTGTCGATTCGATTTCTATTTGTGACATGGCTAGGAGGGAAGGTGTTTAGAGTTTTACGGGGAAACTATCAATCCCTCAGGAATAAAATTTATATGGGACCACCTCTGGAGTATACCCTTTCAAACATAAAAAGAATTTTGCAAATCGGTCAACAAATGGCGGAGCAATCGCGTAACAAGATACAAAAAAAAAAAAAAAACATACAGACGAATTGAGAACCTCCTCCTTTTTTGAAGTCGGTTGATAATAACATTTATTAATCAATAATTGTTGAACTAAACTAAACTAAAATAAATAAATATGTAAATATTAAGACGTCTTATAAATAACAAAAAAAGGCTTAATTTTCCAGCAGTGGAACAGTGTGGGTTATATAAAAAAAAATGAAATATTATTTCAATGGCATACATGACATTACTGTATTAAGATGAATAGGTATTTTTCGTTGGAAGACTGGTAAAAACGCGAGCAAATACTACGCTTTACCACAAAAAAAGTGTTAGGTATAGTTACTCGTGGCTCTGTAGAGAATCTAAGTGAGGACTTCATTTGTGTTTTTGTATGTATTTATTAGCCTACGAGGTCGGCCGGGTGCTGTCCATCCACCGAACACCAGCTGCAACCGTCTTTAAAGTCGAAATACGTTTGTCCGCTCCCACACACTTTTATGAATACTTAAACTAATAATTAACGCAGCAACTTTGCCGTTTACGAGTAAATTTTCTTGGTACAGTACTGTTTGTTTTCTATAATGTCCTCGTCTCGGTCCATTTTTCCCGCTTTTATCGAACGCGCCCCGCTTTTACTTAACATTTTTAAATGGCAACATTTTATTCTTGGCTTTTTAATTATTATAATTAATGGTTTCGCTGCACGTCGCCGCTCGGGCCGCGTTAGCACTCATTAGTGCGATGCGAGGCGATATATTCTAATCGGCCACTTGATTCTGTGGAACTGTTCATTCTTTTTCTCCATCGACAATTTTTCCATACTCTTGCTTGTTATCGGCTCTCATCTCTATCATGTTTCAGGTGATTTTTTTATTTTGGATTAAACACATTTTTACAGTTATTCGTTTTGAAGTTGTTATGAATGCATTTTTTTATTATTTTTGAATAATTATATAGTATAATAATTACCTATCACTGCTATGCTTAACGAGTATCATGTTGCGCGACATTCAGCAATGAAGCAATGTTGAGCTCTGTTGTGCAATGTCGTTCAAGATGTTGCACTTCAATTGTTGCTTTGTGAATATTGTACATATTATTGTAATAATATGTTTCTTAAGAATAGTAATTTATTTAAGCTTGTTTTATGCAGAATTAAATAAAAACTTTAAAGTATTAATTGCTGTACTTTTATAACCAGTTTAAAATTATAAAAAGTTCAATGCGCTAAAATTGCAAAGATGTAATTATTCTTTAGCATCTGTAATAACGATATCAGTACAATGTTAACAGTTTTTCTATAAATAATGAAGAATAAAATTACTTACAGCAGAAATGTTCATTTTTTACACTTTCCATCGTGACCGTTAGTAAGAATAAAAGATTCATGGAACCCTTATATTCCATTTGCATCAGTTATCATGAACCTTGTTACGTGTTTGCCTTTTGTGTTAACCCCAGTTACTCATTTTGCCTTGAACATTTTTATAAGAATGTTCTTTGCAATTCTCAAGCTGAAAAGTTTAGCTTTAGTATTAGCTCTTAGCATTTAAACTCCGAAAAATCGCAATTCGAAGAACTACTCGGAAGGTATACTAAGCACAACGGATTTTTAGGTCTCTGAAGTTAGGTGCAATAGACGATTGTGCAGGTTTGGTAGAGTAAGCGAGATAGCACGATTTTAGGCGTCATCAAAAAAGTTCTGCGCAGCTACTTCAGAGAGCTAAAGAACGATTGTGCGTCAAAACACCGCAGAAAAGTAAAGGTACCTATTCGTTTATGCTTACCTAATAATTTTGGTATCTATTTTAGATTAAGGAATATAAAATAATTCACATAAACAAATACTTTAATTATAAGTTTTTTTGCAGTTAAATTATTATTTGAAAGCTGAAATGATTATAATGAAACCTTTTAATAGTTATAGCCTAGCTTTGTTACTGGAGAAAGGACTTTATAAAATTTCGTCTGTGTGAGTCAGACGTTTATTATACCTACACATTGTCTTACAAGTTTAATTGAGCGTTTCTTATTAATTACGTACATTTTATTTTGTTGTGAATCATAAATTGATGTTGCAAACATTTTAATGACTGAGAACAAATTCAATATACCCAAGATTCTCAGAAACAGGTCAACTGAAAAGATTTTAATATGTTCTGCGACTCTAGCAATTTATTTTACGTCGTGGTCGAGTAAAATAAATCTTCCAACGTATATTATTATAATTGAATAATAAATGCTAACATCCGGATTAGTTCCTAATAGGACGAAGTATTGTATTAGCGGCACAATGAGTCCGACGAGGATAGAAGTACGTATTATTTTACTGTACAGTCAAGTAAAAAAGTGCTACACTTAAACGGCGTATGCCCTCACACTTGAGAACGCTTGAAACTTCAAAGATGGCGCTGCACGACGAACGCGCTCATTCCAAAACTGAAAACTGAAAACTTTCACGCCGTTAATTATATAAAATGTAAGTTATTCTTAAGACTTTTATGCTCCGCAGTACTTATACGACAGATTCGTTCTGCCGACGTCGGACAATTAATATTAATTAAGATTTAAATTGGTCTAATTACATAGAGCTATGCCCATCTTTGCCGAGCCAACGGGCTGCACTTTGAGGCCTGGTGAATCCGTTTAAGAATAAAATATAAAATTATGATTAGATTTTACCGATACAAAACTAAATTTTCTTTTTTTTTACAGGTAAGTTTACTAAACCGAGTCGAGTGGAGAGTCGGGTAAGTATTTAGAAAGTAATTAAGTGCTTAAGCAGACGCTATTTATTAAAAGTCATAGATTTTTAACAAGTTCTAGTGTGGTGATTTACGCTTCATTCGAAAACATCAATGCGAAAAGCATCGCAGAACTTATTCGATTCAATACATTTGAATGAAGTGTTGATCGACATGTTGGTTGGAGTCTCATAAGGATGTAACGGCTTTCACAATTGATGTCTGAAGTTAACAGTATAATATAAACTGTCAACAAACTTATTTTATGAAGTCGAACCGACAGATGCAGGGCACGCCGCAACAGTGGGTGACGTGTTATTTTTTCTCTATTTATTTATACAATACATCTGTTTTGAATAACCAGAACAATAGAAAACAAATAACAGTACAAATATACAAATATATGCAATCAATAATATAGGTGCGAGCAAATATAGACATTTTGAATGTGGCTGTGTTTTTGCGAAAACGGATACCGGTAGCAAGATTCATTCTATAATATCAATAAAATTGAAGTGCCTGTCTGTGTGTATAATTGTGTTTTCTCAAATGCATAAGTATAATTATTTACACGATACTAAAACACATACAAACTTTTTAAAATTTTTGTCTGTCTTCTTTTTGTTTGTCCAGGCTAATCTCTGGAACGGCTGAACCGATTTTAATAAGACTTTCACTGGTTCTGAGATTACTATTTATCTGCTATAAACCAGTTTTATGGAATGAATAATTGGCACATCCAGAGATACATCCATTAAGCAAGCTAATCGTACCCTGTAACCTGTTTTCACGCGAATGAAATCAATGTACACGGTAATGTATTGATAAAATGACGATCGATTCGATTGGTTTGTTTACCTACACAAATGTTTAGTAGGGTCGCGTGCTCAATCCAACTTGTGCATTGCTCGTTGGCAAAGTCCGCCAAATTAACTCATGTCATGGGTCCGATTGTTTATAACCGGATTCCGAAGACGGTTACGCAGGCCACTAGCCTGAACATGTTTAAATCCCGCCTAAAGCGCTGGCTGATCGAGCAGACGTTCTATTCGTTCGATGAGTTTGCCAGCCTAAATGTAAGCGAGTAGACGTTATTATTATTATTCTTGATGTATTTGTGTTTTTATTTCTATATTGTAATTTATTATTATCTTGTACTGACATGTACCAATAGTATGCAATAAATGAATCTGAATCTGAATCTTGTATAGCAATTTGATGAACACATTTTAAGCAAAATATAATAGAACGAAATGAATAGAATAGAATAGAATAGAATAGAAAAACATTTATTTTGTGTTTCATAAACATAAAATACAATTATGAACTATACTAACTTAATACTAGACACAAAAATGGACACCACTCAGCGTGTGCTGCAGCAACTTAGAGGTGCTGCAGCGCTGGTATTCTGTGGCACCGGTGAGCTCATATGCAGCAGCAGCTGCACACGCATGAACATCGTTTTAAAATTAAAACTTTTTTAACTAAAATATAAAAATCCAGGTAAGTAACAATTTAGGTATAGGTACATCTTATCTAATTATAAAATATAATATAAATATTAATAGTAAGTATTTAGTAAAATATAAATGAAAGAAAAATATTGTTAAGTAGAAATTACGCCAAGAACGACTACCTTTGAGATTGAACTTGTGTCATTAATAAATGATATTTTAATGATTTTTTAAAAGAGTAAATAGTTTTGGAGTTTCTAACTGGGGGAGGTAAATTGTTCCAGCATTTCGTGGCAGCATATCGAAAGCTACCACGAAAGGCAGTCGTTCTGTGGCGAGGACAGATGAGGCGTATAGCAAAGCGCATATGACGCTGAGAAATTTGAAGTTTTTCGTATAAATAGTGCGGTTGCTGAAATTTAATGACACCGAAAAGCAGAGTAGCAAAGTGTAGAGTACGGCGTGATGACATGTTCAGAAGTTTGTGATTATTGATGTAAGGAGATATGTGGGCTCGTTGCGGGATAGGAAAACAACAAATGTTGCCGTATATGCTTTCTTCTGCAAAATGTGAGCTTGTATCATTTTTTTTTTTTTTTTTTTTTTTCAACCTATTGTGTCCCACTGCTGGGCAAAGGTCTCCCCCTTTAACTTCCACTTCTTGCGCTCCAAGGCCACGGTTTGCCAGTCTGGCTCGAATGCATCCAGATCGTCTCGCCAGCTTTTCCTGGGTCTGCCGCGTCGTCTTGTATCAATTGTGCATCTTAAAATGCCTCTGACTACCCCGTAGATATCTTCAAAGGATTTTAAACGCTATTTCAAGTACCTGTTTCTTTTGGTCTCCAATAGATAGACGATAGCTTACATTGCAAAGCATTTAAGAGCTTTTGAAATGGCACAAGAAAAGGTATAAATTAATTTTTAGGGTTCCGTACCAAAGGGTAAAACGGGTCTTTGTTACTAAGACTTCGCTGTCCGTCTGTCTGTCTGAACCATGGTAGTTAGACAGTTAAAATTTTCACAGATGATGTATTTCTTTTGCCGCTATAACAACAAATACTAAAAAACCGTGTAAATACAGATTAAAAAGAAATATTTAAGGGAGCTCCCATACAACAAACGTGAATTTTTTGCCATTTTTATAGTTAATGGTACGGAACCCTTCGTGCGCGAGTCCGACTCGCACTTGGCCGGTTTTTTAGAATACGAATTCAGAATTAGAATGCTGATACCTGTGTAAGTAGGTGTTGTCAAACGTTTGCGTTACAATTCAAAAGAACCATTTCAGTTTGCGAATCAAAAACCTCCAATTTATTCTCAACTTGCGAAACCGTTAGGGCGAACTTACATACCAAACATTACAGCTTCTTTTAAGTTAACTGCCACACGTTTTTGTGTACCCAGTTGCAATTACCCTATTCATATACTTGCGACGTGGGTTGCGGCTTTTATTTATCCTGTGTAGCTACATCTATGTATGTACGAATGCATCAAGGCTTTAGTTCAAGCCAGTATTTTGATAGTACACCGTCAACTTTGTGGTACTAAGCTCGCATGAGATCCTTTAGTTATTTTTTTCTTTTGACAGACATGTACATTTTGTTTACTGTGAGACTAGACAATTTCGGTTAGAGAAATGGATGTTGACATAGAAGGATCATAAATTAAGATGTTTCATTAAACTCACACCTCGGCCATTTTATGTTTTAAACTGCAGATTTTTTTCTATAATCTTCACATAGAATAATATTGTACATACCTAAGTTTTTTCTGTAAACAAAATAAACTAAACCAATTTCGTTCTGTAACATTTTGTATACCTATGGTTGGGGAAACCCCAGCTAAAATGCTCATGCAAAAAATTGAAAGGCCTTCTATTGTTGACAGTGGGCATTTTCGATACAACTTAGCTTTAATATTTGAAAGGGTAGACGATATAAATCGCCATTACGAATGATAGATTGTTAAGAAACGATTTACAAAGAATCAAAGAAATCAATTTAGTTAATAAAAAGCTCGCCTTTGTAATTACATCGATCGAGTAACTGCACTCCTTCTATTTTGTGTTCATATACAGGTGGGGTATATTATTAGCTCCTATGGAGAAAGTACCTTTTCTTCCTTAGTTTCAAGAGTTTGTTTAAGGATATTTTTAACAAAACTTGAAAAAAATTAAGTTCCTACGTACAAAAATTACTATACATTTAAAAAAAAGTTTTGTTCTTACGAAAATATATTTTTCCTAAGAACAAAACTAGAAAATTACTTTAAAAAAATAGCTGTTTCGTAACTACATAACAAATTGTGATACAACTAAGAAAGTAAACTACATGAAATCCAAAACACACATTGACTACCTACTGCTTATATATAATATACTCGTATATATTCCCATATTCAACACCATGCTTTCCTAAGAACAAATCATTTTCAGCTCAAAATAAAAGGGTGACCCCAATGAAGTAAAACTTGGGCCCACCACACCCTGTATGTGATGATTGCTATGACTCATATTTGCAAGCGTACTGCACATTTTTTTTAGACACTTTGGTAAATAAATACCTAGGTAGGTATTGTTCCCTCTAGTTCCGTCGCAACTAATGGCAACCAACACGATTTGCGGACAAATTTTCTGTCTGACATAGATTATCCTAATATTTGTAGGAGTAGGATAGAATGTATGTATGTATGTGTTTACAATATGAACTCTATATTTGTCATATCGCGCAGACACCCAGCGTATCCTGTGAATTGAGTGAGAAAGCTTTGACACCAAAGTGCAACCACAGACAATATTTAAGTTACTTCAAATGGTGCGTCAAACTACGTTTTATGTTGCGTTTCAACTTACCGCCTTTGTGCGAAAACTTCCGTCAATTACACGTGTTGGTGCCACCATCCCGGCTTTTTAACATGTTGTAGTTGTTTTATGTCACGAAGGCGAGTTGTTCTCAGTTGTGTGTAGATGCATATGCACGTTGTATCTGTGTGCTCAGAATGCTCCATCGATGGATGAGCGCTCAGTATCGGTAACGCACACAGAAACTTATCCACACTAAGATCAACCCACCTTCGTAAGATAATACAAGTGTACGAACAATGTTCAGTACCTACTCTCATCGACCTCCTCGAATAAATGTGTAAATATTTTTTGGACATTTGGATTTCTTAGCTCAAAACACACGTTTTTTCAGTAAATGTAATTATAAATAACAAGTCTATTATAAGCCTATCATAAATAGCATTATTTTCGCCACTTTCTCTTCAAAAAATTCGCACCTACCACGGCTCGGCTGCCTCAAACAATGAGTAGTTCCCCTTTCTACACAGAATATAATGTAAACATGCAAATACGCTCATCAAATTCTTAACTGTCTTCTTCTAATTGTTATTTTAATATCCTTTCAACAAGAGGTGAAAGAATTCTATGTAGTATTAGTAAAATAAACCAAAATTAATTAGCCTTTTTCTCACCAAGAATTATTGAAGAAGAAAATGGATAGTGAAGCTCTAGTATTTTTAGTCACGATAATCATTTGGGTACAGTAAAAAAATATGTATTTACTAGGACCAGAATGATCACCATGTGACTTCAGAGTTCGTGAAGAACCTGAACCATTTGGGCCTTAACATTATTTCAGTAATCGATCTCTACAGAAACCAAAAAGTATCGTAAAAAAATCGTAACCAACCCATGGTACCGGGACCGGGGAACGAACAAAGCGACACCTCTCACTCTTAAAACTGAAGATTACGGTGTAGTGGCTTAATTATGTCAATTCTATGTAAATCACATTTTAATGAAACATAAAGGGCTGTGGTTGTAAAGCTCCCTCATTAAATTAGCACAGTGGTTGGGCGACTATAGCCTAACTTACGCGCCAATTCCTGAAAGTGTGAAACTCGCTTACTCCAACCTTACTCCAGCATGAATTGGAACACTTGTCTGAATGCCTCTAAAGGCAATAAACCTAAAGAATATGAATAGAATAATATGAAAGCTTTTTAAAGAGGTTTTACTTTTGAAGCATTTTCTCTTCACTTTGGCGTGATCTCCCACCTAGGTCAAATATATATTTTTGCTGCCCTAATTCAAAACAAAGAGGTTGGGGGAGACTTTTGTCCAGCAGTGGGACGAATTAGGTTAATTTTTTTTTCAAAATATATCTAATTGTAAAAGTTAGTTCCAACTAACCTTTTCTCTCGTCATCTTATCATAGGACTTAGTTAACTAACTAAAGAAACTTCTTTGCCGTTGTCTTTCATAAATATTCGTTAAAACTTAGATTTTATTCATGTCATTTCAAAAGCACGTCATACATTTAAAATGACCTATAGTTTAATCTGTGTTACTTATCCGATGAATTATAAATTTTCTTAGCAATTACTTAGTAGACAATTTGCTACATAACGAGTTCCTAAGTTCAAATAAATTATAAGTACTCACCGCTCTACTTTCACTGAAATTGAATATGTTAATAAATTATGAATCATTATCATAATTGGTAGCAAAGGCAATTAATATACTTAAATGAAGTATTTAGTAGATAGTTGTTTTAATAGTCGCAATGGATGATTGAAGGAAAAATAAGATATTGAAATTATTACTGCCGCTGATTTACGCGATAGTGTTACGGAAAGTAACATCCAAATTAAGTTAAGATTGGTTAAGCTCTTTTTTTTTTAGTAATTCATCAGCAAAATAACATATGAAATAGTATTTTCTTTTTACCTTATTTTTTTTTCAATGGCTTGCTTACTTCTGCTACAAGTAAGTTTAGTTGGAAGTATCTCGGACATACTTGACCGTAATCTTTACCAAATTTCGAGATTTCTTGATTCCAAATCCTTGATTCTTCTTCCAGACCTTGACAAAAGTCAGTCATTCTGTCCTTTAACAACGAACATATTTTTTTATGTGATCGAAAATTAGAGCTGTAAGTTCCTTTTATTTTATTTTGCTTTCAAACCCTGACTTATTTATTTTAAAACCAATGATATTCAAAAAAAATATCATTGATTAAAACCAGATAAAACAAACCAACAGAATTCCAATTACCAAACTGCTGATAAAAAATTCTGCTCCAGTATTTATTCACTAGCAAAGTTGATTCGCTACTTTTATACTTTTATGCGGATATTTTAAACTCGAGTTTCCGCTTTCAAAGTACAAACAAAAAGTAACCTGAAAAATTCGTTTGCTCAAAAAGACGTTTCAAACGGGAAAATAATAAAATAGTACGAAATGCACGTCCAAAAATTTGAGAGATTGCACGTCGGTAACAGCTGAATTGCTTTTGAGCTCTACTTCCAAAAATGCTCACGACCCTTTCGGCATAAACAAAGGCCAGTCTCGATATAATTGTAATGGGTGCGAACGATGCGTGAGGGTGCAGAATTATTGTAAAATATCGTTTGTTGCGGTACGGCGGGGCGGCCATATTGCGTGGCACATGCGCAATGCCCCGAAATCGGGCTTCCGCGCAGGCGACCAGCTCGGCGCGCGCGCTACAGCTGACCTGCACTCTAACCACCACATTATAGGGTTAAGATAACAAAGATGAAATCGATAAATGTGGTCGCGTGTAAAGGGTGCGTATTTAGGTCAATTACTTTTTTGCGATTTTCATCGACATCCCAGCCTCGTGCAACTGCACGACCTTATTTACATAATAAATATATTCAAATTTTTCAATGCATAAACATGGCGATTTTAAAGCGCTGTTATAATATACGATGATGATGAGAGTGCAAACCACTGAAAAATCTAATCAAAAGACGAAAAAGACGTCTTCAAATTCAGGCGATAGTAGTTCGATATAGCTTATCGTGAAATAAATGACTATCGAAAAATTGAAAAAAATATTTATCAATTTTGTAGCTTTAAAAATAATAAAACGTTATCCATGAAATAAATAATTGAAATAAAGCAGTAGTGCCTCCGATTCGTAGATAATAGTTTTGTTAAATATTCAACCATACTTTTGTTTATTAGCTAATTGTCGTGCCTGTTGTGTAAGGAATCGCCTCCAAATAATAGATCACTCGTAGGGCTGACACGTGTTTTTTTAATAAGAAAGCATGTTTCGAGTTTTTTTTAATAGAAAGCATATTTTAATTTTCCGAAGCAAGCGTTAATTTAAAATAAGATAACTAGATTTTTTATGGGAAATAAAATACTGTTTAATTATTTTGATCAGAAATTGTGAAAATTCTGAACATGTTTTAATGCAAACAGACTCTTAGACTCAATAGATAGAAAAAAAACCCTAAGCTATTTTTTATAAAGTACGTTTTTCCATTCGTTTTATTGCCTGTTAACAAAATGAATTAAATCAGTCGCTAAATGGAAAGTTTATTAGTAGGTAATTTTCTTTATCAAAGACTGCTATTTAAAAAAGTCTAAAAACGTATGTACGTCGTCGTAAAATGTATCTCACACGTGGCAACCCTGTTTAGTCTTAATAGTGGGGTTGGATGTAGTCGTAGTAAATAATTCACAAAGAATCCTGATTTAAGTAAATTATTGTTATGTTAACAGTTTGTTTCGGGCATGTTATTGTTTTAATTGATTTTATCGAACTTGTACTTGCTTTTTTCATCAGTCGAGTTGAGTAGGAACTTCCTTCTTTTTTTTTAAGTCGGTTAAATAGTTATATCGATTAAAAAAACGTATTATTATCTGTTTGCAGTAGCTACCTCTAATACGGTTCAGAGTGAAACACACTCTATTACTTTTTAAATTTATTTCGAAAGTCTGTGAGACTTTAATACTTTGCTCTAAAAAATCTGACTGGTACCTATCCTTGCAAGCAAAAAAGCAAGTTAAAATGTATCGTTTCATCACACTGGTTCAAGAGCTAGTGACACGACTAGAAGAAGTTACAGATATCTGTGTCTCTTTCTTCTATTTATACGGGCAGAAAACCGCTCGTTTCTCAAGGGGAAATCCAGCAAGTTTGAAAATTGTTCGGCAAATAACCTTCGTTTATAAATGTCTTGACATGAACTCGAGTATTCGAATGAAAACTGCACAACACTGCTCATCTGAATTATTTATTGGCGTGTTATTTGCTTCACGAAACTAGACATTTGACATTTCCCATTCAACTTTCGATGTAGGAATTGATTATGTCAATAATGAACTGATAGTCACTTCCGCATTGCGACTTGCGACACGAATTTCATATTATTTAAGGACAATAAAAAAACTTAGGCCTTTACATCTATATTAGATGATTTATACAGCGTCAGGAGGCAATCCATGCCTACACTTAACGGGACGCTGTAGTGCCTGGGACATTGTTTGAGATGGAATAGGCTTGCCCAGCACCTAAACCATCCTCTCAGCTTAATCAGCCTGGCCCATAGGAAAGACCATGGTCAATTGATACGTGTGGAGCTGACTAAGCTGCGGGTTTCCTCAAGATGTTTTCCTTCACCGTTAAGAGCACGTCTGTTTGAAACTCGCCTTAAGCTAATGGCCTCATTCTGTAGAAGTTTCCATGATTTTACGTATAATAAGTACTAACATGGTCTGCTCGATGTTTTCATTCATCAAGATATTGAAGACAATTCATTCGATACATCCGACGATATATACATCCGACGCAGAAGGTTGCGGATTCGATCCCCGCTGCGGGACAAATGTTTGTATGACCTACAGATATTTGTCCCGGGTCTGGGTGTTTCTATGTATAATATGTATGTATTTACAAACAAAAAGTATATAAGTAGTTTATCAGTCATTCTAGACCCATAAATAACACCAGCTCTGCTTACTTTGGGGCTAGATGATGCTGTGTGAAAAGTCCAGCGTTATTATTATTATTATTTATAATCATTCAAAAAGGACGCCCCCCCACTAGATGGAAAGACGATCTGGTAAAGGTTGCTGGGAGCCGTTGGGTGCAGGCTGCACAAGCTTGATCGCTGTGGAAATCGATGGGGGAGGCCTATGTTCAGCTGTGGACACTAGGTGGCTGACATGATGATGACATGATCCAAGTCAAGGTTTTGATCGAATAACAAGCGTTAAATCAAAAGACGTTTCAAAGTGACTATAGTGGTCTTAATAAAGAATTGCCTACTGACTTTGTCCATTTACCTATTGTATTTCTTCTGTAATCTAATATCTACGAGTAATGAATAAGTTTTGGCCGACTAACATATCTATTAGATACATAAATGGATTTACGTTCTGAGATCTCGATACCATTGAGCTTGATCTTATGACCCAACAAAAACGCTTCTTCGCCTATTCATATTAAAATATCTGTAATCAGTTTTGTACATAAATTTTTTAGGTAAAACCGCTTCCCGCTCTTTGGCTCTAAGTCTGCAAGTTACTACAATAACTTTACTGTAGTTATTTTTTCCATTTCATGTTCTGTACGAGTATGATACGATCTTTCACCCAATGACACAATTTCTAACAACTATACAACAACTAACACAGTAATTGAATGAAGGAAACGCCAAAGATCTAGGCGCATCCTTTCGATTATAACTGGATGCGGTATGCTTCGTCCTTGAAACTATGAATCGTGGTCTCGTGCGTCATTTCGACCCCAGATTATCTAATAGCGGACCTGTCATTTTAAATTGGCTCTATCAATGGATTGTGTGCTTTGTTGCGCGGAATTAAGATTCATTATGGCTGATGACGTGAGTGGGTATATGAAAGAATACCGTCGCACAGTCGCACCGTTCTGTCAGATAAAATTGAGCTGTAGCAGCTGATTTTAAGCAACAATATTGCTCTGTTCATGCTAAATGGGCTTTAAATAGGTTTGAGAGTCGTATGGAAATGTCAACTGGTGTTTTTCTGTGGCGCTTCGTCGACGGAAACAAGGCGAGGATGTGTCCATTAGAGTTATTTAATAGCACAACATAAAGATGAAGGAACTGGCCCACACAAGCACATTTACACGAATTGACGCTTTTTGCTGGCTCTTCCGTCCGCTTGCAATCTGGGTAATACCTTCGATTGAGTTTCATTAGTGACAATAAAATATTTAATGAATTTAATATAATCACGTAATATATACGTGTTGCTTTGTGGTTCTTTACAGTAGGTACTGCAACGATCTCTTTATGATTGTTATCTTAAATTTTTATCGTTTTTACATTGATTTATTAATTTTATAATTATGATCGTCAGGCATAGCAGCCTCTCTCAAGATTATTACGTATTTACTGTGAATTAAAAAGTGCTATAATTTCAATACTGCGACCTTTAACTAAAATGTTTTAATGTTTTCTAGCCGAAGCTAAGAATTTTTAGGCAAAATTAAAATAGGTAAGTATTCATTTGAGGATTTTAAAAATTAATGTGCCAAACAATGCAATAGAACTAATGCGCGCTCAATTCATCGATAACTTTGGAAATAGAATGGATTTAGTTGCGCTTGTTTTATATTGTTTATAAGCTAATTTATTTTTATTTTTTTGTACTTTGTCGTGTGGGTATGTTGCAATTAAATATATATTATATTCTAGTTTAAGAGACACCGCTGTTATTTCCCACCATAAGACAAGCGCTAACACTTGCACAGCCCTGCACCACATGCACTATAGAAAAGTCATCTCTTTAAGACGAATAAAAACTTGGTTATGGTCAACAATGACAGAAAACCGTCTTGTCGGCTTCTGTATGTGAGTGTGCATAGAAAGAGGGTTAGGAAGCACTGAAAACGAAATTGTAGCTAGATTTAGCTAGAAGAGTTTTTTTTCTGCCCCACCCCTTTAAAAATGCTGGGTACGCCCATGAATGCTGATGAAGATAATTTAAATCATCAGAAACTATAGTTCTTTATGTTTCGGGGTCTAGTCAGAGTCAAGATTAAAACACTAACATTCTCATTATGAAGGATTCGGCATAGTAAAACTACTGGCACATTAAAATTATTCCCTTTCAAAAATGCCTGAAAACATCCTAATTTTTAAATGCGCCTAAAAACCAGGTCGTTTTTATGAAATTACAAAACGAAGTATATGTCCTACGTTCCGATGCGGAGTATGCATTAGTCTTTCAAAAACACTGCGTTATGTACTAAAGCTCTCCGGTAAAACGTCCCAGGTATAAAGCGACGGTAATTTAAATTTCTGCAAAATATAGGCGTGTGAAAGCATTTAAATCACCTTCGACTACCCTCAAGTCATCTTTAACAGATCATGAAGATTATGAGATGCCTACCGTGCTTTAGGTTAACATGACCCTGATTCGTTTTGTGTTTCAATATTTGATTGTAAAAGTTTGTTTTTTTCAACGTATTCCTATTATTATAGTACAAAATAACGAATAAAAACTATAAAAAAACAACTACGCCTGGCACAGAATCGGAGTATGTGGCGTGAAAATTAGGCTTTTTTAGCAGCAGATATGAGCTGATTAAATTAAAGAAATTACGGACGCAAAACTACGGCGGCTGGGTTCTTAGAAAGCTATATGAGTGGTGGCCGTGGAAGTCCAACTTCCATTAGACTAAGGTACTGGCGCTGGCGGTGCTAGGGATTGTATACGTTTTTGGTCGGGTATATCATTGATTCTTTGTTTAATAACTAGATGGCGACACACTTCATATTAGATCGCGCTATTGATGCGTTTTGCGCAGTTGTTTTTACTCATCTATTTAGTAAGTTTAGCCGTTTCGTCGTGAAAAAGTAACAAACACACACACATACCGACAAAGTTGTACATTCATTATAAGTATGTATGACCTTTCAAAATAAATCTCGGATGAGACGCAAGAAGTGCAAGTTCAGTTCTCGCGGCGTGACAATTTTTTTTGCATTATATGCAGACGGTTGGCTGTTATTTATTAGTAAAATGGTTTTTTTTTGTAAGTAGGTAATAATTGAGGCGATAACTCAATAAAATTTCTCTTTTTATAAATATGTAAGTAATGTATGGTAGTCAATGTCTATCATTTTGTTCTGTAATTACTAAAGTTACATTTTTATGTGCATCTTGTGCAAATTTAACCAATAACAGAGTACATTTATAGAGGTTAACTCATCAAAAATTCCACCTGATATATGTTATTATTACACTGTGTTTCTTTAAAAAAAATGCTTTGTACAAAACAAAAGGCAAAAAATAGTAAACACAGAAAACGGAGTATCATAAACTTTTCAAAATGGTAGTGTATTTGCTCGTTATATTCGTCATATTCAATGATTTACAATCAATTTTGCTGTCTAATAATTAGCATATTTTATGTACAAACTGTAGTAGCTTTGTTTCTGTAAATAAGTATATAGCAGCTGTTATTGTTCTAACTCAAGAAACTCACAGGGTCCGGCTTTTGCAGCTACGCTAACTGCATTACCCAAAAACGCCACACGCGCACGAAGCAAAACAACCGAACGGGTGCCTGTATTGATTAAATACGGAACGCTTGCAGCTGGGGGGTGAAACAAAAAATAAAATTAAAAATATGCATAATAAAAATTTGGTCGATAACGATGAGAGCGAACCCCTAATGCAGGGGGATCGATTTGTTTAGACATTACGCTCGGTACGCAGGGCTTGGGTTTGTTGTGTTTTAGTCACACCGCTCGGTCTGGACACCTATAATCAAAATTGCCTTTAAATTGTCTTGTTTATGTTTCAATCACGATTTAAAAGACCGATTCAGATGAAATATGGAATAGGCGTAGATAGTGGTCTTGAATAGCGTAAACGTAGGCTATAATGTATCAATAGTTCATAGAGAAATGAGCGTGGGTGGCTAGCAATATAAATTTTATCAAAGGAACTTTTCAATCTCAATCGTAGAATATAAAAATAATAAAACGGCAGTATTGCATGATAAAATGAATACAAGTAACAGTTGTAGGGATTATTTCATAGAATACTTAATCTAAATATAGAAACATAACCGCTTACAAAGTGAAACGTCAAAAGACGCAATAACATCAAGTTTTCTGCGTTATTACCTTAGTTATTACCTTTTCATAATATTCTGTCTTTGCGTTTTAATAAGCTTTGAAAAAGCTCGCTGTTTTTTAACTTATTTGACCTGTGGGAAACGCAGCATTGCAAGGGATGAGTTCCATTAGGCCTGCCACTTTGTAAAGGGTGGTTGGGGTTTTCATGACGATTTCATTGTTTTTTTACTTGATCACCCTGTTTGTAGGTATGGACTGAGGGAGATATTATCTACTATTGATTAACGCGAGCTTTGAACAGTGAAGAAAAACGAAGTAATCCATTTTATAGATAAACCCTAATGCATTATTATAAATTGTTGGTCTCTGAACTATCATAAAAATGCCTCGTAATAGTCGTGTAAATTTTTTTTTGTTTGACCTCATCATCATTATCATTCGCAGCCTGACTGCCCTCACCACGGTCTCCGGCTATGTGCTCACTTCCATTGTCCACAATGCTTACAATGCCATTCCATCGGGCAGTAGGACTCCCAGCAAGGCTTTGTATTCGATTGAAAATCAAATGAAAACATCATAAAGCCAATTCATATGTATCAATACCTTTCTCAATAATGCTTGAAATGATGCAGAAAAGCGACAACAAACAGCTTGAACTTTTTGGAATATCGATATCTCCCTGTTTAATCCAAACGGAGCACGCAAAAAGAAATGATTGAAAAATTGTCTACTTCGTTGCAAAGCAAATTGTTTGATCAAAAGCTTTTAAAGGGTTGATTAAATAAGTTGTAGGATTATGTGACTGATGGTGAGAGTATCGTGGTCAAAGACTCGCTTTGCATACAATTGATAGGATTACTTAGAATAGTCTAAAAAACATAGGTGATCTACTCATATTATTTCGCGACAATTACTGTGACGAAAAGTAGGGCAACAGATTGGGGCCTACCACATTAATCCGTGGGGCCTATAAAAGCAGTGACAGAAAAGTCTTACAGCCAACATACCTACTAATGAAAATTCGATGTGAATGTTTCTGTTACCTTGCAACTATATCGAGATCCTATTTGTTTTGTCTTGCCATCTTTTATGATCATCTCAAATTCACAATTATTTTAGTACTTATTGGAAATTCTTCAATAAATCAATTGTAATACGAGTATATCACGCAAGTAGCAACCATATCCTCAAATTATTCGCCTTTTCCGAATTAAAATAATATTACCGTTTTCATAGATTCTCATAATGAATTATTAATTACTGAGTAAATAATTCATACGTTTTAATGTAAGTAATAAATTTCGCGTCTAGAATCAGTTTTTGTATTACTTAATGCTCTGAAGATTTCAAACATGCGAATAACATTTTAATTAGAACAATATCGCTGGTTATTGAATTCCTATGATATAATTAATATTTAAACGGTGCTTTTTACATTTCTATTGTTATTAATAATCAAAGTAAGTCTTTGTAAGATTGTTTTATGATTTCATTAGTTTTTGCGTTGAAAATTAAATTACATTGTATGGTTACTTTATAAACAGACGTGTACTTACATCTTCTTGTTAGTTTTAAAATACGCCTTGAAGAGGCTCCATACTTGCACTTGACACGCAATTTTATCGAACTTTTTTAGGTTCTACGTTAGTTTTTCGACACGCTGGTTTCTTCATGATGTTTTTCTGTACCATCTGTATGTAGCCGTGTTGGCCAAATGGGGTTGTGCCTCGGCGGCAGGCACTACAGCGTCCCGTTAAGTGTAGGCATAGATTGCCCCCTGACGCTGTATAAATCATCTAATAGAGATGTAAAGGCCACTTTTTTTTCTGTACCGTTTATAGTACTGTCCTTACCACATAGGTACATTTTATGGATAGAAAAAATGGTGAACCCGCCTTAGGATCGAAAGGTACTAGGTAGTGATGCAAGTGTACCTTTCCTTTCATACTTTGTAATTTGTAAAACAATTCATCGCTAATTCAATAAAGCGGTACTTTCCCGAGACATATTTTTAATCAGAGTGCCATGCTCAAATACTTCAACCGGCGAGTTTTGAATCGTTGAATTATTGAATTTTTGATATAAATATTTCGTTATGTCCTGTCATCCACACGGACGGGGTGGAGTATGTTCGTTTATTTTACAAAAATATTTTGTTATTCTTTGTTCGACATTCTGCGTGTGTTAATAACAGCGATTTGTCACGTTGCCGTTTTGTTATGCTGATATTATTTTTTTGGTACGACTTGGTTAGGGAAAAACAATGTTGCCAGCTGTATTTGTGGGCGAATATTATTGTTTCGGCTTTGACACTTCGACTCAATGTATGAATTGATGAATTCTTTATTTGTTTTAGGTATAAAAACTAAAAATCACTGGGTTCCGGCGGAGTGTTGACCAAAACGCGGACAGTTGGACGCTTCGATGCGAGTATTAGTGTTAAAGTTTTTGATAACGTACAAGAATTTGACTATTACCAACTCCATTTCTTATATTTTACTATAATATTTATTTTCAATCATAAAATTCAACGCGATCAGTTATTGAATTTATTTATTTATTCATGATGATGTGAAGTTATGTAAGTAAATATAATGCTTATGTTTCTGTACATACGGGAACAATTATTTGGTTTAGGCTGACAATAGGCGAATTTTAGCCCTAATCCATTTCACGCGACGTCCGATCCCTACGTGCGTCCGTCCAACGTGTCTGTCGGTTAGATTTTAATTGATACGCATGAATGCCAAATTAAGTGATTGAAGTTGAATGATTTAACAATAAATAAGCTCTGCAATGATTATTTCTTATATGATTTATTTTAGAAGAATTAGAGTGCCTATTCAAATAATATGTAGGTACCTAACGGCAATGGATTCATATTTCATGTATCGTTCTTGCAGAGGTTAAGCTGCTTGTAAGTTTGTATGCTATTAATGCAATTAGAAATTTTTTTTCCGACTGTTATGCTTTTTTTTTTTTTTTTTTATTAAATAGGTCAGCATTTGACCTCCCTCTGCCTGATGTTAAGCAGTAGTGAGGTCTAAGATGGAACATGCTTTCCTAGAAGGAACCTATTCTTCTTGAACATTGTTCTCGATACATTTGTATATACGAGTAAGTATATGTTATTCTGTGCCTATATGCTAAACGTCAAAGTCGAAACGGGCCGATATTCTTAGCGATTAACAATTTAAAGCTCTAGATCAAATTCCACTTAGGCAGATCAAGAGTATATGAAACGCTCAAAACAGTCCAATTGAACTACTAAATGCAAATGTAATTTAAGGAACAAAGTAAGGAGTTCTATTACAATGATGACAATAGTCAACATGATCAATATTCTGCTGCAGCTTAGTCAGCTCCACACGTATTGACGTTGTCTTTTCTTGCTGGGCAATCCTATTTCATCTCAAACGAAGTCCCAGGCACTACAGCGTCCCGTTGAGTGTAGGCATAGGTTGCTTCCTGACGCTGTAAAAATCATCTGAGTTAAGGCCTAAGTTATCAAAGTCAAAGTCAAAAAGCATTTATTCAGTAGTACCGCTGGGATCACTTTGAAATCTTTATTCTGGTGAAATCAGATTCGGTGCAGTTTTAATAGAAACTTCGCTGATGACGATTTAAAATTAAAATTTACGATTTATGGTTTAACTGGCAGTTTGATGGGTGCTGTCGACACTGGATGACACGAATTTTGAGCGATACAGTCATCTGCGCGCATCAATGATGATCGACACTAAAGTTTTTATGAATGAATCCTGGTTTAATACTCGTATGTTATTGAATTGAATTGAATTGAAATTGAATTGAATTGAATTAAAGTTTATTTATTTACAAAAACTAAGCTACTACAATATGTACATAAAATTTCAAAACACAACTTAGGCCTTTACATCTATATAAGATGATTTATACACCGTCTGGAGGCAATCTATGCCTATACTTAACGGGACGCTGTAGTGCCTGGGACATTGTTTGAGATGGAATAGGCTTGCTCAGCACCTAAACCATCCTCTCAGCTTAATCAGCCTGGCCCACAGGAAAGACGACGTCAATACGTGTGGAGCTGACTGAGCTGCGGGTTTCCTCAAATGTTTTTCCTTCACCGTTAAGAGCTCGTGTTAAAGCGCATATAAATTTTACAAAACGAAAATCCATTGATGCACGGCTGAGATTCAAACCCACGACCTTCGGATTGAAAGTCGAGGCACAACCCCATTCGACCAACACGGCTTTACAAAATACAATATAATAAATAATTCATGATTATGGTACCTACTTATAATCTTGCTTGATTCATTTGATGATTCTAAGTAAAATAAGCCGTATGGAATAAGGCTTTTACTCATACAACAACTGACTATACCGCCCAGGGTAGTTTTCAATGTGTAGTTTGCAACCTTTGATGGCTTTCATTTGCATATTGACCATGGCTGTTATAAACGACAGGTCTTGCCACGGTAGTTCGCTTTCATCCCAAAATTCTCCGAAATAGTCACTGTACGCCACAGTGCCAGTGCTTTCATTCGGTTTCCCTTTATCTATCCATCTACGTTGATTAGCTATGGCTAATCAACGCTTGACTACTAGTAATGAATAAACAAGACATGTCTGGTTTATTCATTACTAGTAGTCACGCTATATTTTGGTTAAATGTAAAATTGATTTTGTTTTGGTGTAAAATAAAATGTTTATCTGTTCAAGCTTTATACAAAGTAAGTAAGTTCATGAAGCTTGAGAAAAACTCTGGGCCTTTTGCCAAAAAACAAGTAGAAGTGGAATGGAAAGTGAAATAGACAGGATAATGACTATGACTGGCTAGTTTTATAAATAATACATTATCTATTCAATAACTTAAACGAAGACATCTTTGAGTGCACTATCTCAAGTATTTTTTTATCTATCAACAAAGGAATGTCAATTACACGAACAAAATGATTTTCTATCAAAAGGAAAGATTTTTTAATTTCCGCTCAAGTCAGTGTTACATTACAAATAGTCTTTCAAAAAACAATGTTATGCTACTATGCCGCAATTATGCAAACTGTAAACGAGCTGAAAGAATCAAATAACAAAAGCAAAACCATTTTAACTTGAAATACGCTGCCAAAGCCAAAAGCCCAAACACCGGTAAATGTCCAACAAATCGAGATTACACTTAGTGACAAAAACTATTATGCATACAAAAATCAACAGTTGTTTGCGCCGGCAGTGTACAAGCGATCACGTTAACTG
Source organism: Epirrhoe tristata (assembly GCA_951394285.1). Classification (NCBI taxonomy): domain Eukaryota; kingdom Metazoa; phylum Arthropoda; class Insecta; order Lepidoptera; family Geometridae; genus Epirrhoe; species Epirrhoe tristata. Next base: position 16,614,888 of record OX596136.1, on the reverse strand, counting down.
ACCAACATAATTCGGCTCAAATGTGCGGGTGTAAAAACCGTTTAATTGGCCCCGCGTAGGTAGGCGCGGATCATTCGCAATCACTATGGTGTCGCTGCTAGTGATGCTCCTTGTCGATAGTTTGATGGTTCATGTCGATGAAGTCGTCGGATGACGTCAAAAGTGTTAACCGAGACGGTTGAACGTATGCTACGTACATTTAAACTTAGTGCAATTTTATCTACCTGATTCGTTCGGCATTTAACATTTTTAATTAAAATTATAAGTCTTGGAAAATAATGGGGGAGAACTTTGCCCAGCAGTGGGACAACATAGGTTATGAAAAAAATATATTCTTTGTAATATGACATTATTGTTTAATGTTTATGTAAAATGACCTAATGTACCGTAATGTACTTTGCCATGGGTCATAGTAATCTATTAGCCCATACCAACCCTGTGTGCCAAGGCCTCTGCAAAGGCCTCCTCATTTCCGCGAGTATGTAAAAAATTACATCCATTTGCACAACAGGTATGCTATGTCATGTCCCATCACTAGGTACAAAGTAAAAATAGTAGCAAATCTGGCAACCTGTTAGTACAGGGATGACAGCGGCCCGGTCGGCCCAAACCGCAACTTTTACCGCCAAACTCTCAACCCTCGCTGAATTGTTAAAACTATCTGCCGATTTTTGGTGGAATCCTGTTTACCGTGTCGATGATGGCTCAAACCACCCCTGTGGCTTTTAAATCACTTGTTCATTCGGTGAAATTGTTCGTGAGAGTAGTGGCCATATATAGTGATCGATGTTCGAGTTACTTGCGATTAAGAGTACTTACCTACTTATAATTATGACGGTACCACGATGTAGCTATTCTAAGAACTAATTAATCCACAGAAAAATAATTCTTAGGACTCCTCAGGGACGATAAACATATTCTCAGATTAACAAACAACTCAAGGTATTTTGAAAATATCTATTTCTCCGTAATATTGTCTGAGACCTGTTTCATAGACTTTCACATAATAATTATGTGTAGGTACCAAACAAAACAATATGTTCCTAAGAAGAACAAAAACAAACGTTTTCAGCTAAAATAAAGATTCGTCGATCGTCTGATGACAATATAGTATAAGCCTACCTGACCAGACATAATTATACCTAGCGCCGAGACATTGTTGAGATTTATTAATATTTGTCGAATAAACAAACCTGCAAAGGCAGAACCGACGAAATCCAATCTTCAATCGCAAAGCTTTGACATGTGTACACTAACGTAACTTTTAACCTACGAGCAGCTAACCAAAACAGAGAGAGTCCGAGAGATTCGATTATACACCCGTTGCCCACGTCAATGACTTGAATTTCAATTAGAACAAATTATCAAGGGATACGTCGGGCTAAACTTGATTTGTTCGGCTGTATGCACTATGCGAGAGGCTGCTATTTCAGTTATCCTTGCCTAGGTACCTACTCTTATAAGATGAATTCTCGTATGCGTTTGAAAAGCATCAATTTAATCTTAATGTTTATGATTATGTAAAATAAATAAAAAATTAAATTAAATGATTGCCTAGTAGGGTACCTAACCTACCTACTTTATGTAAAAACAAAAACAAAGCGCTTCACATGCAAATAATTGGTCAAAAGAAAATGAGCATGGCCTGTCTGTTGTACCCACAGGTAACATACAAAACATGACTCACACACAGCTGATTCCTCATTTTTTGATTATAATAATTGTGTTAACATCATTATAAATTTTTCCGCCATTTCCGGAATCTTTTAATTGGACTTCAGCATAAATTATGTGCTTAGTACAGTTTTCTTTAAAAACTAATGATTTATAATAATGTACATAGCTGTAATTTCCTAACATAACAACTACCTAACTGGAGGCTAACAGATGACCAAATCTTATAGGAATCATCTAGGATTCGTAATTAAGGATCAAACATTTTTTTTTAAAACAGTTCGTTCGATCTGAATTTTATTTTGCATTAACAATAAACATAGCCCTGTGAGGTTGTGACTTAAAAGGAAAACCAGAGTTCCTTCCTGCATACATGGTAATACATGAAGGTTGCGGGTTCGATCCCCGCTGCGGGACCAATGTTTGTATGATCTACAAATATTTGTCTCGGGTCTGGGTGTTTCTATTTGTAATATGTATGCATTTACAAAAAAAAAGTATATAAGTAGTATATCAGTCATCTAGTACCCATAACACAAGCTCTGCTTACTTTGGGGTTAGATGATGCTGTGTGAAAAGTCCAGCATTATTTATTTATTTTATTTACATAAATAACTCAAGATTTTAATGTATTTTATAAAAAAGAAATAAGTAATCGTAAATTCGTAATCCATTACTGGAACTAAATGTTCTCTTATTGCAAAAAAATCCATACTAATATTATAAATGTGAAAGTAACTCTGTCTGTCTATCTGTCTGTTTGTTACGCTTTCACGCCCAAACCGCTGAACAGATTAAACTGAAATTTGACATAGTTAAAGGTTGTATCCCAGGGAAGGACATAGGCTACTTTTTATCCCGAAAAAATGAAAAAATCCCGAGGGACCGCGGGTCACACCGCGGGAGCGCAGCTAGTACCCTATAAAGTTCATGTTTGACAGCCACTTTAGACTATGAAAACCCATTTGGCGCCGCATCCCTGTCTCAATACCTAGCTGAAAGCGGAATAGTAAATGTCGACCAGCCCTTTCCACACCTTCTGGGACGTGTTGCTGTCAATCGAAGTCCGCATTTGACGTTGATTTGCGTCAAGGGTAGGCTCTTGCTGTGGTATGTTAATTACAGGCCGAACCACATGAGTCCGTTGGGCAAAGTACTTGTAGAAAACTTATGAAGAGTTATGAGGGTGAATTAAGCGATTTGTGGCGGAATCGTAGCAAGTAGCAACACGGTCTCTGCTTATCTTTATGGGGGAAAAGGTGGGTTTTTATTTATATAAATAAAAAACCGACCAATTGAGTATCACAGGGTTGTGTACATACCTACCAGCTGAAGGCGCTAAAACTATTATTTTGTTTATCAACCTATGGTGTTCACTGCTGGGCAAAAGTTTCTTATATAAAAAAATTTGGTTCTGCAATAATTCAAATTCATAGATTAGGTTATTTTAAATGTAATTACTTTACGAGTAGGTATTAAACAAGATCACGGGTGTAGTTGCAGGTATCTCGAACGGTTGACATATCGGATCTTTCAGTAATCAAATTCTTTGAATTTTTTTTAGAAGGTAGATAGAGATTTTAATATTGAGGCAATAAGAAAGAGCGATAACTTAAAAATAAAACGAATAAGATACCACCAAGAACGCTAAAGGCGTAACAAATCATATTTCTACCCGAGTAGATTGTCAAAATACTATAGTGTTTTTCCATGCGGGCATGTGCAGGCTTACGGCCGCAAATCGTGTCAAAATAAAAATCTCCGTGTACACACAAGAAACAAGAACGTAAACAGCTTGAGGCGACTGACCTTGACCGGTGAAGCGTCCCCCCACCCCTCGTCTTATTGCTATCGGGGGTGGCAACTGGCGAATCAGTGGAAAAAAAGAAACATTATCTCTTTATACCATATTGTGGAGATCGAGTATTGCGATCCCACTCACTATGCTCTTTCGAAATCTAGTACACGAGTGAAGAAGTATGCTAATAGGTGACGATGGGCTTGCAACCTGTCGCGTATGGAATGCTTCAGGCACGTCCCAAATATGTATTGTGATATGTCGTTTAACTTCTTTAGATTTATGAGTCTTGAATTATCCCACTAATATAGTAAAGCAGAAAGTTTGTGAGTTTGTGTAGATGTTTGTATGTTTGTGCTTTAATCACGCCTAAACTAATGAACCGAATTGGTTGAAACTTGGAATAGGCGTAGATAGTGACCTGGAATAGCATATAGGCTATTCAAAATGTTGGTAGCACGCGGGCGAAGCCGCGCGAAGTAGCTAGTAAGAAATAATGATCATGTTCTAAAGAATTCAGTCGTGTTTCTAACAAGTGACGTAAAAAATTGAATGATCAATTGAAAATCTTACAAATGAGACACGTTAACTAAACTAGACCCTGTCAACTAGCCGTAAGTTTAAATGACATCAATTCAGTATAATAAAATAAACAATATCCTGAAGCACAGTCTGCAATTACTGAAATTGATGCGATTCGATCGACCGAAACCGCAGCGTTGGGTAGTTCTATCGACATCCACTGCACCTACTCTTCACGCACAAATCATAAGCAAACATGCCTCAGAGTAACGAATCATGGACGCTCTAGATTATACTGCTGAGCTTATTTAGAGTAAACTGAACCTCTTGTGCTTGCTTTTTTGTTGATCGTCAAAGACTACGTTCTGCACGGTTACAAAGTTGATGGGTCACCACTAGTGGTATTATAAAGGATTCGTTACATTATCGGTCTCGGCTATGCCTATTGGGTAAGTCATAAGGGATAGCTTAAGGCGGTTAATTCACTACAAAATTGATTTAGAACACATCCGTCAGATTCCACTTTCGTCAGAAGTAGTTTTTTGTATAATTTCAGTTCAGTTTCGTCATGAATGATGGATGTGGATAACTTCTAATGACCCTTTCGTCAGATTTATTTATTTCTGGCGCTTCGGCGGCCGCTGCCGCGGCACACTCGCTTCGCTCGCTCGCCTTGCGCATGGTTTTTTCACTATCCTAACATAACCTAACCAACGACCCATTTGGTTAGGTTAGCCAGAAATGTAGAATAATGGAATCTGACGAACGAGGAATCATCGTTTCGTCAGAGGTAAAAAAAATCTGACGAATGTGGAATAAATAAATGATCTGACGAATGTGGAATCTGGCGGATGTGTCCTAAAGCGCAAAATTGGCCACTAGTTCATACGAATTTACTTATTTAAAACCAAAACTCACCTCCTATATAAACCTTTATTTTGACTTGCCTTGGCTTATTTATTTTCTTATTTAGATAAACTTTGGATTAACTCTTGCCGATGTGACGTAATACTATCTTTTCAGTTATTCACACAAGGACTGTACGATTGACGGAAGTAAAAGCCAAAATAAATGTCCATGGCCTGGTCAGTCTTACTCAGACAAACGTACTATACCGTATAGACGCAAACATTAAGAGAGAGTCGGCTGCATTTTGCAATTCAGATTGGATGGCACACAGGCTGTGCGCTGTGTGTCTTGAATGTTTTGCATTCACATGGGGAATATCGTTAGGTTGGGTTCATTAGGTCTAGTTCGTCACCATTCTCCTATTGTTTCTACATCTCCAAGTAGCGTAGCTTAATTGTGGGTTAGTTCCCTTTGCTTGAGATGAGTGTGGTTTGGGTTACTCCATCTCATGCCCGAGGTATTACAACGTCCGATGTGTAGGCATAGTCATAACAAATCGTACCTATAAATATAATAATTTATTTTTGTAGGTGTAAGTGCGCCTCAAAGAGCCTCGTGTCATGTAAACCATGAACTTGAAAGAATAATTGTATATTTTAGTGTAAGTACATACTACTTTGTAACACCAAGATAGAACAAAACTGGTGTTAATATTCAAAAGGATTTTTCTCTCAGCTTTGGCAGTACACGAATCCTGAGGGATTTAGTACATGCCGATAAAGTCACGTCAACTTTTTGTTTAATTCTCTAATGAAATGAGGTTCTTTGCTTTAGCCTGATTTCTATCGAAAGTTAGCTTTACATGGAAATGTAATTGCATTAATTAAAAAGTAAGTTCCTATGGGTAAGGCCAGCTGGTGATGGAGTTTTTAGACCGCCCTTAAGGCTTCCGTCATGGCTAAGTTGGGACCGACTACCCAAGTTCCGACATCACCTAGCTGTTGAGACTGTTCTAAGTTGTCCCAGCAGCGGCTCTACTGAATAAATGCTTCCAATGTCATTAATCTATTTCACTAATTTCTACCACGTTTTTAAGCGGACGGATTTTCAATTTTTTTACTGAGTTTGAGAAGCTTTAAGTCTGTCACCATAGAATAAGAATAAGAATAAATTTATTTGACACACACAACACAATACAATTAAATTAAGAACAATAAACATTTAGACGAGTAGGTACAAAGAAACATAATAAAAAAATAAACAAAAATAAGAAACAAACTATCCATTGTGTGGTGCCAAAAAGGTCCAGTCTCAGCTTTAGTGCTGCTCCCAGGAGAAGATCAAACGTGATCAAGCTTAATTTAAATCAAAAGAGGAAAATGACACAACTTGACACGGGAGAACACGTAGGTATAATTTATTCAATGACTCCGTTTTGCTTAGAAAATATACTCAGTTACCTAACCGGAAAGGTAATTTCAGTTTATTACCTATATCAATATTCAAATTGTTATCGGTCGCATCACGAAACGAGGAGTCACGCACAATTTCCGCATCCAGCTAATTTAATATTCGTATAGTTCAGATTGTCAGTAAACAGCAAAACAGCGAATGAGGGCTGTTTGCAGGCGATACGGGCGATTCTAATCAAAACCTACATTTGTGATACCTTCCATCTGCTGAGCGCCCGCCTCGCAACATGCTGGATCAATTTCAAAGGCAAACTTAAAACCTCGCCAATGATTCACTGGAAGTCCATCTAAGTTTGCTGGACCATCCTTATTGCCTATCACGCTCGTCGCTCTCACAAACTTACAGTTACAAATTCTATATAATATTATTTTACAATGATCAGGGAGATTATTTTTATGAGCGAGCATTTATTATATTGTTTTCATTCTGATTCGTATTTTCAGTTCAACATTTAAACTAAGTGTTATGATTTTTCATACATCAATCGATCAATCGACGACCTCTGTAGCGCAGTGGGCGAAGGTACGCCTGCGACGCAGAAGGTTGCGGGTTCGATCCCCGCCGCGGGACCAATGTTTGTATGACCTACAGATATTTGTCCCGGGTCTGGGTGTTTCTATGTATAATATGTATGTATTTACAAACAAAAAGTATATAAGTAATATATCAGTCATCTAGTACCCATAACACAAGCTCTGCTTACTTTGGGGCTAGATGATGCTGTGTGGAAAAGTCCAGCATTATAATTAAAATTATAATAATAATAATAATTATAATAATTATAATCCAAATATCCAAACATCTAAACAAACTTTCAGCTTTATTATATTAGTGGGATAAGATCTGTGGTGTTAGGTAAGGCTCTCTTGGTAGTTCCTGAATTAATTATTCTAAATTGTATTTTACAGATACAGGTACGGTACACTTTACAGTGTGAACGTTGACTTTCAATCATTTGAAGCATTTGATCATTTGAAGGGGCGGTGCAAGTGTGATTCGAGCTTCATTCGGCCAAGAGCTGTCATAGCCCAAGTCTCCAAGTAAAAGCGCTAGACTCACAATAGGATGTCACTGGACATCTATTGTTGTCGTTTATGTGAAGTTTACATTGTCAAAGTTTGAGCTATTGACAGGTAGATAGCGTCAATGGCGTTTGTTCAAAGGACCTCTGTGACGATTGAATGGAATGGCTAATGTTCCCATCTAATCATTGGGTTCTTAGTTGTGAGAGTTCTCTTTGTTTAAGTTAGGTTTTATAATGGACGGTGAAGTGACTGGCTGGACCTGACAATGAGGAGGCTTATTCTGTTCTCGATTGGCGCAGAAAGTTACTGCTCAGTCCAGGAAACTTTAAAAGTAACTAAGTAGGTATATAAATCGAAGGTAAGTTAAGTATAGTCTATTAATACAATAATAAGGTAATAATATATTAAAAATTCACCAATACCTTTATCGCTAGAAAATGACAACGCAGACGAAAAGCCTATAAACCTAAAAAATTAGAATGTTTTTTTGAACTGAGAGTTCATTCAAATTAAATGACTATTATTTCGGCAAATTAGTATCAGTGTTTCATGGAATCCTTGAATTATTCATAATTTATTTGCGCTATAAATAAGTTTACTAAAAAATACTAAAATTTTACACGGCATCTTGTGGCCCAAAATAAGCAAAGCGATATTGAAACCATACGTCAGTTATATTTTGCAAATTAAATACATACATAGGTATTTTACATAGAAACACCTAATCATTTTTAAGGAACTTTAGGTTTCAAATAATATTTAATGTAATATTCATAGATATAGCTTTACACGAAAGCTCGACGGTGCTTCCATACAATATGGATACCATCGCGTATTAGTGTTCCCTGTAGATTAACAGGCCTGCCGACTCGTTTACTTATGTATGGCAAAGGCGCGTGCATATGCTGTTAATAAATTATACGCTTTTAATGGTTTAGTTAACATTTGATGTAGGTTTTGGTAGCTTCATACACAAACAGAAAGTCTAAGTATATTTATATTTAAACCAACAGTATATTTGTTTATGTTGTTAATTTAGTTGTAGAAATTGGTAAAATATTAAAAAGAAATTTTAATGTAAAATATTCGGTTTCATTTCTGTCAAAAAAAAAACGTGACCCGACCTAAACTCGCGTGGACACGATCAGAATCTACTCTGAAAGAGTGGACTCGGATACCTATACGAGGCAACTTGTATCGTGGCAGACCTAATCTGAGCGCACTCGGACCACGGCGGCGCCAGCGTCCGCTCAGAGTTGACTAGAACCGTTAATATCAACAGCTATCCCAGTACACTCGTAGGAAGCTTACTCGTAGTCGAGTCCACTCTGTCTGAGTAGACTCTGATCGAGTTAACGCAGCTTAAGTCCAATTTATGTTAGTATCGTACCTCTAAAGTACCAAAAACTAAATTATTAAATGACATAAATAATGAATAACGTTGAATGGCATACTAAAAGAAAAAGTACCTTTATTATACATGCAGCCGAGTGCAAATGAGACAGGTATATCTTCATTCTCGCTCCTTCGGACAAGCTTAATATTGTTACGCACGCGATAAGGTCTGTAGTGTACACTCGATTCACATAACAAAATTGTGATGAATGCGTAGGTTTGTTCCAACAAAAGCCCCGCTGTGACTGCTGCCTTACAATACGGAGGAACTCCAGATACTCTGTTAATCAGTAATGAAAATTGCAATACATATAACATAGGGCTTTAATATTTAGGCCTGTAGTTTTCCTCTTTGGGCGCTGCCAGAATAATGGCGCTCTTGAATTATTTATAACAATTTTATGTCCCGTCTTGGGACGCGTTTGCGTAGGAAGTTGGCTACAGCGATTGTAAACTTATCCGGTCATTGCAAAGAACGCCCGTAGATCAAAAACCAAATTTTTTATAGTAGTATATTCAAAAATTACTAAGATATTTCCAATTTTGGTACATAAGTACCTACCATGTAATATCTTCTCAAGGGTTTAACTTCAGAAGAACCATCCAGTTGACCCCACTTCAGATTCCAATTGCAAAAGTTATGAACCGCTTTGAAAAACTTAGCAGCAACTTGTTTAGCAAGTACTTTAACTTGGGCATATTTATATATTTTTATTTATACTAGCTGCGCTTCGTGGTGTGTCTTTGCTGCCGTTGGTGTCACTTCAGATAAAATATAGTATACAAGGTGTCACTTTTCCGGTGTAAAGAGTAGCATGTACTATTCTAGATTATCATCTACCAAATAGCCTCATCCAAATAGGTACATTTCGTTGTTTTTCGTGAAAGAGAATTAAGCACACATCCATACATCCATTCTCACAAAATTTTGTATTTACTAGTATAGTATATAATACAGCGTGAAATTAAAAAAAGTTTTCATTGTGAAAGCAGCCACCGCTTCTCTTTGAAAATAATACTTTAGATTACGTGCGAAACGACAGCTGTGAATAAAATTGAGTACTATTATTTCCTTGATAGAGCTCATATTGGTGTGTCCCAAAAAGAAATTGCCAGTTCTATAAATAAAAATAAACTTAGCTAAAATAATACTTTTATCATTTTCCTCACAATGTTTTCTTTCACCGTTTAATGCGCATTATAAAATTAATTGATAATGGATGCGCGGCCGGGATTAAATCTACAACTATCGAAATAAAAGTATTGAGTACATCCAACATGTCTCATTTTTCTGTTAAGTATGAAACAAACAGACAAAAACGTGCGGTACTATAGGTAGGTAATGTCGTATTAGTAGGATATTAATCACTGTAGCAAATATAAGCGTACCGATTTTTTTTTTATACCAAAACGAGCAATCCTAAATATTCTGTTGAACCAAATGTCGCCGAGGAATGAACGAACGTGCGGTCACTTCGACATACAGGTTCTGTTAATTATCTGCGTCAGGGAGGTACACCCCACAAGGGGGTGGGTTCGAACAAATGCACCTGATTAGGCTTGCTTTGTACCAGCCGGATAGCAGATCAGGCTTCGTGATTGATTAGATGATGCTAATGTTTTACTAGAGTATGCTCTCAGTTGGAGTAATTTTAACGGGTAATTAATTGATGACTCATTGATATCCTACGACTATTAAAAATGCGAATGTTTGTGAGGATCTATGGATATTTGTTATAAAAGACCGCTTTTCAAATAATATTTCAGTTTATTTTTGAGTGAGTGGAGCTTTCCCTTCATTGGATGTTCATTTACCAAAAGCTTCCAATTATTGTCTGTGATAATACTTAGATGCATATGAATTGTCTACTCGCGGTGATCGATTGACGAGTAAAATTGGATTGATGGACGGAGACCAAAATGGATTACTTATAGAAAACTGCGGTTTTAAAAGACATAGAACGCCGCGGGCGATAAAGAACTAACTGTTCTGTCAATGGATCACAAACGCGAATCTATCCCGTTGGCTCGTCGTGTATCCTATCCACACTTACTCTAAACGTGAAAACATTTGTTCAAAATTCAATGGAGTGTAAATATCATTCATAACGTTCCATTGACGCTGCAAATTAATCACAATAAATAATAGATGTGCGCTATCGATACTCAGGATACGGATATGAAAATACTTTTATAACTATTGTACATTCATATGATATATACCTTGAAAATTTCAAAAGATGAGTTGATAACCATTCTTAATTTTTTCAAAACTTAGTACATGTACAATTGTACATCTATCTCACTATAAAACAAATTAAGAATAAAAATAATAAAGTTTTATTTTCTCCACACCATATACAACAGTTACAATAGGTACTTAAATCTAACATAATTGTATGTGGGTGAAAATACGGCTACCCCTCAGCATTTGCTCCAACAGCTCGACAGTGTTAGAGCGCTGGTTTTCAGTGGCGCCATACCCGTTGTGGCGCATCACTTGCTGCGACACGCGTCTCATCGCATAATTATCTTATTAGATAATCTAATCTAAGAAATTAAACAAATTTTGAGTCCGTTCTCCTACCATCTTCTTATAATATACCTAAAGCTATATATCTATTTTATGGGCACAAAATGAAACCAGCTTGTTGTACATTACGTCAGTATAACCTAAAATAGTCTTAAACATTAAAAACATCTAGTCAAGCCTCTTTCAGGTGCACTTAAAATGTTTTTATAACACTGCTGGTTATAAACTAAATAACTAGTGCATGTAAATGTCGTACACAATGTATAGTGTATATAACTAATTATGTACACTATATAGTACTACTTTAAGGCACAATAAATAATTAGAGAAGAACATTTTGAAGAATATTCAAAAATTGTGTTGATATCATAGTGCGTGTATCCCGAATCTGCTGTCTAGCATTAAGCCAGGTAGTGGTCAGGTGCAGTTGGTACACCCGACTTACTCCTAATTCACTTTTAGCCGATTTGGGTTTCGGTTCGATAGCAAACTAGCGATGTCACATCGATAATGCATCGCTGGAGATATGAATGCCCTGGGGGCAACTAAACCATAGCTTTGGCCACTCTCAAAATCCGGGGCCGCCATGACGAACGGAAGAATTGTATTATTTTAATTGTATTTTCAAACTAACTGATTATTTAAGAGTAAAATCATTATTACTTAAAATTTAAATTAAGTCACATATAAATTAGACTATTCAATATTGATGCATTTTTGACGCTAAGTATATGATATTGTAAAGATAATAAGCCCAAGTTTTTTCTTCTATTGTGACCAACACCAACGGTTCACATGAGAACCATGGGCTAAACGTTCTTCTATCTTAATTATCGAAATCATACTTAGAACATTGCAGTAGTTAAAGTTGCAGCAATCTTTTTACATCAAAGATAAAAGCCATTGAACGGTTGCATTCGATAAAACAAATTGCCCTTAGCACCGTTCCTGACATGATCGAGTTACCGGCGAATCGATCGCTAATGTAGTACTGACTGCAAAAGATGTATTCCATTCCACATTACACAATGTTTAAACTAGTAATGGGTATATGTGTAAACATATCTAGGTTATAAATTAAACAAATTAGTAAATCTATTTTAGATAAACCTATTAATTTCGCCAGTAGTTAAATCTAAAACATTTTCAGTTTTTGTTTAAAACCTGCATCTACTCGTATTAGTTTTATATAACTCCGTCACTACAAAGAATGATGTAATCGTAAGAAACATCCGAATATTCATCGAACAAACGAAAAAAAGAACGCGAATACGGACCACCATTTTTGTACATTTTGGTATGCGTGAGGTACAGGGATTGATACTTTTTAATTTCCCATTTAAGTCAAACATTATTTTTTCTTTTTAATTTTGAAAATGTACAACTCGTTCCTTAAACTTGTGAAACCAACCATACAATACGCAAAAAGTTAAAAGCTCAAATTCTGATTGAAAGTGGGAGACGGAAGTAAAATATAAACATTTTATTTCCATAATCGGATGTAAATAGTAAAAAAAAGGCGATGGTTAATGACTAGGCTTTTCACGGCTCTCAGATACGATTTTTATTTACAGGGTCGCGAGATTGCTTTCAACAATGATTTTATTTCTCCAATCCAATTGAATCAACAATGAGCTTTAATACAGTAACTTTGAAGAGTACATATTATTCTATCATTATTATTGCATTTTTGTTTTTTTACAAGATTTATTCGGTTTTATAGAGTACCGGCAAGTGACTAGTATGGGTTAAAAAATACAAAACCTGTAAGTACGTGAAAATATAGACAAAAAAAACCTAGTCTTAGTGAAAAAAAAAACCTTATTTAGGATTCTGTTCACTCACGTATTTTTTAATAGACTTCAAAAAAAGGAGGAGGTTATATGTTCGGCTGTATGTATATATATATTTTTTAACCCTCTTTCTTTTTTTTAATACTTAATTAATGTTGTATTAATTGACTTTATATTTTAAAATCCCATATTTCCCATGAGTTATATTTGCGAAGCTGGTCCAGTACATATTCTGTTCGTAGGCGAAGAATATTCGAATCGAGCCTAAATTCGGCCCATAAATTTTATTGATAAACGGTGGTATTAGATGCGCTCCTAAAACCAGTGCAGCGGTGCTAATGTTGGTCGGTTCGTAGGATGTCTGGGTAAGATTTCATTTGCATGCCTATTAGTTTATATTCTTTAATTTTTCTCTACGTAATTATTACACTACCTCACATAATGAATATGCAACAGAGTACCTAAACACCGTGCGATTTTTTTCACTTACTACTTACCAAAATGAAGCCAAATTGAAATTCAAGAATAGTTTTTCAAATGTAGTCAAATGCTACGAAACCCGTAGCGTCGTAGCTCGTAGCTGTAAGGACGTCGAATGCTACACGATTGGAGCACTTAGCTCGCTTGATGTCCTACACGAACACTACAACATCTTGATTTGAATCTTTATAAATATTGCAGGCTTCGATCAAATAAAATACTCATTTGATCGAAGTTGTTGGGTCAATCTTTAATCTTAGCTCAAATATTTTATTTAATTGAATAAAATAATATTAATAAATAATGCTGGACATAAAGTAATTTTTGAAGAGGAATGGGATTTTTTGATTTGATTTGAGAGGGGTTGTGATATCTAGATTTTAGATATGATTTTATTTGTTTTATTTAACCGTATGTATGTAATAAGCCCTCATTCACACAACCGTTGAGTATTTTAATCCTCAGACATTATGATAAAAAAAATCAGAACATTTTTTTTTGATGTATCACTAGTTTAAACCAGTGTAGTGAAATGACTCTAGAGTCATCTAGGTGCGCCTTTCCTGCCGAACTAGTGTGGTGAAAGGCTCTTTTCGTGTACTTTTACTTAAATTGAGCCTGCAATTCTGCTATAAATAAACCAAGCAATCTTCAAATTAACAAGCAATGGAACTGCAATTTGTCATATGAACATAATGCTAGACGATCGATTATATCCGGTTCTAATTGGGACATATCCGTGGCACGAGGCACTGCAATTGTATTAATTGTCGAATTGCATATCAATTGGTGCATCGTAAGGAGCGATCCGAAGATTACAGAATGTTGTATCGAAACAACACAGACAAAATTATGATTAAAACTTAATACCTAATTACGGTTTAAAAATTTAAAGAAAACCGACTTCAATGTTTCAACTCAGGGCGTGACTTAGGATGTCGATTGAGGATGAGGGTTTTTTAATTTTACAGAAAAACAATCCCTCACGAATAAATCTTATATGGGACCACCTAGAGAGTATACATTTGTTGTTGTTGTTCTTAGCCCCCACTATCCCACTGCTAGGCAAAGGCTTCCCCTTGAGTTTTAGTTTTAGGTACATTTACAAAAGAAAAATAATTTTAAATTCGGTGAAAACTTTACTTTTACTAAAATTTCAAGTAAACTATGAACATACAATATAAAAAACGTACGAGAAGATGACGAAAATATCATATCGATGCAACTCAGACAAAATACTACCGACCGCTATCACGGATTAGATTGGCATTTGAGTTTCATCGCAGTTGTAGATAATATGATTTTGCTTAAACTCAAATATCATTTAAGTATACCACTTGCTTTTAAATTTACCCCTCGAACATTTCTCGTGGAAGTTTTTTTGCAGGTTTAAATTTGCCTAAGTCAGACAAAACACAAATTCTTCGTCACAACCGTAGACAAAATACCTACAGGTTATTCAGTGTCATTTTTAAGGATCTTCAGTCAAAGTCAATAAGGGTTTTTCATCATCATCATCTCAGTCATATGACGTCCACTGCTGAACATTGTCAAACCCATCGATTTCCAGAGCGATCGATCTTGCGGCCTGTCACCGGTATTCACAAACATTATTATGAAGTCTCACAGTGCGCGCGGACGCACAGGGTCCCAAAAACCTACTCATTTTGGGATGTATGTATAATACCTGTGTGTGTTTATTTTATCATTTAAATAAAAAAACAACTTGAGCCTTTATATCAATATTATATGATTTATATACAGCGTCAGGAGGCAAACTATGCCTACACTTAACGGGACGCTGTAGTGCCTGGGACATTGTTTGAGATGGAATAGGCTTGCCCAGCACCTAAACCATCCTCTCAGCTTAATCAGCCGCCCACAGGAAAGACGACGTATATGTGTGGAGCTGACTAAGCTGCGGGTTTCCTCACGATGTTTTCCTTCGCCGTTAAGAGCTCGTGTTAAATCGCATAAATTTTACGAAACGAAAAATCCAATTGATACACGGCCGGGAATGGGACCAACATGGCATTTAAATAAGAGCTCATAATAAAACCTACTTATATTATAAATCTGAAAGTTAGTGAATAATAGATCAATCATATATTATTCATTCAAGGTGTCGTCAAGCAAAGTCAGGTGCAAAAATTAGTATCGTGTCAGCTCTGTTTATAATACTATAGAGCCGTGGTTACGCCGAACACTAATGCCCGACTCTCCTTCGTTAGTACGAGTAGACATGATTGGCCACGGCATTCACTCCAGTATTATTAAGGTTACTCTCCTGAAACTGTTTAGGTTATTTTGGTTATAATACTTGATATAAGCTACATTTTACGGTGTTTTGTAAAACTTTAGAACAGACAATCATCATCATTTCAGCCACATTACGTGCACTGAACATAGATCTCCCCATCCATTTCCAGAGCGATCGACTTTGTGCGGCCTTCATCCATCGGCTCCTAGCAACATTTAATAGATTGTCTTTCCATCAGCATGGCGTAAATAATAATAATGTCCTAATTACAGTACAAAAACAAGTATTTTTCTCGACTCTAACTTTGTTATGAAACACATTGATAACAACGCTAGAATACAAGTTTGTCAGATTACAAAGGTCTCGCATTATCAATAGCTGATAATAATGGTTGATGCCTGCTGGCGGCGATGGACTTGTCACGTATGAGATTCTCCTGAAAAATGTGGCCATGTCTACCGCCTAATCACCGACATCAAAGGATCTTGATTGTACTATTCGTAGATCTAAGAGAATGTCTATCCAGCCTAGGTGCACAGTCTTAGTCCTGCGGTGTTTTGTTGCTTTCCATCTTTTGTTCGCAGTATGACGGTGGTCGTTTTCCAGGAAAACCAGAACTTCAGCCATGTCAAGTCAATTAATGTCGACCGAACGGATTTCTGAATATTGAAAACCTTCAGTCGGATTTCGGACGTATGCATACCTCACGGTTAAACTGGACGGGAAATGACTTTTTAATTAGGTATCTCATTTTTAATACTATCAATTTTTATTCATGTGAAAAATGAAAATGGGGAAGAAAAGAGTAGGTAGTGTGTTTGAGTGGTAGAAAGTGTAATGATGTTATACGAATATATTTTGAAGCTCTCGTGTGTCGTTCTTGAGAGATGTAGATCGTTGGTACAAAATGTAGATGGCCGCTAGTGGCAACAACTAAGCACTATTCTTAGGCGCGTTAGATCATCGATCCCGGCTACAGTCGTTAAGACAGACGAAGGCCTTTAAAAAACAGTCATGAGTAAAAAATACTCAGTGTCCAAAAATAAATATTTCAACACGTTTAGTAAATCGCGTGATGTAAAGAATAACATAGTCGCAATTTTAAAACCTGCATTTCTTATATCATAAACTAGAAACAATACAATGAATCTTGTAGATGTCAATAACCTAGATATTGTATCCGTCAAGTACCGTAATATTGTATCCGTTGGATGAATATAAAGTTCAAGTAGAATAGACAATACTTTATTGCATCGAACATATGAAATAAATATTAAACTAAACCACAAACTTGATCAACAACGATCTCTACCAGGAGATATTTGTTTGACAGATTTCTACCAGTTGATCTCTACCGGTAGAGATAGTTGTTTAGCAATACCTAAGACCGCCGAGTGTATATCTATCCAAGTTAAGTTTTTTTTTTTCTAGCCTATGTTGTCTTGCATTAGGTTAGGTTATCAACATGACATAATATACCATAGGGACAACAAAGTTATCAAAAAACTGTCAACTAGCTCACTCACGAATTTTATTTTATTTTTCAGAAAAAGGCCTGTTATTATTGTCAATATAGCATAAAATTTGGGGATATTGACCGCCGTTCATAGGATTTATGTAATGTGTGTTCAGTGCGCTTCAATAGAGGCTTATTGTTCTGTTAGGCTGCGTCTGCCATGACAGGGTTTGCCGAATAGCCTTAGGGAACATCTACGAATATTATACGAGAGCACAAAATGCGTATTCGCCATCCTATTTTGCAACACTGCATTATATTAATTTCACTTGCTAATATTCTAACAGGGCGGTAAATAACGTGCATTATAGCGTTAAATATTAGCGCATAATTCAAATTGTCGATGGTACACACGGCCGATAAACAATTAATATGGCAGTAGGAAAGCTTTATCTGCTGGTACGAAACTCTGGCCGAAACTGGGGCTATGTTCTAATCAGACGCGCACTCGTGAATTTAGATTCGGTGCGAGGCAGGGCTGGCGATCTATTGATGATAATTTTCCTAAAGAAGAGTTAATGTCAATTTTGAAAGGCATATTCAGTTGGAACAGTAAAATTGTTTAAAATTGTCATGAAAAAAAAGCTTATGTATTTTTATATTTTTTATTATAATTCAAAACTTATTCAAGTTTTCCTAATAATTTTTTGTAGCTTTTGTTCTGACAAAATGATTTGCAGTCACTGTCTTAAATCGTCGAGTAATACTACTGTAAAAATAATGTACTGTGCGATCACGTTTTCTTTAAAATTGGTCTGAATCCCAAAGTACTGTTTCACAATAACTGAATAATAATTTAAAAAAAATTCGTTCCGTGAAGATAATCTTTTGTATATCGATTCTATTTTTTAAGTTTTTCTCGTTGTCTATCCGTCATCATTAAGTTCCACAACTTTCGAATTTTTGATAAAATTTTGCATTTACCTATGTTTTTATCCTTTTTATTTGAAAATCCTGGATCATCATTAGTCAGAATCGAATCCGGCAACCCTACCCGCCTAACTATTTGTAGTGCCTGTCCGTGACAAAATGGATGTCCGGGATATAATTAATTCATAGGCTTTGTTTATTTTCTTAGCATCCATAGCTTTCCGTATTATCCATAAATTACTAACAAACACAAAGAGATAACGCTGTTTTCTGTTTCACTCAAAGAACATTTTAAAAAGCTCTTAAAATGCGATCATCTTCACGATGACACAAACAATAAGGTTCTTAACTCCACGTTCATATACGTGGAGTGAAGAACCTTATTGTAGGAACAAAATTTACACTGTATGGCTCCACTATATCCGTACAGTATCCGTTGAAGCGTTCCCGTTGCGATTCAATTTTCGCGGCGCGGCCGACCGGATATTGTCAGAACCCTTGGACCACACACCTATCCACAATTTTATTATGAATACTGATTGCTTCTTATGGCCAATGGGCATAACGGTGCAGTGTCTTAGAACTTTTTAGGAGATTTTAAGGCGCTCTAATATCTATCTGATTATTGGATTACCTTCACCGCACTCTGGTTCGGAAGAACTAGTGACACGATATGAAAAAAAAAATTGGAACATTTTTGAAGAAGTGTACGAAAAGAGCTTTGAGGTGCAGTTCAAAATTCTTTACTTATGCTGCGGCAATATCCTTTGGAAAGCATCGTGAGGCTGGTGAGGCAGTGCCATGTGTAGCTACACAATCTCTGCCTACTTTGCTATTGATAATTATTGATGCGAGTTCATGTGGGTCAAAACAAATGAAGAAATGAAAATAAAGAAGGACTTAATTGTCTTATCGCTAACTATTCGATTACAAACTATATTTCTTCGTGATGTTTTTGTTTACTTAGCTAACGCAAATTTTATACGAAACAGTAAACATCTTTTTTCCAGAAAACTCACTTTAAAGAAATCACTCAAACAATAGATGTTTTACTAAACAAGGTTTTACGAACAATGACAGTTTACATGTTAACATACACTTTGCAATGTTACCATACAGTTTGAAATCTTTAACAAACAAAACGAAAACAATTAAGTGAAACGAGCAGTTTATAGTTTTCTAAATAACATGGAGGACAATAGGAGGAATTTGTTGTCATAAGTTTTTCAGATGCTTCGATGGGTTCTCGAAAAACACTGTTGATTTATTTAAGTAGGACTGTGAATCAGAATCAGAATATTTTTATTGCATACTGTTGTACTTACAATGAAGGTCTTATTTTAAATGGTACAGGTTTTCACAGTTATCCATTTCGGATGCGTGTGTTTTTTAAACAGGAATACCACTATAACCTATGACGTTATCTTAGATCTATTGGTTACAAGAATGTTTGAAGATGCTTAGAGTTAATACACACTGGGCGTTTTGAGCACGCGTTGTAAGATTTTAGTTAGAGCGCTTCTCTTGAAGATTAGATTTATATGTATATATCGGGCCGCATATTTATTAACGCGCACGCACGCTTGAAAACGCCTCATGTCACTCTCTTCCAGGCAAGTTTTCAAGTTTTGCTTCAATTAAATAAATAATATAAATAAATAATGCTGGACTTTTCACACAGCATCATCTAGCCCCAAAGTAAGCTTGAGCTTGTGGTATGGGTACTAGATGACTGATAAACTACTTATATACTTTTTGTTTGAAAATGAAGCTCTCATATGCATCGTTCTTGAATCTTGATCGATGAAAATAAACGAACATTATGTCAGTTCAGTGAATCTTATCTCATAGGTATACCTACTATTATAAATGCTTTAAAAAAGTTTGGATGGTTGTTTGTTGCTCCCCGTTCAGAAACGGCTGAACGGATGAAGAAGTCGCTTATATCCTAGCTAGAATAACAAGGTTTATTTTTATCTCAAAAATGTGAAGTATTCCTGAGATACCGCAGGTACAACTGCAAGTCGCAGCCAGTCTATATTTCAAGACAAACCAATGGTACTATAATCTGCTCACATAAAAATGGTCAGCAACCTTTTACAAAATCGACAACATGTTATCAATGTCCAAATATTAGTAAAGTCCTGCATCAAAACAAAATTACTGGTAGATACCATCTAAACGGCAGTAAACCATACAACGGTTTGGATCGCGATGTTCTGTTGATTATTTTACGACTAGTTTATTGTGAACTGTACAATTTACTTGGAATTAAAAAACTGTTATGCTTCTAGTAGATTTTTATCGCCCATCGAAATAAAAAAATGGTAAAGTTTAAAGTTTTCAAATATTGACTAAAAGTCCTTCTTTTGTATTTGTATTGTTGTCTTTATATTTATTTTAAACATTACATCTATTATTAAAGCAACATTCCGCGAGGTGAAGAGCTGACCGCTAGTGGCATTATCCTCTGTGTTTTTTACGTTAAATTGTCGGGTCCGCCTAAAAACTCTGTCACCAGAGTTGACCACTAACTCATACAAAATACCCATGCAAAAGACGACTCAAACTTTACTAGCTAAGCTCGGCCAAATCCCAGTTTCAAACTACATTTATATCATTAGAGCAGTTAAAGCACAGACCATACCCGATTCTAATTAATCATTCCCGCAAAATGGTTAAGCAGCAGAATTAGAACTGTGGTCGGGACCATTAGATATTTAAGGCTTCGTTTGCTGAGAAGCGCTCATGATTCTAACTTTATACCTATTTTAAAACGAAACAGGATCACGGATAGAACAATATTCAGTATCGCTGTTTTATTTTTAACGTGGAAAAAGCATGGTCACATTGGGCATGTTTGTTCCTATTATACCTACTTACGGTAGACTAGATCAAGTCACTCAAGATCCTCAAGTCTAAGGGGGTATTCGTCGGATTTCTTTTTCGGAAACATGTGTATCTCACTAGAGATACACGAGGAGAGATATAGAGATATGGGCTTGTAAATTGTCACGTTTAGAATTAGTACTACATTTTGCAATAAGTAAACAAGTGCCAAATAAGTATTTTGCAATTTTATTAGTTTCCGATTGTATACTTGGACATCTAATGCTTTAACAGGTTAGGTGATGCCACCTATTTCTGTGTGCAATGTACCATCAAACACAAAATAGCACTAATAGTTATTAGTTAATAGAGTAAACTGCGAAGTCACATTGGAATATAGCTGACTGAAAGCAGATTGCGTCATAAATAAGTAATAAACATTTGCTGGATCATCGACCACAGACTTCCCTTGTCTCCTCTAAATAATGCATCAGATCTTCCTCAAGGTAAAAGCTGTTTTTCTTCATGGCAAAAATTTGCCTCTTACTTAGATTGGATGACTATACAGTAAAATTTAAATTTAGAATTTTCAATTTTGAAATTTAAAAATTCGAATATCAATGATTGAATTTCTAAATTTAAAATCAATCATTACTGTTTTAGTTACTAACTTGAGTGACGTCTACCGCTTACTAGCGAACGCAGCTTTAGAAGCCCACATTACGGGGACGAACATGCGAACACAAATAACATTAATATAAAGTAGAATCGAACGCGCTATCGATTAGACGCCGGCATCCACAACAATTAATGACCTGCATGTCCCAGACCCGGCAAAGCTATGGCAAAACAAATACCCGCCCTCGCCGAGTACGGGGTGTGCTCGAATTTCCGGGCCAATTCGCCCCAAAATGCAAACGACGTATTCCGCCAATGCATGTACCGATCGATACGCCTAAGTTATGCAGCTCGCGTCAATTTTGTAACTAAATTGCTACTTTCGTTTTCTACTGAAACCCTACACTGAAATAAGTAGAATGAAGTTTCACTACAAAAATTTGTTCGATATTCAAAAGCTGGATATTAAAAAATGCATCACTCCAGCATCGAATTTTTTAACGTCAAATTCTACCGCCACAAAACGAATACACAAGAAAGCTCGCCGCCAATAAAGGCAGCGCGATCAAAAGTGTATGCAAGTTTGATGGGAATTAAAATGTGAAATAAAAGAAGCAGGATGTACCTATAGGGTAGGGTGCTGTGTTTGGGAGTGTGAGTACCCGCATCGTACGGGTCGCCCCGCCGACTTAGCTTAGACAATTTTAGTATACGTGTCGCAAAATAATGCATAGGAGTTATATCGTATGCATAGCCTGTCGCGGCCGTGTTGTTTATACGCCGAGCCCTTCACTCTTTTTGTTAGTTGTCTTTTAAAATGCAGAAACTCATTTTGTGGCAGACTCTTATAATTTTTCCCATTTTCCTAAAGCGATTTTGTAATCGTTTGGTGTGGACGTTTTGTATGCCTACGAGCAAATAAAGTGTTTGACTATGATGCTAATTAGGATATTGTCCCCTAGCTCGATCTAGATCTTTGATAACCGTCATTCTTTACAAAATTCGTAGAAAGAAACCATTTCACGTCAGTCTTTGCTTTCATTAATGGAAAACCTGAACACTCCCAAAAATCTAATTAGCTTCAAATTTGAGGGAAAATCATTCTATTACAGACATCAAACCCATTGCCGCCTATTAACGCCAACTAGTGTCCTCACGACGTTATCATGCGTTAAGTGCCTCTAGTTTTTTTTTAAACAATGTACAGGAAGCAAATGTCCTTCAGATTGAAAGTCGAGAAACTACCCCACTTGGCCAACACGGCTTCATTTTGACTGTAACTGAGTGATTCGGATGCACCGGAGTTTTTACCGCAGAACAAAGCACGACTGGCTTTTATGTTTTGGACAATAGCTTCTGTTACTCTTAGTGAGCTGACGCTGTGACCACACTGACGGAAATAACGCGTCCGTCATATCTTGACGCGGAGAAATCGCACGTGTACACACTTCCTACTCGGTGACGTTTGATTATAATCTCTGATAGTATCGACAGCCTATCCAATTGTTCCTGTTGAACGAAGTAAAGGCAAAATAAATTAAACATCACTTATAAGCAATAATTGCCATAAAAACTTGATTTCGATATTAATAACTTACTGAAAGAAGGAAATTTAAAGATTGTAAACATAAACATTATTAGTTTTCATAATGGATTGATTACAGAATATGTAGTAGGTATAAATCATGTACTGACTTTCGTTTCGTAATCATAAACTGCATATTACTTGCAGTAACTTAATTTGATATTCGATAAAGTCAATATTTTACATTGATTAGCAAACGGAATGTTGTTGAACGATGATGCAAAAAGGAACTCACGTGATCATTACCATTTACCAAGACTTCGTTTACTTAATAAATAGTCATTTATTTATTTATTTACAATTATTAACAGAAGCTAAGCTATTACCTTCTCTACCTCTGGTAGAGATCGCTTTTTAGCGATAAGACGGCCGATTGTATATCATAGTTAAGTTTTTTGTATGTTTTTGTTTTACTTTTTATGTGGTGTGCAATAAAGTATTTTCTATCTATCTATCTACCTTTTACATAAATTTACAAAATACAAAAGGATCAGTCAAGCTATCTAAGAATCGTTAGAAACGACGATATAGATAGCTCAACTGATCCAGGTCACTGTCACTTTATTTATTTAATTTAACTAATTAGCACGGGGCATACTTATCGTTAGAACGGGATACAAATAAAAAAATCTCAACTATCTAAACAAACCTTTCTCACTCGCATAAAGTCTTTCACTCCACACTGTTTCCTGTTACACACTCTTTACTAGTAGTTCTCTTTCAAAGTAAACGCCAACACTACGCAACACTCTCATTTCAATAAAAGTCAGTCAGTCTTCAATTAAATCTACTTATCTAGAGCAATGTTTCTTTCTTCTTCTAACTGAAATAGATGAATATATTTGGATTAAATTCAGAGTTGACCCGACTTAATGTTTATTCCTGAATAGTTAAACCTACACTTTTTGCCTATTTTGTACAAAGTACGTGTTTTGAGTCTTCTAAAGCTGATCGCACATTTTTTCCACAATTACACACAATTAGAAATTTTAAATTAAAATATATGGCAAAAAAGAACTTTGTCGGCTCTTTCGCATGGATGCGTTATTTATAATATGATTATCATAACGTTATAATGGTTAACACGAAACGAAACCAATGCTACAAAATAACCACTAACTGTTTCGTCTAAAACAAAAACACTAATACCTACTAGGTGCCGCTACGGCAAAAAACTGTAAAATATACTTTGTATAATACTAAGCTGTGTAAACATTTTAAAACAGTTATATAAAGTATGTTAGAATGAGCGTTTGCCTGTGTAAAAACGATCACGCAACTAATTTTATTTTCGCTCTGTTTAGTATCATTATTGTGGCTTTCGTGAAATTAATGTTATGCGCGTAATTGCTTGCTGCTCACATTTATAATATTAACTACAAAAAATTACTGGATGATACAAGAATAAGTAACAAGGAAATATAATAAAACAATTACGTACCT
This sequence comes from Epirrhoe tristata, assembly GCA_951394285.1. Lineage (NCBI taxonomy): Eukaryota > Metazoa > Arthropoda > Insecta > Lepidoptera > Geometridae > Epirrhoe > Epirrhoe tristata. Next base: position 16,590,225 of record OX596136.1, on the reverse strand, counting down.
AATCTTCATCTTAATTTTTCAGAAAATACTTTATAATTGGTAGGTACTACTTAATATAAAAACAACATAAAAAGTTTAGCGTGTCTACATGATGTTGTCTCAAATCGATGTCAACATGATGTTGTGTGAATAATTTTTTTAACATGTTGTGTGATGAGCTTGTGTCTTCCCAACATACTCCACTCGTCCCTCTTTAATGGTGGTATCACTTCTTTCACCTCTCTCAAAGGTTTTGTCGACCGTCTTCTCGGGGAATGTTAATCTACTTCTCTGTGTATAGGTACTGCGTTGCTTGCTCATTTGATATAAACCTAAATCGTAATCCACTCCAAGTGACGGAATCACAAACAAACATTTGTAAAATCTATATGATAACAGGTGGAAACGTGCACACAAAGAGCGGTCCGCATAACCGACTTAGCTACCTCAGATCGTTTTCGCATTCAAACAATATTACTGGCCGATGCAAATCGAAAACTAAACGTAAAGCGTGTTTCGACCAATCCAGAGATGAAAATTATCCGCATCGAGAATTCCACCCGTTCAGGCAAAACCGCCTAAATTTCGACCGTCAAATTCTTAACAAGGCAGGCCAGAGCTGAAAATCTCGAAAATCTCACCGCAGATCGCACGAGGATTGGAATATGTATGGTATTTAGCAAATTGGCTATAGACGGTTGGTGGCGTCGGTCTATTCCAGTGAAAGTGCTTGTCTTCTTTCGGTGCCAACAACTGTTTTTGTAAACATACTAAACACCAAAAAAGCACCATGAAAAGCAAAAAAACCACGACTTATCTCGATGAACTAGCATTCAGATTTCCAGTGAACATTCTTTCAACGATTTTGTTTACAGCGGCAACAAAACCAAACTACTAACTAGTTTTAAAATTTCCATCTCCGCAATAGTGAAAACGTATAAAATCTGAATGTATCCGCATTGCCTCCAGATTCACTGGACCGATTCAGTCAGGATTTTTTCTATTTGTAGAATGCCTATATTGGATATTAGCATTTAGATAAATGAAAAAGCGAAGACAGAACGTGCTGCTAAAAAGCTGATTACATTTTTCCTCGTTAATTAGGGAAACTAAAGTATTATATGTCTTTCAATCTTTCAAACACGTTGTCCGAACGAGTTTTTATATAGTAAATAGAGATAGAATTTCACGGCGTAAGTTTTATCTAACATTTTTTTATTGCTTAGAATGATTTATGTGTTCCAGTTTAAATACTGGAACTAGGTACCTACTATAAATTGCGGTAATTGAAAGAAATGAGTAAAAATAAGGTGAACACGATAAAATATGTTCCAACTGAGGGGCTTACTGAATTTACCTTGATATGGGGATGCTATTCAGTGATATTTCCTTTTGGTGTGATGTCTTTGCACTAATTTACTTTTCAACTCTGGGTGACAAGTTTATGCAGGTTAAAAAAATTGAATCCATGATTTAAGTTTGAACTTTTTTATGGTAGGGATGATTTTACTACTAAGATCTGAGAGAAAGTCTCATCCTGTTTTTGTTTAAAACTCTTTTATATTAAACTTATTTAAATATATAACCAACCTTAATTATTCTCTTTTTCATTACAGGTAAGTACGATAGTTTGTTTAACATCGCGGTTGAGTCATGACACGAGACAATACAGGTATGCTATTTGCCACTCAATAAGATGTTTCAATTTCCACTGTTACTTAGAATCTCGTATTTGATCACTGTCTCGCTTCATTTGTCACAATATTATCTAATGATTTTTATACTCTACTTCTTTAGATTATGTTTTGTTTAGTGAAATATGTGACTCTCTGCCTTGATTGACGCGATTTGAAGAAAAACTTAGGACATTTTAGTCTTGCGCGCGGTAGAAACACATCTATTACTTTTTTTTAATATTATAGCCTTGTAGCTTTGAAATGACTAGCTTATCCCTTGAACGCGAAGGTTGCTGCTGGTAATAAAAGGATAAAGTTGAACGTGTTGACAACTGACACAATACAGTCTTATGTACTTTATTACTCAAACACTAGTATAATGATCGATACGTCATAGAAGGGAGGGGAGAGAAGGGAGGTATTATCATGCCTAAAATAATTCTTGGACTTAATATAATTAATATTGCTTAAGTTATAATTTATAAACTTCCCCTTTGAACTCGAACTATAGCTTCTCAGCTTAATAATAAAAGAAAGGTGTGAATTTTTATTTAAAAAATCTACTAATGGCGGGCTATAATTAAGAACTCCTTTTAGCCCGCGAACAAAAAGACTATACCTTTCAAATTTCAAATTAAGAACTCTCGGCAGCCGCCATTTTGATTTTCACCGTTTCCGTAGCACAAACGAACGCTTAGACTTAAAAGCACAAAAGTGCTGGTACCTATTAACACATTACTCACACAAACGACAATGACAAACGAGGAAAACAAAACAGCGTTTTTGCGCGTCTAAAAAGTTAAAAGAGAACTCGGTTCGGATAGGTGGGTCGAAGTTCGGCTCGAAAGTTGCCTGATCGGTGTTGCCAGTCCAAAATACATCGGCTCTAAAAATGGACGCAAACTCTTTGTGCTGCTCAAACTCCGTTACATAAATTTTGTTCCGCTTCGTTTATATTTTTTGTTGAGAAGCTGAAAGTTATTTTGCTTATTTACACATCCTTTGAAATGGCTACATCGACAGTAATGGACATTCGCATAAGCGTCTCGAGCGGAGTGCCTGAGGGTGAGCGTAGATAGAGCAGGTCTCACCTTTGTGGCACCTCTCGTCACACCAAACAAGTGTAGTTAGGTGCACGCTAACATTTTTGAATTAAGAACGATTCTTTTACCGCAAAATGCGAAGCTCGTCCCCCTTTGCAATGTAGATAATACGAAACACGAGCAAACGTGTATAAATCTTATAATTAACAAATAAGTACATACATTCATAGACAAAAGTAAGGAGAAAAACATTCCCATTCATTTCTCGGTAGTTCGAAATTGATAACAAAAATTACAAGAGTGTCGGCGTTTTTGTTGGAATTTATGCGAGCGATAGGTAATTCTTGATGTTCGATGGGAGGCAGAACAGGAGCATGAAATGGCGGCATACTTCATTATCTACCGGCTAACTTCCCGGTAATAGCAAAAGCGATAATAATTCACTTAAAAGTTCTTAAAACACAAGGGTACGTGAAATGATTACTGTCGGTGTCTATGTATGCTTTTTTAAATTTGTTTTGAGTTTGAAACGGCAAACTTTAACGCTGGAACTGTAAGCGGCAAGCACGCACACTTGGAACTGAGCGCAGCCACTGAGCGCATAACTGCTAATGTTTATCCCCAGCAAATATATTATGAAAATAAAGTTTGCTTGAAATTGCATCTACGCAATAAAGTGCACTCGACTAACAGTCGAAACCGCTTTTGTTTGACAGTATTTTTAATCGATTTTTTTCCGTCGATTAGTATTCAACGAGTATACATAATTTTAATTATACGATTTGTGGAAGTTGGAAGTACGTCGCTAAATAAAACAATGCGTACGAAAATAATACCAAACTTGATTAGTAAGAGCAACATTGTGGGAGCCCGCGCGGAGGGAAGGTGGGGTTGAGAGGGGTCGCGTTACACAAATTATAAATTATAGGTGAACGTTATTTTTTCGAATACATATTTCATTTTATATTGTACGGGAACGCGGGGTGGCGTAGGGTGGGGGTTAAAATAAAGAGAAGCGCAATTGAATTTTTAATATTTCATGAAGAGGGACGCGAGCGAGGCCGAAGCAGTTTTAATGGGGTTACGGCGGACTGCTGCTGAACGCTTTTCCTCCAAACTGGTAACACTACTACATTTTAATTCTTACCACCATTTAAACATAATAATTCAGTCCTCCATAGTTTTATCCATAAACAACGTCATAAGACAACGAAGCATAGTCATATGACAAATGACATGTAGTCAGGCATATCGATAATGTGTCTTTTTTGCCGCACCTACTCAGTCACCGTCAGTAGCTGCCATTCGACGCCGGCCGACAAAGGCTATGGTCCACCTTGTCATTACCACTCCGTCGCGTCATCTTTGAAAAACTATTCAGCTTTAATTAAAACAGCGTCTTTTTGCGAAACTTTTTACTTTGTAATTTGTACTTTGATAATCAAAAGACTTTCAGCGTGTTAAGCTCAGTTTATCTCTAAATATGGTTCTATCAATCCTCATGTTTGTATCAAAAGAACCGCGTAGGTATTTAAAATAATATTATTTTTTGGCAATACCCTACTGAAGGTCATGCAAATGGCTCAGATAGTCTTAGAAACTAAATTTTAATATTTTTTTGTTTCGGGTTTTATTAAATAAATATCGAGACTAGTCTTTGATATTTAGGTAGATAAGTACGCTTATATTTTAAATAATGTAAGTAAGTATGTTTTTCTTTGTTTAGGTTTAGCATCGCATTGGAATGTTTCTTTAATGGTGTTATAATTATTTATATTTATTATTATTATTATTTATTATAAGCCCGATGTTTCCCACTGAAGGGCAAAGGCCTCCCTTCCCTCCCTCCACGTCTTCCGGTCCTGGGCCATAACAGGCCAATCTTTTTTGTAGGAGTCCAGCACATCCCGCCAATTATTTATATAAAATAAATAAATACTGAAATAATACAGAAATGAAAACGTATGTAGATAGTAGTTTTTAAAAACTCAGGGGTCGTGAAAATATGAAATTCTCTACCAATCTATCCGCTGATTCTAATGAGATAACTCGAAATGTTGAATGCGCTAATTTATGCTCGACAAAGAACAGAGACGAAGAGAGATCGCTATTGCAAGTTGTCGGGAACAGAAGGGGAAAGATGATCGGCCATAACAGGCCAATCTTTTTTGTAGGAGTCCAGCACATCCCGCCAATTATTTATATAAAATAAATAAATACTGAAATAATACAGAAATGAAAACGTATGTAGATAGTAGTTTTTAAAAACTCAGGGGTCGTGAAAATATGAAATTCTCTACCAATCTATCCGCTGATTCTAATGAGATAACTCGAAATGTTGAATGCGCTAATTTATGCTCGACAAAGAACAGAGACGAAGAGAGATCGCTATTGCAAGTTGTCGGGAACAGAAGGGGAAAGATGATCGGCCATCTTATACGACATGACAGTTTCATTAAGAACATTATAGAAGGGAAAGTGGAAGGAAGAAGAGGAAGATGAAGACCGAGGATAAGCTACATGAGCCAAGTAAAGGGAAGAAGCTGTCATGTCGTATAAAGAGGTCTGCCAGCAGCCCTGGAAAGAGATACATGAAGAGGGATTCATCAGTTGTGCCGACAAGAGTAAATCCTTAAATAAGAAGAAGAAGAAGACAAAGAACAATCATTGACTATGATCGTATCAAGAGATTTAAAAAGCTGATTATCATTTCGCAATTTTGTATTCATTTTAGGTACCTATAGGTAGAACCTAATTTGTTTTATATAGTAAATGATGTCCCATGAAATACATAGAATACTCACGTTTATTTTAATAACTTCATCATCATATCACAAATGAGAGCTTAACATTACCTTACTTTTTTCACAAAATATATTGGAACTGTTCAATCACAACCTACTTGAGGTCAATGCGTTGACTCAAAGAAACTAGCACTTATAAGATGGAGTAGGTAAACTAATTGGTGTCTACCGCACTCAATAAGCGATCGGTACCTACGTAAGTGAATAACAAGATCTATAGAATTCTTTGACTCGAACTGATTACCAATTCAAAACCGGGGATCAAGAGCTTTGCCTTAATTAGAAGAATCTCGTCCCGGCTCGAGATGGAAATGGGGAAGGTAGAATAGAACTAGCAACTTTAGTGTTCCGTGCTCATTGGACAAAAGCTCCATTCATTAAGCGATTGTTGAACTGAAGGACCAATTTTTCGATTCGGAAATCGACGATAAAGCTAAATATGAAAGTATGAAGTACTTAAGGTTCAAGTTATGACTGGTGACCCAAGAATAACTATACAATTTTTTTAGTATAAACCTGTCAGAACTTTATACCTACCAGTTTCATACCATTTATTTATTTATTATTAGTAAGGCCGTTATAGTTTATTAGACAATGGTCTTTAACATAAAAAAACTGTTTATATTCTCGAAAAAGTCTGCCTTATCAAAAATTAGTCTATTAATGCTGCGACTACTTGCTTTTACGCATAATACCTTTGGCCTGACGAAGATCTTTACAAAAGGCTTTGCGGTTTAAATTTTTGCTTTACGAATCCCTAAAACATATTTAATCAGTGTCTGGGGACGATAAGGTTTGTTTTGATTTTGAGATAAACTAGTAAGAGTATTTCGATTGAATAAGTTGGAATTCATGAGTGTTTGATACAAGTTATTTAGTATCCTAAAAGTTACCACTACACTGAAAGCTATACTACCACTTTCGTTTTCTCTCGTTTTCCCTAATCAGTTTATATCTGTATTTGACTATTTTCTGAGTTAGGAAAAGTGTATTTGCTATTAGGATACTTTCGTTTCTTTACTAAAATCATCATCATCATCATCATCATCATCAGCCTATGGCAGTCCACTGCTGGACATAGGCCTCCTCTAGTGCGCGCCATTGCGCCCTGTCCTCAGCTCGACGCATCCAGTTTCTGCCGGCAGCCTTTCGCAGATCGTCACTCCACCTGGCCGGAGGGCGTCCTACACTACGTTTTTTTTTTTTTACTAAAATCAATAGAACATAATTTTATGATGAAGCAACAGCTCTAACGATGCAGGTCAGGTCATTCCATTCTTATTTTATGAGGTCAATACAAGCTGCTACGGGAACAAATGTATTGTTACCATAGCAGCTTGTATTGACCTTAGAGCACAAGTGTCAAGAAACTGTAATTTTAATGCTCAGTGTATTGATCGGCTTTCTGGGTAAGCCGATTAGGCTAAGAGTATATGGTTTAGATTTATTAATGCTCCATACACTAAATGCATGGACTGCCTTCTGCCGCTTACAGATGAAGGCCTAACAAGGAATAAAATCCAGCTAAATACCTACAAGTAAAACTGATATGAAGTTTGTGTTTCGCACACGCCAATGGGCCAATTGTGATGAACCTCGGAAAAGGTGAAGATTCCACGTGAGCGAAGCCACTGGCGTAAGGCAGTTATAAAATAAACAAATGAATATGTCTCGTTAAAAAACTCTATCAACATGATTGAGTCATTAAATTGACGTCACTTTTTTCGACGGTAAAATAATACGAGTATATCATCGTCAATATCCCCTTTAATAATTAATTACTAACATAATTAACGTAGTTTGATGGGTCTTAATAATTTATGAATGTGATTAAGGAGGTAATAAAGAAAATTTCATGGAAACAGAAAAATTGGGTGATAGGTACTTTTGTTAATTCGTTTCATGATAATAATAGGACTAGTGTCCAAACGATTGAATGAATTCCATACGCCTTCACGATGGTATTTCCAAACATAAATTGTTGTCGAAGCTGGAAAATGTTACCTAGCGCACCTGTATTTGGTTGCACTCAGCTTTCGAAGTTGTTTAAATATCCTGTATTTCTGAATAACCGTTAAAAGAGCACCGATAAAACTTCAAACATTTTATCCATTGAGACCTGCTTCCGAGAAATATCGCCATTTCATGCAATATATACATGCAGTTTCAATTAAATAGTTACCTACGAGTGCGCTCGCTCACAGGAAAAAAATGTGGGAATATTTGAAAATTATATTTTTGCGGACTGAATATTTATGTTCTAAAACCCTTTGAAAGCTACAAGAGCAGTTTTGAATAGGAAATGGCAAATAAAATACTCGTTGAAAATGCTCGAAAATTGTTCTTTTAATTTTTTTAAATGTTTATATTTAGATGCACATTTTGAAAACCAGAGAGTATAAATAATTTATCTAAAAATAAAAGCTTCGTTATTAAATGTAAACAGTTAAATAAATAGAGCGATTGGGAAAATACTTTATAGATACAACAGTTGTCTCAGGCATTCGGTGCGCCGTAAAAATATAATATTTTGGACATCGGGCGCGGGCGATCGCCTCTCCCTCTCTTTACAGTTCCTTCGTCCTTTTCTTTTTAATTCTGCGTATTTTTATTTGCTATGATAAATTGTTACTGCGGGGGAGCTGGGTGGAATGGGGTGGCTCGCTTTTGTTTCGGTAATTTTTTATGTCTGGTGTTGGTTTAATTGCGTGGTGCTCGGCGGAAGCGTATTGTGTGATGTGGGTCGCGTCGTCAGACCAGACCTCCTGACCCGCTTACCTTGCCACTTCATTAACGACTTGCGTCTTCAAATGGCGTGTTTAGCCGTGAATGCCAGCTGGAGATTTATAATATTAAAAGATAACGAATATCTTAACTGAAGCTGAAGAAAGGAAAAACCCTGCACATAAGTTGTCTTTTTCAATGAATTTCTGCGCTTTGACTTTATACAGAGGTATTTCAGAAGCGAATCTTCTATTTATTGCTTAGCTAGCAAAAACAATTTTCTATGGCCTTGATCTATGTTAATTTTCCCAAAGAAACTACCTAATAAGACCTTTTCACAATTACTAGTTAGCTTGTTCAAACTATGTAAATAATTAATAATATTTTATTTTTTTCAACCTATGGTGTCCCACAGCCACAGCAAAATTGTCCACACGTCCCTATTTAGGTGTATAAAAATCAAACTAATGCGACTGATAAAACTAGCATCTACTACTGATCATTTATCAAAATCCTTAAGACAAAATCATTGGATGTAGGAATAATAACTAAAATATAAACCCCCTTTTCTCCCCAGCCTCTCCATCTATCTTAAATGATTATACTGCGTCCGGAGGCAATCTATGCCTACACTTAACGGACTGCAGTGCCTGGGACATTGTTTGTGATGGAATAGGCTAGCCTAGCACATATACCATCATCGCAGCTAATTGGTCCTATTCACAAGACGTGGTCAATACCTGTAGAGCTGGCATAGCTTCTGGTTTCCCCATGTTTTCAATCGTCGGTTAGATTATCACGAAAGGTATATTCAAAACAATTGGCTATCATTGTCAATTCCATTCACACATAGTTGCCATTATAATACAGTTTCCAGTAAAAAGTAAACACAATATAATACGATACAGGATATTATGGTCCGGTATCAAAACTATCAGTGGTGAATGGGGTTCAAGTAGGGCTATCACGGTGACTTAGATAATCTGAAAATCTCCCAACTTTAATCCGAAGATTGCGAGCTCGTATCTCAGCCAAGTCAAAAGATTTTTCGAAAAAATGTGCACGAGCTCTTAAAGACAAATGAAACCATCGCGAGGAAATAAGTTTACACTCCCATAGGCGGTGATATATAGACTTGCAATCTTTCAGTGTTAATTTTTGCAAAGTGTAGTGTTGGATGTGCCTCTGACTACCCCCTTGGAATCCTTCAAAATACCTAGAGTTTCCCAAAGATGTCAGAATATCTACACTACCTTTTTGCATTTGAAATATAGAGGTTTTATTCATTCATTCATTCATAGAGGTGTAGAATTCGTGTCGGTGGCAACCCTGCACGCGATGGACACACGACTCGCGGATATGTTTGCAGAATTTACACTATGTTACGTCTACTTCGTTCAATGAAAATGTGGTTTAAACAATAACACCAGCTCAATTATCCTCTCTGAAAGTGCGAAACAAAACCTATTATTAATGTCACATTACCCACACAGTTGCGCATTTCTGTTAATCAAATGTGAATTCTATAAAATCATTTTAATTAGCTGCTCCCGCGGTCCCTCGAGATAACTAAATTTTTTCGTCCCTCGGGATAACTAAATTCTTTCGGGATAAAAAGTAACCTGTGTCCTTCCCTGGGATAAAACCTTTATCTGTTCAGCGTTTGGGCGTAAAAAGTTACAAACAAACATTAGCTACTTTCACATTTATAATATTATCATAGTATTTTAAGTATTAGTATATATATATATGTATAAGTAAACAAGTAATAAGTAAGTATAAGTATGGATAATGCCGATATACAGATGACCACCATATGCAAAGTGTTCCGTAACACAGTTGACGCTCCTGATTTGTTTAGCGAGTCGCTTCGCCTCTTTGTCCCGGATAGATACCTCAGAGCCAGGAGACACAAACTCTTTGCGGTTGCTCTAGCTCTAGTTACTACTAGGCCTACCATAATATACCACAATACCTACAATAGGAGCACCGATTAACATGCAAACATACTAGACTCTTAACCCTCCTTTTACATCACGTAGTCGGGTAAAAACAAAAGTTTACTTACAAATAATGCCTTTTAAGATGTCTGAGTGTCACCTAGTCTACTTGCTGAGCAGTTTTCTATTCATCCATGTCGAGTGGGGAAGGGGGCTGCTAGTAATTCCCACTAAGGGAACAATGATATCACGAGGAATGTAGACGAACTAGGTACTTATAGGCCTTTTAAGGCCTATTATGTGTAATCCATAGGTATCTATATTTTGCAACTGTTTTGCTTGCAAGCAGTTAGCTAGCTAATCCCGCCTTTTTTTGTCCTGTCATTGATCAATAGAGACTTTACCTGATCGCACATTTGGCCGCAGTCGCATTTTTCTATACAAAAAATGCTGATGACGTCAGAAAATGCTGGATTCTGCATTTCTTATATTGAATTGACAGTAAGGTGCGGATAGGTCTGCGACCACCTTTAAACATCTGTTTAGTTTTGTGAAAATTGACCTTTAAGGTGGTTAAGCTGTTTTTTTTATTGTCGAAATAATAATTTTGTAAGGTCACCCATCCAATCAGCTTCCTTGCTTCCCTTGTGGAGAGCAAGTTAAATTGTCCTGGTCATTAAATTTTTAAGCCATGATCGAGGACTTTAGGCCTAGCCCGTCATGGCTTAAACTCTGTGACTAGAGTTGGCCACTCATGCGACTTACTTATTGGCAGATGCGGCGCTATAGGCGGTTTATTAATTCTAAATACAAAAAAAGGTTTAGACTATAACCGAATTTATTAGATTAATAAAAATAACTGAATCTATTCAGGTATTACACAATTTCCATAAGTATGTCTGCACCGATATAGTAAGTTACGCCACTTATCAACTCCGCAAATTACTTTCCATGTCTTCTAATTTGATGATAAATCGATGAATCAATTTCCTATTAAACTTAAGGTTGAAAATCGCGCGCACACTAACATCGGTCCACGCCAATCCTTTGAACTAAAGTTGTATATGTACGCAGTATATTGTTCCGTCCTCGCAAGCTTTAACTTTGCACTCTTTCCAAAGAACTCTTTTGTTCTCTATACGCGTATTTTGTATCAATATTTTTCACTTTTTACACTTTTATAGTAACGCTGACGTTTGCTGAACTCAAAGGTGATACTTTTGCACTGCGAGAATTATCGTTTCAATTGTATGACTATGTTACAAAGTCAAATAAGTTTGTTTTTAGTTAAATTATTAGAGAAAACTACGTATAGAAACTCTTGTAAAGTTTAAAGTTTTTTTCCAAAGTTGACAGGCTTCCTCTGCATAGAAAGAGTAGCTTATAAACTCTCACTCAGCTTACACTTTTAGGTGATATCATGATGCGAACTAAAAAACAATCAGCCCAAAACGGAGCGAGGTGTAGCATTGTCACAAAAGTGGGACATTCTTAGTACGAAAATCGAAAAGCTTCTCGACGCCACGTCATTAAACTCGGCGACAGGCAGACACCTCTGAAGAATACGCCGTTAATAAGTCATCAGCTAAGTAGCGCCGGGCGGAGGGTGGAGCGACAAGCAAAAATGACACAAAGTATAAAATCTGCATACAGTAATGGAAGTAGTAGCCCTTAGAGGTTCGTGTACGGAGATCAAAGGTGCTGCGGCTTTTGTGCGCTCTCGTTCAGATTTACACTATAATACTTAACGTATTCTGGCTAGACTTGTTGGATTTCAATAATATGATATGCCTCTATGATATTGAAGAGGCGTGATTTTATGTCAAAAATAGATTCCAGTGGATTAAGCAAATTTTTTGTTTGTTTTTGTTTTTAAATTAAATAGGTCAACATTTGACCTCCCTCTGCCTGATGTTAAGCAGTAGTGAGGTCTAAGATGGAGCATGCTTTCCTAGAAGGAACCTATTTACTCTTGATTTAAAGACCCCTATATTGTACTTTTCGGGAAATACGGTACCCGGCAATGAGTTCCACAATTTGGCAGTGCGTATGAAAAAAGTGGACTCAAAACGCTTTGTACGAACTCTGGGAATATCAACCATGTACAAGTGGCGTCTTAATATTTGTTTATTAGCTTTAGTGCCTGGCAATGTCTTAAAATAAAAGAAAGAAAATTGTTCTGATAATGCGGTATGATATTTATACATTTATTTACAGAAACTAAGCTACTACATATTTACATATATTTACAAAATACAATAGGATTAGTCAAGCTATCTAAGGATCGTTAGAAACGATCTATAGATAGCTCAACTGATCCAGGTCACTGTCAGTCGGAAGCGTACCCGTCATAATAATAAAAATAAAAAAAAAAAAATATCGTAAGATATTTATATGATAAAATGTTATTTTCCTGGAAAGAATTGCTGAATTTATTTTTACATTTCCTTAATTTTTAAAAAATAGGTACTTATTAAAAAGAAAACTAAGTAAACAAAATACGACATTATTTCACATAATTTTTAAAAGAATAAGGTTACTTGTAGCTCTAGTTTCAGTTTTCGTGAACGGTGTATAATAAATACACCCTGTAATAATAAAAATGTTGGTTTAGGCATTTTTGCGCTATTGCAAGTCAGGGTTGTCAATTTTTGTTATAAAACCGGCTGACAGACAATCACGCTGGATTAAAAGGGGGTTGTTGTTCAAGCCGCACGCGATACAGCCCGCATTCTGCCACGTCTCAATATTTTATACAGATACAACGTAGTTCGTACATTTCATTTAACCGTAAGCATATACGAGTATAATTGGCGAGTACGCGAATACAAAGTAGTAATTGCTGTAGTACACCCCATATGTCGTTACCGCAGTTTATAATGAAAGAACTATGTAATTAAATTTTTGTAATTTGCAATTATTATATGATAGGTATCGCAATTACAAAAGTGCACGGTCCCCTAGGCGCGGTAGACAGTCCTACACATCTTTGGACGTTGAAGATTCTTCGAAGACGTTTTAAGGACTCAGACGAAAGACAATATATTTTTCAGAAATTTGCACACTACGTGACAGTTTGAATTTCAAAATTGCATATTTAAAACGAAAATCCATTGATACATGGCTGGGATTTGAACCCACGACTTTTGAATCGAGAGTAACGAGAAGGTACATTTCCCACTTGGCCAACCCAGCAATCACTACAATTGTATGATATAAACATTATAGAGCGTAACTTTAATGTTGTTTAAATGTATTTAAACACAATCGTTGAAGCAAGTCCATTAGACGTGACGCCAGGCCGGATCGAACTGCTGACAGACAATCAAACAAAAACTGACTCTTTCATTAACACCCCAAAGCAGTGAATAATACTTACAATCGAATCGAACCATTAACGTTTTCAAAGGATCGTAAGAAATGAAAAGAAAAAGCTTTGATGAATGCAGTTTAACGACGATTTTAATAGGGCTGGTGTTTCTTGTACGCTAAATTACAGCTCATTCGTGTAGATAACGTCCAATAGGCGGCATTTTCTTTCATTGAGTGTGGAATAGTGGCTTTTTTTGCAATAATTGCTGCGCCGTGTTTATTGCTGTTGACAACCCTACTGCGCTTTAATTTCATATTACCTGACACGCTACTTGATATATATTTCATACTTATTTATTTATTTTTTCTAAAGTTTCCTAGATCGGGGAAAATACTTTTCGTTTCAGGATCATGCCAAAAAAAAAACATAAGTTAGATTCTACGAAATACACAAAAAATTGCATTGCCACCGGTTGCTCGATTTAACAGACTGTCATAGATTATCTAACAATCCTACGTATAGACTGGAGAGTGGACACTAGGGTGGATCGAAATTCACTTTTTTTGAAAATGGTTTGCTAATAGCAAAAAAAGGGTGTCTTATGGGCTCAAAATAAAGTGTGCAAAATATTATTAGGATCAAGAAAGGGTAAGTGCCGCCGCAAGGTCATTGAACTTTTGCAATATAGGTAATTTTTCATTATTTTGTAGAGCATCTATGATCATCGCATTTTAAGTTTAATTTGTTTTTAAGTACACTGTTCTCTAGTTCTTGAGTAGAACAATGAATTAGAACTTAAGTTTTCACCGCAGAAGTCAAACATATCCGTAATTCATCGATACAAAGTGGGAAGAGAAAACTCGTGAAAATGTTCCCAAAGACGCATGTTTCGAACTTATTCGCACTATTGTTCTTTGACGGAAAAGAAGTCAGGACGATGCAAATACCGAAAAAGAACAAACGGAACTACCAGTAGATCATGGTGGAGGATCACATTTCAATAATAGAAGAGCCTGGATCTGTCTATTTTGGTCATAAACCACCGCATAATGGCAGATACTGCTAAGTTATTAGAGAAAGTTGTCAGTCAGATCTTTACTATAAAAATCGGCAAAAAGCAGCTTATAGTCATAGAATGTGCTGAAAGTGACGAAAAACTAACTTAATGCGGCGGTGGCATCATTCGGTTGCTTGAAAAACGAACTGGAAGACCAATGCAGGGGATAATTTGCCTGTTACTATGAACGAGTTGCCCCTTTGTCCCTTTAACATGATGGTTTAACTTTAGGACCACAATCTTACGTGGAAATGATGGGCACAGCACTTTAAAACTAGAAGCTGTTATTATTATATAAATCCTTATTATTATAAATCCTTTCAGAGTATAAGTGATGCCTTGCCTGAAAGTACAGATGATCTGTGTTGAGTGCTGATCAATTTGTTTACACTGAATATTTTTTCTGCGATTAGCTATGTTGCTGACGATTTAGCAAAGTAATATATCTTCTGAACGGCTGCCACACGCATGGCAGCACGTGCTTTTCCTATAAGTATTACGATTTTACATTTTCTCGGACATATCGCACCAAAATTTCAACATTTGTAGTAAAACTTTACGCACCGAGACGTGGTTCCTATAAAAAACACTCTTCGTGTAAAAATGGGCCCCACATCTCTGTTCCAGTAATTATTAAACTCTAAATACCTCCCAACAAACCTAAAGAAGAAAGTAGACCAGTAATCCAAAGGAATAGCTACTTTGCTCATCCTGAAAAACTTCGATTACGGATGAGCGGCGTACTTCCGAAAATTATCAGCTACATGTTTATTATGGGTCATTTTCAAGTCTACCTTGCCACATACAAGCTGTTGAATGAGTTTTTACTAATTGTAATAAAATCTCTATGTTCTGTCTGCACATCAAAAGCTAGAAAAAGCTTGATTCAAACAAAATAAGAATCTCGCAAAGTCATGGCCAAGTATGAGAAAAAGAGAGATTTTAGGTCAAACTTAGCTCTGTAGTTTTAGTAGTTTCATGGATGTTTTATCTATTTTTTTTATTAATTATTTAAATATACAGTTTATATTTGTATTTTATCACAAAATTTATAAAAATATCATATTCAAAATAACGATTTCGATGTTAGAGAGTAAGGCAAATTTTCAGTAAAAAAATTTTTTTCAACTTCAATGCGGCAGCATTAGATGTTACTTAAAAAATCTGAAAAAAATCACAGTTTCTATGCTCACTATAATACAACTTTCCCCCACTATTAGCAAACGATTGTCGAAAAAAAATATTTTTTCATACATTGTCGATCCACCCTAGTGGACACTCCTCGCATCAATTGAGGCTCCTACCTCTTGATATTGGTTTCTGATGAGTAACGCATTTCCAACCCAAATAGATCCGAGCAATGATATACTCGTATTAACTCATAATAGATAATTTAAAACTTTTATTTACAGAAACTAAGCTGCTACATATTTACAAAATACAAGTCAAGCTATCTAAGGATCGTTAGAAACGATCTATAGATAGCTCAACTGATCCAGGTCACTGTCAGTCGGAAGCGTGCCCAAAACACTGGCGGCATTACCACGCTGGATGGCAATGCAAATAATAATAATAATAGATAATTATATAAATTTCATAGTTACCAACGACGTATATCTGGTCGTGAAACGCTGAGTGCTTAAAAAACTTCGCCCAGCTGGACGCGTACTGGAAAAAAAGTAAAAAAAAACAGTTTATAATATTCATTAAATTAATTTATTGTGTTTGCATACTGAGCGAGTTGGCACTCAGTCAACAAAGCCTCTCGCAACACTTAGAAATATTATACAGTAATTACCGGCTGCAGATATTATTTAGCATTAAAAATAATGCGGGTATTTCCAAAGATGTCATTTGACTCGTAAAATAAAAACATTGACAGCCTTACCAATAAACGTGACATAAAGTTATTCCTCGGAATAAACTAAAAATAACCATACATTTTGACAGCTTACACTCAGGAATAACTTTATACCACGTTTATTAGTAAGGCCCTTAGAAAACATAGTGTCAAGTGCACTTTATTTTCGAAAATCCACAGGTAGAGTAGGTTCACGATATCAACAGTCACAACAAACCTGTAAAATTTTTGTCATGACAATATCATGATTCATTGTTTTGTGATGTCGATCAGCCATTAATTATTACCTTATTCTTTCCTTGAAATCATTTTAGTGATCGATATAACGGAGGTTAATTTGCTAAATAATGCAAAACTTTCATTGATCGCAGTTTTCCAACATAAGGGTATTCTTGTAAGTAGTATATTTTTATGGTGACATAATTTAAGTTTTAAGAATCATAAAATAAGTTTTTCACCCTAGAAAAGTGTATTTCAAAAAGTAGCACACGTGAATTTTGCCCGCGCTCCGACGCCGCCTTGACGCCGCCCCGACTTTGCTGTTAGCAACCTGCCTTTGGCCTCTCCAGTTCCCTCGTGACCACGGTCAGTGCAATCCGATCGAAACGTCGAGTTAAGGTAATTTCTTTTATCGGACCAACAGGTTCCCCGAAAGACGCTACTTGTACATGGTTGATATTCCCAGAGTTCGTACAAAGCGTTTTGAGTCCACTTTTTTCATACGCACTGCCAAATTGTGGAACTCATTGCCAGGTATTTAGCGGGCAGGGGTCTTTAAATCAAGAGTAAATAGGTTCCTTCTAGGAAAGCATGCTCCATCTTAGACCTCACTAGGGCAGAGCCTGATGTTAAGCAGTAGTGAGGTCAGTAGGGAGGTCAAATGCTGACCTATTTCAATAAAAAAAATAAAAAAATATTGAGTTATTGGATTAAGATAATAATCTTAAACCTTCGCGATCTCGTCTAAATTGGCTGTAAAGTTTCACATTCAGCATTAGGTGACTTTTTAACCCCCGACGCAAAAAAACAGCGGTGTTATAAGTTTAACGTCTGTCTGTGCTATCGTTCTCTCCCCAAACGGATGAACCGATTTTCGTTTAGATTTTTTTGTGTCATGGATAATTTTATTCAGAGTGTTCTTAGCCATGTTTCATGATAATCTGTTCAGCCATTTGAAGATCACCAGCTCTTTTCTAGTTGACGAGGAGATCTGACTAACTTCCTTAGGTCTAATTTTTCTAGAAGTGGCGGTGGTTTTTTCGTATCAGGGTCTACGGGCTTGTTAATAAAGAAGATAAAATCAGTTACCGTCCATTTCAAAATGCAAAAGATAATTAATGATGCTGACTGTACCTCCATTACTCAACAAACGTACAATACTCAAAAGTGGTAATTTTAAATCGAGTATTAGCACTTGTATTTCATTGTTGTCCTTTAATACACGGATCGCGTGCAACGGAATGGAACTCAGTTACAACATTGTTTTTCACCTTTTTGGGGTTCACAGTAAGTATAGGACGATTAATGAAACCAACCGAGTGAAATACTTTCCGTTTAATACTATATTTTACCATGTATTGTAAGTATTTCAAATCGTATGAAGTTTTTAAGGCAAAGCACTGCCCCTCTGTCCTTTAAGACCCGTGATAACAATCAGATTTTTAAACTTTCCATACCTATATTTTTTAGAATATATCTACGTATCTGTAGAAACTATTAGGTCTTAATTACTAATTAGACATTGGTATAATCAACATATTATTATATTATATAAAAATCAAGGTCACGGCTGCATCCGCACGGTGCGATAGACATTCTCTTATCAAAGATTCATGCATACATTAACCTCTTAAACGTAACAAAAATTGAAAAAAAAAACAACACGACACCACACTAGGCATTTAAATATTTGCAACTTATGTTATAATTTATTTATTTTGTGATATATTTTGACAATTGTGAACATATTACTAATGAACGTTGAGAAATCGCATTAGTAAAAACTGTCGCAATTTTCAGCGCTTTTGGACTAAGAGGGCAGAAATAGTTTCTAGTAGAAAGGAGTTTATATAAACACTAATAACTTAGTTAATATTTTAGTTAACATAACTTAATTTAATACTTTCAACATTTAGTTACAAATTAAATGTGATCGAACATTTAAAAACTTTCCAAGGCAAGGATTTCCACGGAACCCTCGCCACACGCCGCCGCCTCGCACTTAGCGTAACTTGTTCCACCTTTTTTTACACAGCGACGTAGTTTAGTTTTGATAACGTTTGACGACATATTTTGAATGGAACAACATGTAAATTGTGACTTTTTGCGGAATTCCCGTGATTGTTGAATGGCTTTTGAAGTTGGAACATTTTATTTTCATGTTTCGATTGTCGTACTCATGCTTTGAGTATTGCATTTGTTTTTGGGTGGTAATATGCATTGTGAAGTTATTTTTGATGGTTTGATACCATTGTACTTTTGATTTATAAATAGGTAAGTCATAATATGTGAAGGAGTTTTCAGGCTTTAAACTTTATAAGTAAAATTTTCACAATATTAAAGAAGTACTTGTAAATTACTAGTAGGATTATAAAAGTTGTAAGTATCAAAAGTGCTATCTTCATCATGATTTAATCATAGGTAGGTTTCTTAGCCAACGTATTCTTACAAAGTAATTTTTTTATATCTTTATGACTTCATTTTATACCCGATCTGAGTAAATGAACATAAAAAAGCTGTATTTTACAGGTCGTAAAATTTAAATGAAATTGCTATAGTTTGAAACTAGTAAAAATTTAAACACGTTAGGTAGGTACTATTTGAAATGTATTAAGTAATAATTTTTATTTAATCTGTGGCTTAGACGAATTTACTATCGGCTTTCAAACCAAAGATTGCTAATCCGATTCCCGGCTTACCGTCAATTATCATTTCGGGGAAACTCAGAAAACTTTACAATCTTTTTTAGTACTAGCTGCGCTCCCGCGGTGTGACCCGCGGTCCCTCGGATTTTTTTCATTTTTTCGGGATAAAAGGTAGCCTATGTCCTTCCCTGGGATACAACCTTTAACTATGCCAAATTTCAGCTTAATCTATTCAGCGGTTTGGGCGTGAAAGCGTAACAAACAGACAGACAGACAGAGTTACTTTCACATTTATAATATTATATTTATATATTATAGTATGGATTTACTATTAATCCTAGTTATATTAGTAACAAAAGCACTAGAATAACAATCTTCATCTTATTAAAATCGACACTATTAGAAACGATAAGTCTTATAGTTTTTTAAAAACCAATTATTAGTTTTCATTACGGGCTGATGTGGATCTGCTTAAACAATGGCTAATTAAAAAGCCTCTTAGCTTTAATGATTTGGAATGGAGGCGTGAACGTGGAGATGTCACGTGCGAGTCGATTTCTGCCACAGTCCTGAGGATAGCCAGTTCACTATTACCTCGTGGTGTAGCTTGCCAGTCGTTCTTGATATATCGTCGAAGTTAAGCATCGTTCTAAACAGTCAGTGAGTGGATGGGTGACCGCCAGTGGCATTATCAATTGAGCACTTCCGTGCTTCGGAGGACACGTCAAATTGTCGATCCCAGCTATTTAAATCGTTAAGCCACCACGGAGGCCTTAAGGCGGCCTAAAACCTCCGTCACCAGAGTTGGCCACTGTCTCATGCAAACTTACTATTACCAACTATTGCTCTTATATTCACTCTTAACCAGACTCCTGCAATAAAAAGTAACACATTTTCCTTAACTATTGGATTTTTCCCATCAGAATGCGGTCGAGTACGCACTCTTTGAAGAAGAGAATAGAATGAAAATCGTATGTTTGACAGTCGAGAAAATCTCCAGTCATACCATTGAATTAATCGTGGCTTCCTTTAGCTTGTGAGTGTATCAGCTGTCTAGAGTTTTCCTGTGTCGTTTTAATGCAGCCTGGATTATAATTAAGTGCGCCTTCAATATTAAATAAACTATGGGTATAGAATAACTTTGTTTAACCAGATGTGGGTTTAATAATAACTTTGCAGTAATATTGCTTGGAACTTATTTTTAAAATTAAGATAAGATTTCAGACGTCTCGAAGTTTTTAGGAAGGTTTTGGAAAATTTCACAAGAGCAGAGAGTGTTTAGAGTATATTTTTCGGTAAAATGTTTGTGATTTTTTAATAATTTACTTTTGGCCTATTTTACTGATTTTAATCAACAGTTGAATTGTTAATTTATTTTTATGGTTACATATAAATCTCGTTTTGCACAAGTTACAAACACAGTAAAAAGTCGGCGGAAGGCATTAATGCCTTTCATAAGAATTGTTGTGAATGCTAAGTAGCCGTAAGAAAAAAAACAAACTTCAATCGTCTTGAATGGAATCGAGTAGAGACATTATATCCGATTACTATTCGATACATTTTTGTATCGATCAACTCCATTGTTCCGAGAGTTTTATGGCTTTAATAAAGTGATTAAATACCAAAGTTCATGGCGTAACGCCAGCGCGGAGTTAATTTCGAAAACTTGCACTGGAGCCGTTTTCGCGGTTTCGTGGAGGTCAATGACTCGCTACGCCGTAGCTCGTAGACTCGTGGCTTGGAGCTGCTCTACGAAATGACAAGTCGGTAAGATAACATTTACATCTTCTAAGTTCAAGGTTTAACACGTTCAGTGCCACGTATGTGATGATGTTTATTAATGTCTTGATCCCTTCCTAAGGCCCATAGCGACACAAATAAAACTGAAGTTGGGACCGTTTATTGTTTAGGAATTTGGAGGTGGACAATGTGGACATGCAAATATATATGGTTGCGGAAGGCCTCTGATACCGCTTTCAAAAGTCCCTTATCACAAAACTGCATCTCCCTATAAGCCTTATTAGCATGACAACGTCGCTCGAAATTGGTGGCTAGGGCGTTGTGCCCTTAGCACTCGTTTATCACTACCACATCACTACTTATTTTGTAAGCCCAAATCTCTAATAAAATTTCAGTCGCTAAAGTAAGTTCGTATGAGTTGGTGACCAACTCTATGGCGATGAAGGTTACATCTTTACTACGTGTAAATGATTTATTTTATGTACACTCAAATGGACGTGTTCTACTACGGACATTTTTGAGATGGAATAAGCTTGCCCACCATTTTCTCAGCACAATTGGCGTTATCCACTGGAAAGGCCAAGTTATAATAAAAATTGCTACACTAAATTATACTCCATGCTGTGTTTTGAGCACTAGTTATTGTCTAAGAGTATCGACTTAGACAATAACTAGTGCTCAAAACACAAGTGGCAGTTTCAAAGGGGCGCCTATAAAGCAAACCGTTCATTATTTTTGCATCCTTTATTTTACACTGACTCTTTGAAACATGTGGATACATTTCTTTAACGAATATCACGCTTAAAATTGAGGAAATTATTACGTTAAGATCAAGTCACTCAAGACTAGGGTGCAAGCACGGATTTAAAGAAATGAGGGGATTGGCTATGGAGGCGTGGCCCGTGTCACAACATCAAGTTTATTCCAACTGGTCGCGTCAAAATCGGGCACTAGTCGCGCTTCATGGCTGGTCGCGTGTACATTTACCAATGTACTCAAAATTAAAAGTGATTCAATTCAATGTTCGACATACATTGCTGTGTTTATCTTGAGACCAGTCACAATGCAAGCAACAAATGACGCAATGGAATGTAAAGTCAACAATGCTCTCAACACTACCTACTACGTGTGTTGCGTGGTACGGCCGCTGGTGCGCTCCGCCGCAGGGAGAAGTTATATGGTATTCTGTGGAAGCTAGATATCGATGCCTAAGTTTGTATAGTTATAATATGGTTCGCATTGATTGGGTAATTTGTTAGTGTGAATCGGTCAAGTAGCCAGTAATAGCGTTGCGTTCAGTGTGTGTGTTGCGCGAGTGGGGAAAATCTGGCGACATCGTGTTTCATATGATTATTATCAAATATCCAGTCTATATATGTCTGTGGGTGTAAGTAACGTCTTTACGTAATTGAGACAAATAAATGATAATATATGGGAAGCTCAAAAGTATCCTGAACCGGTTAGCTTGTATAAGAAATGTTTATGTGAGTGAATGAGGCAAAATATGTTAGTTCGAAGTCTCTGCGTAATCTTACGGGCAAGAGAGTGATTTTATGTATGTTATTTAAGTCAGGGGGTTCAATATTTATTTTAATTTTTCGCTGTTCGATATAGCTTGAAATGCCCCTTGCCTGGAAAGATCAATTTACTTTCCAGGAGAATGATAATGACATAATGCCGATTTGATTTGGCGCATAGTGAGATTACGCTGTAGGGCGCCAAGTCCTTAAAGGGTCGCGGTCGAGGCCTGCAGCGGCGAGGTGGCCACGCAAACAAGTGCACTACAAACTCATCTTTACCCTCGCCGCTCGCACATTTTATTATTTTTGTTTCTGTTTTCTATATGAAGGTCCGCTCACTTATTCATGCCGGCGGGATTGTACATTTTCCTCTATTTTTCTCCATTCGCCGGTATATAGATATTTTGGCCACCTCCTATTTTTTTTGGTGACTATAAAACTCGGCCTGGGTCGTGCGCTTTTTTCGCGTTCGCCCGCCGGGAGGGTGCTCGCAGTTAGAGAATTATTCATTGCCTACCCCCGTCGAACCGACTTTCCGTTATTTCTGTGTTTGTTATGAATTATGTCCGATGACTTTCCCGAGCCCGTTTCTTTTACACTAATTACTTTCAGGATAAGTTGGCGTGGCCGCGATCGCAGGCGGATCCGCTCGATACTAATAAAACATTGTTTTCCTGTTTAAACTGACGTACTAAACGCTAACAAAAGATTCAAATTCACACTCTGCTGCCTACTAAAATATGTAGAAGAGCTCGCTCCCGGCCCGCTACAAATTTGAATTTCATATGTATGTTTCGCCTATTACGGATGCACTCATTAATATCTTAAGTGATGTGTGGAGTTGCGCGGTGCGGGAATGTGGACCTTGCCCCTCGGTGTTGCGGGTCGGAGTCGCTTGGCGCGCCGCGGGTGTCTCCGTTTATACAGAGCACGCGTTAAGATTATGTCAGATGAAAAATGCTGCAAACTGTATGACCCCCATGAAAAAACATTATCATTACGGCACATCGGGCTATCTTTTCGTATGTAAATGTCGGCTGTGATCCGACTCGGTGCTCGTCTTTGAGTGCAATTTGTTTATTGTGTTCGGCCCACCTGCGGGAGGGTCAAGTGCGAGTCGGCGTGCCTTCACAGGCGGCTGGCTTTGCATACATGTCTCGTTTAATTCAATAACCACTCCTGCACCCTTATTTTTGTCCTTTGTACGTCAATTAACGTCTATGCGGGGAGCGTTGACGTGGAAATAATAAGGTTTAAATTGATTGCCAGCAGTATTTGTTTAACGTTACCATAGTTGTTTCATTTTTCTTATTAATTCAGACCATAAAAATGAACGTTAAAACTATACAGCGATACTAAAACCAATTGCCTCAACTTACTTCTAAGAAAATCTTAAGAAAAACCATAAAAATAGCGAAATGAAAAGTTTTTGTTTACAGGCGATTCATTCCGCCTGTTTTTCTAATGTACAATTTTCTGTATAGTATTTAGTTCTCGAGCGAGAATTCAAAGACGTCCTTTGATGAAAAAAGACCTTATGACTGTGTTCACATTCATTCATATGTAGCGCGAGGAGTGGAAAAAATCGCTTGCACGGCGCGATTCTATCTCAGAGACGAATTTCGGATGTTTTTGTTTACTTGTGTCGCGTCGCGTGCACGTGCAC
Organism: Epirrhoe tristata; assembly: GCA_951394285.1. Lineage (NCBI taxonomy): Eukaryota > Metazoa > Arthropoda > Insecta > Lepidoptera > Geometridae > Epirrhoe > Epirrhoe tristata. The sequence continues at coordinate 16,566,038 of OX596136.1, read as the reverse complement.
TTGGCCGATGCCAAACAATGTTTGGAAAACCTTTACGAATTAGAAGTAGCCTTTTAATACTACCCAATATTTATTTGATATTTTCATTAACCACTATTACACGTATATTTATTGTAATAATATCATGATATTTGGTTAAACATTCACTACGTAGATAAGATTCGTCAGTTAAAATTAAATGATCCCATTCGTATACTCGTATTTCTACTCAATATCCGGCCACCTGTAGTGAAAATGGCGAAGCTTAGATATAATCCGCCATGATCTCTCATGTTCAAATGGCAAATGATCCGGACAGAAGTAAGCAACTTTATTTTAGCGAAGCTCGGATTTTTACTCGTTTATTTCTTTAACGAATTTTAAAAAACATGATAGCAATGTATTGAAATGGCCGTATAGGTTTTCATAAGCAAATTCAGAACTTAAGATACGGCATTAGTGTTTCAAGTATTTTTTCATATTAAATCGTTTATTATCGATCTGTTTTCATATTTGATTTGATTTAGGCTCAAAGGTTACCAAAGAGACATGAACTAGAAGCATATTAAAAATTCTGTACTTGAAGGCTTTCTGTATTTTTATATATATATATTTTAGATATTTATCTTTTAGTATAGGTAACTACAAATGCTAGCAAATTATTTTACATTTGCTAGCATTAGTACTTTTACTTATAGATAAGAAGAGTTATATGTAGTCTGCTGGCTACATACTACATATTAAAATGCCTATTCATCCGTTACCTAGCTGTTAGTTTCCCTAAGATTGTGAAAATAAAATGAAATAAAATAAGAATATACTTGATCTAAAAAAAATATATTTTATTACAATAAAATAGACATTTTCATTAGACTCAATCAACAGAGAATTCAAACCGATGTCAAATTAATGAAATCAAAAAGGCAATAAGGTTGTTAATAATTATTTATTTATTCTGTAACTCTTACCAATAAGTTCATACAATTTTAATAATTTTAATAACATTTTACAGTCTACTACTATTCAACAGAATCAGTTGAGATATCGAAAGATCGTTTTAACTGGTTCAGGGTCACTGCCAGTCGGCGCGGCGAGCCAAATAACACTGGCTTACAATGCTGATCCATTTAATAACTTAAATGTAATACTTTAACATGAATCAAGGATATCTCAGGATAGATAGTCCTTGATCCATGCCTGTGCGTCTTAGGCCCTGCACTAATAGAGGTATAGTGCAGGCTCCTGTGATGTTCACACAAAGAGTGACGCGAGACGACTATTTTTATTAAAACCTCTGACGGAGGCCTATGAGAATAAGCTAGCGCTGAAACAATTTAGTTAAAATGTCTGTAAGGACGAACGGTCTACAGTAACGGTTGAGACGTGGGACTTTTGACACATTGACGTTACGTGATCATGAGTTGACCAATCACAAAGCTCGATTCAAATTTCGAGATTTTGAGCGGAGAACGCTCGTGCTTAATGTTATGTATGATTGATATCAATGTCCTATTTTAAAATGATATGAGTTATTTTCTTAAATAGAAAGATTGGCAAGAAAGGGCTTTTGTTATTAAAATAACTGAGTTAATAAAATGACACTATTAAAATGTGCGTAGAAGGACAACCCATGGATGGTTATCTCAAATATTTGAATAGAGACATCAACAAACAAACTCTGAAGTATAAGTGTGATATTAAGAGGAACTAAGACGTAAGACTAAGAATATTTTTTTTTGTCTTACGATTGTCAGTCGGATGAGCGTACTCTAATGTGTAGCCTGGCTTTACTTTTTTTAATAACTTATGTTCGTGCAGGTCGACTCATTTGAATTGCGGTGTGCCAGCGGTTTTTTTTTTAGAAATTGTTGAGTGCGACCTTTTGTGTGAGTTCGCCGCCTTGGGCGTTGTTTTGTTCCATTGCGTTGGAAAGTGGAACTTTCGCACCTCTGTGCTTAGTGGTGCTAACTAATCACTAAAAAGGCTGATAATTAGGCTAGTAGCTTTTGTATCAGTTATTAGGATCGACAATCGTCTTTAATTGCGATTTCGCTTTGGTTGCTATGTGTTTTTTCAATTAAAAAAACATGATCACGAACGAGAATGTTACCAAAATAAGAAACAGATCCATAATTCAGACATTCTCTGATTTCTAAAGAGTTCAAGATCCTTGAAGAAATCTAAAATCTGTCGCAAGAGTTGCCTTTTCAACATCGCCATAAAAACTTGCATCTAAATGAATACACATCTAATTTGCGGGCTCGCTCTTCAGTTGATGCGATGAAAACTCTTGCTACAAGTCTTGAGGCATGCGCAATATCACTACTGAAATATTAACGCAGTCTGATAGTGCCTAGACGAGGGGATCGTAATCCATCAGAGTAGCATCGTTTATCAATGCACGACTAGCTACTGTCATTGTGATATAAATGGTAGTCAATAGCAAGTCCTCGTATATAAACAGAACACATGTTTGCGTATGGGACCTCGTTACGTAGGATCGGATTAATGGAGATGCACGAATATGAACCTACTTATGATTTTGAGACATACTTAAAACACAAACACTGCTTGAACCGTTTGATAAAGACGCAAGCGTATGATGACGAAACACTGAAGTAAAAACTATATTGTGTAAACCAGATCTTCAGCAAAATGTACAAGCAAGTAGTATGTGCGTAGCGTATATATATATATATATATATATATTTACCTATAACAAAAAAGTGCTTCACAGACTATCCCTTCAAACATCTTCAGAAGTCAAAGTCGAAAAGCATTTATGGTTTGGGGCCATTCTTCATCATTAATTAAAATAAAAATATTTTTTACAGGTCTGTAAAAAGTCAAAAGAAAATCATGAATACCATATCGTATATTATTAAATAAAAACATTAAAGCAATCAATGTCCCGTTAACCGCATCGAGGTAAAGCGTTAGAGTTGCTTCTAAAGCCTATCAAATGCACAGAACGTTCATGCACCTTGCAATTTTCATGACTCAGTCTAGGCCAGTGAGCTGGACGAATTTAAATTAGGACGCTATAGAATGGTAAACAAGAGTAAGCAATTATGGATTAGTTAGATGAACTAATTATTTGTTTATTTACTGCTGCTGCGTGCGGCTTCGCCATCGTGGTACCAACATTTTGAATAGCCTATATCCCCATTGTCTACAATTATTCCAAGTTTCATCCAAATCGATATCGGTTTAAGCGTGATTGAAACACAAACATACTTACAAACTTTCATTATGTTAGTGGGAAGTAGGATTATTGAAATAAAATATGGGTATGCAAGAGGGGCGTTGTGCGAAGCTTCAAGGACTACAAAGGTGAAGGCACTTGTCAGCATCGTACGCATCATATGACATCATCAGTGTCTACAGCATTTCAATTCGCAGGTGCTGGAGAAAGTGAGCTTTCAATATGATTTCATACGACAAATTTTAATAGTACGATGCGTGCGGCCCGTACTATTTAAACAAATGTGCCCTTACCTCATTCTTTAGTAACTTTGATACGCCATTTCTCAAGTGTTGCACTTAACAATATATTTTTCTTTATATTTATTTCTGTAATAGCAGCCATACACATTCCAAACCAGCAGCGGAGTCTTCGTAATTTTCTCCCGGCACCCTTTAATTTTAAAACCTTATAAACTAACCATGCGCAAATAAAGTATAAATTCTAAAACTCTCAAAGATTCGCAGAAAAGAAATCATTTAAAAACAAACAAAAACCTTCCAAGAAATTATGTACAACAAAACAAAATTTCGACATTCTACTCAGCATCATTAAAACATTTAAAACAAATCAGAACTTATGTTTTGAAAACCATGCACTGGGGTGGTCTCTATTATAATTTTGGCTTACATTTTATTTACAAAGCCCATTTAATGAAAATAATTTAAATGAAAAATTAACATTAAATGTTCTTGTTTACTTTTATTTTCATTTACTCGTATCCCGCGGCAGGAATCGAAGCCACAACCTTCCATGTAGCAGCATTTCCCCATTCGTTTTCCCATCGCACAGATCGTCTAACGCCTGAAATAAAAGCTAAAACATTTCACAAAGTGTCAAAATCTAAATCACTGTAACAGCAAACGATAGCACAGAATTAAAAGCAATCAAATATGAAAGGGGCCTGCATGTTATATGAACAATCGGGATATTCTTGCGAGCGCCATTGCTCTCCTACAACTAAAACTTATACATTAATAATGGCTTTGCTTACAATGCGCTTTAAATGTAGATTCAGAGTGTGTCTCACTCTGGTTTTATATCTGCCTCGCTCTGTCGCAGCAATCGCAGCGCACACGACGGGCTTCATGCAAAATGTAGGAGGAAGTAGCGACAATGTACCCTTTGCTCTCAAGATAATGCTTTAGCCACTGTTGTCAACTTTAACAGAATTTGGATAGATCTAGCAATTTTTATCTTTTTTAGTTTCAGTTTCGAAACTTTGTAGTTACGAGTGAAGCAAATTCATTCTTGTACGATACATTAAAGGACACTAAACTTTTTGAAAGGTTTTCACTATTCAATTCTGTGTCAACGTATTCTTAAATGTAAATAAGGTAGTTGGTATGACTTTCATAATTAGAACTCTTTTATTATTAAAAAAATTGTTTTGATTATAGTTTATTAGACAACAGTTTTCACAGAATATAACAGTGGCCGTGATCTATTTGTATCAGTAACATCAGCTGGCAAGACTTCTATTTCGGCGAGACTAGCTAGATTAAATGATAGGGGTATTATTATGTATAGAGTTGAGCTCAATCCATTACAAATACGTAAATATTTAATAGTTTCCGCAGTTATTGTAGCATTTTTTGGGTACTTATTTTATCCTAAAGCAGCGATGTAAGTTCCAGTGATTGGTTATTCACGGAATTGGAATTATGACAGCTTAGTTAGTTTGAGGGCCGTTCTAAGATAAGACTGATGCTTGAGACTAGATTCAAAGCTTAGATTATTGATTTAAGCTTAAACGGTTCTTGAGTAATCTGTACATTTAGACGTAACGCTTAACATCATTGTTTTACGCTATACGTTTTGCTAGACGTTTTGTTGAATGAATTTGAAATGATTGTATTGAGGGTAATAGAAAATGAGTAGGTACTTACTTACTAAGGAAAAATTTACGAAAATAAGTTCGCAAATGCTTGAATATTTGCCGAGATTTTTTGTGTTGATCCCCTGCATACATTTGGCAATAACTTATTTTTTTCCTCTCACCTGACCACTCTCTCTACATTAGAATAGAGTAATTGAGTTTAGATAGGTACAAGTTTTATTGCGGTTATAGAAGAGATGCAATTTTTGCCTGGACTCAAATATAATTATTGTCGATAAGCTGGTAGTAAGCAAGCTGATCTGTACTTGCTTAGTCGTTCTTCATAGATTTTCGAAGTAAATTACCGTTCTGGAAGCTCGCTGTTACATTATCAACGGAGAGTTTCCGTGCTTTGTGGAGGGCAGTTCAATTGTCGGTCCCGGTCTTTTAAATCGTAAAGCCTTAAGGCGGCCTAAAAACTCCGTCACCAGAGTTGGCCACTGATACGAACTAACTTTGTACAGAGGAATAAGGTAGGTCGGGCTACGCCCCGCCTTGATCGGCCATCGGTGGTCGCGGCACGTCTGGCAGCAAATCGTGCCGTGATTTCGACTTCGTGATCCGCCAATACCTGTAGTCCCATCTCATTTACATACTCCGATGAAATCATCTGTTATTACGGATAGACGGTTTAGGTGAACCGCTTAGTTCTACATTTACGTGAAAAAGTATCTTACTTTTTTTAAATATCCAACAACGAAATAACATAGACTGCTCATGGTCAACAGAGAATGTATGAGGAATCAGCTTATTTGGAAAAGAGACGTAGAGTATTTAACATGAGATTGTAACTCTAGTTACACTTGGATATAGTTATGCATAGTTAGTCCAAGCGCCATTTTTAATATTAGATTTTTTTGCATTTTCGTAGTCACAGCTTTAGCTCTGGAAAAACACCACATCACCAGATTTACTCTAAATAGTGTTTTTCAACATCAAGACCAAGCGCTATGTATGGAGAATAATGTTTTGTGTTACGCATAACAAGACCCTTCAACCATTTTATGAACAATCCCGTAACAAAGAAAGTTATGCATAACGAGCTTAAGTGATCATCGTTCGCTTAAGTTGTAATGCATAACTGGAGTAATTTTAAAGGAAACTTTTACCTATATTACGTAATTTGAAACCCAAACACAATTATTGTTTTGTCGTTTTTTTTTTCGCAGTATGTTAAGTTAGCTAAATTGGCTTCGTTATTTTACTTTCAGATTAAGCAAATGCAAACTATCTGCCAAAATAAAAACGCGTTTGTGTCATTTCCCAAAAAACTAAAAATGGCGCTTGGGCTATCTGTTACTACGAGATCCACTTTAGTCTCTTCGTCAAATGAGCTGTAGCTTTAGACGGAACTGAGCCTACTTTTTAATAAACAAGTCTCGATCAATTTCTTTATTTTCTAGCTCTATACGCTCATGAACTTCAAAGTATTGAACAGTTCCGTATTAGTTTCAGGCAGTATCCACGTGTTCTGTTCTCAAAGAAAACTAGCCAACAATAACACTTACAACAATATCAAACAAACTCACTTATTTAGTGAACAGCCATTTTTAGGGAGTACACAACTATGTTTTACATGCATTATGTACAGTCAATACGGCTTTCCTGAGACTGGGGGTATGCACTGAATAACTGAACAGACACGGCGCGTTCTACTAAAATATGCAATAGTTTTGTGTAACTCGAGCGCCTTGGGTGGGCGGTGCTAACTACTCACTATATAATATTTTATTAAATAAACTCACTCAACTAACAGTAGCGTGGCGCGGTGAGAGCTAGCTCACTCCATAGTAGGGTACTAAATATTCACACCAAGATATTTTTATATTTTTAAAAACCTTTTTGAACAAACAATGAAGAAAACTGCTAAAAGGGTAAGTGTAAGATGGAACATCCATAGGTGGAGGAAGTAACACGTAGCGATAAGGCAAGGAACTACTTTCCCGCGACTTCGTCCGCAATTTATGGTGTTATCTCGGTTTTCCATACAAACTTCTTTACCTGTCTTTCCCGGCCATTTAAATTCGTGCAAATTTTATCAAATTACCATAAGACTAGTCAAGTGTATCTGCAATGCGAGTGTGATAGTGAACACTGACCGTAAAATCCAGCCTTTATTTCAGTATCATAATCTTAAAACACAATGGCGGGAGCGGGTAGCTCTGAGCTGTTGTTATCCAACAAACTGTTGTCCACCTATTTGTATAGTGCCGGATAAATGTTAATGACCGAGACAAACTGCTCTGCTATTTAACATTGTTTTGCCTCGGAGCTCGAAGTGTACAAATGGAGGTTCCAACTTGGGATGTTTTACATGATGAAGCGCAGATAATTTAAAATCTGTATTATAAATAATAAAATAATGCTGGACATTTTTCACACAGCATCATCTAGCCCCAAACTAAGCAAAGCTTGTACTATGGGAACCAGATAACTGATATACTACTTATATACTTTTTGTTTGTAAATACATACATATTATACATAGAAACACCCAGACCCGAGACAAATATATGTAGGTCATACAAACATTTGTCCCACGGCGGGGATCGAACCCGCAACCTTCTGCGTCGCAGGCGGACCTTCGCCCACTGCGCCACAGAGGTCGTCGCTATAAGGGTTCAAGATCTAAAAAACTTACACATGTTTCACAGACGTTAGTAATTTAACTTTTTTTATGAGATCTATGGATTTTTTTCATAATAGTATACGTTTTTTTAAAGGCTGGTTCTGCAAAGACTATTAATGACTGTAGTATAAAAATAAAGAATTATACCTACGGCATGTTTTCGTTACTCCTTGGCACTCAGTACACTTGAATTTTTAATTAATAGGATTCGGGGTATTTTGTGTGTAGATTAGTAGTTTACTTAAACGGCTCGATAGCGCTTACGTGAACGGGTTAAGGGTTAAAATCAACGACATTCACCTCATTCTTATTGTGTTATCAAACAATTGTTTGCTACCAAATTATTTAGCAGCCGAGTACCTTTTCGTGTGAAGTCAACTTTCAAAAGCATTTGCTGTCCATTTGTTCAGTAAAATAACTTTGCCCGAGTAAGTTTTTCACGTGTTTTGGACAACCAAATTAAAAACTTGAACCTACAAACTGCAAGCTACCCGTGTTATCGAGAACTTTTAATCCAATCTAGGTAGAAAATTAAAACGTTCAAAATATGTTCTGGGATATAAGAGTTCTTCATTCAATTTCGGATGTTTGATGAACGTGCTGAAGGGAATCACGTGGGTCCTCGCCTGTCGCGCCGACAACCAATCAAGTCGCAGAATCCGCTTTTCAAATTGAAATGATAGGTACACGGTAACAAGTTTCTCCAATCCGAACGACAAAACTGGTCGGTAACGAAGTTTAGCTTTTAATTCCACGCCTCGTACAGTCGACGGCGAAAGTTCTCGAAGACACTTTTTAGTTTCGTGTAAAGCGTTCCCTTGGCGTTCTCGACTGAAAAACAGAGTTAGTAGGTGTTCTGTTACGTAACTTTAAGTGGATGTAATAACTCGTGAATTTGTAAAACTACTCGCATACACATTTTTTACTTAAATGAAATTATTACGGAAAATGCACCTACATTTTGATAAAAAGTTTTCTCCACTTATCTTTGTCAAAGGGTGATTTCTAAGATAGCGTTGTCACTAGTGGTTGCCACTGATTGTACACGTGAGCTTCAACATAATTCAGATCGAACAGATCTTGATCATTTATAGAGGAGACACATTTGAACATAGAGGATCACAATTAGGGCTGTCATAACGATGACGTGTTCAATAGAATTAGTCTTTTACCGTCTTATTACAAGAAAATGAACCGAGTTTAGACTAAGACTCACAAAAAATTGTCCCTAGAAAAACGCTTGAAATACTCGTACATAGAACGCTTTTTTGTGGTAACTGTTTTGTTTTGACATGTGTCAACATGGGGTTCACTCATTTCTTTAAATCCGTGGGTTCAACTAAGGTTTAACGTTTATGTTGTATGTTTGTATAAGCAGCTTATTGTTCAGATCTATTAATCAAAAAGATTATTCATTAAAAAGATGTTCGTAAGATTTTTTTTAGAAAAATATTAAGAAATCATTTATTATAACCTCTTTAATAATTAGCAATTGATTGTACTATATTACTTCCAAATTGTTGTAAAAATTAATATTTACAATAGTGCCAGCCCTACCTAAACATCAATCGATGACAGCCGAACTTAACTTGATTGTGACAGTACTTACTACGGACTGTGCTTCGGACATTTAGCTAGAAGGACGACGCTCAGAGCGACATTATGTTTTGGTTCTTTTAAACGATCTGATAGATCACATCTGAAATTGCCTACGTTTTAGTAAATGCTTTGGACCGGAGACTACGAGTACTATTAGATAAGCGCTAAATGGATCCAATTTCTAAATGCCGGGCAATTTATGTTTTCGTATGATGGTCGACTCTGAAATGCACGAGATCCATTGATCGCAACCAATACAAGGCATGAAAGACTTTTGTCTTTGATCTTTATGCATTCAAGATTATTTGAATATTTCTAAGGGTTCTTGAAGTACTTCCTATACGACTACATTTATTTAGCACACATTTTACACAAGACAATGACAATACTCCAGGTTTTTTTTTTTCAAATTTTTGTTTATCGTTTTACGAACTTGTTTTATTTCCCGACATTTCAATAAATATCATCAAAGTTTATAAAGATAATATGGATTATGATATTAGATTAAAAATGTACCGCGGGACACGCGTATGTGTCTGAGCTGATTCATTGAATGCACTGATTCATTTATTTATCTCTCGACCACTCACTTTTCAACTCTAGCACGCTCAGCTTGATTGGATTTCAAATTCGTTATTGCAAGTGCCTTTTTCACTTTGGACTACGAGATTTTTTCCGTGGTGGACAATCGCAACTATATTGGAGTCAGTATATTGCGTTTTGAGTTGACACTCGTCATTGAGGCGGGCGTCGGCCGAATGTTTTAGATGAAAAACTTGTGTAAACTCGTAATCGTTTATTACTGCAGATTCGAACGAGTGGTAATTTAATTGGTACTTTATGGACCTTTGTTGTCACAGGGGGAATTTTCATCGCTATAGACATTAATGTCTAATAAAAGTAAGTTCGTATAAGTGAGTGGCCAGCTCTGGTTTTACTATCTTAGAAACTACCGTCACCAGAGTTAGCCGCTATCTTTTAATACCAATAACTTACAAGTCTCTAGTATCTTACTATCTACAAAGTGGTTAATATCGTCACTTTTTCAGAGTTTTGTATCTAATAATGTGCTGAATCGATGTTGGATTTTGTAAATGTAAGTTATAGCTATATATTGTCTTTGGTTATAGTAAGGGTGTTGTCTATCCCAAAGTACCGATGCCACAATCGCACGATGTGCAGCAACTAGTGGACCCCTCAAAGCTTTGATGTCGACTTCGACTAACATCGGTCAACGTGAGTTTGCTCTGCATCTCAAAGGGTGTATGTATTGTGTGCAATTCGTTATTACAGTTCATGGAGCAAGGTGCGCAAGGATCAATTACTTGTTCCAAATAGTTTGCATTGTCAATAATGGTCAGAGTTGTCAACATGGTATTTTTTTTTATTAAATTTAATAATGTGAAGTTATTAGTATGTTTATGTAGCAACATAATTGCTTAGACAATCTTCAAACTAAGGACTTTTGACATTACATACATACACATTTGCAGGAGCCTTGGAAAAACACTGAACTGCATCATTAGTAACATTACAGTCCCATCAATCATTTCACATTTAATTACAAGCTTTCAGTTCTCCCATCGTAATAAAATTGCGTAGTAATTAACCGTGTCTAAGAAGACTCAAATTAGCACTATGTATGACATGACATGCACGTCAAAATAATACCACAAAAGAATACGCCTCTTTGCGTAACTTGCAAAAGTGGAAAGTGTCAAAGTTGCCAATTAAAAGGGCCTTTTTTTTCAAAGTCATGCATTGAATTCCACAACTCTTTTGTAACGCGGTGACGTTCTGTAAACTCTGTAATGTCAAGACTGTAATATGACAACAGTCATTTTGCGTGTCAGGATTAAACTTTATGTTTTTGTCTATTTAGTTTGATCTTTAACGAATCAATCTTTTCTTAAAAAATACGTGAAATTTTTAATTTAAGATTGAGTAATAGCGGTCGAACCTTTTTGAAGACTGGTTAAAAAAAATGCTCTAATGAATTTTCATTTCCACGGTGTCACACCTAAAGGAGACTGTCTGAACAGGTGTATTGAATTGAGACGAAACTTAAAAATATTTTTACAATTATAAGTATAACTCATTTATTGCTTATAATAAGGTTGTTGCTCTTGTCAATAATTCAGGTTGAGCTTTAAATCTAGTCTGCATTGACCTTAATCACGGTTCTCAAACTATCCTTAGCTCTCATTACTCACAAAACTGTCATTGCTTACACACCCATCTACCAACTGGCACTACTTACTTACTTTACTTTATCTATTCTCAAGCGTGGTCCATCAAATCAAACGCGAAAATACATACAAAACCTCTCGATGATGCATAAAATTGAAACTGAAGTGTCACTACACCAATTCGGTTTGTTTTGCATCCTTGTGGTGACGTAAGATTGAGATGTCATTTGCGTGTTTCGGGCCAAGTGACATTTACTGACGCAGCTGACATGTTTACCGACTTGACAGCGCTACAGGAATAGAGTTTCATTTCTATGTTGTTAAGAACCGAAATCATACAACAAAGATATAAGCATCAGTTTCGTAGCCAATTACGACAAAGAACAACTGTGACGTGAGGCCGACAGACTCAAAAGAATGTAAGTATGAAAAATCTAATAAATCGCTCGCTTTTGTATTTTGCCTCAGGCGGATATCGTGATGAAATCACAAATCAAATCAAAGCCAATGTTTAGTTTTTTTTATTGAAAATCAAGCGTTTGTGATCATACGAAGCGCTTTTTCAGACAAATACGTACCCAGGACAGGACAAACAAAATAGGCTTAGACCAAATCCTCTATTTCCTCCTTCCTTTATATCCTTTATCATTTTGCATCCAATAATCCTCAAAGCTATAGTGGAATGCTTTTCAATATTGCCTTCATAAAAATAAGTTAAAAAATGGCATTGGAACTTGGAACCATTCTGTACATTTCGTTCAGAATATTAATTTGTTTTTATGAAAATTTCGCATTTCAATTGGCGTCGGTTCGATCGTTCAAACTGCGATGAAAAAATTCCGACAATATTGCCTCCCGCGATATGTAGGTTATCTTTAATTTGTAAACCAATAAATGTTAATACATCAGGCGGGACAAGCCATCGGTACGGTTGGCTTCAATTAAATTTTTGCACCCCCAAACTAATTTGTGAACTATGCTGATGTGTTTTGGGTCGCGATTCCTTTGTCAGGATAATTATTTTGTTTACGTAAATGTTTTTTGGTGTACAATTGTTACGTGTTGATCGGCGGTCAATATTTGATCCCACGGATGTTGGCTACTTCGGTGGCTGATGTTATTTAAATTTGATTTTATTACGGAATACATTTTTGGTGTTGTCCAAGAGGACGGTAATGTCTGACCAAAGTGTACAATATTTTTTTTTGCTGAGCTGAGGACAGGGCGCATTGGCGCACTAGGGGAGGCCTTTGTCGAGCAGTGGACTGTGTGGCAGGATATGAAAGAAACCAGAATTGTTACAAGTAGGTACCTTTTTTCTCGTCTGGCTGACAAATCTACCTTTTTCTTTTTATTTTATTGAAAAACAGAGTGTTCTATTAAATTTGCTTGATCCTACAAAAATGTATATACTTGTTCATACAAATTGATACTTATGTATTTAAAAAAAGGTTAATTTGAGCTCTATATCAGATTGTTCGTTATATCCTTCACGCATAAATAACTCCATTTTCATCACCTACGTGAATTATTGCCGTAATATACTGGCAGTATGATGCCATAGAGCTTTGTAATAGATTTCATATTGTCATAGTGATCGGTGCTTCTAATGTGTTATTAGTAGGGTACCTCGTGAAAGCTGCTACGTATAGATTAAATCGATCATTTACAGCATATTCTGCAGAGGTTTTGGCGCGTGACAGCTTTGATAATTTATCAATAGAGTTGAAGTGGCTAATATATCTCAAAATTCCTCTGATGAAACATTATATTACGACCTCTGTGACGCAATGGGTGAAAGCCCGCTTGGGACGCAGAATGTTGCAGGTTCGGTCCCCACCGCGGGATAAATGTTTGTATGATCTTCAAATATTTATCTCGGGTCTGGGTGTTTCTATGTATAAATGTAGGTATGTATTTACAAACAAAAAGTATATAAGTAGTATGTATATCATTATCTGGTACAAGCTTTGCTTATAGTTTGGGGCTAGATGATGCTGCGTGAAATGTCCAGCTTTAGGTATTTATTTATTTATTATACTTTTTCAATCCTATTCATTTCTGTTCATAAGTATCTCAGTAAGTAAATAAAAACTTAGGCCTTTACATCTATATTAGATGATTTATACAGCGTCAGGAGGCAATCCATGCCTATACTTAACGGGACGCTGTAGTGCCTGGGACATTGTTTGAGATGGAATAGGCCTGCCCAGCACCTACACCATCCTCATGGATGGTTTAGGTGAAGTAAATAAGTATTTGCATATTGAAAATATTTTTTTATATCTAACATTTTAGACATACTAATAACGTAAAAAAATTACTAACTCCTAAAAAATCCATGATTTAAATATCGGCCACGAATGAAAAATCTTTTCATAGGTAAGACGATATAATCGAGGTAATTCTTCAACTTTAATCGTGTTCCGTCATGGCCATTCTCGGGTGACCCGGTCTTTGGTCTTGGCAGTCAAGACTGCAATGACCACCATGGTTTCTGACGCAGCCACCAAGAAATACAGTAATTACCTCCAACGAGAATCGGTCGTCGGATTATTATAAATTGTAAAATACATTGCCGTATCCAGCCTCCGTTTCCATAGGAGTCAGTATTTTATCGCTTATACAATATCCACTCGGTTAATGAATTAAGCCGAACGGGACTGAAAACAATTTTGTTCGTACCCACGACGATAATGCGAATTTATTATATCATTTAAATGTCGGCACGTTACGGCGGTGCATTCGTTGCTCCCGGGAAATATTGAATCCGCTGTTTAAAACAAATTGTATATTATTTGCTTTTGTTTCAATGTTTTATTTCAACGCGTAATATTTGTTGTGAAATCATATTGCTTATTTGCCATAAGCAAATGTTTTGTAAGTTTAACTGATCAATTCTCTTCACATTCAACAATGGACAGACGCAATCGCAATTATAAATTATAAAATAGGCATACTTAAATAAATTGCAAAGATTTAAAATAAAAACAATCACGTAGCTTTGTTGTTTTAAAAACTTTAAGGAACTGAAATTATCGTTCTGTTTTTAATGGAATCTAAAAATTGTTATCAAAAAATAATATTTGGTCACCTAAGTCAGCAAAATAATAAATGTTAGGCTACAAAAATCATGTTTTGTGTACCAAAATCTCGATTTTTCCGATCGTTTCAATGATAGTCGTTTTTTATCCGTGTGATTCGATAGTATTTTCATCTGACAAAATACCTTTGCCAGCCGCACGCACGCCACATATTTAAACACCCGTATTTTACAGCAAAAAAGATGACTCTCACTCGACAACGTTTGCCAATCCATACCAATCGCTCGCGGAAGCAAAATATTTTTTTTTTAATTTTATTTCGCAACCAGTGACCTCTGATTGTCAATCTTCCAACGAGTGTGAACCGATCGCGGTTAAAATTCTGTGCGGAATTAAACCATTTTCAATGTGTGGACACGACCCACCGACGACAACGTGTTAATTGCCCGGACCAATTATTACCGCGTGGTATCACTGTTAGTTTACGATATCCCAAAGCCTTTTTTCGGAAGTCGAAAATCGTTTCAATATTGTCCGTGCAATCCGTCTATCCTGATATTAAAATGAAATTGTGCAACGTTTAAAACGTTAAACGGTTTGTTGTTTACTTTTATTTATTTCGTGGATGAGTTGTGCGCAATATGATGAATGTAAAATGTTATTATTGCTTTAAAATTTTTAACGAGAAATCATTTTTATATGATTTTGTAGTTCCAGCTTGAGCTTGACCCTACTAAATACTTTGTATACCACGTATCAGTCATGATATAATTTCGGTCTTGTTTCGTTTTTTATATATTACAGACCCTAAAAGACGATGTCAAAAATTATAAATCCATTAGACCACTGAGATCACATAGTCTTGAGAGCTGATAAAACTCTTTTTCCCTGTCAAATTAATGTCCAATCTATACGTAGTCTAGTATTACTATTCTCTGGATATAGTCAGACAAAAACTGTTGCTAAGCGGTAATGATCCTAGTGCTTTTACGAGCGACACAGCAACAGGTGATTGTACAAAATGCTGTATTTAAATTGGCCGGATTAATATCTGGACTTAGGGCTACGGTTAGACGCTCAACGCTGCGTGGTTGGAGCGACTGAATATTGACTTTGATTTTATGTCAACAAGTGTACCTACATTGAAATACCTCTGAGGTGGGCGAGGGCCTATTTTATTAAATATATTTTTTTACTATTATTTATTACATACTAGTAGTACCCGGGCGCGACTTCGTCTGCGCATTGTTTCGTCATACAAACTTTAGGGATAGAACTACCTTGTTCAATCCAACCCATGAAAACACTGAATTCACTTTTGGATTTGCTGTCTTTGATAATTATAGATAAGTACCCATCTAAGGGTAGGTAGTTTCGAAAAAATAATAAATACGTGTTTCGCTATTTATTAAAAACAACTTATTTAGGCATCACAAACAGTCTTTTAAAAATAAAGTAATAAAAATTGTTCAAAGCATAGTAGAACGCAATGACATCGCCATTTTGAAAAGTCAAAAGTTATTGGTTGTCATGGCAACCTTAGAACAGGCAGAATTGTGACAACAAGTCGCAGAAGCCATTAACCAAGAAACTGAACCTTAGAACAGTGCTCTTTGTGTCAAACAGAGTACCTACCGCTAAAGCTTTTATGCAATATTCCCGTTTTTTTTTGTTTTTAGGAACGTCTTTCGGGATAAAAAGTAGCCTATATGCTATTCTGTACCTTTCACCTTACCACATTTCAATGTAAAGTGTTTTGTCGTTTGAGTCTGATCCTTACACAAACATACAAACATCCAAACACCTAAACAAACTCACAAACTTTCAGCTTTATTATATGAGTGCTTGTAAAGTGTTTCGTCGTTTGGGCCTGATCCTTACACAAAAATACAAACATCCAAACATCTAAACAAACTCACAAACTTTTAGCTTTTTTATATGAGTGGGATGAGTGGGATTTTGTTCTACGTGTCTTCCAAGATAAGCATGTGGCTCCCGTTACACAAGCTCTGCTTACTTTGGGGTCAGATAATGCTGTGTGAGATGTCCTGCATTATATTTATTTTTATAAATGTAGCTGACCCACCACGATCACGAAAAACAATAGACTATTTTTATACAATTTCTATCATAAAATCTCTGTGTTTTCCAATAATAGCCGTCACAATAAGAACAAGGTTCTATTTCATAACGTAACATGCACGGAGACAGTGGCTGTAGTTCCCCGCGGAATCGTCTGCTTTCATTCTGTTTTGCATATAAAATTTCAGCTGAATGGATTCTAATATTATCGATTAAACACGTACAATGTGATTCTTTTTTGCGCTCTTTCGTATGAATATAAAACGCGAGAGCGATGGTTAGAACGCTATCTCATCAAAATGCAGCCTTTCTTCGAATGTTTATTTTTCAGACCATACATTTTTATAGAACTTAAATATCTTTAAGATTTTCAAAATGTATCCTAAAAATAACCATACGGGATTTGATTTAAACCCTCAACCTTGTCGATTTTTAAGTCCCCCTAAGCTAATAGCTAATAGTTGGTAATTGACCCTTCGCTTGATATTTTGGATTACTCCTTTTTCTTTTTCTGGTAGATGCACACAGAGACCATAGATTTCCACAATCCTAGCATAATATTTCATCTTATTATCATGCACTTTCATTATATTCTTTATACAAGCTTGCCGGTTTAGTACTTATGAGCTCTTAGATGTCTCTAATCTTTACTCAACTTAGCTCATAAAGCCTCATTGGAGCCACTTGGGGTCTGCTGATGCGTATTGCAAGCCACACAAGTGTATTGATTTTGTATATAACGAGTATTCATGTATAAGCACGGATAAATAATAATATATTCCTACTTCTTCTTTGGTGCATCTCTACCGAAATAGAACTAATATCATTATGTAATAAAGTTGAGTTTCCTCTGAAGGGCGGTTTTCGGTGCCACAGGTCGCTTACGCCATTTATATCTCGGACACTTAAAATTCGTATTGTTGATAAATGGTTTAATTGTTTTGGCAATTAACGTGTGGGGGGGGAGGTTGGTGTAATTTGTGCTCTTTCGTTGACGATTGAATTTGTCGCCTAAGCTCTACCTACTAATCAGGTTAACACACTATTAGGTACAATAAGTAAAATATTTCGTGATATAATAAGAGTAGCGGTGAAAATAGGAACGTCAGTGTCCTCAGCGTTTTGGAACGAAGTTCCTTTTCGGACGGTATCGGATGGGGGCTAGACGAAAAAAGTGTTCTATTTTTGCGTCATGACACATGTATATGTCAAATCGTCACAGTGCGAAGTGCGCAGTCGCAAATCAGTCCATGGATTGTTATATTGTTAGTACGGAAGAGCGTTTCTAGGATTAGTATAAATAATACCTAATTGACAATAATTTATTTGACAAATACCAAATATCAAAGTTGAAACTTCGTTCCAAACGAGTGCTCCACGACACTTACGTACTTTTTTTTAGATAGGTACATAACCTGCGTAGGCTTTCGAGTACTTTTTCGTTTAAAAACTTGGCTTGAGTGTACTATTCCCTAGACAACAAACAGAACCTGCACCTTTATTCATATTCATCCAATATTTTTAGTGTGAGTAATACAGTTACATAATATAAATATATAACCACCCTTATGGTAAATAGACGACTATGTAACATATATTTATGCTATCAACACTGTATGAATAAAATATTTCTAATGGAAAAGTGTAGGAAGGTGCATAATTATGCATCTATCGATAACAGTTTTCTCGTATTTACTGTCTCGTATGAATATAAGCTGCACCTCACTGTTTTACCCACGTTCCCTTAAGAATACTTTTTCGAGATAAAAAGTATAATGTGTACCTAGCTTTGGATAAATGCTTTTTGACTTCGAAATCCTAGTATGTCATCATTATCATTGTCCTACGAGATCGTAGGGTAAACGTTTTCTAGACTACTCAGATATTACAGAAAAAATTTCGGATGATATAAATTTAAAATTTCAAATCAACTAGTGGTACATACAATTAGCAATAATTATTAGTGTGCAAAAACTAACTGATCTTATGTTGATAACTGTACAATAATATACTTGTTGCCAGTCGCTTAGAGGACAAACAAACCTTAAAAAACTATTTAAATTATTCCTCTACGCTGCAAATATTGCATAAAGCAATTATTTACACCGACTGTAATTACATTTAAATGGACTAAGTTTCTAATTATACAACAACAATGTAACGTGAGGATGTATTGTTTTCTAAAGAATAATCAGTTTTTTTAATAATGCACGTTTACATTTTATTTACAAATTTATTGCAGGAAAAACTTTTCCTGCTTAAAATTGTATAGGGCGTGGACACATTGTTAGCGCAAACGTTTTGTACTAATGATGTGACATAGCTTTGAACATTGAAAATATTATACGTGAAATATTTTTAAGTTAAAAGATTTTTTAAAACCAATTTGAAACATACTTACACAACGTAGACTTTTCGGAACAATGAGAACGGTAAGTGAGTTTGGATTGAAATTTAAAGATCTCTGACCAGCCGCAGAACAAGAAAAGTTATAAAAGAAAAATGTCTCAACAGTTGTGTCCACATTTGAGCAGGTAGTTATCCCAAGTTCTGAATGGTATTTTTTCCATTTATAGTACCTATCTTCTGCGAATGCCTTTTTAAACTTTAGCTAAATATTTTAGTCCCAATAGCGTTATTTTTGACGAAATGCAAAACGCAGCGCGCCATTTACTTTGATTTCAGTCACCATCTTGTGTGAAATTAATGCCTATAAGTGGTGACCTGTGGTAAATGATCGGCCAACGAACGTACAAGACCAAGCTCGTCACGTCGCATGTTAATTTGTAACGATTCAGTGCCTAAACACGTAATCGAATCAATTAAGTTGGAGCTGAGATGGACTCGTCCTCTACTCTGTTTTCGGCTTCGAGCAAATTAGAGCCGAAGCTACTCAGCTATTGAAACGATAACTCAGTCCTACTGGATAATTTATACAGCGTCCGGAGGCAACCTAAGCCTACACTCAACGGGACGCTGTAGTGCCTGGGTCATTGTTTGAGATGGATAGGCTCAGCACTAAAACCACCCTCTCAGCTTTCGCCTTTATCTGCAAGAAAGACTTTTCTTTTTCAGCTCCACACGTCATTACGTTTTTTTTTTTTTTGTGGAGCTGACCAAGCTGCGCGAAACGATAGCCTACGCAAAAACTAGGGCAAATTAAAAAAAATAGTGGAGCCAGTTTGACGGGAGGTGATAGATTTACGGTGGCATTTCATAGATTTCTGAACGAGATTAAAATATAGCGGTGTTTAATCTTGGCTGAAAATTTGTGAAACTTTAATATGTAGAGCACATTTTTAATAAAACCGTAGCCGAGTGAAGTCCTCGATTTTTAATCAGAAAGACGTGGGTTCCAATCCCCGTTGTCAGATAGAATAAAACAGAAGTTTTCCAAGTTTCGCTCTAGGGCTCACTGGTCCCAACTCTAGTGATCGGAAGTCGCGGTTGGCTAGTTAGCCTACAGGGACCCTATCGACATCAGGTTGAAATGCACTACATATATAATGCAGCCGAACTAGCTAAGTTCCTTTTGTGGAACATTATACCTACTTATTCCCTAAAATTATAATCAATAGGTAATTTATGAACTAAGATACTTAAATCGTTATAAAACTGCCTAGCAATATTATATAAAACTGTGTGATATTTTTATCTATACTGAATAAAATTATTGGAGGACACTTCAAGCTGTTATTACCCATTTACCAAACTTAGCAAAGCTTAAATTATGAGGACCAGATAAAGGAAAATTCGTACATATCATATTTTGTGTCGCCACACCAGACACAGAATAAAAATCGTGTATATTGCATTTATCCTGCTTGGAAACCGAACCCACGCCAGCATTTTAAAACTATTCATGTAAAAATTGATTGATGCCGTTACCATTAGAATAACCAAGCGGACAGTCCACTACACAAATGCGTTTTATCTACACTTAATTTAGTATCGGTCACTGAAGCGTGCCATTCTATGCATTATGATTTCCACTGCTCATCAATCCGTCGGCAGGGAGTTTATACTATTATGGAAAATAAGTAAGTATCATAGTTAGTAAAATAATGTGAATGTGATTATTTATTTATTTATTTGGGGTTTATGCTTCCTGTGGATAGACTTGATAGGATGGGCATCATTCTTCTACCCTTATCCCAAGCTAAGTGGGATCGGCACAACATGTATTTTTACCACTCACTGTCGATAAGATTGTATAAATTTTCAATAACTCACTGAATATAAAGTCTTTTGCACCACAGCACCGTAATCCGATTTACAGAAACGTGGAATAGATGTACATCGCATTCGTAGCCTAGAATAGCATCCCATCCCACTTCCCACTCATATAATAAAGCTGAAAGTTCATGAGTTTGTTTAAATGTTTGTATGTTTGTGTAAGGATCAGGCTCAAACGATGAAATAGTTTACAATGAAATTTGTTAATGTAAAAGGTATAACCAGAATAGCATATAGGCTACTTTTTATCCCGAAAAACGTTCCTGAAAACCAATAAATATGTAAAAGGACAACGGGAATATTGCATACAAAACTTTAGCAGTACTCTGTTTGACACAAAGAGCACTGCTCTAAGGTTGCCATGACAACCAATAACTTTTGACTTTTCAAAATGGCGATGTCATTTCGTTCTACTATACTTTGAACAATTTTAAAGACAGCAAATCCAAAAATGAATTCAGTGTTTTCATGAGTTGGATTGGAACAAGGTAGTTCTATATCTAAAGTTTGTATGACGAAACAATGCGCAGACGACGTCGCGCCCGGGTCCACTGGTTTTAAATAAACGGTACCCCGTGAGTAAAGTGGCATGCGGAAGCTTAATTTACGTACCTACTTATATTTTATTTATTAATTTACTGATTTCTGCAAAATTTACAATGTACATGTGCCAAATATGTAGGACTCAGTAACCAATAGCGCTTTTCATTATATTTCCTAGAAAATGGCCAACGGCATTTAAGGCTTTTTGACTACATAATTCAACTACATTAGTATCTTATATTACAGAACATTGTAACAATGCACTCAAACATAGGTATATAATTTGTAATACTTACATTGACTTTAGTTTGTGTACTATTGCATACTAGCTGCGCTCTGCGGTTTTTTCCGGCTGCGGCCCAATCGGAATATGTAACTTTTCTAGAATTAAAAACTTTTTGAGGTGACAACGTCTTATAATTCGATAGAGCCGGCTGCACGCACGAAAAAACATGACGTCATGCGGCGTTACCTCGCTCTGAGGCGTTCCACGTAAGGCTTGAAGTGCAAGCGAAAGCGCGGAACGAGCGACAAAGAAGCACAATCGGCCTTTGCGTTCGGCAGCGTTCGACATCCGTCTCTCTCCTACTTGAGTGAGCGATGCGTAGACGTTGTCACGTTCAACTATCGTCAGTAAACCGACTTTACAGACAACCAATTTTTTGCTATTCAAAACTATATTTGCACCATTATATTTGCATAGGGCAAATCAATGGTGCAAAAGCAACCACGAGAATCTTTGTCCCGAAAAAAATCCATAACTATGCTGTACTTTTATCGTGAAAGAGTAAACTATCCCAATATACTTTCCCATTTATTAGTAGTATTCTGTGTTCGATTTCCTGGTAACGTTTGAAGCAAATGAGAAATATTCGCTCGTTCTGCCTAGGTAATTTCTAATATATGTGCTGTAAGCCCAACTAATAATAGTTGAATAGAGCTATCACCGTACTTCGGTAGTTTCAGAGGCACTTTCACCAAAATAATGTATTTGTATGCATTATTCTGTGTTTAGGTCTACTCAACACAATTAACAGCTCTACTCTCAATCGCTTGGAATTATGATGTTCGTGTTCAGGAATGTAAATTAAGCAGAAAACTAGCGCTATTGCTAATGTTACAGGAATTCAGAGAACTCACTGATACCGTCAATGACTCGATAGCTGCACTTTTAATAGCCTTTACATCTTTTGATAAAGTGCATTTACACGATGCTATTTCAATCCATACGATATCGCATCGTTGATAATTTTTCACGTGTAAACGATTGTCATAGTGAGCGCGACACTTGTCGGCACTTTCAATGGGTGGGGCTTAGGAAATCGTACGAAAAATCGCATCGTGTAAACCTTTAGATTTATTCAGCGTCAGGAGTCAACCTGTATCTCCACTCGACAGGATATTAAATTAAAACCTTTATCAGGTTAAATGGCAAGCTTTCAGAGGATTATGAAGGATATCTTTACTCACCCTGTTTCATTGGGTACTGTTCATAAAACATGCTATCGACAGTCAAAAGTACAAGATGTCTACATCTCTAGGTATATATAAAAATGAATCCCTATAACCCTTGGTCACGTCATCACGCGTGAGCGGCTGGACCGATTTCACTAATTTTTTTTTGTTGTGTTTGTTATTGTCAGGAGAAGGTTCTTATGACAGAAAAAAATTCAAAAATTGCGCGGAAAAAATGAGTCCTGCGCAGACGAAGTCGCGCGGGTCAGCTAGTCTATATATAAAGAAATGAATCCCTATATCCCTTGGTCACGCCAACACGCGTGAACGGCTGGACCGATTTCAATAATTTTTTTTTGTTGTGTTTGTTGTTGTCAGGAGAAGGTTCTTATGAGGGGAAAAAATCTATATATTCAACAATTCAACAATTTATTAATTCCCTCCTCCCATAGTGTGTGTACTTATATTTAATTAATCATGGAGGGCGTGAAATAAGGGTTGAAAGTTTGTATGGGGAGTTGAAAGTTCCAGTTAAAGGCAACAGATGGCGCTATTATTGCATTTTTAAAAGTTTCAGAAGATTCTTGCAGATTTCAGTTCTATTTAGATGTTTTCAAGTATGTTATTTTGCTGACGAAGTCGCGGGTACCAGCTAGTAATATATAAATCATTGCAATGGACTTGATAAGACCGTACATTTTCACAAATCACCGTCCGGTGTATGAAAGAGATCCAAGCTTACAAAGTTTCGCGTATAGAATATTAGTAGGATAGGATAGCAATAATTTGCAACATAACAAACAGGAAATTAAATGCTATTTACGCATGTTCCGTTTGCTATCTGCACGAAATCATGCCTATAGAACACGCAATCTCTACTCATGTGTATTAGAGAAATAAAATCGACTTCGATTCTCAATAAGACTAGACACTAAGATATTTCAAAGAGTTTCAGATAACTCTGAGCATGTTTCAGTTCTAACTACGCCCTGATTTTAAAACCTAACCTACATGCTAGATGATGCTGGACTTTTCACACAGAAAAGTCCAGCATTATTATTATTATTATTTTGTTTGTCAAAGTTTAACATCACGGAACTATAGAGTCCCGGACCTTTGATAGGCATGCATGGGGCCGAAGCCAACACACAGAGGCCTTTTTGACACTTTTGCTCTTGTGTGATGGAGACACATAACGGCTACTATCCCTTCAACACTATAAAAATGCATTCAGGGACAGTCTCCGGTTTGTGCAGAACTATTGAGGATATGGAAAACTAATTACCGGGCTATGGGGTGGGATGGTAGTGGACTGGGGTACTGGGGAAACTATGGGAACTATGACTATTATTATTATGTTTTAAAAGGACTCCACACGTTAACATTTAATTTCTTGTACAAAATAAAAAAACAGGTCCAAGCATTTCAGGCATTTTCAGCAAGGCTAAACTTTAGAAAATCTGATGAAATCGTCAATGTCTAATTTTTTGTTTGTTTTTACTAAACTTTCTTTCTTGTTTTTCAGGTAAGTTGCAATTTCATGGCTACTTCTTAAGATCAGCGCATCGTAACCGTAAGTACCTTTAAAGTGAAGAACCTCTAACTCACAAAAAAAAAACAAATAATATAAAGTTATGAATGTTATGATGCATCAACAAAACAAAGTGAATCCTACTAGGATATATATCCCATACGCAATACTCTCAGCGCCTAAAGCTCACAAATACGCCAACCTGCGGAATACCATTATCTCTCTCGCGATCGTATGTCCCTCGCAAAAATCTCACTACTCCCAATTGCTCTATTTTCTCATTGAGCTGCTCGGAACGTCCCCAATTAGTACCCGACGCCACGTGTGAAGTAAGAGCACGGATGCCGGACAGATAAAAACTCACTCCTTTACCGAAACGATCGATGGTGGACATAAAAAGAACAATTCGAAGTGCATCGCCTTTTTTCGATGGGGACGGGGCGGGGGGTGGCCCCCTCGAGTGGTTAACGCGCCGAGAAGTGCTTTTCGGGCCTTGGTGATGGGAGAGCGTCACCGTTCAGCGCGGCAGCTGGAATTAGCTCGGAGACGACTTTGAGAGGCGTCCTAGACATCTTACTGTTGCGTAAGTTGCTCTTTGTTCGCGCCAAGCCACTATTGTTCCGAATAACTTTCTTTTTCGCTCAAAAATAATTATGAAAGCGTTCCCCCGCTAACTTTTGAGACCGCTGTGTGCAACTTTTGAGATTTTTTATTGGTAATCACGGCTTCGTAATTAGGCATAGTTTTGCTTTTGTTTTTGGAAAGATAATAATCAATCTTTTATAACCTTTTTATAAAACCCTGTTTTGATGATAGTAACTAAATAAACACGAGGATAAGCAAAAAAGCTTCTCTGTGTTTAGGTATGTTGTTTGAGTACTCGTAGAACTAGTGTCAAAGGCCTTTTGTGTCGGATGTTGATATTAAAAATCTGAAAGTTTGCGTGTTTCCACGGACTGAATTCAAATAAACTTGAAACACATCCATAAAGTTAAAGAAAAAGCGTGTAAAAACAAAAATTAGCGGAAACCAGTAAAATTATATTCTCCCACAATAAAAAACCAAGCAACAGTGCTTTGAAAAAGATAAATTTACGTTCTAATTAAACAACGACCCTTGTAGCCGTGACCTCGTTCGAGCTGTAAATGGGTTTAAATGCATTAAGATGGTTCTGCACCTCAGTACAGTGGTCACATCCGACTTGGACGCGCCTAGGGCAGGCGCACAATACACATCCATCCAGCTAGTATGCATAAGAGGTGAACAGACGATGTGTTTTAGGATTGTGGCAATGTGAAGTAATCCCCTGTGAAGACTAAGCCGAATGTACCATTGTATAATAGGATTCGCAATCTGAGCTCTAAATCTAAATTAACGTTGTGAGTTGAAGTGATATATTGATTTATATATTTTGTTTCTTAGCTTTACTCTTTTCAACCGACTTCAAAAAAGGAGGAGGTTCTCAAGTCGTCTGTATGTTTTTTTTTGTATCTTGCCATTTGTTGACCGATTTTTTTTTTATGTTACTAATATACTCCAGAGGTGGTCCCATATAAATTTTATTCCTGAGGGATTGATAGTTTCCCCGTAAAACTCTAAACATCTTCTCTCCTAGCCATGTCACAAATAGAAATCGAATCGACAGCTTGACGCCCTGAGTCACACCGCGTTTCGAGTCAAACATTGAAGTCGGTTTTCTTTTTAGTATTAAAACGTAATTATTGAGGATGCTAATTGATTTAGGTTTGGTCACTTATAAAAATACAAGTGTAAGTAGGTACCTACATATAAACAAACAGGACTTGCAAAATTTTGCAAACATAGAAAATTTTTCGCATGCAAAATTGTATCAGTTGTTAGCAATATACATACAATGTGCGTAGGTAGTCTTTATAAAACTGCAATGGTCTAGTTTCAAGACCCTAGATCCATTCAATTGCGCATTATGAAGAGTGATGGACGAGGTAGGGATACTAAGTACAGTTGTGGTCTGTACTTCTGGACTGTATCTCTACAATATTATTATTTTAAAAAGTTAAAATAAAATGACTTCAATGTTGAACCTAGGTTAGAAGTTACAAGCGAGGATGAGATTTTATGAGTTTCACGGGTTCATGCTTCCTGTAAGAGTATAAACCCTTGTAAAGTTGTTTTAGTCGACCAAGTTGTACCAATAGAAACCAATACTACAACCAAGCTTCAAGAATGGTACCGTCTAAATGTAACTAGAACTAGGATTGAAATCGAAAATTTCTTTAAATACCGCTGTATCATCAATTCGTATTGCATCCGAGATGGTTCGTGAACCAGACAGAACACTAATATTTACATATTATACAAACAGCAGCCGATGCGGGAAACCGCTACTATACATTTCAAAGTGATACACAACGTAAATCCTATTCATTTCGTAAAGGAGCCAGTCTGAAATTTTTACTGCGCTCACTTGCCTCTTATGCTGAAGTGTGAGAATGGATCACAGGGATGGATGTCTGTGGTAGTTATTGGCGACTGGCGTTATATGTGTTATCGCGACACAGGCTTGCCTAGTGCGGGGACCATTAGTAACTATCTGATGTACCAACATTTCTAAATGTTATAATTATGTTATGGTAAATATTTTGTATTTTGTATTGGTGTTGGTTACTCTTTCACACACTCTACTCAAATCGGTTATACCGCGGTATCCAAATAAAGCTTTGTCGAGTTTGGTTCAACAGATTAGTTTGAGAAAGCAAGAGGCAAGAATGGTATGCCAGAATGGTATCGTGTAAATGGCATTTTAATTATACTTAGGTACCTAATGCTTTTCTCTGATAGATACGAACTTGTAAACATATCGTTGGATAAATAGGTAAGTTATGAAGCAAAACTTATATTATCCACAGGAAATAGCATTAAACTAAACGAAGCATAACTATTATTTTCACAGTAATAAAAGCCTTGCAGTAACTATAGTATAGGGTGGAATAAAAGTCATCGTTCTTATGGCATATTAACGCGTGAAGTATTCTGAACATGAATGTACAGTAGGTACATGTGAGAGGGATTCCAATCAGTGTTACCTTCTACCGGTTGTAGTTCGCAATTGACACTAGTCATACAAGTTGAGTTAATCGTGACATTGCGAACAGTTTTTAACATAGATTGCCAAATATGTCGCAATTCTGGCATATGAGTGATTGAGTCATCTTTTCGTCCACCATAGAGTTTTTTGGAGTTTTGTGTTTTGTAGAGGGGTGGTCATGGTTAACAGGCGTCTTTAAAAAATAAATTATACTAGTGGACCCGGGCGCGACGTCGTCTGCGCATTGTTTCGTCATACAAACTTTAGAGATAGAACTACCTTGTTCCAATCCAACCCATGAAAACACTGAATTACTTTTTGGATTTGCTGTCTTTGATACATTCTAATAAGTACCCATTTAAGGGGTTGGG
Organism: Epirrhoe tristata; assembly: GCA_951394285.1. Lineage (NCBI taxonomy): Eukaryota > Metazoa > Arthropoda > Insecta > Lepidoptera > Geometridae > Epirrhoe > Epirrhoe tristata. The sequence continues at coordinate 16,538,190 of OX596136.1, read as the reverse complement.
TAGTTGAAAAAATAATAAATACGTGTTTCGCTATCTATTAAAAAAACTTATTAGATTTTTTAAAGATTCTACCAAATATTCTACCACTTACTTATGATGTAAATGGTCCGCTAGTAATGGACTCTTAAGCTTTTAATGTTTTACACTTATATTCAATTAACGATCGTTGAATTGCACCACCCTATATTAGTTACTAAGATTAATTAATAAAGCAAAAATGCAGCAAAAAGTGAATTAAACATTTATTGGTGCTTACGTGTTTGTAAATGAATATACCATTAACTTAGTTGCTTTTAACTAAGTGAAATACCAACCCAGTCCACACAATAAACAGTTAATTAATTGAAAAAACACTGGCATTCAGAAATAATTAATTTTCTGATATTATAATGCATATAACAGCAGTTACGGTTAAGGTTGAATGATGATGATGATACAAAGTAAGTCTGTAATAGAGGATTCTAGTATTTAAACTGGATCCCATTTATACAAGATTTGCTTAATTTGGGGCATGGATGATGCTGCGTGAGAAATTCTACAATTGAATTTTATTTTTATTAATTCATAACATATTTTTACGTTTTTTATGTCAGTCTAGGCATCATTTGATACGACTTCGTTTCATTGAACCTTGCTACCAGACCGTGAACGAAGGCAGGAACATGTTTTGAGGCACAGTAAAGTTTCGTTTAAAATATGATAAATCTACCTTCAACTCAAATTTCTTTCCGCTTTTATGTTTAAACGGTCTTGTGCCTCCTCAAATCTTATTATAGAAAATATTTCTATAGAAAACCTCTATCATAATCACCATCATCATTCACAACCTGACTTCGCCCACTGCTAGGTATAGGCCTCTCAAATCAAATCAAAATTATTTTATTTTGGAAAAGATTACGTAACTAAAACTATGAACGATAATTTCCGCAGAAATTTCTATCTTTCTTTATGCCATTTCTTAAGGTCTCGTGCTAATCTCATCCCGGTGCGGTCTTTAACATAAACAACATATCTCATCAGTATCTTATACCATCATGAATATAACCGGACCCTCAATAAAACCGCATCGCTTTCCCTTAATCCAAGGAAACGGAACTATGAAACGTCTCTGAATCCGAATTTCAAGCGACGGAAAACAGCCCTCTCGTGTCTCGTCTCAAGGTGAACGACCCGAGTTACTTACCGCCCGCCCGGTCACGTGACCCGCCCAACACTTGAGCTAGGTCAGGGTCGCAGCGACATCTCACCCGATTTTCGCTGACCCCTCCGTTCGCACTCGCTCCACTAGAACGAAGCTCAGCCTTGACTGGACGCGTCGCTGACGACGTATCGCCTGATTTTTCCGTTCGAATAGTTTCTGATATCCGATGGGTCAGGTCGATGACCTGTGGGTCAAGGATATGTGGGATTACGAGTTTGCGTGCGACTTTCCCAAGAGACCAACTTTGGTCGGGATAATTATTTTGTGGGACAGTTGGATTTTACTCTTTTCTTTGCTTTATTTTGGTAAGTTTGTGGAAGTTCATGAGGATCGTCTTTGAAGAGAAGTTAAAGTACCTAGCTCTTTTTTACTGTTTTGCAACTTTTATACTACCACATGCGTGTAGAGAGAATGGATGATAGTCGTTTCACAAAGCGAGTGTATAAGGCGAGTGTGTATGGGACAGCTGGAAGAGGTGGGCCTAGGCGAACCTTCTTAGATCAAATTGGCGACATTTTGGAGTAACCGGCGAGCATGTATGAAGAATATAATGAGAGTGAATGAAGCGAAACTTGTGTGTCAGGATCGTAGCAAGTGGAGATCCGTGATCTCTCTTATGTACATACGTATACTACCTACTTCTTCTGTCTAGTTTGTACTACTAATACCTACTCAAGATGAATTTTGAACAAAATTACGAAACAAATTCAAATGCAAAACGTTTTTAATTATGTATCGTTCACTAATGTGATTGTATCAAGTTTCTCAATCAGAAAGGAAATTAGAAATTCAATAAAAATCTATTTCTGCTGACTTTACCGTATCGAGCATGTGTTAGTTTTATTAAAACAATGGTAATCAAGTAAAATAAATAGTGTATTACTATACCAGGTGGTATTTAATTTGGAATTATATAAAACTATAATGATACGTCTCGAGTTTCTCTCCCACATACAGGTGTAAAAAGACTCCTACCGAAAACTGAGGAGTTTCAACGAAATTTTTTTTTTACTTAGCTACGTCATTTTATTTTATTTTCTAGTTATTTACTACTTGTACAAAATAATAAGACCATACCTACCTAATAATTTCATTTATAAAAGAAAAAAACTATTAAAACTCAAAATCCAGCAATCTACGTATAATAAAACATTTTTGAAAAAAAAAATTGAACCGACTTCACAGAACACAAACAGAAGAACCTTCTACACACTAAAAAGAGAAAAATAAGAATATAATTTGAAGTCGGTGCCAACTATTCATTTACATCTAAGAAATTCAAAAGAACTTGGGTGCAAAATTTTATCCTGGTACGCTATCGCTCGATTTCTTTTTTTTATAGGTACTTAATCGTATTCACTTGGCACCGACTTCAAATTATATTCTTATTTTTCTCTTTTTAGTGTGTAGAAGGTTCTTCTGTTTGTGTTCTGTGAAGTCGGTTCAATTTTTTTTTTCAAAAATGTTTTATTTTTCACTTTTTAGTGTAAGTAAATAAATACTGTGTAAATAAAAGTGTATGTGTAAATAATATAGTAAGCTACGAGTACATTAAGACTTTGCTTATCGTAGCTTTAGTAGGAAAGGATAAGAGAAGTCATGGGCAGACCTACTAAAGGACACACCGGAGTTCAGCAAGGGGGAAAACTATCAATCCATAAGGAAAAGAAAATATTTTGGACTACCTCGGGTGTAATACCCTTTCAAACTATTTAATGTTTGACTCAGATTGTGAGTCAGGGTGTGTTGTGTAGTGAGAATGAGGTTTTTTGAATGTTACGGGAAAACTGTCAATCCCTCAGGAAAAAAAATATATGGCGCCACCTTGAGAGTGTGTCCTTTACACTTTCTAACAAAAAAAATTTTGGAAATCGGTCCACAATTTTCTTAAAGTTCAGTGATTGTTTTAGTTTTACGGGAAAACTATTAATCCCTCAGGAAAAAAAAATATATGGCGCCACCTTGAGAGTATACCTCTTTCTAACAAAAAAAAAATTTTGGAAATCGGGCCACAATTTTCTTAAAGTTCAGTGATTGTTTTAGTTTTACGGGAAAACTATTAATCCCTCAGGAATAAAATTTATATGGGACCACTATAAGAGTATACCCTTTGAAACAAAAAAAAAATTTTGGAAATCGGTCCACAATTGACGGAAATATCGGTGAACATACATAAAAAAAAAACATACATACAGCCGAACATATAACCTCCTCCTTTTTTTGAAGTCGGTTAAAAACGGGCCCAGTAAATACGCAAACAGTAATCTTCAAATGTTGTTTTCTCCGGATATAATTATTTTTAAAAATCCTTTTGGATTTAGCTGTGTGTTGGGATGCTATACCTACCCCTTTCGGCTTCGGTAGACGTCTTTTTACACCCTGTATAGAGTCACTTGAAGGCTTGTTAACCTAAACATCGATAATCTAAATGCGTGTGTTGTGTTTCTGAATGCCTCATAAAAAAGTAGTTGCAAATAACAAGCGTAACGAAGGGGCAAATAAAAAACCTCTTTATTGTATCAAAAATATTGATGCTTAGTCGGTTGTGAAAATCCATGTCAAGATTGCAAGCTCGAGGCAAAATCTGCCTGTAAATCTTTGCATAATTATGAATCTTCCCGACTAATGACAATAGAAATAGGTTTGTACCAGAGTACAGGTATACACGATTTGTGTATTATATCATTTTATAATAATAATTTATATATAGCTACGGTTCCATCGTGCCGAGTGCCGGGCCAATTTCATTATTATTTCAATCAACTGAATGTAAATTTATTCAACAATCTCACGAGGTAATTGCGATGTTGCCGTCTCGTTCTATGTATCTTCCCTCTCTGTCTGGCATATTATAATATTCGCAACTCCCGCATTCTTATGCGTTCAATCAAACCTAAGCGCGGGTGCGTACAGACAGCAAAGAAATATTTTTACATTAATTTTGCAAACTGGAATTGCTCACGTCATTTTATCCTCGGGAAAACTTCAATTTGAATACATTACATCTAAGCAACGATGGAAAGAAAAGTCTCACTCTTCTGTAATCCACTTAAGATTTAAGACAATCTACAATTTTCAATTATCAATGGTATTTGCTTCACTTGTTATTATTAATAAGTATCACAATATTCTTATAGCCATAGTCACAGAAAACGCATGTAAGTACTGCCAAAATGTTATCTACTGATCACCTTTCTATAAAAATAACCTCTAACCTTACTTTTTATATTACTATTTTTTCAATCGGTACTTGTAACTCTCTAATAGTTCAGAACAGTTTCATCCTGATTTCTCTGAAGAATTAATTAGAGACAAATGTATATTGTACTAAGCTGTGACTGCTGAATTAAAACAGGCCAATAATTCATAGTTTCAGCTAATTAAAAATAGATTGCAGTATCTGGAGTACTTTTCTGTACGTATTGAATTAGATGTCAAAAATAAAAAACGTGAATGTATCTCCAATGCTGTAAGGTGCGTTTACATGATGCGATTTTTTGTACGATTTGCTAAGCCACGCCCATTGAACGTGATGACGAGCGTCGCGCTAACAATGCAAATCGCATACGATGAGCGTTTATACGTGAAAAATTGCCGTGCGATACGATATCGTATGCGTTAAAATCGCATCGTGTAAATGCACCTTTAGGTACACATTTTCTATGATCAAGTCACTGAAGATTCTTTGAAGTAGCCTGAGGGGGTAGTTAGAAGCAATAATCAATAAATTTAATTAATTAACGTTCAGGCAATACTAGCTCAAACTTAGTTAATGGCTCACAGCCATCGAGAATATTGAACTCAATTTAGTCTTCTCGGGAAAGCTCTCTGCTTTGATTTATATCAACTTCTGCACTTTAACTTGATTCTTTATGAATATGGCATAATTCCATGACTCATTTATCAGATGTATTGCATACTTAATGTTTCAGTTCCGAGCGAAGTGAGCTCTGTTAGCAGTCTTGCACACGACGCTGCGGACTAGGTATACGCTTTTTTTACTATTTATCATAGTATATATAAAACATATATATAACTAAGGATTATATTTTTATATTGTTAACCGCACACTTAGGGATATTTAAAGATTTTTAAATGTATCCCAAAAATTTGCACCCATGCGGGATTTGAACCCACGACCTTGCGGGATTTGCCTCACAGCGCAATGCTGTATAGTATGTACTCCCAATAAATTTCAACTCATGCGTCGGTTGCTCGTTAGCTCAGTTGGTTAGAGCGATGCCACGGATCGGCAAGGTCGTGTGTTCAAATCCCGCATGAGTGCTAATTTTGGGATACATTTAAAAATCTTTATATACAGGGTGTAAAAAGACTGCTACCGAAATTTGAGGGATTGCAATCAGACCATGATTCTGAACATATTTATCGAAAAAAAAAACGCAAAAATTTTTTTGACTTAGCTACGTCATTTTATTTTATTTTCTAGTTTTCTGCTACTAGTACAACATAATAAGACCATACCTACCTAATCATTTCATTTATAAAAGAAAAAAACAATTAAAACTCAAAATCCAGCAATCTAAGTATAAAAACGCGCCCAGTACATACGCTCGACCAGCTGTGCGAGGTCGGTTTTCTCCGGATATAATGTTTTTTTTGGAAAATACTTTTGGATTTGGCTATGTTTTGGGATGCTGTACCTACCCCTTTCGGCTTCGGTAGACGTCTTTTTACATCCTGTATATTCAAGGGGCTTACATGGGCAATATAACTATATATTTAACATAGTATATTTAACTAAGATAAAGTGTCCAAATAAAAATGACAGATTCCCTTCTTACTGAATGATTATATGGGTAAGTACAGTTCTTTCAACGGATCTAGGCATTCATGAAATTAGCCGTTTCGATGCGCAAAACACAATTTTTTTTATGAAAAAGTGGTCACTGCGCACAAACGGCTAACTTCACGAATGCCTACATCCGTTGACGTAGGTATTGTAAATGCGAAAGTTTCGTTTTAAAAATTCTTTAAGATATATGAAAAAGCGTCTACGTGACAAAAATATTGTTAGTTCTTTCTCTTTAGCAAAAAAATTTTAAAGACATATGAATATTAGTTATTTAGATTAATAAGTACTTACCTATATAAATATTATGATGGAGATATTGTATGAAGTAAACATTCAGATGCAGGTTTTTTTATTACCTTGGCCAAACGATATAACGTAAAGTCGACTTAAACTATCAGAGTCAAATGTCGGTGGCATGGCGTAGCGCGGCATCGGTCATGTGCAAGCACTCTTATATAAATAAATACAGAATAATACATGCTGATGCACGCTTATCCGTTTCCATCGTTAATTATTCAATATTAATTCGCTCAGGCCCGGGTAGATAATATATTTTAAAACGTACTCGCGATAAAAACACCATGTATTATTAATGTGTAGACTGAAATCTGTTGGTGTAAAGGAATTTGCAATTGCGCAATTTCATTGTTCTCTGCGGTGTTTCCTTGGTCGTTTGCTCGTGGCTAAGCAAAATGTGTCTATAACAAGAGGCACTTTCAATCATATTAAGCTCTTATACTGTTGAATGTGCATTTAGCTATTCACTTAGACATATTCAAAGGATATGCATAAAGAACTAATCTTACTATGGAAATAACATCGTCGTCCTTTACCGCTAATTCAAACATAGATTATTCTTAGTTTCATTCAGGTATTATTGGAACGAAGTTCCCTTTCTTACGCTATCGAGGATGGGGGCTAGAAAAAAGAGCGTTTGATTTAACCGTCACGACACATACATGGGTCAAAACATCACAGTGCGAAGTGCGCAGACGCGAAACAGTCCATAGATTTTTACATAGTTAATACGGAAGAGCGTTTCTAGGATTTTAATTTGACAATAATTTATTTTACATATAAAATGTCAAAGTTGAAACTTCGTTCCAACCGATTGTTCTACGGAGGTTCCACGACACTTGCGTTCTTTTTTTTATCTTTCTATCTATCCAGTTTAACACCCACTGCTAAGTATAGGCCTCTTCTCTTTTACGCCACTCCTGCCGGCTCCACCTTCTCTTTATTATTTTATAAATAAAGTCAAATAAGTTAATAATAACACAACACCTAAGTACAGCAAAATGTGAGCTAACAACTTTAGTCCAATAACAAGGCGTTCAAGATTTGTTGGTCCAATATAAACAATATCCAGGGATTGTATTGTGATTGAAAGTGACAACTGCCGTGTCTCGGATGCCTATCTGCGCCTCGGGGGCCCGATACCGGAACGATGAAAGAACAGCTCATACACTCAATTGCATAATCCGGTTTCGGTTTAATAAGAATTATTGTTATTAGAAAAAAAAAAAATGTTTTTTAAGGTGCTTAAAGTCTAGATACATTAGAGCGGTTAAGATATAGCGGTACAACTTTACCCTCCGCGCTAGTTGCAACTATGTTGCAGGGTATTTATAGAATAGGGTTATTATAGAATTTCCCTTTAACAAACAATACAATGTCATCTCATTTATAATAATTATTAGTTGAGGTATTAAATGGTACAGGATTGCAATGAGAGTAGAGATCAAGTGACCCTTGCCAGCAGTGAAACACGATGGCTTATAAAATAATAAATACCTACCTAAAATGGCTGACTTCAGGCAGAAATTAAAATGATACTGCAGTTAATTAAGAAGACAATGTTTCACAAATATCTAGCAAAAAATAGTCTAGTTAGTACTTAGTATTTAGTTGGAATAGAAAACGTTATCTCACGGCATTCCGAATTCAATCTGATTCAGGGGAAAATAGGTACCTTATAGAGACAGTGTAAAGTGATCTAGCTGTTCTACTGTTAATTGCAGAACAATCCTGCTAAGCCTGTTCAATGTCTGTCAAATCCAATCTCAACACAATGTTGACTTCTTGGTTATTGCGCTAGTGACCTTGGCCCTCTGAACCACGCCGATTGTTCCCCGAATTGACTCGCTGGTCGAATCACATCTGTGTTGTGCTTCGGAAGTATGATTGTGCCAATTAAAGTTATAATCATAAATATATTTAGCTATGTAGCTCCGTCAAAGGCTGCCAAATTTTATTATACAAACCAGCCTTTGATAAACCAAAAAGATTGAATCGAGACCGAAGCACACGAATTTTTCATAACTACACATCCCACTCTCAAAGCCGCAGTCGTTAAACGTAAGTGCATGCCGTCCGACGAATATTTGACTTTTACCCTCCAACTCGACCAACAAGACATTATTGGGACAGCGGAAATCAAATCGAGGTTCACTTAGGTCGAAAAGTTAAAAGAGAAGTTGAAAGCCGCATTTCAAGATTGTTTTTGTCTGATCGCTCTGTTTGTCCGAAAAATGCAGCGATCGAATGCTATTCCGTATGGAATATTGAAACCTCAGAGCGGGCGACGCACGCACCGGCGGGGCCCACCCCTCCTCGCCTTGCCTAAACCTCCACGCAAACACCACCTACACGTTTGCTTGGCAACATTTCATGCTTAGTGTGTACAAATGATGGCGCCGCAGTCGACCGCGCAAAGGGAATTTGGTCGTAAGCATCGTCCGCCGGCTCATCAAATATTCGTCGATGATAATCATTCATATTTGTCTATTTTTCGCGGTGTCGCGTCTGCCGACGTGGCGTCGCATCGACGCTAATTAATATACATGAACTCATTTAGGAAGTACCTGAGAAAAAGCAAGTCTGTTGAAAGGCGTGTGAAATTTTTATCAACCTAATCAAACTCGGCGCGTGCGGTCGATGGTAACGACGCTTTTGGGATGCTGGTAATTAATAAGCTAGCTAAGGCAATAAAGTGCAATGCGAGTGCAGGTTGAAAAGTAATCCTGATTGGATTTCATCGCGAGCACAATGGCGATACTTAGTAGTTCTTTTAGTTAATATAACCATTATTTCCATTAGTACAGGACTTCTAATTAACTTTGAGAAATGAAAAGTCTTATCATTTTCGATTTTACTTAAAGAACTTTTCATTTCTCAATGAAATACCAAATTAACATTATAAAAAAAATAAAAATTACGTACTAATTAAATTTCGGTTTATAGTTATCGTCGCTTTTGGATTAAAAAAATATTTTACGTCAAGAGGAAATCCTCTTTAAATGTTTTCGATAAGCAGAGTACCTAAATGCATTGCGAGTTTGGGAAATTCCTATGGGATGGGGGAAGTCCGTATTTTACGCGTGCATAGCCGCGGGCGGGCACTAGCTCTGCATAAATTAGGTAATTTAGATGGTAATGCCTCGGCCAGCTGTTTAGAAGTGTTACCATGCATATTCTACATGCATAGAATGCGGGTACTATAAAGAGTTAACATTACCGTCACGGCTACGACTGGCACGTTGACTTTGTATTCCCGACCTTAAGACTGGAATCTTTAAATTTAAACTAGGATGAGGAGTTTTTTTATTAAAATCCGTTATACCGATTCACGTCTAAACTTTTTTGCATCTTTGGAAATGGCATAGTCTCTACTTTATACTAAAAAAATACAAATCATGTATCCTAGACCTAGATATAGCCTTTCCAAGTTTTATTTACCTACCTACTACGAAATCAAACCAAACTATTCAATCCATACTTCATACTTCCGAAAAAGACAGGATCTACAAAGATTAATGACGGATTCAAGTGCTCACCTCAAGAGATTAGAGCTTTATTTATTACTTTTTAGAGCATCCAGTCTTTAAAACTAATATCTTAGTCTACGATAAATTATACGAATCAAACACGGACCGACATAGTTCTGAAGACAGAAGAAGTTTTCAAAATGTTTTATTTATTTAATATGACGTAGTTATTCACCAAAACATATAAATACATCCCAGCGCAACATCTGATTTCACTACTTCAAGGTGAGTAATGTAAATTGCGTATAATGCGTATGCGTCTTGTTTAGCGTGCGCTCTGCGGAAATTATCTGGGCTCTGTGGTGTGAATGTGCTGTCTTTAACACGCCATTCATAGACAATGTGGTCATTGAAACTTGCGTTCACTGATCGAACGGTTTTCATCGAGGAAATTCTATAGAACATCTAGACTAGGTTTGAACTAACAGCTTTGAGATCTGTAAATGAAAATATAGGTACTACCTGATACGATTATGATAGTGTGATTTTTTTGACGGATTGTTAACTTTTTGTTATATTACTTAGTGATAAGATAATTAATTTATTTACAGAATACTAAACAACTTGGTGCATAGTTACACTTATTTCTCACATTTACTTTAAATAAAGATAAATTAAAAAAAATATATCCCCTTCGCTAGAATCAGAAACCATAAACACCACGTTTGATAACTACTCGTGTCCCAATACTCGTGTCGTGTGATTGAATTAATGTCGAGCGCAATCAAACCAACCGTCCAAATTAACCCCCTGTTTACTGAATACCTAACATTGTTATTATTACCAAAGACAATATCTATTACTTAGCCTTAGACGCGTATATAAAACATCGTGCTAGCAAAATCCCAAGTCACATGAGTCTGTACAAAAGGTGGAAGCCACAATCTGCGGGTGACATCGACGCGTAAACAGCGCACTCCCTCGAGTGCCGCTCGCACAACGTTCGTCTGATTCCAAATGCAAAACGCGTAGGAAGCGCACCTATCTAATATTGCTCGATGTATTTTGAATAATTGCGGGGCAAAGCCGCTGCTGATTGCGTGCACAAAGAGCGGACAGCACCACGGAATCTGTCTTCTTTGGATTCGGCACGTCAGCCGTTGCTTTGTGGTGACTGTCGGCGCTAAAACAGCGACTTGTTTCACCAATTCAGGGACGTTCGGGTGCCAGCATGTTTTGTCTGTGTTCCTGTGGGATTAGTGCTTGTGACATGACTCGACCTGCGAAATCTTCTTTCACTGCTCCTCGGGGATTTGCTAGTGTTTCGAATTAACGCTGTTTAGAGAATGTGAACACACTTTTTTGTTAAAAACTGAAATTTATCTTTTTATAAAAAACAATAACCAAACAACAATTATTTTGTGCGTTATTGAAGATAAATGATAAAATTGAAATACAAAACAGATAAATTATTTGTTTACAGTTTTTAATTTGCAATTTTTTTTTACTGGAACGCCATAATAATTACAAATCTAAAATTTTACAATCAATTTATTCATAAGAACCTAAAACATAAATATTACAATTATTATAAATTATTCACCACGAACCCTGTATAGGCTAAGACTGTATCGCGGCAGTTCGAGCGATTTTTTTTATAACAATATAACTATGTAAAATAAGTACTTACCTTAAAAACATACCTGCATATAACACATAAACATAAATATAATCGATCAATTTGTTCAAAGAATTTGCACGAATAATATATTTCGTTTTAAAAACACTTTTAGAAAGAACCTATTAATCTTTTTCCAATTAATAAAATTAAACGGGAAAGGTGAAGGCGTGGTAGCAAATAGCAAGGTACCGACGCTTAGTTCAGAACTAGGAGTCACAGAGTAACTAAATCTTCCAGTAATACATTTCGAACAATTTTTATCCGACGGCAAGCCAAAAAAATGGACCATTATTTTAGGTCTCTATGTTTGGAATTATGTAATGTTTTACCGTACAAAACTACACCAAAAAACAATATACTTACTTAAGTTTTGGTAACAAAAATACATAAATGTATTTTTTTGTTTGTTTGAAACTTATACTTATTTTTTGTTCTTATATTATATTGATTTCGCGTACATTATGAAAACGTTTCTTATCTTAATCATTCATTGTTTGAAAGTTTTTGTTACATGAACGTGCGTATAATAAACCCAACTAAAATGGTTTCGTGAACAGCGTAAACAGCTAATTGATAAAAGCGTCTCTATAACAGCGTTTAGATATTTCTGCTCTGTGCAGGATTCTAATCACCCTCTTAAATATTCATAATGTCCTTCCACTTAGCTTTTTGCGTTCAGCTTTTTTGCTGTTATGTTACCGCTAAGTGTTTAAGTAAAATGGTGAAACGATTTCGCGTTAAGAACTTAAGCAATTTTACTTTTGCGATAAAAATCATGTTGCCTTGTTTACAACTTTGATCACTAGTATTCCTAAGACAAGGTCGACATTTGAGAGAGTGTACTACATCTACTATGTAGATCTCAGAAGATCTGTCGTTTATATACGTAGTCGGATGTGGCAAAGCTTTCCAAACATCATCTATTACCTCTTTTTAGAAAAGAGGCTGCAGATCTCTCCTTTGTTTACAATATAACTTCAAGTAGAATCGACTGCTCATCCCTACTGGCTGAAATAAAGCTTGTTACGCCGCCCTATTCCACTCTGATCCACTAATCAAATCCATTAAGCGATTTGTTTCCACTTTTACTTCCACTCTAATCCATCAACATCCCGCAAGAGTCCTCCAACTCTTTCTCCTTGCGCTTGTACGAATTATCGTGTAAATTCTTTCTTCCCACGTACTTATACAAATTTTAATTTACACTGTTCTATGCATGTTGACTTATTTTCAACGAAGCTCAAATACGTTTAGAAAACTGATTAATGATAACTTGTTTGCGCAAGCTTAACTGGTTCGAAAATTAACCTGAAATGAAATGAAATGTTTATTTGCCAGAAGCATATTCATCATAAATAGTTTGTAGTCAATAATTATTTATTATATATTTCCAATAAAAATAAAAATAAAAATAAATCCACGGACCCAAAAAAATGTTCGTCTGTCCATCTATCAGAATGAAAAATGTTTTCTCTATTCTAATTAAAGTCAAAGTCAAAGTCAAAAATCATTTACTCAGTAGGACCGCTGGGATCACTTTGAAACGCCTTAAACTACTTAAAACTGATTCTGCTCCTGTTCCTGATTAATTGTATGTAAGTATTAAAATGTTTTTAAGTATTCTATTATTTACATCGTATCCATATTATCACTTTGCGTAGCAATTTTGCTCTAGCCGCAAGACTGGATGATGCTGTATAGGCTGATACCTATAATGTCCTTCAATATATAGACGGGCGCCGCCGTAGCTCTAAGCAAGTTATCAGGTCACACGTACGGAAGGTCAATTAGTGGAGATGACAGGAAGTTTCAACTTCACTTCGTCCAGTGGCAAAGATGGTAAGTGAGCTTCGAGACTTAGAAATTGATGTGATGGGTAAAGTTAAGATCATTTCAACCACAGGTCGAATGAGTATTTAGATAAACTTAGGCCTTTCTTTGCCTATATGATTTTCGCTCTAGTACCTGGAAAATTGTTTGAAATGGAAAACGGTTACAGCACATGAACTTCATAGCTTTTAGGGAAGGTATTAAGTTTATCCTCCACAGTCTTCACTCTTTCTCTCGTTCTTTCGCGCTGCTGCTTTTAGATAAAAACTGGAATAGAAATAGACCGTGGCCTATATCATCCACATCGTATAAAATAGAGAAATGGCCACAGGATCACGACCGGATCCCCGACAGTCTATCCCCACACTAGACCAGATATTTTTAGCGTATTAAAGATTCTTTGATAATATCCAAGGGGTTAGAGGCACGTGCAAATACAAGAACAGAGATTGAAGCTTTATTTTAATACTACATACACCGTTAATTATATTAAAAAAATACAAGCAACTTTAGGCGCTGTACGTGGCTATACTGAGCATACTATGCACTACCCTCTAGGCTTTTCTAATACGCCTACAGCTCTACCGTGGGGGGGCGGGGGTTGGGTGGTGGTGACCACTGTTAGATCGATTTCTATCGTGGTTATTATTCTGTGGTAATTAGAATGCGCGCTCCTAGTCACGTTATGGCGAGCACAAATTTGCAATGAAAATTGGCCAAATTTGTTTTTTTTTTTTGACAAACCTTATCCTGTTGACCAGAGGAGTCAGAAGCATGTCTAAATATTTTTGGTTTCATGTCCACATTTTGAAGACATTGACATTTTTTACGTGGCAGGTATCAAGCCCTTCACCGCCTTATTAGAAATCTAACTATGGACTTTAGGATTCCAGGTAAAAAAATGGGACTGATTCACTTTGATCTCAGGGAGGTTCACCAAAAGTTTTTAATTAAACCAATAGAATAACAATATTGCGCCGGCCCTATACAATAAGGGGCTGGTGATAATGAATGTAACACGCAATATGAGCCGAGCCTACCTTCAACAGAGGTAGGTATACTATACGGTGAATCAATTGCAATAGTTTAAGGTGCGTCGGTTATTGGCAATCGGTAATTGCTATTGGAATTGCTCCTGAATTCTGAAAACACATACCTTACAGCGGTGTACTTTACAGTTGGCGACACAGGACAAATCAGTCAGCGCTTTCGTTGCGTTTATACCTTGTAGTTTGTGAAGGTTTTTAGAATTGTTTTTTTTAATAATGTACTGTGAGGTATCAAAGTGGATGGGTGACAGCATAGGGCATTATTATCTGAACATTTCCGTGCTTCAGTGTGTTTAAGTAAAAGCTAGATAGGTCTCTTCTCTACACGCCAAACCTTGTGTGCCAGCCGGATCCACTGATTAACTCCCACAATGCCGTATGACCATCAGACTGACTTTAATATTGCTTTCATGATTCACTCACGTACCCTGATGTACCCTGATTCTTGGATACCCCAAATGATTTGTTCGTTCATTCATTGCTGTGCGTTTTGAAACGTGATTTGAATTTCTGGTGGAGTTCGATGTGGCTAATAAACATGATTACGACATCATAATTAGCTTATTGATAGAGTATGTGTATTGATTCAAATACTGATTGGTTCAAATAGTAACTGTAATAATTTCCCCCTAAAATATTATTATCTCTAAATTCAGTACCGCGCATCGAACATCTCAAAATGTTGATTATTATGACTCGATTTCATGGGTAGATCTCAAGTTATTCATTACTCACTAAGTTCACTGCTGATTACATTTCCGACTGAGGCGCAATAAGTAAATATTGTGTTGCACAACTAGACCACCTTGCACAAGATTTAGCCTAGAGCAAATTAAGACTCCTTTTAAGATAAAATCTTGATTTCAGAAAATAAATTATCAAATACGCTGAAAATTTATAAACTTTTGGCAAATTAACCGTATTGTTGACCATCCGTTATTATCAATTTGAATCTTTTAACTCAATAGGATTCATAAATGCAATAAGAGAAAAATGAGAAGAAAGCTAGGGGTGTGGCAACAAAGGGTGGTACAGTTACTCAAAAACTCAGTTTAGAAGAACGAATGGAAAAAGAAACCTTTAATTGGCGTTAGTTACCAAAAATCAGTAATTGGCTTTGCGCCGAATACTTGTGCGACGCAAACGACAAACGCGATACTTCCGTCCACAGCCCGCACGTAGGTACCCAGCGCTCATAGCGGTTTCAACGTGCGCCACTCGCCCAGCTAAGCGAACCATTTGACTTTACAAAAATAGTCGCATCGAACAATAAGAGAGAAAAGTGGCGGGACCCGTTTACCCCTCCGTGCGACTTCACACCGGCTTTGTTCAAACCAACACACGATAGCGCCAAAGAAAAGTGTACTTGTATTGGCGAATAGTGACACAAAGTTCATTAAAGGCGAGCTGAGCGTGTTGGAGTGGATGCTAGCGCGAGGGAGATCCCCCTGCCCCCTCCCACACCGCACCCTCCCCAGCCTAATATTTTATAAATGAATATTAACGCGTGGAGCATTCGCTGCGTATTGTCAAAGGAAGCCGAATTGTCGCACCTATCTACGAACATGCATGAGAATGTATTTGACTAAATAAGCCTCGCTTTACACATCCCACTAAAGCTTGGCTCTTATATAAAAAGATTATCCGAAAGGAAAACTATGCGAAACCGTCTTTCTCGCGAATTGTGAGATAAAATTGATGAATGTGATTCCACCATTTTAGATATTTTTACAAAAAACCGACCAATCACTTAATACCGCTACAAAAGAGGAAGCTTAAAAAAGTTTAGTCAATAAACTTTGACATTGAATTTTAATGCATCTTGATCAATGAAAATTCAACTTGTTGAAGTACAGATCACTGCTAATGGACTGACACCAATCCTCTTGCCATCATTTAACGCCATATACTCGTAGAAACTTACTATTAATTGCTAGTTAACTTGTAGTTAACACTTTCAACTTCACCGTTAACGAAGCACATGTTACAAACAAAACCGCATCTTTAGCGAGACCGCCACTTACAAAATTTCAGACAGTATAATATTCGTATACACCTAGACGAAAACGAGTGCTAATGGTCTTGTTAATTGAATTAAATGATACATACGACCTTTGGTAGGTTTTAGTATCTCTGTCGGTATTTTTTCTTCGAAGCATCTTGAATTTCTGAAGGAACTAAATAGGTAGGTATAAATTTACATATTTTCTCCGGTGATATGTCTAAAAATTATCTATTACGTGTTCCACATTATTGAATAATAATGATATCGGCGAGTGATAATTGGCCAACACGTGTCATATATTTGGCTAAATGAGTATGTAAATAAGTAAAACTGGCTAAGTGCGAGACGGACACACACCCAGAGTTCCACCGAAAAATATCGACAACCAACTTCTTTACTTATGGTGAAAGCCACACAGTTCTGTGTTAAGTTGTAGTCCTGACATAAAAGTCATCTAAAATAGATATAAAAGCCTAAGTTATACACGCCTACTATTGAGCGGCTACCATAACTTCAAGTGACAGCCAAGTCTTAGAAATAGAGCCCCTTCTGGGTACGGAACCCTAAGACGCTACGTTTATCTGTATTAATAATATCGATACACACACTAAAAAGTGATAGATCCTGTTATTACGGTGATAAATTTGTCAGCGTCATACGCGCATATGAAGTCATCAGCCGCATATCTACGCATAGAAGTACGTCGCGTACGGTGTGGTTATTTTCAAGATATCAAATGATTTCATAAGATGAATTCTAAATGCAGCGCGTAAGATGCCCTTTCCCTTTATTTGCCTTTGCCAGTCTAACATTGTTAGCGATTCATTCGATAAAAAAAATCCATTTTATCGAATGACACTTACAATCGCTAAGAGTGTAAACTTTACACCATTTGTATCATGAATTTCAATACATGAACGTGAAGAAAATACATGAACGAAAACTTTATAAAATTGAAATATAAAAGCGATATTCTCACTTTTCTCATCTAAATCTACAAATACTTTTTGTCTTAACAAAGCCGGTCTAAAATCAAATATTGAAAGCTAAGCTGAGCTCGAAAACAATATCAAAATAGCATACAAAGGAAAACTATGAAAATAGATGAAGAGTTGTGTTTTCAGAGTGCGATAGTGCATCGAGTTTCAATCCGAAGACTGGGGGTCCAAATCCCATCCATGTGGAAAAAATTGAATCGGAACGGTTATACATAAGGATTCACATAAACTCTCGAAGAAAACATCGTGCTAAAATGTGTCTTTCTTTGACTACCCCCTGTGCTCGTAAAGGCTTGGTAAAATTTTATTGCTATTCAACGCTTCAATTCAACAAATGCCGCTAGTTTTTTGGGCAGTTCACTTTCAGTAAAGCAAAATGGGTTTCTTTTATTAGCTGTATGCTTTATCATGCCCACAATCACTTACTAACTCCACTGCACTGTAATGTCACATAAACCAGCGTGGCGAAAGTTCCTTTTAAAGTTGCATGTTAAAAACAATGTACAAAACTGAACAAGCGCGATCGATTTTGCAAGCAATTTAAAATCCACTTTAAGAAGACCACAGACTAATCGAAAAGTTCGGCGAAAGTTTGCAATACAACGGCAGGCTCTAATTGCCGATATTAAAATAACTGGCTTGTGTCAAACATATCTAGGGCGGTAGCCAGAGACGGATCTAGTCTCTAAATTCTTTTTTTAACCTAAACTTTTCTTGAACTCGTGTGAACTTTGACACCCTTATAACGAATTCAATATTTTCAGACACTATGAGTATTGGTGGATGGCACAAGCTTAGGGAGGGCTATACCCAGCAGTGGGTGAAGTCAGGCTGTGGATGATAATGATGATGATGATGATGAGTATTGTATCCTCAGATTGTATCTCTCACGGGTCATCTCCCCTCAAACAGATGTCTCACATAGTCGAACATTTCAAAACTTTCGTTTTGAATTCAAAATAATAATAATAATGCTGGACTTTTCACACAGCATCATCTAGCCCCAAAGTAAGCAGAGCTTGTGTTATGGGTACTACATGACTGATATACTACTTATATACTTTTTGTTTTGTAAATACATACATATTATACATAGAAACACCCAGACCCGTGACAAATATCTGTAGATCATACAAACATTTGTCCCGCAGCGGAGATCGAACCCGCAACCTTCTGCATCGCAGGCGGACCTTCGCCCACTGCGCCACAGAGGTCGTCGAAAATGATTAAAACTTGCCTAATTTATAATAAGTATATCTAATGTAAATGAAAATAAAACATTTCCTTGAATTGACGCGCATTTTAGTATAAAATCGAACTCATCAATCCGACTGATCAACATTTAGGTTGAGTATGGAATTTCATGACAACTGCACGCTGCTCAAAATTTCATCTGAATTCCTCGTAGTTTAGATTCCTCCCTCGCATTTCGCGCGTACCGCGAGTCAATTTGCGTTGTCATTTTATAACTACAAGTGGTATATGTAAGTACAATGCGTATTAGTCCCTGTAATGTTTTTATGTAAGTACTATTCCACTGTATTTCCCACAATATATTTTTTTAAGCCAACTACAGCTATTCCAATAAAAGTTTTGCTCTTTGTTCTGTTATTATTGTTTAAAACATCACAACGTTCACGAACGTTCACTGCCTAGTATGCCATAGCGCAAAGGTAGGCCCTAGCTACTTCCCTGCACTTGGGCACCTCGCGGACTGGCACGGTGCTTCACATGTTAATAATCATTATGATACCATCTAGTGTGCGATAGCCCGTTCCCTCCACCCTCCACCCCGTACCCTTAACACAACTTACCGATTCCGCGATAAATCCTTCATAGTAGTAAATAAAGCATCAATTCGTGTTATCAAGCTCTATATTTTGTATCTTATGTGTGGGTTTGGGTTGTAGTGCTAAGGGTACAAAACCAGCAAGCTTGCTAATGTTTTGTGCAGTTACTATTGAAATTACAGTTCACCCTAGGGTTGAGCGTATCAGTGCTGCATGTTAAATATAATATTAAATTCCCTCTTATACAGAGTGTAAATAGACGTCTACCGAAGCCGAAAGGGGTAGGTACAGCATCCCAACACACAACTAAATCCAAAAGGATTTTCCGAAAAAATCATTATATCCGGAGAAAACAGCGTTTGAAGATTACTGTTTGCGTATGTACTGGGCGCGTTTTTATACGAAGATTGCTGGATTTTGAGTTTTAATAGTATTTTTCTTTTATAAATCCAACTATTTGGTGGGTACAGTCTTATTATGTTGTACTAGAGTAAATAACTAGAAAATAAAATAAAATGACGTGGCTAAGTCATTTCATTTTATTTTATTTATGTTCAGAATCATGGTCTGATTGAAACCACTCAGTTTTCGGTAGCAATCTTTTTACACCCTGTATAATTTTCTATAATGTAAAGGCTGTAGCTATCATAACAGTGATGAGACGTCTTTATTTTTGTATTCATCAGATATAGCTTTTCTTTTCAGACTACCCCCTAAGACAGGGATTTGAAATACAAAAAGATCTGACAGAATGTCTACCGCGCCTTGGGGATACAATCGTGATGACGTTTGTTTGTTTGTTTTGTAGGGAAAGGATAAATGAGAATGTTTAGAAGAGTTGGTAGAGTCAAGATCGAAGAAAAGTTTAAATACATACCTACATAGATTTTATTTATTTTAATTACACATTTCTTTAGTTGCATTTATTGCAAGGAGATTATCACAAACAAGAGGAACAGTAAATGGAGGACCAATGTCTCAAACCAAATTCCGAGAGAAGGGCGTTAATATTCGCGAAACAGTTCTAGTATATTTTGCAAAAATTATCGTTTGACAAGTTTTACTTACATCTTTGTACTCACTTTTCCAAAAAATATTTTTAATATTATAATAATATTTTATAACTGTTTCTAAAGTGTATCATTCCCGTCCCAACACTAGCTACAACACGCAAATATTTGTCGTTTGTGAAATATACAGTGCCAGGGACGAATCAGGACACTGATTATAGTGAATTATTTTACTAAAGAAGGCTATTTTTTTTGCTTTTTTTCAACAAAAATGCATCTACTCGTCCTACAATACATCTTACAATCAACGATTGTGAGCTTTAGCGCGTTGTACTCGTAGTACAGATGCTTTTGATACTTACTCAAATATAACAGGCTGTTATTTCGTCATAGGTTTCGATTACAAATAAGAAAACGGCACATTATTCTTCTTTTTGTCTTGTCACTAGTTCTAAAACCTGTGTGGTGAATGTATGTTATCGTTATCAGAACTGACGCATTGGTCACTGCAGATCAAGGTTTTATGCTACCTCTATTCACCCGTGACCACCGTCCGTTGAGGTTTCCCCTTGTTTCGCATTTCATGACAACCATTCGTGAACAAATCCCCCAGGTAATACGCTATGACCTGCCGTTACCCCATCAACTTGTAATTCCAACGCTTGTAAGTAAACCAAAGTTCTCCTATGTGCACGCAAGTTTACCACAATATATTCTGATAACACCTGCGAAGCGCCACTTACTGTTTAGTTAGCGACGGAAGCAACAACTTGGAAACTTTAGTACTTAAGTTTTAAGCTTGTACGATGTAAGACGATGTCTAGCAGTGAGCATCATTGTTTTATCAGTAGTCAGATTTACATACAAGCGACTTGTGAATCTAGATTGTTATTTAAACTAGCGTTGCATCTTTATAGATAGTAGCGTGATTCTGCGCTATTGTTGAAGCTAGTAGAAATATTAAGGTGAGCCAGATCTAAGCGGAAAAGACGCTCAGTTGATGTAGGATCATAAATCATTGTTTTGTTTCTCTAATACGACCTGATGGAGACAAAATGTTAGGAACACTGTTATGAAAATTCTGCCAGAGAAAGAGATATATTATGAATGAGATCTTGTACAAAATACTTGAAAACTTAATAACCTGCACTTTCCATTTTCGATCAAGTCTAGTTAAGCTGGACGCGTTGTAATTTGGCAATTAACGCTAGTCGGACAAACATCAAATAGTCGATTTCAATAAATTAAAAAGTAATTATAATGGAGCGTCAACTCGTATTCGGCGCCTCAACACCTTTTAAACGGCGGCAAATGGGACAATTTCCGGGACCACTCGATACTCATATCTCGATTATTTCCCGATTTTCCGACTCGATGCGCGCAGTTCAACTCAATTTGACCTGTATTCGGCGATAAGCCGACTGAATGAATAAAACTGCACTTTTTAATTTGTTAAAAACACGTTACAATTTTTTGCGTTCACTAGCCATTTTAAATGATCTGAAGAAACTTAGATCATAGACCATAGTTTAGAGCTTTTGTGAAAACAATACAGAAGGTGTATTTTGTTTATATGGGAGTCGAACCTACGATAATTTACGTGGTCATTATAATTAACGATAATACTTTTTGATTGTTTCATAAATACAATATGCATATTCCTTTTATTTTCGTTTTAATTAATAAAAACCATCAAACTACCGACGGCGAACTTTGTATGCAAATCCATAGCTATGAATATTCATTGACGAATCAAGCATCCACATATTTTATTGGTTATTATGTAATGTATAAAAGTATACATAATATTGCCATACATATGTATAAATGTGCCCCGCGGTGTTACCTGTCCTGCGGGCATAGGTAACTTAACTTTTCCGGAATGTTCCTTTTATTTAAAAGTATTCCTTTGCGCTATTTCAGAGAATAAGTTACATAACAAACTTCATCCCAATCCATCCAGCCACCCATTACGCTGAAGCGTAAAGGAGCATTAGAAACATCGATCGTTACTTTCACATTTTTATTCTTAGGTAGTAATTCCTAAGGTACTTACTGTACTAAACCAATAGATTTTTATCTTGAAGAATTATAAACATCCTCACTCTAGTGAATAGAACGATGCAACTTCTAGGTAGGTACTTATTATAAATGATTGTAAGGCACCTTTGTAGGTAATGTCTAATTGACGTTTGACATTTGAAGACAAAGGTTAAGTGCAATCGATAAATGAATGTACGAGATTCGATGTGACCGCAATGGTTTTAAATAAAATATTACCATGATTAGAAAATCAATGCATTGTATTGTGAAAAAAAACTATATTTTGTCGACATCACGCGAATGTATCATGGATCCAACTAGAATGGTATAATCTGGCAGACACAGGAATCCTAGGTTTGAAAATCTTTTAGAGCAAGTGGATACATATACCTTGGTATATAGGCACTGATGGTATACTGCATGCAAAATAAAAAAGTAACTAAATGGAATTGGTATAGGCATCCCTTTAAATTCAGTAAATTTAAAATTTCTGAGAATGTGATCGTGTATTGAACAGCTTTAATCTAGAGCGACGTGGGCGTTACTTACTCTTCAGCTAAGAGCAAATCTACATACTAAACGAATCACGAACACACTGTATCTTAAGTACCTACTTACTATTTATATTTTATATATTGGGAGTCTTTGAATAAAATAATCTATATAACATTGTGTGTGGCACCCTGACTTAGAATTAATTAAATTTTTGTACCTTACTTGACTAAAGGCTTTTAGGCGGCCTACAAATTCCGTCACTTGAGTTGACAACTTAGTCGTACAATTACTCACTTTCTTTTTGAAGCAATAAGAAAGTCATGTCCAGGACAAATGAAATTTTTATACGAGTAGTGATGGGAAACACTGCGTCAGAAAACGAACAAAAAAACTAAAAATGTAAAATCCAAGCGCCAGAAGCACTTTTTGATTTGTTTGCTCTGAACCAGGATATTAATGAATTTCCTCAACGTACGGCGCGTTATTAGTCCACTAATGCGATTAGTTGACTCCCCCAGCGCAGGTCACCATTGTCCACCCGTCGATATACGAGCTGTACAAGAATATTAACACATTCCTATGATAAATTACTTGTAAATATTTGGTATAGGAAGGTACGAATAGTGACCAGACGCGTTGAAGATAAAGTTTGGGGTTACAACTTTTGTTAATGCTATTTAGTTATGAGCACCTTTCATTCATTATTTTTACTGTATAACTTACATACCAACAACCATAGACGACTTATTTACGTAGGTACATAAAGTACCTACTGCGAAAAAACAGGAGTAGAAGTGACTTTGACAAGTATTTAAAAATAATCAAGCCTCTTTCCCGTAGGGTTAGGTATAGAGGAGAACGCGGCGTATTCTTCTACTTGCTACGATCCTTATATTACCTTACATTATTTCCTCACCTTCACGGATTATTATTTTTTAAGAAAAATAATAGTGTTCTGCCAATGCCGTATTCATGATGGTGACTGCTGACGCGAGCTTTCATTAATAATTACACAAACATGGAGGAGGAACCAAGACGCGGACATCATACGTCGTAGCTGCATATTATTGCGAGCACTCTTTGTTCCGAGTGTCATTACATACTCGCGTTTGTAATTAATATATCATTGTTAGCAACCACGTATCCGCTCTATTCTATTCCGTTCCCGGGAATGCAATACCGCGATCGAGCTGCTCCGAAGTTCGCCGGACGTTCCGATCCAGAGATCCTAACAAAAGGCGTAATCGCTTTCATAATTTGCGGGAGTATCGAAGTATATTGTGCTTTGTGAAGTCATAAAGTGAGCAATTAAATACAAAAGAGTGAGAGTCGAGTGAGTTGCGGCGGCGCGGGACGACTGCGCTCCACTGTACGAGGTACATTGCGTTTCGGAAAGGGTTTTTATAGGCCTCCCAAGAAGGCAAGCGAACCGTAGAGATATAAATCAACTTCATATTGTGATTTAGCAAGACTCGTTACTCTAACAATACCCCATATTTACATATAAACATTATTTTCGACTTTATTTATCGTCTGCTGTAATCCAATATGTTTCTTTGCGTTGTAGCGAGGGCTAATACGAGACTCCGGTTACATGGTATAGTATTAATTTATAACGGGTCTTATTTTCTTATTGTTTTTTTTGTGTTGTATTTTTATTGTGTGCCATTTCCTGCGAGGTTTAAAAATATGCGTGTAGAAATGTCGGCTGTTTTATTTATTGTTGTTTTATAAGGTTTGAGCTTAAAATTGACGCTTTATTGTGGCCATTCCAAACGCAACGTTGAATTAGCAAAAACTGCTTATTTAATCGAAACTAGCAGTTTATAGAGATTGTGTTTTGTTGTTGTTTTGTGTTAATTAATATAGTTTTTATCCATTATTTTTAGTCTTAAGAGCTTATGATTATTTTGTAAGTTGAAAAATAACAGATGGACGGAATTGACCCGAGCTCTAAACAGCGAAAGAAAACATAGATAGGAAACCAATTCGCATTCTAGTGAAGTTATTATACGAGTACGTTTTATAAAATATTTTTAAAAGCTTCTTTAGCAAAATGTCTGTTTTAAAATGTTCTCTGCCACTTTGGTGTCACGGCTAAATGTTGAGCAGGAAACGAACTCTTCACATTTCAAATTGATACGTTCCACAACGTTACTATATTCTACCTGTCATAAGTAATTACATATTCACGTAAGTAGACATTTTCTATTTGTCCATAGCAATTAAGAGTTTTCCAAAACACCTGTTTTTCAGAGTAAGTACTAACAATTAGTTTGCTAGTGATTTAGTAACTTTAAAATAATTGAACTGTCTTTATGGTGTAACTTAATTGCTTTATTTCATAATGATTGGTTGTTTGTAAGCGTTTATTATTTTGAGAAAAATTATTAGATTGTTTTAATCTAAATTCAGATTGAAGTTATCACAGTGTCAGACGAAACTTCGATATAACGAATACTACGAATATATTTTTAATATATTTTATTTTTTTTATGCCTGGATCCGATCAGCAAGTACATGTCATTATACCAAAAAACATCTCACGATTCATATATCAAACACATAAGCAATATTATGAAGTGGAGCGTGGCAGCGCAATACCTAGTGAGTACTTATTTTCTTCAGGAACTTTACAGACTTGCTCGCAGCTGCTTTGAGCACCAGTTTTAAAACAATTTTAAAGAATTTTGCTTTAAAACTTTTGCTATTAAAGCGGCTTCTGACATTCCTCAGGGGTGATGCATGTTTTGTCTGCCACCGGGGTACTTTTGAAATTTCTCTACACACACGCCTGCTGTTCAGTGAGGGACTAAAAGCAAGTATGCCTCGTGCTCCTGTTGGCCTAGCCTAATAACATCATAAACAAGGACGTAATATTGCTTCAGGCAGGCGGGTCAGTAGTCGTAACTATGAAATCTCATCTTTTTATAAAAATGAATTCTCATTTCCCTTGGTTGCGGCTCACGCGTGAACGTCTGGACTGATTTCACTAATTATTTTTGGTTGTGTATGTCAGGAGAAGGATCTTATGAAAGAAATATAAGAAAATTGCGCGGTAAATTAGAAAATTGAAGAAAACTAAATGACCATATATCTTTTCTAATGTATTATGTCGTTTGACATAATTAGACAGGACAACGTCTGTCGGGTCAGCGATTTTACAGAAATAATATATATTGTGAACCTGTTTACGTTTATATATTACTGTGTCTCTATTCTCAGTTGTCGAAGACACTGGTAATCAAACGTGAGAAACCAATGCTTTGGGTACTATAAAGGGTATTGCTCAGTAAGATGCGAACGCCATCAGATGTTTGAAACATAAAATTGAAAATTGTACCCGAGCTACGGCAGAAAGTTGGGACTTAACAGTCATGCATATGGTATCAGTTTCAGATAAAATTCTACGGCATTCAATGGCATGCTGTAAAATTAATTCCTATAGAAATGGACAACGTGAAAAGGTTGTAGGATCTTCAATATCAACCAACAAAGAATCACCGACATCTTCCGGATTTTAGACAACACAGAACAAAATATACCTACAGTGAAAAAATGCCCTTGGCCCAAAAATTTAAATGGCTTTAATGTGTGGACTTAGTACATCGAAAACAACGTTCATGAATCGGTTCAGTAATTTCAAAGGAATAACAAAGATACATGCATCCATCGAAACTATCGCATTTACAAAACGACTATTGGGCTCACTATCATGAGTTTACAGCTTTTACCGACAACCAATAAGATATACCCGTACGAAAAGTAAAAGGCATCATCTATCTAAGATATAATTATACTAGATCATCAACTAACTAAAATATCTAATACTCTACCTAATCATATAAGATATCTAATAACCAGTTCGTCATCTAACTTATCTAAAGCCAAAGGAAGTTGTGCGAAAAGCGTCCGTCGAGATTTGACACGCGACCTGAATCCCAAATATAAATAATATCTGTTGTGTGCGTAAGAATCGTCTTTGTACGTACACGAATTACATTTCACAAGCGACCGAAACAATACACTCTGTTTCGGCTCGCGGCCCACTGAAAGATATTAATATAGTACT
Organism: Epirrhoe tristata; assembly: GCA_951394285.1. Classification (NCBI taxonomy): domain Eukaryota; kingdom Metazoa; phylum Arthropoda; class Insecta; order Lepidoptera; family Geometridae; genus Epirrhoe; species Epirrhoe tristata. The sequence continues at coordinate 16,511,436 of OX596136.1, read as the reverse complement.
AACTAAATGTAATTTTTAAAGGCGCTTTTGACAAACAGTTTAAGTCGAAATAGAGGGAATCCCGGAACAATAATGTTTTGGCTCATGCCCATTTGATATGCTGAAGTAAGTATTCGCAATTTCACTGTTTAAATAAAATTTGTTCACAAACTGAAAAAAATCCTGTTTCGCAATGTTCAATTAGTTCCTAGTATAATTCATGTAAGAAGGTACAATTAATTGAATAACTATTATGATGCTGAAACAATTACCTATCCATTATTGCAAAGTTGCTATACTTACAATCAGAAGTCTCCTACCATTGACACGATATAATGTTAACCAATCATTGTAACCGTCTGAGCCTCGACAGTGGCATTCGATTCTAGAACACAATGTTTATTTAACAGGGTCAGCTAGGGACGAGCCAAGTGGCAATCGACTAGCGAAATGATTCATCGCTAACTTCAAAAAACGTAAGAAAAGCCTTTGCTTCAAAAGTAACAAAAGTCTTCATAACATTCGCAGAACGATCACATTTCATATTTGGTGAATAATACAGAAATTCATCACATAGTTTTCCACAGCTTTTATTATTTCTTGCCGCTGTCTTTTTAACTTATTTAACTTTTAAACCCATTTATTTGTCTCGTCTTAGCAATGTTCGTTTATCGCTAATCGCTCGCCACTTGACTAGCTTATCAGGGTTCTACGACTTCTGGATATTTTCGCAGCAAATACATTTGAAATTTTAAAACCAGTGAGATGAACGTCAATGCGTCTCGAATGCGAGATTCGACATTTAAATTTCAAATAAACTCTATAAATTTTAATAAATTGCCTCTATCGTTTTAAATTCTAAGTGTTGTCATCGACGGCCATCTGCTGACGGGATTTAGCATTTATGAATTAATCTATTTAAGCGACTGCTATTTTAGGGTGTGTGATAATCATTTAATTTTGTCCTGGTAATTTAAAGGTGACGGAAAATATCACATGTCATTATAATAATGTATGTATGTATTTTGGCAGGTCACAATTAACGAAAATTCCAATTTAACATGTTGTTATTGTTTAATTCTTATTTTAAATAGTGTTTCATATTATAGCTTAGCGTTGGGTGTGGCGCAGAATTAAACATTAAATGCATGAAATATGCTCTGATTTGAAACAATGGCAAAATATACATATAATAACATCAATGAATAACAATGGGGTATAAATTATCATTTAAACTGTTGTATATTTTATAAAATATAGCCTTGAGTTTTGTATAAGCAGAAATGCCTATACATAATTTGTTTGCATGATGTTTAATGGAATGGAGAGCCATGTTTGCCGAGTGGGATGATCTCTGGAATTTCAATCATAAGGTTCCCAGCCTTGCATCAAGTTATTTTTTATCAGTATCTACTGAACTTATAAAAGTTAATATTTAGTGAAAAAGTTATTAAATTTTAATAAATAAGAATGAGCGCCTAACGTGAGACGTGTCAATAGCTCGACAATACAATAGTTAATTTATAGCAATTAAATTATTATTGATCTAATAAAAAGTAATTAAAACAACAATTATAAAATAATATAAGTGGTTTGCGTGATATAATTATGGCTAGATACAATGTTAGACAGTCTGTCTACATTGTATCTGAAATAAATAAAAAAAGTATAATTAATATAAAAGTGACAATTAAGAAATCGAACACTGTTTAGGTATTATACTGTAAAAAATAAAACTGTAATAAATAACGTTATAATGCGTTATAAATTAACTATAATGCTAACTCCTACAAAATGTGAGCATGGATCGTATTTGGACATGCCTCAGACCTTCCTGATCTTATTTTGGGAACAACTATCATAGTTATCCTGAAAAACATGCGTTAGACTTTTAAAGCAACTTCCATAGAAAGCGCAACGATAGCGCGATCTAATTTTCTATGTCGCCATCTAGTACCAGCTGTTCAGTCTCACGAATGCAGGACCAAGCACATGCACGCTGTTCCCGTGTTCGTAAGCTCGGGACGCTCCATGGACTATTGAGTGCTCAGGGTACTAGGGTATCGCTTACGCACACAGAAACACTATTATTAAGTCCAACCCGCCTACATGATAAAAATAACAATATTGTCTGTCAATCCTTCAGTCTTGGATGCAGCTTCAGGAAATCGATTTGCAGGACTGTTAGTTATTCAGCAGTATCCCTGCAGTTGCGTTTCATCGATTGGCTCCCTGAAAGCGAATCACAGAGCTTTCCTCGCGTCATGTCGTACATTTTACACCTCGCAAAAAGACAGTCCTGTCGTCTAAAATGAACTCGCCAAGGGTGTGTCTGCTTTGCTTTTATGGTTCAAGATAAGTACGATAAGATAACTACTAACAGATTTTTGTTCATAGAATTCTAGTTTTTATGGTGAATTTGACTGGTGAATTAAAGATAAGTACGATAAGATAACTACTAACAGATTTTTGTTCATAGAATTCTAGTTTTTATGGTGAATTTGACTGATGAATTAAGCTATTAAATTTCGGAAAATTCATAAGAATTTATAAAATGTAAATCTTCGATATAAGCAAAAATATACTGCTTGTGATTAGGGTTAAAAACCGATTACGGGTTTTTACATGCCGTACGGAACCCTATAGAGTAAAAAGTCCACGTGACGAACTATCTAGCTGGCGGCGCGTCGTCGATTCATACTGTCCTACGTAACACACGGACACAGAGCAAATAGCAGAACTAACTTGCTGCAAAAAAGCCGTGTTGGCCGAATGGGGTTGTACCTCGACTTTCAATCCGAAGGTTGTGGGTTCGAATCCCCGCCGTGATTCAATGGATTTTGCGTTTCGTAAAATTTATATTCGCTTTAACACGTGCTCTAAACGGTGAAGGAAAATATCGTGAGGAAACCAGTTAGTGTTTTTATAGGCGGCGATGGGCTTGCAACCTGTCACGTCAGGAATACTAACTTCTGTAAGATGTGGGCATGTATCAAATATGTGTTTGGACATGCCCTGACTACCCCCCTTAGACATCTTAAAGGATCTGGAATAAGTAACATAAAAAGATCTGAGAGAATGTCTACCGCACCCTGGGGATACAGTCGTGAACCTGTTTTACGTAACTTGCTGCAAACTGTGCCACTAATTTAGTATAGGACTGATATTTAAGAGTACCTAGGTATTTATGTTAGGTATACGGGACACATAATATACGGGAAAGTTACCAATGACTTGACACTTCCGAAGCATGAAAGCTTCAGTACCTGACGCCACTACAGTCAACCACATTTTGTCACTAGCTTCCACCAGTAGCTACGGTAAGTAGGTAGGTATTTCATTAAAATTCAGACGATCTAAATCTATTCTAAGTTTCATATCCTTTCAGCCGTTGCAGCGTTAGGTATTAAGATCGAATACATCCATTACTTTTCTCTTCACGTCTCTTTCACGCGCTGTATAGGAGGATCACTGATATCCCAAACACAGGGCAACCTAGTTGGGAGTTTGAGATCAGCCATGTACACTGTAAGCTCAATACCATAAGGTGCTACCTACCTTCCTAACATGTTTGTATGAGCCAAGTTTCGGGGATTACCGATAAATAGGTTAGGTATTTACCTCGCGGATACCTTTGCTTTACCCAAGGTGTGTACATGGAATGTATTGTATTTAGTTCTATAAGTTTTTTCCAATAAAGCTTTTTATTTATTTATTTATTTACTTTTGCATTTAGAATTTCCGGACCTACTATTATAATACTTATAAGTAGGATACAATACGACACCTTAGCACGATTGTAACAGCTTCGCTAAGAAGGCGATGCCGTCTTAAGCCGGTGCTAAACGCCACCAGCTACTCTCCATTGGTAGCCGTTCACGACTGCCGTGGTCCGAGCTCACGATCGCCTTGTAAGATGATTTTTTCGTGATCGAAGTATTCATTGTTCGGTAGCATTATTCAATTGGGTTGAAATTGTTAACATCGTGCGGCCTGCAGTATATTTCGTTCACGTACCGATGTAAGTAATGGACAAGTATTACGTGGTCTGAGGTCATGCTTTTTGTCTATCGCTCATGCTTTTTGACACTTACAAGTTCGTACCACACATGACGAAACCGGGGGGGGGGGGGGTTTCGTCATGTGTCCTACTAATATCATAAATCTGATAAATATATGTCAATGCATGGCGACATAGAACAAATTAGATTGCGCTGTCGGTCGTTGTGTTTTGCGCTATGTAACATAAGCATTGACATATATTTTTCAGATTTATGATATTACTAGGATCTAGGTACTTGCGTAATCATTTTACTTGCATAAACTGATATAAAACATTACTTCTTGATTAGCTTACTTATATTATTGTAAAATATCTATCTTCAAGTGAAAACTAATTTCGGTCCAGCTCATTTCAATAACACAACAAGGTGTTTCCTCTTTGCCTTCTGAAAAAGTCATGTAAGAGCAACGAGGCATCCAATTCGGTGTAACTAAACGTCACTAAAATGGTAATGAAAAATAGCAGCCAGTTTAAAAAGATTTCAAGGCTTAGCTGTGCTCGTTTCATAGCGGTTCTAACAATATCAACCTCCAACCTCAATCCTTTTAGAAACTGTTTGGTTCGGGATGGTTGGAGCGACAGATTCTAATTAATGAATATGGCGCGTACAATGCAAATCTTCACAGCAAAAGTTTTGGGCACCAAGTTTTTATTAAATGTAAGTGCTTGTAATAGATTTTTTTTACACTCAAACAATACTATAATAGAACCTACCCCTTTTTTGTCTTAGATGGTTTACCCAGGTCACCAATTGTACCTATATTTTATCTTTTTAAGTTTTTGGAAATCTCAAATTTCACATTTTTTTCAAATTTTTTACGACATTCTGTAGCTTCAGCTCCAAATGACCACATACAAAAGCCTTTTTTCACCAGTTAACAGTTACTAGCTGCAAGCGATGGTAAAAACTCTAGCCCAAAGATGCTTAGAATTGTTTGAGCGATAGCAAAATGCTGTTCGCAATAACACGTGGAGGCCGTTTTGCTATCGGTATAAATACTTCCTGTGTTCAAGAAAAGTACAGCAAGCGGGGTACAACTATTTTGACGGAGTTAACCAACATTTAAACTTGGCGTTTGATGGTAGTTTTATCTGATCGTCACTGGTATATTATTTTTTTAGGTCAACAGTCTTACGAAGTGTCACATTTAATTCCTAAATCTTTGATGCAAACTCCAGATCAAAATGTTTCTATACGAAGCAAAAAGGATCGTCAAACGAGTCTTAAAATACCTTTACAGCGGAAGGAGTTCCATTTTAGTTGATTATTATTAAAACTAAAATTTCAAGTCAATTGAAAGTTCAGACAGTTCTAATTGCTTTCGACTAAACTGACTCAGAATTGATAGCGTCTATTTAAGAACTCTGAATTATAAATGAATTTCGAATGCACCATTTCTGAGAAAGCTAATAATAAAACGAGTATATCATTGACTAAAAATAAAAAACACAAATGCAGTATGTATTCTTAAATTGAATAAAAAGTAAGTACATACATACCTACATACCACAAAGCGATTCGCCTACTTATGTTTGCATAAGTCATTGTCCGTAGTCTCATTGGATGTTTTTACAATTTTCGTCCGTTTCTCCGTCAATTTTCCGCGCGGTTGACCCCACTTAGTGTTCTTACTGATGGGAAAATAGGTTCTTGTGAGATTTGAAAGTTGCATTACATTGCATTGAATCACTTATTATTTTGTATTGCTATTTGCATAAGTACAACAAAGAATAGTAGACCGTAAAGTACGGTATTGATGCAAATCAGGAAACTGGAGAGACGCATTTTTGAAGTGAAAACTTCTTTAGAAATTAGTTAGCCTTAGCAGTTTTGAGATGAGTAAAAAATTGGATTTCGCGTCGAGAGAGTCACGTGACTGTGACGCGTGACACTTATGACACCGGCTTACTACATACATGACTTGCAATCAATTGTCATCCCTTTAGAGCTCGAACAATCTCACAATACGAAAATGGTTATTGAAGTCTTGTGAATTGAGTAATGGCAATATTGCCATGAGCAGTATGGAGCCGCGCCTTCTCAAAATCGCAAAACACAACGATAGCCTCTTACTAAAAATACCTACCTTAATTTCGTGTCAGATTACATAGTTCCATTAGTCCTATTAGTTTTTTTTAAGTTTAGAACCGTTACCGAAACCTTGTTCAAGTTTTCACTTCTTCCTGCACTCTCGGGGAGTGCCACGGTTTTTTTTCTTTATTGACATAAACTATAACATAATATCAACCCAACCAAAGTCGGGGGCGTCTTTAGGATTTTAAATAGAAAGATTGAGCTGAGCCTACAAAACCTACAAGTATTTATAAATAAGAATACAAAAATATCAATTGATATTTCGAGGCAAACTACGCTCAAAGTTTATAGTGTCACATTTCTGTTCAAAGTTTGATCGTTTGATTGAAAACTCGAGATTACAAAATTAGTCAAGCACAATGAACCCGAGAGAGCCGCGGGTAGAATCGAGTTATAAATAAGGTATAATCGGCGAAACAATAAGTCGTTGGAATTTCGCGCAGCTAGTCAAGCGTAATCAAAAACTTTTTTGCCTTTTAAGTTTGCGATTAATACTGTTAAGTCGGTAACTCGATGGTTTAGTCTGGCCGTAATGTAGCAGAGACTCTATTGGTATTACTTATAGGTACTAATCCTACTCGTATTATACTAAACATTACCGAGCTACCGATTGTTACTCACTCAAGCTTGATCTTAATAAAAGCGTAGCTTAAAGTTTTACAGTCTTTAAAGCTCAAGAGAATATAAATTAAAAGTTTAATAATAAAGAAGATTATAACACGAACGATAGCGCTCTAGATAAATAAAAAAAAAAAATGTTGGACTTTTCACACAGCATCATCTAGCCCCAAACTAAGCAAAGCTTGTACTATTGGAACCAGATAACTGATATACTATTATTATTGATATATATACTTTTTATTTGTAAATACATACATATTATACATAGAAACACCCAGACCCGAGACAAATATCGGTAGGTCATACAAACATTTGTCCCGCGGCGGGGATCGAACCTGCAACCTTCTGCGTCGCAGGCGGAGCTTCGCCCACTGCGCCACAGAGTCAAGATAATATTATGTAAGTAAGTAAATGAAAGTGACTGACAGTGACCTGGATCAGTTGAGCTATCTATAGATCGTTTCTAACGATCCTTAGATAGCTTGACTAATCCTGTTTTATTTTGTAAATATATGTAAATATGTAGTACCTTAGTTTCTGTAAATAAATAAATTTCATTTAGTAAATTAAACATTAATTAAAATGAAACGAAAATATTTCTTAAATTGGTTAGTGCTTTGTAGACGACCTCTGTGGCGCGGGATAAATGTATCATCTGCAAATATTTAACTCTGGTCTGTGCGTTTCTATAAATATGTATATATATTTACAAACAAAAAGTTATATGGTTCCCATAGAACAAGCTTTGCTTAGTTTTGGGCTAGATTATTTAGTAGCATTATTTATTTTAATTTAGAGATTGCAATAAAAGCATTTTAAAAATTACGTGCGATATGAAGACGGCCAATGCAATTTAGAAAACCAAAGCTGATTGAATTATAAGTAAGTATGTAGGCCGTATAATGTTACCGGACACCAGTTTTATACTTCATGCTATTGCTAATCATTTCCGATGAAACTATAACCCTGTAATGTATTATTCATAATGGAAATATTACAAAATATACATGATTGTTACTATGACCAAAAAACCTCTTGTTAGAATTGCACGTATTTTTCTTCAGCCCCCTTAGCATGGCAATTGTCTAGGTACCGGAGAATAGATAAAAATGACAGTAATGACATTAGAGTGTAGATAAAAGTAACTTTTATCCACATTCTTCCCGTTTTATCTACACTCTAATGTCATTACTGTCATTTTTATCTATTCTCCGGTACCTAGACAAAGGCCATGCTAAGGGGGCAGTTCGCATCAAGCAGGACAAAGTGACAGTGACAGTGACAGTCACTGTTTGTTTCAGATTTTAAACGTCGGTTTTTATGATCGTAATTCGTATAGAAAATCATTGATGCATAACATAACATAGTAGCTTATTATATTTTTTTTGCTGCGAGTTAAACATTGTACAGTACGCACAACCAATCTTTAGCTCTCTGAAGTTAGGTGCACTAAGCGATTGCGCAGGTTTACGCGAGTAGACAAAATAGCACGATGCAACAAATTAAGCGAGTGAGAAGCAGCTATACAACGCTGTCTTCGTCTTTTAGGCGTCATCAAAAATGGGTTCAGCGCAGCTACTTCAGAGAGCTAAAGACTGGTTGTGCGTACTGTACAAATGCTTTCTCACAAACGCAGAAATCATAACATTCAGAGAGAAATAAAACTAAATATTTACTTTGAATAACAATAAAACATGGCTGGCATCCACACCCACATCCACATGCATCAAGAAAAACTTTAGTGTGTCTGTATATGCAGAATAGGCGAATTTTTAAATTATAAACACTATGTTTCACAGTCGGAAGCGTGCCCAAAACACTGGCGGCATTACCACGCTGGATGGCAGCGCTGATCCTTTGAGCCAAAAATGTGCCAGCTCTCGGATCACGCGTCGCTTGACTGACAGTGACCTGGATCAGTTGAGATATCTATAGATCGTTTCTAACAATCCTTAGATAACTTGACTAATCCTATTGTATTTTGTAAATATTTAAATAAAAATGTAGGAGCTTAGTTTCTGTAAATCAAAATTTTATAAAAAAAATGTTTAACAGCCTTGGTGATCATTGTAGGTACCTATAGTAAGATTTTGATTTCCCGTCATGGAGTTCATGACGAGCTGCGCTGCGACCCTGCAGTGGAAGGCTACTTACCAATTACCTGCAATTACAAGACACACGAGAGAAGCCAGGTCGGAAACAACTAGTGTTTTTATATATGATTGAGACGATTCTCTCGTCGGAAAACTGGCGCCAAGCTTCCTTTTATCTACTCTAATAATAGGTACATTTGTTTAACATTATATCAATGCTTGTATGATAAATGAATACCCTTGTTTTCTTATTATTATACTTTGAATTAGTTATTTAGATTAGGTTTACTATGAGTCATCATGGTTAGATAGACCTTACAGGAAAGTCTATGATATTATTAGTGTTTGTGTTAGAATGAATGTTTGGTCTAAGGGGGGTTAGTCAGAGACATGTCCAAATACATATTTGATACATGCCCACATCTTGCAGACAAGTAACACAAAAAGATCTGCGAGAGAATGTCTACCGCACCTTGGGGATACAGTCGTGAACCTGTTTACGTTTTTTTCTTTTAATGTTTGGTGGTACGACATGATCAATCCGAATTTCATCCCTTTGAGGTGCTTGATATTGCTTTTTTCTAATTATTTAATTTATGTAAACAAGTATGGCCTGCAATTGTTTTACAATAGTAGGTACATCTGTCTAATTCACGGCTTTCTCCCGTAGAGGGCAAACATGCTTGTAGACTGTTACAGCTGATTTGGCCATTGGCAGCCCTATGCGCAGGCGCCGCGGGAGCCGCCGCCATCCACACAAATATAACAATACCAGCACATCAAAGAGAACGCCTTTTGTTTACACCCAAACCACCATCGACTAATCAACTGATTAATTTAATTAAACATTACGAGAAAGTTTTGTTTACTGTACGTTTCCTCGGGCCTACATGCGAGTTCAAAGGAATACGAATGTAAACATGCATATGTGGGCGAGCAGTCGCGACAACTGTCGCAGTTCTAGGCTAACTTTGCTAACAGATTTTAAGTCACTTGAATTGGTGAGAGCTGGTCTATACAGGGTCTTTCATTTTAAACTAAATACACAAACTGACAAGGCCTCATTTTTGGGTTGTAAATAGACGTTTGAGTATCAATTCAATTCCTAACCCGATTTATGTTTTCAGTTCAAAATTAATCATTTATTGATTTTTACAAATGTTGCATAATGATTTTCAAGGAGAACAGACGTTCCACCAATCGCAGCGCAGCTACATCACGAATGGACTAAGTTATACAAGAAGCAACAATCATTTGAAAGGATAGTCTTTGTCGATTTTCTCGGGATTTTCATAACAAAACAAAAAAAAAATTACATAAATATTTTTTAATTTATTTGTTGAACCCAATTCCTGAATTAAGTTAGTTTAAAATGAAAGACCCTATAGTAGCAGCGGCCCCACCTTCTGATCTTAAGGTCGTGAGTTTAAATCTCGCTCACCAATGAGTGTTTTGAAAAACTTCCTAGATTCCAGACATGCCTCTGAATACCTCTTTAGATGTCAAGCTTATGATCCCTAAAAAGATCTAAAAGCGTCTAGCAGTACTGAGTTTGTGTACCCAGATTTAATAGTTTAATAGGTAAATAGTTAGTTTACTAGTTTATAATAATACTTAGGTACTAAAAGCGGAATAATTATGCAGCCATAATCATCAACAAAGAAACTTGTTCATTCTTAAAACTCTTTAATGTAACTCCAGCCGCGGCTGCTTTATTAAGTAGTTAACTTGCATAGCCCAAGAAGCTTAGCGCTAAGACTCATCTCAAGTCAAAATATTATGTACTGGATACTATTTTATTTTATTTTTTGTTCAGTCGGTTCGGTTTATCGCGTTGTGACGATAGTGGAACCCCGGGAAAGGATATACAAATTAAACAATATATACAGGGTGTAAAAAGACTACTACCGAAAACTGAGGGGTTGAGTTGACCCTTCAGTTCATTTATCATTCATTCTAAACATATTTAGCGAAATAAAAACGCAAAAAAATGTGACTTACCTACGTCATTTTATGTTATATACTACTAGTACTCGTACAACATATTAAGACCATATCTACCTAATAGTTTCATTTAAATTGTTTTTCATAAAAACAGCTTAAACTCAAAATCCAGCAATCTACGTAAAACAACGCGCCCAGTACATACGCAAACAGTAATCTTCAAACGCTGTTTTCTCCGGATATAATGTTTTTTTAGGAAAATCCTTTTGTTGGATGTAAGTGGATATCTGTAAATTATTTATACCAACATGAGTATTGCATTACTACTACGAGTACGTGTCATTAGCTAAATAATTATAAGTAATATAATGTATAATTAATTAATTAAACACGTTAGCAGAGAATAATCTACGTACTAATTTAATTACTAACGTTATAACTTTGGTGTTTACTAACACAATGGATGTTTAATCTAATTAGTTAAGTATTATTAACTTAAGTAATACGTGTGTTTCATAACAATCAAGAGTCGAGATAAATTGATTTTGTGATCTTACTATGACATAATTTATAAAACACACGGTCATCTCACATTAAGATTCCTTCTGGTATTAGAAACTACGAGTTCCTTAATAATCCAACACCTATACTTGGAATAATCTGCAGAGATCATGCAAATAATTGTCCCACCGCGAAAATCAAACACGCACTGACTAAGCCGAGCATTCGGAAGTATACTGCCTAGGACCAAAAATGTATTATTTCTACCTTAACCAACCTAAGCCAGCTATGAGGATGGTTTAGGTCCTAACCCGCTGGGAAAATTGGGTAGATTCTGGGCAAACCTATTCTTTCTTAAACAATGTCGCAGGTACTACCACAGAATACAGGCTCCGTCGTCGAGTATAGGCAGCTTAGTAGCCACCTGACGCTGTATAATTTAGTTTTGATGTAAAAGCCAAAACCAGCTACCTAAACACAGATGAGAATTCGTATTAATTGCTTTTAAGCGAGACTCTATTATTTATTAAAATTGTGGATAGAATAAACATTGTCAATACGCGCGTAGCAACACCGCGGGTTTCCTCATGATATTTTCGTTCATCAACAGAAATATTAATTGAACAATGGAGGTTGTCGAAACATGAGTTACTCTATTTGTGTTTAAACATTCTGCTCGAGGCAATACTCATGAAAAGCTTCGAATAATAGCAAGCCAGTGATTCAAACAAAATGTCTTGTTTATCATTAATTTTCTACGTCATGTAATTGTTTTGTTTCAATGAGCGTACGTCAAATGCTATTTTCTTAATATAATTTGCAATTTAGTCGATGGGCGCTTAGAAGCTAAATTGCTGTATGTTTTTTTTGTATCTAAAAATATTAACCTAAACGTCAGGAGCCACCAGACCAGGCAAGTAATGGAAACGAGGTAGATACTTATAATTCAACTTTATAGCATTTACAAACGATATTAAGCGATATAATTTGTAGAAATAAAATGAAAATTCTTAAATCCGATGAAACACTCCCAGAAAAGGGTGGCAGTGCTTTCCTTTGGCTAGTCTTGGCAAAACTTTTGTCGTTAATTGAATGAAATTGTTCTACCTACAATCCCAACACACATGCTCCGTCTCATTCACTCTCTTTACATTCTCCATACATCAAATTTGAATATTTTTGCACTTAAACACGCTTTTCCGGGTCACCAAAGACCTCATATTTTCTTATCAATCAGCAGTAATAAAAATAATAATATTTAATTTTGTTACCTTCCAAAACTTCAACCCTACAACATAGCAATAAAACATCGAAATCCATCATTATGTGCCCAAGAAAATAGGTAAAGTTTTGTGTTATTCATAAAACTATTGTAATGTTTGGAATGCACGAACAATTTTAGCCATTCCGTGAAATAACATATAAGTAATACATTACTAATGTATACGAAACCCGTAACCCCTCAAATAGGGCTGTCAAGCGCATAAAAGCCGGTAATACCATAGAAATATTATATTTAAAGTTAAATCACATTGATTCCTCATAGCAGGATAACGACCAGGCATAAGCCATAAGACACGATAGGTACTATGTAAATTTCCCAAATCAAGTCTGTATATTTTATCCTTTCTAAGGAAGTAGTCCAAATTACATAATGTCCCAAAAAGTAGTAACACATATTTATACCGCACTTACAGCAAATCCAGACTTACCGAAACAGGAAAACGAACCAGCTAACTACCTACTGGTTAATCACCAGTAGACCTCTCACAGCTTAAACTTTCAAGATTTTTGGGAGACGGTTAGAGGAGGTCAGAAATATATTAAATACTTTTCACTTCCGTTGACATCGAACGATATTAAAAAAAAACTATTTTGAATATCGTTCGATTTACAGAGTTTATTATAAATATTTCCGGCAAAATCCATGTCCGTCTAAAGCCACCCCTAGCTACCCTACTATGAATTAGTGAGTAGTATTCTTATAATATGCCATCGGTTAATATTTAATTTTCATGGTAGTTAGCGTGTTTTGTTTACGAGTTACGGGCTCTAACTTTTGGTAGGTAATGTAACTGAATAATATATCATCTTAAATATTATAGTGCGTATAAAATATTAATAAGTATTTGTAGCCATGTTTTAGTTGGATAAGTAAAGCTTTTGAATATTATATTATACGAGCCGCTTTAATGTACTTCAAAGTTATACTTACGTTAAAGGTCTTCGGTTTTCTATGAAGATCAAACTCTTGCACAAAAACACCAAAGCAACTAGTTAATGTCAACGCATTAAAAAAAAAGAATATCTACAAAGTTTATATTCATATCAAGTTTATATATATCTACAGATCGTTTCTAATGATCCATAGATAGCTTGACTAATCCTGCTGTATTTTCAAAGTTACTAATAAATTCAAACCAATGGGGACATTGGTACCAACAATATAAATGAAGCAAAATTTTGGGTCAAATTGATCCAATCGCAATCGCAATGTTTGTTCCAAATTCAAATCGATCCTAGAACTTAAGCCCAGAAAGAAACAAAACAGCTTTAGCGCGGACCTCCTTAACCCTAATTAGCCGGACGAAAGCGAAAACAAAAAAAAAAGACTTTTATTATTCGGCAGCCAGTTCTCGTACGTGAAGCGTTTTTACGTTTTGTTTTTTAATTAGTTGCCACTTAACTTTTTCGCGTTTCCGTTGTTCAGTTTTTAATTTAATGTTCATAGTTATTCAGTTTTAAGGTAAATACCTTTTGTTTTAAACATCCGTTTGATATCCATTAACATCTAGGTTAAGGTAACTTCGAGTCGGCTTTGCAGACGTAGACTACCGTACCCTATTTTTTTATAGCGTCCCGCAACGATCAGACGATCCTTCTAAAACCGGGGTGCCTTACCATTCGGCCACAGAATCCATGTCGTCACAATCGAAATTTTTGATTAAGTTATATTTTATCGGTTATTGCACCGGTAACGCCCGCCATCTACATGTTTCACTTAGTACCCGCACCCTATTTGTTTTTTTTTGTAGCAGCTAAAGTAGGTACTAAATATTTATATTACTAGCACCCCAGATCATCTGAAAATTTCACAGTCAATTTTTTCTAAAATGTATTTATTAATTATAAGCAAACAATTTTTTTGAAACTATCTCCAGCGCTGAACAGTAGGTACCGAGTTTTTAAAAATAATACATACACATACCTACATACGATTGCCGATCCAACATCATAAAACATAACCCATCTTCGGCTTCACCGTCGGATAAAACATACCGCGAGCGGTACCAACGTTCCTTTTTTCGTTCGTTTGATGAATCTTCGGATGCTTATCGATATCTGACTTCAAGGGCCAATTTTTCGGTTTGGAATATTTGGTCCTAGGTTAGGACCGTGTTAACGTTTGTAAACTTGACCCTGGAAGTCAGAAATTGTGGTAGGAAGCATCCGAATATTCATCAAAAGAACGAAAAAAGGAACGCGAATACGGCCCTAGTTATGTCGACGCCTCTACAGCGTAATTTGTAGTCAGGAGGGTGCGAGAGGGTGAAAATTAACATGTTTGTCTTGCTCATGTCGCTAACACCGAAACTACGCGGAAGTCAAATAAATTCTCTCGTATTTTACATAAGTACCCGCTTACTTGTGTTTAAGTTAAGGCGCTCGTTTTAGTACTTAAACCGCTCATTCTTTGCTCCTTTAAGGGGTTTATACTTTTATATGAATAAGTAAAAAAACTGAACTGAAAACTGTTTGATAGTCAGTAGATATTTAACGTGATTTTTTAATTAGTTACTAAGTACTGTTTGTTTTCCTATGAATTAAAAATATAAATAAATAAATAAATAAAGTAGTGTCACCAGGTGTTATTCAAAAACAAGGAAGAAGACAATTGCTAAAACCACTTACAGTACGCACAACCGATCTTTATCTAAAGTTAGGTGCAATAAACGGTTGCGCAGGTTTGCGCGAGTAGGCGAGATAAAACGATGCAACAAACTAAGCGAGGGAACGAGGCAGCTATACAACGTCTTCGTTTTTTAGGCTTAATGAAAAATGTTTTCTGCGCAGCTACTTCAGAGAGCTCAAGATGGTTGTGCGTACTGTACTTCTGTTATGATGAGCAATTTTTAACTGGCCTCACGCATTATTCAGGTTTAGTAGCTAGCTCTACATTCCACGCTGTTTGCTGTGTGTTCAAATTCTATTCATCTAAATCGTACTCACACTGATGATTCGGGTAAGGATCATTTATTAGGATGCGTTAGGTAGACATTGGTAAGACATTTTTCAAAAGAAGAAGTCTGATTTTTTAACAATGCAATTGCAATGTAAAGAGTCTAGTTTTTTTCTGACGTAGAAACTCTACAAACATAGAAACGAGATGTAACAACGGCCCCTTAAGCAGCCGCCTTAATGTATAAGTCAAACACGCTCGCGACATGGTTTGTTTCTAGTTATTAATGCTTAGAATTAAAACTTTTGTTTGACTGCTTCGCAACTTTATATTTTGACTTGTAATTAAGTACTGGAATCGTATTTATATAACAGTTTTCAAAAATGTTGTTATGACTTATGATTAATTATGATAAAATGATTAAAAGTAAGGTTATTTTTAAATTTTCCGTTCTACAAAAGCGTTGGTTTAAAAAGACCCAAAAATAATAGTAATTAACCGACTTTAAAAAATGAGACTTTATATCATCATCATCATGTCAGCCATCTAGTGTCCACTGCTGAACATAGGCCTCCCCCATCGATTTCCACAGCGGTCGATCTTGTGCAGCCTGCACCCAACGGCTCCCAACAACCTTTACCAGATCGTCTTTCCATCTAGTGGAGACTTTATATGCTCGACTATTAGTTACTATTATGTATAGGTGATATAGGTACTGTACCTATCGTATCAATTGTAGACCGATTATAAAAACATTTTCTTCATTGACGACACAAAAGGTTGCGGGTTTGATTCCCGCGGCGGGACCAATATTTGTATGATCTACAAATATTTGTCTCGGATCTGGGTGTTTCTATGTATAATATGTATGTATTTACAAACTAAAAGTATATCAGTCATCTAGTACCCATAAAACAAGCTCTGCTTACTTTGGGGCTAGATGATGCTGCGTGAAAAGTCCAGCATTATTTATTTTTTATTTATTGACTACAGTTTTATTTGAAAATTGCAGTTTCCTCTGTTTTTACAAACATTTTAATTTCATTCATAAACTAAAATACAAATCTAATTATGATAAGTTTTAAAGTAAAGACTCTTAGACGCTAATTCTCTTTCTTATAAAGAAAACCTCCTAAACGAACTTACTTTCAATTATAATTTTTATGTAGGTAAGTACTATAAAAATAAAACTTTTTAACCAAATATTGGACCTATACGTTGTAACTTTAAAGCTCACTTTACATTGCACGTGTACTCAAAGTTGTACACCTGGCACACAAAATTGTGTCACCCTAAACAAAGTAAGTAAAGAAAGTGATAATTTATTAATTTCAATATTTACCTCCCCGTGGGGCGAGGGAGGCACAGGCTTTTATTTTGTTAATTCCTTACCTATAAATGGTTTATGAACCGCAAGACTACATAGTTGAGGTTTCATACTTCAGCTACTTTTGGTATTTTGCATTTTTTTAGCGCTTTGATCGAATATTCTATATGTAGGTACAGTCAGCAACGAAAGTCGATTGTATGACTATGACGATTATGACTCGTATGACTTTTTAAAATGGCTTTTGTTTTCGAAAACCAAGCAAGAATAATCTTTTCTTGGGAAATTATTGTGAACCAATCTTCAAATTTTAGTAAAAATGTTGGATTTCGGAAATATTCAGGTTTGTCAAACATAAAATGTTAATCGACTTTTGTTGCTGACTGTACTTACATGCAATGAAGATAAAACAGAAAAATATTTTAAAAATCAATCTCATAATTGCACGCTGCGGGATTTGAACTCACAATTACTAATACAATATCACGACTCTACTAATATAGGTCTCTCTCTCTCTCTACTCACAACTCTACTCTTGCAAACTAATTTCAGAGCGATAGCCAGAGAGATAGAAAATAATCATTTTAGCACTTATATTCGATTTATAAAAAAAGTACGTGAGTGTCTTGGAACCTTCGTGGAACACTCGGTTAGAACGAAGTTTCAACTTTGACATTTAGCATTTGTCAAATAAATTCTTTATTAAAATCCTAGAAACGCTCTTCCGTACGCGCCGTTTTTCTGTGTAACTTTTCCAGTCCATCCAAAGGTTGTCTGAAAGAGATCGCTTATAGCGATAAGGCCGCCCATTGTACCTACTTACTTGTTTTCGTGTATTTCCTGTAATGTGTTTTTGTGTACAATAAAGTGTTTTTCTATTCTATTCTATTCTAAAAATGTAACAATCTGTGGACTGGTTCACGACTGCGCATTTCGCACTGTGACGTTAAGACCTATGTATGTGTCGTGACGGTAAAATCGAACGCTTTTTTTCTTTTAGCCCCCATCCTCGACACCGTCCGAAAAAGAACTTCGTTCCAAAAAATCACAAACATATCTCAACACAACTACAAATCGGCGAAGATCAAACAGTTATAAAGCAATTTGTAAATACATTATACACTTTTAATAAAATGAGAGCAAGAAACAATGGTTTCGCAATAGAAGGTATCATGCCTTCAGACAATGTAAACATACTGGGTGTAACAACTTCGATGCCGAAAACAGAAACTGACCAATCAAACCATGGCCATTTTATTCCATTCAGTTAAAAAAGTTAATTTTATTTTACCTCTAGGTTTTTTAGGTGTATTATTATATTGGTACAGCATTATTAGATAATATATATTATCGATTTAGCATTAGCTTCTTAATAGAAGCGAAGTTTTATAGAGTGATAATAAAAGCTATGAAAAACAATAATTGTTAAATCAAAAATAATTAAAGTCACACAAATTAATGCAATTTATTTTTGGTGACTCAAGAAGTAAGAAGTAGGTTCATATGTTCCGAATGAATATCCTGAAGCAATATTACACCCTGTATAACGTTATTGTTCTTCAACAATAAGAGATTTTTCCACAATTGACTGAGACCATTTCAAGTGAGAGCTTGGAAATAATAACCACTGGATACCGCATCGACGCACGTTTAAACAATCAAATGCGGAACAAAAAGACACTAATGCGAAATGAATATGCGACGGGAACCGGGCGTGGTCCGACTGCTAGCGTTCTCCTTTGTTAATACTCCTTTTTGCACAATCATGTTGTATTTTAGCTTCATAGATTAATGACATTGATGACCTATATGTTGGGTAAAAGGTTGTTGGTAATACCTATAATGTCTCTTAGTAAATACATACAATTTAAGTTTAAAAAAAATATATTTGTTCAATGACGGAGCCTAGGCAGCCAACTCCATCCAGAGTTGGCCACTGACTCATACGAACTTGCTTATTGGTTCAATTTTGGAACGAAGTTCCTTTTCGTACGGTATCGGATAGGGGCTAGACGAAAAAAAGTGTTCGATTTTTGCGTGACGACCCATGTATATGTCAAATCGTCACAGTGCGAAGTGCGCAGCCGCGAAACCGTCCAAAGATTGTTACTTTGTTATTACGGAAGAGCGTTTCTAGGATTTTATAATTTATTTGACAACTGCCAAATGTCAAAGTTGAAACTTCGTTCCAAAAAAAAGAGTGTCGTGGAACACTCGGTTCCACGATACCACGTACTTTTTTTTGTTCTAAGCACTGTTGCCAGCTTCAACTCGGGCTGTACAAAGTCCGGCATGTAAAGGATAGAGAATGTATGATTAGTTTTATCCCTCCCTCAGCCATTCTTTGCAATTCATAACAAATGAACCGCCGAGATAACTGCAATCATTAGAAGTTAGAGTGATGTTTGAAAACTGTATTCATGATAAAAGCGTTGTGTTTTTTCTGCCCACAAATAAATATAACTAAAGACATAGACTTCATCAAGATACTTTTAAGAGAAAGGTCAGGTCAACTAAACCTTTACCTGGCGAGCGTGTATAAAGATATCAGCACCTATCGAATTGGAGATCTGTGGTAATCAGTATTATTTGGGTGGGTGTGTTCACGGTATTGGTTGCGAAGGAACAGGAGCTATATGACGATTCAAAGTGACCCAGCGGTCCTATTGAATAAATGCTTTTTGACTTTGACTTTGACTTTGACTTTGACTTTGACTTTGACTTTGTGAGTACTTGATCTGATGCCTACCGCGCCTAGGGGTAGACAATCGATCTGTTTCGTTTCATGTATTGTATCATTAATATTTGTGTGCTCTATTTACCTTTTAATTTTGTTTTATAATTTTAGGAGTTTTTTTTTTACCTATTTGATAAAAACTGAAATGAAATAGTGCTACGTGTAAATAAATAATATGATCTTAATGATGATGTTATCTTAGTAGATGTATACGTATTTCAAAAATTCAATTATAAATTCATCTCACAACTTTTGAATGGAATTCTTGAGGTAATTGCGAATACGGAAGCTCATTACGCTCATATGCAGTTTCGATTAGAGGGCGCCACCGCCGACGGTATACAAATAATGACCAAACTAACGCGTAAAATTGCACTCATTTGCTGTGCAAAAGCTATTCTGAGATTGCTACGTCTAATACAATAATGACTATGAAATTCATATGTGAAAATAGCCAGCTTTTAGCCTGCCGTGCCTTCGAGGCAATTCGTTTTGTTTCATAAACCTCCTACGTCAGTTGAATATAATAAAAATCTGTATGTATAAATATATATATATATAAAAAATGTCATATAAGACTAAATAAATAGGTTATAATTAATTATAGTGGATAAAATATAGGGGTGAATTAACATGCAAAGAATCATTCACCTACTAATTCATCTTTGGGACAAGCCGCGACTCCCGGCATTAACTTCATAGTATTTGAAAGAAGCTTTATTTATATACTAGCGACCTGTCCCGGCTTCGCACGGGTGTAATGCTGATACTAAATATTGGGGTTCAGCCAGTGTTTGCAATGTAAGCGCAAAAAAATATGTTTCTCTACTGTATTATGCATGCATTGTCTCCTGTATTTACATTCTCTACTGTATTATACATGCAAACCTTCTTCTTGTCACTCTGTCTATTAAAAAAAACCGCATCAAAACCCGTTGCTTAGTTTTAAAGATCTAAGCATACACAGGGACAGACAGACAGACAGACAGCGGGAAGCGACTTTGCTTTATACTCTGTAGTGAAAAAGTAATATAAGTAACAGGCTAAACCTTTCCTAAATACGATTGAATTAACCTATATTTTATAATGTCTACAAAACTAATTCTTTAATTTACTTGAACAATTCAATTGATTAATGTATGATAGAGCGGTCGATAGCACAAATACCAATGGGTGATAAATGGTAAAATTGAGGCAAATTATCAGTTACAGAAAGGAAATAACTACCCGAAGCCACTTACACTATGACAACGGTCAGTAAATAATACAGGTTGGCTTTATTAAAACAGACATGAACAACAGTACCTGTTGTCGGAAAACAAGTCTAAAACGCGATTTTTTTTAAATGTATAATGGTAAATAATGTAACAACTTATAAATGTAAGTATGACATATTTTGAACGATAGCAGCTAAAAATCTGAAAGTAGGTATTTACATTTCGTGCCCCTTAACATTGTTTATCATTATCTTACACGAAATTGGCCAGAGCATGTCTAATTAAATGATTTTGGCATACCATATTTTTAGAAATTAGCATTCCATACTGACAGGTTGCAAGCCCATCGCTCGTTAAAAGCTCGAATTTTCTGAACAGAAAAGTCATGATTTGAACCTTCGGATGGACGAAGCACTACCCTAGACCAACAAGGTTTTTTTCTACATTTGATTAAAACCACAATTGCGTAGGTTTGCGTACTACTGTAGTGAATCTACTTGCCTCCCCTTTCATCTTATCCAACCCTCTATGTACTTATTAAACAAACTCATATTGATTTGAAAGGGAGCTTCTACTTTTATACGTTCGACTAGTAAGTAATGTAATTATGAGAACACTAGACCTAAGACATTTTGTTTTAACTCTTGTATGTAAGGTGTACACCCGTGTTGGGTATCCTTATTAAATAAAATAAAATAAAAATAGATTTAATCTAGTTATATTAATTAGGTTGTTCACCCTTCACACCCACAATGACTGATCATTAGCCGAAGCAATTAATAGACTGCTTTAATTTTGAAATAGCGAAAAGAATGATTGACATTGCTTGCAATATGCATGGCCACGCAAAGTCGCGGAATAAAATTGGAAAACGAAAGATTTTTAATTCATAACAAGCCGACAAGCTCATGACATCGAAAGTAAAAATTAATCAAATTCATCATCCACAGCCAATAATATCCCACTACTGGGTGTAAGCCTCCCCTCCCTCTGTTTACGCCATCGATTATAGTTCCCATGCAATCTTGATCATTGATATATTTTGTAAAGTTCAAGAAATTACTTTGATCGAAGAGAAATTAATAGGAAAGTTCGTCGTGTTGCATCCCCAGACAAACTAAAACTGGACGAACTATTGACAGAAATCCTCTTTTAACATTTTCGGTCGGTTTTTGCCGGGGAGGAGGTAGCACACGAACGCATTTTACACACACTTATGCATAAAAAATGACCATACACCCTCATCTTTTTCACACTCCTGAAAATGCGTATATGACGTACGAATTAATTTATGACGCACATGATTCGGAATCGTGTACATTTTGGCAGAGGAGGAAATACAAGGTAAAGGCACATCCCGTCTTTATGATGTAATTATTGCATCCGATTGAAGCGTAAATTGCCATGCTGAAATAAAATTGAAGCCATGACAGAAGATAAAGGCAACTGAGCTGTTAATCCTGCAAAAGCTCAAGTAATTATTGCGTACCCAACAGGTGCAAATAGTATATTACTTTTCAGTTCCGGGAAAGAATAACAAAAGTTACCTATTCAGTTATTTTTAATAGATGAAAAGGAGGCATGGAGCTCAGGGTGTATTATTTAGGTTTTTATAAATGGTGGTGAAAAGCGAGGGCGGGCGAAACAACGCCATTATTGTGCATAGGTACTATAAAAAAAGATAAAGGTAAAGATAAGATAAAATAGTTTATTTTGTGCCACAACAAAAAAAACATATCACGTTATTTTTTTTTCGAGTAGTAATCAATTATTGTAAATGACAGACATTACTTCTGGTTTTTATAAACTCACCCACGTATCTAGCTGCACCGGCGGCACCGTAAGCTCGCAAATACTTATTAATTCTGATTATATTTTAGGTTTCACTTTTAAACTAAACCTTTGAATTTATTTAAATTTAGTAATAATATGGTTAGTACCATTAAGTTTAGTTGCATCGAACGGAATGATGATGTCATTTCGTCATTTAAATTCCAAAAAGCAATGACTGGGTGCCCTGAAACAATACATTTTCTCTTGTCTTGGCACAGGCCTTGTTTAATACAAAAATAAAACATGAGTGCTGTATTATGTATGAACTTTTAGAGTATCCTCGCACTGAAACGATATTATCCATTCAAAAGGAAAATAAGAATTTTATCACATAGCATGAGTGACAGCCCTATTAACTTTCATAAATATCGTATGTGGCCTTCTTTTAACGCATCGCGAGCCGAGTAAAATGGAAAGGAGTACAAAATTATGTTTCTCAAACTCATCCACATATAAATTTACTTAAAAAATGCAATAATAAGGCTACGATTCCTCAAGGCGTGGTAAACATTTTTAGATCTTTGGCATCAAGATCGGTTGAAGATAAAGGGAGTGGTTGGAGATCCATATTTAAATAAAGTACCATTCTATACGTAGTCGCAAATCCATCGTAGTATAGTGTTTTGGTAGCGCTATAAGAGCTAAGATGCCGGTACAATGTATTGAGTTAGCAGCTTCCGTTTTTGTAACCTTATTATCTCGTCAATTAAATACAATTAATGCCTATAAAGTTTGAACAGAATGTAATTCAGCTGACCGAGTGCTCTTAATAATATTATTAAGGGTTTTCACATTCATACAAAATAAAGAAGATCTGGTAACAAGATCGTGCCGATTAGTTCAAAAAAGTTAAGTGTTGAACAGATGGATAGACTTTTGAATGGAAACACGTGTGTGAAAAGGAATGAGTTCTGAGATGACGAGTGATAAAGGGAAATAGATGAGAAAAACAATTTAAGCAATTTGTCAACACTTAAGCAAAGGGTAAGAAGATGGTCATGGTGAAAAGTTGTTTGTTGTGGGTAGGCCCAATATAAATCTATTGTGAAATATTTTTGCTGAAATAACACGGACAAAATTACGAATAGTATGTATATGTAGTAATATAGTATGTATATATACAAATATTTTAAGCTTAATTATCCCGTTTATACAAATAGTAATTGGAACAGCCCTGGCTAGTCACGAGTGGCAATGGCAACCCTAAGCTGCCCCGCACCCCGTCCCGGACATAAATCTATTTTATCGTACTCAAGCAATAAATTTTATTTCGGGATCTTTAATTCTTTGTTATTGAATTGGATTTTAGTGTTTTATTCGGGTAAACAAACAATACATCGGAACGTTTCAACCGGTACTTAGGGCACGTGCGCGCATACTAATAGCCTCACCCGGCGTCGCCTAACTCAACATAACATTTTATTTGTAGTTTAGTGTACCCTTGTACTGTGCCGAGAACGCTTTTGTCTGCGTCCACAATTAAAAGTTGGATAATGTTTAGTTGGAACAAAGAAATGCCGCTCTTTGCTTCGACAGTTGCCGGCTGGACGTAAATAAACTGCGCGCGCGCATACCTACCGTTCGAATGAAATACAGTAGCGATCGATAAAATGTGCAGCAGTAAACTTCCTGCTCGGGATGGGGAAATTGTAAATTAACTGAGGAATTGTTCTTTTTCATCTGACCGTTATTATTATTGGACGGCGATTATGGCTAATTTTAATGACGCGCATCCTGACTGACCTGCGCGGAGTTGCTCGCTCATTATTGTGTATTGTTTGGCATTTCGGTCGTCAGCTATTGCACGATCTTGAGAAAGTCCATTTTAAAGGAAGCAGTGTACCACTACACGATCAACGAATCCTACGTATTCGTAAAAGTCGTTTCACATGCGCATATGCGCTAGTTTGTATGTACTAAATTGTCGTCTACGCATCGAAACAGCGAACTTCATGAATGCTGAAATGCATTGGCTGTAGTTATTATTATTGTTTCTATGTATAATATGTATGTATTTACAAACGAAAAGTATATAAGTATTATATCAGTTATCTGGTTCCCATAGTACAAGCTTTGCTTAGTTTGGGGCTAGATGATGCTGTGTGAAAATGTCCAGCATTATTTATTTATTATTTATTTATTTATTATATTAGCCCTATATTATATTATATTGGCTGTAGTATAATGTCTTAAACATTCTCAGCCTTGGTGAACGCCGTGGATGGGTTGGTTTTTGATGAAGATGTTTTGTCAAAGATGGTAAAATTATACTAAACGGTTTTCCATTTGGAAATTCAGGGTTCGAATCCTGACCGAACGAACGTCAAAGGTTTTTTTTATAATATTTATACGCACACTATAAATAAATAATAAATAATGCTGGACATTCACACAGCATCATCTAGCCCCAAACTAAGCAAAGCTTGTACTATGGGAACCAGATAACTGATATACTACTTATATACTTTTTTTGTTGTAAATACATACATATTATCCAGACCCGAGACAAATATCTGTAGGTCATACAAACATTTGTCCCGCGGCGGGGATCGAACCCGCAACCTTCTGCGTCGCAGGCGGACCTTCGCCTACTGCACCACAGAGGTCGTCTATACAAGCTCTAAATGGAGAAGAAAACATCGTGAGGAAACCTAACACAAACAAACCTTAGCACCAATAGAGCATAAATTGCTTGACGCTTTATAAATCATGTTACATAAATTTCTTCATAGGTAATTGTATTTGTACGATTTGAGTGTTAATTTTGTATTGTTTTTAATGTTCATTTATTTTGTTCCAGGCTAGAATGCTGGAGAACACCCAAGCTTGGATGGGAGCCGCGTCGACGTCTACCGCGCTGGCAGGTCAGTTGGGTGTGTTACGATCTGTGACATTTGCATGTAATTGTGTATTCTTGCATGTACCTGTGTAACCTCTCCACATCCCTGTTACTCGACAAAATGGCATACAAACTACGCAGACTTTACAGAGAGTCATTTTATTATACACGTAACTAAATGATAAAGAGAAGTAGTTATGAGTGGTGGCTTACTTAAGGCGACTCGCAACTCAAAAATTAAGTTCGTTTGCTTTATAGTATGCAATTGAGAACTCGAGGGGTGGAACACTTGGTGCGGGTCCAACTATCCATACTATCCATACTAATCCATACTAATATTATAAATATGAAAGTAACTCTGTCTGTCTATCTGTCTGTTTGTTACGCTTTCACGCCCAAACCGCTGAACAGATTAAGCTGAAATTTGGCATAGTTAAAGGTTGTATCCCAGGGAAGGACATAGGCTACCTTTTATCCCGAAAAAATGAAAAAATCCCGAGGGACCGCGGGTCACACCGCGGGAGCGCAGCTAGTACTAATATATTTTATTAGAATTGGTCAAGTTGTTTAGAAAAAAAAAACAATTACACGCACACCTAGTAAACACAAACAAGAGGAATGTGGGATAACGTTTCTTATACGATTAAATATGTAGGTCTATCAGAAAGCTCTTTTTAAGTTATTATATTAGCCCTCAATGTCCCACTGCCATTCATGCATTCTTTTTAAGTTTTTTTTTATTTTTACGATTTTATTTTATAACCCTTAACTTGAAGAAAAATATTTTACTCCCACAAACTCTTAATTCTTAATTGGATAAATGAAAGCTCATTGAAATCTAGGTTAGAAGATATTTACCGATACATACATATAATGTCATTCAACTGAGTAGGTCTTAAACTGGAAGTATTTTATTTTTAACCGACTTCAAAAATGGAGGAGGTTCTATGTTCGGCTGTATGTATGTTTTTTTTTTTACTTAAGTACTTATATTTTTCACCAATGTTTTATGCATAATAAAATAAGCATATACTTGCTAATGTTGTAAGCTTGTTTGTTATTGTGATAAGAAATCTTAGGATTTGTCTCCTTTCAAAGTAAAAAAAAACACACACAGTAAACTACTACTCTGACTACCCCCTTAGACATCTTCAAATGATCTGGAATACCTACATAAAAGATATGAGAAAATGTCTACCGCGCCTTGGGGATACAAAGATACGAACCTACAATATTAACTTAATTGTACTTTCGTTAATGAAGATAAAAACAAAGAATTGTACAAAAATATTTAGAGCCCTTTCAACTAAGGTAATTTTGATTCAACGTACGAAAACTCTACTTATACTGCCATCTGTTGAGATCGAACGTAAACTACAACTAAAAGGAGAGTTAACTTACCTTATACGAAACCACGACTAGTTGTTAGCATTCCTCCCACTAATTAGCTATATTAGAATGATAATATGATGCTAAAGATTTTCTACGTTAATAAGTGTCTTGTTTCAATATGTATATTTTCAAAGCACCCATATTTCTATACCATGTTTTTATTATTATACACTAGAGTGGCCTGCGGTTTCACACGGGTGGTTATTCTCACAGATACCGTAATTTTTTAAATAAATCCGGAATTATAGTTTGAACATTAGGTAGGTACACGTAACAAGGATTTAAAGATGTGTAATACCTATACTTCTTAAAGATACGCACCGCCAAAGGCGATAAAATTGCGTTGATTGCTCATAAGCTCAGTTTATCAAAGCAATGCAACGGATTGGTAAAGTCGTGAGTTTATAACCACATAAAAATCAAAAATAGGAATAGTTTTCAATTAATTTTCTATCAGTGATATTTTAAATAGGCATCATCTCCCCGCTTCCAACTATTACGTGGAATGTAGACAGTGGCGTAGCTACCGAATGGCTAGGCGGTGCAGTGCACTGGGGCCCCCAAGCTCAAGGGGCCCTCGGACTCTGAGTCCCGAGAGTCCGGAAGGTTTTGTTCTTAGGAAACTATAGGTATGATTATTTTGTAAATAAAAACATCTGCAATATTAGATTTTTTAAATAGTTACCCAGAAAATGACGAATCAAATCTTAAGTTTTTACACAAAAATAAATACGTTTACATTTTGCCACACCCTGCATCAGTGGCGGCGTAGCATGGCTTGGCACCCGGGGCGGATTTCCATTGGGCACCCCCCAAGCAAAAAAAAAAAAAAAAAAAAAAAAACTAAACGTGCTTTCGTGACTTTAATGTACCTAACTAAAGCGTTCGATTACATTGTCGAAATTTATTTTCCGGTCCTTTTCAATGGACAAAATGGACAGATTGGTGAGTCTCGTTTGGCCCATCGTGGACCTTAAGTATGATTTAATTAATTTTAATTTGGAGAAACTTCTCTCGCACGTGGCCACCGAAACACAAATTGTTAAAAACATTCTTAAGCTTAGAGCCAAATTGGGTACGGTCTCTGAATAGTCCCATTTTATTATGAGTTTTAAAAAATCTAAAGTCGTCCACTGAGCCGCTACTTGGGAAGAAATGCTGGCGGCTTCCAAGTGGCGTCTTAATCGTTGAATCTTTAAAATAAAATCCTCTGAAAATTCGTCATAGGTTTTTGTTAAATTTTGTACTACTCTATGAAGTTCGTTTACAGAGCACCCTACCAGAGTTTCAGGCTGAATCACACCGAACGTTAGAAGATGTCGGCCATGGCCCTGTAACGCTGGGCTAGTTCGCCATGAAATCGATCAAGGCATTCTATCATGGCTCTCTTCATCTCTTCTGGCAATGTTAGACCAGCGTCTTGGGCCATTTCTCCTGGCATACGTTTACGGAATCTCCTCCTTCCTCGTCTTTCAATCGAAATATCCAAGCCATCACATTTTTCCGTTCCAAAGGAAATAGCTCTTTCCACTATCTGGATACGTTGTCTTTCAAGAAAAATGTTTAGGGCTTTAATTTTGGTAACACATTTTTCCAGCGATAGCCCAGATGTTTGTAAATACTTTTGTGTTTGGTTTACTTCTTCTAGGACCTCACACCAAATATGAAGGTAGCATATAAAACTGAAGTCACACAAAGCTGGTAGGAGTCCATACTCCTATCCATCCATATGCTGCTTCTCTTGTATCCAAATTTACTCTGCTATTGCTGGGATCACACATGCCTTCGAGTGTTGAAACAAGTTTCTCAAAATTATTCTTCAGTGCTTTAACACGTTCACTGCGGCGCCCGTAAACCCCGTATTGAATTCTAGTGCGTTACGAGGCATATAATGCCCCGTAATGAAAATCTCATTTGTGCGTTACGGGGTTTAAAGTGCCCCGTACACCTTAGTTGCTTTAAACACTTATAACTCTCTGAAATTTAAAATTTTGATAATTATTATTATTTCAAATGAAAGTTTACAAATTTTTCTACATAATTGTCGTTCCGCATGTAGATACAGCAAAAACTGATGAAATTAGGAAGAAAAGAAAAATACGGGGTGTTTTTGTCCCCGTAACGCACTGAAAATGATAAAATACGGGGTTAATGCTGCCCCGTAACGCACTACATGATTTTTATTCGATGAAGTAATAGTGATGGGATTGAATGAAAACGATGATTTTGTTTCAAATTTTAATAAAAAACAAACACAGGTAAACAGGTTCACGACTGTATCCCCAAGGTGCGGTAGACATTCTCTTAGATCTTTTTATGTTACTTATTCCAGATCCTTTGAAGATGTCTAAGGGGGGTAGTCAGAGGCATGTCCAAACACATATTTGATACATGCCCACATCTTGCAGAAGTTAGGATTCCATACGTGACAAATTTTCACGTTTTAAAATTTTGATTCAAATTTTAATATTGTATTTAAAATGTCTTATGAAGTTAAAAACAAAAAACTTAACATCTCTCCATAAAAACTAAAAATTGTGATCTTGGGTCGTGATTCTGAACTACTAGGCTCATTATAATTCTCATTCATATCTTCCATAATTGTGATCTGGGGTGGTGAATCTGAACTACTAGGCTCATTATTATTCTCATTCATATCTTCCAAAATTGTGATCTTGGGTCGTGAATCTGAACCACTAGGCTCATTATTATTCTCATTAATTTCTTCGGTTACTTGTTCATAGTCAACATTACGTAGCTCTTGATAAGTTTGACCAGAGCTGGGGCTGGTGACAATATCATTAGAATCCATGTTCCGCTTAAAAACCTTGCGCAACAACGGTGAGGATGCCAACTGTCGGCGAGACGATCGAGGTGATGCAGAAGTTTCGACTTCATTTTTAAATGACAGTGCTAAGATACGTCGCGAGCGCTTCATTTTCGGTGAAAAATCGATACGTGTGCGCTATTATTGACATCACTCATGCAACTGAGTTCAAAACCCCGTACGGGGGGATCAAAAAATATACGGGGTTTTTTGGACCCCGTATCGCACCTAAAGGTAATTTTTGCTCTCTGGTCGTTACGGGGTTCAATAAGCCCCGTATCTTTTTAAAATATTTCCTGAATGTAAATTTAACATTGATCACAAATATATAGTCATCTCACTCATGCGATAATAAACGGCGAAGATATAGCTTCCGCACCAGCGGGTAGACACTACATTTTCAGCTACGCACCGAATGAAAGTAGCGTACGGGGTCGAAAACACCCCGTAACGCAGTGAACGTGTCAGCGTCGTGATGAGCACTCCATCTTGTCTCTACTAGTCTTTTAACCGATACGCCTACACTTTTTATTAGGATTTCCCATCGATGTGTGGATGACGAAAAAAACGTGTAAACTCTTTCTACTGTCCCGAAAAAAGTTACACTTGAAGTAACACTCCCAAATGAGTGCACTCCGCGAATGATTCGCACATGGCATACAAAGCTGTGAATTTATTTAGCAAAGCGCGAACGAACAATTAACACCAAAATTTTCACTTATAATACCACAAGAGCTTCAAAATTATCGGGTATTTCCCGATAGGTTCGTTGCAAACAAATGAAGGAGTCAAGTTTGAAAAACTTGACGATTTTATTTGTTTGCAGGGAACCTTGAGGGAAATGCCAGATAATTTTGAAGCTCGTGTGGTATTCGGGGGATTATTTTTCCGTCCCAAATGTCGGCCAATAGAATTGCACCATGAGACGAAATGATGAAATGAATGAAATGGCAACAACCAGAGAAAATTTTCAAAAAATTATCAGTATAATACCATGTAGGTTGTACCACGTGACGTCGAATGGTGCAATTCTATTGGTCGATATTTGTGTCGGAAAAATAATCATTAAAATTTCTAGTTACCTAAGTTAAAATTATTTTGAATTGAAATAATAAAAAATAATTGAAAAGTAAAAAAATGTATGTTCGTATAATGAGTCAGTGACTTGACCAACTTTCGCCCTCCGTCCGTTAACTTCGAGTTAGGTGGCCGCTAAGCACGAGTGAGTTATCATCACGGGTGGCACCCCCCTGGAGCCTGGCACCCGGGGCGGACCGCCCCCCACGCCCCCCCCTTACGCCGCCACTGCCCTGCATATTTTGACTTGATAAAATCTAAACCGTTCAGTTAGGGCCCCGGTTTATTTTGCACCAGGGCCCTTGGCTACCTAGCTACGCCACTGAATGTGGAACAGGTTTTCCTTTACCACTATATCAGCCATCATCTCAACTTTCAATCCCTCCCCATACCTTACGTAAACAACATTACCTTATATAGTATGGTAGCATTACCTACTTATATAGTATAGAGTATGAATTTCCCTTCACAAAACCTTCCTGCCTCTAATGTATTTAAATTGCATGCTTACTGCACTTATTATGTAATCCGAACTAATAGTATAGAACACGTAACAGTTTATTCCCCGTTACCTAAACCACGGATAATATTTTGCATTATTGTCACAGCCGTGGGAAAAAGAAACGAAACTAAGCACAAGTTTTTTAAGTCGAACAAATGCGTGGCGCCGGCCGGAAAACTTATTGGTACACGACCGGGATTGAACCCACGACCTTACAATCGTAAGACGGGGCCACTACCACTGACCACCAGTGCTCTTCAAACTAATAGGTGAAAAGAATTAAAATTGAAACCATCTTTGATGCAGCATCAGTCAAGAGAAATCAAATTAAGTTTTTTTAATGGAGGAATAATATCCTCTTGGTTACAATGTACCTAGGTAGTACATATTTTGAAAATAAGTTTGTGTCTTTTTTGTAGGCTCTTAAGATCTCGTAAATTGGTTAAATTGTGTTCGATTCAAGAAACTCGTGCTCTGAGACTCTGAGGCTCTGGGTAATGCTTTGTTTAATGTTATCTTCAGTTTTATTCTCATTCTTACATTCATGTAAAAATTGAAATTATACATCTAGTTTAAAAAATGGTCGGTGCATATAAGTAGTAGGTAACCCAGTGCAGATACATTTTTATACCACCACTAGTATAATTTTTTACCTCATTTCTTAGTTTTATGAATTAATGTAAGAGTTTGGATTTCATAGTTATTTTCCAATTCACACTACTATTTAGTTCGGATTACATTATTGTAGAATTTTATTTTAATTTTGGCCAAATTGCATGCATTACACCAAACTTAGAGCAATAATTGGCTGCAAAAATTAAGTTTGGCGAGTGTGTTTATTAGTTGATTGTGTACCAGACTACCACGGTCTCGCGCTCAAGTTGAAAGCACCGCGTTGGACCGACGGGCAACTCCAAGAGGCCATCCAAGCAGTTGTCACACAAAAAATGAGATTCACACAAGCCGCGACGCACTACGCAATACCAAAAGGAACTCTATACGATAATATATTAGGGAAATCGAAACGTATGGCCGTGCTAGATGATGCTGGCCTAACAGCGGACGAAGAGCGCGCTACTTTGGACTTTTGTTGCTATACCAGTGTTTCGCCATACAATCGAAGGACAAAAAAGTCTTTGAAAGAAGTTCTAGCGTTTGTAGAGAAGCTCAGACGAGCTAGAGACCCTGGATTTACGTTTGTAGGCCTCACGGGATTCAGATGGTGGTGGGCTTTCTGTAAAAAGAACTCAATTGTATCACTTTACTATGAGGAGTCTGATAAAACAAAGAACTCAAAGTTGGGCAAGGTGAAATCTGAACATACTGACGATGAATCGGAACTACGCGTATCAGATCAAAATTAATACTCATTGAACTGAAGAATAATTACATTGAGACTGTGTTATAAGTATAAATATTATGAATGTAAATACTCATAGTAATTAGAAATATTAGATACCTTTTTCGTATTCTCTATCAAAGCAACGATGAAGACAAAAGTAATTTAATTTTAGATTTATATAAACACATTCATTGCAAACTTTACCTGTATGTATAGAGGTACTTAATTAGACTATTCCTATTCAATTGCCTACTTAATTACAAGTTTTTAGTTACTAAAGAACTTTAATAATGAATGACTATTTATACTCAAAGTTATTCAAATGCATCGAATATCATGAGTGAATACAGAAATAGTGTCTGAGTGAAGGAATTTCCTTTAAAAAGTATTTTTTTACTAGTGTTGCAAACCTCGTATTTAAAAAAAAACATACGTATTTTTATAAAAATTAAAATAGTAAACGTGTTGTCGATAAATAGTCTGGCAGTGTATGGTGGTATTAGCATAATACTTTGAGTACTAAGTACTAACAAGGCACCTGGTGCAAACCTATTTAGGTTATGCAAATTGACGTGAGTGTAGAACCTAGTATAGGTCAATAAACTTGCATTCGATATTGAAAGTTCGTCTTTATTAACTTAAATGTTTCGTGGTAACAATTATAGTAGAACTTGAATGAAATTTTGATTAACTACGACTCCACAAATGACAATCATACTAACTGGAATTATTTTCCTGTATTCTAATCTAACTTTAAAATAAAATGTTGGTGGGCCAAGAACTTTTAATAGATAAAATGATTATTATTATCTTTGATGTCCTCATATCAAACTTACGGTGTCATCAACCCATCGTGTTTTGTGACCTGAATCTCTTAGGACAAATATTGGCCACTATTTGAAAGAAAGAAAGAAAGAAAATATTTTTATTTGCTTAGACACTACTAACACAAACACACTAAGCTTAAAGATATGCCTAAAATTACGATTAAAATTAAAGTTGTGCGCAGCAGAGTCAAAGCAAACAGGCCCCAACTCAGCATTGTGCTGGATAGGTACACACTGGTGCGCCTACCCAGCGCTGATTTTCAGTTGGTAGCCAGAGGAGCCACGTCACGACCAGCACTATCATGTATTTGATCAAGGCCTTACGACCTTGCAAAAGTTGCAAAATGCAATTAAATACAATCAATCGGTGCCATCGTGTTATAAATATATCTAAGTAATAACTTAGTTATAAACTAAATTTAATGGTGAAAAATGTACAAAACTCCAATGAGTTAAGAATGAATTTGTAAATTAATATAACTTGTAGGTATAATTATTTTACGATAGGTTATCGGATATCAATTTTCTTTAATATATATGAGATTGTTTAGATGAGATTTTTGTGATTATTCATGCGATAAATTCATAATTCATAATTCATTTATTGCTTGTAAACCTAGGTTACACATAAAACGATGTTCTTTTAGTTTAAGAAATACCACATATTAGACAGTAGTTTGATACAATTTTATTGACTGCTACAGCCAACAATAGATTATAATAATAATTACTTGCTTAAAAAAATAATAAAGTTTTAATTTTTTTTCAATTTGTGTACTTACAGAAAAAAACAGTCTATTGCTTCTTAGAAATAAATTAATATATGTATAGTATGGCAAGGATCATAGTTACTAAAATATATTACTCTATGGCAAAAAAACTCCACCCCAATACAACTGTTATTAATTACAGTAGATAAGTAACTATAATTACGAAATGATAGGAAGTTACGTTTTTGCGTCGCGATAGTTTAAATGAGGCATAATTGTATGTTATTGTTTCATATAAATAATTAAATGCATTCCTATTGTGGCATTTTGTCGATTGTTTAACAGAAATGCCATCTGCTTTGGACTAAGTATTTTGGTGTCGATCCCTATGTTCAATAGCTCGTAAATGCTTTTTTCTTATTTTGTTCATGCTACAGACCAAAAAAAGCTTTAGCAATGTTTTAATTACTTATTTTAGTAAAATTTACATTCTTTAAAGATACTCAACACCATCTATTATAATGTCTAAACTCTAAAGTGACTCTAAAGTTTAGAGTCATTAAACCATCCTTTTTGTACATTAAAAAATACGCCATTTTATATTATATATAGTTTTAAAATATGGCCTTTAGTATGAACGAAATTTTAGTTTTTGTTAGTTTAGTTAAAAACTAGTTAGTTTATTGTACTTACCTAAATGTGATTACTTATATAGAATTGTGTAAAAATTCACAAACAATTGTGTTTTTGCCAGTATTGTGGCTTTTCATTTTATTATTTTCATGATGGTAAAAAATTGTGATTGAAAAAATCTTAAGACTGCTATTAAAATATTGAACTTTGTTGATTGATGCATATTATTTTATTAATAAACCCCATGTTTAATTGGTTTTCTTTCGCAGATTCAATGGGAGGTAATTATACCTATCGTAGTTGTTAATGTTAACTCTTAATTTTGCCAGATGTTGCATGACTTTGCATAAGTTTTATAATAAAAATATAAGAATTCATCGTGTTCTTAAACTTTTCTTTCACAAAGCGTTTTGCTTTGATTCAATGGCTTAGAATCTAAAGTTTAGATTGTACGCTAAAGCTTGTAGATTTTATTATTCACTAATAAGTACGTTAATAATGATTTTCTAAAGATCACAAGTATCTAAACTTACTTTGACTAGCCTCACTTTGTTCAATTGGCTCGTCACAAGAAGTAGGTAGACCTTACGATTTCCACTACAAGAAAAAAAAGGCCCCAAAGAGTATTGTAAATACAACACAGGGAGAAACAGGAGTAGAATTATACAGGGTGTAAAAAGACAACTACCAAAAACTGAGGGGTTGCAAAGACCACGATTCTAAACTCAATTAGCATAAAAAAAAACGCAAAAAAAAAAATGTTGACTTAGCTTAGTAATTTTATGCTATTTTCATTTATTGACTACTAGTATAACATAATAAGACCATACCTACCTAATTATTTAATTTTTATAAGAAAAAACAATTTAAACTCAAAATCCAGCAATCTACGTAAAACAACGCGCCCAGTACATACGCAAACAGTAATCTTCAAACGCTGTTTTCTCCGGATATAATGATTTTTTTGGAAAATCCTTTTGGATTTAGTTGTGTGTTGGGATGCTGTACCTACCCCTTTAGGCTTTGGTAGACGTCTTTTTACACCCTGTATAGCTCTTAATATTATTCCGTATTAGTCGTCCTAATTAATGATTTTTGATATTATCTTGATAAATTGTGCAAATTAGCAAACAAAGATACTAACTCTCTCCCCGTCTCTTTCCAGCAGAGACGTACCAATACCGGATGCAGTCCCTATGGCAACAATGCTGGAGCACCAATCAGAACATGGTACACAACTTGCGCCTGCGAGAGCGTGGACCACTCAAGTCCTGGAGGCCAGAAACAATGGCCGAGGCCATCTTCTCCGTGCTAAAAGAAGGGCTATCGCTATCTCAAGCCGCTCGGAAGTACGACATTCCATACCCGACGTTTGTACTCTACGCGAATAGAGTCCACAATATGCTTGGTCCGAGTGCCGACGGGGGAGCAGGTACGTGCATAACATGTAAGTGGCATTTGAAAATATTTCGAATGTCATTTGTTTTGCCGATCTGATGGACGAAACTCACCCTAAATTCACGGTAGATGTGCACTGGCCGGGTAGCTCCAGCTTGCGTGTTTGATACTCAGTTTTGATATTGTTTTGGGAATCAATCAATCAAATAGAGATCAAGAGATAATATTTAGTAATTTTGGTAGATTTCGCTGATTCTCAGAATTATTATTGAAACCTAGTTTTTTTAACGGTAGGCTACAGATATCTGGCATTACTGACTTATTAGATGTTCGTGAAGTAAGAGTGAGTTTTTCAGAGATTTGTTTCATTGCCGTGTATAATATTAGTTTACTTTCAGTAAATTAAGTTTAATAAAATCAAAACAAGACAATTCATGTTAATAATTATATAAATATGTCATGTAAACTGATAACTATTTACGGCAAGTGGGTTTTGTAAATATACTAACAAAAATCATGTAAAAATACTTATAGATCGTTGACTACCACAACGACTCGTAAGTATTTTTAATGATATTTATTGAATAAGACTAACCTTTGGAACGGCATTCAGCTGACATTTTTAGATGTTACATATAAGTTACTAATCGTAATTAAATGTCGTGACATAATTTTAAACGAATAACATTATTTGACAACATGAAATGGTTTCATGTTGATGAAGTGCTAATTTCGTTTTCAAATAATGTCAGTAATTCATTAGTACAAGATATAATGATAACGATATGTCAATTATTTTAAAAACACTCACTGTTTTGGAATGTTTTAAAGTTTTTTATTTATTTGAATATTAAATCCTGTACTAATTGAATTACAATACCTTTATACCTAAGTAAGTAGATATATACATTATTTTAATTTATTAACTTGTTAAAACCAATGCGAAGTTTTTTTATAAACTAAGCGATGTTCTGCAAGGCGATTTTATGTTTTTTTGTTATCTAGGTACTGATAGTCAATGTTATCGAATTCTGTTCAATGTGAGTATTGGTTATTTACTAATATTTTTACAAATGAAAAAAAAAAAAACTAACTGATCAGAATTTTATGACATCTGGGTTATTGTAATTGATCGCAAAATCGAACATTAGATGGGTAATTTTCTATGGTGCGTTTATTTTACCTTTCCATTAGCTATAGGAGTATATTTTTATTTTTGCATCGTCAAGCTTTTTTTAGCATGCGCTGTTGGAACTATTTTAAGATTATTAAACATAAAATGTTATTTGGTATCGAACTTTAATCATGTATTTGTGTGATAATTGTTTAATGCTTATGTTCCCCTGGCTCGATGTGTGGTTTTATTTCTAGGACTTTATTGAATGTGCAATACCTACGGTTGAAAATGTGGACCGGGCCTAGTTACATTATGCAGATAAAAATCTACCCGAACTATTAAATTGCGTGTTTGAGGACGCTGTGAGTCTAAATTTGTTTTGATGCTGGAATGTTTCGGAAATTTTTATTCCTTAAACTCATAATAGAAGAAATAGGTCACCAACGTCTATCAGTAAACGCCTGAACCAAATAAAATCATGCATTGAGTCAACTCGCGCGAGTATAATGCATAAGAAGCGGTCCGTTCACGTTATACTATTATGCAACGTTGCAGATCTGAGACCCAAAGGGCGCGGCCGTCCGCAGAGAATACTGCTGGGCGTGTGGCCCGACGAGCATATCCGTGGCGTCATCCGCGCCGTCGTGTTCCGCGAGACGCACGCGCACACCGCGCACACGCACCTGCGCGACGTCGAGATGCCCGCCTACCCTGCCATCACGGTCAGTATCGCATCCGCGCTCCCCACGCCCCGCGCCTTACCTACAAGCAGGAGAGGATACACTCGATACTTTGTTCATGCGAAACGTAGACTTTTCAATCGATGTAACAGTTCATAGCAAAGCGATTTGCATTTGCGATTTTAAAGGTGTTGTGATATAGCGCGGCATGCAACCGTGACATGCATTGTAGGAAGCAATGTGCGTGTTTCAGGACGGCGCGGTCGGGCCTAGCCCAGGCGCGGGCGGCAACGGGTGCGGCAATGGACGCGAGGGGCGCGTGTCGCCGAACGCGGCCGCCGCTGCCGCCGTCGCCGCCGTGGCGCACGGCTTGCGCCGCCAGATGTGCAACATGGTGGTCGCGGCGCAGCGGCCGACCGACCACCCGCCGCACCTTGGCCTGCCGCCACTGCCGCTGCACTCCCCGCGCCTGCCATCGCCGATGACCGCGGGACTGGAGTCGCCGCTGTGCTCGCCGCCACCGCCGGGGCACGCACTCGAACCGGCGCGTCCCGCGGAGCCCTTCCGCCCGTTCGCTTCCCCGCGCCCCGACAGCCGCTACAGCGAGCGTGACTCGGCCGAGATGGGCCCCCCGAAGACCCCCGTTTCTCGCAACGGGCAGGGCGCCTCGCCCGCCTCGATGGACGCGGAGCCGTCGGTGACGGACGCGGCGCGTATGGACATATGAAGCGCGGCCGCGAGCGCGGTGGCCGCCCCGCCGCGCTCGCCACGCGCCTCGCTGGGCCGCTCGCCCGGCGCCGCGCCGTACTCACGCGCGCGCGCCTCGCCCGGCCCGCAGCACGCGCGCACCTCGCCGAGCACGCCCGGCACGCACTCCTCGCCCGCCCACCTGGCGCACGCTCGCACCTCGCCGAACATCATGGCGCACCTCCGCTCCTCTCCGAACATGATGCAGAACGCTCGCATGTCGCCGAACATGCCGCAGGCTCACAACATCTCGCCGGTGATAATGGCCCACGCGCGGACCTCTCCCGGCATGCTGGCTCGCACGTCTCCGAGCATGCTGGCGCACATGTCACCGGGACTGCTGCAACCGGCGCACACCCCGCCGGGGCTGATGGCGCACTCGCCGGGGCTGCTACAACCAGCGCACACCCCGCCCGGCATGCTGGCGCACACCCCTCCAGGCTTGCTGCCGCCGCCGGGCACCCCGCCAGGCATGGTACAGCCGGGCATGCAGCCAGCGATGCAGCCAGGGATCCAGCAAGGTCTGCAGCCGGGCATGCCACCGCCACACCCCGCCGCCTACTACTACCTGCAGAACCGCAACGGCTCTGTGGGATACTACTGAGCTCCCGCGCACACCACTATCGGTAACAGATAGCATTGAGGCTGAAGACTGACGTGAACCTGGTCCTGAGGTTTCCTGACATCTCGGTACCTACCGATGGAAATAAAACTCTCACCTCTGGTGCTATACGTTACGTAACGATATGAAATTGATTCGATGTTTTTTTCCAACAATTTCGATATAATTTAAAACAAACATGTTCACAATTTACCTAATGACCTGTAGACTCTGTTACTATTTTACTCAATGTGTGTTAGTATATTGCATGGTCATAGCTATATTATTAAGAATAGTGGTGCAATCAATCAATCAATATGTCAATATGTAAAGATCCCATTTAGTTCTTGAAGAAATATGCATGACCCGATGGGAAAGAGAAATCAGTAAAACGACGCCTTTCAACATTTGTGAACACCACTTCTTGTGAGGGGATGGTTCATGACTAATTAAAATATTTTCCTGGGTGAGGGAGAATTAATCTTGGCAGCGTGTTTGAAAACATACCCTCCACACCCTTTATGGCTACGGCATTAGAGTAATAAATAATTTGTAAAGACGAGACTTGGGCGCAGTCGTCCATACAACAGCTAATTACCTACCGAGCCGCGCATTCACTGAGGCCATCCACAATTTATGCGTAGTTACACACCGGCGAACCTAACAGAGCACGGGCAAGTTATTTCTCGGCGTTTGAATCGTTTAAACAGTGTCGTGTCTACAAGTTATTTATTACTCTATGACTACGAGAAGGTTTTGGTTGTACCTTTCATAGAACATCTCATGGTAGTTTAATGACCGTTTAAGTTTTCTGTATGTGGGTCATCTGTAGCCATTGTACAAAGGAACTAGGGAAGTGTTGATTCGTTTTGGTGGAATAGCTGGATGGTCTGCGCAAGCCGTGCGTGGCTGCGCTAAGTCACAGAGGGACATAAGAGGCTCCTTATTTGACAACTATTATTATAATCTTGCATGACTATAATTATTTACATTAATTAATTGTAGCTATCGACATTATATTTCATATTTAATAAATTATTGTGAATTTGCTGTGCAATACAATGCTTGTTATTTAGTTATGATTTTAATTAGTTCGAAGTACCTATTAGAAATCTATACATTGAATGTCTGTGTTCCAGTGAAAGCATCTTTGGTAGATGCGACCTCTCGATTTCATTTATTATCTACTCTTAGGTAGAATATCAACAATGTATGTGTAAGCTTTGAAACATTACATCTTAGACCCATCTGCGACTGTGTAGGGATAACAAAATTTAAAAAATATTTGGCCCGATTCAAAAGACTGTTCCGTATACCTAATTAATCATTGTAACTCAGGAAACATTTGATTATGTATTAGCTTTAGATGTAACCCCATAGTGAATCATGTTCTTTTGGTCAGATGGATGTCAATTTGTGTATTAGTAGATAGCGTGGGGCGCGCACCCCGCGCTGCGACACGTAAGTAGACTTAGTGGTCGCCAAATGTATAGATGTATCATTAGCCAGTAGTGATTGTTCCAAATGTTAGGCTATAAACTTAGGTGTCCGCGGCGCCCCTGCCCTCGCCGTGCTCGTACCTTCTGCACTCGTACAACTCTTTGGTGAATCGATAGTCGATTACAATCAAACACAATCCTGCCAACTTGATTGCTTTCCTTATCGTGACGTTTGATTTATTTAAACAGTTTATATTATTATTCTTAATTTGAAAATCGCGATGCATTGTTCGAGTGAGGTCGCCGAGCGCGGGGGCGCCGCCTATCTTTAGGAGCACTAAAATCGCCAGTGAATGTTCATCGTTCATGCGTCTGTCTGCTGCATAGTTAGGATAACGTTTCAAGAACTTGTATTAGCTGTTCGTGTGCGCTGTCTGTAGCGAGCACGCCACGCCACGCCACGCCGCGCCTCGTGGCCACATACGTTCGGCTGTGGATGTACAAATTTGATTTATCAATGACTTTCTCGAACCTTAGTGATTACTTTATTTTGATAGTTTCGGTGAGAAATTTGTATTCTTCTTGCCGCAAGGGTATACCATGATTTAAAAATTGTTGGCGATCTCGTTGGCGTCCTATTATGATGTATGTATGTAGGAGGGTGCCGCAGCACCCGGGCAAAGTCTCGTCGCAAGAATATGTTACCGCATGTTTTATAATAAGTCTCAAAGTGGCCTTGATACTTCAAATATTGTTTGGTGTTTCGAATTATCAGATTCGGTTTGGAAATTAGAATGTAAAATAAAAGACCAAATTATTAAAAGAAAAATTAACTGCGATTCCTGAACTAGTGTTGACTATTTGGCTGTCCTTTTGGAAAGAAAGTTTTAATCTAGGTGAAAAATTAAAAAAATATAAGCCTATACGTTTCGGACGAATTGCGTAATTTTGGTAAATGTTACTACGCATATTTTGTATTGTGTAAGTTTAGGCTAATGTGTTCAAAAAGAAATTAAAATTTAAAATTTTTGAAAGTAGAAAGTGCCTTCCAAATTTTAGACCACAGTAAGTGTTGGGTGGGTGCGGCGATGAGAAGGGTAGCGCGCCCCGTGCGGTCGCGACGCTCGGCTTGACGCTCGCCGCTCCGCTCGCCGCGCCGCTCGGAGCGCGCTCTGAACGTGCTTAAATATTTAAAGTTAGAATAATAAAATTCAAAATTATTATATAAAAAATAAATACATATGACTATTATATAGTGAAAATATACTATATTATATATTGTGGCCGATGTGGTATTACCCTGACTGGCAAGCGTTGGCTATTTCGGCGTCTAAATTAAACCTTATATTTTTGTTGTGTCGGTTCATCGTAAACAATGCAATCATTGCAAAGTGCCATTTTGTTTGGAACTGAATAATTAGTTCATTTTATTTTTTGTATCACAACGTGAATTTTGTAGTTGTAATTATATTAAACACTAATTTATTATACTGGAAAATTATAAATTTCGGATTAATTAATAAGTACCTATATTATTTTCGTGATAGTTAAGTAAAATACTGTAGTATTATACGTCATTATCCATCTAGAGGCGGTTTTTGTTAGTAATCTATAATCTTATAGATGCTGATTGATTTAAAGCTAACATTACCTACTGGCAATTTAACTGCATGACAAGTTTATCATTCTCTCCCCATTATTTGTGATAAATTTTGTAATGGTCGACTTCTGAACCTAGTACCTAGTTTGATAGAGCATTCGGTGTGTTGAGTTGATCTCGCCGCAATCGGTGCCCACCTTCGAAAACCTGTCCATAATTAAAGAATACACATATTTTGCTATTGTGACCATTCCACATTTTAATAAATTTATTGTAGTTATCTGGTGGGCGAATTACTAAAACTCTATCAACTATTCTATGGGTGTTGTCGATGCGATGTCATAGCTTTTTACGATAAACTTCTCTAAATACCTACCGATCAAGTTCGACCTCCGAGCTTTTAATGCGCTTCGTCCCCCTGTTTCTGTCACCCCTGTGGCAATTATTTGTATATTTTACTATATAAGTTAAAAACGTTCCAGTTTAATCTTGGGTATTGACAGCTTTTTAGATTCCAAATGATATCATCTATAAGAGTTAGTGCGCATTTTCCCGAGGAACCTTCCTATTAAAAGTATTATTAGATCGGTGTGAATCACGTATAATCGCTTCGTACATTAAGGGCACAGATCTAGTGTTTGTGTAGTCGAAAAGTCGCGTGAATTTCGTCGGCTTTTCTATGTGCGCCGATATATTGTGCAACTAAATGTCAGCTTCAGTATATAAATTTGGTGTAAGAACATAACATTATTAAGTGTAACGTAAATACGATAATAACATGTATACGAGCAAATGGGAATAACTTGGGACGTTCGTTTGGTAGGTTCTGGTCGATGTTATAACGGTTTTGATCCTTCAGAATATTTATTCGGATCTGACTTGTTTGATTACAGGGCGAGTTTCGAGAAGGTCTCTGAGTCTAAGCGGTTGTACCTAAGTCATGAACGAGTCACAAACTCTATTTTTATGACAAACTCCAAGAAACAACGTTTCGCATCTTCACACAACTTTAACCGTAGGTCACACTACATTCATCGTGACTCGCCCTGTAATGATAATAATTTTCTCATAATTGTATTTATGTTAAAACATTTTGTTGTAAAGCATGAATGCAGCGAGCGGGTGTACCATTGACTTTTTTTAAGTATTCAATTAAATATCTCTTTTAAATTATTAAGTAGGTAGGTACTTTCGTTTGCACCCGTGCGC
Organism: Epirrhoe tristata; assembly: GCA_951394285.1. Lineage (NCBI taxonomy): Eukaryota > Metazoa > Arthropoda > Insecta > Lepidoptera > Geometridae > Epirrhoe > Epirrhoe tristata. Next base: position 16,467,906 of record OX596136.1, on the reverse strand, counting down.
ATAAGTTTTAAGAATCTGATTGTGTATGGATAATTTAATAAGATAAAATAATGGAATTATGTTTTAATTAATCAATAGCTACCCGTTTAATCATGATCGTGATTATCTCAATAAATGTTATACAAAATATTTGTAGATGTAATTTTAATGTTATAGGGGTCACAAAAACATACTGATAAATTATAATTTCTAATTTTGTATTATTATTCTGTTATTTTATTATTTAATTGAGTCGTTCTAAATAAATGTTTCTATGATGTTTAGGTTTTTTTCTAATGTGAAATGTAATCCAACATTATAGGCGCAATTATTTGCAACCTTCGATTATTATAATTGTTATTTATTTCTCAATCTTATAATTGTGTTCCTAATGAGGTTTATTTTGATTTTTGTAAGCAGACTTTGTTGAAATTAAAACTTGTTTTTCAATGGACCTCTTGAAGTACAATCTTTTCTACCGAATCATAATGTAGGTATAAATTGAGTGTTTTTATTTAGCCATAGTGAAATCTATTATTCCGTCACTTATAGGTAGGTACTTTCATTTTGTGTTCTAGTTTTTCTTTTTGTTCCAAGTTTTGCTTTTCAAATTTCCACGTTTTACATAAAATAACTTACAAAAATATTTAAGCATAAATTAATACCTTAGAGACCTAGGTAAGTAAAGTACTTTACTAGGTCTCATGACTCTCTGAAATCTCTTTGCTTTTACCTAGGTCTTAAGTTAAAACTACCGACCTATTTCATTGTTAATTTGTTAAAATAAAAATTAAATGTTTTTTTGCATTTATTATAATATTTAATTTTATAAATTTACTGTTCGGTAGCTCAGATTTTACTTGGGGTGGGTACCTGTTTTTTATCAAGTACAATTCATAAATCAGTAGGTACTCAATAATGAATGTTGTAATGTCAAGTAGATTGCAATCTGTGGAAAATTATAAATCTTTATGGACAATCTGGATACATCTTGTAGTATGTGTCTCAATTACCTACATTCATTAATATCTAAGTTTGTTATAACTGTGACTATGTTGTCAATGAATATATGAAAATAGAGCAAATGTGGTTTTATTTCGGTCCCGTTTATTTATACATTTTTAATCAGCTTAGGTATAAGAAGCCAATTAGTAGGAAGGTATTTTTGGTAAGTAGGTACCTACTTATTGCATTCTAGGGCAGATATCAAGTCCATTATTGTCCATCAGATTGTAAATAGAAATAGACCCATCAGTAGGTACCTACTAAAGGTAAAGATAAGTTCAGTAGGTACCTACTAAAGTTAAAGATAAGTTGAAGTGTGGTTGAAACTAGGTGTTCTTGCATAGCATGACGTGACTAGGTAGGTACTGTAAGCGACTATTGTTAAAAAATGTAGGCACTTCTAGAGCCTTAAGAGCCCTATTTTAGGTACCTATTCAATTAATTTATTTCAATAAACAACACATTATAAATAAAAAAATATTTATTTATTGTTTGACCTTTCAAACGACCAAAAAAAAAGCTTCAAAAATTTCCAAAGACCAATATAATTCAAAGACCTCCGAGTAATTATGATTAAAGAAAGAGTTATTATTGGTCAGCGACAGAAGTTCATGAACATTGATGTATTTGAATCTTCAATATATTCGAAGTTCGTAGAGTTTTAGATAAAACTTCAGCTTTCATTGGATGTTTTGCCTTGCACCATTACTATTTATGAAAAAAAATTGGCAATTTTCCCACATACAATGATGAAAATGAAACCCTCGCCTTCGGCTGCGCCTCGGCCCGGGTAGACATTTGTCGGAACTCTTTGCAATGACAGCCTTTCCGCACTTGTAATGAAATATACTATACAATAGGGCTCTTAGAATAGCCGCTTTAAGTCATGCTGTAAAAAAACACTACTAACAGACTTTTTCCTTTTTGTTCATGCAAATAAAAAAAAAACTAAACTCACAACTAGGTAGGTGCGTACCTACCTACACTATGTTCAACCTAGGCATTCATGAAGTTAGCCGTTTTGATGAGCGGTAGGTAGGTACAGGTGCCTACACAATTTTATAAGAAAAAGCGCCACTGCCTGCGCAGGCAAATAAGCGACTAACTTAACGAATGCCTATATCCGGCACCTACCTATCTATCTATCTAATCAGCCAACATCCACCCACTGCTGAGTATAGGCACCTACCTAGTGTAGTTATAGTATGTAGGTAGGTACTTATAGGTACCACCTACTAAGTAGGTAGCAGGTAGGTACCTACTTAATTAATACACGAAACGAAATTCTGCAAAATACCTACCTACTTACTTACCTACTTGATGATGGTCGCTGTAGTAAAACCGTGACGGACGGAATGATAGCCAAGAGGATGTGAGAAATCATTGAAAAAGTCCCTGATCCAAGTTTTGAAGGCAGGAAGCGAAAGGACCTAGCATTAGTGGGTGATATCGGGCTGAGATGATGATGATGATGATAACTTACGTAGGTACAAGGGCTTGTTACTACACGTTTATTAATAACGGCCTATTAGTTGATCTAAAAACCCATTGCTACACATAACTAAGTCTGTTTTTTGTTTTTTATTGTATTTAAATGTATTGTATTGTAATGTATTGTATTTAAATGAAGCAATATTCTATTCTATCGAAAAATTTATATGCGCTTTAACACGAGCTCATAACGGTAAAGGAAAACATCGTGAGGAAAACCGCAGCTTAGTCAGCTCCACACGTATTGACGTCGTCTTTCCTGTGGGCCAGGCTGATTAAGCTGAGAGGATGGTGTAGGGGCTGGGCAAGCCTATTCAATCTCAAACAATGTCCCAGGCACTACAGCGTCCCGTTAAGTGTAGGCATAGGTTACCTCCTGACGCTGTATAAATCATCTAATACTCGTATAGATTTAAAGGCCTAAGTTTTGTATTTCTATTCTACTCGTAAAAGTATTGCCTAACATTTTTCTTTTGTTTTGGCAAAAAGACAACTATTCAATTCAAAATCAGGTATGTATTACTGTCAACGTTTCAAAATTCTGACAACATCACGAGTCTAGCTCATGTCACTGTCAAATATACAACAAACAAAGCAAAATAAGAAAAGTAAATTACATTTTCGTCACGAGAACTAGGTTAGTTTTGGTTTTCTCTACAAATTATTACAACATTTGTGGATTCTATTACGAATTCCTGGATATATTGTTGTTCTTACACAATATATTTACTTTTTACCTGCAACACTGGTGAGGCCATTGTTGTATCATTGGTAATTTTCTTGATAGATTACAATTTATTTTTGCATATCGTGGTTTTGTGTTCTAATGTTGACTTCTCCTCAGGTTTTCTTCATAATTTTACCTATAACGCCACCTGAATTCGCCCTTACGCAGCCTTATTAATCTTTAGAACCGGAAAGTTCGATTTGGTTCACTTGTCGTGGGTTATGTAACCAACATCAGTTGCTTGATTCGGAAGTAGCTGCAGTGCCATTTTCAAAACTCCCAAACTCGCCTATGCCCTCGGCATGGGCATACATCAATCTTTGGCCAATATTTAGACAACACCATCAGAACAGTGAAATGTTTTAGTTTGTAACAAAATAATGCTATTTTCAGTTTTATGGCGTTGGGACCCTTTCTCCGACGTAACCTGGTGAGCATTGCGTTCCCGACCGTGGCAATAAGCCTTATATTCCTTGACTGGAACCACACCAGGAAGTGGAAGCAGCAGAAGAAGCAATAATGGCCCTCTTCGGTATTACACCTCGCTTCGTCTGGTTGGCTCTGCCAATGGCTGGTTTCTTCGTTGGCAAGTTTTTAGATGACCAGGAAACCCTCAGGATGGTAAACTTCAGAGACAAGTCTTGTCTGTACGGAGGCAGGGTGAAGGAAGGTCAACCACCATCATGGCCTTGAAGGAATGCTATGTAATCACTGTAGTAAATTATTCTTTCTTTTTAAATAAATAGTTTCTATCCAAATAGTTAGTTTTACTTCCAATAATCAGTTTTCTGGAAGCAGTTGGAGACTGTCAAATCTTGGCTCATTATCTAATTACATAGAAACAAACTTGTTCTAGGTAAATACAATTGGGTCTAGCAAAATTGTGAAAACCTAAAAGTCAAATCGACATGCCCGGCATCTTTCACAAAAATTGTATGCACATTTAGATCTTGAAAGCAATTCTTGAACAAACACATTTCCTAGTTATTATTGGGCAGTCCTAAGAAAATAAGATAGGTTGTAACATAAATTTATTTATTAGGGTTTCAATTCAACATAATTATCACAGGGTGCGTTTAGCCATGGAGTACCAAAGGATCATGTATGGTGCCCATAATCCGATGCCAAAGAAAACACTGAAGAATAGTGTTGCAACATATCTGAAAATAGAACAGGAAATATAATAAATATTAGGTAAATACCTAGTACATTTCAAAGTGATCTCAGCCTAAGATAGAAACAACTTTGAACTTCCACACTTTAATGTTCTCATTTGCACTCAATAGGTATTATGCTTTACCTTAAAAAAATATAACCTTATATCACGTCAGTCTGTAACGATTTAGGTACATACTTGGCCTGTAATGTAGTATTAGTTATGCAATAAAGAATTTGAATCACTTTGCCTCTAGTGGCTCGGCTTCCCTCATTACTAGCGTGGTACTAAATAAATAATGCTGGACTTTTCACACAGCATCATCTAGCCCCAAAGTAAGCAGAGCTTGTGTTATGGGTACTAGATGACTAATATACTACTTATATACTTTTTGTTTGTAAATACATACATATTATACATATACAATAAATACCTACTAGTTTCTCTAGTGAGTGGAAGAAAACATGCACAATCTAGCGTGGGATAACAATGGAGAATAGGATTAAGTAGTTAATCTCGATGGAAACTTACCGATTAGGTATTGAAAAGGGCATGTTGTCAAATGGCTGTGGCGGTCCGTCATCATGATGCCTGAATTTCTGCATTTTATTTGGAGTCTGAACTCTGGTCAGAACCGCCCTGTTGCGTACTGTGCCGGCAATTAGAGACCTCAAGCTATTCATATTGCTAGTATCCCAAAATTGATTTATCTTGCAATGAGTTCTGCAACTATTTTGCTTTGATAGGTTTGACAATATTTTATTTAATAGTTTGACAATTATTTTCTGACATAGTAGATTATTTTGAGTTCGAATTTCAATAAGGTTGTTTCAAAAAAAAAAATTACTTACCTCTTGTCTAACCTCATTGAAGCAATTCTCTTTGGTCCCAGATATATTTAAGCAACAAGAATTTAAGTCATAGAATTTTATACATATAGTTCTTAGCACAGAAGTCTGATATCAATAATTTAAGTACGTCTACTCGTAAATACCTTACCTTAACCTTCCCTTAAAAATATTCCTATTTTCGTCCCTAAGTTAGAAGAATATCTGAGCTACTAAAGAGTTATGGTAAAAAACACGGAACTGGTAAAAAAGTATATAATTAATAATAATTAAGTACATGTATTAAAAGTATTCTGACCACTCCTATATACTCCTATATTCTGTGCTATGGTGCTGACTTTTATCTAACTTTTTATCTCACTCATAGAGAAATAAATAAAACAATAAAATATCACTACATTTTTAATTTTTTTTGGCACACATAATTTAAACTTACAGACTAATTAAATATTTATCTACAAAAAGGTTCCACGTTAATATAGTACGAAGGGAATTTATTTAAAAACTTGTGCGTGCAGTACGTTGATACCTATACACAAATTGGTGAGAGACCCCTGATTCTACACATATTTGTTATTTCAATAGACAGCGATTTATAAAAGTTACGAAAATACATCCATATAAGAATTATGAAAAAATAATCAAGGGTCAGGGTACCTATTTAACGTTACCATTGGTAGATATCTACTATATTTTAGCTTCTGTTTCATATAGGTTAAGCTCTTTAAGCCTGAACTGATATAAATAAATATTTAGACAATTTTGAATAATAATTAGCGATAATTTTCTATAAAAAAATGAGATCATTACACAAGACAATATTTCAAAAATAAAGTCTACGATAAATATTATTAGACTTAGTAACTAATACGTAGATCATTATTATAGGACTTCAGCAAAATTATAGAAGGAAAATTTAATTAGGTACACAACACAGCTTTGCGTGCATTTCCTATATAATTGCTATAGATTCGAATAGCTTGTTGTTATGCTTGTTACCATACAAAAGATTGATCCGAGTATTATCTGAATTTTTCTAAAGACTGATTGGACGATCTTTAGAACCAGAAGTAGAATTTAAAAGAAAACATATTATTCAAAATAATTATAATATGATAAAATTACCTATCACTTAAATTATAATTTGAATAGTTATACAACTATTTGGAACATTCTTTAGACTAGAATAAATTACAGCAGAGATTCCGAATTCAATTAGGTTTACAATATTTTTGATTTAAAATGTTCGTTTCCTTTTTCTATCAAAATGGCGCTGTACGTTCTTACATGACTAAAGAGAGATAGCAACATTACTTAACTTTTTTGAACAGTGAAGAAAAAGGATAAGTACTTTCTATCCAAACCGAAAAAATATAGTAGGTAAAGAGAAACCAGTTTTTTCCATTATTAAAAAAAATACAAATTATGAAAGTAAAAATATTCTAAACGTATTACATACATAAATATTACAATAAATTATAATGAATAATTATAATATTTATGTATTATATTAAATTTTATGAATAAACTGCATGGAATTACCAAATGTTTAAAATAATAAGGCGTTTTACAAAACTTAATTGAAATTCATGAAACAATATAAACCTTTGAGATCTGCATGGAACCTAGGCGATATGGCTATACGGTGCCCGAGGAATAATCCACTGATAGTATCACTTTATTTTCCTATTCTCGCAACTCTCTCAACGCAATCTCTTCATTGGTGGATATTAAACTCGCGCGCTAATCAGCTTCTCTTACAATGACCCTGCTGTAGAATCCGAAATATTTCTTACAAGTAGAGAACGAATGGTTACATGATCATTTTCAATCACTCTCTTAGCACGAGATATGTTGCAAGCAGCTTAATAAACACTAACTTATATGAAAATTAATGATATAAGTTGTGACGTGGTTAAGACAAAGCGTACTTTAGTTAGATCATTTTATCAACCAAATAAGATAGTTATAAGCATGGGAAAGACAGAAGAACAGGGCCGAAAATTACAGGAAAGATTCATCCATTTAATAGTCATACAATTTTATTATGTATTATATAGGTAAGTATCTAAAATACGCTCTGTCGTATTCAACAATCAACTATTTACCAACTATGTATATAAAGAGATCTTATGCAAGAGATTACATTTACTTATTCTTTCTAATGAATATCATAAATTCTACTCACGGATTATAAAAAGTTATGTTTAATTAATATGTATTTTTATAATCATTGATCTATTCATATATTGGGATTAAGTTTAAAAAGGATCTTTACAAGAATAACTTAAATAACTAAATAAATAGAAGTTTTATGTATTAAACTAAATAATAAATAACTCATTTTTTATAAATACTTCAAAATTAAAGCGTTAAGACGTAAATTTTTTGAATTTTAGGTAGAGCTTCGCTCAATAAGGTTTCTTCAAGAAACCTATGTCCTGGGGTTTTTAACAAAAATACGAGATTTGAAATACGTTTTCAAATACTTGCATATAACATAGCATTTATCAGATTGACCCCAGGTATATAATCACAATACTCGTTCCAAGACCTTACATAAATTCCCATTCTAAAATTCCCTTACCATTATGAGCTCGTCCCAAGAACCATATACATTATAAATTCCATCCAAAAATGTAGAGCCGTTTTATAAAAAGCAAATAAAACACCTTTGTTAGCAAAACACAGATACACACTCTGTAAAGTGTTTATCAAAAATGAAGTATTTTCATCTTATGAATAAAAAATAAAAACTAGCTCGTATATTCGAGAATACAAAAATGGAATTATAGACACATTAGAAATGCAATCAATGGTATAAAAACAATCCTACAGCCTAACAAGAGGGCAACAGAGTCAAAATTAGATCAAGTCTTTACAACAAAAGCGTTTTTTTTTAATTCACGAAACCAAACATAATCCCAACTGTGTATCCAAAATGCGATAGTCAATTTTTTTATTTTTTTCAGATCAAACCATTACTCATTAGATATCCTTTGATAGATTTGATATACGAGTATTTGGGTAGTCAGAGGTACGGTAAAATACATAAATGTATTCTTGAGCTTGTGTCAAACATTATTTGACACAGAGAAGTTGCATTTACTTAGAACTTGAGATAGTCTAGAAAAGTGCGTATAAGTACAAATTGTCAAAAAAAATTACAAATAAAACAACTACAATTGAGTCAAAAACAAAGTATTCACTTTCACGATCTTCTACGAGATAATAATTACAGAACCTAAACCAAATTCAGAATCCATAAGATTAAAATGCCCTCTTGAATTAGAAGAAACCTCTGACAACTAAACAGTGACACGAAAAACTACACACTGAACTATGAATTACCCTTATATAATACGATTAAATGACTGTTACATCTTAAATGCGACTGAATTACGAATAAGTTATAAATTACCCTACGTATAATGGTAAATGCTACAACGGTGAATTGTCAGGCCTATGTGACATACAAATTCATACAATGCGCTCAACGGATCAGCATTCGTGAAGTTTGCGATAGGCAGTAGATGCTTTACATTCAAAATTGTTTGCTTCTCATAGAAACTACTAACTTCACGAATGCCTAGATTTATTTGCCGTACTGTAAGCACATCGAAAACCGAAATTCGGTATAAGTACACAATTACAATTGTGGTATGTAGGTATTCGTATAACTATGATTAAAGGTATACGCGCTATCCGCGACTTATTAGCTGCCATTCAATAATAAGAAGGCTCTTAAGTGTGTATAAGTGTGTAAGTGTGTATAAGTATGTGTGTTTAGAGTTTTCACTGAAACACAGTTAACGACTAGGGAGCCTATGGATTCAATAAGACCATTTTATTATGTCAATAAAACACTATTTTGTCTCCTATGTTTTGGAGTATGTTGTTCTATCTACATGGTACGTTGTTTCTGTGTGCGTAAGCTCGGGAACGGTCCATGGACGATTGGACGAACGAGCGCTCAGTATCGCTTACGCACACAGAAACAAAGCTACACACACAAATAAGACCAAACCCGCCGTGCGATAGAACAACTTTATACGTCTTATTTTGCCTCCTCGGGGCCTAAAGCGGCCGCGGTTTCATAATATCAGGTTATTCAGGTGTTGCAATGACACGTTATTTATAAGGTATACTAAGCACAATGGATCTTTAGCTCACTAAGGTAAGGTGCGATAGAAGATTGCGCTTTGGTAGAGTAAGCGAGACAGCACGATTTTAGGCGTCATCAAAAATGGGTTCTGCGCAGCTACTTCAGAGAGCTAAAGAACGATTGTGCGTTTATTTTGCGTGTTTGAATTTAGAAGTTCTAAGCAGACTTTATTCAAAGTAGACGTCTTATTTTACCTTCTTACAAATTCTCAGGTGGTGGTGCAAGTGGTACAAGTAAAGGTTCACGTGGTTTTCGTGGGCGACGACGTGAAGGGCCGCGGGGGGCGTGGACGCGGGTGCGGGGACGGCCCGGCCCGCGGCGTCCACGCCCCGTGTCTGCTGGTGTAGTGTCTATGATTTCGAGCGGTGCGTCCGATTCTAATAGCGCTGCGCCTGTAAGAACATAATTGGCCTTATTACAAAAAAGTTAAACCTTAGTTGAACACCATGTTCGATCCCCGCGGACCAATGTTTGTATGATCTACAAATATTTGTCCCGGGTCTGGGTGTTTCTATCTATAATATGTATGTATTTACAAACAAAAAGTATATAAGTAGTATATCAGTCATCTGGTACCCATAACACAAGCTCTGCTTACTTTGGGGCTAGATGATGCTGTGTGAAAAGTCCAGCATTATTATTATTATTATTATATTATGTTGACATGTTAAAACAAAACGGTTACCACAAAAAAGCGTTCTATGTACGAGTATTTAAAGATCGTTTTTCTAGAGACAGTTTTTTAGTCAGTGCTTCGCTAAATTCGGTTCATATTTTTTGTAATAAGACGGAATATGAATAGTTTAAGTGTTATTTTATCTATGGTAAGTTCATACGAGTTAGAGGCCAACTCTGGTGATGGAGTTCTGATGAGATGTCCGCCTTATGGCCTCAGCCATGGAATAGCCGGAACCGAAAATGACCGTACCCTCCGAAGCACAGAAGCGCTCGCTTGATAATGCCACAGCCATCGTACTTACTGACCGCTCGGAACGTTGCTAAGATTCGACGATCAATCAAGTGAAGAACTACTAAACATGCTATTTCTTACTTCGGGAACGTTTTCCTGTGGCTACAACGGTACCTGCCCTTCATGCCCCGTCTCAAAAATTCACCTAAATCCGGTCGTTATCGCCATCCATACTAATATTATAAATGTGAAAGTAACTCTGTCTGTCTATCTGTCTGTTTGTTACGCTTTCACGCCCAAACCGCTGAACAGATTAAGCTGAAATTTGGCATAGTTAAAGGTTGTATCCCAGGAAAGGACATCTATACTACTTTTTATCCCGAAAAAATGAAAAAATCCCAAGGGACCGCGGGTCACACCGCGGAAGCGCAGCTAGTTATCTATAAAAACGCAAAAAAAAACAAGCTTGTTGTATGGGAGCCCCTTAAATATTTATTTTATTCTGTTTATTAGTATTTATTGTTATAGCAAATAAATAACAGAAATACATCATCCGTGAAAATTTCTAACACGGTGCATGAGATACAGTCTGGTGACAGACGGACAGACAGACAGCAAAGTCTTAGTAATAGGGTCAATCCACATTGAATTGCAGCGACGCGACGATCATTTTTAACCGACCTCATTAATAACAAGAAAATATAAACCTTAAGAACAATGCTGCTCGACATTATATCTTATAAGATATTTGTCTCAGGTCTGGGTGATTTTTATGTATAATATGTATGTATTTACAAAAAAAAAAGTATATAAGTAGTATATCAGTTATCTGGTTCCCATAGTACAAGCATTGCTTACTTTGGGGCTAGATGATGCTGTGTGAAAAATGTCCAGCCTTATTTATTATTTATTTATTTACAAGGTTTATAATGTCTTGTTATTCAAAATGATCGTCGCGTCGCTGCCAATTCTATGTGCATTGAGCCATAGGGTTCCCGTTTTACACTTTGGGTACGGAACCCTAAAACGTTTTTGTGTTAGCCTCACCTGCGGCTACTGCAGCATTGTTAGCGTGTGCGTCAGAGCGGCGCGGGCCGCCGCGCGAGCCGCGCCCTCGCCCGCGTCGGCACCCGCGCGCCCCACGCACTACCCCGCGAATCACACCTGTTTTTGTTTTACTACATTAATATTGCAAACTTAGTCTCTATAAAGGTTGTTGTTGTTACCCCCACTATCCCACTGCTGGGCAAAGGCCTCCCCTCGAGTTTTCCAAGCTTTCCGGTCCAACGCTATTGTCTGCCACAATAAATATTGTACGCTATTGTCTCTATAAAGGTAAAAAGTGTAAATGACTGCTACCGAAAACTGAGGGGTTTCAATCAGACCATGATTCTGGACATATTTAGCGGAAAAAACGCAAAAAAAAAAATTGACTTAGCTACGTCATTTTATTTTATTTTCTAGTTATTTACTACTATTACAATATAATAAGACCATACCTACCTAATCATTTCATTTATAAAAGAAAAAAACAATTAAAACTCAAAATCCAGCAATCTACGTATAAAAACGCGCCCAGTACATACGCAAACAGCTGTAATCTTCAAAAGCTGTTTTCTCCGGATATAATGATTTTTTCGGAAAATCTTTTTGGATTTGGTTGTGTGTTGGGATGCTGTTACCTATCCCTTTCGGCTTCGGTAGCAGTCATTTTACACCCTGTATATTCATAGAAACTATTTGATTGTGTGTGCAAGTAATGTGTGGCCTTAATATTAAATAGTGTACTCACGTATAGGCGAAGGTGGTGGTGGTATATCGATTACTAGCGTAGAGCCGCTCGAGTCATCGTCTTCTAAGAGCGGGCTGTTTGGACCCCAGGGCTTCGGAGTCGGGATCATCGATATTGAAGGCTGAAACGTTAATTTGTATATTAATTTAATACATCCATACTATACATGTGAAAGGAACTTTGTTACCTTTTCACGCCTAAACTACTGAACAGATAAGGCTGAAGATTGGCATGGCTAAAGGTTGTATCCCAGGGAAGGATATAGGCTACTTTTTATCCAAAAAAAAAGAAAAAAGTCCGAGGGACAGCGGATCACAGCGGGAGCTCATCTAGTAAAAAAATCAACACAATAAATATGAAATGCGGTGGCTAGCCACGAGTAACAAGTTCTACGTATAGTACAGTTACCAGTACGTCGTCAACGATCCTTAGATAGCTTGACTAATCCTGTTGTATTTTGTAAATATATGTATATATGTAGTAGTTTAGTTTTTGAATATTTGACTCACCTGATAATGAGAACTGTGGCCGAGATTGGAACACGACGGTTGCTGTAAAAATAGAGTCAACTTAAAAACTTCAAAACATTGCTATTAGTTTTCATTTTCGTATTTCATGTCGTTCCAAATACATTTGGTTTTTAATTTGTTTACTAGCTATTGCACGCGGCTTCGCTCGCGTAGTACCAACATTTTGAATAGCCTATATTATGCTATTCTAGGTATATCCACACTCGTTATATGGAAAACGTTTTTTGTTGTTTTTTTTTTTGCAAAAACTTACGATTTGATTTGGCAAGTTACTTTGGGAAAAGTGTTCCTGAGCATCGATTGAAACCAACTTGGTTTTTTTGACAAATGTCATTTTCTGAGTTGTGTATGTGTAAAGTTTTTTTCAAAAATCCAAAAATGCAATTATTTTTATTTTCAAAATAAAACTAGTTTCCTAAGAACAAAACCTTCTAACTACAATAGAAAAGGTAGCTGCCCTCAATGTTGTAAAACTTTGCCACACCCTGTATTAGTAGGATATTAGGAAGTAGGATAATGTGTTACAGCGTTACGCTTGTAAAAAATTCATCATAATTTTGATTATCATCAATGTGATGTCACGAATGTAACACTCACCGACACAGAAGGCAGCAAATTGATCTTTTTCTTGCGCTCTCTTTCTTCACGTCTCTTTTCCTCCGATTTTTGGCGATCTTAAAATTAAAAAAAAAAACCTTTAGGGGCTTATTACAAGAAAATGAGCCGAGTTTAGACCAAGTCTAACTAAAAAACTGTCCCTAGAAAAACGATCTTTAAATACTCGTACATAGAACGCTTTTTTGTGGTAACAGTTTTGTTTTGACATGTGTCAACATGGGGTTCAACTAAGGTTTAACATTTTTATAATAAGCAGCTATAAGTTTAGGATGGGAGTCAAACCTACCTTTAGAAAATTTAAATTATTTTTTTAACAATCCCTTGTACATTAAGACCTTCCCATCGTTCTATTTACTTACCACTTATTTTTATTATTTTGCTCTGTCCTCTGTATTTTCTGATGTTAATTCTTTGTATGTATTTTATTACAAATAGGCAAGCCTATTCTATCTCAAACAATGTCCCAGGCTACACTACAGCGTCCCGTTATTGTAGGCATAGATCCTTGTTACGGTATAAATCATCTAGTATAGATGTAAAGGCCCGAGTTTATTCTAAAAAACCGGCCAAGTGCGAGTGGGACTCTCGCACGAAGGGTTCCGTACCATCTATAAAAACGGCAAAAAAATATCACGTTTGTTGTATGTGAGTCCCCTTAAATATTAATTTTATTCTTTATTATTTGTTGTTATGTTATAGCGGCAAGAGAAATACATCATCTGTGAAAATTTAAACTGTCTAACTATCACGGTTCATGAGATACAGCCTGATGACAAACAGACAGACAGACCGCGAAGTCTTAGTATAGGGTTCTCGTTTTACCCTTGGGGTACGGAACCCTATCTCATGAATATAATTGTCGGGCACAACTAATAATATAATCTTCTTACACTTTTGCTCAATCTCTTCATCGTCCAATAGTAAGGAAACAACTTCTTTAGGTTTCAATGTGTCCGGCTTGAAGTTACCGCCACTGATCACCATTCTTTGAATCTGTGGACATGACATTAAATTTATTAAACAGCACGGTAGACATTCTTTCATATCTATAAGTTCCAGATTATTTTAAGGGAAGTCCGAGCAACATAAAAAATACACTAGTTTTTTATTCAGTTGTATATTTGGATATTCTTAATATTTGTCTATTCCACATATCACTACTAATCTATCCGCACTCGTAAGGAATAACGGTTTTTTTTCATCTTTTACTACTAGGGGAGATACTTTTCCACTTATACCGGTACTAATAATATTTGTACTTTATCATAGTAGAAATGCATGGAAGTAAAACATCCACGTTTCCCCCCTGGTAGTAATAGGTAGAAAAAACATTCATTTTCCCTACCAGTAGGGATAGATTAGTAGGGTTAAGTGAAACAGGCGAATTTTTTAAAGATTTTTAATTCAGATAAAATGCACTAATGCGGCATGTGAACCTTAACTTATTCAAAATAATCTTTTTTGTTTAAAAAAATAGAATAGAATAGAATAACATTGATTTGGCACAAACACACACACAAGAAAGCACTAAATAAAAAGAAAATATAAACAAACAATAGAAAAAAAAGTAATCTACATACCTCACTCTTTTCTCTAGCCCTTTGCATAATCCGCTCTTCGATCGTCCCTTTGCAGATAAGGCGGTAAACAGTGACTTGTTTGGTTTGACCGAGGCGATGTGCGCGGTCCATTGCTTGTTGGTCCACGGTCGGGTTCCAATCGGAGTCGTAGAATATAACCTGTATTACAAATTAAAATAAAATTATTAAACACACAACATTGTTTACAAAACACAATAGAGTCTGGCAAATGAAAGTAGACCCTTATATTTTTTGAATTTGCCGCGATTTTTCAGGGTCTACTTTCATTTGCCAGTCTCTAATATTAAAATATATTGAGGGCAGCACTTCTTTTGTAGTTAGTTATGTTCATCTTTACGTTTATTTTGTGACAAAAACGAGGTACAGTACTCACAACGAATCTTTATCCGAAGTTGCTGAACAGAACCTATTTTTGATAACCCATATAAGACGAAGACAGCGCTAGCTGCATCGCTCACTCGCCTTAGTTTGTTGCATCGTTCTATCTCGCTTACTCTACACACGCAAAGTACTACTTGCGAAAACCTGCGCAATCGTTTAGTGCACCTAACTTCAGAGAGCTAAAGATTCGTTGTGCCCACTTGTAATAATAATTAAACCATATTAGAAACATCGAACATATTCAGTTTTCATAAAAAACATGCATTTTGTTCTAACGAAGTTGGTCTTAATGGTGTGTGTAGATGCATACGCACATTGTTTCTGTGTGCGTAACCTCGGGAACGCTCCATGGACGAATGAGCGCTCAGTATCGCCTACACAGAAACAAATCTACACACAACTATGAACAACCCGCCGCTGTTAGATAGAATTACTATACCAATATGCGCACAAAAAAGCTTAAGCTGAGAGGATTTAGGTGCTGGGCAAGCCTATTCCATCTCAAACAATGTCCCAGGCACTACAGCGTCCCGTTAAGTGTAGGCATAGGTTGCCTCCTGGTGGACTTTTCACACAGCATCATCTAGCCCTAAAGTAAGCAGAGCTTGTGTTATGTTATATATAGATATAGATGTAAAGGCCTAAGTTTTATGCGCACAAAAATAAAATGACAGTAAAAGAAAACTTACTGTATCCGCTGCTGTCAAATTGATACCCAGTCCACCAGCACGAGTAGATAGAAGGAATACGAATATATCCGCCCGGGCCTGTAAAGAACATTTTATAACTGTAGTCCTTTGATGGACACTTTGTGCCACTGGCTTCCTATCGATAGATACTTTGTGCCACTTGCTTCCTATTGATAGATACTTTGTGCCACTGGCTTCCTATCGATAGATACTTTGTGCCACTGGCTTCCTATCGATAGATACTTTGTGTCACTGGCTTCCTATTGATAGATACTTTGTGACACTGGCTTCCTATCGATAGATACTTTGTGCCACTGGCTTCCTATTTAATAAGATTTATGATGAAACTAAAATAAATGTAGGCCCTAAACTGAGGCTGCGTAAACTTACACTGGCACAAACATTACTATGAGGTCTCACAGTGCACGTGGACGCACAGGGTAAAAATAAAAAACCTAAAAATAACCTACTGATTTTGGGACCCTGTGCGTCCGCACGCACTGTGTAGTGTCAAAGTAATGTTTGTGAATACCGGTGTTAGTCCCTGGTTTTTTACTGTATTGGTCGCGAAGGAATCACCTATCCTTCGCGACCAATACAGTAAAAAACTTAAAAGTTTTAAGACTGTCTGAGTGATCCCAGCAGTGCTACTGAATAAATGCTTTTTGATTTATAAACAAATAGCGACTCTATTTCTAAGTAATAAGGTTAAAATTACAATGTGAAGTAATAACCTGAAAATCGGCGACCATATCCCGACGGGCGGAGATCTTGCTAGAGCCGTCCAATCGCATGTATTTGTGTTTTCGGTAACACATGTATTCCTGCAAGTGTAAACATTTAACATATTATGTATTTGTTTTAACGCTGACGGAAAAGGTGTATTATAAGAAGAAATAGATGTGGCCTTGTACTTGTAGCTACTACTAAACGATTTAAATTTGAATATGTACGTAAAAAGTACGCCCTTTCTACGAACATATTCAAGCTTTAGCGGGCTTTTCTTTGTTTCTGTTCTTACTCTATACTTAGGAAACTCAGCAACTTTATACCACGTTTATATTGTATGCAATGATGAAGTTTATTTAATATCATTGTATTGTATGACTATATTTTATATTTCTTGGTATACAATATGGCCCTTACTAATAAACTTAACATATAGTTATGTCATGCATAACCTATGAATAACCATACATTTTAGTATAAACTAAAATGTATGGTTATTCATAGGTTAGGTTATGTCATGCATAAGCATGACATAACTTTATGTCAAGTATATTAGGGCCTGGGGCCGTATTCGCGTTCCTCTTTTCGTTCGTTTGATGAATATTCGGATGTTATTCGCTACGATTTGTGACTTCAAGGGTCATTTTTTGGTTTTGGAATAGTTGGTCCTAGGTTAGGACCGTGTTTTAACGTTTGTAAAATTGGCCCTTAAGTCAGAAATGGTAGTAGATAGCATCCGAATATTCATCAAACGAACGAAAGAAGGAACGCGAATACGAGCCCTTTGTGTACAATACTTACAACCTATCTTTGTCTCTCTGAAGTAGCTGCGCAGAACCAATTTTCGATGACGCCTAAAAGACGAAGACAGCGTTGTATATCTGCCTCGCTCACTCACTTAGTTTGTTGCATCGTGCTATCTCGCTTACTCGCGAAAACCTGCGCAATCGTTTAGCGCACCTAACTTCAGAGAGACAAAGATCGGTGGTGCGTATTGTACTTTAAAGAAATCATACCTCGAGTAAATCGATCATCTTAGTCATCTGGCTGTAGATAAGTACACGGTGCCCACGTTCCTTCATCCTTCTCAGTAGGGAGTCTAGCACCGTCAGCTTGCCGGCATCGCTCACTAGTTGGTTCTTATCTGAAATGTTGGACGAATTTAGTATCGATGTACTAAAATAACGTATTTCCTAAGAATGCCACTGGCTTTAAGCATGTGTCAAATAGATAGCGAACCGATGATTTTTTTTGATGCGAAAACAAGTTGACATTTTTATTTTCGAAGTGTTCCTGGATGGAATCTTGATGAAAAAGATAAAATAACCTTTATACACACACCCTAAGGTGTTTTTTCCTCATATCAACCGAGTTTCCTTCTGAGTACAAAAGAAAAGGTAGCTAATATTAATCAGGCAAAATTTTGCCGTACGAATAGAACGCGTATTCTAATCATCGAGCATTCGCGTTCTAGGTCGACGCCTGTAAGTTTCGAAGTAAACTATAAGTATTCTCAACGAAAACTGCGTGTTGGTAACGTCACGTGGTACGTCATGTACAGTACGCACCACCGATCTTTAGCTCTCTGAAGTTAGGTGCAATATACGATTGCGCAGGTTTGCGCGAGTAGGCGAGATAGCACGACGCAACAAACTAAGCGAGTGAGCGAGGCAGCTATACAACGCTGTTTTTATCTTTTCATCATCAGCCTATATCATTCCACTGCTGGACATAGGCCTCCCCTAGTACGCGCCATTGCGCCCTGTCCTCATCACCGAATTTATCTTTTAGGCGTCATCAAAAATGGGTTCTGTGCAGCTACTTCATAGAGCTAGAGATTGGTTGTGCGTACTGTACAGACGGCCAGCATGTGACGTTCACTCACCGGGCACTTGCAGAGAGAGCCAGCCGTGCTGCGGGCTGCAGGCAGCCAGCAGTCGCGACAACAGGGCGGCGCCCTCCGCCTGTTCCGCGTGCTGGTGCCGCGTCACGTGGTACGCGAATGCGCGGGATACGGCGAATGGAGCTCGCGTTTCGGCGCTTACCTGAGTTCATAGGAAAAACACTTAGGGCCATATTACAAAAAGAGCCGTTTTTTTTTTTTTATTGCTGGACTTTTCACACAGCATCATCTAGCCCCAAAGTAAGCTTGAGCTTGTATGGGTACTAGATGACTGATAAACTACTTATATACTTTTTGTTTGTAAATACATACATATTATACATAGAAACACCCAAACCCGAGACAAATATCTGTAGGTCATACAAACATTTAGTTTAGACCAAGTCTAACTAAAACTGTCCCTAGAAAAACGATCTTTAAATACTCGTACATAGAACGCTTTTTTGTGGTAACAGTTTTGTTTTGACATGTGTCAACATGGGGTTCAACCAAGGTTTTAATAACTAACTTAGGCGCTGTACTAATTGACCTACTCTCGCGTGATGAAATTACTCGAAATTGCGCAATCGAAGCAACACGAGCGATAATAAAATCGGCGGCACCTCAACTATACAAGTCAATATTATATCGACACTCATGTCATTCTGTGGCCAAATGGTCGACACAAAGGACAGACGTCAAATGTGATTGTAATTTTGTATAGAAATGATAATATTATAATGAAAGTTTGTGTTTATGTTAGTGGTAGGATTAGGATGAAACTAGGAATATAAATGATGTATGTGTAGACGTTACCTGGAATAGCATGTAGGCTATAAAAAATTGGTTCTACGCGTGAAAAATTGCGGCCCATAACTAAAACACAGTTGATAAAAATACAGGTTGATCGCCAAATTTTGAAATCACGTGCTTGAATTGAACAATCACGAATCTCGATCGGAGAAATCAATGTTTCCAAATTCCCGCTCGAGCTTTGTGATTGGTCAATTCAAGTAGGATTACTGAATTGAACTTACCTTAGGCTGAGCTGTGCACAAAAACTTCAGTAAGGGTGTGGCCATCATTGGTAGAACCACTGGTGGACGTTCTACGTGAAGGAACGCTTTCGGAGGCTCAGGCTGGATGGACAGAATCTCGCCAGACTCATCCTTTATCACTTCCAGCCACTAAACAAAAAAAAAGTCAAGGATGGGTGACCGCTAGTTGCATTATCAACTGAGCGCTTCCGTGCTTCGGAAGGCAAGTTAAAATGTCAGACCCCGCTGTGAAGTCGTTAAGCCATGGCGGCCTGAAAACTCCGTTTAAGAAACAAAAAACGTATATTTCGACACTCTCAAGGGAAAATGGCCCGGTTTTTTTACTTATAATTTCAAGGTGGTCGCATATAAATAGATTACCTCTCCGTTCTTCTCCTGGTGATGTCGATGACGCATCGCGCGATGTTCGATAGTCTCCGGCATATGATGCAGTGTGTGGTCTGCATAAGTGAAGAAGGGTCCCCCTGTAAAAATAGATATGATTTTAATTAATAAAAATGTTTAATAAGACTAAAAAAACCGGCCAAGTGCGAGTCAGACTCGCGCACGAAGGGTTCCGTAGCATCCTACTAATATAATAAAGCTGAATGTTTGTGTTTGTTTCAATCTACGAGTGGACGACCTCTGTGGCGCAGTGGGCGAAGGTCCGCCTGCGACGCAGAAGGTTGCGGGTTCGATCCCCGCCGCGGGACAAATGTTTGTATGACCTACAGATATCTGTCTCGGGTCTGGGTGTTTCTATGTATAATACGTATGTATTTAAAAACAAAAAGTATGTAAGTAGTATATCAGTTATCTGGTTCCCATAGTACAAGCTTTGCTTAGTTTAGGGCTAGATGATGCTGTGTGACATGTCCAGCATTATTTATTTATTTATTTAATCACGCCTAAACCAGTGAACCGATTTGGATGAAACTTGGAATAGGCGTAGTGACCTGGAATAGCATATAGGCTATTCAAAATGTTGGTACCACGCGGGCGAAGCTGTGCGCAGTAGCTAGTATTTCATGTTTCCGGGATAGGGTATAAGCTACTTCCTTACCAAATATGATCTAAATAGCCGTTTCAGCATGAAGGTGCAACAAACATCGATCCATCCAAACCTATTTATAACAGAAGTTAGATACAATTCGCTGCCTCCGGGGAATAAAAGGATAACTGCAAAAACACAACTTTACAGGAGAAGCAAAAAACATGTTTTCGTTAATAACTTTACTAATACTGGACGTAGACGGATGGTTGATAGCTTTAAGCATAGCTGATTTTTTATGAAATCTGAATGTTATGCTGACACACGCGTAATTTATGCCTAAGAAGAGATATTTTGAAAACAAGAAGTTATCTTCTTGTTAGTCAAAATTAATCATCGTCCATGTTGCCTAATGTCGGTTATCATTTTATTCACCGTATTTTCTAGCGTAAACCTAATATTTACCACGGTCCTACCATTTTATTCAACGCTTTTTAAGGTCGAAGTGTATATGATAATAGGTGATTATAATTCTTATCTCGTAAATATTGTGTCACTTCGTTTATGTTAAGCGCTTTTAAATAAAGTTAGGTAGAAGTAATCACCTATTGTTTTATTATTTTCAAGATGTTTTTGAGTACTTTTTAACTAAACCTCTTCAAAACTGTTCTAAAGTATTAGAACGGGGTTACCTTGCCTTGAAATAAAATTATGATGAGTAAGAAATGACCATAACTATTTCATAAGTCTTTTCAAGCCTTCAGCTATGTCAAGCATTAAAAAATTCTAGATTTACTTTAATTTTTTTATAATAACGATAATAATCAGACATAAAATCACATAAAAACATTAGCAATTAGCATATATCATCATCAACATTCCCCTGCCCTTATCTTATGATAAGAGGGGTCGACACAGGGGGTAGTTCACGCTTTGGTCCATGACATAATGTTATTCCTCCACTCACTCTTATAATTCGTCAACAGCTGTGCATCCACTCCTTTTACATTCATATCATCTCTCACACATTGCAACCACTTCTTCTCTAGCCTTTTTATACAAGCATACCTCCAGCCACACTCATATTCCACCTCATAACTTGTCCTTACCATGCCAAACCTAGCACTTTTCACGTTTATTTGGAAATAGGTGCCACTTTCAAACTTCCCCGTATATAGGTACTCATTCCTTATCTTACTTACCCGTTAACATGAGCTCTTAACGATGACGGAAAACATCGTGAAGAATTCTGTATCTTAATCAGCTAAACTACGTAAATATACGAAGAAGTTGTCTATACGTGCTAGGCAAGCCTCAAGCCATCTCAAAAAATGTCCCGGGCATTACAGCGTCCTATTGAGCCTAGACATAGGTAAGTTTTCTCATGGCGCTTTATAAATCATTTATTAAAGATGTAAAAGGTTGTTCTTATCTAACCATGGGTGGGATACACAAGCATACATACATCCAACTCATTTGCATCGCGGTAACATGCACTTTCCTTTCACCCATCTTCTGCATTTCCTAATATCCATCTTTTCCTTGGTTTGCATATCGTCCCTGAGACCTGTGGCAACTTTATTCATCACGTATTCATCCTCTTTAACGTCTTAGTCAATATTATCGTCGTTCTGGAGAACACATCAAGGAAATTACTTAAAATCGAAGTAGACTGGACATAGGGTTTCACAATCTAGTTTACAATTTAAAAGTATGGTGACAGTGAGCTTCTGATAATTTCGCTGTCACCATATTGATGGAGTGAGGAGTTGTTCAACAGAACTCCTCAGAAAATAGTCCTATTGAGTTGGAACTTAAGACATCGTTCAAGTTTCAACTCTGTTGTTTTAAAAATATGGTGACGATGAGCTGATCTGATGATTAAATCAAAAGCTGTTCCATGGAACTCCTCAGTGAGTAGCAGTAAACTACCCGAGTTTGGGCTCATATTAATCAGCCCACGGTAGTCCATTAATTGTATGTTAGTTGTTGACTACCACGATTGGTTTAATTTAAAATAGAACTAGTTACCTACCTAACAAAATCTTATAACCATTGATCCATACCATTGATTTTTTTTGCAAGTTGACGTCCTAGAATGTTCAAAATTGCGTTAGTCGCACTTAAATATTGTCAACCTAACAAATACGGTTATTATAAACCGCTTTATCAATCAAATCTTATGACGGTTCCCTTTCGCACAGACTCTAATGGACATGTTTTCACGAGAATAAAATGATAACCTGCGTTTACCATTGTATAGACGAATATTTCTTACGCGAATATAATTGTATGACTCTTTGTCATATTAAAAGGTGTGGGTACATTTTGATAATATTATATTACAACTTTATTCTTGTAAGTTTAGGCATGTCTAGAAACATCGAAAAGTATTGTAATATTTTGTATCTCCGTGAATAATTGTACGAATGTTACGAAAAAAATTGAGCAGATGTATTAGCACCCAAAGATCCCAAATATGGCATAACACTAAAACTAAGATAATGGCAGTTATCCGTTTATTCCCCGGGGGCAGCGAATTATACTATCAATATAATTGTCTACCGCACCTTGGGGGATACAGTCGTGAACCTGTTTACGTTTTTTATATTATCAATCAAATTACACACCTTGAACCCAAACCGGGTCCGTAAACAAAAGCTCCTTCCAAATGCCATCCCCTTTCATCTGGTTAAGCGTGTCTCCATCCGGGCAGATATACAGCATGTCCTTTATTCGCACTCGATCGTAGTGTTTTGTTGGAACAGCGCGTTTGCTCTTCCCTTTAATCTCGTACATTTTGAACCACCAGTTGATTCGGTGACGAACGCGCTCGAATTTGTCCATCGTTGCTTCGATGTGCTGCATTCTGTTGAAATTATTTTTGTATATGCCAATGGTCTAAGGAATTATTCAGGGCGCTATACATTTGCAATAAGTTAAAAAAAATTGCAGAGATATATTACATATTTTCTTCCCATTTAAATATTTTGCAGATGTAACTTAGGAATGGCAAATATGTAAACTTATAGGTAAAGTTTGTATATAAGTAATAAGTAATTAAACTGACATCTTATCTCTATATATAAAAATGAATCCCTATTTCCCTTGGTCACGGCATCACGCGTGAACGGCTGGACCGATTTCATAATTTTTTTTTTGTGTTTGTTATTGTCAGGAGAAGGTTCTTATGACAGAAAAAAACTATATATTAATCATGGAGGGCGTGAAATAAGGGTTGAAAGTTTATATGGGGGAGTTGGTAGTTCTAGGTAAATGCAATAGATGGCGTTGCTAACTATGTTATTTCGCTGACAAAGTCGCGGGTACCAGCTAGTCTATTTAAAAAATATTGATATAGTACCCCACGTATCATATAATAATGTTGTTTATGGGAAGTGATTCTTGATTGTCTTTATTAAAACTTTACAACCGTATGCAGTTTTCTCATAATTATACATCAAGAGAACGTGAGCGAAGCGAGCCGCGTTATAAAATTATACTCACGCATACAACCATCCACAGAGCGCCACTCTATAAACCTCCATCGGCGACAGATTAGTAAGTCTTGTGAACGCGAACAGTCCATAAGAATTCATCGCACCCTGTAGCACCCCTTTTTGAGCCCCAGTCTCCCCCTTCAAACTCTCATTGATATAATCAGGGGTTAGTATGGAGAGTTTGTTGTAGAGAAGATGCCGTTTTGAGGGGATAGAACGGATTAAAATGCCTTCTTCTGCTATAAGTTTTGGAATGTGGTAGTCTTCGACCATCATTGAAAATGGGGAACGAATATCTCGACGTTCAAACAGCTCCGGGTGGTTACACACCTGAAAATAAAGCTCTGTTTTAGTAAGAGTTGAAATATTATTTTATATGCTAAATTCTCGACGATGGCATATTTGTTTCACAATAACGCTTATACAGCTGAATGTATCTAGATGAAACTGGGAATACCTAGATGTAGACAAAAAAATAATAATAGTGAAATCGGTCCAGTCGTTCACGCGTGTTAGCGTAACCAAGGGATATAGTAATGCTGGTAATGCTGGACATTTTCACACAGCATCATCTAGCCCCAAACTAAGCAAAGCTTGTACTATGGGAACCAGATAACTGATATACTACTTATATACTTTTTGTTTGTAAATACATACATATTATACATAGAAACACCCAGACCCGAGACAAATATCTGTAGGTCATACAAACATTTGTCCCGCGGCGGGGATCGAACCCGCAACCTTTTGCGTCGCAGGCGGACTTTCGCCCACTGCGCCACAGAGGTCGTCGAAGATAGGTTAATATGATATTCATTGATAGTAGATTAATGAGCGTAGCCTTGAATAGCATACCGTCAAAATGGCGGACCACGCAAGCGAAGATGCAGGCGGTAGCTGATCTAATTATTATTTCATATGCAAAAGTTTGGGTTGATGGATGTTGAACTGATTTGGATAAAATTTGCCACAAAGCTTACCCTGGATTAATGCAGCGATGCCGAATTTTGTTTTTACCGAATACCAACTGCGGCCGAACGTTCGGTAAAATTGCATAGGTTTTTTAATTTAATGCTGGTTTGAAGCTTCAATTGAGGTAGGATAGTGTCCAAGGTTTGTATTTACCTTCCTGAACTGCATGACTAGATTCATGAGATTGGACGTGAAGTTTTTATCGACGTTGTGACCAGACTCAGCGCCCACTGAGTAGTGTAACAACTCCTCTATTTTTATCTTCTTCTTCAGTGCTGCAAGTGATAAATAAAAAAAAGTATGTGAGTGTCGTGGAACCTCCGTGAACACTCGGTTAGAACGAAGTTTCAACTCTGAAATTTGGCATTTGTCAAATAAATTATTGTCAAATATTAAAATCCTAGTACTAACAGTATAATGCTGGACTTTTCACACAGCATCATCTAGCCCCAAAGTAAGCAGAGCTTGTGTTATGGGTACCTACTAGATGACTGATATACTACTTATATACTTTTTGTTTGTAAATACATACATATTATACATAGAAACACCCAGACCAGAGACAAATATCTGTAGGTCATACAAACATTTATCACGCGGCGGGGATCGAACCCGCAACCTTCTGCGTCGCAGGCAGACCTACGCCCGCTGCGCCACAGAGGTCGCCCAACAGTGTAACAATCTATGGACTGTTTTGCGTCTGCGTACTTCGCACTGTGATGTTTTGACCTATGTATGTGTCGTGACGGTTTTTTTTCTAGCCTCCATTCTCGATACCATCCGAAAAGGAACTTCGTTCCAATAAATATTGTAGGACACGATTTAGCATCATCTGGCCCAAAACTAGGCAAAGATTGGCATACTAATACGGTGTTTCATAAAAAAATTGAGTAAAAAATATCTTAATTACAGTATAAAATCATGACAATATGTCGACTCTGACTTGTTATGAAACACATCGATAGTTTGTAAAATATACGCGAGACATTGACATCACGTGATCACACGCACTTGAATTGACCAATCACAAAGCTTGAGCGGAGAATAAAACTCTAAAACTTTGCTTGTGCTTCATGATTGGTCAATTCAAGAGCGCGAGAAAGAACCATTGGCACAGCCACAAAATAATTGACCAATGAACATTGAATTTGATTTGATTTGAATAGATGAACATTGAAATTAGTCTTAAGATTTATGATTAGTTAATTTAAAATATCATTGGTTTATAATGAACATGAATGAAATTATTGTGTACTTTACTCTACGTGTCAACCATTCCTCGGATTTTCTAGAAAACTCACCGATATAAAGTAGTTTCTGTCTGATTGTCAACGGACAGTGGACCATAATCTCAATTTTATCGGATAATTCGTTTTCGACGTCCTTCTTGATACGGCGCAGCATAAAAGGTTTGAGTATCATGTGCAAGCGAGATAGATGTTCTGCAATGCGAGATAGTAGAACTATTTTAGTAGACAATAGTTGGCGACACACAGCAAATTAACGAGCAATCGTTGCCATTTGCAAATTGTAGTTTTATAAATTAAACCTGCATTAAAACAATTCTAAATTATATTAGTAGAATAGTAAGGCAGACTCGCATAAACATGACTTTAGTAAGCAATTCATACAAAAATTCAACATTGAATTGTGAAAGTGTGTTTTATCTATTCGCTCCTAAATCGCTAAACAGTTTTAAATTAAAATTAGCATTGTTATCGATTTTATTAAACTTTGCTTTGGTTGTTAAAAAAGATACAACATTTAATACAAAGTTGCGAGAAACCACTAGTCCTATCCATACTAATATTATAAATGTGAAAGTAACTCTGTCTGTCTGTTTGTTTTCACCCTTGAACAGATTAAGCTGAAATTTGGCATAGTTAAAGGTTGTATCCCAGGGAAGGACATAGGCTACTTTTTACCTCGAAAAAATGAAAAAATCCCGAGGGACCGCGGGTCACACCGCGGGAGCGCAGCTAGTATAAAATATTTCTAAAATTTACTCACTTTCGTCAATAGTAGACTTGTTCTCCGCATGGCTTTCGATGTCCTTAGAAAACCACTCGTTGAACTCCTCGTGTGAGTCGAAAAGCGTCGGCATTATGAAATGCAGTAAAGCCCACAATTCCGCCATACTGTTCTGAATTGGAGTACCTGGTGGAAAGAAAATTAATTTTTCGTTCATTTTCGCTTATCATTCGGCATCTTTTGAAATGAAATTTCTCAACGCAAAATGAAACAAGACTTTCGAATGAATTCATTAGTGAACTTATCCAACCGTGTTGGATATTATCATTCGGCATCTATATATAGTTCTCTCGAAAGAAAGAAATTATCAAGAAATTAAGTCTTAACACTTAAACTAAAAGAAAACTTGAAACTAAAAGAGAACATGCGATCGAATTCAGCCATTTTATCTCAACTCTGATGACACAAACGTCACGGTTGACACACGACCGTTCGTGACGCGGCAAAACGGTGAATGTAATAGTACATTATGGTACTAGTGTGTAATATTGGTGATTACCGCCGAGGCAAATAATTGAGACCCGAGCCATCGGCGAGGGTCTTAATATAGCCGAGGAAGGTAATCATCAATACACACGTGTATCATACGACGTTTTTCAACACACTTGTGAATAAAATAACAATAAAAACTAATTTCAAACAGTGAAAACGAGTTGTGAAAAATGTTTCGCTATTGCGGGAAAAATTAATCAGTTTTCATATGCGCGCGCATTGCGATCGGCCACAGACTATATTTCCGCGCCGCTCACAGGGTTTGCGCCTATTCTGCCACGTACAAAATGGGGAATTTAAAGTTTTCTTTTATTACAGAGAAAACAAAAGTTATATTTGAGTGAAAGTTTTATTTATTAAACACGTACGACTTAAAATTATCTATTTAAATAAGAAGTTGCATAAAATGAGCAAGCAATAGGAACATTAATTTATTTGTTCTGTTGAACACGATCTTTTTTCTGAATAAAAACTTTTTTAAGAACAAAGCAACTCAATCAATAAAATTAAAAAAAAAATCTATTACTCACTAGTGAGTTATAGTAATGAAAAAGTCACAGTTTGATTATGGGTGTCATTATGTGCCTAATTGCGGTGACCATAGAGCCACTTTATGAGCAAGCGTGTTGAAAATGTTTTTTATGGCATTGTGCGTGTGAACATGTAGCATTTACTGGAGTGAAACGTTTATTCGAGTGAACCTTCCGAGGTTACCAAAGCGGTCAATGATTTTTTAGTATATGTTTTCTCTAATTTTAATCTTATAGTGTAAACCACACTTAGGTATTTAGTTCATTGAGAAAATGAAAAGTCTTATCATTTAAAACTTAACCTTAACTTAACCGAATATGAGCTTATCAAAAATTTAAAATGCGACGTTAATGATTCTGTGGCCGAGCGGTTTAAGGCACTCCGGCTTGAGGGATCGTCTGATCGTCGCGGGTTCGAATCTCGTCGAAAATTTTGATAAGACTTCATTATATATGTTTTCTCTACTCACCGGACAGCAAAAGTCTATTTCTGCAGCTAAACCCAAGCAGCAGTTTCCAGCGTATGCTATGAGTACTCTTGATAGCCTGCGCCTCGTCTAATATCATGTATTGCCAGGTCACACGATTCAAATACTTCAGATCTGATACCACAATCTGGTAAGATGTTATGACGACGTGGAAGGCCGCTGTACGGGTGTGAAGGTGTTTACGCGACCAGAATTGACGAAGTATCTTGCGTTCGGAAGGACTGCCCCAATATGGAACCTGTTCGAAATAAAACGTTTAAAAAAAAAAATTTGACTACGTATAGAGTTAAGTTTTATAAGTTTAACGGGTAAAGTCTAAACGGTCTCTTAGTAATAAAAATTCTATGGAATCACCTCGAGACAAAAATTAAGTGAATAAAAAAATTAAAGTTCGTATGAGTCAGTGTTCAACTCTGGTGTCCGGTCTCCGGTCTCCGTCATGGCTTAACGACTGAAGCCGGACCGAAAATAAAACGTGCACTCCGAAGCACGGAAGAGCTCAGATGAAAATGCCACTGGTAGTCATTAGAATGTTACTTTAATAGTTCAAGGGCGTTGGTGGGTTGATTTAACGGGTTTGAAAAGTTGTCGGATACCTAGATAATACACTGGATTGGAATACCTGGATACCACATACCTGTGGTAAATTTTTGGGAAGACCTTTGCCCAGCAGCGGTACACAATATCAATTTACTTAACGGGTTTGAGGTGTGTGGGAGGTCGCCAAAGATGACTAGGAACCAATGGAAATTTTTGAGGGAATACAAAAAAATTGTTACCACTTTGAAATCTGGCGCGAACCGCTCCATCTCCTGTTGCCAGTTGTGAAGAGTCGAGGCGGGGGACACAACTAGGAATGGCCCCCAAACGCCCAGTCTCTCTGCCACGTGGCAAAGAAACGCTATGCACTGGACCGTTTTACCCAGGCCCATCTCATCTGCTAATATACCGCTTATGCCCTGTAAAACAATAGCTTATTTACTAGAAGTTTTTACATCAAGAGGCAACATGCCTACACTTAACGGGACGCTGCTGTGCCTGGGACATTGTTTAAGATGAAATAGACTTGCCCAGCACCTAACAATTTCAGCTTAATCGGCCTTGTCTACATGAAATACAAAGTTAATATGTGTGGAGCTGACTTAAGCTGCAGGCTTCCTGCAGATGCTTTCCTTCACCATCCAAAATCCATTGATGCACGGAATTTAGCTCGCAACCTTGGATTGAAAGCCGATTATACCTAGCCACTAGGCCGTGTTGGTTAACACACATAAAAAAAGAAAGAGAAAGAAAGAAAATACATTATTTCAACAAACAAACAAAATTTTATATTTTGTTTGTTTGTTGTGTACAAGGGCCGTGTTGGTTAATAGAATAGAAAGAGAAAGAAAGAAAATACATTTATACAACAAACAAAATTTTATATTTTGTTTGTTTGTTGAATAAATACACAAGAAAATAAAACAATAATAAAATTAACACAAGTGAAAAATGTTTGTTGAATAGGCAACTACTTAGCTACTTGCCTAGATCCAGGGATCAGGAGCTGTTTTTCAGTGTTGCCGAGGGAGGGAAGGGGGACGGTGTAATAGAGTGTGAGCTTATGTACCTAGAGTATGTCGAGTAAAAAGAAAGTGTATGCATGTGGGATATGCAGGTAATGCGTGTGTAGATATATCATGTGGGTAGTGTAAGAAAGACCTAAACTGTCCATACTTCTTACCTGATCATACAAATTGGCCAGCCATTTCATCCCTTTCAACTGATACCCCTTTAGCACCCCAGTGAACATCGTCGGCTGGTCGTTGTCCCCTTGTCTGTCCCCATCACCTTCTACATCGATCTCTTCTTCAGGTGTGATGCCCGTTTTTGCATCAAATTGTAGCGTTCTTGCGCGTTCGGCGCGAAATGCTTCGCGAGCGTTCTGTGCAGCTTTCGCTTTCATAGCCGCACTGGAAGCAATATTATTGTATGTTATCTCGAAAACCTGACACTTTAAATGCCGTCTCCGCGAAAGAATCGCGGCGATTTTATCGTCGTGCCAACTATTTCACCACCTACATACTTGGTGACCTATATTGAAACGAAGTTCCTTTTCGGACGGTATCGGCTGGGGCTGGGAGAAAACTTTTTACCGTCACGGCCGTCACAGTGCGAAGTGCGCACAGTACATAGATTGTTACATTGTTAGTACGGAAGAGAGTTTAATTTGAATTAGAATTTGAAATTCCCAGTATAGAAAAGTACTCTTTGCTTCGTTCCAACAGAGTGTTCCACGACACTCACGTACTTTTATTATTATTTTAATGGTGAATCGCATAGCTTAAGGAAATATTTTGTGTGTGAAAATGATAGCCAGGCTGGACTAAATTAACCTGTTACAAAACTGATTTATCAAAAACTAGATTCCGTCCGCGGCTTCGCTAGGACTAGAATTTCAGAGTCTCTCACTTTATGCATTTGCATAAACAATTAAAACTGATGTATCATAAGCTTAACAGCCAAAGAAGTCGCTAAAATGACAATTATAATAGCACATGATAAATTAGATAATAGTAATTTCGTATGAGCTAGTGGCCAACTGTTGTGACATAGTTTTTAGGCCCCCTTAAGGCTTCCGTCATGGCTCGACTATAGACGGGACCGGCAAGTTAACGTGCACGGAGCACGGAAGCGCTAAGTTGATAACGGCGGTCACCCATCCATTTCAGGCTAGTTCTTAAAATAATTAAAACTCGCAATATGCTCGCAAAGCTGAAATAATTATGCCTCGTATCCACTTACTGCTGCATAAGCAGCTCAATCGAACTCAAGCAGACACAAGGCTTAAAATACGTAGACAATAAAAATGAAAAAGAATTAAAAAGCAAGGCATGAAACACAAATATTAACTAAAAAACTAAAATTGTTTTTTTTTCACAGATTTTTAATAATAATGAAATTAAAAAATATTTTCTCACACGACCCTAGTAAATGATAAATCCTATCTTTTGATATAACTTTCACTTCATTTGAAGTAGAAATCTCTGAGTAAAACTGAATTGAAATATCGATTTAGTGTCATCTTTATGATTTTTTTTTATCCATCCAACTTTTATTAATCACGTTTCTATTCTGACACGACCCTCGAGTATATGTTCAATTTTAATAAAATGTTTTTTTTATTGGCTACTTTTACATACCGGCCGAATAAACCTGGATCAAAAAACCTTAATTGTGATACCACAGCGCCTTAAATTCGTGCTACACTGAAAACTCTAAAGGTACGCATTCACGAGACGTCCATTTGGCAGACGTCTTTTTGAACTGGACGCATGGATTTTAATTAGTTTGGAAATCCAGAGCTTCACGACGTTGTTTTTACCATTCACGGAACGGTTTCGGAAGACGACCACTCCATTTGGATTGGTGGACGTATTGTGAATGGGTACCTTTACATGTACAGAAATTTGAACCTTATATACCTGTCATAGGGGTCGATTCCCGCCAGCCGTGGATCATATTCCTCGTCCAATTGATGAAGGATCAGCTCAGCTCTGTTATCGCAGTCTGTTAGTGCTTTGCGTTGCATGAAATGTGCGTAGAGTTCGGTTTGGGTGATGAGAAAGTTCA
The DNA here is from genome assembly GCA_951394285.1 of Epirrhoe tristata. NCBI lineage: Eukaryota > Metazoa > Arthropoda > Insecta > Lepidoptera > Geometridae > Epirrhoe > Epirrhoe tristata. Next base: position 16,435,750 of record OX596136.1, on the reverse strand, counting down.
ATTTTCGACGTTGGCGCTTCGCTTCTATCAGTTCAACATCCATCTGAAAACAAAAAAAGTACGTGAGTGTCGTGGAACATTCGGTTAGAACGAAGTTTCAGTTTTGGCATTTGTCAAAAAAAAGTATTATCAACTATAAAAATCCTAGAAACGCTCTTCTGTACTAACAATGTAACAATCTATGGACTGTTTCGCGTCTGCGCACTTCGCACTGTGACTTTTGACCTGTGGGTCGTGACGCTAAAATCGAACGCTTTTTTTTCCAGCCTCCATCCTCATACCGTCCGAAAAGGAACTTCGTTCCAATAAGTAAGTAAGTTCGTATGAGTCAGTGGCCAACTCTGGTGACGGAGTTTTTAGGCCGCCTTAAGGCCTCCGTCATGGCTTAACGACTTTAATAGCCGGGACCGACAATTTAACGTGCCCTCCGAAGCACGGAAGCGTTCAGATGAAAATGCCACTGGCGGTCACCCATCCATTTACAGACCGTCAAGAACGACTAAGCAAGCACGACCACGAACGCTTTAATTTCGTTCCAATAAGAATCAGAGCCTATAGACAATGTAACAATCGATTGTCGATTGCGAAGGTAGAAAAGTCCAATTGTATGGAAGTAATAATTCGATGTTGTCGTTAAGTTGATGGAAACGAACTGTAAGTACATTATCTATTAATAATCTATTCGTCGACAACAGATCACGTGACATATACACCCACAACACAGGGAATCCTAGTGTGGGGGCTAGAACACTCGAAAGAAACTTATTTTACGTACTAATTACCATTTATTTAGGCTTAGACATATAACTATTATACATCCCTACCTATATTTATATCATTAGGTATCACATACGATTATGGATTTTCCTTAGTAAATAAGTTTATATATTGAACAAAATTGTAATAGTATCACGAAATAAACTATTTGATTTGATTTGATATTTAAGAAACAAGTCAACCCAATAAATTTTTGTACTTTTCTACCTTCGCTCTGTTTAGATCAAATTCCAGTGTGTGTATATAATTCTTCGAGGCTTGAAGAAAATTGGTGAAGCCTCTACTAAGTTTAGACGTTCAGGCTACGTAAAATCTAGATAGCTAAGGCACTTTTTATTTTATTACTGATTTCGATATTGTTACTGAATGTTAAGTTAACTTGAAACAAGTTATGCACGAACTGCGAAATCAAAAGCACAATATCGATAAAATCAGTGTCATTATATTGTAAATTGTGTGTTGTTGTGCAAGTATACAAGCCGGTCGTTCTGTGAGAAATCGCATTGCGTTCATACATACAGGTGGATTTTTGAAAAATCTATGAATGAACTCGGAACTTTTATGTGGTGCATTTCTGACTTTTCTAGTACTAAAACCTTAAATGGTCCCATATAATTTTTTGATCCCTACATGAAACTGAATCGATTGGCATCAAAATCATTTTTTTGACTTTTGGTATTTTTGACGCTGACTGTACATTTTTAAAAATCTGTGAATGCAGTTCTAAAATATCTCAAAAAGTTAGGGAAGGTCTCCTAAGAGCATTTTCCTGTAGCTACAACGGTTAAGGTACCTGCCGTCCGTTGCCCATCTCAAAAATCCACTTGTATAATGTAATAAATAAAATAAATAAATGCTGGACATTATCACACGGCATCATCTAGCCCCAAACTAAGCAAAGCTTGTATTATGGGAACCAGATAACTGATACACTTATATACTTTTTGTTTGTAAATACATACTTATTATACATAGAAACACCCAGACCCGAGACAAATATCTGTAGGTCATACAAAGATTTATATTGTTGTCTTGCGGCGGGGATCGAACCCGCAACCTTCTGCGTCGCAGGCGGACCTTCGCCCACTGCGCCACAGAGGTCGTCAGGTTTTGTATAATGTATACAGGGTGTAAAAAGACGTCTACCGAAGCCGAAAGGGGTAGGTACAGCATCCCAAAACACAACCAAATCCAAAAGGATTTTCCGAAAAAATCATTATATCCGGAGAAAACAGCGTTTGAAGATCACTGTTTGCGTATGTACTGGGCGCGTTTTTATACGTAGATTGCTGGATTTTGAGTTTTATTTGTTTTTTTCTTTTATAAATGAAATGATTAGGTAGGTATGGTCTTATTATGTTGTACTAGTAGCAAAAAACTAGAAAATAAAATAAAATGACGTAGCTAAGTCAAAAATTTTTTTGAGTTTTTTTGCGATAAATATGTTCAGAATCATGGTCTGATTACAATCCCTCAGTTTTCGGTAGCAGTCTTTTTACACCCTGTATGTGTACCTTTCTCTGTTCCTCAGCTTGTTTCTCCATTCGCTTGCGTGTTTCCTTTTCAGCGCGGTCGTAACGTCGCCAGTAGCTTTGCATTTCACGATTCAAGCGCTTGCAGCGCCATGGCGTTTCTTTTGTGTTCTTTTGAGACTGTTGGAGAACATTACAGGGCTTATTACAAGAAAATGAGCCGAGTTTAGACCAAGTCTAACTAAAAAACTGTCCCTAGAAAAACGATCTTTAAATACGTACGAGTATTTTTACGAGTATAGAACGCTTTTTTGTGGTAACAGTTTTGTTTTGACATGTGTCAACATGGGGTTCAACCAAGGTTTTACGTTTTTATAATAAGCAGCTATGGAAGAAATTGGGGGAGACCTTTGCCCAGCAGTGGGATGACATAGGTTAATAAAAAAAAATAAAAAAATAAGCAGCTACATGTCTTTAACTTCATTATAAAGTAAGTTCGTATGAGTTAGTGGCCAACTCTGAAAGGCCTCCGTCATGGCTTAACGGGTAAATAGCCGGGACCGACAATTTAACGTGCCCGAAGCACGGAAGAACTCAGATGGAAATAACACTGGCTCAGTTGTCAATGCCACTAGCGGTCGCTCATCCACTTACTGACCGGTTAGAACGTTGTTTAACTTATATAAATATATTAATATATTTATATAAAATAATTTTAGCTAAGTACGTTTTTGGGTTCCGTACCCACAGGGTAAAATGGGAACTCTTTATTACTAAGGCTCCGCTGTCTGTCTGTTTGTCACCAGGCTATATCTCATGAACCGTGATAGTTGGATAGTTAAAATTTTTACAGATGATGTATTTCTGTTGTCGCTAAATGTGTAGTTTAGTTAGTTTTTTTTTTTAATCTATTTTAATTTATAATATATATTTTTTTTTTATCTATTTTATTTTTTTTAATTTTATAGGCCTTTGCCCTGCAGTGGGAAACATCGGGCTTATAATAATACATGTTCGTTAACATTGTTTCGGCGGGTGTCATAGTTCCCATAGTTTCCCCAGTACCCAGTCCACTACCATCCCAAACCATAGCCCGGTAATTAGTTTTCCATATCCTCAATAGTTCTGCACAAACCGGAGACTGTTCCTGAATGCATTTTTATAGTGTTGAAGGGATAGTAGCCGGTATGTGTCTCCATCACACAAGATCAACAGTGTCAAAAAGGCCTCTGTGTGTTGGCTTCGGCCCCATGCATGCCTATCAAAGGTCCGGGACTCTATAGTTCCGTGATGTTAAACTTTGACAAACATAATAATAATAATAATAATTTTAATTTAGGGACCTTGATCGATTATCGAACATGCCGGTCCCATAGGTCTCTCATTTACAAAACTATTCCTCCAATATCCTGAGGGTCTGTCGGTAGAGCAAGATGGCCGCATCAGATGTCTGAGCAGCTAGCACGTTCTGCCACAGACCCACATCTAGGACTAGCCAGTTAATCTTATATAAGTTAGATAAATTATTTCTCATAGAAATGCTCCGAACACATTCCATAGTTTAGTCGCTATAACAAATACTAAAAAACAGAATAAAATATATTGAAGGAGGCTCATATACAAAAAACGTGCTTTTTTGTCGTTTTATAGATAATGGTACTAATAATAATAATAATGGTAATCCTTCGTGCGTGAGTCCGACTCGCACTTGGCAGGTTTTATATCATACAAACGATACATTTGTCGAGTTCTCTACAAGATCAGCATAAAACGTATTCCTAATGTTTAGCTATATGTGTAGTTAGATAAAAGTTCATTTAGCATACATGTTTTTCTGCTTGGTGTGAACGGGAAATGAGTTGTGATTGAGAAAGTGGGGAAAAGAGGATCTATGACATGGAGAGTTCTAAAAATACTCACTGGCATAGCAGCATTCCGTACATGCCTGCTGCACATATTGGCCAACCGTTTCGATTGTATTAAGGCCTCCTTCCGAGCTGCTTGGCGAGATCGGTGTAGTTTAACGACCTCTTTCTTAGCGATCATCACCCAATGTCGCTTACGTTTCGCGGTCATCGCTTCAACGTTAGACGGTTCAACTTTCTTCACTGAACGATTCCTGTAATTCAAAATACGTTTTTAAACAAGGTCCGTAAGTTCTCGCTTGTGACCAAAATTTTAGCTTTAGGACACATCCGCCAGATTCCACATTCGTCAGATCATTTATTTATTCCACATTCGTCAGATTTTTTTACCTCTGACGAAACGATGATTCCTCGTTCGTCAGATTCCATTATTCTACATTTCTGGCTAACCTAACCAAATGGGTCGTTGGTTAGGTTATGTTAGGATAGTGAAAAAACCATGCGCAAGTGCCGCGGCAGCGGCCGCCGAAGCGCCAGAAATAAATAAATCTGACGAAAGGGTCATTAGAAGTTATCCACATCCGTCATTCATGACGAAACTGAACTGAAATTATACAAAAAACTACTTCTGACGAAAGTGGAATCTGACGGATGTGTTCTTAATCAAATTTTAAGCCTCTATGCTATTTCAGGTCACAATCTACATTTATTTTATGTTTCGGAAGTGTCGCACATCAAATTGTAAATTAATTATTTTAACAAAATGGTTAACTTCACTTATTCCTAGAGCCATCGTATTTTAAGTTTTTTTTCACTTGCAATGTTTGTATGTTCGTCCTGGGACCTTTTGCATGCAAGCTGCATTTGACACACTTTCCTGTGTCCGATTGAACTGAATTTTGGTACACTTGAGTCTTCGGTGACAATGCAATATTTAATATGATGACAGCAATCTGTTGGAGTCATGAGCTATTTCATTCCTCAGTGCATAACAGTAAAATATTCGTAGTTTTTTTCATTTTAAACAGCTCACGTTATCCCATTAGAAAAATTGTTTATAAAATATTGTTTTAAGAAAATCTTTTTAGTTCATGCTTTGCAAAATAAAAACTCGTTTATTATACCTGTTCATGCTTTGGCTAGTGCCAGGCCTGCTGTCAGGGCCTGTACCAAGCGGCGTCATATATTCATCCTCCGTGTCCGTCAATGCAGGAAGTGTCATGCTCTGCAAATGATCCTCCCAGTCAAGGGTAAGTGCGTCTGACTGTAACATAGATAAAACTTAAATGTTACCAATTACAAGTTACAGTAAGTTTGTTTGCTTATGCAGGCGATAATCTTAAGATTAATTAAATATTTATATGAAAAAAAAAACAATGTCCAGTTGTAAATGATTATCGTCCTTGCAAGTACGAAACGAAAGCTTGCATGATCATATTTTTTAAATTTTTGATTACTCTACATTTTTTGTACAGTGTTTTCTGAATCGTATAATATAAACTTAAGAGACCTTAAAAGTGGCGCAAGGAAAGAGAGGCCTATATTCAGCAGTGGGCAAAGTCAGGTTGTGGATGATGATGATGATGATGATAAACTTACATATTTGTATAGTGAGTCATCCTCCTTTAGCGTGCAAATAAGAAATATAAAATTACAAAGACTACCCAGTTTTAGTCCAAACAATATTCAGAGTCAATTGATCTACAATACATTTGATCAGCTACATTCAAAATAAAGGACCTAAGTCATATTCATTGATATATACATTTTTGAGATACATAATTTTATATTAGATATAGTTTTATTAGTAGTCTCTGAACAAAGCTACTCTATGAAACTCACCGTATCAATACTGACAGAAAGCGGCTCTACGACCGGCTTCGGCGGCGGAGTATCTTTCACAGCTCGCTTGGTTCTAGCCCGCGTTGGCTTTTCACTTACAATCTTCGCCATCTCAGTCACAGGGTTGGCTCTATCGGGCACAGGCTTAGCTTTCTCCAACGCTCTTTTTCCCTTTTCTGACGGAGTTTTTGCGGGTTTTTCTTTTTCTTTATCAGTTGAGCGACTTCCACGCCCCTTGGGGGGCTGTGGCGGAGGCGCGGGCCTACGGGCACGGTACTCTGGATAATGGTCCACAGCCGATAGTAGACCAGATGAGTAGTACATACGTTGGTGTTTCTAGAACGAATATGTTAGTTATTCTACTAATTATATAAATACGAAAGTTTGTGTGGATGAATGAATGTTTGTTACTCTTATACGCAAGAACTTCTTGGATTTGGACTGCATGGACAAGTGAACAATGAGGAAAAGGGACCGCATGTATCGCCGTAGAGTGCAGGTGTGTAATAGATTTTACATACATTGATCAAGGATAGTGGAAAGTAACAAGAATAGTAACTACAGTAGAGTAAGTAAACCGCTCATACAGTGGCGAGACAGCTTTTTCAACCGACTTCAAAAAAGGAGGAGGTTCTCAATTCGTCTGTATGTTTTTTTTTTTTTTTTTTTGTATCTTGTTACGCGATTGCTCCGCCATTTGTTGACCGATTTGCAAAATTCTTTTCATGTTTGAAAGGGTATACTCCAGAGGTGGTCCTATATAAATTTTATTCCTGAGGGATTGATAGTTTCCCCGTAAAACTCTAAACACCTTCCCTCCTAGCCATGTCACAAATAGAAATCGAATCGACAGCTTGACGCCCTGAGTCACACCGCGTTTCGAGTCAAACATTGAAGTCGGTTTTCTTTTTAGTATAAAAACGTAATTATTGTCTAAGTGCTCACCACTTCTACTTGTTACTTGCCACTGTCCTTGACTTGCTCAAGGACTGCTGGTTTACATTGTAAACCACCCATTAATAGACCTTTAGCAACCATGGATACTTGAAACAAGCCCCATCCAAATCCCATGGTATTACTACATAAGGTCATTTTTGAAGTGAAAACTTCTTTAGGAGCATTGGACATTTTACAGATGAGAATAAATTCTTGGCTTCACCTCGAAAAGGTCACGTGTGAGTCACGTGACTGCTTACCGACACCTACCAGTAGCACCATCTAGTTTTTTTGGTCAAGTTTTCACTTCTCATGGCACTCCCGGGAATGCCTCGGTTTTTTTTTATTCACAGTTTTGTGTATCGCGCTTCTACTTCAAAATTCTATTGATAAAATGATTACAAATTTGTCCCAGCTCCAGAGCTGGGCTGAGCTTCAAGTTGAATCCAGATTCAACTTGGAGTTGTATTTGGAGCATTGCATACTTATCACATGGGATCCAGTGCAAAAGCTTGGTAGCAAAAAGTTTAAATTCAGATGCTTACCGGATTGTCCTTATTAAATTTCTTCTGGTATTTCAAAAAGATGCGGCGTTCTCTGAGCATTTCTTTGATCCTCCTATCCTTGGCTTCTGGGGTGTCTTCCTCGCTGCTTGATTCGGTGGATGTCAGCAACACATCTCGCAGCCACTGACGCTCCGGGTCCATTGAGGAGAAGTTGAAGTGTCTGAGCTTTGCCTTTCTGCGATCTGAAATATTTATCTATGTTAGTTACTGCTTATTATTTATTTATTTATCGATGATAGACGAGCAGCTGTTGCTGATATGTCTATATCTCAGTGTTGAAATAGGCCAATTGTTCATGATTGGTTAATCTTTTTGAGCACTGATTTATTAGTTTGTAGCCAGTTGTCAAGCTTGTTCTTAAACGAATATAGTCCTTTTCACATAGAAATAGCTCCATGACAAGGCTCTTTTATGTTAAAAAGGAAATAGACAAAATCCTTTTTTTTTAAGTTTTATGTTTTCTTTTAGTATTATCACTAGATTTAATTTGTTTCAAAATTTTTCATTGTTGTTCTGTACAGCGTGAAACGTAAAAGTTCTGTGTCAGGGATATGTTGCTACATGAAAAAACTATAAATCAAACACTTCGCAATAATATCTCTTTACACACACACAAGGTCATACAACAAGATGTTTATTGTGTCAAGCACTCGCTATTGATAAGAGACAGACTCTTATCAATACCGAGTGCTATTGAGTTTCTTTTTGTTTATTTTCAAAGAGTGAACTTAGACATGAACATCTGATCAAGCAATATATTCTGCTCTGCTCACATATTTTGTGCTAATTCACCGTTATTAACATTTACCTTCTCTGGTAGACAAAATTCCGTGTATTATGCGGTCTTCACCTCGCTTCTTGCGTTTCTTTTTTTTATTTTTCTTTTTTTTAGGGGCAGCAGCCGGTGTGGCTGAAGATGTAGACGGCACTGGTGCTGGGTCAGACTCATCTGAATCAATCTCACTCTCGCTTGATTTAAAGCATCGCTCCATTTCTCTGAGCAAGGGTTTCACGTCACAAGCATTTTCTATCTGTCTACGGTAGATAGCCATGGCGACATCTTGTGGCTGGAGCGTGGGTCTGTTCCGGCTGGTGGGGATGGCCTGAGTAGATGTGCTGGGCTGACTGCTCATCCCAGCTTGGCTAGATGTCCCAGCTTGGCTAGAAGTCCCAGCTTGGCTAGAAGTCCCAGCTTGGCTTGAAGTGCCGGCCTGGCTAGAGCAGCCGGCCTGGCTCTCCGCCATACTGACAAAACGCATAACTGTGAGAGTAATTCATGGAAGTATGTAACTTGCTAATCAAAATACCGGGAACTTTTACAAACAATAAATGCAATACCTAAGCAGATCAAGAGGGAGGATCAAGACCAAGAGGAACAAATGTTTTGATCTGTGAAGTATACGACAAGTGTTGAACTTACATTGTCTGGTTTTCGTGAATGTATCACTATGTAGCGTTTTATTTCTTTCACTGATACAAAATGGCGCACAAGAATAATCGATAATTGCTATCAATGTCACGACCGAAGTAACGCAAATAGCCAAACATTTCGTATTGTAGTATAAAAAAACATAAATCCGCCATATCCGCTACTCTTTGAAATGAAATCGGGCTATTTGCAGTTAAGTTATGATAAATAGGTTGGTCGGAGAAATAGACGCTTATCATCTTTGTCTATGGCTACCACGCACAGAGCTGAGTCCGTGCCACAAAAAAGTCTAGGACCTCCTGTATTATTCTACCGGATAAAATTAAATACATTTTTATGATGATCTAGTTGTATCATAAACTATTAGGATGATTGTATTGTATTGTATTCAGAAATTATCGAGGAATAAAGCTCATGTCACATAGTATGAAAGTTTGGGAGAAAGTGATAGCGAGACGAATGAGAGAAGAGAGTGAGGTATTACGGTATCAGTTTGGGTTTATGCCGGGACGTAGTAGGTACAATGGACGCCATATTCGCTCTAAGTCTGCGAGAAGTACAAACGTACGCACAAAAACTTGCATAGAAGGCGTACTTACCTACGACCGAGTGCCCCGTGAGGTTCTGTGGTGGGCTATGAAAGAGATGAGAGTGCCAGAGAAATATCTACAGCTAGCGTGTGCCATGTATAGAGACGCAAGCACGTACGTCCGGTCTGAAGTTGGTGCTACCGATAGGTTCGTTATGGCTGTGGGCCTGCACCAGGGATCGGCGCGGCGTTAAGCCCATATTTGTTTCTCCTTTTGATGGATGTATTGACAGACATCAGACATCCTTATCCTTACTAATATTATAAATGTGAAAGTAACTCTGTCTATCTGTCTGTGTGTCTTTCTGTTTGTTTCCTTTTCACGCCCAAACCGCTGAACAGATTATGCTGAAATTTGGCATGGATAAAGATTATACCCCAGGACATAGGCGACTTTTTTCTTTAAATAATCATAAGGGGGCGTGAAAATACGGGTTGCAAGTTTGTATGGGGAAAAAAGTTGAGCGACGCTGGGCGAGGTCATAAAGATGATGGGTGACCGCTACTTTTTGCTCTAGGTTTTTACTCTGCAGATTTTTTTGTTTTTTATTTTATTTTGCATGATAAATGTAGTAAAAAAACAAAGATTCCGAATTTTTTCATAGTCGTAGGTAAGTTCAAGCCAGTAGTGCAATCTGTCGGCACTCGCGCGACTTACATTACAGCGACCTCATTGGTCTGCACCAACGACGTCGAGCAGGATTATGAGAGGGCGTCGTAGTTAAGTTGTTTTACTTAGAGCCTTTGTACCCAACTTGGATAAAGTTACGACAAAATCTTATTCCGTGAACAAAATTTGCCATCTCCTTATTTATTCCGAATCATACGTTATGATGTATTTCTGGACGTATCGTCATTGGTAAAGCAGGCAGCGCCATGTTCTAATGAATGTGTCGGAAAACGGGTAGGATTGCCGTAAAGCTTACAGCTACAACCAGAAGAGGGCGCCTATGATGTTTTATATTTTCCTACTTAAACCCATGTCAAATTAAACTAAGATGATAACCTACTTACCAGCCTACCTGCTAGTTTCTTAATTCACTTCAGAGTAGATAACTTGCTTTCTCTTAAAAAATACAATATGTTTTTGTTATTATTAATATTATTATACTCGGTGTGTGCCTATCTCTCAGTTCTCCTACTGTGTTCTCCAGCTAAAGTTAGAGAACAAGTAGATAATATAAAAAAGTAATTACTACATAATCAAGACTTATCTCGTCCATAAAACTTACCGTTCACTAGGTAGGTAGGTACTTAACGCTACGTGAGGTGCTACGATTTACTACGCTGTTTGCTACGCCTGTTGTCTTGCTCTGAATCAATAATAAGACTCGAAGTAAGTTCTTGTAGTAAACATTGATTAAGAATAACAGTATTCATCGATTGGATAGTGTACACGATCACCATGCTATTAGCGCCTCGAGTAGGTATGCAAACACCTGCGAGCTTTGTTGTAAGCTCAGTTATTGGGAACATTTCACTTGCGCGATCTAGAAATCGTCTGTAATTTTCGTTTCCTGCTCGACAGGCGATCCATTGTGAACATTGCAAATACATGCAATCAAATGTTTAGTGCCTTTCAATCGTTTGTTCATGATATTCAAGGAAATTTTAATGTCTGGTATTAGTAAAAAAATTTATAAGATTCCGAATTTATTCATAGTCGTAAGTTCAAGCCAGTAGTGCGATCTGTCGGCACTCGCGCGACTTACAGCGACTTCGTTAGTGCAGGAGAGGAGCTTACATGCGGTACCCAGAGAGGGCAGTCGGAGTTTTATTGTTTACGTTTTTAAATTCAAAAGGTGATTGTTTCGAGTCTTCAGTGTCAGAAACAGGCGTACTCGTAGCAATCAGCGTAGCAAGTCGTAGCTCCTCGCGTAGCATTATGTTGTCATACTATCTAATTAAGTTTTCTATTTTTTTTATTAACATGAACAAAAAAAAGGGCTTTGTCGCTGAGCGACAGAACGAAGACAGGGAACGAACTAGCACTACTACTGACACAACACCTACAGAAGTGACAGCTCCAGAGTGGGATAAATACCTAAACTTACATTCTCTTAGGCCTTTACATCTATATTAGATGATTTATACAGCGTCAGGAGGCAATCCATGCCTACACTAAACGGGACGCTGTAGTACCCGGGACATTGTTTGAGATGGATTAGGCTTGCCCAGCACCTTAATCATCCTCTCAACTTAATTAAACTTACATTATTATTAAGCTAATCTCATTATAAAAGAATGAATTTGTTTGTATTAAAAATAAATGTCTGTAAACCTAACAATCAGATAGTTCATTTGATCATATGTTGATCATAAATGTATTCTTCAAACCTAAACATTCGTAGTCGACAAAAAGAAAAAATAAGTTCTACCTGCTTCTGACTGTAACTAGAAGCAAATCAGGGAAAGTAATAGATGTAGGTAAATAGATTGGATTTTTAGAATGGGGCTATTAATTAATAACTATTAACTATATATATATATATTACTATTAATATTACTATTAGCTATTACTATTAACCTTAATAGTCTAGGAAAACGTTCCTAGAAGGTCTTCCATAACTTTTTGGGAAATAAATTTACATTTGCATGCATTTCCAGATTTTGGAAAAAACCTTAAAAACTCTCTGTTTTAAACATGAGGATCAAAATACGAGTACTCAAATGAGTATTATGAATAACAGAACTTGTCGATGACTTGTTTGCTTGCTTTTTACTTTTTTTATGTGCTAAAATAATTGCCTATCCAATGCACCTATCTAAACGGAAGAGCATTCATGAATAAAGTCACAGGCCATATCTTATCGACAGACAGACAGACAGGACAGGATGGACATGGTAAAACTGTTGAAAGTTCCTTGTTTACTACTACTACTACTACTACTACAGATCCGAAAGTAAGTTCGTATAAGTCAGTGGCCAACTCTGGTGACGGAGTTTTTTAGGCCGCCTTAACGACTGACGGAGGCCCGTCATGGCTTAACGACTTAAATAGCCGGGACCGACAATTTAACGTGCCCTCCGAAGCACGGAAGCGCTCAGATGAAAATGCCACAGGCGGTCACCCATCCACTTACAGACAGTTTCGAACGTTGCTTAACGAGTCCGCTTCTCGAGTCCACCGAGCTTACTCAAGCAGGCCGGTTGTGTTGTACATTATTCGCACAGATCCGAATAATTCCGTGATGATTTTAGTGTATATAGATTAGTAACGTATTTCAATGTTGAAAACTGGGCTGAACAAAGGCAAAAAGTATGTAATAAAAACTACATTTCATTTTGTTTTATTCAATTTCAAATACAATAACATCTATACAATGGTATTTCTACTTCTAAATGATCTTTACTATATTGACACATGCATTAAAATTAAAAAAATAAACTTACAATTTAGTACTTAAAATAAAAATAAATAATAATAATCTAAATATTGACTGGAATCCGCGATCACAATATTATTAGGTAACTAAATTGTTTCACTACAATAATATAAATTAAACATAATGCTTCAATTAATTTATTTCAAAATTATTTTGGTTTTATCTTAGTCTCAACATGACGTCTTGGGCATACTTCAGACAGTGACCAGATCTGTCGAGCTATCTCTAGATCGTTTCTACGACTCCTAGGAGGCTCAACGAATATATTAAATTGATGTGATCGTTTCTGTAAATTAATGTTAATATACATTACAATGTTGATATATTATATTTTATAACCCAACGTTGACACCAAGTTATACACATGGTATTCTACATATTTAGCTTCTTGTTCACTATGATAAAAAGTTTTATACTAGATTTGCAGGAATTGCATATTGTTATTATCACTATTAACGGGATATTTACCATGATTCAATGTTTTTGGTGTTTCCCGATATTTCGGCGCAGGTGACCATGATAGTTTAAAAAGTTATATTGTATATATTATATTTTGAAGTTCCAAGTAATACCAGTTAGTTTTGTTGGTGGGAACGTCGGATACGTTCGAGAACCTAACTGTTAATAAATCTTTTTTGTGTCGCTGCACCAATCTAATTCCTTTTTTTCTTTGAAAATTTATTTGATAATTATTATAATAACGATGATTATAGTGTGTAGTTTTTAAGAAAAATGTTATTTGATAATTAACATGAGATACAAGAAAAATGGTCAACCAAAATAAATTGTTTGAATTATAAATAAATAAATCGACAATTTATTAAAGATTTATTTCTAAACTATTCTATTCTATTACGATTGCACTTTTAAAATATTCTAATTTTATATACAGTTCAAGACATTTTCGTCAGTAATTTTATTAAAAAGAGCTAAAAATATGGTGGCGTGTTTTGGTTTGTTTTTCGCTGGTTACATTAAAATTTTTGCTGAGATTTTCTTGCGATTCAATCAAAAAAGTGGCACACAATGTGCGCAGAACAAAGTTGGGTGAGTCAATGAGCTGATTATAGGCTTCATATCCCTGACCACCCTTGCGGATGCTATGGCCCTTATTCTTTGCTGATTTTAATAGTAAATAGATCATCCACTACTTGCATGTAATACTGATTTTTTTACTACTTAAGTTTGCATTTTGAAACACTTTGTTGATATTATGTTCATTTAAAGATGGTTATTTTATGAAATGGCACCAATAGTTGAGCGTATTCATTTAAAAATAAAATTGCTTATAAGTTCCATTGATTGCTGAACACACTGATTCACCATTTGATAAAAATGATTTAAAGGTTAATTCATACACATAATAATACTGAGTATCCAATCGAGTATTGGTACATAGGTCTTGTCGACTCTAAATCTAGTACCATGTGATATTTTATAGTAATATTTTAATTACAACTTAAGTAAATTAAAATATTAATACAAAAGTCACGTTATTTTTTTCATTATTTTCTCGTTCATTTTCGTAGGTCCAATAAAACTTTATATTATCCTAAATAAATAATTCTACTTAATAGTAATGAGTATCTAGTATTTACAACATTCTTTGTTACAGACTAGTGTTGTTCAGGCTCCGCGACGAATGAATGAATGAATGGAACGGCCGAACTCGTAACAAACACAACTGCAAGTTTTTAAAAAACAATTATCATCTAACATAAAACAATTTATTCTTATACAAGTCCTAGTCATCTTCTTACCTTTTGTTGTGGTTTTCTATGTTGAAAGAATCCAATAATTATTTTATTGTTAAAATTGACAAAAATAATAATCTGCTGTCTCAGTAAAGTTATTATACAATTCAAAAGTAGGTACATGTTCTAATGAATAAACGAAACATTGTTAAATGGAGATAAATCTTGCAAATGTTTTATCATGGAATGAATTGCGTTTTAGTTATAGGCTCAGAAACTAGCGAAAACTAACTAACAGACACTAACTATTTTTTTTGTACGCGCGTTAAACAAAGGTTGTCACAGCAATAATGCAAAAAAAAAAAACATACGTAAAACAACAGGCGAACCTACGCCAAAGCGATAGGTTATCAGTTTTTATACTTGTGTTTTTTGTTCCAAAGTTTCCACATGCTACGTGCATATAACCCTTCTTTCGCCTCATTCTTCAAGTTCGCCGCTTGGGTACTTTTTATTTATGTTAATCAACCATTTTCATGTATGGTGTAGAAGTGTAGGGTGTGTAGAAGAGTATTCTGCAAAAAAACTTTTTGGTGTAATAGACTATTACCGCTTTATTCGGTTGGAACGTCGATATGCCATGACCAATAAAATAATTCATGTATTTTTTTGTAAGTAGGTTGGTGCCTAAGTTAAATGCTTAGTTTCTCATGAAAATAAAAGATAACATTAGCAAGATTCATCTTACAGATAGTATAAATTAGACAGGTCATGCGTAATGCGGGTAGGAGCCGAGATGAGTCGTTACGTGGGGGGGAGGCATCGAATGGGGAGAGTAGAGGTTGCTGCCGCCGCCCCCCCAGTTGCCCCACGATGCCGACGGAAATATTGACGCTGGAACAATCATTCTTGCCTCAATGTGGGAATTCAGCTACAATCTACAGCGACATTCCATAAACAAATTGAGCTTAATTTACATTTATGAGTTGCTTTTTTAGTGTATTTTTGCTACAAGTATATTACGTATAGGTACAAAACAATTAACAGATAGATTTCATACATAATGCTTTAATTAATACAAAAAGTATCAATAAATATTAGTCTTACGAGTATATGTAATAGGTAGGTTTGCTGAAAATACGTAATTACATATGATACAATTATACATATTATATTCGCTTACGCATTTTGGCTAAAATGGTTTCAAAAAGTGCGTAGGGTATTATTTAAAATCAGGTTGACAAAAAATCTCAAATTAGATAACTGTTAATTTTACCCATTTCAAAAAAAAGTTCCGAATCTTTGAAAAAAATTCCGAATGTTTTTTTAATTTTTAAGATATTTGCTTTGAAAAATTGTTTCCTATTCCTACATGTTTAAGTAAATTTTTCATAAAATAAGTTTAGGTATTTTCTTCAGCACCTGCTAATATTGATTTCAAGAAACTTTAAACGTTTTTTTATACATCGCCAACGAATGCTTTCCACAGTCACACTCAGTTTATAGTGCTCCATTTAAGTCAAGTGCGGTACTCAACCGTGCTAGTGACAACTCGTTTCGAGCACCGGGCAAATATTTGTTCACGCAAGTGTACCGACGCATTAGCATATACAGAAATGCAGATTAGCACGACAGTACAAGGGTGCATATCTACACTACTGAGCGACACGCTTTTTTAAATCTCCATTGAAATTAAATTGTGGGATTTGTTTGTGTTATTAATTTTGAAGTGGTTGTGCAGTGATATCTTTTATAAATTAATGGGCAATTAAGTTTTTTGTAAATTAATTTAAGAACTAAACGTTATTTTCGAACGAATTAATGTTTTTGACTTTAACTTCAAAGGAATACAAAAAAGTATCAGAGAGACTGTCAGCGGGGTCTTGCAGATACAGTCGTGATCATATTTATTTTTATATTTTGTTTACTGTTTTTTTTACTTTGATTTTGTAACTAGGCTAAAGCACCTAAATAGACAACTATTCGTAGATTTTTGTTTTAGATGAAACAGTTTGAAGCATGAAACAACATTATTACAAAGCTTTCAACTTTCAAAACGTAACATAAAAGAAACCACTTTAGCCCTTAAACCTCGCATCTGCAATATCCGCAACAAATATTACCTGTGGAGGTTGGCATCGCGGCATGTGGCGACATGAACGACGATAGCTTCGCCGAGTGGTGGTAAGAACTCATGAAGAGATCGCTCTGGTACTTGTAGGCGGGGTCACTGGCCGCCGGCTGGGTCGCCGCGGCCAGCCCTTGGAAATCAAATTTGTACGCATACCTCTTGCCATGTACTTTCGTCATTATGTTTTTGTCGTAGTAGTATCTGTAAAGATAAATTATTAGTACATTGATTGTAAACTATTGCGTCGCTGCAGCATTTAATATGAAAACTTGTTCATACCGTATAAGATTCATTCAACATTTTTCGGTATCGAAATCGTGTCTCCGAATTTTTTAAACCATGATGACAAAAACAACAAACTACGTTATGACCAAATTCATATTATGAACAAGTTTTTCACATTGTTTAAATTATTGATAACCTGAAAACACATGTAATAATTGCAAAGGCTATTCGCCAAGCGTTAAAGGGTACCCAGTAATCGCAAATGCTCGCTCAAGGTCACCACCATAAACAAACAACCACTGAACATTCAGAATATCATAAAAGCTCACAGAATGATCAGAGGTCACAATTGTTAAGAGGTCACCAACATTTATAAGGTCACCATTGTACTACACAAAGGTCACCTGCCAGTTACCTGAGCGCACGACTGAGCTTGTCATAGTTCATGTTTGGCTTAGACTTCCGTTCTCCCCACCGGCGGGCGACCTCGTCAGGGTCAGTCAGCTTGAACTCCCCATTAGTGCCCTCCCAGGTGATACAACCAGCGTTACTGGAGTCGCTTAGGAGCTCAAGAAGGAACTGCCACAGCTGGATCTGCCCTGAACCTGTGAAATATGAGATGGTGAACGAGACAGCGTGTTTATTTTCGATCGTCACTTAAGCCACAATGAAAGTGCAGTGTTTTAAATCTGTATGTGTATTTTGTGCCTTCGAAGGCACTCAAGATCTTTTATTAAGGTATGATCAACCATACCTTAATAAAAGATCTTGAGTGACTTGATCTGTCTGTAAAATGCTCCTAACGTCTTTTAATCTACAATCATCATCTTCCTGTCGTTATCTCAATAAGTGGGGTTAGCAAAATCTTGAATCTTTAATTTGAAAACACGGTCACTTTATCCTCAAAGAAATTTTTCTAAGCTATGCCCCTATAAAATATATATCTCATAAAACCGTATTCTTACAAGGATGGCGTAACATTCGACTTATGTTGGGGTCGACCCTACATGTCGTGATATTGGGCGGCTATGTTACCTCTCGCACGAACGACCCCGCCGTGCACTCGTGTGGAACAGCCCTTACGGAATAGTAATTTTTACTCTGTCTGTACCGTGATTTTTAGATAGATATAATTTTAGTTTAATGGTTTTCGGTTTGATCTACACTAACATAATCTATTAATTCTCACATTATTGGAGAAAAGTAAGAATAAGCATTCGGATCAGGAGGTCTTTGAAGCTAAATGTTTTTGTGTGCACGTATGTACCTACTTATCGAAGTAGGTATTAATAGATCGCTTAAAAAATAACCATTTTGAGTATTCCATATTCTATTGACAATAAAAAATAACATAGGTAGTTACGTGCGTTACTTGCGCGACTTTATATTCATGTTCATGGATTATGTGCTTTAGTTAAATTAAAAAAAAATATTATCAAAGGTTTCTAATAAAAAAAATATAAAAAATCTCAAAGGTAACATTTCTGCAAGCCCTACCATAAAGGCGTGTTCAGACGAGCGTGCACGTGATTTATACTATTTTCGCTTCTTATGTCACAACGTTTGCCGCGCATCCCGGCTCGCCATTGTGCGCACGGCCCATCGGTTTTATTACTTGCAATTAATGCACTGATCGGCAAAATATTGGGCCCTCGCTCGATGGATGTGGGAAATCTATTATTTTTTTGGTTGAGTTGAGCTAGGATAAATTGATGTTCATGTCGATTTATTAGAGTTAGAGACAACATAGTTTTGTAATGTTACAATTTTTTATATTTTTTAATAAGTATTTGGTTTCATCTTATTATTATACTCGTAGTACCTACAGGAAATAATAACCGTATTTAATTGTTTCCTTTAATAAAATAAACCATAGGTAAGAATTATTTGGTTTCCGAGAATTTCTGTACTTCTCAAAGCATGCGGTATTTTCCTCGTTCCTTGTATTTTTTACAATAAACTTGGTATATTTTTTACTAAAATCTTCCGCATTGGTATCAATAATCACGCAAACTCCCCCGAATCCCACACTTTGCTATTTAATAGGTAAGCGATACGTCAGCTTACTTTAATAACCGCGGAACGACAGGTAAACACAGTGTGTGAACGCGCCCTAATAATTACGTCAGCACGTGTCTGTAATTGTTTTACGTTGAAATTGCGCGCGCGCCGACCTCAGATTTATAGAACTAAATTACACACTTTGATTTTTACCTTTTTCTTTTACTGGGTTATTAAAGGCAGCTGTACACTCGAACAGCGGCTGAATAAAATTTTTAGAAATATAAATACTAGTAGAAATGTTTAATTTAGTTTTTGGTTATGGCACTAAAATAGGCTCGTATAAATAGGAAACTTTGAATACTTAGAATATAAAAAGTGATCTAAGTATTTTCACTGAAGTGAGGTTGCAATTTAATTATTTATCTATTATTATTAGTATATGTTTGTTTGTTTGTTTGTTTGTTTGTTTTTAGCCCCCACTATCCCATTGCTGGGCAAAGGTCTCCCCTCGAGTTTTCCAAGCTTTTTTATTATTAGTATATACATATTTATTCAATATTTTATAATGGTGCCAATATTAATAGACAACATGCTAACAACACTAAAAGATGTTGTTTAGTGGACTGTTGCCTCACTCCAGGTGTAATTGCACATTCGATTTTAATGTTTAATAATTATTAGCCACGGTTCCCACACGGAGCTTTAGGGGTTAAACGTTGCTTAAAGCTAGGGTGTGGTTAAGTGATAGATTATTGTATTGTATGGAAATAAAAGTAGGTTTATTTTAATGAGTATGGAATCGTAGGGATTAGTTCAACCAGAATTCATAGATTATAAAAAAAACTGCATAATAAATACTTAGATTGATAAATTAATCAAAAATACATAAGTACCTGAATAATGATTACAATTTGATTTATTGATTTTACTGCGACGTGTTTTTACTTTTCAAAATAGTATAAATTGCATAAGTACATCAATAGGTATTTACATAAAATTAAGCATCTTTTTCGTTACAGTTTCTACGTAACCATTATTTACCATTATTTTTGTGCTACGAATCTGACGATCCCTACGACCTTTTACCTTTTTAACCAATTTTTTTTTTCTCTCTCACTTTTAACAACCTGTGCTACTTAGTATTTAGATAAGTATTTTTAAAAGAGATAACACGTTCCTAATGCTAAGTAGCACATTCTAATGAAATGGACATAAAACAAAAAGGGTAAAAAGTACAGGTGCGTGGCAATTTGGCGTTCACCAACACCCTATTAATGACCATTTGACTTTCACAAGGGTCGCTGCAGATAATCTGATATCAGTTCTCACGGTAGAATGACGATGTACTTTGGCTTCAGTGCTAGCTGTCATGAAAGGCAGTTTAATCGGCTGACACGCAGGATATCACGCCACTTGAATTGACCAATCACAAAAGGAGAAATCCCAATCTCGAAATCTGCTTGAACATTGTGATTGGTCAATTCAAATGAGCGTGATAATTTCCCGCGTATCAACCAATATTTTACAAAGTGTAGGGTATACTAGCGGGACGAGCTCGACCAGTTTCTTACGGACTGGAGGGATGTTGCTGAAGACCGAGATGTCTGGAGGGAGTGGGGGGAAGCCTCTGCCCACCAGTGGGACTCTTACGGCTGATAATAATAGATATGATAATTCTTGATTGCATACCACATGTAAAAGACATACAAGAAAAAAAAGACACTTATAGGTATAGAAAGGGTATAATATACTACTTAGAGGAGCGTAGATATTTGTTCCACCCGCACCCGTGAGGTACCTACCATGGACCATGGTAGGTACTTAGAAACAACGAGTACCTACCATGGACCATGGTAGGTACTCGTTGTTTCTAATACATATAATACTCATGACACAGGAAATTCTAGACTATGTTGGATTTAATTTACTTATTTGTTTACCCATTACAAATTGTCATTATAAGAAATCACTGATTAGCAACTCATAGAAAAACGTGAAACATACCGTTTTACGTTTGAGAGCATAATAATAAATGTGCTTTAAAGTACACGACATGACATGATTTGAAAAGCACGACACATGATATACGGGCAATCGAACATTGCGTGTCATTTTGAAGTACTCATTCTACTTATTAGCATTTGAGGGTTACTGTTACTGTTCTCACGGTAGGTGGTGGATTGACACGGCAGATATGTCAAAAGTCACGAATATTGCTCTAAGCTTTGAAACAAAACACATCGTGAGAACTCGTACTCTAATGTAACTTTTAAAACTATCATGGTTTTGTCACGGTCTTCTTCTTCTTCTTCTTCTTATCGTGTCACTAGTTCTTTCGAACCAGTGTAGTGAAAGGATTCTAAGTGCGCCTCAAAGAGGCTCCTTTCGTGCACTTGACACATGTTTTCGTACTTTATAGACCGGTTTCCTCACGATGTTTTCCTTCACCGTTTGAGAGTACTGGCATAGTGCACATAAGTTTTTCGGCAGAAAAACTCATTGGTGCACAAGCGGGATAGAACACCAGTGCTCTGTGTCACGGTGTATTTACTGTTTTGAGTTTCCCGATCACGTGATCAAGGAATACCTGGACAATAGGTTTATTGGCAGACGAAACGATCTACCTTCTGCCTAAGTCCAGGGAAACTGAAGGATGGTAAATATTCTGATAGTCTTAAGTATTAATCTAACAGGCAACTTATATCTGCAATACGTAAATAATAACTTTTTAAGTCAACAGCTGACATATACAACAAACATATAAAAAACCATAATATTTATACATAGAACTTCTTCCTGATTCGAATTATACAATAAAAATTGTTTTAGATCGTCGATTTAATTTCATCTTTATTTCCCCATTTGCACTTAGCTATATCGATGGCAAAAATCAGTGGTATTTGTGTAAGGCGCCCTCGCGTGTCTCCCTCGGGTCAGCCACTTTGAGTAAGGCGAGCCCGCACCCTGGTTTAACACAAGCTCGGGATTCCAACGTGATTGTTGACTCAACACGGCTTGTTCATTCACTTTTCCTTTATCTTTCCTTACCTTATCGTGAGGAGACCAGCAATTCAGTACGACATAGGCAAACGTCGCTTCAAAATCAATACAAAAAGTTACTTAGATCAACCATCACATTTTATTGTTTTTCAAAAGGACCTAAGATTTCAACTTGAATTTTTATTACACTGTTACTAAGGTTCAGTGATTGAAAAACTATCATCTTCAATGAAGGTCATCGTTGGCAAACATGTTATTGTCTTCTTGCTTCTTTGTGCGTAGGTACATTTTTTCCGAGCCTTAAAGTACATCCTTTTATAATTATTAAAGTTACCTGAATTCGCCAGCCGACTGCTCGTCGGTCCAAACATCTGATATGGATCTGAAAAGAAAAACCAAAGTGAAAAAAAAGGATTACTTTCTTGTTTTTAAAAAAGCTTACTTTTTAAAAAAAGTTTACTAATTCTAAGTACAAAGCATTTTGATGAGCTACCGAGAGCCATGATACTCCAGTAGAACTAAGTCTTTCAAGCCTACTCCATCTTACGGACAAAGTTAAAAAGCATTTATTCAGTAGGACCAGCGGGATCTCTTACAAACTGGATGAAAACTAAAATACCGTGAAGAACCCAAAGACACACGACAAAACTTCATACAAAATCGAGAACTCGAGGTATCTCTGATTATCGAAGAGTGTCCAATACATACATAAAACGTAAACAGGTTCACGACAGTTTCCCCAAGGCGCGGTAGACATTTATGTTACTTATTTCAGATCAGAGGTATAATATACAAACATAATTATTTATATTTACCTACTTATTATAACTCTTCATTATAACGTTCTAATATATCGTAATAGTCAGCAATTACCAAGTTTTTTTTTTTTTTTATGATGAATGGGTCGGCTCTTGACCTCAGACTTACACAGGCAAGAGTGAGGTCTACGATGGAGCGAGCTTACCCAGAAGGTGCCTATTAACTCTCTTCTTAAAAACAATAGGGTCGTAACTCAGCGGAAATACAGACGCTGGAAGCATTGGAAGCTGATTCCAAATTTTTCAAGTTTGGTAATTTAGGTGTCAGCTATCAGCTACTCATTGAAATAATGAAAGATTATGGTTTGATAACAAATAACTTTATCCAAAAATACAATATAGCCGTTAGTTAGCCCTAGTGACGTCCTCGGCGCGAACAGTAGGTAAGTCAGTAGAGAACAGAATCACTAATAATTACACTCCCTAAAAATACAAAATTCCTTTAGAACTGTGAACGCGGCCTATTCTTTCCCAAGCAGTAGATCACCCGACATCGCAGATAGTGTTGCCATGACGCCGCGCCAACAACACTGCTCAAAAAAAACCCGATACACCACCGAGATTGCATTTAAAGTAGTACACGGCTGCAATGGTTTTGCATAGATAGGCGCCTGTCGTCGCTCACGAATACTTGTTGATGGTGACAAACTTATACTGACGAAACGTAGCCATACGGTCAGTCTTATAAAAAGTTGAGCATACCTTACTTGCTAATTTCGAGACACATTTTTTTGGTTTCATAAACGAACCTTAGTAATTGGTATCGTGACAATTCTAGAGTAGGTACACAGGATCATCGCAGGACCGTACATAATCGTACAATATCGAGACAATAGTTGCATAGATATTGGATTTCGAAATACCTCCAGTTTTAGCAAACTCAAATTATGAAGTAACACCTTAGACAGATCAAAAGATTTTTTTTATGAATAATCTTTATTTTAAACTTCAGAATGAACCCTAGCATAACCTGTGATGGATAGTGCCCAGAACAATCAATTGATGTGATTTTTGTGATATTCCTGCAGGAATATAAAAGAAACATCAGGATGCAGTCATCCTCGTATCAGTATACAAGTGCTCGGTTTGTTCAGACTGCTTCACAAATCTACCCACCAAAATTTATTATTATTCTAAAAGTACCCACAATGTTTCATTTGTAAACTACAATTTTATTTCTCATAGACTTGTACTTCATACCACGATAAGAAAAAAATATATAGAAAATCACATAAAAATATCTGTTTTATGTTTCGTATTTGCGGAGTAAAAATAAGTCCCTTCCGAATATCCAATGTTACAGAGAGTTTCAATATTCAGACAGAGTGAAATAGAGATCTTGTTGTGCAAGTGGGTTAGTGTTAGCAGACAGGTATTTGGGGTTCCGTACCACAGAGATTTGCCGTGAAAATATTAACAAAAAAGAATAATCCACCGCTGGAGTTGGCTAACTCATATGAACTTTATTGAGGTAAGTACTTACTTTTTATAAAAAAAAAACACGAATATAGTTGTTATTTGTGTACAACAGGTAAGAAATATAAGTTTATGAACGGATGCTAGTGCACTTGATCAGTTTATTGCATGAACACTTCACATTTTCGTATTTTATTTTTATTGCTATGATTGAATGTTGTTTTTTAAAAGGTATGCAAGTACGGAACTTTGTACTAATCAGACTCTAACTTGCCGGTTTATTGCTGTTCGTTTTGTTAGACGTGTTCACATAAAATATGGCGACGCGGCGGTGTATGTTTGCTCAGACGTCTATCGGATTTCATTTCAATTTTTATTGCTAGTGACAACGAGGTATATGTTTTATTAATAAAGTAAAACTAAAGGACAAAAATAGCATTAGTTAAGTCTTACTATCAGTAAGTCTGTTGGGAAGTAAATTTCCATTAGTTCAACTGGTAAGACTGGGAATAGGCGTAACTGACAACTAGAACACTGTAGATAGCAACAGTGTATTATTTTGACGTTCTTGATAATATAAGTTGTAGATATTGTCTTTGGTTATAGCGACTTATATCAAAACATGATAGCGCAGAAAGTCTTGTGGTGCAGGACAAGGGGGTTATTCGTGTTCTTTTTTTCGTTCGTTTGATGAATATTCGGATGCTTCTTACTTCAAGTTAAATTGTATTCAGTCGATTCACGGTCCTAACCTAGGACAAAGAATTGGCCCTTGAAGTCAGAAATCGTAGTAAGAAACATTCGAATATTCATCAAACGAACGAAAATAAGAACCGGAATACGGCCCCTGGTTTTGTGAACAAAATCTGTCTATATGTGTAATGTAAAAGTAACAAGCTTTATTTTGGAACAACAATAAGAGCAAAAATACATAGTGAAAACGTTGTCTGCCGGAAAAGTTGGAAAACTGAGTAGCGGAGGATCAAAGTCAAAGTCAAAAAGCATTTTATTCAGTAGGACCGCTGGGATCACTTAAAATAGTAAAGTAGTCTAAAACTTATTTTACTCCTGTTCGTTCAGGACCAATACCGTGAAGAATCAGGACAACAAACACGGTTTGGGGCCTAGAATTATTTTAGGTGATCCATCTTAAAACGAAATAGTCAAGCTCAAGTGGGGAGCCAGTCAATCAAAATTGAAGCTGGTCAAAGTAAGTTTACCTACTAACAGTCCAAAAGCCAAAAAATTTACACAGACTACTGCAGCGTGAGCCGAATAGTAAACAAAACTTTTGCATCTCTAGGTTTCAGCCAAATCATAAAATAGATTTCAAAATATCGACAGTAATTCGAATCATCCTTGCAGACCCTACTATGAACTAAACTTTGAACCATAAAAATCACCCCAATCATTCCATGCGTTCAGTAGTGGCTATGCAAATTACGGTAATAACTGTGGTACATTGAAATTGAAACAAAAGCTCCCCTCACGACAGTTCTCGCCTTTTGTTAATATTAAAATGAAATAATAATTGTGAACGACACTCAAGTTAGCTCTCGGACTATAAAGCGGGGACATTGTGACTAATTTGATTCAGTCATTAATTGTGACGTCATTATGCTGACAGAAAACATGAATTGATTTGTATAAAAATGTAAGCCTATAATATTTCTTACTAGAATTCAATTCGTTTAAATAAATCGGTGCAGTAGTTTCGAGATTTTCCTTTCTTTTTTTAACTTTTCCTTTCACGAAATCGGCCAGTTTTCAACATATTTTTAAAACACATACCTTACATTGTATTAAGCAATAGTATTTGACATTCGCGTGCAAAGAAAAGTTTAAGCAATCTAGAAAAAGAATTGTAACCTAAATAAGCTTTATACGAACACGCTACTAACGCAACACTCTTTATAATATTCGTTCAGGTAGAAATCTAACCGCTTCGGATGTATGTATAGATTACTAGTTTGTTCTTTACTTTAAAAGTTTATTATCTTACCTGTTATTTTGACAGATACCAAACATTCTATTTACAAAAACCACAGTGCTTTGTACTATTTTCTGAACCAGTAAGTTCCAGTCAGTGGCCAACCCTGGTGACGGAGTTTTTAGGCCACCGGAGCCGGGACGTGCCCTCCGAAGCACAGAAGCGCTCAGACCGGTCACCCATCAACTTACGGACCGTTTAGAACGTTGCTTAACTTCGACAATCTATCAAGAACGACCAAGGAAGTTTTTTTTAGTTAGTATAAATAACTTGCCACTATTTAATGAAGGTTAACATAACTTTAAATATGTATCAGCTGTTAAAGCAAAAAGTAAGTTTAATAGTGCTAAGGCATCTTGCTGATACATCATTTTAAAGTGAAATTATTTGAAACTTGTGTTGCTTTTTTTATGAAAAATAACATGTTTCCAATTTATAAGGTCAATCAAAAATTAGACCGCCGGTTTTGTGCATAAACATACTGAAAGTTTTGTGACACAAACTAGGAATATATTATTTTGTCTGACAAAGAAGGCCTTCTTCTCAAACATGTCACAAACAATAGATAACTATAGTATACACTCCTTTGAATTTTCGAGCATTTTATCAAGTGTCGTGCTATTCTACGATATCTCAACACCTCACACAGTAAAATGTTTGCACAACCCACAAAATGCTCGAGATATTATAGAGATTATATAACTACTTATACGATATACGTCCGTTCTACATCGTCTGACAAGAAAATCGTTCGAATTGAGTTCTCGACTTTTCCTTAGAATACATATAGCGTGCTACGATCGCTACGAAGTTGCTACGAGTGCTACGGAGGTACTACGGAGGTGTACGAAGGCGCCGCCATTTTGTTTGTGAAGTTGAAAAGTGAAGGTTTGGTTTTCCGTGTTGCGAATGATTAGCAGGTATTTCGTGTTTGTATTTACTTTGTGTGTAGGATATTGTTTATAAAGAGAAATAATCGGTAGACGTTCTCTCATATCTTTGATGTAGGATTTTCGTTAACGCTGTCAATTACTGGTGAGGATCACTTTTTAATACTTTTTGAAATTTTTCTTAGCAATGATATTCATAATAATATTAAAATTGAAGACTTTTCTAAAGTCAAAGTCAAAGTCAAAAAGCATTTATTCAGTAGGACCGCTGGGATCACTTTGAAGACTTTTCTAAAAAGCTTATTACTAATTTTCGGTAGGAACAACAAATTTTCATAAGACCATAAAACAGACTTTCCAAGGCTTGTCAAGCCTAAAGATGAAAGGAGCATCGGTGAGTAAGCGAAAGACACGGTGCCAGTCAAAAGCACGTAATGGCTGTTAAATCGAGGGTGGTTAAACGTCTGCTTGGGGGCGAGGCGCGATATTATCGAGATTATGATGGATGAGTGGGGCTCGTTTGAATGAACACGGCGGAAACAGCTACAACACTCTACGTTCGATAAACCCCTTGATTTTGTACCAGCTGCTTTGTATCTACTTCATAGAGCTAATTTTACGAGTTTGTAGCTGTGTAACAGTGAATTACAGTAAACTGTGTTTAAGAATAAGAAAATATATATTCGTGTTTAGGTTTTTAAGCAAAAGATTTCTTCTACATGTGTGTTACTGGGAAAATATACTATAACTTAGCCTAGCGGATATGTCTATCGGCTTAGACGTATGTATAGAAAATACCTTTTTATTTAACCTATTTTTATCTACTGCTGGGCAAAGGTCTCCTCCACATCCAACATCTTCCCTTTGAGATCACCCACCACTTTCAAATACGTAAAAATACAAAACAGAACTGCAGAAGGAAATAAAACGTGACATCACAAAATATAGTCATCGTCGTTCAAAATCGAGATGTGTGCAATTTTACTTGCAAGTCCAGACAAAATGCAACTTTAAAAACAGCAGCTCAAAACTCAAAATCCAACGAATACTGAATGAAGTTATCAGTCGGACGTCGATATCATTATTTATAGCGAATGCCAATTTCAATTACGTATCGGACGTGATTTGGTAGCAATTAGTTGAGCAGCAAATAAATAGAATCAACTGATGAATTCATCATAGCTTACCTAACGACTAAGTGTGTGTGAATGTATCCTAATAATGACTAATAGATTCGTGTAAAGTGTACTTTAGTTGTTTGAGATTGAAGTGAGATAGATTTTTATAAATAGTTGGCTGAAATAGGCGAGTATTGGCGAGTAGGATTGTATTATACTGTAATCAAATCACGTTTAACGTAACGTAAAATCCTGTATCAATACCAACCTATTTATTATTCTAAATACAGTTTTAATCGTACACAGACGAACAAAAGATTAGAACAACTGGTATGTACATGTATACCCATTCCCAGTTTCTAGTTTTTCTCGATTTTTGTTAACCGTCAGTGGGACAGCTTGGAAATCGATTCCGTGTGTTTGCATGCAAGGGTGACCCGTTTTAATTCCTGTACAAGCACAAACTTAGGCATTTACCTTTACCAGATGATTTATACAGAATTTACTCAACGGAACGCTGTAGGGCCTGGATCATTGTTTGAGACAATGTCCTAGGCTCGCACAAACTATACTATAATTTCGATTCATCATACTCATAAAGCGAAATGTTTCCGATTCACCTGCAAAATGCCAAAACGAAGTTACAACCCGCGAGCATCCAAAATGGAATTGTCAAAGTGATTATAGTTTCGATTTGCGACAAATTGGTGGGCGGCGGCTGCCTCTGTACCACTGATGGACTGGGAACTCATCGGGGAGGTGGAAATATCACATTATTTTGAAAATAATATTATTACGATATAATTGTCAATGTTGGGTCTGTTTTCGACTAAATGCATACGGCCTTATGACGTGGTATAATAGTACATTATGGTACTAGTGTGTAACATTGGTGATAACAGCCGAGGTGTTTTGAGAGCCGAGCCGTTAGGCGAGGATCTTAACAGAACCGAGGACGGTAATCATCAATACACACGTGTATCATACGACGTTTTACAACACACTTGTGAATAAAATAACAATAAAAACTAATTTTCAACAGTGAAAACAAGTTGTGAAAAATGTTTCGCTATTGCGGGAAAAATTAATCAGTTTTCCTATGCGCGCGCATTGCGATCGGCCACAGACTATATTTCCGCGCCGCGCATAGGGTTTGCGGCCTATTCTGCCACGGACAAAATGGGGAATTTAAAGTTTTCTTTTATTACAGAGAAACAAAAGTTATATTTGAGTGAAAGTTTTATTTAAACACGTACGAGTTAAAATTATCTATTTAAATAAGAAGTTGCATGAAATGAGCAAGCAATAGGAACATTAATTTATTTGTTCTATTGAACACGATCTTTTTTCTGAATAAAAACTTTGTTAAGAACAAAGCAACTCAACCAATAAAATTAAAAAAAAAATCTATTACTCACTAGTGAGTTATAGTAATGAAAAAGTCACAGTTTGATTATGGGTGTCATTATGTGCCTAATTGCGGTGACCATAGAGCCACTTTATGAGCAAGTGTGTTGAAAAGTTATTTAGTATTTCTTTCTTTATTTATACTGCGTCATTTTAGCCATAATTATTATTCACTATAATACATTTAAAATATGTTAAATCTGTGTATGTATTAAAGTATTGGACGTGCCTCTGACCACCCTCTGTAACACTTTCAAAGGATATGGAATACACAGGAGTAAGAAGTCTTGTTTACCGCGGTTTTACTTACATTAAAAATTGCTTGTTTTAATTGATCTAAACTGTATCTATGACTGTAACAAACTTAATGCACTATACAATTAAAACAAACTTTGTTATACGAGTATTTTCATACATACAAATCATATTTCGTAAAGATATCCAATTCTCCAAGTCCTTTCGAAGTGCATTTGATAGCAATATTCGGGCCTTAGATTGGCATAACTTGGCTCCCTCGCTACGTATGAATCCGGACTGTTTGCCTAGAATGTTTTGTTGACAGGCGACGATGCGGCGCGGATGGCAAACAGCGGGGGTCCGCCGATTGTATTGGTATCTGCTAACTTTTCAACAGATTTGATTTTGACTACGTATTGAAGTTTGCAAGTAGTTTTAGTAGTTGAGATCAATAATGATTTTCACTGTTCTATTTCTTTCAAAGTAATTACGTAATGTTATGGTGAAAAAGGTCACGATTTTATCCCCAAGGCGCGTTTAAAATTCTCTCAGATCTTCTTATGTATTCCACAGATCATTCGAAGATGTCTAAGGGGGATAGTCAGAGGTATGTCTTTATCTATATCTCTATATCTCTAGCGCAATAACTCTTTGCCCAGCAGTAGCATCCATTATACACACGTATTTATATATAGAAAACAGAATTTTCTTTCATTTCAAGATAAGTAGGTAAGTAAGTTCGTATAATAAGTCACAAGATAATTGTCTGGTTCTAAAGAAATTATATTGTACTGGCAAAGCAGGTGTCAACAAAGCAAGGGATCCCGAAGCAAGTGCTCTCGAGTTGTTTGCCAGTGTATCAGAGGAGCCCAAACCCCTTCGCATTACGACTGATTGGAGCCGCCAAATGAACCTGACGATGTTAGCCTTTTCTACTCTAATTACGCACCATTACCACTACTAATCTCCACCGCTACGAGCCACGCAAAATTATACTGTATTCACGCGGAATACAGCATGTTATCGCCTAACGAACCAATTGAGCGCTACCATCGTGCGTAGGGATGTGAATCTTGTTGCGTTGGTTGAGAATACAAAGTTGCGTGGGGTTTCTGCTGTTATAGGGATTGTGATGGTATTCTGCGGGGATAAGGTTGATTTTAGGGTGCCAGGGTTTTGTGTGGGGCTGGAGGCTTGAACGAGTTAATGTGTGCGGCACAAAGGACCAAATCACTGCCCTACGTGCGACCGCGTCAAAGAGCGAATTTGTATTCCAATTATGACGCGGGCATAGACACCCGCCGATCGATGTAGGCGCCTTCATATTTCTGTACTTTACAAAATGTCTCATAAAAATCATTTTCAAAATCATACCTACAAATCGTTTCAAAAAGAACATTCCTTGTCCTCCAACTGTTTTTCCCCCCTAAAATTTAATGTATTAAAGTTAAATTAAGATCAATTTTCCCTTTTAGGGAAACGAAGAGTACTTAAGTGTTAAAAAGTTGAGACTTTACAATAAGAAAAACATCGTAGGTACTTACTTATAATGTAGCAATTGAGTAAGAAAAAGAACAAAGCGAAGACAGTAAGAGCCATAAAATAATAATAAAGGGATAATTAATCGATTTCATTGCATTACGGACCCTCTCAGTAGTTTAGGGCGCGGCGCGACTGCCCGCGATTTTATGTAATACCAGTAATACAAAGAACACTTCCTCGAGACGTCACAGCACTCGAGTTACGTTGTTAGTTTTTTCACGGTTTTCTATCCTCACTTTAACAACGAAAAGTTAGTGAGTTATCGATTAACGGTCAAAAGGAAGCATGATTCGTTTTTGATAGTCAATGACAGTGGAAAACGCTCTGCACTACGTATTTACTATTATGTGCTCCAGCCTTTAAAAGCGAGATTCTACACTAGCACTACTGATACTGTGATACTTAGACACATAAAAAGCCAGTTCCCATATGTGTAGACAGTCATATATGTCTACCTATAATTTTTTAGTTCATTAGATTTCCACCTTCTAAATTCCCGACACATCATTTGCCTCCTTCTCTCGCATTATGTTCTTCGTACAAGTGCGCCTTCACGACTAGCACGCGTGAAGAATCGGGGCAACTTAGTGCCTAGCATATACATCAGACAGGAACTTTATATCAAAGGATGTTCAAGACATGTTTTTCATTTTTCCCAAAGCTTTTCTTATTTGCTTACAAACATTTTTTTTTAAATAATAAAAATATTAGCAGTAATAATATCAGCAGAT
This sequence comes from Epirrhoe tristata, assembly GCA_951394285.1. Classification (NCBI taxonomy): domain Eukaryota; kingdom Metazoa; phylum Arthropoda; class Insecta; order Lepidoptera; family Geometridae; genus Epirrhoe; species Epirrhoe tristata. Next base: position 16,403,685 of record OX596136.1, on the reverse strand, counting down.
CATCTATGTCAGTGTCATATAATATTATTTTCCGCCAGAGTGTTTTTAAATGCTTCCGACTGTGTGACCTGGATCTGTTGAGCTATCTACTGAATGTTTTTAAGTACCCTTAGGTGGCTATACCCATTCTACTGTATTTTTTAAAGTTATGATAAAAATGAGTAGTTTAGTTCTGCTAATTTATTTGTATAGCTTTTTCATCAAATAACTTTACTTACCAATAGCAATCGCTTGCAGTATGCATACGCTACTTTTATTGCGATCCATCCCCTGACTCAATAAAGGCACCCACAGATGTATTTTGACGTTTCTATTTGTTAAGACGCCCGATTATTGGCCAGTAATTGTTTCGGAAGATCTATCTCTTGTAGGGAGAGTCAGCAAGTCACGCCGGAGTAATACCAATACTTGTATTATACGAGTATATAAATAAGTTTTTGGTGACACAAAAAGTAAATTTTGGCCCACTTCCTTTTTCAGTCAGTTTTTTTCGAATCAGTTAGTGAGTTCATTAGGTGTGCCCAATGATATACGCCTCAAAGAAGCTAAAAATGTAAGCAAGTTTTCTAGGATGTGTGATAAATCATGCGTTCTATTTTCAAAAGATGTTTAATAGAAAATCTGATTTTGATTCTTAAAGAATCAATGCTAAAGTCAGTTTGCCAATCTTTACACACGGAATCCGAGTACGTAAGTTTAGTTCCTTGGCCGAATTTATTTAAGCTACCCTTGTTTGCGAGGTCGCGACGGCACTGGGTGCGTCCGATCAAACATTGGCAAACACTGTTTGTTTCTGTGTCACTTCTTTGTCATCGTTGTCAGACCTTTACTAACAAAGCGCATATCTAAGAGTAAGAGAACTCCTCTGGATAAACTCTATTCTTAGTTTGAGGTATAATATGAGAGCCACTGTCGTATCGAGTTAACTTGCACTATAATTACCCTCACCTCCGAGTTACAAATCTTAATGAATCAAAACTTGTGTCAAGCAAAATCTCATTCTACGAGTAAAAACTGCTGTTCATTTCTAAACCACTCAATTAAGATAATAGGCATTTCAACAGAAATCACAGTAAACAATGAATAGTAGCTGTAACTAATATAAAAGATGCTCATGGAAGTAGGTGCTACTTTATCGTTTACTAGCTGCGCTCCCGCTGTGTGATTTTTTAATTTTTTCGGGATATAAATTTGCCGATGTCCTTCCCTGGGATACAACCTTTGACCAAGCCGATTTTCAGCCTAATCTGTTCAGCGATTTGAGCGTGAAAAGGTAACAAACAGATAGACAGACAGACAGAGTTAGGTACTTTTACATTTATAATATTAAGTTTGGATTAGTTATTTCTACTTATTTTACTTGGTAACAAGAATGAACACTTATTCCGAGTGTTCTTTGAAGTGAAAGTAGCTGTTACTCACTTTCATAAAGCATGTAGAGTGGTTGCATGTTCCGCAGCCATATCAACGCGGTACCATAAGCAACACGTCAAAGCAACTTATGCAAACGTACGCCTGCCCGTATTACACCGAATTCTATGTAAGCACGTAAGTTCGACACGATTTGTTTGAGGTATTTGGTAGTATAGTAATGCAGGTCTATGTATCTGCGATGTTTTTGACTTCAACAAAAATAATAAATGTGTAAATCACTGCACACTCTTTTGTGACGAATTCCGCAAAAAAAACAGTTGACGACTACCCGTAGTATGTGCATCTCACAAACGTGATTCACTCAGATTTTGATACTTACCTCCGTTAAAAATATAGCGATTTAATAAAAAAAATTATACAGTTTTGAGTTTGCTTATATCACCATAATGGTAGACATAAATATGTATTTATTAGGACCAGTTTGATCACTTTGAAGTGTCGGTAATATTTATTTACATACGAACAAGCTGGAAGTGTGACCTTTGCCCCAAGTAATCCAAGCTCGCGTGTCGGCTGCCACGCGTCTTTCTAATGAAACCAAGACACCGCCATTTTGTAAACGCGTTTTAATAAAATGGCGCGAGTATATTATTCTTAGGGCGGTGGTCGGATGTTTAAAGGCTTTAGGGCATTTTTTTATTTCATAAGGTTTTATTTGGCATATCTACTTAGGTACAGCTTTTCATTAACTCTGACGATGCGTTTCTATGTCTGTGGATGTTAATTGAAAACGATGTAAGTATAGATATCTGAACTGATACAGGGCCTAGTATACTTAGTATAATTTGGACAGTGTATTTCATGAAATAGTAACAGCCTTGAAACGATCTTAGCACTTCGACAACTTTCTGTCTGAATATCAATATTAAAATTACCAAATTTTCTTTGTTAATATTACGTATATATTTTGGATTTTAGATCATAATTTTTATACATTCATTCAATGATATTAAATAAAATTCATTCATTGCATTACAATACAGGACAGTCCTAATACCAAAAAGGTCCCAATGCTATGTTTGTGTCACGGTCAGTTAAACAAGGTACATAAACCTTATTTGTATCCCGTCCACTGTGAACGAACGTATTTTATGGGACATCTGATTTTGTAGAAGCCCTTTTTTATTATATTACCTACTTGTTTTATGATTTACTAGATTTTTGAAATGAATAAAATAAGTATTTTTATTCACAGATTTTTTTATAACAAACTTGACAAGAAATATCTCGCGTTTTTCTCTGCAAATTCAAGAGTTATTTTTTTCTCGTGCACTCCCTGAAATTTATCATTTGTATACATAAAATGACTTGAATATAAAAATAACTTCTAAGTCAAAAACACAAACACTCTTTTCGTTCGTTCATTTGGGAGCATTCCACTAACGAAGGGCTATCATCAGCATTAAGTGTAGTTAGATGTACTCCGTACGTGACTGTGATACTTAGCAGTGATATCGGGATAAATTGACTTCATAGGGGCTACACTCAGCATAAAAGATAGGTGTATCTAGTGTTGCATTTTGTTTTACACAAATATTTTAAAGAAGTATGTGGTTTATAAGTTAAAACGCTTGTGGTCTATGCGTCGTTCTTGATAGATCGTGGAACCCAGAAAAGATATGTGACTGCTAACGGCAATCTGCGGGCTTCCGTGTTGATAGTACCTAGTTGCAGTATTAGTGAAAATGCTGATTATTTTTTAACAATACTGAAATCAGAGCCGGAACAAGTGGGATTCTATTAAACCTTAATGGAATTTATCTTAACTTTCAAACCGAACGCTTAAATAATAAGTATTGTCTATGTTTTTGGCTGAGAGGTTGGTTAATGTGCTACCACACCTATCTCACTCTACTCTCACTCAGTCACTTACAGCATCCCGTTGCTTGTAAGCTAATAGCATAATCATATAATATGTTTATTTACAGAAACTAAGCTACTACATATTAACATATATTTACAAAATACAACAGGATTAGTCAAGCTATCTAAGGATCGTTACAAACGATCTATAGATAGCTCAACAGATCCAGATCACTGTCAGTCGGAATATTTAATATTATCATAATAGTAGGTAAGTAAATACACCGCTAATTTTGTAACTACCAAAAAAATTAAGGAAAGTTGCAGCAGATCTATAAAATGATAATGGCATAGTCAGATTTTTTTTTATTTAACTATCACAAAGTTATCGAGGATTGTAGTCAACCAACAAAATTTTATGAAAACTGTCACTACAGACAACAATCACGGACTCTCATTCAAACTATGCTCTCGCATCATCCCCAGTCAGTAAAACCGCAGTAGCTATAAATCCATGTCTGATACGGCTCCTCTAATTTCTGTTTTAGTTCATATATTTTTTTCATATTTATTTAGTTTTAACTATATAAATGTGATCAGAAACAGACACCGAGACCACGTAAAAAATTTTTTTGGTAATTAAAAAATAGGAGTATGTAACAAACCTGGTTGACGAAGATGCGTGTGCGCATCCAATGTCGACTTCGACATCGCCGATAGTGAGTTTGTGCCATAGCCTGCAAAGAAATAAACATCTTAGAAGAAAGATCATAGCTAGTGGAGATCTTTTTGATTTTTATAAAATCACTAGCTGGTACCCGCGACTTCGTCAGCGAAATAACATACTTGACAAATAAAATAACAAACATCTGAAACTTTTAAAAATGCAATAATAGCGCCATCTGTTGTTTTTAACTGGAACTTCCAACTCCCCATACAAACTTTCAACCCTTATTTCACGCCCTCCATGATTAATATATAGATTTTTTCTGTTATATGAACCTTCTCCTGACAATAACAAACACAACAAAAAAAAGTAGTGAAATCGGTCCAGCCGTTAACGCGTGATGCCGTGACCAAGGGATATGGGGATTCATTTTTATAAATGGAGAAGATGAATTCTGGCATAAGTTAATATTATTGAAACATAGTTTGTGAGGATAGATGTAGGGATGTTTTTGACTCAATCATTACTGAATGGATTTGGATGAAAGGCGCTAAAATTAAAATATTGAATAGCACATAGGCTACTTCTTTTCCCGGAAAAGTAAGATATTTGAAAGAGACCGCGGGGCGCGGCTACAGTAAAGTACTATTTGATTGATTCATAATTCCGTTTTATTTCTCTGAATGATTCCGAAGATTGGAACAGATTGGTAATTTGTCGTTGTTTTCCTTATTTGGCCAATGAGTTGTTTTTGTTTGTTATTGATGAAAAAATTCTTTGTTGAATTTTGTTAGCTTGAGATTAATGCCAAAAACTTCCGAAGACGCAGGTGAGTCCCTACATTAGTGTTATTTAAGGCGTAGGTAGTTTTGAAATCATTTTAACGCCTCAAATCACGCCTCTTTCTTGTGAGGATAGGCAGAGAACACAAACCACTTGCTTAGGCTTACTCTCATAACGTTTTTCATACAAATTTGCTAGAGTAAGTAGTTTGTTGTAGAGATGTTTTAGAAAAATTCAGACAAATTAATAAATAAGTAATGCTGGACTTTTCACACAGCATCATCTAGCCCTAAAGTAAGCAGAGCTTGTGTTATGGGTAGATACTAAATGACTGATATACATCTTATATACTTTTTGTTTATTAATACATACATATGATACATATTAACACCTAGACCTAAATCTGTAGATCATACAAACATTTTACCCGCGGCGGGGATCGAACCCGCAACCTACTGCGTCGCAAGCGGATCTTCGTCTTCTGCGCTACAGAGGTCGAATTAAAAATAATAGGCAGTAAAAGTTGATTGCAATTAAGGAATATCCAAAAGTGCAAAAGTGTTCGCTAAAAATCCAGACAAAAAGCAGAGGCATCCGCGAGTTTTTCAATTGATTTTTTTAAATTAAAAGCCCAAGCCCCTGATTTCTCTCAAATTGCTTTATAATTATCAGTCACCTCATCAGATATAACTCCATTCGTCGACAATATTGGCCATTTGTTCTTTTAGGGGCGAACAAAGCCCAAGGCGTTACAATATTTTTGTCAGTCCAAACTAAGCGTTATATACGTCGGAGTGAGTTCATTTTCACTTGCAGAGTAGAGAAAGAGGATTAGATTCTCTTTGAAGCTCTCAATAGGATTTCACGGGTAGTTAGTGTTAGAGCAACATTGAGAAAACTACTTTGATTTTGGGTGTATTTTTGATTTCATGTTTCACGGTCCTTTGAACGATGTAGGGTGCCGTGCCGATACTCGGAATTAGTTTGGTTTGAGATAAGTTTATAAAGCACTGTTTCTAGTAAAAAATCAAAGGGAGACAAAACTATATTCCTAGATATTGTCCATTGAAGAATTCAAAGAAACTGTAAAGTTATAAGTACTTATAAGTCTAACATCTAATATAACATCTATATCCATCACTGAGTAGAAGACTATTTTGTTATTTGAAAAAATGCTGATTCTGATTCAGATTCAGATTTATTTATTTTGCGATACATATATTTTATAGAAACAAGCGATCTTTGAATAAAAACAAGCTACTTTCGTTCGTAAAATCTGCGCTACACAAACAGTGAGCTTTGTCGAATAAAGCTCATGTTACCACGTGATCGATAACCACGATAGTGCGTAGAGCAAAACTGTTCAAACAGTATACAGAGCGTGGCAACTTATTCTTAATATATGAGTCATTTACTGTTTTACTTTTATTTTGCATGTTCAATGTCAAGGGCCGTCAATGGGTCCGATTAGCACAGGATCGTGTTGGAGCTTAGGGAGGCCTATACCCAGCAGTGGATAAAGTCGGGCTGTGGACGATGATAATAATGGTTAGTGACTTAATACCCAATTGTCTGGACAGTCCAATCTGTTTGATATAAACACCCGATTAGTTATTCTTGGATTCCTCACTCTCCTTCGGAATACTTATTTAATTTTTTTTAATGAATCGGCAGTTTGAAGGTTCGATTCATATTAATTTTGTAAATCAGCGTGTATCGTGATTCTTCCAAGTTCATTATATTCCAAAATTATTTGAACCACAATCGTTTTTGGAACCTCTATGTATAAAATCATAACAATGCTGTAAATTCTTCCTCAAAAATTTAAAGCAACACCTTTAAAGTAAGAAGAAGTAAGACCTAAATGTTTGTTTAAAATAAAGGGGGTAGTCTGAGATTCTCCCAAATGTTCGTCACACAATTGATTTCTCAATACCTTTATAAATTGAATACACCCTGTAGATAGCGGCGTGCTCCAGTTGTGTGCAGAGCCAATAGTCAATAGAGAGAAATGGGCCAGATAGTGCCATTCAAATAAATTATGAATGGTCCGAACAGCTTTTCATAATGGATCTTGTTTTCAAATCAAAATGTCTGTCTGCGACTAGTCGAGTGTGATTCATGAAGTTAGGTTTATATTCTGGTTACTATAGGTATTGTTTGTTATACGTAGGTATGTACCTATAGAAAATATACACCAAATCTCGCTGTACAGGTAGGCAAAGAGACCACAGTTTTATTTGACTCACATCTTTCGCCTCATTCTCTCAAATTTGTATACAAACTCGCCGCTTTAGGGTCGGTTCACATCTGACGGAAGATGCGTCGCGTATTATCGGTCGCATAACGCCAGAACAGACAATTATATGAGAAAACATTCAACCTTTCACACTTGACCGATGATACGCGATTATGATACCGAAGACCGCTGAATACGCTCGACGCATCTTCCGTCAGATGTGAATCCACCCTTAGGGTACTTTTTACAGGTAATTGGTACAGATTAGGAAATTCCTCTTTTTGTATGGCCCTAATAATACCGTCGCACTGATGCCCCTTTCAAGTGGTTAAGATCTCATAAACAGCAGTTTAATATAAACGGAGGGGTGTGCGTTAAAACCACAATTTGGATAACTCATTGCCTCACATCAAAGGTTTGTCGTCGTGTCTGTTTGTCACGCAGTAGAGGCGGACTGGAAGTAATCGCTTGTTAAAGGGGTGTTCTTTCAACTTTTTGTGAACGGTGTTCAACGAATCAATCGATAACAGAAGTTTTTTGAATGTACCTATAATTGTTTTTTAAGAATCACTCAAGAATGTTCGTCTTCGTCATTTAAATTGAGTTGGTTTAGGGAAGAATTTAATCTCGCTTAAGTATTAAAATAGATACTACTAAATGTGAATTGTGACTAATTCCACACGACTTTAAAACTAGGATAGGCCCTGTTCGAAAAAAACACTGCAAGAAAGAGAAGTGTTAAAAAAGAATATTTAAAATTATACCTAATGTAGCACATGTCACCTCCTCAATCCACGGTAGGTGCAGATTTCAAAATTATAATTACTCTATCTTACATGACTATAATATACCGTACAGTTAGCGGCGCAAGCCACTTCCGTCTTTGCTCCTTTGTCATAAGGAGGAATTCATACGTTTGGTATTAGCCACCGACTGTATCCCCGTTTCACGACGCGCAAAACAATAGGGTGCTTACTGCTTCCCTCCGACGCCTGAAGCGGTTTTTCCGCTATCTTCCATCTCACTCACTCGTGAAGAAGATGCGCGAGTGGGAGGAGTGCGGTGAATCAGGACAAAAGGGCCTTTCAGCTAATTTGCCCCGCCGCCGCCGCTTCGCCGCTTCTCATTTCATCGTGGTCTTGGCTCAGAATATTGCTTTATTTTTAAGCACCCATTTTAAACTCATTTGGAATGAGTATTTTGTTTACCCTTAAGGAACGCGATTCATAATTAAAAATATTTTATACTTGATTGAATTTTATCATTGTTGAAAACTTAGTTTAGATTAATATTTTTTAAATAAGGGTCGTAATAGGTAAGTATAGCAAATAGCTCTCTTGAAAAAGATATAAATAAAAAGAAAAAAGTTGAAATTCATAAGTTCCGAGTGTAAAATAAAACGAGTAGACTGGAAAATGACACGCTACAACCAAATATTCAGACACCTAAAATGCTGCGTCGCTAATGAAAACGAATGGGCAACCACAAAAACTTACACAAAACTAACGAATACAATCACGGTAGCCACCTCAGAAATGCGAGTTAATAAATGGCGTTTAGTTTATGGATGCCATGGGTTAGTTATTTAAAGTTCATTTGGGGCGAGGGTCGGGGTCGACTCGGACACGCTCGATGTAATGTCGAATAACTTAGATACGGTTGCTCGTTAGTTTTTATACGTGGGAAATTCAGATAGAAAATTTTTATTAAAAATGGCTTATCGACTTTTATAAAAAAGTTTAGGCATATTATTTCAATTTTATTTAAATCTATTATAAGATTTTCCTAAGGATTTGCACAAGAGGGATGTGGGTAGTTAATTTTTTTTTAATCTGTTATCATTGCGAACTTTTATAATAAATTATACCTACTAATAAATTACTTTTTTTATAACTCAACGTCCGAACAGACAACGTGACAAAAATATTTACAGGTAAAACCTTACGAAGCTGGAAGATCAAGATTAAGCAAAAAACTCTTAGATACAAGAAACGTTAACTTAGTATATAAAAAAACTATAGATCTTTTGATAAAGAAGCATATTGCAAATGTATATTATCGAGTAGTTTAAGAATAATGGCATCAATAATCGATCTCAGGGGAGCGTTAGTTAAATCGTTCGTGACGATTGTCCGGGTAGCCAGGCGTAGTCTGGGATAGATGTCGTCACGGCCGACGCGGCGCCAGTCTCAAGGGAGCACTTTATGAATTACACATATATTTCAATTTATATGTTATCGCATAAAGAATGTAGACTCACAAATAACATGAGATTTAGATTAAGGTAATTTCGCATATGGTCTTTTACTACTACTTTTAGCACAGCACTTGCTATTTTTTTTATATATATTATTTGATTTTAAGATCTCATTTTATTTTTAAAATTCACAATTTGTTTTAAAAAACAATCATAAACTCATTAAAAAATTAGTTAATTATTAAAATTAATTAGGTAGTAACTAGTTAATTATTGGTCTTTAACGAAAAATCAAAAGACACAAATTTTATTTACGTCCTAAATTTATACGTTAGAAATAAATTTATAAGATTAGAATTCTTCTTAAAAATAACAATGTTACTATCTAAAATAATCTGTATCCAATTTCATATTCTAATCCGAAGTCAAGAGCGCATCAAACAATAGGAGGCATCTAGCGAAGCGTGCGCTATAATACGTTAGCGTTACGGCGCGCCCGTAAATGATAATCATCAAAATATTGCATCACTTATCGAAATATTGTAAGTGTCAATCAAAAAATTAAGTTTGTATTGTTAGGTTGGCAGCGGCGCGTGTTCGGCGCGCGCCCTCACGGTCGGCTGAGCGTCGCGTGCGACATTTTAGGGTCCCATTGTTTTGATTTTCGCGCGTGAAATGAAATGACGTCATAGCTTAAGTTGCGCTGAAAATGAAAGGTTCTACACATAGTTTTATCTAAAATTATATAACACTAGCTGACCCGCGCGACTTCGTCTGCGCATGATTCATTCTTTCCGCGCAATTTTTTAATTTTTTTCTTACCACCAAGGGATATAGGGATTCATTTTTATATATAGAGATTACATGATTCTACACTTCTACATAGCTGGCTGACTGGCTCAGTGCCTGCCTAATGATTGACATAATTAAATAAATACTCGTAATAATATATTTTAAGTAGGAACTGCGAGCTGGTTAAAGTCGCTGTTTAGTATGTAAGCTTCAACTAACCTTGTGAACCCTGTGACGTGGCGTGTGCTGACCATGTGCTTTTATACGACGCATCTGAAACAAACTCACTAGTTACCAATTTGTATCATGCCAAAAAAAAACGTCTCGAAAGACACTTGAATTCCATTAAGAAGATCTGCGTTTGATTTATTTACAGAAACTAAGCTACTACATATTTACATATATTTACAAAATACAACAGGACTAGTCAAGCTATGTAAGGATTGTTAGAAACTGATCCAGGTCACTGTCAGTCGGATGCGTGCCCAAAACACTGGCGGCATTACCATCCTGGATGGCAATGCTGATCCTTTGAGCCAAAAATGTGCCAGCTCTCGGATCACGCGTCGCTTCGACCAGACGCACGTTTTATTATACTAGTTGTGTTTATATTTTACATGTTTCTTTCCGGATAAACTGAAGCACGTTTAAATACAGTGGATCTAGCTCTAGATATTCTTTTGAAAAATGCGGCCGGTTTCTCGAACGCAAAACGTCAGGTCAATCAGTCATTCGATCAATGAGGACCAAGGATTCCAAGTTATATCGGCTCGAGTACCATAGTACAAGCTTTGCTTAGTTTGGGGCTAGATGTTGCTGTGTGAAAAATGTCCAGCATTATTTATTTATATTATTTGTCAATTTAAAAGCGTTCGAGAAACCGGCCGTTGGTGTTCTTATTTAGTTTAGGTGTCAGTGTAAATATCGTAGTTGGTAGATACATTTTTAATAACTACAGATATTTATACATTTTTATTAGATACTGCATTTGCATTTAATTTAAGTGCCAACATTTTAAATAGCCTATATGCTATTCCAAGGCGTAGATCTACGCCTATTCTAATTTTCATTCAAATCGGTTTACTGGTTTAGGCGTGATAGAAACACAAATATGTCAGTATGTTATGGAAACTTTCAGATTTATAATATAAGTCGGAAGGATAGTAGGATTAAATAAGTATAGGGTATTTATTTGTGTAATTTATGTGTTTTTTATTTTTTTGTACTTAATTTAATTTGTGTGTCAAAGGATCAGCATTGCCACCCAGCGTGGTAGTGCCGCCAGTGTTTTGGGCACGCTTCCGACTGATAGTGACCTGGATCAGTTGAGCTATCTATAGATCGTTTCTAACGATCCTTAGAAAGCTTGACTAATCCTATTGTATTTTGTAAATATATGTAAATATGTAGTAGCTTAGTTTCTGTAAATAAACTAACTCATTTAAGTGTCACTACACTTAAATGAGTTAAAAGAGCCATCAGTGGGTAAAGACAGCCAGCAGATGATGATAAATATAAAATTACACAAAACCCCATGAATTCGTTTTTCTACGTCTACGCATGTAAAACTATGGGTAGTATATTTTAGTGAGTACAAAAAAGTACACGCTTCCAACCGCTTTCCGTAAAGTTCTTTGAGTCTTTAATTCTATAAAATAAAATCCTATACACTCAGTATTCGCATACATTCTATAACCCGCCATTTCGTCGCATTAAGAGACAATCTCACTCAAAATGGCTTTCAACCTCTTATAGCACCTCCACGACACCCTAAGAGAACCATCGTCCCCTAATAGCCTAGATACTGAATAAGGGTGTGGGTGTTTATTCGGATTTTTATAAGTAAATATATTTTAAAGGCGCTTACAATCTTTTTAACGAAACGGCAATTCAACGCGTCGATTGTTCCCGATTTCTAAAATTCTTTTTTTGTTTGAAAGGTAGTTTTTTTTTAGTTTTCTCGAGGTAGTTTCATATTTTAATTCTTGAGGGATTGATAGTATAAAAAAACCGGACAAGTGCGAGTCTGACTCGCCCACCTAGGGTTCCGTACAAAGGACTAAGTAGGTACGTAGGTACCTATAACAGTGCAAACTGTTAGGTACCACTAGACTTGAGTATACGGTTTAAACAACTCGATACCTTAACGCCTTCCCAAGGGTCTTGACAGACAGACAGACAGACAGACAGACCGACATGGGAGTTGAACATAATGTGATGGGTGGTTCAGTCTTCCTGCAATCAACGTCATTACATCAAACTATCAAACATTTTTTTTTAAATGCATTTATTCAGTAGGACCGCTGGGATCACTTTGAAACTAATTATGAATGAAACACTTAATAAGTATAATAAATGTCAAATTTTGGTTCAATCACGCCTGAACTAGAGAACCGATTTGGGTAAAACTTGGTATAGGTGTAGACAGTGACCTGGAATAGCATATAGACTATTCAACATGTTGGTACCACGCGAGCGAAGCCACACGCAGTAGCTAGTTATAAATAAATAAGGTCAATTCAATACTGAATTTTTGAAGCTAAAAGTGTTCTTTAAAGAGTTTACGTCAATAAGTTTAGCCTCTTTAGTAAAAAAATCCTTGTTGTCTGATGAATAGATATGCTTTTGGTTATAAAAAATTCACCATTTTAAACACCCATTGAAAAAAAAGTAAAAGTAATAGTGAAAAAAAACTAAAACTGACCCAAATTTTAAAACACAGAACAAAAATCAGTCACATAACAGAAAAAAAATGTAGAGTCTTGAAATATAAAATTATATTCAGAAAAATAGATTTCAAAATATTTTATAATTGTTCAAAAATAATGTTAAAAAACAAAAACATTATCTACTTCTTCAGTGCGTCTCCGACCTCTTGCGTTAAGAGCGCGTTTAAGTCTAATATACAGACAACAATTAAAGCGTCTTCACGAAGATTACAAAAGGAATCTTTATCAAGTGAGTGACAATATTTACGCATAAAATTCAATGTCGTAAATTAGTTTGGTATAACAAGTGTGACATAATTTATTTTCTCATGTTGGCCTTTTAGCAAAACAACGTATCAGGCATAAATGACTAATGTCGTAACATTAGTTTAGAACAATTTTACAGGGCATATAATTATTTAACCTTATGTTTTTACGCACAATATAGTTTTTCATAAAATAAATTTCGCATAACTTTAATATACCTAAAAAAAATTGTATATTTGACATAAAGTACCTACCTCTTGACTAAACGGTTTTTTATATATTTTAATAATATAAACTATTAAACTTTCTAGAAATAGGTTGCGAGGAGCGTAGTGACGAGCATTGTTACGATAGTAGCCGAATCACGCACGAACCGAGCGAAGCGTGCCGCGGCAGCGGTCGGCGAGTGCCGACTCCGACTTATACCTATTCTACTTATAATTTGCACCATAAAATACTTATACTTAATCTATACAAAATCATAGCCTAGGTAATTATTTTTAGAAAGAGAGAAATTAAGTTCTAACGCTCTCTATGATGTGCTGAGTGTATTACATTGTTTACGTGCACTGCATTACGCATTCTAAGAGATAATTTTAGTGTTGGATGTTCAGATGAGTCAATGTATGTAACATTTGACTGCACAAAGTGCACAAGTCCAAACGAGAGGAAATCTTAAATTGTTCTTAATGATTGATGGGTGTAATCTAATTGAGGAATTCGGTTAATCCTTTTATAATGATTTACGATATATATTATGCATTACTATTTTTATGCTATATTTTTTTTATGAGAATATTTTTCTATGAGAATGACATTTTATGCGTTTTTTTCATTATGTTTATTAGTTATAACTTAGTTCATAGCTTAGCCTGATAGCTTAGCCTTTTCAGTTATGCAATTAAACTTTATGCGAGAAAGTATTTATGGAAAACAGTGGAATGCAACGTTATATTATGAGAAAAAAAATTATGCGTAAAATTACACATCCTTATCAAGTATTACAATTAAAAATATTATTATGAAGACAAATAATTATTCAAAATGGAACATTTACTATTAACAATAGAACTATAGGGACAAGACTATTATCGCGGGTTTTTTTCATATTTAAAATCTGTAATGAGATTTCATGAACATTTTCATAGTGATTAATTTATTTCAAGCGATTCCTCGCATCTATCCGATAGGGGTACGCAAAAAGAACAAACAGTACATTGTTTTAGTTGATAAGTTGTTTCATTAAAAAAAATATTGATAGCAAACGAATATTTTATTTAAAAAATTGTGATTTTATTCAGTATTAATTATAAGTACCATAAAGGTAGTTTTTTTTTTAATTGAAAAAAATACAACTTAAAGTCATGAGAATTTTTCTTATTACTTACATAAAGGAGAAAAATATAACAATTTTATTACCAATTAAAGGTAAGGTCAAGTCCTAAAAAATCATATGTAGGTACCTAATTAATAAAAAAGGTCCGGTCAAAAAAATACATGATACAACTTTAAAAAAGTGACTTGAGCGTATTTTGTGACTTTAAATATTAGGTCTTTCGGATCTTGAACTTTAAATGAAAAACAGACCAATTGTAACACGATTTCGTTTCTAAGCACGCTGACATCTGATGCCGTTGATGGATGCCGTCTACCATACTTACTGCTGCCCCTTACCACCTTTTATAACAACGCACCAGCACAACACGACACACTTCACAGCACGTTATTAAAAACTATGTAATATTCACCCGCAAAAAGCATGGAGAAGTTGGTAAAGGTGCCGGACCGACTGAGGTAGTCGGCGGAGCTCTTTATGTCGAGCATGGTCACGGCAGGCTCGGGGTCGGCATGACGTCGCGGGCTGGCGACGCGGCCGTCTGCCGGCGCTCCGCCAGCGTCGGGGGGCCGGCCCGGCGCCACGCCCACCCACGCCCCCGCGCACCCGCGCTCACCACCCCGCCAATCACACACCACTCCGGCTAATCTTTATCTCACAAAAATAAACATGGTGGGCGGGAGATAATGACGCTATGACAGGCCGATAATCAAGAGGCTTTGTGGCCCGCGACGCTCCGTTACCGACCGGCTTATCCGACGCCAGACTGTTTGGCGAAAATTGAACGCTTCGATACTTTTTTCTTTTAGCCGAAAGGTTTTCATTAAAGCCTATTGAGTATCGGAGTTGGCACTGGGCCTATTCGGCAAGGCTGTTTGTCATGGACGCATATTGTATTTTTTAATTCGGCTGTCCCGTTTGAGCGCGGACAAAGAGTCCGCTCGCGACCATTGTGCTGGGGCCTTTATTTTTTGTTGTAAATTGCTCGACAGCTCGGCTTTTCCTATCTCAATAATTGTCCATATAATTGGCTGCGCTTAGGCGTATTGTGTGCTCCATTTCGGCATAAAGGTTTTCAGGTACCGTCTGGCGAAATTTTCATCCGGTTTGAATTTATATGTATAATAAATTTGGTTTGTCTATAAAATCTATGAAATCGGAATGCAGTCCTGGTAAAGCACCGAAAGCTCTGTACAATCTTCATCACAATACCAAAATTGGATGGACTCTGTCGAGTTTATTTTCACCAAACATAGTAGCTTGTTTCTGTAAATAGATTACTCTTTTTGTACTTTAAACTTAAAATAAAGATTTTTATTCATAAAACAGCTGATTCATAATTTTATTCCCAATCGCAGAGGAAAGTTGTAATAAATTAATTTTGATGAATGTACCACGGTCACGGCTCCCCTTGGCATGCAACTGGACGTTACCGGTGTACTATTTATCAACATTAGTGTGTTCGAGGTCATTGGAGCGGTTGCATTATCAAATACAAACACTAGATGGCGACACGGAACAAATTAGATCTCGTTATTGTAGCATTTTGCACTATGTAACACAACATTCACATCTTATAAGCAAAGCGGCATCGAACGGCGTCGGGGCGCGGGTGATATTGACGTGTGCTAAGCGTCGAGGCGGCGGCGTGTTTGTCTTGTTTCACTCATTCAACACACAGCAACAGTCATCTTCTAAAGATGAGTAGAGGCAGGTGGTTAGGAGTCGCGGAAGGGGCGCCCGCCTCACTCGCGCCGCGCCCGTGCCGCGCCCCGCCTCGCCCGCGCCTCGACTCTTGACTTTTGTTTTTGTTTTTTACTTTTTTCAACGAGATTCGCGCACGCACCGTGCTTCCGCCTCGACTTTCGTTTCTGTTAGCGACACGCCTTAGTCATCACAAAGTAAAACAACATAAGGAAGTTAGTATTTGGCAACGTATGGAATGTTTTGACATGCCTCTGACTACTTAGCTTTCTTCAAAAGAAACTTAGGTATATCTACTCCCTAATCTTACTCCGTCGGTAAGACAAAGTCAAAGTCAAAAAGCATTTATTCAGCAGGAACGCTGACGTAGGGATCACTTTGAATCGTCTTAAAACTAGCTGATTTTACTCCGGTACTTGTCGACTGTGTCGGACTGTCGTCGGACTATGTAAAATGTCTTGATAGGTAGCAGTTGTGATTCTGTTTGATTTGATGTTCAATTTTTTTATTACAATGATGACTGGATCTCTTTAATGCACGTGACAATGCAAAACAAACAATAAATCGTTTGACTATCTTCCCGATTTGTTCACACGGACGAGGACCGCCCGCGGAGTCAATATGGAGTCCCCCAAATATTTCACACTATAGGACATGATAGCATGACTTTTAATTCACCCAAGGTTGTTTGGAAGAGATAGTCTTGCAGTCGCAGTCCAATAGCATAATTATAATTTTCAACACACTTGCTCATAAAGTGGCTCTATGGTCACCGCAATTAGGCACATACTCAACCTAAGACACCCATAATCAAACTGTGATTTTTTCATTAATTAGATTTTTTTTTTTTAATTTTATTGGTTGAGTTGTTTTGTTCTTAAAAAAGTTTTTATTCAGAAAAAAGATCGTGTTCAATAGAACAAATAAATTAATGTTCCTATTGCTTGCTCATTTCATGCAACTTCTTATTTAAATAGATAATTTTAACTCGTACGTGTTTAATAAATAAAACTTTCACTCAAATATAACTTTTGTTTTCTCTGTAATAAAAGAAAACTTTAAATTCCCCATTTTGTACGTGGCAGAATAGGCCGACCCTATGCGCGGCGCGGAAATATAGTCTGTGGCCGCTCGCAATGCGCGCGCATAGGAAAACTGATTAATTTTTCCCGCAATAGCGAAACATTTTTCACAACTCATTTTCACTGTTGAAAATGAGTTTTTATTGTTATTTTATTCACAAGTGTGTTGAAAAACGTCGTATGATACACGTGTGTATAGATGATTACCTGCCTCGGCTCTGTTAAGAGCCTCGCCTAACGGCTCGGCTCTCAAATAACGCCTCGGCGGTAATCACAAATGTTACACACTAGTACCAAAATACACTAGAGTCAGTGGAGCCAGCTAAGTATCATATACTTAGCTGGCTACACTGACTCTGACTCTATCTTCAGCAGTTGTCTTAATTTTTAGTTTCTTCTTTTTAGCATTTCATAAGTATTCATTTTAGTAGGTATTTATATATTATAATTATATATTAGTATATTGTTTTTATATTATTAATGGTATGTATTAGGATTATTTAAATACTTTTTCCAGCTTTGTTTCCCTCAAAATGAAACTTCTGTGCACTACCGTCCTTTTTGTTTGCTTTTTGGGTCTATTTTCCATCCAAAGGTTGCCTGGAAGAAATCGCTTTCAGCGATAAGGCCGCCCATTGTACTTATTTTGAACTTGTTTTATTTATGTGCTGTTTTGTTATTAATTGGTGTACAATAAAGTGTTCATTCATTCATTCATTCATTCATTCATTCATTCATTCATTCATTCATTCTAGTGTATTTTGAATTAATATATCTATGTATGTAGTAGTAATTGATTTTCTGCAAATAAACTAAATATATAATCAAACCTAGTAAGCCTAAACGCCTATGAAATCAAGGGACGTGAATCAAAGGGGTGTAAAGTGTCGATTAGGTGTAAATGCATTGCACACTTGTGGACTACTTTGTAATTACGCTTCATTTGTGCCGCTTTGTATTTCCGTGGTGCAGAGTGCATCAAGTTTTTAAGATTCCTGCATGCTTGGCCACTACATACTAAGTGAACTTTTTTTTTGTTTTTATGAGAATAAGCTCTTTAAACCGAACTAATAAAGCCTCTTAAATTTTATACCTCAGGCGAAAAGATCATAGTTGCAGATGTAGCAGACATCCCTGAGTTCGTTGTGTGGATGAACCTATAATCGGTTCAATTCTGCTTCACAAGTTGCCCGCTCTCAACTTGGATGCACACGAGAATAAAAGTCCTCCGAAGCTTCAGTTTAGAGTAAGCTGCATTAAAATAATGAATTCAGGCATACAGCAACGTTTCAGTGCACTTATTAACTACTATTCAAGTATTTTAAACCATAGACCCGAGAAGGGCAGTTGCATGTGTCAATGTAACAATGTTGATAGATAGACCAAGGTTCTAACCAACGACCTGCGTGGATATAGTCTTAATTAGGGAGTAGTTTTAAAACTAGGTGATTCTACTCCTGTTCCTGTGAAGAACCAGGGTAACACACTTGTGGTGGTACCACATGACTGATAAACGACTTTTTTATATATATATACATTTTTAAATCGAAACTTGTTTTAAAATTATAGAGCTATTCATTGTTTTACTGCAACATTATTGCAGAGCGCGTAAGCCGCCATTGTTACAAGATGTAAGATAACGAACACAATGGGATAATTCATGCAGTTTGCTCTGAAATCCTTGTCCATCCATATTTCCTAAAAATGCAAAAGTTTGTGAGGATGTATGGATGTTTATTACTCTTTCACGCAAAAACTACTGAATGGAATTGGAAGAAGTTTGGTAAAGATAGATCATAGTCTGGAATCACATAGGCTATCCGTTGTCTAATTATGGGTGTTATCTTTGACAAAGTTTGTAAGGACGTATCTATGTATACTCGTAGATGTACTACTCGAAAAAAATACTGAATAGAATTGGAATCGATTTACAATATTCAATGCGAAGTTACGGGAGACAGTTAAGTAGTTCTAACATTTATTTTTGCAGATATTGAAGTCAAGAAAAAGTCTTGACTATAATGACTAAAGATTTTTTTTTAAACCCGCTAAAAATGCGAACCTACCTCATCAAACCCTGAAAAACAAACTTAATATTTTATGTATTTTGTGGTCTTAAAAATCCATTAGGTTCACGTAACAATTTATGCTTAAATTGGGTGTGTTAAATAAGTATCATCAAATTATAATACTAGCAAGATGAAGAAAGAAAACGAATTCAAAGTTCACTTGAAATATTTAACTGAAGCTGAAATGGGAGACTTCATCTCAGATACAACTACAGAAATCAGAAAAATCCTCAGCCAAGGATATAAAATAACCTCCATCGGGAAAGATAACCTAATAAAGCCTGAATCAAACTCCAGCACCTCCAGGCGACACGTGGGTGTGTGCGTGCCTTTGTATGTGTGTGTGCTCTGTTATTGATCGATAGGGGTGCTGCCGCTCCGCTCACTTCCGGTGTCGCGACGTTGCCGCTTCTACGGTTAGGCGGCGATTCTGACGAAGCCTGATTTTGAATTCAGAATCACAAAAGACTTAGGCCTTTCAGAGTAGCCTTTACTGGTAAATTCAAAATTACTATGTAGTATAAATTAGGCCTTGATATCTTTCCTTGTAAATTAGTAGCGGCTTTCACAAAGTTGTCTTTAATAATTTACTTCTAGCTGCTTTACTTACGTATATCAGTTGACCAAACATGTTTAGAATATCATTGCTAATAAAAACTCATTTTATATGAAGCAACGTTTGCGGTAACATGCGTTTTCTGCTCAGCAAGTTCAGTCTATAATTAACAAATGAAGTCCTCATTGGAAATTCTGTGGAAATGAGCATTTCACTCGGAGCAGCGGACAACAGTTTTCCGGCATCGACAAATCGTCCAGCACGCCGCTTTACCACATTCTAATTAACACATTTCATATATAAACAAACATTTCTGGAAATTGACAGCTTTAAAATGAATACTGCCAGACGGTGCCGGAAATGAGCTTAGACTCCCGGGGGAGGGCGCAGCCTCGGAATTAGTTCGAATCGACAAAATAATCTGATAACTGGGAAAAAATGACTTCGGTATTTCTTTTAATGCCGGTTATTGAATCAAATCGCAAGGGTGCTGGCAAAACGAATATAAACTAGGCTGTAGAATAAAACAAATGCAGCTAGATTAAAATGTTGAAATGAATTTTAGTTTTTTCATTTTTTCCGATTTGAGATAAAGTTGCTTCAGCCTCCTTGATTAAAACAAGGGAATAGTTAAATCAATTCGTTATGCCGATACGATCACTAATCGAACTATCGAACTATCAAACTAATATAATAAAGGTGAAAGTTTAATAAAGGTGAGAGTCTATGAGTATATTCTAACTACTAAGGTTCAGCAAATGCCTTAATGAATTCTGTTAGGATATCGACATTTTTTCACTTACCGTAGGTAAGCTCCGCCAACACCTGGCCGAGCACCTATTAAATTAGTTATTAAGTGTATAAATCAGTACCTACTTCTTTTTTTTTATTCTTTACTTTGCTTTTAGAAAAATAAAACACCTTTTTCTTTCTTATTACAACTTACTCCTTCTAATTTAATTAGTGCATGTAGTGTTTACCTATAAGTGATTGTGCATTTAGCGTAAGACAGTACTTAATGTACCTTAAACTATGTATTTCTTCTTCATGTAATATTGTAACAATCGTTGGTAAACCTAATAAATAAAATAAAAATAAAAATATTTGTGTTTCCTTCACACCTAAACCAGGGAACCGATTTGGATGAAATTTGGATGTAGATGTGAAGAGGAATAATAATGGAATAAGCTGGAATAATAATAAACTGACAGTAATAGGATACGTTAAGATATTTAAAGATCCTTTCATCGCTCAACTACTTTGGTTCTTATGTATTCTGTCAAGTCATGTAAATAGTTTATTCTTACCTCAGATTAACGAAAAAGAATCTTAGTAAAACTCATTTTATTCCTATAAATATTACAAATATTATAGTATAGCCCTGCCATACCTTCCATATGTTCGTTTCTTTCCATCCAAAGCTTGTCTGGAAGGAATCGCTTCTAAGCGATAAGACCACCCATTGTACATTATCTCATTAGGTTTCATTAGTTCGTTGTGTAATTATTGTGTACAATAAAGATTTTTTCATTCATTCATTTATTCAATCTTACTTTCTGTAAATACTTAAAGAGATATTTGTCCGATACTGAGGTACTTATTATTACATACCTACTATTGCAGTGCCAGCCATGTTCAAAGCCAGGTTCAATATGGATTCTGTATAAATTGTGAGCACCTAACGAACTTGGTTCACAAAGCGCTGCTTGCCCTGCAGGCACATACGGGGGAATATTTTGCGCGTCACAAATAAGTATTTTTTAGAAAAAAAAACAGTTCTGATATTGTTAGGATCCTCTATACAATCATAAATATTCATACAATCAATCGTTTTCCATCTCCATTTTCCTCTTTAAAATGTGTATATAATAAAAATCTTTCGATACTCAGATCCGGGTTTAGTAACTGTGTGCTTTCAACTCAATGCCAACTTTATCAGGACTTTGAAGCTGCACAAAAGGACTTTCCACTTGTATCCCACTTTTAGATATTCCTGTTTTTAATAGTGCTCTCAGTAAATAAGATGGAGAAAAAGACAGACAGAAAACAAAGTGTAAACACCCTCTTTTCGGCATAACGTAGTATACATCATTCATAATTCATTTATTGCTTGTGAACCTAGGTTACAGAGTAGATGGTATTGTTAAAACTAAGAATCTCTAGATACTGCTGATTAGCATACAAACATAATTTTACAAAGTCAATATTAGATAAAGAAAAAAAGATGTCAAAAGAAAAAATAATTAAATTAAATTAGCATAAAATGTAATATAAATTAGTATTAGCATCATTAGTATTAAAATTAAATCTACTATGAGTACCTACTCTACACAATCAGTAATATTGTATATACCCAGATACCCACGTCCAGAAAGAATATCTGGGATATCTAGCGCCTTTCTGTAATATAACTTTTTAACAAACTCTCAGGGCTGTATTACTATCATCATAAACAACAACTCTTGAATGAATTTTAAAAATTAATCATATTTTAGTTCATCAGATTTTCATACAAAAATAAAAATGTTCAAATTGAACGCTCTAAATGTTACGAAGTCAATGCGAAGCAAAAGAAAGCAATAGTACAATAGCGAGGGGAGCAGGCTTAGGGCGGTGGGGGCGCTTGAATTTGACCTATTTGATATAGAGATGAAATGTGCTAGATAGGACAAAGAAATCTTCAAGGTTTGTTTTTGGTAAATGTATTATGTTTTGTAAAAAGTTATAGAACAAAAGTTGTTGTTTATGATGATATTAATACAGTCCTGAGAGATTGCCGGTGTTTTAAAAATAACCCTGTATATTTATATTTATTTATTTTCTCCAACAAACAAAATTATATAATATGATTCTTGCTATGAGCAGATTGCATGATTTGATATTTATTCTGGCTTTTGTAGGTCTTATACAACCCTAGGATGGAGTCAGGTAAGGGCTGAAATGTTTATAACTGTTGTGTGTTATTTATTTATGAGAAAGATAATTACTTTGATAACTATTGCTTTAATTTGAAGTTATTCTATTATATAGACTTATAAGTTGAAGTCATTGACTACATGACGATGAAAAATAGCATTTAAATAAATTGAACTCAACGGTATTGTACCATAAAGAAATTGCTAGCTTTAAAGCGCAGTCTCTATTGAAAAACTTTGCAGTGAGGACTTTAATTAGTTTACAGAGCATGGAGGAAGAGGGGCGGGTGGAACAGAGGGGTGGGGGGTCGCCACCAGCTGTTTGCTTTGTCTGATGGAAAAAGTTGGGCTGTGGGATTACTGCGTATACTCGAAGACACGAGGTTGTTTGACAAGAGTTGGTAGATAGTTCTGTTTAATATGCTCGCTTATTACTTTTTACTCGTACTTTAACTTTAAAACTTGTTTTTTTTACCTGACTGAAATAAAGGTTATGAATGTACCTAACAGTATATACTATGTGTAATGTAAGTGTTTGAAGGCTTAAAATGATGCTTCCTCAGGTAGCACTGGTTTGACACATGTCCGTATTACTCGTATTATGTTGCAGAAATTAGAATAGAATAGAATAGAATAGAATGATTTTTATTTGACACGCACAAACAACACAGAATGGAACTTTAAAATAAGACAGAACATAAATAGGTAGGTACACAGGTAAATGAAAACACACAGAATAAAACAAATACAAGAAGAATAAATAAGAGCACAAGCCTTATAAATAACTTTCACAGGTAAGTACCTACGAAAAGGAACCAATTAGTCTCGCTCTGCGCGGCCTTGTCCAGTCAAATAGGTTCTGACTCAGCATAGATGTTACTAAGCTGACGAGCAAGCATAGTAGCGCTGGTTTTCAGGCAGAACCTACGGTAGGGTGGTGACATCACGTAATACAAATAATAATAATAATAAGAGTAATACTAAGTATTTAGGTAGAGAAAACATAGTATAAATAAATAAATAAATGTTATAGGTACTACACTTAAAATAATAATAAACTGTACCATCATAATAATAAGAGTAAGTAAATAAGATAAAATAATAATAATAATAATATTTAAATAAATACATACTTAAAGCGAATTCAGAAAGCGAATTGAGTAGCTAGGTGTGAAAAATGCGAACTATAGATAGATAATCGAGTGGATGATTATTGAAATTAGCATACGTGATAGCTTGTAAGCCAATCGTCATCTATTAGAATATAAATATGTAGTTTCCTCACGATTGAAAACCAACTACACCACTCAGCCGACACAGTTTTGTTATACATTACCTATTTCATACTAGGCTTCATTTTATTGAAGCCAACGACGATGATTCTTGTTGAATTGAAACCACAGTTGAAATTAAACGTTTCCCCTCCGTTTGTGTAAAAAAATCAAGATAATTTGTATCAAAAACATATCAATGCCTATATTTGTATACCTAATTTGTATAACATGACGGAAGCCCATGCTACTGACGAAATACTTGCCGAGGAACATCAGCTGACTTCAAAATTAGCCAAAAATCCCAATCTATTGCTACGAATTGCAAATCCATCGCTATGATAAAATTTTTCGAAAGCACTAGCTTTCATCCTTCGCTCGGCGTGGTACAGCCTCAGGCTGCGATCTACACCTATTTCGAGTTTTATCAATCTGTCCACTGGTTAAAGCGTGATTGAAATACTAAATGATGAACTAACTAACAAACTTTCAGATTTACAATAATAGTCTGAACTTGCAGGAAGACAAACAATATAATCATCAGCGGCAGATTAGAATAGGAAGGCATAAAGAGCTGTAGTTCGGATACCAGGAAGCAGCGGCGGCGAGCGGAGACAGCGGCATCCTGCACCCCGGGTGTTCGCGCGGGGCGGACCACCTTAGCCCGACCCACTTTGGAAATTTGCGTTATTGCTGTACTCCCGGCCCGGTAAATGAGGAATTGGAGCTTCCCGCGTGGTCAGCCATAGTGATAAGTAACAGTCAGTAGGTGGATGGGCGACTGTCAATGGCATTTTCAACTGGTCGCTTCCGGGCTTTGGAGGGCATGTTATTGTCGGTCCCGGCTATAAGTCGTTAAGCCATAACGGAGGCCTTCAAGCGGCCTAAAAACTCGGTCACCAGGGTTGGCCACTGACTCATACGAACTTATTTCTTACATTGACCATGATGGACGGACTGACGTTCTGACAAAAAATAACTATAGTAACTATAACAATGTAGATGAGTTCGTATGAGTTAGTAGCCAGCTTGGTAAAGGAGTTTTCAGGGCGCCTTAAACTCTTCGTCTCTGTTCTTCTGTGGTGTTTCTGATTTGAGTTTATAGGCAGTCTATCTAATGTATCGATTTTGCCTGTTACAATAATATAACATCGCAACGTCTATTTTTTATGTTGTTAGTGATTGAAATATAAATTGGTGGGTTCTTGAAAATCTTATAAAATTGTTTGTTTGAAGTCTTGGAAAATAATGGAGACCTTTGCCCAGCAGTGGGATAACATAGGTTCGAAAAATCTGAAAATTATACTCGTGGTGGAAGGAAGAGTATTGTTTCATACAAGAGCGCCATCTTATAATGACGAAAGAACTAAAGAATGCCTCACACCGCCCTCTGCCTTAATTATCGTGAACTAAATTGTTGGAGGATGTGAGGGGAGCGAGGTTCAACCCCTAACACCCTCCCTTATGATGTATTGCCAAAGCTCGCGAGGGATGGCGCTTTTATTGTTTAGCAACGTATCAAGTTGCATGAAAATTTAGTAAAAACTTTGCCCTTTGCTTATACTGAATAATAGAATATAAGAGGAAAAATGGGAGAAGTAAAAAATGTAAATTAAATACCTACCATATGAAAATAATTTTTATCCATTATTTGAGTCAAAACATCCAAAATTTTATTGCGACCATTGCTAAATCTTACTTTATGGCAATTTATCATTCATCCCTTCTTCTCGGCTTTTTTCTTATCAGCTTTTAATTTATACGTAAGCTGAGAGTCCAGCATAAGCATGTAATCCAAGTATTTCTCGCCCCATGGCGAATACGACAAATACCATTCTTTGAACATGAGAACATCTTGTTCATCCATGTACGATGATCCTTCGTAATCCAAAACGGCCGAAACCACTTCGAAAGGCTTCAATGGAGTGTGGTATAGCGCTGCTACTCTGTCGCCACAAAGCAAAGTCTCTACAGCTTTTCGGATTGAGTTGATATCATACCCTCTCAACGCTTGGGCAACACTGTGGACATTAAACTCCCTATTGACTCCGTGATACTTCATTAGCATATGAGTAAGTATGAATGAAATACTCCCATAATCTGTCCTTGGTATCATTATCAAGGAAGGAAATATTTTGTACATCGCAGGACCTTTAGATAACCAAGGCTCGGCAGCCGTGCCTAAAACTAAAATTTTGTCATCGAACGCAATAGGTTTTATTAGCTCCTTGAAGATGTCTTTCTGCAGGCGTGTTGGATCAAACATTTTCTCTTCCTTTGAAACTTTTTTTAGAAACATTTTGTCCGCGTTGTCGATAAGTATCACCGTCGGCTGCATTAATTTACTGATTCTAGTGACGAATTGGAACATGGTTTTTAAATTTTTAGGTCCTGGGAATTTGTTGTACACATTCATTGGTGATAAATCGATTAGAATCGAGTTGGTTTCAGTAGCTATAGCATAAACGAGAGTTCTTTTACCTGCAGCTTTGGAACCAACAAGAAGCTGAGCTCTGCAGGCGTCCGGACAAGAGGATCCAAGTGTCAGTACGCAACGAGTCCTGACTTGTTCTCGCACGTCACCAATACATGCAGGAGGAAAGGATGGTGTCCACAGAACAGCTCTCATATCCGCGGAAGCGTAGTTTTGATCACCCCAATACTCATCTAACGTTGTTTTTGGATATTTTCTGACGATTCCTTCATCTACTAACTGTTGAAACATCGCTTCTGGGCTTACTTTATCAGGTTTTGGTGGTTTAATTTTCCTTGGCTTCTTTCTCTTTTTACTTTGAGGTGGTTTTGCAATTCCAGCAGCTTGATAATCCGTTTTCAAGGAATTTTTCAAAAGATTTAATTCCAATTTCATCATTTCGTCAACGATAGGTCGCAGTTGTAATTGAACATCCTGGTAAGCGTTTTCAGTAACCAGATACATGATGTATCCTTTTAAAACTTCTAAAGGTGCATCCGGCATATCAATGTCTTTCCACTGGCTTTCATATGTGTTCCAAGCACCTAGCACGGGTTCAAGATTTTTCCCTATAGATATATAAATACCAGGATCGCCATCAGGATTAAGTCGAGATTTCTTGTAATCCAAAAGACGTTTTTTTTCTCTCTCACGAGCATCCATCTCCAACCTTTTTTTTTCTTCACGTGCTGCTAGTTTTTCGGCTTTGATCTGCTCTTTGCTTTTCGGGCTACCAGCTTCTGCCTTCAATCTCTTTTCTTCTGCAAGTTTCCATTCTATAAATTCTTCAAGAGTAAAAGTTTCACCTTTCACAACCAGTATAGAACCACCTTCATCAGGCCAAGGATACTCATCAAATAGTCGTACCTCTTTATACCAATCTAGAAACCATTGTCTAACTTCACCTGATATATCTTCCATTATATCACCTTCTCGAAGTCTCAGTACCCTCGCTTTTTCTTTTACATTTCGAGCCATCCATTCTTCGTAGTATTTCTGCCTAAATTTACGTCTATCTTCTTTGACTTTTTCTAGTTGAATCTTTGCTGAGACTGGTTTCCAAGAGGGCATAATCATTCCAAGTTTTTCTTTTAGTTGGTAATCTTTAACATGCTGCCGTTTTAATTCCATGTAGCGTCTATAAATCATTTGAATTAATTTAGTAGCTTTTTGCCTGAGAGGCTCTTTAGCCTGCGGTGCTTTCAAACCAGCAAGTTCGAGGTATAAATTAGCATCTTTGTTAATTTTATGAACTTTCTCTCTAGTTGTAACTCGAGCTCTTTCCATGCGTTGTATACTGTTTGTATGTAGTTCATATTCTTCTTGAGCTTTGATGGCTGCGATTTCTGCAGGAGACAGTATAACTTCCTCAATAGATTCCGGTATATCCTCACCCATCGCCAACATACGTTTGATTTCTGCTTCCTTAGCTTCCTGTTTGATTCTCTCTTCTTCAAGGCGTTCTTCTTCTTTTCTTTCTAATTCAGACGGTGTCGGCTCAGGATCACCTAAACGGTTGCCAGCAAAAATTTGATCGATGATGTATTGCATTTCTTGCTGTCTGATTTCGAACGGGTAGAAGAACGGGCAGAGCACTTGAATGTCTTGTGGAACCATGAGCATCTGCTGAAGCGCATTGTCTGGGTAGGTGAACTCGAAAACTTCGACTTCTTCTAGAGTCCACTTGAGTTCGAGAAGGCGGCAAGTGATTGCGTCAATTATTTGTTTGATATATGGTCGTCGTTGTACTTGTTCCATTTGATCATAGCAGTCGCAGAGTTTGTTGTAGAGATCGCAGTACTTGCAATATATCCTAGCAACTATCTCAACTGCGGTTGCTTGCGGTCGGATGCCCACAAATCCGTTGGCGAGCTCTTGAAGCCGAACATCCTCTGCAACAGCTACGTTTAACTGCTCTTTGATTTTTAGCCAACGGTCGTAGTAGTCTTTGTTTGACATTTTGGATACTACTTATTTTTATTTTGCAAAAAACATAACAAAATCCTAAAGTAAAGTAAAGTAAAAAAGATCTTCAAAATCAAAATGTTTACAAAATTATTGACAAAAGCATCTGTGCAGACATCTGAGGTGCAGACGGTAACCCACAGGAAAAAAATTGGTAACCTGTCTTTAGTCATTCTTCCAATTCGAAAAGAGTATTCTGTGCTTAGCAAATAGGTTATATGACATGTATAGGTTGGTTAAATAAAGCGTCAATAATAAAAAAAATAAAGGTAATAAATAATAAAGGTAAGGGTAATAAAGGGCTATAAAGGGTACTGGGTACTAATAATAAGCCTTTTACGAAATAAAAATATATAGAAAAATATAACGTTCAAAACACAAAAACGATTAATCTACGCATAATAAGCTTAATATAATTATTAGTTCTAACCAAAAATATTCACACATTTATTTCAAAGCTTGAATACTGGCAAAAAGTAAGGGATGAAAACAATAAGCGAAGCCCCTCGGCGATTACAATAAAAATGTTTTAAGTGCGCCTCCGTCCCATTCAGTGCTAGAATGTACGGAGATGCGCGTGCGCTGCTCGTCACAAGCTTCCGGTGCGTGACGCGTGCCGTCAACTAGCAGGGGTTGTGGGTAAGCGGAGCGGGCAGCGGAGCGTTTTATAACTGATTTAATTTTAAAAGCTCAAGTTGAGTACGCATTTTGTCGACAGCTTAGGTACTTTCTTTATTTGTTTTTTGGTAGATTAACGTAAGACTCTATTTTATTTTTTGGTTGTCAAACAACTGTATAAGTAGGTACCTTAACTTTATTTACAGTTCATGTACCTACTTTTAATCATGTTTGCAGATGAATTTTTTAAACTACTTACTTTATGACGCTTTCAAAGATTCTTCTAGTAATACTTTCTAAAATTTCCTTGTAGGACCTTCCTTTATGGACAAATAAAATCGCTCCGCTTGTATCCAAGTAGCATTAATATCAGTTCCCAAAATGCAACGTCACAGTAATTTATCCACATCGCCTGGAAGTATTCATTACGGGTGTAGAATTTAAACCATTTATTTTGTTACAGCTATAAACGGGGGTGGGGGCGCACTTTGTAATCTTAATGTTTGTATTGATACCGTTTCTGGGGAATTGAACAAATATAATTATTATAAAGTTACATTATAATGTGTCGACTAATGTAATGTAATGTTGGTGCAGCCAACCAATTTAACTAGAAAAACTCAACACATAAGTAGGTTCTTAAACTCGTTTCAAGGACGAATTGTGTGAATATTCGTCTTATTCGTTTCAACCATAAATTAAATTAATGATATTATGAACTGATAATATGAACCCAAAGTGTAACCCTTTCCATCATTGAACGCAATTTGCTTTGCAAAATAACATTTTGTACAGTACGCACAACCGATCTTTAGCTCTCTGAAGTTAGGTGCACTAAACGATTGCGCAGGTTTGCGCGAGTAGACGAGATAGGACGATGCAACAAACTAATCGAGTGAGCGAGGCAGCTATACTAACACTGTCTTCGTCTTTTAGGCGTCATCAAAAATGGGTTCTGCGTAGCTACTTCTGAAAGCTAAAGATTGATTGTGCGTAC
The DNA here is from genome assembly GCA_951394285.1 of Epirrhoe tristata. Classification (NCBI taxonomy): domain Eukaryota; kingdom Metazoa; phylum Arthropoda; class Insecta; order Lepidoptera; family Geometridae; genus Epirrhoe; species Epirrhoe tristata. The sequence goes on along the minus strand of OX596136.1, from coordinate 16,373,809 downwards.
TGTACCTTTGTATAAGATTAAGTTTTTTATTTACTTTTCTGTATGTATGTTTTAACTCTTTAAGAAAAATGTTACTACAGTTTATCTGAGTTTTTGACTGACGACCTAAGCATTAAATGATATGAATTGATAATTACGAGAATGTGTGATTAAAATAGTAGTAGTAATAATAAATACTTAGTTAGATGATAATATTAATTTGCATGCCGACGATAAGGTAAGAAAGTGTTGGAACTTTTCTCATTATCATTAAGACCAATATTGTACATACTTTCTGGCAAATAAATGATTTTATTTGATTTGATTTGAACTAGCCAGGAATTGGAGTGAAAATGAGGATACATGTGGTAGATAGGCTGACTAGATAATCAGATACTATACCTAAGTACCTAAATTATGAGTGTTTTTATTTTTTTTTTGTTTTTGTTGGTATTCTTTTAACACTTTAACTCTTATTGTATGCAATCTCAGTCTACAAATGTAATCCGAGTTAATCCACCCCAGATCGGAGTCAATCATACTGCCATCAGTTTCCGGTGGGAGCAAGCGAAGCGAGGGGGAGGCGCCGTGACGAAGCGGTTCGTTGTGACTGTCCTCCACGCTCGCAGTCATTTGTTGAGTATGTGAGAAACCGTTCAATTACCGTACCGAGTGAAAAGCATACTAAATTAGTCATAGTGATGCTCGAACCATTAATGAAGAGTATCGAGTACGATTTTTTTTACTTTCAACTACAATTTGTATTGGAACATAAATAAATAAATAAATAAATAAATAAATAATCCTGGACTTTTCACACAGCATCATCTAGCCCCAAAGTAAGCTTGAGCTTGTGGTATGGGTACTAGATGACTGATAAACTACTTATATACTTTTTTGTTTGTAAATACATACATATTATACATAGAAACACCCAGACCCGAGACAAATATCTACACATAACATATCGATGCAGACGCTCCCGTAGGGTAGGCCTAGGTAGGGCTAGGCCGATGCCTAGCCCTACTCCATTAGGCATCTTCAAAGGATCTTATTAAACATTAAAATCTGAGATTAGTCTAATGCGCTTACGCGTACCTACCGTCGTGGTTCTGTTTAAATGTTTTAGTTTACATAAAGTAATGAAGATATACCTAATACCTACATGAGAATCGGTTCTCCATAGTTCTCACTATAGTTATATCAAAAACCATTCAATAGATATCTATTCGTTGCAAACCGAAGTATCAATTCGAACTGCTTTCTACGCTCGCCACCTGTCAAGCTCGCCGGCAAACCAAAGTATTCTGCTAACTTTCACGGCAGTCGGAAATGGGCGCATCCTACACACTTGTTTCAACTTTTGCGTGGAAACGAGAACGTATTGTATTCATTGGCGGGTATTCGTGCCGTTCGTTTCTATACAGTTTAGAATTGCAAAGTAATATCCGTCGGTGATAAGGTTATTTAATAATATGTCCTCATTTCAAGTTATAGATTAATAACAATGTCAAATAGATTAAGTTCCTTGATTGATTCCTCAAGGGCGTGCTGGGCAAGTGTGATTTCGATGTTTTTGGGATGAACTAGCTTAAGATACTAACCTACCTACCTACTTCATTAACGTGTAAATAAATTAAATTTCTATAAGTAATGCACTTCTCACTAAGTTTTTTTATATAAACAATTAGTTTCACTTGCACTTAAAGCGCAACGCTATCACGATAATAAAGACACAATGAGCAACAATTACAGTATTTATTCAACCCTAAATTGATCCCTCGGCATGGGAAAAATCCGGACATCCACGGTTGTCACCGCAAATTGGTTGCGCGCGCACCCGCCACGCGGCGCCTGCGCAGATAAATGTGTATTGTAATGCGAGAGGTATAAATAACTTGTGATATTTTCATTCAATCTTATGACACATAAACAGTATGTGAAGCTTTGATTTTTATTTGATTAGAGCGTTGCCGCGTTGTGATGAATGAGGATGAAAACATTTCAACCAAAAGATATGGTGGTGTATACCTACTCGTAGAATTATATGGCTATAAAAAGAAGAATAAAATTGTAAAAGATGAGAAAGGAAGAGGAAGTACCTACTTTTGACCTGGCAATTCTTAATTTTTTTGGATATAAAAATATTCTAGAAAAAATATAAATATGGAACAAAAAATCACGTTGGACATTTTCTTACAGCTTGAAAAAATCACATCAATAATAATTGAGCTATTACCTACCACAGTTTTAGGCACTTGAAATCAGAATTGGTAACAAAAGTCGCAACAAGAGGGACTTAATTAATACGGTACATGCGATGACACGTGCGCGAGTTAGTTATGGTGCCTGCTCTATTTTGTTTCTGAGTACTTCCAATGTTTCAATTATCGAACGCTGGTATTATTTATTTTGAAAATAAATAATCCATGACGTGAGGAGCAAATAGTGCCAGAGTTTAATGAAAAGCAACTTTTAGAACGGTAATTAACTCAAAAAGTTCGTATGAGCCAAAGTGACGTTCGATCATCGGAGCTTCGATCAAAGTTGATCGAAGGTTTTAGGGTTAAACGTTTTAACGACCAACACTCTTGCAATATTTCATTGAAACCCCTAGATATTTGGATGTTTTTATTTCATTTAATCTAATACCTACGTAATTCCTAAGAATTCCATCAGCACTGTAAAATCCTATTCCTCATAATTTAAGCATTGATGATAAGATCAAAGCTTCACTAGACGTTTGATCTGTAACTACCGAATCGATGCAATTAAAACGATACCAGCATCAAACTGAATCCAACCGACCGTCACTTCAAAGGTCAGAGGGAGAAGGCAATTAGACAGTATTTTGTTCCTCACCGCACAAAGGATAGATCATCTCGCTCAATGGCACTGCTAACAATCGAGGAGGTGACCGAAGACGGTAAGACAAAAATATGATTATAATAAATAATGCTGGACATTTCACACATCATTTAGCCTCGAGGAAGAGCTTGTAATAAGAACCATGACTGATTACTTAGTAGGTATCTATACTTACTTTTATACGTAAGTAAATAATGTTAGCATACTTACATAGAAACATTAATCCAAGAAAAATCACACAAATATTTTATCCATCACGACGAGAATCCTTTCGCCCATCAATTTGCCAGTTTATTAACGATAGTGTTAATAAACTGGCAAATTGATAACGTTTTTTTCATTTTATATCTATCATCTGTTGTTGTTCCGATCTTAACAAGACACGTGATAGTTAACTAGACCACATCCATCAAGTGGTCCATCCAATACTGAATATAGGTGACCTCATTTTCACACTTTGTCCCGTCCAGTGCCAGTCAAACCCAATTCATCCCTGCCGCCTTTCAATATCATCAGACCAAAGACACATAAAAATAATTAGCTTTTTATTTGAGCGAGCAAAGCGAGCCAAGATTTTAGTAAGAAGTTGACGATTTTGCTTTGTATGATTATAATTTGATGCGTGTTTGTGTGTGTTAACTTTAATCAGATTTGAATGTAATTAGTGATTCTATAAATTGGTCTTGAGTTTGAGTGTAAATTTCATACCATTTTGCATTTTGCATTGTGAACATTGAGCATGAGATCTTGATACGTAAAGTTTGGTGTTTTTATAGTTAGTTCAAGTTATATTGGTAAAATGTAAGATGATGCTATCGCAGTTACTAAAAAAAATATATTCTTTTGATACTAATTATAAAATGCCTATAAGTACCTAAAACTGTATTTAAATAAGTACTTACCATGTTAGTATTATGATCCCTTATCCCCATCCGATAATATTATTCACTGCCGTATGATAATTTATTCCCGTAGGAGTCTAACTTGTTTTCTATGTAAATGTCGTCGACGGCAGGCTATCAATGGTGACGTCATACTGATTAATGACGTCACGCCCAACCGCCTACTCGTTGGTACTTTCTAATCAAAATAAATCAAATCATGAGTAGGTATATTACCCACTAGCTGTCCGTCGCGGTGTTACCCGCGGTCCCTCGGATAAACTTCACTTTCCCGGGATAAAATATAGCCTATGTTCATCAGGGATGGTGAAAGAATTTTTCAAATTGGTCCAGTAGTTTTGGAGCCTATTCAATACAGACAAACAAACAAACAAACAAATCGTTCCTCTTTATAATATTAGTGTAGATAATACCTACAGAAAAAAAATTGTAGAGCACCACGAAAGAGTCCTTTTGAAGCGCGTGTCTCAACGTGTAAAAAATTATAAAATACGTAACTATGTCTCATGTTAGTTATGTCTTAATACATAATCATGTCTGTGGCTACCAGGTGAGCCAGCCTACGAGACAAGGCAGCAACAAAGTTCCTCGACTCAACCAACCGAAAAGGAGATGACGGGACAAACTCCATCAATTCCGGCAGGACTTATCTACAGCTCAAGATACAATTGTGATGTGTAGAGGGATAGGAGTATGTCTCGCCTAGCAGTGACACAAACGATTCAACATCATCATTTGGGTTCATGATGTGCTTGAAGTCGCATGTGTCTTTGGGCTTATTGGATTGTCCGATCGCTTGGTGGTACATACTATACTAATTTGAGACTAACCTGTGCACTTTGTGGCCCGAAGCGTATCAGACAGCGTCGGTGTCGAGTAGCCCTTACTGAGACCGCTGGCGAGTTTATCCGACCCTGCGGACAAAATACCATAACATTTATTTGATTTTTTTTAATACAACATTTTATTGTGAAAGGCCGCTAAGGATAGTCTTAAAAAATATCGTTCCTCCGCGACATACAGGGTGTAAAAAGACCTCTAACGAAAACTGAGGGGTTGCAATCAGACCATGATTCTAAACATATCTAGCGAAAAAAATTGTTGACTTAGCTGCGTTATTTTATATTATTTCCGGTTATTTGCTACTAGTGCAACTTAGTAAGACGATACGTACCTAATAATTTCATTAATAAAAGAAAAAGAAACAGTTAAAAAAATTCAGCAATCTACGTAAAACAACGCGCCCAGTGCATACGCCAACAGTAATCTTCAAACGCTGTTTTCTCCGGATATAATGATTTTTAAAGAAAATCTTTTTTTTGGATTCGGTTGTGTGTTGGGATGCTGTACCTACCCCTTTCGGCTTCGGTAGACGTCTTTTTACACCCTGTATACCGCGAACCAGAATCTGAAGACCAGGGTAACACATTGGACTCCTTGCTAACGATACCAGGTCACTCAGAAAGTTTTGCGATATTTTTTTGTATGGCTGATTATAATTGTTTAAAAAAAGCGAAGCGACGCGGGATCCGAGAGCTGGCACATTTTTGGCTCAGAGGATCAGCATTGCCATCCAGCGTGGTAATGCCGCCAGTGTTTTGGGCACGCTTCCGACTGACAGTGACCTGGACTTGACTAGCTGGACTTGAATCTTGTTGTATTTTGTAAATATATGTAAATATGTAGTAGCTTAGTTTCTGTAAATAAAGTTTATTTAAAAAAATATTAATATTTTATAAGTTAAAATACTATCGTTTAAATTTTTAAATTGCCACCACATATTTGAAAGCCTCATTAAAAATTAAATATTTGTGTTCAATTGAAAAAAAGGATTTGCATCGGGAACATTTTCGTGCGGTAATTTTTTACGATTTAAAATGAGTCATTTGATCGTTTTCAAATGGCATTTATGGATGAAAGCCCTTCAAAAGCAAACATCTACCGTTGGCATAACGACCTTAAATATGGTCGTCTAATTTTGAGAGATGATGAAAGAAGTGGTCATCCTTCAACCGTTTTTACCGTACCAAAGAGGTACCATGCTAAATCTATGGTTTTTACCGAGATAACGTGTTGGAAGTGAAAATTTTAATTCAAGACAAAAGACAATTGTCTGTTGTCTTGTGTCTTGACAGTAACGACGCTCAGAAACAGGCTCGTATGGAACGATAAGAAGCTTTTTTGAAAATATTAAATATTATTTACAAAAAAAAGAAAAGGGCTCTGTCGCTGAGCGACTATATCGCCCAATCAGTAACATCTTAGCTTAGTCTTCATCATATAGGTCTTCATTCTTCATGGTTTCACTTAACTTCTTGGTATCTTCTTCTACTTCTTTTTATTCGTTCTTCTTCTTTTCACTTCAAATCTTTCTTCAAATTTTTCAGTTTCTCAAAACTTTCTGTGTCCCACGTATACATACAGGGTGTAAAATGACTGCTACCGAAAACTGAGGGGTTGCAATCAGACCATGATTCAGAACATCTTTAGCCCAAAAAACGCAAAAAAAATTTTGACTTAGCTACGTCATTTTATTTTATTTCCTAGTTAAATAACTAGGTAAACAGTAGTAAATACTACTAGTACAACATAATAAGGCTATACCTACCTAATAATTTCATTTATAAAAGAAAACAAAAATTAAAACTCAAAATCCAGCAATCTACGTATAAAAATGCGCCCAGTACATACGCTCAACCTGCGAGCTGTGCGAGGTCGGTTTTCTCCGGATGTAATGATTTTTTCGGAAAATCCTTTTAGATTTGGTTGTATGTTGGGATGCTGTACCTACCCCTTTCGGCTTCGGTAGACGTCTTATTACACCCTGTATAAATAAATAAATAATACTGGACATTTCACACAGCATCATCTAGCACCAAACTAAGCAAAGCTTGTACTATGGGAACCAGATAACTGATATACTACTTATATACTTTTTGTTTGCAAATACATACATAATTATCATACATAGAAATACCCAGACCCGAGATAAATATTTGCAGATCATACAAACATTTATCCCGCGGCGGGAATCGAACCCTCAACCTTCTGCGTCCCAAGCGTACTTTCACCCACTTCACTTCATATAAATATGCCAAAGCTAACTAAGCAAATTTAACAGCCATACAAGGTTTACATTAAGTATAAATACTTGGCAGTTTTTATTGGTATTTTTTTTTATTAGGTATATTATATTATTTTATTCTATTTTTTTAAATTAAATCAGCTATGTATGGCAGTAACAAAATTAAAATAAAGTATACCTACCAACGAAAACCCTACTCTCCCACGCGTAAAGTCAAACGTATCAAATCACTCCGCACAATATGTTTTGAGCTATTTATTTGTGAAATAAATACGTTAAGGGTACTTTCGACCGTGGGGTACTTTCGACCCGCTCGCATAAATCTAAAAGAGGGTCATCGTCATCATTACTGGTATCTTTTCGCACAATTATGATGGTATTGTCTAGACCACAGTTCCCATGCAAGTAGGTAATATGTAATATCAAGAAAATAAATCTAGTAGAATGTAGCTCAATTTTTATTTTAAATTATATAATTTTATAAATTATGTAGTTGTCTTGTCAATACTCACATATACTTTGTCAATACTTTAGTTAGACATTTATGAAGAAAGTCGTGGCACGTTCAGATTCATGTCAAGCCCATGCCTAAATTTTTCAGAAATAAAAATTCCAAACATGACAGGTTGCATGCTGCCATGAATTTGTTATTTTGAAGAAACAAACAACATAAGTATGAAAATAATAATATTGTAAGATCGTTTTATTGCGAAAACGCGCGCTCGGCGCAACGCCATCTATTGTCAAAATGCGCAAGCGCATAACGTCACTATTATCACTGATTTATTACGCTGAGTCGAGTGCCCATTGATTGTGCATTAATCGTTTGTTTGGGGACGGGACGCTCCTATGGGAACTGAAGTACCCGGCTTATTGGCTTACTGGTGTTAATGCTTAATTATCTGTGCTAAGTGTTTTGCAAACTTGATGGGAGGGTCGCGGCGCGGATGACTGGTACTCTCTAATAGGTAAAGGATGGTATTTTATATTTAAAAGTTGGGTGATGTTTTGGTTTTAATGTAAATAACGTTATTCAAATGAACTGCTCGTATTAGGTAAGTACATATATCAGTATTTATAATAATGATTAAATGGTGTGATATAACTTTTTTTTTAATTTTGCCTATATTTAAAAGAATTTGAAAACTTGCGGGTATTTTTTTACCTTAAATACTCATACTTAGTTCATACTTATACTTAGTTTATAAATGTATCAAAATAACATAATATTAACATTTTATTAGGCAATTCGTTCAATAAGATTTATAAAGTAACCATAAATTGCTGAAACCAAATGCCTTTTAATTTAATTTAATTTAAAAATATTCCAAAATTTGAAAAAAGTAAACAGGACAAAATACGTACATAAAGCAACGGCTTGCCTATTTGATCTAGTTAGGTTACAATCTCACGTGGAAGTCTAAACTAGCCACTTCCCGACGCCGGCGGACGGACGCGCGGGCGCGACTAGCCTAATGAATATAAATTGTTACTCGACCCTTTCGAAAATCAATATTTCGCGCCGCGTATCGGACCAGTTGCAGCGTGATTTATTAATAATATTTTACCGAGATAACATCTAAAGTACGGCATCGTAATTGATGACAATTGGTGCGGCTCAGATCGTCCGATACGGCAGCGTAATCATTTTCGTGTTAACAACTCTTTAGTACCCCCGAGACTTATAAATTTTAATATGTTGCTCCTAATGACTGAGATTAGGGGGTATTTTTGCATTTGTTGGAATATTATGTAAATTGGTGTTTCTTTGTTTTATATTCTTGGCGCGCCCGGCTCGGTCCATCCATCAGCGAGACGCACGTGCCCGCTGCAACACAGTAACAGCTTATTTACATGCTGTATATTCATCTTCATGGCACGGAGCTACAAGCCGTTGCTTTTAACTCATAACTTGCCAAATTTGTATAAGATCAGTTACCAACTCGACATCGATAAGTACCTAGTCGCAAGGATCATCATCATCCACATATTGACTTCACCTATTGCCTTAAGGTTGTACCTACTATACACCTGTGATAATCTGACCCATTGATGGCCAGCGAAATGAGTAATATCGTCTACCCATCTACCCACCCCTGGAACCACGGTTCTGTATACAATATAAATAAATGTGTATAGACAAGTTTTCAAACCTATAAAATAAAAACAAGGCTTCAGAAGAAACAATTACGGAAGACCCCAATCTACCTCAGAGTCGCAAGCCGTGCCAACTCCACAAAGAAGGGTCGCTCAAATTTACATTTTTTCCAATGTATTGTGAACTTTTTAATGGTAAAAAGAACTTTTAATGGTTAAAAGTTATTGTCTTTCCACCGCCTTTGTCAACGGGATCTTTTGTGCTCGTTTCTCTCGAGAAAATGTGAAATTGTAATGTCGAGGCCGTTGTTTCAAATGGAATTTTCTGGGGCAGAAAAATACAGAAAATGACTAGAGGACATTCATTGTCAGCGTCGAACGAAATACGGCAAAATTCAAGCGTAAAATGTTTTCGAGTTCACGTTTATTCATTCTATACCTACTCGTAGTTGTAGCCACATCTATTCGTATGCAACGAATTCGGTTTGTGTATTATAATTACATTTTAAAAACTAAAATTAAACCGACTTCAATGATTGACTCAGGATTTGGCGTGACTCAGGGCGTCAAGTAAGGATAAGCCAACCCTATAAATCGAAAAATAATATAAATCAAATCGACAGATAACGTTAATCCACCTGCGTCTAATGGCATATTTCATGTCAGGTACCGCGGCACGTGAGTTCCTGGCATTACATAAGTCAAACTGACGATTTACTATTTGTAACATGTCTAGGCGGGGAAACTATCAATTGCTTAGGGATACAATTTATATGGGACCACCTCTGGGAGTATACTCTTTCAAACAAAAAAGAATTTTGCAAATCGGTCAATAAATGGCGGAGCAATCGCGTAACAAGATAAAAAAAAACATACAGACGAATTAAGAACCTCCTTTTTTGAAGTCGGTTGAAAATACGGCTACTTAAACACTTATTCATGTTATGATAATCATATTTATATTTCATTCGCGAAAAGCAACCCGAAGAAAATAAACGGCTGAATCACGCAACTCATAATAGAGACACATTCGACAATAATCCGCCATTTACGAGCTCGTACACTACCTTTATTACGTCGCAGATAAAAACAGAACCATTTGTTTTCGCTAACTGCCAAAAATCTTTTAAAACCTGCACTGAAAATGCAGCGGTATTTTTTAAGCGGGGAGATTTCCTCGTTGGCCCTCGTTAAAATGGGGAAGCCCCACGCTGCCATCCTACCAACTTCCCAAATAATGAACCGAATAATACAATTTTATTTTCACAACTAGTATTTATGAAGGCTGTGTGCGATGATCTTAAGGGCGGGGTGTGGGCGGGCGCGTCGCCATGGCAACCAGGGGACTGCGTCCCGCGTACCCCGCTACCCCTGGACCGATTGTCATCTGTGGAAGATGTTGCCTCCACCTTTCCTTTATACCTAGCATCGCTTAATCTAAAAGGGTTCTACATTGTGATCACAGGAACGGGACTTTATCTTGGTGTGGTAAGCTTCAGAGTGGGCTGGCGAGCGGGCGAAGACGCGGCAATCGATATTCTTTGTATGTTGTACCTACTACCTACTCGGGGATACGATACACATCGGGGTCGGTACAATGAAGCGCTGCTATCTTTGTTGTAGGTGTAAAAATTTAAAGGCTTCGTTGACGTTTATCGCGTCGTTTGGTGAGATTTGTTGAAATGTGAAACAAAATTTGGTAGGTACCTGGCGATGCTTTCATGTGTTGGTTAAAGGCTATTATTGCCTACATGCTTATTATTGTTGCCTACATAAGTACATACATGATTATTCCTGTACATTCACAAGGTAAGATTAATTTTCAAATGACATTAAAAGTCCGTATTTGTGGTTCTTTTAAATAAATTGGAGCTATTAGTTTAAAGTTTTTTTTTTTTTCTTTTCAACCACTATCTTCATGAATGCGAGTAATATGAGGAGACTGTAAAAAAATAAAAACAAAAACTGACCTGCACTCTTCTTGTCCATGGAGCCAAGCATGTCGTCATTTCTCGTTCTGCCGAACCCAAGAGTCGCGCTTGCATCTTGTCCCAACTGTCCGCCATAGAAGTCTCCAAACGCCGTCGCAGTACCAAGGAGTCCAGAGCGATCTTGAAGCGCCGCCTTAGCTTTTTCAACGCTCTGCTTTAGCTGTTCGAAGGTGGACTGGTGGAGACGGTAAGGGGGCCACTCGGTTGCTGGCCAGGGCTCCTCCTTCAGAGCACTTCGCTTCAGTTCCAAGGCTCCGGCATAGGAGCAACTACTTTCGTACATGGCAGCTTTGACGCCACGGAGTGCACTTGCACACCTTATTCCGCGTAAGTCAACCCTGGTGAAAATAAAATACGGTTTATTATAAACATCGCCACAAACATTTTTTCACATTTCCTTAACTAGTTGGTTTCATTCTTGCTCGTTCCTAACGTTTGACCAGCGATGACGTTGCGTTCAAAACGCCCTACCAGCTCTTATCTGCCCCATGTATCTATATTATTTAGTAAAATTATAGACATTCAATTAACATGACATGTGATAGGGACAAGAGGCGTTTTTAAATAGAGTCTACCAATCACAACCTGAATTTTACCGTCTCGCCTCATAGGTATATTTAAGCCCGAGACAATTTCATCATGATTTTCCGAAGTCATTTAAAAATTACAGCAGTCTAGTAAATGACCTTTAATTAAAAATTACAATTGTAATTGGCATAGATTGATGTTAATGAGGCGACATACACCAAACTACCTCATACACCCATAATCAATTCATATACAGATCGTCAGACAAATCCAGTTTCCTACGTGCATGCCTATCAAAAGTTGATAAACCCACTGCTTATTATAAAAACGTAAAACCTTAGTTGAACCCCATGTTGACACATGGCAAAACAAAACTGTTACCACAAAAAAGCGTTCTATGGACGAGTATTTAAAAAACGTTTTTCTAGGGACAGATTTTTAGTTAGACTTGGTCTAAGCCTGGCTCATTTTCTTGTAATAAGCCCCAATGTTTAACTTTGCTATACAAACAATAACAAACTAATCAAATCAAATCAAATCAAATCAAATAGTTTATTTTCCAAAAGAAGGATACAGGTTACAATATGATATTCAGTGGACCCCGCACTAGGGCTAGCCTGTATTGCGGGCGTCCGACGAGCCAAGTTAACAATAGGTTACATTTTAATAATTGGAGAACATGAAAATAAACTTAATAAATTTACACTTTTTAAAAACTAAGTATAATCTGCTGACTTAACAATATTTTATAAGGATCTATATATTTTAGATGTTTAAGTTAAGTTTAAGTTGTCTTAATATATAATAAGGGTATTTAATCATACGGTTCAATAATATTTGTTATGACAACAGAATGTAACATGCCTTAAAAATGCATTATAATTTGTTTTGTGGTTTGTGATGTCACTATGGTTTGTGAACAATACGACTGTCAAAGATAAAGTATAAAGATTTTGAAAAATAATCAAATTTTCTAAGCTGAGTGACGTCAGGTCCGGAACCAGTATGGCCGTCGGCGTTTTTAGTCCATTGCAGAATAAACGAAAAATTATGATTGTTAAAATTGAATTTTAAAATGTATATAGCATTTTATGAATAAATATCGACGTTTATCGTTTACTTTTAACGAAACCTATTGTATACATGCATTTTTAATTTATATGTTTTGTTACATCGTGTATGTAAAATACCCTAGTAGCTTCTAGCGTAGGTAAGGGTACATATTATTTATTTTTGTGTAATTTAAACTTGTATCTGTATTATATACAATTAAAATTGATTCTTGTGGTGAGCCAAATGCTATGCATAATATTCCGGATCTAAGTGTTGTGGTACGATGATACTCGTAGCATCTGATACTTTTCTCTCTGATTGTAATCAGGACTATGCACAGACCAGACGAAATTCGTGGGACTATGAGAGTGGGTAGGTATTCATTTATTAGGTAAAATTTTATTTTTCAATATTGAATGTAAATGACAAATCAATATTAGCACTTCAGTTATACAATGCGATTACAGGAACTAACAAGCAAATTGACCATCGTGCATGTTATCAACCGTTTGCTGTCTGTCAAGTCTGTATTGTCCTGTAATTGCCACCGGATTCAAGATAACTCACAGGTTCCGCCGCAGCTCTGCCAAGGTCACTCGGCACCCACACCTTTTTATTAATAAAGCGGCTTCCGTTCGAAACATCAGCGTTCATGACGAGTTACACTTCATTCAGATGCATCGATTTAATTCTTCGTAAAGTGACCATACAATGAAGAAAGTAACGTTCATCTACGACGCTCTTTTAATCGATGCATCCGAATGAAGTTTAAATTGCCATGCTAAGGTATTATGTACCCTGCGAATGCATCATCATCATCATTCGCCTGCCTGTAACTCAAGGTGTTGGCACAACCAACAGAATAATATTGTCCTCTTCCTCCATTCACTCGTATCACTCGTCAACTATGCATCATTCATAACCGTTCACATTCAAAAGTGCAACCTATCCAAATATTTCATTAGTAATGTTTTTTCAGAAACGTATGTCGTCTGTATAGGTGTGCCATTATCAGTGAGTGGATTTGCGTTTTGTATGATAAGAATGTTTCACAATAATCATCCTAATTGGCACACTAATTACAACGTTAATTTACCCAAACCATGTGTGTGGTACACAATGCGTCCATGGTTGGATACAAGGGTATCAGAAATACCAAGGCAGTCTCACCTCATATCGGAGACTCTCTTTCTCTTCGGCCGCTTTCTATCTTTCTTGGACTTCTCCGTCTTGAAAGCTTGCACGTGGTATCACATGTCGTGATACCACTTCGTGAAAGAAATCACTTCACCGATTCTCGCAACAAATTCAAATATTCACAGCCCTATTACAAAGTCAAATTACAAAGTAGGTTTCGAGTATTTCGTGGTCACTAGTGTTGTACAAGGTTTATCGATTATTTTGAAGCTATGGTTGATTATTGATCGGCGCCGAGGCGATCGAGCGCGGAGCGTGGCTTGCGGCGCACTGTCGCCGCGCCCGCGCACTAACGACCAAATTGAACGCATCCGGCAAAAGGGAAATATGTCGTACAAACAATTTATTCATAGTTTGATTTGACTTATATTTACTGGTATAAAATGTGTGCGTTTAATTTTAATTATGGCACCGGAACATAGTGTTGATAGGTGTCCGGCGCGGCGCAGCTCTGTCACTGAATGGTCTCTCGCTTATCCGAATTTGATCCGAGTCAATATGAACTCGTAAAAGTGATGAAGTTTTTATATACCTGCTGAATAACGTATCTAAAACGTTTATAAGTTTTAAGATGCAGTAGAACAAGGTTCGACCTCGTTCCGAATTCATATTCCTTTATCCAAGTCAAGGAGTCAAATACGGTACCGAATCTTTTATTAAAGCCTTTTATTTTTGTATCTAATCGTTACAATGACAATGACTATCTAGTCTCTTATTTTGATTCTTCGTAATCATTTTGGATCAAGAAATAGCTGATAATTGATTACTTCTAAAGTAAACAAAAAACAGCGCTCCGGTAGCATTGTGCAGATATATCTTGGCCGGCGAAACGTATTGGTGACGTGGGCGCGCAAGCAGGATGTCTGTGTTACAAGACATTACCTTAATATAAGCGGCAAAAAGATGCTTCCTGTGACGTATCATCTACCGTTAATCTAGTGGCTATTTTGCCAAGCGCAGTTATTGTCGAGGAACAAAGAAATTGAGCCAGATTATCTGACAACTGATGTTTAGCTCCACAAGCTAGATCTAGCTTATACAAGTAATAATTAAATAATAAATAATGTTGGACATGTCACAGCATCATGTAGCCCCAAACTAAGCAAAGCTTGTACTACTTTTTGTTTGTAAATACATACATACTATACATAGAAACACCCAGACTGGAGATAAATATTTGCAGATCATACAAACATTTATCCCGCGGCGGGGATCGAACTCGCAACCTTCTGCGTCCCAAGCGGGCTTTCACCCACTGCGCCACAAAGGTCGTCAGAGGTCGTCAGGATGAGTATCTGCTCATACTTATGCGTTATGCGCTATTATCGCCATCGCTATAAAGGACGAAATTGCCACTGACTCATACGAACTAACTTACTTTTTATCAGAAATATGGAGGAGTATTTAAAATCAGAAAGGCTGCTAATAACATGTTGTTCGATTCGCTACAAAAATGCGTAATATTGTCAACATAATAAAGTATATTCATATTGACATTACGCATTATTATCTTATTGGTGCTGAGCCCGTGCATTTGCTACTTGATCGAAGATGCAAGCATAATAAATACTTTCACTTCGATAATTTAATGTGATGTAGGTAGTACCTATAAAAGGGTATTTTACAGTATGTAAGAAAACATATAAAAATGCATGTATATACATAATTAGTAAACGATTAACGTCCATGAAAATGAAAATGCAATATACATTTTATAATTCAATTTTAAAATCATAATTTTTCGTATATTCCTCAATGGACTAAAAACGCCGACGGCCATATTGGTTCCGGACGTGACGTCACTCAGTTCAGAACAAAGATGACGTAGATAAAAAACAGTTAAAAAACTTACTAGATTCTTGTCGTGATCCGAGTTATTTTTGCGAGTTATTTATTACGTTTATGGGCTTTTATTCTTTAATTTTCGTAAAATCACATCATGGAAGACGGTTTTGTGAAAGCGAAAAGTAAAAATCTACCAAGGATAATATAAATTGACGGTGGCACTGAGTTAAGGTACCTACGACATTATTTGTGTTTTTTCTCTATTTCTGTTATATCGAGTTGAGAAATGTGAAAACAGCAATTTAAATCCTATTGTAGGTACCATAAGCAAGTTCGTATAAGTTAAAGTTAGTTAGTGGCCAACATTGATGACAGAGTTTTTAGGCCGCCTTAAGGTCTCCGTCATGGCATGGACCGACCAAATTTAACGTGCTCTCCAAAGCACGGAAGAGCTCAGTTAATAATGCCACCCATCCAAGTGGATGGGTGACCGCTAGTGTCGATAAGTTGGTATTGACCGCTCAGAAAGTTGCTTAACTTTGACGATCTATCGAGAACAAGCAAGCTACACACACCACGAGAGCTTGTACCATATTATGCATCTATTGTACCATTCAAATGCATACTTACATCAAAGTGGTCCTTACAGAAATACAATCTAGTTATTCTTTGTGAACAATGATTTTTTTGGATCTTTATTGCCAGTTTCAACCAAGCGTTTTTCCTTTTCTTACATAATTTAATTTTTTATGGCGTTTTACACCCGCATTCAGGCACAATACAACAATAATAAACATTTAATCTGATTATTTTTCAAAATCTTTATACTTTATCTTTGACAGTCGTATTGTTCACAAACCATAGTGACATCACAAACCTAAACAGCATGGTGGCTAGCGTTTCGCGCGATATAAAAATCACAAATTAAAATGCATTTTACGGTTTAAATTTTTTTTAACAATAATTCTACTGCTTTATTATGACCTCAGGATTGATTTAAAACAGTTTTCAAAAAAGTGTAAAATAGCCTATTAATGCGTTTATTCTATTCGCAATCGCGTACAAGCCGTCGGCATTTCTAACGCCGTTTATTGCGAATGCTTTGTGGGTTCAAGTCCCGTATGTGCAGTTTAGGATGCATTTAACAAATATAAGTATGTTTTAAAGCCAGTAAAACAAGTAAAACATCTTTCCTTTTCACAAAAAAGGAAAGATGTTTTACTCGCGATATTCCAACCACATAATTCTATTGAAACTTGGAATAATCATTCAAATAACATTTTCAATTGTAAGAAACACTATCATCGCATTATTGTTCTTATACATCTCAGGATAATATCAGGATCTGAAGCTGCATAAAAAATATCTGAGAAAATGTTTACTGTTTGACTCTCACAAACTCACAAAGTGGGTATAAATACACACTTTGTGAGTATCTTCTTACAATGAAGAATCTTCAGACTAATTCCTAAGAAAAACATGACTTCGAAAGGAGTAGGTATAGCGCAATAATTAATTCGTGCATGATTTATGGGAATATTATTCAAGCGCTCCTAGGCTCCAAGTCCGTACATCGTCCGGATTTATGCCTCTATGGTAATGAATCTAGTACGTTGTACATTTTACATGTAGGTAGGCTGAATACATTTACGTCACAGTACGTCTTATCTTACGGTCAAGAGTACCTACCTATTTTAAATTTTAAAATGCTTTTAGCTTGCTTTCTGCATTCGTACACTTAATAGATACTTTGTTTTTGTATTTGTTGTACCGTTGATTTAGTTTAAAATTTAAATATTTTAAAAATTATTTTATATTTTAGTTTATTATGGAGTAAGCCATGATATAAGGTATGACATAAGTACCTTACTAATGTCTCTTGCGTCCTATTCTGGCACAAATATGCTATACATTGTTTTTAATCATATTTATCACATTATTAATGATGCAATAATTGAAATAATTTTGTATGAAAATAACTGAAATAAATAATTAAATAACACCAGGACAAAAAGGATAACGGGACCTATATTTTTTGGCAAAAAAACTAATCTATGTCTGATAAAACATACACAACTGAAACATGAAGAGCGAATAGCTAGAATCTTCAAACAACATTTTACATTAATTTGAATAATCAAAGCATTCTAAAACACACGCGCAGAAAGCAATAAACATGAAATAAATTGTTCATTCTTCTTTAAAAACACCCTTTCTCGTAATGCACTTAGCCAATATTGTATATATTAGCGATAACGACCTTATCCAACCAACTATAGATGCTAATAAGGCAAGCAAACATAAAAATGTTGTGAGACGGAACATGGTAACATGGCATGCATTTATTTTGTTCTTTCTACAGCTTGCATGTGATCAAGCTGTAGAAAGTGGCAGAATTTAAAATGTAAAGTAAAAAAGATAAATAAGTGTAAGTACTCAACTGTGGCAAAAGCAAAAACAAGTCTATACCCAGCAGTGGGTGAAATGAGGCTGTGGACGATGATGGTAACTCTCAATTTTCAATCTGAAGGATGAGAATTTGAACCCAAAAAGTCAATCCAAGGTTTTGTACAATAACCTGGTAATTGGTAATTGGAATTATCTAGATAGTATGTAATGTAAAAGCAGAGTAATGGATAACGAGAAAAGCAGGGAAGCCTTTGCTCTATGGACACTATACGCGAATTATCAGGAAAATATGCTTAAAATATTGTTTAATTAAAAATAGATAGGTACTTAATATTTTTATTTTCTAATAATTCTAATACTTAATATTTTGATTGTAGTAAAACTGTGAGGCTCGTCAAAGTTTAGTTGCTTACTCGTAAAATTAAAATAATTACAAGGGTTGAAATCTTGCATAAGATGATAATGGAGGATGGGGAGATCTAAATGTTACATGGTGCCAAAACCATAGCATGTACCGCAGTTTTACAAGCGTTGTATTAACTTGTACAATGTCAGTAACTATTTTCAAATTGAGGAGCATTATGTTGTTGAACTGCAAGATACGATTTGATCATTGATTTTAGAATTTTTTGATTTTTTATTCTCAACAAAAGATATTTAGTTAAAATCGTTAAAACGTAGCCAAGATAATATATCTGGTCCAGTAACAAATACGTGATTTATTCTGATCGAAAAGATAACGAATAGAATGCCTCGCTTAGGTTCATACCTATGCTTCAAAAATTATTGGTAGGTCGTCACCTTGTTTAACCCTATTGTTCATAGAACAGAGTGGTAGTGCATTTCTACTGAACAAAGAAGTACCGTAACGTAACGCAATATCAACAAAAAAGCCGTATCACACCAACTCACCTTCAATTCACCATCTTCCGACCTTCATTCACATCCATGTCACTACACTGTTCGGAAGGACCCGTCTAAGTTATTTGTCGTTTGAAAAAATAAACAGATCGATAGAGAGCTAGGCGCGCGTCCACGGACAGGAAACTGGGATAATACGAGTGAGGTGCTTCGTCCGGTGGCATGGGGGTGGCTGGCTCGGGGTGCCACGCCCCGGGGCGGGGACTGCAGCCGCCTGCGCGGGATCATCCGACCCCAGCAAGGGATGATGGACCATATCTGCGCTCGATCCCGATACCCCAAGAGACGATAGGAGCAAGGGTGTTCACAGGTGCATTTATGGCGTTTTTACGATAAAACCTGATGCCTATTTCATTGATAATCGTGACTACAAAAGACTGTGTTATCAATTTATCATACATTTGAGATTAACTTAGTTTTCACTTGTTTTTCTTCAGAGATATTACTTTTCATTATTCTCATGCTTTTATACCACGCTAAAGTGAACTCTTATTTAACACCTCTTTCGCATCCCTCGTCAATATTTAAATCATAGTAAGTATTATATTATAATAATATAGTGGGATAAGTGCAGGAAGAAGCAGACGAGAAATATAATTTCAGACTGTTGCACCCGTGGTCTTTCGGATATACTGTTTTATGGGATAAAAAGTAGCCAATGTACTATTCCAGACGATAATCCTGTCCTTAATTCCATCTAAACCTATGCAGTAGCACGCAGTAGTAACAAACATCCACACATACGTACATCTTCTCAATTTTTGGCATCTGTATGATTTAAGGTATTGGAAACTGACTCAAACGTATAGTTTCCAATACAGTATTGAAACACCCAACGTCGATGAACTTATATCCTGCCTTCGAGTACCTCCAACCCACTTGAGCCCTCGTGATTCGTAAGCAAAGCTGGGTAATTAAGCCAATGCTCACTGAGTATGGCTAACGGGTCGGGGCGGGTCGCGCCACCCTCAGCCATTAGTTCGCACTTCGCGACAACTGTAAGTTCACCAATGTTTGTTTTTTCAACTTATTACTGTAATAATAGAGTTCAGAATAAAAAAAAATGCTATGACACACCTGAACCTAATAATTAACGCGATAACAAACCGCCTATTTGCATCTTGGTAATCTTGGTATATTATTGGCAATTTTTTTCTATCTCACATTTTGTTGCAGTAATATTTAGTATACATTTAGCATTTAATTTTTTCATAATATTGATTCACATGAAGCAAGTTGAATAACAGCTTGTTAAACAACAAAATACCCTCGCTATCCCTCTGTCAATAAAAGCCCCTCCGAATAAAACAAAGGATACCGATAATGAATTGATGGCGATACACAGCACATTGATTTGGTAACACATCGCATCACCTGCCAAGGTGTGGCAGTGAGCCACGTATTTGCTATCCCTTGTCTTGCAAGGCCCCAGGCACACTATCAGTGGAGTAGGTATAGAGTATAATTTTACTGTACGTACCTACACATCTTCAATTTTTTCTGCGTGAAAAAACAATTGTACGACTCGTAGAAAACAATCTGATAGAACAAGAGTATTACCTATTACAGTAAATCTACATTATCTAACTAGGTACATTGTTTTCTGTACTGTAAGCAAGTGCGTTCAATATAAAATGGTTTTCTGGTCAAACATTTTTTATGGTCAAGTTGTTCTGTGCGTATAATGCGATATTTTTGTGATTTCGATAGTCTGAATCATAATCCATATGATTGCCTTCAGTAGAAATGTAAGATATAAAATAAAATCCTGCGAAAACACACTAAGACTTCCAAAAAATAAGGTCTCCCTAGATAGTGATAATATGATCAAGACCATATTATGAAACATAAAGTTGCAGAGGTTGATCGTGTAGATCGGCCTAAAGCATGCAGTTAGTGGGGTTGCGTCAAGGTTGCGTCTGATGGTATAGAAATACTGAAATAATAATAGAAAGTAAACAGAGATAAATGAAAGCAATTTATCAGTTATCACAGTTTTATTTAAACAATAAAACTGATTAGATAGTTGACCTCAAGTTAAATCTATTACTTCTAAAGATTTATCCAAAAAGCACTAGAATGGATTTGCCAGCAATACCTGGATTAATTCCATAATAACATTTCATGATTCAATTGAAACCCCACAAGATTAAGTATTTCACATCTTGTTCTTCCTATTATTTATTATTCTTGTAAACTGATATGAAATTGTAGTCACGTGGTAACATGATTCTTCTACTGGTCAGTATGTTATTTAAGACAGGAGTTTTAGTAGACTCTTGGAACAGGTGGAATAGTCTCCACTTCATTGGACATCGGCTTATCAATAACTGGTCGGTAGGTGATAGTCACTTTGCCGCTAGTAAGATCGCAAGTGGAGAGGCTGTGTTTGCGCCAATGCTGTGTAAATGTCTTTTTTGTCTGAAACAAAGAGTTTTAAAAGCTTTCAAAGTGTTTTTTTTAGATCTTCAAGACAGGTAAATTATTTAGGTACATGTTTTGTAGAGTATTGTAGAGATAGATCATCTTCTAGATTTCCTCATAACTCACTTATCAAGTAAAGATAAAAATCAGAGGATATAATAGGTTGATAGTAATTGAAAGCCGATGTTTACCTGTGTTGATGGAATATGTCCGAAACGAATCAAAGGGAACTTTGATTGCGTGACAGTTCCATTGATTTATGCAGTTCATTTCTTGCACAAGTCCATGCAGAGGAATTAAAAAACTTACCTACTGGCCTAAGTTTTTAAGGGTGATGGTTTGTGTAGTCTTTTTGTGTGTTTGTATAATGAACTTGAAAAGGTTTTTTCTCTATTTTTTAAGCAACGAAGAATAAAAAAGTAGTGCAAATAAGATGCAAGCTTCAAAGGCTTACCTGACCCTCGGTTGACTTGGAGTAATCCATTTCGTCCTCTCGCTTCGGGAAGTCGTCTCTGAAGTGCGCTCCTCTGCTCTCTGTTCTATTCTTGGCGCATGCTACTACCTATAGGCAAGAAGCATTTACAGGCACCTAACTAAAGTAATTGAATGTGTTTTACCAAGGCTTGTTAATCCTCATCACTCATGAGCAAAGTGAATATTTTCTTGATTGACACAATTTTTTATATAAAATGAGGAGGGACATTGCATAAAAAATTCAGAAACCAGAGATGGAAACAAACAGAAGCTGTCATAAACTTAACCACTAAACTACTAAAGACTATCAGAAAGTCACCTGCACAGCCATTTGTAGCATGTTCTGCAGTTCCAAGGTCTCAATCAAGTCGCTGTTAAAGTTCACGCGCCTGTCTGATACGCGGACTTGATGAAACGCACTGAACCATTTCTGGATTTCTGCCTCACCTGCAAAACTCAGGCAATGTTAAATTCAAAGTTTTAAAGTAAATAAATGCCTAACTTGACGGTTTCAAAACTATTTAAAAGGAACCACAATACAAACGATGCTTCCAAAATTGTGCAGGTACTGATCGACAATATACTTTTTGATAGACGGAAACAAGGCGTAACGTATCATGTCTCTGGGCAAGTAGGAACGGGCCGCCAATAGTGCAGGATCATGGTGGATGGCACAAACCAGCAGTTGGTTGAAGTCAGGTTGTGGATGGTGATGATAGGAAGAAAAATTTATAGCCCCCATTGGAGCGTTCAGTTCCAATAATATTATTCGTACCCTCAGCAAGCAGCTTCGCCTCTCGGAATACAGCACATTTGGACTGCATAGTGTTCCGCATCTCAGCACGCAATTCTGCTGTAGGCGCACACCCATTCGCCAGACGAATTTTTTCAAAATTATCCAAACAAGCTTCGCACAAGTCCTGCAATAACAACGCATAGTGTTGATAGCTGTGTGACTTCTAAGAATCACTAACGGTTGCAGTGTTTCGCTTGGAGCTGAATGAATGAACACAACAGGATTTTTTGTAATAAAAGGATTGTATATGTAATATTTCTTGATGAGGTCGTGAGAAGAAAAAGTCTACAGAAACCCTTAATCGTTACAACTTCAACTCTAGACTTAAATGTATTCAGTTTAAAGGAAGTGATCTCTTAAATTGCAACTAAATCCAGCTAACCTCTTTTAGATCAGGTTGCCTATCGCCAGGCTTTGCGATTTTTCCAATGTTATCTGCAATGGCTCTCCCAAAGACCACGATGTCCAGGATAGAGTTGGCCCCGAGACGGTTAGCACCGTGGCAGTTACTCACCGCCTCTCCCGCTGCGTGCAAGCCTGGCACGACGCAGTCTTTATCATTTTGATAGACTAAAACCTATAAGTCAAACAAGGCCAGTTTAGGACCTTCTTTGGTGGCTTCTAAAATCGACTGCGGGTAAAATAAAGCAACTGACAAAAAGCGACGTTTATGCATTTATTAGGCTACGCCCAATTTAAAGCAAAGTGGAATCATTAAGATACTTTGTTAAAAGACATTGAAATAATCGACAAAATGAAGAAGTTATGTGCAGTGTAACTAAATAAAGCGATATAAAGCTAAGCTTTAGTAGAGTAGAGTAGACACCTCTCCCTTAAAATTTATAGGTATCCCGCCCATAGTGTAGTGCACAGTGGGTATGATTGGAATGGGCTGCGTGTATACATCCACTCCTGTGAAGGTAGCAGCTGTCTCAGAAATACCAGGCAGCCGATTTTTAATAACATCTGGACTCAAGTGGTGTAGCTGTAGATACATGTGGTCCTTTTTTGGACCCACGCCTCGACCTGTATCAAAATAATTATTTTGATTTAAGCAAAACGAAAAATAGATTAAAATATTTTTGGGGAACCGTAATGAACAAAGATGCAGAAGTCATTTACCTTCTCTTATTTCAGTGGAAATGGACCTCGAGACGACGTCGCGGCTAGCCAAATCTTTAGCTTTTGGGGCGTATTTCTCCATGAACCTCTCTCCTTTACTGTTGACGAGGAAGCCACCTTCACCCCGGCAGCCCTCCGACATCAGGCATCCCGAACCATATGCACCTAGTCAAAGTAAAAAAATAATTCAGTAGGATCAGTGAGACCACTTGGAATTTTCTTTTGAGATTAATGATCTTAATATTAAATAGGGTTAAGTTGAAAAGCCACTAAATACTTCCCTAAAAACCACTATTCATCATCAGCCAGATAACCACTGAGTTTGAGTATTAAACCTCCCTAAGTAAAACCTAATTTGGCACCTCTTGCAAATCTCTCCTCTCCTCATCCGCAAATTATTGATCGAGATTAGAGTCCAACCACTACATCTTTGACTATGCAATAATAAGTACCAGTTGGATGGAACTGGATGAACTCCATGTCTTGCAGCGGTACGCCAGCGCGGTTTGCTATAGCGCAACCATCGCCAGTGCAAGTGTGCGCCGCCGTGCACGAGAAGAACATACGGGGATACCCGCCGGTGGCTATCACTGTGTTCTTGGCTTGGAACCTGTTACACAAAAGGTACAATACAACCTCTATTTGGCTTGCACTATATACCTCCTTATTATTCTGTCAAAAAAGTATCTCCACCTATCTAACGCTCTGGTATATTTGTCTTTGTTATACTACCTAAGTATACCTATCTAGAAATAAGTTGTGGTGCCCTCTTTTACGCATGTTGTGATACCCTGTAATTATGGGAACACTAGACCAAAGACATTTTGTTTTAACTCTTGTTATGTAAGGTGTACACCCATGTTGGGTATCCTTAATAAATAAAATAAAATAAAATAAAATTTCACCAATAGTATTGGTGAGAATGAAAAGTGAGGCCTTTGCCCTGTGGGGAAATGTGAGTTAAAATAACTAAGCTGGTACTCATACAGGGTAAATTGAACATCGTAAGGAAACTGGCATGTCGTTGAACCTCAAAATTTTGAAACAGTTTGTACCTATCAAGTGCGCACAAGCTTTGACGACTCTACGGGCAAGAAGCTTGATGATTAATGTATGAAAACGACTGAAAGCTACATCCAAAGACAAGGTCTACCTATGCAGGCTGCTGTCTTCCATATTCATGGCGACGGCTCCGACCACGCCACCGTCCTGCACTAGCAAGTCCAAGACGAAGTACTCAGAAAAGAGATCGATATTCTTAAATTTCGTGCTGTAGCCATACAGCGTTTGCAAAAGCGCGTGGCCAGTCCTGAAATAAAATCCGTAAAAAAAGTTAATTCATATTGGCCAACTCTAGTACCTAATGTAGTTTTAAGGCGGCCTCCGTCATGTACTAACAACTTCATAGGCGGGCCGAATATTTAAACATGACCTCATAAAATTCAAAGTAAAAAAAAATTACAAAATAATGTCTGTTTTGTCGTAGTTTCGTGTGGACCAGGGATGTTACGGATGTGTAATTTCGGATATGGATATGGATACGGATATTTACAAATTATTATACCGCATTCGGATACGGATACGGATGTTAAATTATTTCGGATTATCCGGATAGTTTCGGATAATTTCGGTTACGGATATTAAGCGGGCCAAAACGCAACGATACTGTCCTGACGTGATGACCCTGACAATTCACATTGTGGCACTGACATTGTGATCATCAAGTTTGGAGACTGCCTATATCCGAAATTATTCGAAACTTTTATATCGGATTCGGATACGGATAGGGATATCTTTTTATTTCGGATATCCGGTAGTTTCGGATACGGATATGGATATCCCTAACATCCCTGGTGTGGACTTTGAATAACTCCCAATTCCGTAGGCTTTTTTCTACAATCAATTTAATTATTTAACCAGTCGGTACGCTATGCTTCTGATGTCAAAAGTGGCATAGTAGAGTTAAGAATAGTCATTGAAGTGTTTGGAATACTAGCTAGGCCATCAAAAATGTGTGTTTATATAGAGCCCCCTACGAAATAAACATGGTATTAAGATACATAATACATTTTCTTGCACCCCTTCTGAATGTCTTAGTACCGCAACCCTCCGCTAGGTGACGCTGTTCAGACTAGCCGGTTTCGTTGTTATATCGTGCAATGCTGTGGCAGCGGTGGCCAGATTTCGCACTACATATTTTTTTTATTTAAATTATACGAAAACTATAATTGGACGACCTCTGTCGTGCAGTGCACTGTGGAAGCCGCAGAAAAAGAAAGTGACGCAGAAGGTTGCGGGTTCGATTCCCGCCTCGGGATAAATATTTGTGTGATCTGCAAATACTATATCTCGGGTTTAGGTGTTTCTATTTATTATATATACCTACCTATGTAATTACAAACAAAGTATGTAAGTATAAGTAGGTATTAAGTATATCAGTTATCTGGTTCTCCTATGAGAACAAGCTCTGCTTAGTTTGAGACTAAATATTATTTAAAATACTTACTGCATTTCGTTTTTTGTTAATCCGAATTATTCTTCAAAAAGAAAACACTGTATTATTGAACCATAGATTTTGTTGCTGATAAGGATCAATATTTGCAAAGAAATGTATTAAGTACTATTACTATGAAAAGAAATAGCAAATATATTATTTCAATACTTACTTTTACCATACTTTTACTCATCTCCCATTTACTCGTAAATATGAAATGATAATTTTATTTTATCGAGGATGAATCCTATCTTAGTATAAAATGCAGTAAAGTCTTGTGAGAACTGAGAGTCGTATAAACTTATACATTAGAGTCAATAGAAATTATTTTGAGCAACTTTTCTTTCATTTTAAGAAATACCTACATTTATTTGCAAAGATTAATCCTTATCAGCAACAATATCAATAAGTTCAATAATGTGCCTTTTTTTGAAAAATCTGAATACTTTACCAGCTAATTGTTCTCATAAAATTTTAATTATTTTTGTTTGTCTTTTTGAGAATATTTTTAAAAAAACCATAATTTACGTAGCATATTATTATTATGGCCGATTTCTAAAATATTACTGATTTGCAATTTTCTAGTCCTTCGTAATTGTTTTTTTTTCGTCTGACGTTTGATATGGATGAAAATTGCAAAGATGCATATTAATAAAATAACACAAATGTACATTACATATATTAATAGCAACAGGAAGTATTACTTATTTATTTAATATTTGATTTATAGTTC
Organism: Epirrhoe tristata; assembly: GCA_951394285.1. Lineage (NCBI taxonomy): Eukaryota > Metazoa > Arthropoda > Insecta > Lepidoptera > Geometridae > Epirrhoe > Epirrhoe tristata. The sequence continues at coordinate 16,346,951 of OX596136.1, read as the reverse complement.
TTAAGGGCGGTCACGACAATAGGATCGCTTCGCACCTCTCCAAAAAAAGTTGTTTATTTCAAAATATTCTTGTCGCCCGAGTAATGAGCTGAGTTTTTTCATCTGGCTCATAGTTTTGCTGAAACGTTTCGATAGCGCGATCTAACTTTGGGTCAAAATTACTAGCGACATCTAGTTTGTTTACGTAAATTGAATGGAAATAAAAAAAACCTTTTAAAGCAACAACGTTTTAAACACAATGAAAGCAACATTAGATTAATAATTTAACTAAAATAGCTATTGCAATCCCGTTTATTTATTTCAGTAATATTGATAAAGTATTTGTAAAAAAAATCGCATCTTATCGATATTTAATTATTTCTCCTGGAGTTATTCCGGTTTATATTTAAGGTTTTTTGTTATAACTATTTAAAGAACTTCGCACTAGATTGATTTTACTAACTCCTATGTTTTTATACTCGAATTAACTAAATTTGCGAACCTAGTGCCATCTTCCGGAGGGTAGATGACCTAGGGGTGTTTAGAATAAGGGTAGCGCACGAAATTATTATTTGGTTCGATTTGTAAACGACAGATGGCTTTTACTACTTAAGCCGACGAAAACTGGTAACAAAGTGGTACCGTAAGCATACTAGCTGCTTATTAAATACAAATAAACAGTACTTAATATCAGTCATGTGGTTCCCATAAAACAAGCTCTGTTTACCTATATTAGGACCATGATGATGCTGTGTGAAATTAATAAATAAATAAATAAATAAATAACGCTGGACTTTCCACACAGCATCATCTAGCCCCAAAGTAAGCAGAGCTTGTGTTATGGGTACTAGATGACTGATAAACTACTTTATATACTTTTTTTTTGGTAAATACATACATATTATACATAGAAACACCCAGACCCGAGACAAATATCTGTAGGTCATACAAACATTTGTCCCGCGGCGGGGATCGAACCCGCAACCTTCTGCATTGCAGGCGGACTTTCGCCCACTGCGCCACAGAGGTCGTCAAAAAATTTCCAGCATTATTTATTTATTGATTTTCAAGATATACCTGTCTTCAGCGCAGCAGGTGCGCTGTGCTTGTCCTTTGCCGAAGTTTACGGTGCCTCCACCGAACGCACGCTGGTAAATCTTGCCTTCTTTCGTCCGAGAAAAAGGCATGCCCATATTTTCAAGCTCAAATACAGCATTGGGCGCCTCACGTGTCAAGTAGTGGATTGAATCCTGTGGACACGTATTTATTAAAGAGATGGATGGAGTTTTTTATAAAAGCTCATAAGGATTATACTATTTTTGTATAAGAAAACGAAAAAACGACCTATTGCCGAGAGACAGCAAGTAAAAACTGAGGCGTTGGAAATTAAATATCAAGAAACCCTTTCCTGGTTAGGTACATTATTTTTAATCAAGATATTAATTATCTTATCAAGGTTATTTATTTATGAAAAAACAATAACATAAATAGAAAAAATAATAAAATTTACCTGATCCCCTAACCAGTCAGATCCTTTGACAGTGTCATAGAAATGCCACCTCCAGTCATCGTCATGCATACTCCCTGGAAGAGAAAACACATGGAGAGATATTACCGGGGACCGCGATGTAGGACACTAAACAGGACACTGACTGGTAATAAAATCGATAAGTACTTAGAGGCTGTTCACAAATGCATTTTTACTGTTTTTAAGATGTAGCAGTCAGTATATCCATACTATCCATACTAATATTATAAATGTGAAAGTAACTCTGTCTGTCTGTCTGTCTATCTGTCTGTCTGTCTGTTTGTTACACTTTCACGCCCAAACCGCTGAACAGATTAAGCTGAAATTTGGCATAGTAAAAGGTTGTATCCCAGAGAAGAACATAGGCTACTATTTATCCAAAAATCCGAAAATCCGCGGGTCACACCGCGGGAGCGCAGCTAGTTTTCAAATAAGATTAAAATTGAACACTTAGCTCTGTGCAATCTGTGCATATCAAATGTCTGGGACTCGCCCCGAGATCTTTAATTTTTGGCAAATAGTTTAATAACCGATGGATGCGTTGATCCCGCCTTGCGCGGCGATGGTGTGCGAGCGAGTGGGGAACATCTTGGTGACGAGTGCCACCGAGAACTGCTGCTGCGCCAGCCCCACGGCAGCTCGCAACCCCGCGCCCCCCGCGCCAATCACCATCACGTCATGGATGTGGTGGTTCACCACGTAGGATGCATAGCGTTTCGAGACTAAAACCACAGAAGCTTGCCTAGTATGCAGAGAAGCTTAGAACCTTGCTACGAGTAATACCGTTAGCTTATAGTATACCAGTTACACCATGGTTAGGAGACTTGTGTGTCGCGCTCTGAGGTATAAGTATCGCTAATTTGAAAGTTGATTAAAGGAGTAGGATTAGGTATAGCAGTAGCATAAAATTGTAACGATAGTAAATTTGAGTTAGTTAGAGCCAACTCTAGACTGTACTAAAGGATATATTATGAAGTACACTTAAAATGCTTTCATCAGAACTAGAGACCAAGATTGTGATAGCACGAAAATTTTAGTAGGCAACTGACACTCAGTTGCTTGTGCGACTCTAGGATAAGGAAAGTAGCATTTTGTTGGAATTGTTTCAAGTCATTTCTTTAAGGATATATCTAATATGTGAAAGTAACCAAAAGCTCTGAATTGTGCCCTTACCCATCATAACTAAAATTGAAACATTTGTATATTTACGTTTGTAACTTACCTTCTGAATGGAATTTGCGTCCGATAGAATTTACGATAAACTGAAAACAAAATACATCACTTTTATCGTCTGAATTAATGAAAACGATCAATTAACAAGTAAATTATGAAACTTACCGTTAATATCATGATTATATAAAAATTACATACAGTTTATTTTAGTATAAATTATTGATTTGTCAATTTAGCAACTGCCTTGGTTGTCATGGGACTTTATTTTTTTATGTGCCATAGATTTATTAAGGTACCTCCTTGGTGCCTAGGTAGGTAGGTACTGTTATTTGCTATATTAATGGGTGCAAAAGGTGTGAAATTCATAATGACCTACCCTACATAGGTATGTAGGTACTTGTATGGAAAGCTAGGTTTGTTAATTTTTTCAGTCCATGCGTAATTTGGATGCGTCTGTTATATAATCAGTAGTAAGAAAACATTAACAAAAGCATAGCTACAGTTCACGGCTGATTAATCCTCGATCGATAAATCAGATCAGATTATATTTTTATTCCAGATCCATAGAGATCCTATAAAGAAGTCTACTCCAGACTACCCCAGTCAGAGACGAGGCATATCCAAATACATATTCACTTGGTACGTACAGTACCGTACCGTACTCCAGTCGTAACCACCAAAAAGTTTATCTCAAAAACTTGCGCTGAACAATTTGCTATTGTAATGCTACCGCTTAGAGTCCAAACTTTGACCTTGGTTCAAAGTTATTACCAAGAAGGAAGGCCACGCATGCGCTATTTTTAGACCCATAGGGCTGTGCGATGACAGTGCGAATGTTTTGGGGATTATCATGCCTGTTTCACTAACAAGTCACTTGACGAAAGATTTGATTACCTTAAAGATGATCAAAATTAAATTCAGTAATGACGTGTATAAATCGTATTTTTAACCGACGAAAATCGAGTCACCGATCGAGTACGATTTTGATAATTATTTTTTTTATTAGAAAGGGTATACTCCCGAAGGGGACCCATATAAATTTTATTCCTGAGGGATTGAGACTTTCCCTGTAAACTCTAAAAACCTTCCATCCTAGCTATGTTACAAATAGTGAATCGTCAGTTTGACATAAGTACGGTAATGCCAGGAACTCACGTGCCGTAGGCGACGTAATTAATTAATTTGCTTGTTGGGCGCCGACTCCAAATTACTTAAATATATGTACTTACATTAGTTTAAGGACTAAGTTATTAAGGTTAAATAAAAAAGATTTACCTATTATTTAAGTAAAAAAATTTAAAGATTGATAAGTGACACGACAAGAAGAAGATATTTTTGCTTTTCAGTTCTTTCGGCGGTGTCATTTTTTGTTATTATCCTTAATAAATAAATAAATAAAAATAAAATCTATTGTAAATACATAAAAAAACCCATGACAAATATTTGCAGAATTACGCTTGCACCTCTTGTGTCACATGCGGGCCTTTGCCCACTGCACTACAGAGGACGTCTAAGCTAGCTAGGAAACCACGGAAACCATGACTAAAATAATTTGCTGCCTATTGACAGCCCTAGCTTATTGCCATCACTAGCAAGGGAATTGTACCCTCAGTCAAAGGGAAGTAAGTTACCACTGCAGTATAGCATATCTATTGCTTGTAGACAACCGCATTTATGGCTTTTTTGAACACTACATGAAAGTAAATAGTTTAAAATAAACGTGTGAAAAAAGTGATAAAGCAACTTTGATGTGCTCTGTGACTATTAATGAATGAATAATGTGGTGAAAACAGAAGCAAATTAGCAGTAGGTTCCTAATGTAAGTCATATACGTAGAAAGATATACATATACTAGAGTAGGTACCTATATTTATAAAATTTATGAAATGTTTTATGTGAGTCATTACAGTAGTAGATTTTTAGGCACAAGGTAAATATAATTCTTAAATTATTTACCTACATAGATAAATGGCGGAGAAATCGCGTAACAAGATACAAAAGAAACAATCATACGAACGAATGGAGAACCTCCTTTTTTGAAGTCGATTGAAAAAAGGTAAAGCTGAAACAATGATATTAAATAAACTATATTGAACTGAAATTAAAAGTTGGCAAGAGCTTATAAAACAAAGTATACACGAATTGTAAAAAAACTACAAAAACATGAATGACCATATTATTAAATAATGAAAAAAAAAATACTCATAGTAATATTTTATTCTACAATCTGTGATAATTACGTTTTAAAAACTAAAAAGAAAACCGACTTCAATCGTGGACTCAGGACGCGGTGTGACTCAGGGCGTCAAGTGAGGATCGAAAGATAACGCTTAGACTCCACTTGCAGCTAAGGGCAGCTAAACTGCAGCTAATTACCAAAACTGCATACATTTTACGACAAGCATCGCGGCACGTGAGTTCTGGCATTAGGCATTAGTAAATCGTCAGTTTGACATAAGTAATGCTAGGAACTCACGTGCCGCGAAACTTTTTATAGAATGTATGCAAATAATACCATTAGACGCAGGTGGAGTCCTAGCCTTAGGTGTCGATTCGATTTCTATTTGTAACATGGCTAGGAGAGATTTTTAGAGTTTTACGGGAAAAGTATCAATCCCTCAGAAATAAATTTATATGGGACTACCTAGAGAGTATACCTCGTTCAAACAAAAACAAAATTTTGGAAATTGGTCCACAATTTACGGTGTTTTTTTGAGTTTTAAGGTATTTGGTATTTTAAATATTTAATTGTACATTTATATTAACAGAAATAAATAGAATTACCTTCATGATTACTAAAACCGTTTTACAAAATATATACCACAAAATATATACTTAAACATTTTAAGGTTAAGGGTTAAGCAATCTAACTATTATAAACAATTCGAAGATGGACTAGCTAAATGATCATGCATAGATACCTAATTTGTAATTTATTTATTTGTGAAATAGTTTGACAATTTTGAACTTATTACTAATGAACGCTGAGAAATTGCAGTAGTAAAAACTGTGTCGCAATTTGTGTGTATGTTTTTCTTTAGTTTTAAGTTTAGTGTTTAAAGATTTTATTTTTGTGATTTATTTATTTATTTGTAATGATTATTTGTTTTTGTAAATTATTATGGATTTTAAATTATCTGAAATAAAATAAATTTGAATTTGAATTTTTTCACTACTACACCACTCGACTCGTCGGCGTCCGTAGAGCATTCGTAGCGTAGACTACCGCGCTAGCGCTCTACGGACGCCGACGACGGAACAGTGGCATACAAACACAATTAACTAAGAATAACTCCTTTAACACGTTGGCTGCCAACTACGAGTATATTCGTAGCAACGTATCTAGGATCCAGCGCCAGCTACGAGTCTATACTGTAGCTACTAGAACAAGACGAAATCAAGACGGGCTAGAAGGCAGGATAAAAGCTACGATGTTTTTAAGTTTAGAGCCCCAGATCATATACCTATCGTATAACTGGTATAGGTTCCTATACCTAGGTTCTGATTTCCGCCCGCCGTCAGTGAATAATTTGAATGCATTATCCTACATAGCGTTCCGTTGCAGCGACTAAAGAAATTTTTGACTATAGTCAAAAGTATAGTAAGAAAAGTATAGTAGTAGACTATAGTATACCGTATACGGTAGAGGCATTAGTGTTTCTCTATGATAGAGGTTATAAAAAAAATCAACATTACAGCGACATCTATACTGCAACTTGAATAGTGTGTAGCCTATAAATTACTAGACATGCAATTACATTGTAAGAGCAAGTTGTTATGTTTGTATTCTAGTGAAGAGCTCTCCCGTGGGATGGCGCAACGTTTTTGCGGATGCACTCGTTATAACGCCATCTATACACATGGATAGCAAACTTTTGAGTACTCAACAGAATCTAGGTTAACGTCTTCAGAACCTAGACCTAGGCATAGGTTTACATTATATAAACTACCTAGATTACAACCTAGGCATGTTGGTTGTGACGATTTCATAGATGGCGATGTTGTACAAAGTCCGATCAAAATACTTACTAAAAACTAGGCAACATTTTGATACGATGTTAATATAAAACTTTTTAACAAAAAAGTATTTTTTTGTGGCTTTAATCTACTAAAATTCGGACTACTCAGTAAAAAGTTATGCGTGGTCATACATTACAATCAGGTTAAGTCGAATCTAACGATACCCTAAATGTCGAAATCCATCCAGTAGTTTGGGAGATATGAGGAAACAAAGAAAGACTAATGAACATTTTGGCACACCTACTTCATCCGCCATTTTGATAAAATCACGTTTTAGCGGCAAGGGATGAAACATAACTAATCGATAGAAATAATGATTTCAAACAAAAGGGATAATAATGTCCTAAGTGATATACCTTCTGTGATATTTGAGTTTGAAAATTAAACAAAAAAAAAATTAAATGCTAGAACGTGCTGCCAACTCTAATAAATAGTAACAGGAAGGTGTTTCAGGATGGTTTCAATGATAGGAAATAAGCAGTGTGAGCCATTTGAATAAAAAATACAAGTTTCAACATCATCATTTGTATTGCATCAACTTATATGTCCTTTTATAACACTAAAACATACTTTCTGGCGCTTTCCCCCCTTCCACCTCGCCTTTTTGTGTTTTTTTCATAACATCTTCATCATCTGACGACTTCTGAGGCGCAGTGGGCCAAGGTCCGCCTGCGACGCAAAAGGTTGCGGGTTCGATCCTCGCCGCGGGTCAAATGATTGTATGACCTACAGATATCTGTAGGTCAGATATTTGACCCGAGACAAATATTGTCTCGGGTCTGGGTGTTTCTATGTATGTATTTACAAACAAAAAGTATATAAGTAGTATGTCAGTTATCTGGTTCCCATAGTACAAGCTTTGCTTAGTTTGGGGTCAGATGATGCTGTGTGAAATGTCCAGCATTATTTATATATTTATTTTATTATTCTTGCTTGTGTAGAATGAAGTTCTAAATGTGCATTTTCAATTTACGTGGTATGAAGTTATTCCTGAGTGTAAAGTGTCAAAATGTATGGTTATTCCTATTTTATTCAGAGGAATAACTTTATACCACGTTTATTAGTAAGGCCCTTTGAGTGTATCTTCAAAGCTTAGTCAACATTTCTTAAATCTTTAGGTTTTTAGATCCTTTGAAGATATCGAAGGGTCATAGGTACCACTTGTTGGCACATTTATGCTGAAGTTAGCATTTCATACAACGTCATTATATTAACTACAATACTATTTTGGTTTCTTAGTCAACTTTTCCTTCTAGAGCTAATAATTTCCAAATAAAAATGGAAATCGTACGATTTGATTTGCTACTTTTGGAAAAATGTTCCAGATGAGATATTGCGTCGGTTGAGACGTTGTGATTGTTGATCTAAGATTGAAACCAATGATTATATCTTTATACTTACCAAACCACCACCAAACGTACCTACCGACCGAACTTTTTATGAAAAAAATCATCGTCTGGGGTTGGTACATGTGATGTGTATCAACGGAAAAAAAAAACTGCATTTTCGAGTGATTTTTGTATTCAAAAAAATTATACGAAAATGTAATTTTTTTTCATTCAAAAAACCCTTTTTCCTGAGAACAAAATGCTTATAAATTCAAAAAACAGCTTCCATAATTTGTTGTGATTTCAATTATTTAGTCTAAATAGGTATTTATTTTTGCTTTTAGCCTATAAATACCCTCTTAGTAAGAGAACTAAGCCGGTTACCTTTGCCAACGGCACAAAGATTATATAGAAGTCGAAGCTACAAAGTGGCCGCACGAGTAGGAAATACGTAGCAAATATGGCTTGTCTTGTAGCAGACCGGCAACTTAAGCCCACTCAAAGCGAAAGAGCTTAGCGTTTATTCCCGTTCATATGCAACAATCAATGGGACAAATGCGATAGAATACGATCACTTTATGTATTATACTCGTATAGGTAAGTTATAATAAAGGCAATGTTTGTAGAAATTAGGTTAGGCGCGGTTAGCACATTGATTAATAAAACTGAGGATCAAAATCTAGATTCTGTGTAAAAATATAAACATCGCGAAACAGACGTGATAACAGTAAACTCCAAGCTGTTTATTACAAAAAACATTAAACCTTAGTTGAACCCCATGTTGACACAATGTCAAAAAAAAAATCTATACGAGTATTTAATGATCATTTTTCTAGGGACAGTTTTTAGTTAGACTTAGTCTAAACTTGGTTCATTTTCTTGTAATAAGACGGCAAATGCCTTACAGTAAGACTACTTTCCTACAAAAAAAGTGTACCTAGTCTATGTGTCACTTGCAATTCATAATAAAATATCTAAATCATTGAAAGAGCTTGGCGACATGTTTAGGACTAAATTGAAACAATGATCTCTATAGGTATATAAAAATGAATCCCTTTATCCCTTGGTCACGCCATCACGCGTGAACAGCTGGACCGATTTCACTATTTTTTATTTTGTTGTGTTTGCTATTGTCAGGAGAAGGTTCTTATGACAGAAAAAAATTAAAAAAATGCGCGGAAAAAATTTATCATGCGCAGACGAAGTCGCGCGGGTCAGCTAGTTAATTAATAAATGTTATTATAATTTTATGACAGAAAAATTTTGACATTACCTAATTTCAATTCTAATATTTGACCTAATTCTAATATTTGAATAAGTAAATATTAATCTAAATCTACCAACTGTAACATTTGCATGCTAATTCTAGTAGAACATAATGACACTTATAATCAAACTGTGACTTTTTCATTACTATAACCATATATATAGGATGTAATAGATAGAACTTTAGAGTAATTTGAGCGTCTCCACTTTTCATTACATTCATAGACAACTATTGATATGTTTTAAACGTAGAATAGTGCTGTACATTTCTTATCGATAATCACATTAAAAAGTATTTAATGAATTTTTAGAATTGTCTATTATATAGGTATTCTTTTATTACTGTAGAACGTAATAAAATTGTAATTGCTATAAAGTTTTATTATTTTGGTTATAAATAAATAATGCTGGACTTTTCACACAGCATCATCTAGCCCCAAAGTAGAAGAGCTTGTTCTGGTAGGTATGAAAATGAAAAAAAAAAGAAAATGATTTTTTTTTTTTTATTACAATACTCAACATATTACAATACTACAATACTCAGTACAGTAACAGAAAAATAGGTAGGAACACAGTAGCAATAATAATCATTAGATATTACTACCTAACCTATCAAGTGTCGTACACAAATATATAAATATTCATTATTTCATTTGTAACTAATACAAAGGATAGGATATATTCACGTTTTATACAAGGCTGGGCCCAAAAGTCAAAAGTGCCGGCCAAGAGACTTGGTGCTATATTGAAAATTACTTTGATTGACTTCCTCAATAGTCACAAACACAAACATTTGCGTTTATGGTATTAGTAGGTAAGCAGGCACTTAACTTGTAGATACTTTATCAATGAACTGCTTACTCGATCTTCGTCGTTATTTATGGCAGAAGATGTATTTACATCATAGTCAGCTTTCGTTTTTTAGGTAATTTCTGAAAATAAATAATTGGATATTAACTTTGTAAGGTAGGTACATAGTGTAAAATTAAAGATTTAACCGATTAACTGACTGCTTACTTAGTATTCCTCGATATCTATAGCAGTATTTGTAGACGCACTATAGCCAGAATGTCTAGCTACGAGCTTTCTTTTTCTGGGTAATTTCTGAAAATAAAGAATCCATTACTGAGGGTAGGATCCGTATCCAGTTATCCACCTTTAATTCATCAAACGAACCATTGAATTGAGCTTAAATAAAAAAACCAGCATGAAAAATAGTTAGTAATATGGTTTGTAAATATTGTGGGCACTGCATATGAATGCAGATTTTTTCGTCCATATCCTTCACGATAACATGATTTTTCAAAGAGTAAGGAACATATTCTTGTGTATTGAGTAGGACTCCATTCTTCGCCTTTCCTGATATTTTTGATCCACGATTTTTTTAAATCTAGGTCAGCTGGAAACCTATTTCCAGAAAGTAAAAATGAAAAAGTTAATAGTTATGTGCCTAGTACCTACACAAAAAAAATTATTAATATCGATAAATATGTCGACACAACTACAGCACTATTGCGTAGCTATGGAGTACAAGAAATGTCAAAAAAGGAATGTAAATTTCGCTAGATCGAAAATTCTAATTGAGATTATCCAAATACACGCGTGAAATCGATGTAAAACGATGTTAAATGATGCAATGATACAATGTTTGTAAAATAGCTTCCGTAATTCTAAACACAAACGTATTTTTCACTGGTATGACTTACCGATGAAAATAAATATTTGCTTCATTCTCCCTAAGCACACCCAATCTGCTTCGACATTGTGGAGCAGCACAAGGCATCATTGCCAAACTAACACCATATCACAAACACAGTCCAAAAAAACATTCATTTAGGAGAAAACCCGTAATTTTTCACCGCGAACTTGGTAACCAGCTGGTTAGTAAACAAGAAAGCTCTGGTGTCAGAGTGGCGCGCTGCGTAAAAAATCGCACGTAAGTATCTATCGCGACCGCTCTTTTTAGCACAGGCAAAATGGGCCATAGAGTGACGAGTATGACAGAAAATGTTCATAGTTCAACTTGAAATGCGAAATCTATCTGTACCAAAAAGGTACCATGCTAAATCTATGACTATAACTCACTAGTGAGTTATAGATTTTTTTTTAATTTTATTGGTTGAGTTGCTTTGTTCTTAAAAAAGTTTTTATTCAGAAAAAAGATCGTGTTCAATAGAACAAATAAATTAATGTTCCTATTGCTTGCTCATTTCATGCAACTTCTTATTTAAATAGATAATTTTAACTCGTACGTGTTTAAAACTAATAAATAAAACTTTCACTTAAATATAACTTTTGTTTTCTCTGTAAGAAAAGAAAACTTTAAATTCCCCATTTTGTACGTGGCAGAATAGGCCGCAAACCCTATGCGCGGCGCGGAAATATAGTCTGTGGCCGATCGCAATGCGCGCGCATAGGAAAACTGATTAATTTTTCCCGCAATAGCGAAACATTTTTCACAACTCGTTTTCATTGTTGAAAATGAGTTTTTCTTGTTATTTTATTCACAAGTGTGTTGAAAAACGTTGTATGATACACGTGTGTATTGATGATTACCGTCCTCAGCTCTGTTAAGAGCCTCGCCTAACGGCTCGGCTCTCAATAACGCATACCATAATGTACTATTATATTACGAGTATTATCCTAATCCAGGTCACTATTTAAACACAAACATACTTACATCAGAACCGTTGCATCCTACTAGGTATATCTATTCTCTGTATAAGGTTCTTGTGTTCAATAAAGCGTTAATCTATCTATCTATCTATATCCTATCCTATTATTCCTACTATAATTTACGTGTTCATGTAAGTACAATTCTGAAAGTGTTATATTTTCGTACTGAATCGCTAATTACCTACTTGAGTAGCATCAAACAGCAGAAGGGGTATCAAGTACTTAATTAGCGTTCCAGTATTTGCGCGAAAGCGAACAGCTGGATGCTTTCTAAGTATACATATTTTCTATATTGTTTCGTAATAAGTAACGTAGGTAGTTTTTTTTTTAGATTCTTGAAGATTAATTTAATATGTGATGGGCTTGCAACCAATCACGAATGGATTACTTACCTACATCTGCAAAAGGAGGATAGACACAGATGTAAAACGAATGTGGAATCTGGCGGATGTGTCCTAAATCATGTTTTAATAATAAATTAGGTTTTTTTTTGTAGCTCGTCACTTTGTCGGCAAAACAGCGCCAGCACCGAAGCTAAAGCCGATCTTAGATCTTGTTACTAGATAACTTTTATAGAGACAGAATGCAACCTATAGTGCGGTGGGTCTGCAGCGCCTATGTACAGTCAGCGTGACCAATTGGTAACCCCTTTAGTAAGGCGGTTGGTACTGCGGGGGGGCTACCAGCTAGTGACACTGACCGTACACTGGACGGGTAGAGTGCGGAAGCTAAATTAAAAACACATATAAAAAATCGATTTATTTATACTTACAATTTGAGAACCACAAAAAGTTACAAAAAACAAATAAATGAACTTTTATAATAGTGCAAAGAGGAAGATTAGGCACCCAGCAGCAATCCAGGACTTGAATGCTGAGTCCTTGACTTCCTTCATGGCCAGCCAGCGGCCCGCACTCCACGCCACGAACCTGATGCCGTTGAAGTAGTGGAAAGCGAATGGAGCCCCCAGGATTATCTGGAAATTTAAAGATAAAATAATATTTTTTTCACTCACAGCGTTGTACCTGGTTTAGGTACAACAGCAAAGCTGTAAGTGAAATCGATATTCGAATCTTCACTCGCGTGGTATCAAAATTTTGAATAGCATATACTTAATGCTATTTATTATATTATGTACCTACTATAGTTAGGATTCCATACGAAGATTGTGGAAAAATCCCATTACCCCACTCAGACAACACGGCTATCATTTAAAAAATACTAACTTATAAGCTGCTTACTGTACCACCCAGTTTGAAACCGTAGGCGGCCAGCTGATACCTAGTTCCTCGGTAACAATTTTAGAATCTAAATTTGTACCTATCTGAATCTCCGACGTGAAATCGATATTGACAAAACATTTTTAGACCTTCTCTGCAATAATAAATGAAGATTATCGAATGAAGACTAGTTTAGACCACTCTGAGAACATGCTGGCCTAGAAAAGAGACACTTGACTTTAACATGAACGTCGGAAATAATCCAATTCCACTGAACTCATCGTGACAGGTACATACATCAGAAGGTCTATTCTGTGTCTGAATTTATAGTGCATTTAAAATTATTATTCTATTCAATTCAATTTACAGGTCTCGATAATACCGATTGTGTGTGTAATGAAATGCAAATAAATACGAGTAGGCTACCTCAATGTTCTTCCAGGTGGCAGTAGCGTACCTAGTTCAATTACATTCAAATCACTAGAGCCAGTTGGGGGGTGATTGCACTACAAATAGCCTTACAGGCAAACATAAACAGGCCAACGACTGTGTACCCTACTGGGTACTACTGGTCGTACACAGAATTTCAGACCTGAAGTGACATCTATTGAAAGTTTGTTAAGCCTGTTACTAAAAATCTTAAAAAAACGCGCAAATCATACCTTTTTTTTTTCACTAAAAACTACTAAAAGTTTGCTTGTGATTGTCATAATTTATAGCAGTTAAAACAGTGACAACATCATACGTCTTCTTGAGGAGTGTAACTCTTTACCTAAATAGAGTGCCAAATGATGAATTGTTTAATTCATATCGCTGTTTTCGCTCTCTTGCGAACATATTTTAATTATCTAAAAAATTTACAGTTGTTTACCTTAATAAAAAAAGCAGTGCTTCTTGATAAGTCCAAACTATGTATCATGGAAACGTAAGTCTCAATCCCGTTAGACAGGAACAGAGTCCCACCAGCCAACAGCAGAGCGTACGATGCTAAAATAATTCCTGAGACGAAGAAGGAGTTTGTTACTTCGGCTGTGTATTTTTGTGTTTCTAAGCTCATAACTCGATTCTAGAACTAAGTATTAAGAAAGTGTCAATAACTCTGTGGGCCATCTTTTGACAGAAGTAATTGTTATAAGCCGGCAGTTGCTAACCTTTTGTGCGTCATAGTTTCCCAATGAATTAATTTCAAATAAAAATGTGAAACAGTTAGAGTTTTACTGAGAAAACCGCCTGGTCGTGATAAATAAGCGCATAATAAAAACTGAAGAATTCCAACAACTCGCGTAGCATTCGTCGAAATCCAATCGGAAATGCAATTGGAACTGTTTACTCTTGGTTGCGTAAACAGGTACCTACAGAAATGTACAAAAATTATAAACGAGAAAAAATGTATAAACTGTTCGATATTTGTTTACTGTAGTTTGAACAACAAACTAATCCTATTCAATGCAACGAATATATACAACGAAACATAATGTATCGTTACCATGGATCGGTCGTGGATTCAAAACTCAACTCATTCTCATTTTATATTTATAGAGAACAATAAATTAGTACCTCCTAATTGACGGAAAAGAACAAAAACTTAAGAACGAGCGTTACAATTACGTTACATTTTTTTCCTGTGAATTAGGTACTTAGACGACTTAGCTGCATCCCAGAGCGTGTAAAGTTTTATTGTCAATTTACGCGGCCAGTTAAAATACAGTTTAAACTATCCTATCCACTATAACTTGAGCTTCTTTTCTAGCGCTTGTGGCAGTCGCGTGGGCTATTTGTTAATACTTCCTACGTAAAATAGTTTTTTTTAAACAGGCTTTTTTAAACAGCTGCACTTAGTCCTGACACTGTTCTTATGGAAGTTGAAACTACTAAAAACAAAATGTAATAGAATCTGGAACTAGCATTCTGAAAATGCAAACATTAAGTTCATCTTTTCATTTACACCCATCATTACACAATAAAGATATTGGATGTTGAGACATGGATAGAAATAGATGTTGTAAAAAAGGCAGGTTCACACCCAGCAGATGGATAGTATTGTATGTGTTTAATTGATATTGATTCTGTCAGTAAAATAAAATATAATAAAATAAAAAAATTATTAACTTCTCAAACCAATGAAGTCTGAAAATTTCATTCGTCATTAGGTATTTTGGTCAAAGAAGAATACAAAAATTACGAGAGAAATGATTCTAAATTTTAGAGATGATGAAAAATAACCAGACAAATATTCTTAATTTGTAGTAGATCTGCTAATAATAGTGATGTGTATTGCATGCACATTGGATGATTAATAACTTTCCACAGAATCTACAAGGCGTGGACCAATTTTGTAAACTACACACTATGTACTACACTACTATGTATGAAGAAATTTATAAGAACTTACGAAAAACTTTTTATAGCAATTATTCTTTCATTCAAATATTTGAAAATAATGAAAAGTTCTATGTTCGCTTTTAAATTGGCAAATGTATTCCAATTCGAAGACGACCTCTGTAGCGCAGTGGGCGCAGGCCCGCCTGTGACGCAAAAGGTTGCGGGTTCGATCCCCGCGGCGGCACCAATGTTTGTATGATCTACAAATATTTGTCTCGGGTCTGGGTGTTTCTATGTATAATATGTATGTATTTACAAACAAAAAGTATATAAGTAGTATATCACTCATCTAGTACCCATAACACAAGCTCTGCTTACTTTGGGGCTAGATGATGCTGTGTGAAAAGTCCAGCATTATTTATTTATTTATTAAAAAATACCTTAATTTTTTTAATTAAGTCCTATACCTAACTGCATTTGTCAAATATTCAATACAATTTAAGCTGTTGGAGAAACCTACATTTTAGCTATGTTAAAAGATTTGCCTAGCACTATTACTAATAGTAAAAATAGTAAATTACCTACTATTTGTAATTGTAAACAATTTTCCCAGATAGCATGATGGAAAAACTTTAAATACTCCTTTGTTTATAAACCTATATCGCTGACTGTACTCCATTGTTAGTCATAACTGTAAAGCTTCCCAATTGTTACTACATCCATAAGCAAAAAATAGCCATTGGCTACTAACTTATACGAATTTACCATTCCACAAGCGTGGGTATTTTAAAAAGTTCCAGCACTTTTCCAATTACTAAAGTTGATATATTTCTCTGAGGCTTATGTTACTGTTTCTTTTTCACACTGCCCGCTGGCGTCACGGAAGACCAGCGTTATAGTAGCTTATTCACGTAAACTATATAACAATATGCTGAGTGGCGGGCATTTTTTTTGCCATTTTTATTTAAGTTTGCAAATATTACTAACCTTTTATAACTAACGGCTTTTTGTAACTAAATTCTGTATAATATTTTTTGACTGTGGCACAAAATAAACTATTACTTATCATTACATTTCTGTTGCAATTTCCTAGTGTAATAAATGTAACACTCTGGGTCATTTTATACATTGTACGAGCAAGGCTATGCCGAAATTGACCACAAAGTCAACTATAACAAAGTTTAACACAGCCGGAAAGGTCTCCTTTGTTCAAATGGTGACTATTTAATAAATTGAATTTTTTGCAGAAAACATCACGAATCATGTTTGTTTCTCTAACGAATGTTTGAATATTCAGATTACCCTGTTTATTGTGTACACAAAAAACCTAAACTACTTAAGTACCGGTTATCCTTTGTACTATGGACGTGGAGGCCGTCAATGTCATGGTGTATATTTGCAAGTGAGGTGACATAGGCCTCCTCAGGGTCATGTTCTTGTGGTCGTGGTCCAAGTAGCACGGCGGTACGTACGGCTTGTACTTTATTTGATGCTTGCCCTTCGAGCTAGTTGGGGCACAGCATGAACCATGCCGGCAAAAGGGCCAAGGGTTTAAGGCCCAAATGCTGCGGACAAAATAATTTTCCATCATTGCATTGTTAACTCAAATAATCATGCTAAAAAATTTTATTCTTGTACCTTTTTATTGTTTACAGAAAGTACGTGAGTGTCGTGGAACACATTTGGCATTTGTCAAATAAATTATTTTCAAATATTAACATCCTAGAAACGCTCTTCTGTACTAACAATGTAACAATGTATGGACTGTTTCGCGTCTGCGCACTTCGCACTGTGACGTTTTGACCTATGTATGTGTCGTGACGGTAAAATCTAACGCTTTTTCTTCTAGCCCCCCATCCTCGATACCGTCCGAAAAGGAACTTCGTTCCAAAAACTGTTCGACCTCTTTATTACATTATTTGAATCGATTGCAAATAAGCTTTTGTGAAACGCTCGTGGTTAATAATAAATACGAGTGCATGTAAGCTCAAACGCTTACAAAGGCTACGTCCGCACAGACAGGCAGCTTGCTTAGAGCCTAGACCCTAGTAGCTTGCATTCTGGCTACTTAATAGGATACACGGTGGCCGCACTGAGAGGTGGGTTTCTTTTAAAAGTGCATCAATTAACATTTCATTTATTTTTAGGGTTCTTTACTTCAAAAGGAAAAAACGAAACTCTAGGATCACTTTGTTGTCCATCTGTCTGTCTGTCTGTCAAGACCCTTTATCTCGGGAACGCGTGGAGGTATCGAGTAATAGAGCGAGCCGTATAATCATCAGCCTTTAAGCTCTAAAAAAATCAAACTTCTAAGTTAACGCAAAAAAGATACGGCTGCTTATGCCACAAAAAACGTATATTTCAACACTCAAGGAAATCAAAATTCATACTTCCCGTTGACCTAGAACTATGAAATTTGGCAAGTAGTATCGTCTTGACTTTTGTAGTCAAGACGATACAGAGAAAAATCTGAAAACTGTATATTTTTAGTTAAATCACAAAAAACAGTGCCTAATGTAAGGAATGGGGGTCGCAATTTTCTTGAAATTTTGAAGGGAGTTTAACCGTGTCATGTGGGGTTTCGTATGAAAGGGCTTCATTGGTACAATGTTGATTTATGTATTATTTATATTATTATTTTTCCTGGTTTAGCTTTGTTTTTTTTTGTAAATAAAGAATCTCAATTAGTGGCAGGAGCACAGAACAAGCTGGATAACTTATAATTTTAGAGTACCTAATGGGCCCTCTACATATTCGCCGATGATAGACGAATGTCAACGGTCAACGAACGTGTAGAGGGCCTCATCGCCTGTATTTGCCTGTCATCGTCTTATTAAATAATAGTTCGGCGAATAGTTCGGCAAATATGTAGAGCGGCAGTGTTATACTTACCCTTCGTACCGCATATTTTTCAAAACCTGGTTTTGCCGGAACACACGTGCAAGCAACATAATTATTTTATTATTTATTACTGAATCCAAAAAAATAATTTAGTATAAAATTATCACGAATATTTGCAATTGTTTTTCTAATAAAAGTGGTTGTCAGTTGAAATCAGTAAAAAATTTCGACAGCTGGCGTGTACTTTGTGGGTTGCGTATCAAGAAGGATTTATGCAGTAAAAATCTTACCTTTGTGGTTAGGTGATAGAGTGCTCAACTGATCACACCTCTTTAGTGCGGTTACAACATCCCCGCGGCAAAACCGGTATGCCTGGGGGTTATTCCCGTTAGATTATTCGTTCGTTTGATGAATATTAGGGTGTTTCTTACTACGCACTACATTGTATTTGGTCAATAATATGTTGATATTATTTTGTCAAAACACGGGTCTAACCTAGAACCAATATTCCAAACCAAAAAATTGGCGCTTAAAGTCAAGAAATCGTAGTAAAAAACATACGAATATTAAATAATTACGTTTTTTAAAACTTTAAAGAAAACTGACTTCAATGTTTGACTCAGGGCGCGGCGTATTTCAGGGTGTGCAAGATGAGGTTCTTTTAGTTTTACGGGAAAATGATCAATCCCTCAGGAATAAAAATTATATGGGACCACCCTTTTAAACAAAAAAAGAATTCGGAAATCGGTCCACAATAGGCGGAGATATCGGTGAATCTCTTCGATCATTTTATCTCATCGAAGGTAAACATGCATATAGTCGAACATAGAAGAGACCTTCTCCTTTTTTTGAGGTCGTTTATAAAAAGAACGGAATTACGGTCCCTGGGCAGCGGTCCCAGGCTGCCGGTAGGCGAATAGCATTTGTTTCAAATTCTTTTTTTAGGTAGAATTTATTCTCAACTAATCTAGCTAGAACTATAGAAAGGTAGAGGAGGAAGATATTCATTTTGCAAGGGTCATGCAGTGGGACGATAAAGTAATAAATAATATGATGATCTATGTAAATATAACTCGCATAATTATTTACGTCACTTTACAAAAAACATCGATGCAATAGATTTTAGTATTATGTTGTTTTGTAAATATGTAGTACCTACCTAAGTAGTTTAGTTTCTGTAAATAAATCGATAAATTGTATGCTTTACAAAATATACTACAAGCTACTATATTGAGATATCAAAATATCTCTGAAAACGCCACGGATAATAAAATCTTTGTTCGTCTTACCTCAAATGGAGTTGGGCAGGACACTTGTCCAGACGCGGTGATGACCGGTGAAGCAGAGTGATTACCGAGTGGTGCCCCCGAGAGGGCTACAGACGAGTAGGTGGTCCGGCAGCTAGATGGGTTGACGACATTATAAAAACAGCCGGTCCTCCATGGGTCAGACTGGCGCAGGATAGGTTTTATGGTAAGTAAATAAATATTTGTCTTATCTTATCTAAAGTAACCTTGTACTCAGATGAAAAAAACATGTTTTCATTATGTGGCGTAGAAACGGTTTTGATCTAGACCGAGGTCTTATATTAAACTATAATACAATACAATAAAATATGTACAATATTAAACTTTTAGTTTGATGTTTATTTACAGAAACTAAGCTACTACATAATTACAAATATTTACAAAATACAACAGGATTAGTCAAGCTATCTAAGGATCGTTAGAAAGAGTCAGTCGGAAGCGTGCCCAAAACAATTGCGGCATAATATTAGACAATAAATTCCTTTCATGATGAATTTGGCTTTTATGGCATCTCTTTTATTTCAAAAAGAAGATAACTCATTCTTGTAATATCATTCCAAAATACATGATTGGAAACCCTAATTGTAGAGGCTACAATTAGGTAAGTACCTACAAGTATGTACTCAGAATAAAGGCTTCATAGCCTGTCCAGAGGCAAAATCACTGATTAAAGTTCATTTATTATATAATATATATTTACCATGTTTACATATTTATTGAGATTCTTGATATTAGGTATTACATGATAGTTTAAAAAGTTAAAATACAAAGTAATATCACAGATGAATACCTACTCGTACTATAACGTAACAACGAACGACTATTGAAGTGATTTTTGTGAATCCAACAAGTATTTTATAGTTTGTCAATGAATTTCTTATTGGGGGAGGGATATTGTTCCAGCATTTCGTGGCAGCATAGCATATAATTCGCGGGTAAGTAGCTAGTCTTTTCTATGCAAACGTGTGTGGTACTAACGTACGATTACTGTACGTACGTGGTACGTACAGTAACTTACTCTCATAGGAAATATTGGATATTATATCGACGCTCATCATAACTTAATTATGTTCATGATAGCGAAGTGCTACGCTGCAAGAGCTACGCCGTGATAGCTACGCCGTAGCACCTACGCGAGTTGTTACCTAAACACTTCCAAGTTCCAGCATTCAATTATCCTTGTTGAAGGAAGTTTGATGATGAGAGTTCAAAGCGGAAGACAGATTGATATAGGCAAGCTATATTTATGAATTCACTTTGAACTGAGATCACGTCTGCCTATAAATTACTATAATAAAACATCTGAACTGTGCCTTTCCCTGAGCACGGTGCAAAGTGATACTCAACAATAATACTTAGGCGTTGATGTTTACAATGCTAACGTGTAGTTAACAATGGTAGGTATGCATACGTATCACTTTTGTTATATTTTTCTTTAACTTATACTTAGCTCTAATCCTAGCTCAGAACTGTTTTTATTATTATATTATTATTATATGTTGTCTACTCGTGTGAACCTTTGATTGGCTTTCTGAACCTACATCAAATGTTATCTTACTTCAAAGCTGTTGCTGGTTTACCAAATAAATAAATAAATTTCTATATTAAACTGAAGTTTCATTTAACTTTTTTCTGTAGAACAATGAGTAACCAGTATATACTATTCATTCGCATAATAGTCGCAGCTTTTTTTTATTTATATTTAATTAATTTTATTAACCTTTTTTTTAAACTAAACTACTAAATATTTACATATATTTACAAAATACAATAGGATTAGTCAAGCTATCTAAGGATCGTTAGAAACGATCTATAGATAGCTCTACTGTACCTAGTCATTGTCAGTCGGAAGCTTCTATAATGTTTATGAACATACAACGACGCGCAGCCGTGAAAACAGGTTTCAATGTCGAGTGGGAGGGAACGTTCGTTCCACGCTAGGGCTGCCTAAGCATTAGTCAACCAAAACGAATAAAAACTATTTCAAAGGGCATCTGTTTGTTTTGCCATAATAAAGTGAAAAGAGATACGATCAGCTATAAAGCTCTCCATCCGTCATTTGTCAAGGTTATCCTTGAAGTCATAGATTTAAATTGTGTAGCTACCTCCTTCCGGGGGTAAAGTTGGCGTGATAAGCAACCCTAGCCCGGGAGGGGGTGGAGCGCATCATTGCAACCTGTTGCGCCCATTTTGCCGGCGACCTGAACTTGACCGGCTGCTGCAGTCTCCCGACGAAGCCGCATCGCTCGCGCCGAGCGATAGTTGCCACATTTTTATAAAAGTTATGAAAATGTTGCTCTGTTGCTACGTTTGTGGTGTGGAAAAAAGTGTGGTGAAAGATCAGGCTATAGAGAGACAAGGTTAGTAGAAATTAATTTGACACAAATTGAGAATACTTACTTGGACTTGGAATAATTTAATCAAAATATTACCCAAAAAAAATATTAGTAAAATTTATGTCTTTTTGCCCCTAATCTTGACTTCCATAATTTAAGAATCTGACAAATGGCAAGAGATTGTGCTTTTTTTAATTGACGTTTTAATTAAGAAACTTTGTAGATTTTTGTGTTCGTGTTTTCAATAAAAAAATGTAAACTTAACCGAACGGTTACTGTTACTGTTACGATTTAAAAATATATAAAATCGCTTATAGGTACTGTACCTACGAGTTTTTAAAAGCTTTTAAATAACTTGCAATGTTTGTATGTTTGTATGTTTGTCCGGGTCAAATCTTGCAAGCTTAATTTGACCTACTTCCCGGTGTCAGATTAAGCTGAATTTTGGTACACTTATGAGTCTTCGGTGACAATGCAATAATATGGTGATAGTTAGTTTATCTGATGATGGAGTCAAGAGCTATGAAACGGAACTCCTTAGAAAAGAGGGCGATTGAGTTGAAACTCTGTTTGTAGATGAAGTATCATCTATAATTTTAAAATATGGTGACAGCGAGCTGATCTGATGATGGAGAACGGAACTATTCAGATAATAAGGCGATTGAGTTAAAACTCGGTTTGTGGATAAAGTATCATCTACTTTTTTTAAATATGGTGACAGTGAGTAGATCTGATGATGGAGTCAGGAGCTGTTCAACGCAACTCCTCAGAAAATAGGCCGATTGAGTTGAAACACGGTTAATTGATTGATTATCATCTGAAATTTTAAAATGTGATGACAGCGAGCTGATCTGATGATGGAGAATGGAACTCCTCGGACAGTAGGATGATTGATGTATAATATGTATGTATTTACAAACAAAAAGTATATAAGTAGTATATCAGTTATCTAGTTCCCATAGTACAAGCTTTGCTTAGTTTGGGGCTAGATGATGCTGTGTAAAAATGTCCAGCATTATTTATTATTATTATTATTATTATTGAAAAAAAATAAAAAAAAAAATATTTCGGCAAACACAGTTAACAAAACAAACAATTTTAGGCACTAGATAGGTATTGCCGTAGCTAAAATGTATTGATCAATTCTATTGCAGCGGTCCTCGCACTAGGCAAGCCTGGGGCCGTGTTCTCGTTCTTATTTTCGTATGTTTGATGAATATTCGGATGTTTCTTGCTACAAATTCTGACTTCAAAGGCCAATTTTTTAGTTTGGAATATTTGGTCCCAGGTTAGGACCGTGTTTTAACGTTGATCTTATCGACTAAATACAATGCAGCTCGTAGTAAGAAGCATCCGAATATTCATCAAACGAACTAAAAAATTAACGCGAATAACCCCCCCCTGTATCGTGAAGATCAGTGAGACGGATATATTATACACATTGACTGAATCTGATTGACTCACTACATTTGTCAAGTTTCATCTGCAATTTTAAAATATAATGACCGCGAGCTGATCTGATGATGGAGAACGGAACTCCTCAGATAATAGGTTCATTGAGTTGAAACTCGGTTTGTGGATCAACTATCATCGATTTTTTTTACATGATGACAGTGAGTAGATCTGATGATGGAGTAAGGAGCAGTTCAACGGAACTCCTCAGAAAATAGGCCGACTGAGTTGAAACTCAGTTTATCGATCAAGTATCATCTAAAATTTTAAAATATTTTGACAGGTTCAAGGGAACTCCTCCTAAATAATAGTATAATTTAATATCTGTGTTTGGGCTCATAATGAATCAGCTCACGGTCACCTGTTAAAAGCTTGTACCTATTGAAAAACATTTTTCAAAAAACCTTATTTAAAATATAAAATATATATATTTTATACTTTTGATTAATACCTTGAGTACTCAAGGTATTAATCAAAAACATTTTTGAAAAAAAAAATTGAACCGACTTCACAGAACACAAACAGAAGAACCTTCTACACACTAAAAAGAGAAAAATAAGAATATAATTTGAAGTCGGTGCCAACTATTCATTTACATCTAAGAAATTCAAAAGAACTTGGGTGCAAAATTGTATCCTGGTACGCTATCGCTCGATTTCTTTTTTTGATAGGTACCTAATCGTAATCACTTGGCTTTTTACTTACTTTAAGTAAATAAATACTGTGTAAATAAAAGTGTATGTGTAAATAATATAGTAAGCTACGAGTAAAAGAGGAAAGAATAAGAGAAGTCATGGGCAGACCTACTAAAGGACACACCGGAGTTCAGCAAGGGGGAAAACTATCAATCCATAAGGAAAAGAAAATATTTTGGACTACCTCGGGTGTTTCCCCTACCCTTTCAAACTATTTAATGTTTGACTCAGATTGTGAGTCAGGGTGTGTTGTGTAGTGAGAATGAGGTTTTTTGAATGTTACGGGAAAACTGTCAATCCCTCAGGAAAAAAAATATATGGCGCCACCTTGAGAGTGTTACCTTTACACTTTCTAACAAAAAAAAATTTGGAAATCGGTCCACAATTTTCATAAAGTTCAGTGATTGTTTTAGTTTTACGGGAAAACTATTAATCCCTCAGGAAAAAAAAATATATGGCGCCGAGAGTATACCTCTTTCAAACAAAAAAAAAAATTTTGGAAATCGGGCCACAATTTTCTTAAAGTTCAGTGATTGTTTTAGTTTTACGGGAGAACTATTAATCCCTCAGGAATAAAATTTATATGGGACCGCTATAAGAGTATACCCTTTCAAACAAAAAAAAATTTTGGAAATCGGTCCACAACTGACGGAAATATCGGTGAACATACATTAAAAAAAAAAAAAAAAAAAAAAACATACATACAGCCGAACATTTATTCCGACACACAGTAACTATTGAAAACTGAACTACTTATTCATAAAATCGAACTTCGCCTACTCGTAGGTCCCCAAAACAAAAGATGTCATATTTATGCAGCGTTAATTTCTTTTGTTGAAGCTTCATCGTACATTATTTTCATACATACCTACCTACATACGACTTCGGTGGCGTAGTTGGCGAAGGTCCGCCTGCGACGCAAAAGGTTGCGGGTTCTATCCCCGCGGCGGGACCAATATTTGTATGATCTACAAATATTTGTCTCTGGTCTGGGTGTTTCTATGTATAATATGTATGTATTTACAAACAAAAAGTATGTAAGTAGTATATCAATCATTTTTTTTAAGAAAAAAAAGAAAAGGGCTTTGTCGCTAAGCGACTATACCGTCCAATCAGTAACATCTTAGCTTAGTCTTCTTCTTCTCTCTCACTTCACTTCTTGGTTTCTTCTTCTTCTTCTTTTTATTCCTTCTTCTTCTTCTTCTTTTTATTAATGGCAACTAACTGTAAACTGTACAGTATAATTCTGCCAATATCAAGTATCTTCACTTCTCAAATATATATAATGTCACGTCAATTAGATTTTGTAAAAACATGGCGGCTTGTCATTTCAAAACTCCAACGGAAATCTTTCGTCTAATGAGAAATCTTCTTGAATACTCCCCCATTCCATTTACCAAATGTCCTGTTACGTATCCAAGGCTTCATTAGTAAAATGCCACCGAAATTAAATAATAAAACCTAGTAAAACACTAGAAAAGTAAATAAAATAGCTCCTTCAAAAATGGCGAAAAACTCTTTCATGTCAAAGTTGAAACTTCATTGCAAACGAGTGTTCCATGACAGTCGCGTATTTTTTTTGTAGGTATTATTGATGTACAATGTCAAGCAATCTAAAACCTATTTCCCAGAAGCGACGTCTGATCCAGGTTGCACGGAAATGGGCGAAACTTACAACGTTCTTTGATCGATTTGCAAAGCAAGTTTACTGTTAAACGCTTCAGTTCACTGGTATTTGAGTTACGGATAGCTGTGAGTCGCATGTTCCCTACATTTAAAGGATAACGATGCCCGTACCCTGTTCCACGTTGCGTCACGGATAAATTAAACCAATAGTATTTTTTTGTTTTTGTCTATAATTTACTGATAAAAATAATCATTTTCAGAATAGCACTATAAAAAAAATACATATAGAGTGGACCTTAACCGTTGTAGCTACAGGAAAACGTTATTAAGAAACCTTCCTTAACTTTTTAAACATTTTGAACTGCATTTACTGATTTTGGAAAAAAGATACAGTTAGCGAAAAAAAAACAAAAATTAAAAATCGATTCTGTTTCATGTAGGGATCAAAAGACTCTCACTTGGTTTTGGGTTATAGTTAGTATAATTCTAAACTACCTACTAGGTATACTAAGAATCTAAATTCTACACTAAATTGCACCCAGAAAATTGGACGATGAAAAAATCTAAGTACCTACTCCCACAAATCAATCAGCTCAGTCGGTCTTATTAATCTTCTTGATCTCGTTGATTCCTGTCGTTATGGATCTGCAAGAACTTGGGTTCCTGGGTGAAATTATTATTATGTTGCTCTCATTTCAAAATATCGTGTGCAAATACGGCATACATTTCTGAAATATAAAAACAATTTTAGTTATTTGTATGTCTACCGAGTTTTGGAGATAAAGTTGTACTTTGTTACTACAAAGATCAAGTCAGTTAAGATCTTTCGAAAATGTTGTAGTTGTAGGGCATTAGGTACCTACCTAGCCAAATGCCTAGGAATGTAAAAATTATAAGAGAATGTCTTCCGTGAACATTTTACACCCTTTTATTCCTGTTAGATACATATTTGGTTATAAATAGAGTTACGATATTCAAGGACCATATTGTTGCAGTGTTCAACCATGAGTCATGGCGCAAGAACCACAGCCGCGAGCGAGGCAAGGCCTGGATGCAGCAGCGACAGGAGACCCACGTGTACCTTTCGCAGCACAACAACGCCGTGGTCGCCGTCCGCAGCGACCGCGACCGGCGTGTTGGTCAAACGTTCGTCTAAAGGCTGAGATGGCTAACGCCGGAGCCGCTATCTGGGTAAGTTTTTTTTAGATGGACATAAATGGTGGCCTACGATGACTCTAAGTTCCAAGACATACCTGTATTCATTCTTTCCAGGAAATGAAAGAAATAAGGATCTTTGTTTGCTCAATCAAAGGTTTTTAAAAGTAATACTTATCTCCCAAAAAATTGGTTAGCACATTCATGGTCAAATTCAGCTCATCTCAGCGTAAAATCATGCCTGTACTCTGCAAATAAATGATTGATTTGATTTGATCTGTGTTATGGATACTAGATGACTGATAAGTAAGTAAGTTCGTATGAGTCGTGGCCAGCTCCTGGTGACGGAGTTTTTAGGCCTTCGTCATGGCTTAACGACCTAAATAGCCGGGACCGACTGACGATTTCTGACTTTTCTATCCCTATCCCTACATGAAACTAAATCGATGGGCATTAAGAAATATTTTTTTTAACTTTTGTCGTGACTGTACATATTTTTCAAAATCTGTCAATGCAGTTCAATATCTCTAAAAGTTAGGGAAGGTCTCATAAGAGCGTTTTCCTGTAGCTACAACGGTTAAGGTACCTGCCATCCGTGGCCCATCTCAAAAATCCAGCCTGTATACCTACTTTTTATTTGTAAATACATACATTTTATACATAAAAACAATCAGACCCGAGACAAATATCTGTAGGTCATAGGTACAAACATTTGTCCCGCGGTGGGGATCGAACCCGCAACCTTTTTCGTCGCAGGCGGACCTTCGCCCACTGCGCCACCGAGGTCGTCAATAGGTATTACATTCTGTATATCAGCTGGCAGTTAACTGCTTTTTATCCACTGTATCCACAGATATTAATTATTGTCCGTTCTCATTTCTGGCGTTCGAGAGATTACAATATGGGTATTTGTGCGAAGTGAACTGATGCATATTTGCGAGTTTTTCAAGCGCCAGACGGGGGTGATCTATCACAGATTAAAACAGCTGGTATGATACCAACGAGCGTCAGTGAGCCAAAATACCAATGGAACAAAAACGTGGTTTTTAGAAACGGCAGTTTGGCTTGTTGGCTCTTCGTGTATGGTTATATTATATTAAGGTATGTTTGAAATTCTGAGACCTTAGAATACATTTGATTCTCGACCACCAGCGGATTTTACATCTGTAACCGAGATTCGACTTGGTCTTTCAATGGATCACCCAGTGAGCTCGCTTGCCAACCATCATGAGTTCATTGTATGAATCATAAAAAAAAACCACCACTGGCCAATGGCGATAGATCCTGCCTCTACTACGCCACAGTCCCACAGCATCGATACCTTCCCTTTGTTTTAGAATGTACTGAGTTGGATGGAGGATGAAGAAGACCAAGACCTTAAGTACTGAAGTGCCTTCTCGGATGTTACTGATAAAGGTATGTAATGATTTTGATACTTCAAACATTACCTTATATTTTTCATCCATTAAACTGTTTTAAGATCGCCAGAAGTGTCGTGAAAGAGAAGAGGCCTATACCCAACAGTGGGTGTTAAGATACTGTTTGAAAGAAATAGTACCCAAAAGTTACAAATACAGTTTTATCCCACTATAGATGCCCTGTGTTGTGTATAAGAAACTACGAGTACTATAGTATGACATCACATGTAAACATTGGTCCCGCCTAGAGAATAACGTACCCCTTGCATCTCAGCCGAGCTCGCTCCACCACGTTGGTGTAGTAATGACCACACCTATTTTATAATTTATCGAATTTTTGTACAAAATGTATGCGAAAAGTTTTTGACAATTTCTGACTTCGTATAGTCTTTTGATCCCAACATGAAACTGAATCGATTGGAATAAATTGTATTTTTTTTGTTTTTGTCATTTTTGCCGCTGACTACAATTTTTTCAAAATCTGTGAATGCAGTTCAAAATATCTCAAAAAGTTGGGGAAGGTCTCCTAAGAGCGTTTTCCTGTAGCTACAACGGTTATGGTACCAGCCCTCCGTGGCCCATCTCAAAAATCCACCCTGTATAGTTACAATTTGAATCGATAAGGACTATACTTTTACGTTGAAAAAATGTTTTCTGTGCCTTGGATATACATAGTGATTCTATCTTTTTGGATCAATAACACGGTGGCGTTAACTTGGGAAAGTGAGCCGCTGTCTCCTGGTTCAATTCAATAAAACAAATATGAGTTCCTGGCTAGACCAGGAACTCATATTTAGTGTATAAAAAACCAACAATCCATGAACTAATATTTCCTTCGCGGCAAAAATTGTTTTGTGGTATCAAAGTACGATACTCTTTATTCCAACTCTTTCAACTCCGTCTTCTGATCCTTTTTCTACCAATTAAACAAACTTAAGCGTCGGTAACTAGCGCGTTTGGGATATACTCGTATAAGCTAAAAATTTATAACAACTTAAAAGTAACTACATAACTAAGCACTGCATTTTCATGAATACAAAGATCGCAGATCGCACAAAAGGCTCTCAACAATGGCTCGACAACTCGTCAACCTCCAGTGTGATAAGGCTCTCAGTATCTTTTAAGGTTCCGTACCTCTCAATAAAAAACTAAAGTGAAGGTGACTTTCACCTTTCACGGGTGATCTTTTGATCACCCGTGTGTTTGTAAGGCCGGGTTTCCATCTGCACGAAAAACAGGTGCAGGTGGGAACGTCGCCTAAGTCTAGGTACGTCTGTCTCAGCCAATTTGCTCCGAAACGGTAATTTCTGTTGCCCAAACACGGACAAATGACGTAAATAGATAATAAACGTAACCCTTATAGGATCACTATGTTGTCTGTCTGTCTGTTAAGACCCTTTATCTCGACGCGTTTATCGAGTTGAAATTAACAGTATACTCAAATCTACGGTCCCTTTAACCCTTTGTGTTGACACATGCCCATGCTGTAAAAAAATCAAACTTAAGGCAAAATAAATAGATAATTCATTATTGTACAAATAAACACACACAGGATAATGACATAAAAAAGGAGATGTACATACAAAGGCGAGCTTAACCCTACAAAGAGTTACGAGAAAAAAAAAATAAAGAGATACGGCTCTTTATGCCGCAAAAAAAACGTATATTTCGTCACTCAAGGAAATCAAAATTCATAGGGCACTTCCCGTTGACCTAGAACTATGAAATTTGGCAAGTAGTATCGTCTTAAACTACAAGTATAGGGACAAAACCTAAAAACCGTATATTTTTAGTTAAATCACAAAAAAAAACAGGGAATGGGGGTCAACATTTTGAAGAGAGTTAAACGTGTCATGTGGGATATTGTATGAAAGGGCTTCATTAGCACAAGCTTAAACAGATTTTTAATAATTTATAAGATGTATAGTTTTCGATTTATGACGAAAAATGTACAAAAATATGTTTTCCCTTCATAACTTTGGTGTATATAGGTACTCGTAGTACCTAACAGTTTGCACTGTTATACGTACTAACTACCTTCTTGGCCTTTGTACGTAACCCTCGGTAGGCGAGCCCGACTCGCACTTATCCGTTTTTTTTATTTATTGTTTTGAAATATATTCAAAGTTGTCTTAGAAAATAAACAAAAATTGACCCTTCTTTTTTTTCAAAAGTATTTCGAAAAAATAGGTATATACCTACTGACATAAAATAGCTCTTTTTCATAAACTAAAGGAAAACCTACTTATAAAAAGTTTAAAGAACCCTTTCCATGCCAGTTGAACACGCGCTTGCCCTCTATGCAGCTTCAAAATGCGAAGTGTAGGTACTTCGTACCTTCGTACTGGTATAATGGTATCTTGCTACCTACGATCTAGCTTCTTATCTACCATCAGAGTTTTATTATAAAAAAATCTGCACTAACCTTACTTCAGCGTGGGAAAGCGTGGGAAAGGACTGCACAGGACCGAGAAGAGTGGCGTAATAGAGAGGAGGCCTATACTCAGAAGTGGGTGTAACCGGGCTGAATAGATAACCTTACTTCAGGTAGGTACTTATAACAATTTTAAAACCATAATACCTACAACTGTAACCCCATGGCTATATTCTGTGCCCATGGTAAGGAAAACATTTTCTCAGAACAAGTCACTCAAATCTTTTAAAGATGTCTAAGGGGTGGTCAGAGGCAGGTTCTAATAAATATTTGGCATACTTTATTCACATTTTGCAGAAATTTGCTTATTTCTAACTGGTTTCCTCGCGATGCTTCCCATCATAATTTGATTCTTGTTTTAATCGAGTTTCTCGTCAGGTAATGCCTGAGTAAATAGGCTTTATCGCCTTTATTTCAACGACGAATAATTCGTCCTAGCGTTATTCTCATGAAAGAGCAAAATCTGGCAAAATTGCTAGCTTCCTCACATCTATTTCCTCTATTAAAAGCACGTTTTAAGGGCTTATCTATTTTGATAATCGAAAAGTCCAACGCAGGGATTCAAACTCTGGTTAAAGCAAAGTTAGGTTAAGTAGAACAAGAGATTAGGTACACTAAAATTTTAGAACTATTTCAGCGCTATACCTAATTCAGTTGGGGTTTTCACGATGGGTAGGTAGCAGACATATTTGCCAAGATTATAACATTATAACTTTATCTATCAGATTGGTAAATATTAGGTGCACTTGCTCTGCTTGTGGTATAACTTGTTTAGCTTTATTGTAAGTTAGGGTGCACTAACAGAGAATTATCTCTTGTTGTTCATCTTTGTTTTATAATAAGGCAGCAAAAGTTTATGAAGATAGCGCAACGTTGATAATCTTACATGCTAGAGACTCACCTGATATTTAGTTATCTAAAATAACTATTTTAATTAGCGCGATATTTGTTATTACATTAACGAAGTTTGAAACCGTTCTTAAATAGGTCGCGTGTCGTGCATTATCTTTTTATTTTCTTGTGTGCAATATTAATTTTCTATAATAAGTAATAAAGCATAACTTTCAGAGCTTGGCTTGTTGAAGAATGACTGGATTGAAGACAGCGCAGATGAAATATTGACTTTACAATACAAAGTGAAAGGTAAAAGACTTTGTTATTGAAGTGAGGATTAAGGACCTGTAAAAGTAGAAAACAACATTTAAAGTGCTATACAGACTTTCGCTAATTTTCAGAGAATAAAGTGCGATGCGAGCAATGCAAAAATGCGTGGCGAAAGATAATTTAATGTATTACTGTATTATACATATATTTATTTAAAGAAACTAAGCTATTTACATAAATTTACATTTAAAAGAATCAGTTGAGCCAACTAAGGATCGTTAAAACGATCTCTAGATAGCTAAACTTATAGATTATTACTTAATTAAAAAATTAGTAAGATACTTAAATGAAAATGCTCTTATTACACATATATTTATATTTTACAATCGCTGAGAGCTTACTGAAACTACGAGAAAAAAATATGTAGTACAGTTCTTTCAACGGATCTATGATCGATGCTCAGAACAGAATTTTGTATAAAAAACCGTTAACTGCGCAGGCGAATGGTTAACTTCACGAATACCTAGATCCGTTGGGTGAACTGTACTTGTGTACGTATTGTCTTTTTTTGTGATAAGCGTGCGAAGCGTAATTAGAATATTTTAGTTTTATGTTACCTACATTTTATAACATTACCATTGGTATCGATTCTGTTGTTCACTGACTAAACCTAAAAATCGTTATAATCTTCTTTCATTATGGATGATGTGGTCGCTAAGCGACAAATCCCTTAGTAAATAAATTTAAAAAAACCTTTAAATGCGACGTTCTTATTTTGTTTACGCTAAAAACAAAAATAGAATGACTGTACGTATTAAAGCAGTACAGTAACATTTTAGTAAAATAACGTTTTTGTTGGTAGAATTAATAGTCAAGGCCACTTTCTTGCTGTAAAACTACCCAAGAGACGCCATTTTTAATAAAACAGGTTCATGACTGTATCCCCAAGGTGCGGTAGACATTCTCTCAGATCTAAGATTTATCCAGATAAAATATACTGTATAATAAATTAAAAAGATTCGAGAGAAATCAAGCCCAGACACACTCACTTTTAAAAATGTACCATTCAACGTCATTTTATTTTATTATAATTTTAATTTCATTTTGTCATGCCGTTTTTGTCTTTAGTGTGAACGAAATAAGAACGTTCGAGTTCTAATTTAATTAACTTAATTCAGTCAGTGAAACATTGCTCAATCATTGATCCACTGGATCAATGCTATTGTGTGTGTGTGTGCCAAAGTAATGTAGATTGTAAAGTGGGAAGCCCTCGTAGTCTAGCTTGTAAATTCGTTCATAGTTCATAGTTCATCGAAGTTAAGCAACGGTATGTGCGATCTCAAATGTGGATTCTGTGCTTCAGAAAGCACGTTAAATTTTCGGTCCAGACTTCAAGTCGTTAAGCCATACTGAGCTGCGGAGGCCTGAGGCGGCCTAAAATTCCATCACCAGAGTTGGCCAGTGACTCATACGAACTTATTTTTATAGGTACCATTGTGTCCGCAAGGTAGCCCCAGCAGATAGGACCTAGATACGCGTAAGTTTAATGTGTAGGCATAGTAGTCTAGGGATGTCGGAAATGCAATAAAGTATCGATATAATTATATCGTATCGATATTTTTTATATCGTTATGATAATTTTGACAGAGAATATTCGTGCTCTAAAAAATAATTTATTTGGCCTAATCTACTTCAATCTTCTTACATTAAAATATAAAACCTACATAAAATGTAATTTGTTAAAAAGATGTTAGTACTTATAAAAAAAAGTATTCCTTTTTAGGATTTTTTGAGTCTTAAAAATTATAAATGTTTATTGGTCTGAAAAAAATATCGATATTTATACCTTTTCTATTCTTGGAATTTTATATCGATATATCGAAATATTAAATACGCTCAAAATTATCGAAACATTAAAAAAATATATCGATGTATCGATATTTATTCAACAAGCCTATAGTAGTCCCCACCCATTTGATAATAATAATAACGAAAATAATGTACAAGAAAAATACTCTGTGATTTCTTAAGTTTTATTTAAGCGATAAGATTTGGGGAAAACTAGTGCAGATATAGTGATCAAGATAATAATAAAGTGATCCCAGATCTGCTTAGAAGCTACTTATAACGTTCAATATTATAATAAATTTACGAAACGATAAGACTTGAATATTCGTAGTAGTAGGTATACATAACGACTTGATTAGCATAATGTCAAACTTCAGAGCTTCTTCCGATAAGATAGTGTCCGATATTTTAGTTTACCTTATATACCTATTTATTAAAATGTGAGGCTCATTTTAATAACGTTTTGAACGTTTTGTATACAAACTTTATTTAAAGAAAATGTGATTGCTTTAAAATATACTGATTTTTATACTCCATTTAAAAAATTTATGATTAAAAATGATTATTTATATATCAGTATAATAGAGTCAATACTATGTTATTAAATTTAAATGTCTCTAGGTACCTAGACAGTAGGTTTAGGTAGATATATAGATAAACAATGTTGTAAAAAAAAAAAAATTGAAGTAGTAGAAACTAGAAAATAAAAGATTTTAACATTAAAAAAAGTTACAAATAGTTTAGTTCAGTAAAGTTAGTAGAACTTTAGTAAAGTTTTTAAACAAGATAAATTATAAATCTTAACAGTACATTTATTTAGTAAACTATCAAATATTTTACTAAATAAATGTACTATTAAAATGCGGAGATAAAAACACTGAGAAAAAATTTAAAAATAAAGAAAAAAGTAAGTAAGTCTTGCCTGTGTAAGTTTGAGGTCAAGAGCCGACCCATCCATCATAAAAAAAAAAAAAGTATCGTGGAACACTCGATTGGAACGAAGTTTCAACTTTGACATTTGTCAAATAAATAAATAAATAAAATAAATAAATAATGCTGGACATTTCACACAGCATCATCTAGCCCCAAACTAAGCAAAGCTTGTACTATGGGAACCAGATAATTGATATAACTACTTAGTTCAGTTCAGTTCAGTTTATTTATTGGTAAAAAAATCAGGTTACATGTCAGTTTAAAGAGTACAAAATTAAATCATAGATTCAAAATTAATAAGTAGGTAGAGGTAGATACTTAGATACTTTTTGTTTGTAAATACATACATATTATACATAGAAACACCCACCCGAGATAAATATTTGCAGATCATACAAACATCTAGCCCGCGGCGGGGATCGAACCCGCAACCTTCTGCGTCCCAAGCGGGCTTTCACCCACTGAGCCACAGAGGTCGTCTAAAATAAAATAAAATATAAAATCCTATATCTTCCGTACTAACAATGTAACAATCTATGGACTGTTTTCCGACTGCGCTCTTCAGACTGTGATGTTTTGACCTATGTGTGTCGTGCGTGACGCAAAAATCAAACACTTTTTCCTCTAGCCCCCATCCGATACCGTCCGAAAAGGAAATTCGTTCCAAAAATTGCATGCTGTCTAAAAAATATTATCATGTTTCTCAGTAATTATAAAATTAAAATTGCCAATTACTCGTACTTATACAATGAATTCAAAAAATATACAATTATGCTTGGCTTACAAAATATTTCTGTCATAACGTTGGAAGGCACGATGCTTGAATAGTACCTATTAGCGAATGAAAGAGAAATGCAGTCGCGAACTACCTTTATTTATTCGTGTTATTAAAATGTATAAATATTTTATTTCTGTTATAAAATAATTTATTTCTGTTATGAGGTAAGTTTATGTTTGTACTGTACAACTCTGACACCGTTGATTTCATTTCAAATTATACTTTTAGAAAACATCTATTTCTAGGTACTTATTAGACGATTTAGATCTAAAAAAAATGTTTTTTATACTATTTAGAAAATTATTAAGTATAACATTCCCTTGTATTATTATTTTGCTAGTTATAAGTTTAATATTACGTAAGTTAAGTATTAGGTATTAGCATAATTATACGGGCTCTGCTGTTTTTATAATGTCGTCGACCCATCTAGCCGCCGGACGACCTACTCTTCTGTAGCCCTCTCGAGGGCACCACTCGATTATCACTCTGCTGCAAATGTCCTGCCCAGCTCCACTTCCAGTCGTTCATGGGTCAGACTGGCGCAGGATAGGGAAGGTTGGCACAAGCGAAAAGAGCCCTATGCCCAGCAGTGGGATGAAAAAGGCTGCGGATGATGATGATGATGATACGGGCTCAAAACCGCATATAAATTAAACGCCATTTGTCAGATCCATAGAAAGAAATCATTTTTGATTGTCGCAGGCCACTGCTTTAATCAGCTGTTCAATTAAACACCCAGTATTTCAACCAGTGGTTTGAATGAAACAGCTAGGCAAATGACTTGGAGAGTTGTGTCGTTACACAAACCAGAGCTCAGCTAGAAGCTTGGCTCTACTAGTAGTTAGAGATCTCATAACTCTTTAACCCCTGACGCAAAAAGAGAGGGGTGTTATAAGTTTAACGTGTCTGTCTGTGTATCTGTGTATTTCACTACCGTATCGTAGCTGCAAACGGATGAAGCGATTTTTTTTTTGTGTCATAATTTTATCCCAAGTTCTCTTAGCCATGTTTCATGAAAATCTGTTCAGCCGTTTGAAGATCATGAGCTCTTTTCTAGTTGATGAGGGGATCTGACTAACTTCCTTATGTCTAATTTTTGTAGAAGTGACGGGGGCTTTTTCGTAGCAGGGTGGGTCTACGGGCTTGTTGACAGTGAAATGACTCTACATTTCACTTTGCAACCAATTTTACATGAAATGTTTTGGTGGGATTTCATTATACCGTATACGCCATGACAGCAACGTAGGTAATTAATTCGATTCTTGATCTCCCTATTCTTCGTATTCCCTCGTTTAACACATAAGCATAGGCTGAAAGAAATACCTACGAAACGAAATAACAGCAGTCGCAGGAAACAACTAGCTGTGTAGGTATAATATATATATATACAGGGTGTAAAAAGACAACTACCGAAAACTGAGGGGTTGCAATCAGACCATGATTATAAACTCATTAAGCGAAAAAAATAAAGCAAAAAATAAAGCTTAATCATTTTTTGTTTTTTTCAGTTATTGACTACTAGTATAACATAATAAGACCATACCTTCCTAATTAATTCATTTTTAAAAGAAATAAACAATTTAAATTCAAAATCCAGCAATTTACGTAAAAAATCGCGCCCAGTACATACGCAAACAGTAATCTTCAAACGCTGTTTTCTCCGGATATAATGATTTTTAAAGAAAATCCTATTGGATTTGGTAGTGTCTCAGGATGCTCTACCTACCCTTCTCGGCTTCGGTTGACGCCTTTTTACACCCTGTATATATGACGACCTCTGTAGCGCAGTGGGCGAAGGCCCGCCTGCGACGCAAAAGGTTGCGGGTTCGATTCTCGCGGCGGGGCCAATGTTTGTATGATCTACAAATATTTGTCTCGGGTCTGGGTGTTTCTATATATAATATGTATGTATTTACAAACAAAAAGTATATAAGTAGTATATCAGTCATTCTAGTACCCATAACACAAGCTCTGCTTACTTTGGGGCTAGATAATGCTGTGTGAAAAGTCCAGCATTATTTATTTATTTTATTTAATAGTATAATATACAGTAGGTGTATTTTACTATTAATACTGCTTGATGTTTCCTATATCCTACAATTAATAATATAATATAATCTACCTATTATGAATATGAGCCTGAACACAAGTTTTCTCCAGAGCACTCAAAGCAATTTAGCTGCAATTTCGCTGAAGCGGCACTCATCAATGTGTAGCATTACATTCTGAATTAAGCTTCACTTTGATATATGTTTGCGATGTAGGAGGTAAACAGAACAATTAATACAATATTTAGTTACATTTCATGATGCATTTGGCCAATATCCAATGATAGTTTAAATAATACTCGTATATGTGTAACCTACTTACGCATTTAAAAAATGACCTCCAACTATCTTTATGGGAAACAGATGTGATTAATGTACATTATGGCATACCATTCTTGATTTCTTGCCTCTTGCTTACTCCAACTCAACGGAGTGGCAAATTCAAGAATGGTATGGTAGATTGGTTTCGTGTAAATAAATAGTGTTTTAGTATAATATTCGAAGGTTATAATTATAACTTGTAAATGACTTAGTATGGTAAAGTAGGTAAGTATAGGTACTTACCTACTTTACCATACTAAGTCATTTACTTGCTAGTAGATACATACGTTAAATATTTTTATACGTTCAGAACGATTCTTGGTAGGTACGAACATAAGTAGGTACCTATTTTAAAAGGTTTATAAGAAAATAATTCAATAAGTACATCTTGCCTGCTATCCTACTTTAACTTTAAAAGTACTATAAGTAATTTTTAGCTCATAGATACCTAAGTACCTACCTACATGGGTACGTTGTTCTATGTATAGTCCTATGTATTTTAACGATGGGCTTGGAGATTTTCGTTACACAAGGAGAGTTTCTCGCACGCGAGGCATTTGTATAAACTAGGCGACCATATTATTGCCTAGAACTCTCCTTGTGTAACAGCCGCTTTACCTAACCGCAGGTACCCTATTAGTAACTTTAAACATTGGTACTTATTAGAACAAAGTTCTTAGATTTACGAAAATGTCTTGTGCTTGTACTGTACCTACCTAAGTACTATTATATATTTTTGTCATTGTATCTAATGTTTGTGAACATGTTAAGAATCTATGTAATTAAATCTATGTATTTTTTCAAATTACTTTTTATTTTTAGTAACTTAGTTACTTTATTTACTTAGTAGATACTCTCACTGTAGGTAATACAACCAGTTGAACTTCTCAGTTGTACCTACTCACTCGATGCGTACCGAATTACCTACACTTCATGTTAAACTTTGTCATCACAATAAATTAAGTGCTCTATAAACAAAAGTAGGTAATTGTTTGTATGTGTACCACGCATCTACGTAGTAGTACAATACACACATGCAAATGAGTCGGTCACGAATAGAGTTCGGTCACACAGACGCTCCAGACGTTAGGACATCGTTCAACCGGCGACGTATCTACGTAAGTACTCTTATAATTATTCAACTCAACAATTGGCAGAACAATTATATTCATCATAGGTATAATCACCGAAGAATACCTATCACTGCACCCTAACATCCAATAGGCATAACCAACAGACTATACGGTTAAAAGTGATGACGCGAAATGCTTACCAAAAATAAATTCATGCTCAATCTTATATTTAGCGCAAGCGGTCGGACGAGGCCGTGTCGGCCAGTCCAACCGGGATTCTGAACCGATCACTGATCGTTTTGTAATAAAGTTGGGAAAATTAGCGTGAAGTGCATCTAACAACAAACAAACAGAGGGAGTGGACAAAGGACTGGCCGGCGCGGTTTCCCTCTCGTTTCAAGGTAAACGCGGTGCATGAGTCCAAAAGAATCCGTGCCGTGGTCATAGTATACAACCTATTCACACCTATTTCTAAACAGGCCCACGCAAACATAAAGTGTTTTCAGTCACCGATGCTCACATTGAAACGAAACGTTGTGCTCTTAGATTACACGGTGTAAAGTGAATGATTTGCGGGGCCAGGGACAAAAAGTTCATTGACTAAATTAAAAAAATCACTAAATTTTTTACGAAGTATACAAATTTTTATTTTAATAACTATTTTATAAGTAAAACATATGGAATCTGAATTGTCGCCAGATGATGAAAATGACGTACCACCTGTACCAATAAAAACGTACCAATGGGAAGATTTACGGAGAGCTCGTGAAGCTGGGGGCTACCCTTGGACACATGTGCTGAAAGTGCCACTGGAAGGTGAGGTCACGGCTGAGGACATCATCAGAGAGACGACACCGAGGAGAAGTATGTCGCGGGAAGTTTCAAGGTCTAGGACGCGATCACCGGCTGACGGTGAAGTTCAAAAGATTTTGAACCTAGACTCCTCACCTGGTAGCAGCCGCAGACATGGTGAAGAAGGTGAAGATGAAGGAGTACATATACCAAACTTTTCCAAAGAAGTTTCGTTAGAAGAAGATGACGTTCCTGTAGTTCAAAATGTAAATGTTCACGCCAAACGTCCGGAAAGTCTATCCAGCAGTCACTTGGTAACACCTGTAGAAATACCCAAGAATGTCTCGCCTAAGGGTATTTTGAAACGAAGAGTGCCAGAACAACAATACAGTATAGGAGTTTCAGAAACTAGAGAAAAAACAAAGTGCTGTCATCCTTTAGTTAACAAAATTAAACACTTGGCTGATAAAACTTTACATAAATTAGAGCGAAATGATAATGAAAAACCACAAACGCCATTATCTAAACGTAAAAAAAATGACGGAGATCAAGAAATAAGGCAGTTAAAATCATCACCGAGTGCAGTTCGACGTCAAAAATTCAGTGCCATTAAACTTGGAGACTCCGATGAGATGAGCAAAACATTGAGCACGGACACACCACCGCCGCCTAGAAAAAAGAAAGAACACATTTATGAAGATATAGAAGATTCAAAAGGCCATAGTCATGAAAAAATCTTAAACTTCTCACATGATTTTGATCAAAACTACGCAAAAAAATTTGATGACGAAAGCAAAAGTGGTAGCAACACAGAAAATGAAAGCCTATCAAACATAGAGAAAAAATCCATTGCCTCTCAAGATCCTAGCCTAGTCACGGAAGATACCCCACTTAAAACAGAAGACCACGTTATGGAAAAGTTACATAAAGTGGACAACAAAGATACGTTGCTTCTTGATGAAGAAATGGATGCTGAAGAGCCAAATGTTGATGAAATTTTTCAAAATCAACTAGATGAAAGGAGACCTGATAACGAGTCTCCAAACATCACTATTACAGAAATTACTGAAGACGATCCATCAGCGCTAGGGGACCCACATGCGACGCCCATCGAATCTTCTCCGAGCCCGAGTCCACAAGATATAGAGAAACAAAACGACGAGAGTCGAGAATGGTCTAAACCCAGCAGGTATAAACTTTTCCTTGTTTGTTATGTAAACTAATAAAAGGACTAACAAATAATAAACTATATCATAACATCAGATACGTAACGGTCATATAACGTGTTTCAACACATGCAAAGCGAACGCGCTAGCTTCTGACTGTTTGTTAAATATAGATCAGCCGTACGTTCTTCCTGCACATTGGTAAGCTCTTTAAAATTGTCGTCAGTGATCACTGCTCGCGGCTGCTTTCACGTCTGTGATTAGTTCATTTACAGTTTGGCTTTGACAAAGACACTTGATGACTCATTGTCCTCGGTCAAATGACGGTCCGATCGGTAGTTTACGGGAAACTAGTCTAACAATGCCTAGGGCTCGGTAGTTAGTGTAATGACTACGCTGCGGCGATGGACATCCGAGGGTGGGACTCCACTAGAGAAGCCTGTAAGGCCGACCCGAGAGGCCAGCGTACAGCAGTTCACTCCGGACGTCCGGTGTGCTTGCCAGTTCTTTCAATGCGACTCGCTACTGCCGGAGCGACAAAACCCGATAGGCACAAGGCCGACGTCGCGAGCTAGCAATTTCATATCGTACGGGAGGTAAGTCGCACCACATTATGTATGATTTTGTTGACATTTTATGACTAACATTACGAGGTGTAAAATAAATTTTCAAACGGCTTTCGCCCGGCGGCTGCTGCGTCTAAAACGAGCGCCGGCGGTTGGCCTAATTGTGACTCGACTCATCTCTGATGTTATATATAACTCAAATCTTGTGCGACGAATCACAATTTTTGCAATTTGCGTACCTATATATATTATAGAACACGTTTTAAAGCGCTCTGCGAATGATTAACTGCCATCGTAAAACCACTGCACTGACAATTTCAAGCGAATTTATTGAGGTCACTTATTTTAATGTTATTATTTTTTACAATATTTATTTTTAATTCTCTATATTATTTTCAGTGATCACGAATATGAAATTATCGAGAAACCGCCGCCTAACATTGTTTACACTGGTCCAACTGTAGATAAAAATGCTACAATGGTCAAAACTGACGACGAATTGTCTAGCACAACCTCTTTGGAGCGAAAGTATTTGCAACACACCTCAGATGAAGAGGAAGCGCTTGACAAAGAAAATATCGAGAGTAATAATGCCATAATATCGGCGGAGGCACTTCAAAAAGATATTGAAGACAGGTTTTTCGTAAACACGCCATCAACAGCATCGAGAACCGATTGTGAAGTCAGCACCAGCCAAGTAGATTCTTCTGCTCTAGAACAGTTACCACTAAAGCGGGATAGTCGGTCCAAAAATGCAGAGGGGGACAATAAGTTTCAACAAAGACTTCGAGAAGGTACAGGAAAGTTAAAGACACAAGCAGGCAAACTTAAAACAAAATTGCAAAACATCAAAACTAGTAAGTTCTCCATGCCTGATAGAGCTAAACTTAACTTCCCAGATCGACCTAAATTCAAAATGCCAGAGAGACCTAAAATAACTATGCCAGACAGGCCAAAATTTACTTTACCCGACAGAAGAAAGTTTAGTTTACCTGATCGTCCAAAATTCAAAAAGATAAATATTTCAGAGAAACTAAGCCTGGGGGACCGTAAAAAGTTCACACTACCTGAGAGGCCTAGGTTTAATGTACCTGAAATGCCTAAATTTAGAATGCCTGAAAGACCAAAACTTCACTTTCCAAGTCTAGGTAAAAAGAAAGAGAACAAAGCAGAAACAGAAACTACAAGTTCAACTACCGAGCTAGACAATAATGCTACTGTAGAGTTTGAAGCAAAAACTTATCCAAGATGGTTCGGCAAAAAGAAAAAATCTGAAATACCAAAAACATCATCATCGCCGACTCTCAATAGAGAAGATACTCCACCACCAACATTCACATTTACTCGCATTAAGAAGTCCAGTGAAAAGCCCCAAGAATCTTCTTATATTCCTGATAGCCCAGATCAGCCGCGTGAATATGGTAATGTGTGTAGTGAAGAAGTCGACTATGTAGGAAGTAGCCAGGCAGAGGGTGCAAGACGTTATGATACTACGTATGATTTTGATAAACTAGTTACCGATGAATACATCGATGAAGATCCTGAAAATCCTGATTTTGAAAATAACCATTCTCCATATATTCCCGACCATCCCGATTCATCACCGTCTAAACAAGACCACACACCTGTCATAACCGAAATTAATAACGACGAATTTTTTGTACGACCGAGAGGAATTTCTCGTGAAGATATTCAAGTAAGAGAATACTTGAATGACGAAACGCGACAAGCGTTCAAAACTCCAAAGAATGTTCTTGCTCTCATGGGAAGCAGTTCGGAGATAAACGACGATCAGATGTACATGAACGATCCTGAAGCTGATCCTGAATTGATCGAAGATATTGATGCTATGAGGTACTCCACAGAAGATTTAAATGATAAGGACGATGGTTATTACACATTCCCACCTGTTCGTCCTTCGCGAGCCAAGCGAAAGAAGAAACAATCCGAGTACGAAATCGAGTTAGAATCGGCTCAATATATTGACGACAGTGCAGACCCTAGCACTCAATTCACTGAAGTGGACTTAGGCCTACACGAGGATCTACTTCATGATCAACAGCTACAAGAAAAAATGACGCGCGATCACGACGAGCATGATGAAATGATGAACGGCGATAGCCACCATCAATTTACTCATCTGACGGATTTAAATTCCATAAATGAGTACGCCAACGACGACGTCATTCAGTATCCTGAGAATGTGCCGATCCAATCCCAAACACTTCCCATGCCACCTAGAAGAAAGAGAAAGTTTGGTAAAAAGGACCTGAAGCATTCATCACTGAGTGATTTTAACAAGGCTCCACTTGCGGAGATGTGGAATGAACCGCACCAGCACGAGCATGCCGACGATGTAAGTATCAAAGAGTGTATACCATTTGTAGCTAATTGACTTTTAAGTTTCTAAATAATTTGTCATAATACATTGGGGTGAAACCAGACGAGCTGAATTTTTAGGATCACAGAATTTCGATCGGGTAATTGTTGCTGCATTATTAGGATGCCGACGAGTTTTTTATGAAACCGAATGTAGCAGAAATTACGCGACTGAAATTCTGCGACTCCCAACTCACAACACAAACAAATGTTGGGTAATAGGTACCACACATCGACATATTTATAATGTACCTACTAAGCAGCACAAAATTTTTGATCAAAGACCTTCAATACACAGAAGTTGTATATTTTTTTCCTGAACTAACGTCATTTGCACTCCAGTTTACATTGAAATGAAAGTGAAATACAAACAGTTGATAAAGGTTTCGGAAGAATAATCTTATTGTTTTTGGCACGTGCCCAATGCAGTACCTACTCAACTCAGTATGATATTTTTGGAATCCGTTCCGATTCGTGTGATGACCTACTTAAGC
Source organism: Epirrhoe tristata (assembly GCA_951394285.1). Taxonomy (NCBI): domain Eukaryota; kingdom Metazoa; phylum Arthropoda; class Insecta; order Lepidoptera; family Geometridae; genus Epirrhoe; species Epirrhoe tristata. The sequence continues at coordinate 16,302,673 of OX596136.1, read as the reverse complement.
TGAGACCTACATTAATTTGCAATGTTTTTGTTGAATGTTTGTGTTTATGAGATACCTACCTGTTGGTTTTTAATTACATACTTCATTTTTATCTTTTTTTTCTGTAATTGACGGCATTAGCACGTTTTATCTGTACCTACTTAGGTATACAGAAGATAAATCCATGCACGAGAAATGCTTCTCAAACGCATTCATGGAGGTATTCACGGTTCTCAAAAGATCGCATGTGAAAAAAAATGGTTGTCTGTAAAGTCGGTTTACTGACAATAGTTGACGTGACGTGACAACGCAAAGGCCGATTGTGCTTCTTTGTCGCTCGTTCCGCGCTCTCGCTTGCACTTGCGCAAGCCTTACATGGAACGCCCCAGAGCGAGGTAACGCCTCATGACGTCATGTTTTTTCGTCCGTGCAACCGGCTCTATCGAATTATAAGACGTAGTCACGTCAAAAACAACAAAAACAAAAGGAAGTTTTCTCGTTCGACAAGGTGACATGTTTTTCGTACGTGAAACCTTACATCGTGTGTGTCAACTTACAGAGTCAATACCTTAGAATACCTAGAAGTACCTTGGTAAAGGAATAATGTCATGATCGTAGCTAGAGTAAAAGCGTAATATTTTTCCCTTTTAGGACCTATTTCTTAAACAAAAATAATTTTTATACCTGTTTTCAGATAATTGTATATCGAACTGAACATGAGTACATCGTGCCCGGCGGCGAATTGGCGACCGCCACCGAACAGAGCCCGGTGCCCCCACGCCGCACGCGTTCACGCAGCTCGCGGGCTACCTCTCTGTGCGACGATGACAGGACCTCGCACGGCGCAGACTCGCTTACACTCGACACACACATGCCTCACACCGATGACATGGATATCGCACGGGACATACGGCACGAGAGTCCCGGCTACGCGACCGTTGACAAAGGACCTTACGCTCCACCGAAAGGTATCCGACGATCCATTAGCAAAACACCACCAGCAAGACGGCGAAAAAGCAACAGCTCCGAACGTAAGTATTACACTGTTGGCTCTACCAAAAACGCACTGCCCGACAGACCCCCGCGGAAAAAGTCCTCGACTAGCCTAATAACACTAGACAGCTTCACTAAGCATTCAGATGCCACACAATATGTTGAAATTGATGAACCTTTTGAAGAAATGCATAAAGATTTGCAATCTGGGGATATAGTAAATAAAATGAAAGATAGACCGCTGCCCCCGCCTCCCAGACCACCCAGGGGGTCTAGAAAGAAAAAGAAAAGTAAAGGGGACGAATTAAATAGTTCACCAACTGAAACTAACATAGAATACTCTCATACGTATCTCCAGGACCATCAACCAGATAATGTGTTAGAGATTGAAGTATCAACGCAGACAGACCCCTTACCTGATGATGTAGACTTCGAACTAGGCTACGATGAAAATCTTGATATGTCAATGTCTAGTTCGCTTAGAGATATAATTGATGAAGACTCTATCTTAGCCAAGAGTCATAGCAGGTTAGCTGAAAGTCCACGAGTGTCTCGTCCAACGTCTAGATCAGAAAAATCAGGCAAGCTTTCGGACCCAAAAATATCTGAGCTATCGAAGCCGAACATAGGACGTACATCACCAACAGTAATATTGGTGGAAAAACGTGTTTCTAGCCCAACTCGAATCAATGAACGCCAGGAAATGGTGACCGAGGCATCATTAACCGTGCAGCCCATAGATATCGACGAAACTCAGATTCCAGATGTTCCTCCGCTGCCGAGGTCAAGACGCATTTCCAGCACAATTCAAAGTTCTAAAAATACTGCGCTGCCAAGCGAGGAGCGAGCTCTTGAAAGGGTTATTGACGCAAGTAGAGAAGTACAACTAGACAATCTCATTACTCAACGACTTCAAGTGAGAGATTTAGACGTAGGGCGGCTCAATGTGTCCGAGTTGCAAGCAAATAAAATTCTTGTTTCTGATATAGAGGGAATGACATTACAGGTCAGCGAATTAGATTCAAAATCGGGCCATATATCTGTCAGCGGAATCGATTTTTCTCAATCTGTTATAGATGAAATCGTAAAAAAATTTGCTGAAATTTCTACCAGCCATATCCCGACACAAGAAAGTTTGTCGGTACCAGAAGTTCCAAGACCTGTAAGCAGAGAAGAGGAAACACAGACTGAGCAATCGGAAGTAGTAGAGAAAATTGTGGAAGTCAAAGAAACAAAAGCAGCCAGTGCTGAACAATCAGCCGCTGCTCCGTCACCACCGCCGAGACCTGATCCTGAGGATGGATTGGCTCCCCGGAGACCACCGCCACCCGATTTGACTCCGCTGCTGTATTCATATCTTCAGGACATGACAATACCGCCATCGACTTTCTATGGTCCGCGTGGAGGAGGGTCTAGGGCAGCGTTTCCGGAGTTCCACGAGCCTCCAACAACGCCGCTGCCCCCGACAAGGCGCGTGAAGAGAAAGCCGGCGGCGCCACCTTCAGAATCCAGTTCGGATGAGGCGCTCGTGCGACCGTCTCCGCGACGCCTGCCTGCCCCAGTGCGTTCGCACGAACCCACTATTGCCGAGGCAGGAGCGCAATTTCTCCGCGTCTGTCACTCTTCTATCTCACGGACTATACGAAACATGTTCAACCTGTTTATGTCGTATGTGAGCCGCACCGAAGACAAAAAAGACGCTCAGATGGCTCTGGTAATATTCTTAGTGCTGATCGCTGGCCTGATCATGTTCGGTCTCAGTGATAGCCGTGCGATCCACCACCACCACTGGGAGTTCTTCAACCCACCTGATGGGAAACAGTAAAAAGTGCCTCAACCTATCTTTTGTACTTAAACTTTTTTTGGTACGTCAGTCATTGAACGATGTCGAAATCTTCCTAACTTTGAAATGTAGAACTGTTTTTATTTTTAACAATATTAAAACGTGATATATTATTTATTTCTGTTAGATTGTTTTAAGTAGGTAGGTATTTTTATTTTATAATTAGACTGATACAATTTGAAAATTTAGATACAATCCTAATTTTATTAGGCAGTTATTTTTAAAAGTAAGTAAGTATTTAACGATCCTAAGAAACCGTCTCGAGCATTAGGTACCTACACAACAACTGGCATTATAATGAAATGAGAGTTTTTTTTATGATGAATAATAACGGCTTTGTCTTGACCTCGAGACTTACACAGGCAAGAGTGAGGTCAACGATGGAGGCGAGCCTACCCAGAAGGTGCCTATTAACTCTCTTCTTAATAACATCAGGGTTTACTTTGAGTGAAAGACTGCAAGTGAAAATATTTAACCTTATGTAGGTAATGGTGTTACACACGTATAATGTTTTGTTTTCTGAAATACTTACATTCTCCTTATTGGTCCAATTATTTGACCGGTACCTGTACCTACCTAGCTGTGCCGTCTTGATGAAACTTTGTTGAGTAAGTAGAAAGGTAGGTACAGTCAGCAATCAGCGTCAATTACAATTAACACAACTCTCAATATTTCTGAAATCCGTAGGTAAGAGGAAACAAAACCATTGATGGATCAGAGTGGAAGAAAAAGTGGAAACAAATCCTTAAGCCTAGTTCAGACTAAGCTAGTATTTTAGTCGAGTAGCGAGTAATTTGGTACCTAAACGTGTCTGAACACCAAACCAATTTAGTCGAGTAGGTTAATAAGTATTTTTTACTACTAAACTACTCACTAGTCGTCTAAAATACTAGCCTAGTCCGTTCTAGGCTTTAGTGGATTTGAGTAGTGGATCAGAGTGGGATAGGGCAACTCATTGACCAACATTTTTTAATTTGAAGATATGTCTCTGTTCATAATAATTTCTATAGTACCTACCTACTTAATCGCTTAGAAATGTTCTTTAAAAATAAACTGTGAAGTAGGTAAATCGATTTCGTTGCAGGGTTATCAATGTAAACTAAGTACTTACTGCCGATAGAGTTTATGTACTATCCACTGTTACAAACACTCGATTTGAATTGTATTGTAACTCATAATTTGTACTTACCTTCTTGTGTTATTTAGTTTTATAAATATTAAATATGGGTAAACATTTTGCTATTTAAAAACGTAGTTTCGTTGTCCGGTGTTTTGCATTTTGAATAATTCATTTACTTGTTGTTTTATAAAGGAATAAAGTTTGTAAAATTATTTTGTTTTATCTTTTATATACTATATTTATTTATTTTATTTATTATACCTATTTATTTTTTATATGACTACCTAACTAAAACAAACAACGTAAGTAAGTTACAGTGGGTGATCAACGCCTAACCTAACCTACCTTCAATTTGAAATTATTTTGTTATTTATAGTAAAAAAAAAATTGAACCGACTTCACAGAACACAAACAGAAGAACCTTCTACACACTAAAAAGAGAAAAATAAGAATATAATTTGAAGTCGGTGCCAACTATTCATTTACATCTAAGAAATTCAAAAGAACTTGGGTGCAAAATTGTATCCTGGTACGCTATCGCTCGATTTCTTTTTTTTATAGGTACCTAATCGTATTCACTTGGCACCGACTTCAAATTATATTCTTATTTTTCTCTTTTTAGTGTGTAGAAGGTTCTTCTGTTTGTGTTCTGTGAAGTCGGTTAAATTTTTTTTTTTTAATTTTTTTTTTCACTTTTTAGTGTAAGTAAATAAATACTGTGTAAATAAAAGTGTATGTGTAAATAATATAGTAAGCTACGAGTACATTAAGACTTTGCTTATCGTAGCTTAAGTAGGAAAGGATGAGAGAAGTCATGGGCAGACCTACTAAAGGACACACCGGAGTTCACCAAAGGGGAAAACTATCAATCCATAAGGAAAAGAAAATATTTTGGACTACCTCGGGTGTAATACCCTTTCAAACTATTTAATGTTTGACTCAGATTGTGAGTCAAGGTGTGTAGTGTAGTGAGAATGAGGTTTTTTGAATGTTACGGGAAAACTGTAAAATCCCTCAGGAAAAAAAATATATGGCACCACCTTGAGAGTATACCTCTTTCTAACAAAAAAAAATTTTGGAAATCGGTCCACAATTTTCTTAAAGTTTAGTGATTGTTTTAGTTTTACGGGAAAACTATTAATCCCTCAGGAAAAAAAAATATATGGCGCCACCTTGAGAGTATACCTCTTTCTAACAAAAAAAAATTTTGGAAATCAGGCCACAATTTTCTTAAAGTTCAGTGATTGTTTTAGTTTTACGGGAAAACTATTAATCCCTCAGAAATAAAATTTATATGGGACCACCTTGAGAGTATACCCTTTCAAACAAAAAAATTTTGGAAATCGGTCCACAACTGACGGAAATATCGGTGAACATACATAAAAAAAAAACATACATACAGCCGAACATATAACCTCCTCCTTTTTTTGAAGTCGGTTAAAAAATTAAGTTCGTATGAGTCAGTGGCCAACTCTGGTTTATATTAAAATGAAAGAAACAACGTTCTATACAGTTATGTTTTTTTTTTATTCAATAAATCATAAAATGACGTTTAAAAATTATATCTCTATATATAAAAATGAATCCCTATATCCCTTGGTCACCACATCACGCGTGAACGGCTGGACCGATTTCATTATTTTTTTTTTGTTATGTTTGTTATTGTCAGGAGAAGGTTCTTATGACAGAAAAAATTAAAAAAATTGCGCGGAATAAATGAATCCTATATCCCTTGGTCACGCCATCATGCGTGAACGGCTGGACCGAATAATGCGCAGAAAAAGTCGCGCGGGTCAGCTAGTTGAATAATAATTATCACGTTTATCGAGCTTTTAAAAGAACTCTCTTTTGAGCGCTATTAAGAATTGTATGTTTAATACCGCCCATTTAAAACAGTGAAGACAAAAATAGACTTACTAGAAGAAAACTAAATTGCAAAACCTTATCTTGCGTTTTTTTATTAAACTAAAACAAACAAAATTTAAAGGTATTTTTGAATAAACTAAACAATACACTGTCCTAGAAGTTTAAGGTCTTATTTAAAGTTTTTTTTGTCATTTTCCTTACAACATAATCATGAGTCATCACCTACCTACTTTGCATTTCAACTATTTTATGGCTGAATTAAGAAAAATCACGAAATGTTCATTGGGTGCAATGAAACGAAATATGGGTTTTAGCGCCCAAAGATAGAAAATTATTAATATAACAGATAGGTAGTTACAAAATAATTTCTAATAACACAAAGTGGTTCTACAATAAAATTCTTTAGTCTTCATTTTCATCATGAGTCATCACTTTCTGTCCAGGTCCATCTTTTTATGAGGAGTTTTCTACACTAATATTATAAAGAGGAAACATTTGTTTGTTTGTTTGAATTGAATAGGCTCCGAAACTACTGGACCGATTTGAAAAATTCTTTCACCATTAGAATCCTACATTATCTGTGATGAACATAGGCTATAAATTATTTTCAAAAAAATTAGAGATCCTTATGAAAGTTGCAATAATGTAACCAAAGGTGTAAAAATTTTGAACATAAAATTCTTCATATCGCGTGCGCTGCGAAAACTATTGATGATAGAACAAAAAATGTTCTACAATATTAAAGAACGTATCATAGCTGTCCGCCCCGGCTTCGCACGGGTTTATTATAGGTATTTAACAAAAATTTAATAACAACATGGCGATCCCGGAGCGGGATGTATGATCCTTTAAAGTTTAGAGGTTAATGTAGGTAAGGTCTAAGGTAGGTAAGGGAGTATTGGGCAGGCAGGCAGGTTTGGACACCACCGGCAAATCCCCGTGTTATGCCGGCCATACACCATCATGCCAATCCACCCCCATACATGGTCAATTCTAACTGATCAAATTCCGATTTGACGATAGGCATGATGGTTTATGGCCGACATGACACGGGGGTGTCCAAACCTCTCTACTGCCCAATGCTTCCCTACCTCCCATATATATTTCATTGATATATTACCACTCCCTTCCATTCATTCCATAGTTCCCAGACACTTTTTAAACTATCATGGTTTTCAACATTTTTAACACAGTTAACGGGATATTTACCATGATTTAATGTTTTTTGAGTTTCCCGATATTTAGTTGCATACGCCATGATCAATAGTATCTATGGTATTATTCATGGTTAATATCCCGTTACCTGTTGTTGCCTCAATATTTAAACTTTAAATATTGCGGCAACAAAGTAAAAAAAAAACTGTTTTCAACCTACTGTCACTCGCTTTGATTTCGCGTCCAATAATAGTGAAGAATCAGGACAATTTCCACATGCCTCGATAGCAAGTTTCATTTACTATTTCCAAAGCGACGCTCCAGTGTAGTGGAAATCGAATATTGACGTTCATAAAAGTACCTACCTACTAGGTTAGTAGGTAGGTACAGGTTCAGGACATAAATGTTTAAGTAAGTACCTACCTACTTGTTCATAAAATGAAATGCTTAGGTAGGTACACTTGTCTTAATTTGTGCTACTTATCATAGAATTATTGTCAGAAGTCAATCATCAACAAAGCCATAAAAACTAACAGAGTGGCCACTGACTAAAAGGTACTAAAACAAATAAAATGTTTCGGTAAAAAACAGTAGTAACACGTTTATTTCACGTATTAATAGTCTATTAATGATTATTTGTAACGTGGAAAATCTAAATTTGCAAACAAAACAGGCATTCTGGGAGTGCCGACAGAAGTGAAAACTTGAACGTAGTATCGTTAAGAAATTATAAAACCCTTTTAAACAAAAAATAATTTTGGAAATCGGTTCACAATTGACTGAGATATCGGTGAACATACATTAAAAAAAACTTAATACAGCCGAACATCGAACCTCGTCCTTTTTTTAATTCGGTTAAAAATAAACTCGAACAATCCGAAATAATCACACATCGCTTTTCCATTTAGTTGGGTAAAACTAGATTGCGTAGCCGTGGCTTCTTCGTAGCACAGCTCCAAGTTTCGTAGAGGGCTCATAGACGCTTTGTTAGAATTTGTTAATTTCGACACTATCGCCATCGTAATGTCTGGCTCAGTGGAATCACACTCCGACCGAGAATCAGCCGTCCTCCTGGTTCAAAACCCGGCAACTTGCAAAAACTAAAATTGACTCACTGCCGCCCGAGGAAGACTATTACTACATGCATAAGCTTGGTGTTAATGGATTTTCTGACGAAAAAAAAAAAAAAAAAAAAGGTTCAAGGGGCAAGCGACATCGACTACAATAACTTGACGCTTTGGGATGACAATTAAATAAGTCGGGGCTTCAATGGCTTCAATGTTGTATTTTGTAAATATATGTAAATATGTAGTAGCTTAGTTTCTGTAAATAAATCTTATTTAATACCTATCAAACTAAGTTTTACTTGTAAAATAATCGAATTTCTCTGACGAATTAGGCCGTGAACGCATTAGGCGAACTGTGGGCGGTTAACAGTTTGCCTCTAAGTTCGCCTCTCTATATATTTTCTATGAAGTGTCCTTAAAGCGCGTACTGTGCAGTTTGCAACGTTTCGCTTGCCGACTCACTCAGTCAGCGACTGAGTCGCAGCGAACGATGCTCGCGGTCGGCGGCTCAGCTCGCTCACTACGCCCGCGCTGATCGGTGATCGGCGGGATCGGCATGTGAGTCAAGAACTTCAGCCCGCACCGATCGGCGGGCTCGGCACTGAATGAGTTTAAAACAGAACCACCAAGCTCTCGTTCCACGCCTTTAGAGTTCTCCTTTAATTATCCTATCCACGCCGATTACGCCGCCGCCGCGCCGACTGATTTGACGCCGGCGTCCGCCGCCGTTCAATTAGGTAGGTACCTAATTGAACCATAAAATAAAACATTAGGCACACTACGTCGAAGTGTTTTTTTTATAATCAGATCATTTAAAAATGCAAAAAATTATCCATACTTCCATACTATAATATTATAAATGTGAAAGTAACTCTGTCTGTCTGTCTGTCTGTTTGTTACGCTTTCACGCCCAAACCGCTGAACAGATTAAGCTGAATGTTGGCATAGTTAAAGGTTGTATCCCAGGGAAGGACATAGGCTACCTTTTATTCCGAAAAAATGAAAACATCCCGAGGGACCGCGGGTCAAACCGCGGGAGCGCAGCTAGTATATATATATACATATGTATATATATTTTTTTTTTTCATTTTGTATTCACCTAATTACTTATAGGTTTTTTATTTTCCAGCAACATTAGAGATTTTGGAGCATTTGTTTGTTATCGGATACAGCATCCAAAAATGCGAAAACAATAAAAAAACAAAAATATCAATTTTCCCGAAAAGTATAAAACTACATTTAATTTTTAAATGCAATTTTATCAAAATCAAGCATTTTTCCATAGCTACAACTACTCTAAAACCGTTTAGATTTTCCCCTCGCTTTCATTCATAGAAATTGTATGGAAATTGAATCAAAAACAAAAACTTCCGATTTGAAGCAAGTTACGTCGATTGAGACCAACTTGTTTTGTTTTTTGTTGACAAATGTCATTTTCTAGGTTGTCTGTAAAATTTTTAAAAAATCCAAAATGCAATTATTTTTATTTTTTAAATAAACCTATAGTTTCCTAAGAACAAAACCTTCTAACTACAAAAGAAAAGGCTGCCCTCAATGTTGTAAAATTTTGCCACACCCGGTATTTATTATATTTATGTATATATATTTATAGGAGTATTGTATGTAGACCGTATTATTTGTAAATAAGTTTATTCTCATTATTTATTTATTAATTATATTCTATTCTTAATTCAAAATACCCAGCTAACTGCGTTAATCTAATAATTGTAAGTAATAACTTTTATACTTACTTACCTAAAAAACATATTTCGTAGGTAGGTACTTACCTACTGCTGTACCTAATAATATTCCGAAATCTTACAGAAAAATCAAATTGCAAAGGCAAAGAAAAATTAGAAAATCTGTCATGGAAATTGCATTTAAGTAATCGGAGATAAATGCAAGGTCGCATCTATGGTGCTAGAAGTACTACATATTACCTAGCTCGTCTGCGCAGTACACCACAATGCGCGACTGCCGGTGAAGACATTGATGACCTGCTTTTATGTGGACCGGCCTTTGCGGAGAGCTCACAACGCTATCAGCCTTCTCGCAGTTCGGCTCCGGGAGGAGGCTATCACCGTCCGCGAACTTTTATTTCTTAGTGAGTGCGACTCGGCTAAATCTAGAGTAGTAGCTCATGTAAGTAAGTAATGTACCTAACTACCTACCCTGGCTAGTTGTAGTTGTTACCATGTTTTGACCAAACTAAAACTTACCTAAAGTTAGTGCTGCTTATTATAAAAACGTAAAACCTTAGTTGAACCCCATGTTGACACATGTCAAAACAAAACTGTTACCAGAAAAAAGCGTTCTATGTACGAGTATTTAAAGATCGTTTTTCTAGGGACAGTTTTTTAGTTAGACTTGGTCTAACTCGGCTCATTTTCTTGTAATTTTTTTCCCCTTTAAGTTTTACTGATTTTTTTAAAGCTTATATTATATGGGTATGATTAAAATTAAGATTTAAATGTTTAGAAAAAAAATCTAATTTATTATACCTATACCTAACTGTTTTAGGTTTAATCGTGATTGAATTGGTTGAATCGTTCCTACCTACCTAATAGATAATGTACTTACCTACTATAGGTACCTAGGTAACTACCTAATGTTTGAACTCTTTGAACCGTGTTGTCTGAGTAGGATAGTGCCTCGACTTTCGATCCTTAAGAATTTAAATTTAAATTTTTTATTTTTTTTTGCTTGGGTTCGAATCCCAGCCGTATATTATAAAATGTTTGAAATACATAATATATATATACGTAATTAGAAAAGCATAAACAAGAGAACTAAAAAAAAACGTAAACGGGTTCACGACTGTATCTCCCAAAGAAATAAATTGTGAGGAAAGTGCAGTAGCAGTAGTAGTAGGCAGGGGGAATGTCGCTCACGGGGTATTACCGCTCACCCTTATAACTTACTTAGGTAAGTAGCACGGATTCTTGTCTGTGTTAAGTGGGTACTGGGCATAGAAACACGGCGCGTGGACTAAAGCGTGGGGGATGTATGTGGTAACTCTTGCATAGAGAGATAACTAAGATCAGTATGCTTGCAGCGTGTTAGAGATGCGTTTTTGTGTTTAAGGCCTTTTTAGGGTTCCGTACCTCAAAAGCAAAAAATTGAACCCTTTTAGGATCACTTTGTTGTCTGTAAAGAAAAAACCCTTTAAGTATCTCGGGAACGCGTGGAGCTATCGAGTTGAAATTAAAACCGTATACTTAGATCTACGGTTCATTAAGGCTGTGCAAAATTCATACTTCTAAGCTAACGCAAAAAAAAGATATGGCCGTTAATGCCACAAAAATCGTGTATTTTGTTTGACACTCATGGAAATCAAAATCCATAGGGTACTTGACTAATGACGACCTCTGTGGCGTAGTGGGCGAAGGTCCGCCTGCGACGCAGAAGGTTGCGGGTTCGATCCCTGCCGCGTGTCAAATGTTTGTATGACCTATAGATAATTTGTCCCGAGTCTGGGTGTTTCTATGTATAATATGTATGTATTTACAAACAAAAAGTATATAAGTAACACAAGCTCTGCTTACTTTGGGTGGGGCTAGATGATGCTGTGTAAAAAGTCCAGCATTATTTATTTATTTATTTACTTCCCATTGAAATAGAACTATGAAAGGCAAATAGTATCGTCTTAGACTACAAGTACAGGAAAACCGTATATTTTTAGTTATATCACAAAAAAAACAGGGCCTAATGCAAGGAATGGGTGTCGAAGTTTTGAAGTGAGTTAACCGTGTCGTATAATAAGGGCTTCATTAGCTCAAGCTTAAACAGATTTTTAATCATTTATAAACATTTTTTTAAGATACATAATTAATTACGTTTTGTTTTAAAAAATGTTAGCTAAATAGTAAAGGCCTCGTTATTTATTCATACTTCTAATAAAAACATTAAAAAAAAAATTGCGATACGGCAACGGCATCGTCAATGCCCATCAACGCGATCATCGCGATAGAGGGCAGTGGGTGGTCACACCAACGTTAAACGTCCTTCAACGCGATAAAGTGTGAAAGTGTGGCCACAGCATTAGGTGAGCCCCATTCCCCCTGCTTCGCCTAGGTATCTAACGTAGTTCTGTGGTTCTGTATTCTGTGACGTAGGTATGGAAAGTTTCTGCAAAATTCTATATAATTATTTTGGGCGTTAGGTAGGTACCTACCTACCACTGACTACCTACACAATCTACCTACCTATCCCTTTAGACCTCAAAGGATTTAAAGAAAGTAAACTGCATAAGATAAAAAAAAAATGCAAACACAGCCTACGCAAACATTACCTACCTAGGTACAACTTGCTTTAGGCTAGAATCGAACCTAGGGACCTACAGAGAGGATCCTCTCTGTAGGTAGACTAGGTAGGTATTCTGTGCTTTAGGTAGGAGTGAAGTGAGAGAGAAGAAGAAGAAGACTGAGCCAAGATGTTACTGATTGGGCGGTATAGTCGCTCAGCGACAAAGCCCTTTTCTTTTTTGTTTATATAAATAAATAAATAATATATAATCTATTACTAGTATTATGATTGTCTGTGGCCTGTGGTATACAGGGTGCACATGCACAAGCAAACATAGCCCTCTGAGGGGAAAATCTCAACGGCTAATATTGTTAGGAGTCACGGGCTCGATTTTGTTAAAATTAAGAACTGCATATATTATTATAAAAATTGGTTTCCCCAGATAAGCCTTTTATAATTACGATAAGCGCTATCTACCAATATAAAAAAATTAATATGGATGTTGTCAGAAATAGTTTTATTTAAGTAATGACATGTCAAAGAACGAGGGTAAGAAAATAGCGTCAGCGTGACTTTCGTTTCTCTCTGTCTAAACTAAACGAATAAATATTGAATTTAGGTTACTTACTTACTTATAATGTGCGTGTAGAATTGACTCTATCCTACCTAAGTAGGTATACTACATACTAAATAAATCCATTATAATTAATCCATTATTATCATTATGTAGATACCTAAACACCTACACTACCTATGTCCTCTTCTAAGTAGGTAGGTAATCATAGCAATTTAGCAGGTCTTCGTGGGTACGTGACGGACGACTGTCGACCAAAATTTTTAAATCGTTGGACGACATCCGACTGTCCGAAGGAACATCAGCTTTTTATTTGAAGCGCAAAAAAAGCTATTAATTTTTAATTTTCGGTAGGTAGGTACTTATCAACTTCGTAATACCTACCCTATGGTAATACCTAAATACAGCCTAAAGCTACATTTTCGGAAATGTGTGTTTTAATTTATAAGTAAATAATTTTTTATATTTAAAACCTGTACTTATAGGGTGGGTCTTCTCGTCTTTTTAATTTATTTAGGTAAACTTAAAGTGCTAAAGGGCACAGCGCGTCATGTCGTCCTTAAAAATACTTATATTTAAATAAATCAATAGGTACCTAGCCTACCTAGGCTACCTACCTAGAAGCCTTTAGCTCGGTCAGAAGTGGGTAGGTAGGATAGGTAATACCTAGACAAAGTGAGTTTTCTCGACCGGCCTGGGGACCAGACGGATTTAGGCTTAGATGTGGCCTAAGTTCCTAGCCTACCTAGGCTACCTACCTAGAAGCCTTTAGCTCGGTCAGAAGTAGGTAGGTAGGATAGGTAATACCTAGACAAGGTGTAAGGACAAGGTAAGAAGGTACTTATTAATGCAACAAAAAATGCTTATTACAGCCAGAAAACAACGAGACGAGATGTCGCCGCGTCGGAAGTCAAAAACACGCAAACGTATCAATGCGTACTACAAAAGGTTTAAGGCACGGGTCACGAGGAAACCATCATCTCCTCGACCTACCGTATTCAGCCGACTGAAGACGAGGTTCAACGGAATATTTAAGGTAAGTAGTAGGCTTAGACAGACGTAGTAGATAAGTACCTACTCTTATTTACCTACTGTGGTACCTACCTATTTGTGAACGCATCCATTTACCTATCACCTTAGGCCCTAAGGCTTAGGGCCTTTGCATACCACGTTTTCTGACGACGCGCGTAGAACACAATCACAGCACCCTTACCATGAATGACCACGATATCTCTACCTAAGTTTAAAATTTAGTAGTTTGGCATAACCAGGACGACCCCTGTTCAAAAAAATATAGCAATACTATGCGAAGCGCATTTTACCTCCAGCTTAGGAAAGCAGGCGTCTCTATGTCGGCAGGCAAGGCAGCTGGGACTGAGATCATTCATGATCATGAACAACTACAGAGATAAAATATGTACCTAATGTATTACGGGGTATCACCTACTTATCTACACCTATGATCTACACTATACAGTTTTATGTATTTTACATCTTGTACAATATTAGCTAAATGTTGCCTGAATTAAAATGATTTTATCTAACTATTTTATTTATTTATATAAATCCTTTTCACGGACTTTTTTGAAAATCTGAAATGTTAAAAAAGGAAATAGACAAAATCTTTTTTTTTTGTTGTATCTTATAGTACTTAGTTACGCTATATATACCATATATATAAAAAGGTACCATGCTAAATCTATGATATATACCTAAAGAAGTGAAGTGAGAGAGAAGAAGAAGAAGAAGACTGAGCCAAGATGTTACTGATTGGGCGGTATAGTCGCTCAGCGACAAAGCACTTTTCTTTTTTGTTAATTTAAATAAATAAATATATCTCTATGTTACCTACTAGAGATAGTGGACCCGAGCGAGACTTCTTCTGCGCATTGTGTTTCGTCAGCGAGAATTAAAAAAAAATTAAAAGTCAAAAGTTTGTCATGTATTGGTTGTCATGGCAACCTTAGATAGAGCAGTTCTCTTTGAGTCAAACAGAGTACTGCTAAAGTTTTTATGCAATATTCCCTTTGTCCTTTTTCATATTTTTTGGTTTTCAGGAACGTTTTTCGGGATAAAAAGTAGCCTATGTGCTATTTTGGAGTTATACCTTTCACCTTACCAAATTTCAGCGTAAACCGTCGTTTGAGCCTGATCCTTACACAAACATACAAACATCCAAACATCTAAACAAACTCACAAGCTTTCAGCCTCATTATATGAGTGGGAAGTAACATGGTACACCTATAGGTACATAGCATAATATCACTAGATTTCATTTAGTACCTATCTACTTAATACTTATTTCAAAATTTTTCATAGTTGTACAGCTTTGATTATTTATTCAGAAAAGAAAAGTTGTACAGCGTAAAACGTAAAAGTTCTGTATCAGGGATACGTTCCTATCCTACGTGAAAAATAATACGTGGTCTTTGGATTGTCCGCAACGATGTTTGTGTGCGTTTTATTTACTGTCACAAGGCTGTCACTGTCAAGCAAGCAGAAAAAGCAAAGCAAGTCAGTAACAAAACTAACGCGTGTAAGCAAGTTGGGTTTTGGTTGATTGAGTTGAGTCAAGTTCTCGCGCCGCGCGTCGTCGTCACGGTCGGCCTAATCAACAATACAATACCTATTCTAATACAAAATAAGTAAACATGAGACGAAAACGGGCTCGCAGAGCCCGTGTAGCGCTCCCAAACCATCCGAAAACAAGAAATAGTGTTGAGATATTAAACTATTTCAACATAAAATATGAGTGCACGAGATAAATCTTTGCCCCGTTAGTGTGTTTTCTGAAAGACAGTCGTAATTATTTTGTGGTAAACATGTCGGATATTCACAAGTGCGGGTTTTGTGGCCTTCTTGCTGGATTTATGAGGAGGTTAATGTGCTCTGGGAACCGCCGAGGCAGCAGCGAGTCTTGTTACCGCGAGTTGGGTGACCAGGACACGCTGGTACGTGCTTGTATTTGTGGGAAGTGGGAAGTTGTCAGCGTCGCCGCTCAAACTCCCTCTCTTGTTTAATTCTAGGCTACGTGAGAAATGCACTAGTGATCAATGGCCATCAACTTGTTGACACATCTATGATTGCCTCCACAATATGTACCTACAAATGAAACATAAGTCTGTACATCTCAGGTTGGCACAAACAACTGCATAAAGCCTTGCTAGGCTAAAAAGTGAAAGTAGATTTTCTCCTTCATAGGATAGGCATACATACTATGATTTATCTGTGACTTCTATGTCTTAGAGAAACTATCATAAAAATAGCTGAAATACCTTACAAATATTTGGCATATTACTACAAAAATAAAATTAAATAAGTACTTAAATATGTCTGATCATCTATAGACATATTGGTGTAAGTAGGTACACTGTTATAATGACAGATATATAAATATATATAGGGGCACAAAACACTCCAATAAATAAATAAATAAAAATAAAAAAGCCTTTATTATTCCTTAATTAAAAATGTACCTAATCTAAAATCTAAGATATTTAATATATGTATTAAAAACTAATCAAGGACCCCTCGATGGGTATAGGCCTCCTCCAAAGCTTTCCAGTTATCTCTATCTTCAGCTTTTTCGAACCACGGTTTGCCTGCTAACGCGACTATTTCGTCTTGCCATCTTTCTTGTGGTCTCCCTCTTCTTCTTTTTCCAGTAGGACCTTTCCAAATAGTTGTTTCTCGAGTCATCAAAACACTCCAAACATAGTCTATATTTCTCTACATGGGTCTCTAGTCTCTAGTCTACATGGGTTGCAATGTGGTAGCATGGCACAGTAATCACCTTGCCTAACTACCCGTTGCAGGGCTATCCAATCAAAAAGTTTTTTTGTCACATAATAAAATAAGTACCTACCTACTGCAACTCATTTCAATGCCTACATTTAAATTTGATTGGTGGATAAATTGGCTCACTCAATTCTGTTTTATACCAGTTTAATGTTGTAACATAGCATTAGTTAGTACTTAGTACCTAAACAAATGTTTTATAAGTACGTAGAAATAAATTCTTTAATTTAATCACCAAGCAGTTTGAATGCAAGAAGACTTCTTTGAAATAATATTTCTTTGCTACAAAAATGTTTACATGGTTATCGAACTGAAATGATTGGATAACAAGTTACATGAGCTGGTACAAAAGTGTTTCTTATACCAACTATAAGTAGTTGGTATTAGAAACACTTAGAAACACATGTTTCTGAAAGCAGAATTTATAATTGAATTGTGCTCAGAAGGTAAAATATGGGATTTGGTCAGTTTGGTCTGTAAAAGTAAATTGAACTACTTGTACTAAAAGTAAGTAAGTTCGTATGAGTCAGTGGCCCACTCTGGTATTATTGTAGGTACTTATTGAACTAACTTCTTGTAAAAAAAATATTATACTTAGGTAAAAGTAAGTAAGTATACATTTTATATTATTTTATTTATTATTTATATTATTGAAACGAAGTTTCTGTTCGGACAGTAACGAATTGGGGCTAGACGAAAAAAGTGTTCGCTAGCACTTTGCAACATATTTTTAACACATAATTTTATGTCAAATCGTCATGAAGTGCGCAGTTGCGAAACAGTCCATAGATTGTTACAGTACGCACAGCCGATTTTTAGCTCTCTGAAGCAGCTGCACAGAACCCATTTTTGATGACGCCTAAAAGACGAAGACAGCATTGTATAGCTGACTTGCTCACTTGCTTGGTTTATTGCATCGTCCTATCTCGCCTACTCGCGCAAACCTGCGCAATCGTTTAGTGCACCTAACTTCAGAGAGCTAAAGATCGGTTGTGCGTACTGTACATTGTTAGTACGGGAGAGCGTTTCTAGGATTTTCATAGATTTAATATCTTCTTTGGTACTGAGGATTTTAATATTTGATAATGTGTGACTTAGATTTATTTTCTAAAGTACCAAGTTAGCCTTTGCAAGCTAGACCCTACAGTTAGGAAGCTTACTGCTAGGCAGTTTTAATATTTCTGCATAACACAAAAAAAAACGAAATAGGTACCTACACCATCAGAATTTACCCCACTTGTACAGGGTGGTTTTTTAAGATGGATGGTGATGGCCAAGTCCGAACCCACGAGAGATAGAGAAACTGGATCCAGCGTCACTGGATCAATGTAAATCATGTCCTTGGTAGCATTCACGCTACCCTCTGCCGCTGCCGTAGCAACACCGCGTCCAACATGGCGTAAAGGCCGGCTTACAACGCGAGTTGATGACTATATTGATGAAGAAGATAATTCTTAGATAAAAGTCAGTTGGTTAGGTTAGGTTAGGATAGTGAAAAACTACGCGCGAGGTGAGCGACGATGCGCCAGAAATAAAATAAAAGAAATAAATAATTAGGCGATGGAAAAAAAAATGTGTGATGTAAAAGAACTGAGGTGTGGACGGCTAAGTCTCCGAAACATTTGCGTCTGTAAACATCTACGTTTTGTTTCAGAAACATGTTTCTCAGTGAATACATGGCTTAAGAAACGTAAGGAGATAGTGTAGATGTGTATAGATTAGTGTAGGAGTACTAGATACTTCGAATTTTCAATATAAAGATGGACCTCCGCTTCCGACTTTTATTCCAAAAATAAGATAATAATAATATCATAATGCATGTCTTCATCATAATTATTGTTTATGCAATAAGTCTGTTAGTCTTCCTCTGTCTGCATAAAGATAAATTCTCATAGTGTTCGTTTGTCTGCTGATCGCAGATAAACAAAGAACAAAATAGATAGATATGCATGAGTCTGTCTGGGTTTTATCTGTTCTTTTTCTGTCTAGTTATTGTATGTAACAAATCTCCTCAGTAAGATAAAACTATTGTACTGCAAGTCTTTCAAATGAAATATATTTGTGTCTAAAACATACACCAGCCACACGTGTGTGCAATAGATAAACAAGTATTTTATATTTTACTTTGCCCATCTGTGGGATAATATCTAGGTTAATCAAAAGAGCTACCGACCTACCCAAGTCCCAACCCACTCTAAAAAATCCTGGCCATCTTTGAATGATCGTGTAATGTAAATGCCTAAAGGATAATTTTTTTTAATGGTTCTGAAAACTAAATACGACGATGACGATGTCTCTTCTTAGGATGGACGTAGTCGACGTCCATCCTAAGAAAAAATTATGATTATTTAGAAAGGTAGTTTATTGTCACCGGTTATTCCCGTTCGTTTTTTCGTTCGTTTGATGAATATTCGGATGTTTTTTACTATTCTATTCATATTATTTTGTATTCGGTCGATAAGATCAACGGATTTAAACCTAGGACCAAACATTAAAAACCGAAAAATGGGCTCTTGAAGTCAGAAATCGTATAAGAAACATCCGAATCCTTCATCAAACGAACGAAAAAACGAACGGGTATAACCTCCCCCCTTAGCATGGTAATTATCTAGGTACCGGAAAATAGATAAAAATGACAGTAATGACATTAGAGTGTAGATAAAAGTAAATTTTATCCACATCTATTCTCCAGTACCTAGACAAACGCCATGCTAAGGGGCCTGGACGTCTACTCTAATGTGATAAATCCGATATTTGAGTTGAACGTTCGGACGTTTCCTACTACGAGCTACATTGTATTCGATAAGATCAACCTATGAACTCGGCCATAAACGTTTTGAATTGAATTGAATCGGTCTTAATCTAGGACGAAGTAGGTATTCCAAACCGAAAAATTTGTCTTTTAGGTCACAATTCGCATTTTGGGTTTGTTTAATCTTATAATATTATAGTATAGCCCCCAGTACTGGATACGAATAGTTTGACACCTCAGTATGAGTAGCTCAGACTCTATCTTATCTCATGTTTACATTATTCGGACAGAGTTACATCAAAATTACTAGAAAACAGTTTTGACTAAATAAATAGTTATTTATTTATTTATTAACTTTTACTTTTTTGCACAAAATTGCACAATTGGCGAGCATAATGCCGAAGGCATTTTTTACCTGCTGACCAACGTGTTGTTGGAGAGGTACTAATGGCCTGCTAACAAATTAGGTAACAACTTACTAAACCTTAAATTTAACATAAAGTTTTTTTAACAGTACAACAGAAAAATAAGTAATAAGCTATCTAGGTATCCGAGCAGAAGACATACTTATCTACAAGCTATAGTCTTATGGGTCTGAATGTTTTGTATGTTATGTAAGTAGTAAAAAAAACGATATAATGTTTAATTACTATGTAAATCATGTGGTTCACCCATATCGGAAAGCTCTTTGGGGCTAGATGAAGCTGTGTGAATGAATATCTAACATTATTATTTAATAGTATAGATTTCGGGATGGAATAATCTCTCTCACTCTTGCATTTCGTGTCTATAATTTTTTGTCATAACGTGCGATTATGCTACTGCGGTAAAAACTATCTAAATAGGTATAATTTAAAAAGTTAAGCACATAAGCATAGCCCGTGTCCAATGATTGAGGTAGAAATTATCGCCGTTGGTACAATCGTTAAAGCAATTAATTAATATGTACCAACGTAATAATGTTGAAGGTTACGCTAGATAAGTGTTTATTCGTTCAAAGTGTCACTATGGTACTTACTCGGACATCTGTATTATGTTAAGTTCATGAACACTGGTGTTCCTACATTATTAAAGTAACGTTAAAAGCCTCACAAGAGATGCTAATTAATCTAGTATTAGGTAATTACGAAAAAAGTTTCGATACGCAGTAGTTCGTAAACCGTTGATCCTGTTGTAGTTAGCAATTTTATTTAGCACCCAATACTTAACGGGTTACAAACCAACCGCTGCGTAAGGTCCTACCGCAAGCGAGTAAGCGATAAGCGATCAACTATTTTTACGCTTAAGAGACGAATAAAAGATATATTTTATATTCCGTGTCAATAAAAGAGACAAATATATTAATAGTTCAACGCCGGCCACTCACACCGCCGCCTGGCGCCGACGATAACTAGTTTTAATCCGATGATAAAACTTAAAAAATTTACTCGCTCAGCTTACTCGCGGGGCGTTCAAAAAAGTTAAATTTTGTATCAAAATTCACGCCGAGCGATGAACTAATCACAGGCCAGCGATAGATAACTATACGCGCTTCAACGTTCAACGCTCGACGCTCAACACTCAGCGCTCGCAGTGGGACAACTGCCTAATGGAATACTAACCGGTTTATTTATGCACTAGCGGTCCGCCCCGGCTTCGCACGGGTTTATATAGGTATTAAAAAAAATTAATCCCGGTTAGGTAGGTTATTGGAAATTGTCTAACCCGGTATTTCATTGATATTGTTACCACTCCCCTCTCCCGTGCTTTGGTTGGTTCCAAGTTCTCGCACGTTGCGCATCGCCACCAAAGAATTCCATAGTTCCCATACACTGTACCGGACTAACTTATATTTATTTTGTGATCGCGGTGTATCTTACATTTTTAAACTTATGATATATTTTGAATAAAATGGCCGATTTCAATCATTTAAAAACGTAATCGACGGGTACTGAAACAGCCTTTACTACGAAAGAGTTTATTTAGATAAGGATAAATACCAAGATAAGAATAACGTGGTCTCACTTTGGTCGGCATTTTTTTATTCACTTTTTAACCACAATATAGTTGACATGCTATCGTTGACTTTTTTGTAGATATTGATATGTTCTTTAATATCGTAGATTTTTTTTGGTTCTATCATCAATAGTTTTTGCAGCGCACGCCATTATGAAGAATTTTATTTTATTTACAAATTTTTTTTCATATTTTTTACATTATTGAAATCTTCATAACGTTCTCTAGTTAAAAAAAAATAATTATAGCCTATGTCCATCAGGAATAATGTAGGATTCTAATGGTGAAAGATTTTTTAAAATCGGTCCAGCAGTTTCGGAGCCTATTCAATACAAACAAACAAAAAAAAACAAACCTTTCCTCTTTATATTATTAGTGTAGACAACTCCTTCGATCAATAATACTGTTGATCGTGCACAGCTTAAATCATCCATATTTAAATTCGGTATCGGAGAGCTGGCACATATTTGGCTTAACCAATTAGCATTGTTCATTGGCAAAAGTGGAAATAATTACTACCAGTATTTTCGAATTATTTTAGATTTTCGTCATAAAATACGTCTGACGACGTCTGGAGGGAATGTGGGGAGGCCTTTGCCCATCAATGGGACAGCAATGGCTCATAATAATAATAATAATAATTTAGATTTTATTTTAGAATCAAAAATAAATGTTCCATGCTCCTGAATACATCTTTTTTTTTAACAGACAGAAACTAAGATCGAGAATCTCTAACACTAGAATTTTGCGGAGAAGCTAAAAGTTAATTGTAGTGTAGTCATGTTATGAAGGCATTTACTGTAAAAATACATACGGCCTTACACAGTAAGTAATACTCGCACCGTGGTATAAACTTATATCATAAGCCCTGAAGGAAAGTATCTCTACCCTAAACCTTATTTTGAGAAACACGAACCATTTGTTTCAGAATTTTCAATAACTGCATTCTGAATCTTTCGAAATCTCATCGCATGCTACTTGCTAGGAGAAGTTTAGCAATACTTAAGCACAACTTTGAAGGTATTCCTTTGTTCGTGTTCCGAGCTTATAAGATATTGAGTAACTCAAAGTCAGAACGGCGAAGGAAAACATCGTGCGGAAACCCACAGCTTTGTTAGCTCCACAGGTATTGACATTGACTATGACTATGTCTTACTTTTATGACGATGATTGATCAATTAATTCATTCATTAATCGATGAATTAAATTCATTTTCTCCTTCCTATCTTAAAAATAGTTTTGAGTATGTTTACTCTTCATACGATACACTTACTCTTAGGTCATCTAAAAACCTTTTACCCTGTCCATAAAACTGTCTCTTATATTAGCTCATTTACAACTGTATTTGTGTATATATATTAAACAACACAGGGTTTATACAGGGTGTAAAAAGACTGCTACCGAAAACTGAGGGCTTGCAATCAGACCATGATTATTCAATGAACATATTTATAGAAAAAAAAACGCAAAAAAAATGTTGATTAGCTACGCCATTTTATTTTATTTTCTAGTTTTTTGCTACTAGTACAACATAATAAGACCATATCTACCTAATTATTTCATTTATAAAAGAAAAAAACAATTAAAACTCAAATTCCAGCAATCTACGTCTAAAAACGCGCCCAGTACATACGCTCGACCAGCTGTGCAAGGTCGGTTTTCTCCGGATATAATAATTTTTTTGGAAAATGCTTTTGGATTTGGCTGTGTTTTGGGATGCTGTACCTACCCCTTTCGGCTTCGGTAGACGTCTTTTTACACCCTGTATTATAAAACAAAGTCGTGTTTGTTCGAACACTTATAACTCGAGAACGGCTGCACTGATTTTCATGATTTTTGATTTGTTGGATTTGTCTCCGCCTAAAATAGCAGCATAAATAATAAATAGAAAATTGACTAAAAATAAATAAATAAAGCAAAATCATTTTGTGCCTGGTTTTTCTTTTTTTTTCAACATGACTTCGCACTGTCAACTATTTTGGTTCTACCCGTTCTACCTCAGAGTTCAAAAAAAATTAAAGACTTTACTGGCTTATTGAGATTTTAAGACTTATTGGCTACGAACTTTTTGCACATTCACCTCAGATTCACTGCCCCTTAACAAAGCGATTGTCTACGTACTGGAAAACAGATAAAAATTACAGTAAATGACATTAGAATGTAACACATTAAGTAAAACTTACTTTTATACAAAAGTAAGTTTTATCCACATTCTTCCCGTTTTATCCACACTCTAATGTCATTACTGTCATTTTTATCTATTCTCCGGTACCTAGACAAACGCCGTACTAAAAGACGACGCAAAATAATTTAGTATTTAATTACAGGGTGAGTTTTGTCGAGGGCCCTCTGGGAAAATTTAAACGGCTGTAGTTATGGGAAAATGTTGTTAGGAGTCACGGGCTCGATTTTGATAAAATTAAGAACTGCATTTAAAAAAATTAAAAAAGTTTTTTTGTTTGTCGAGAATTTTTTTTTGTTTTGCATTTTTGGATGCTCTATCTGATAACAAACAAATACTCCAAAATAACTATAAGTCTAATGTTGCTGGAAAATAAAAAAAACCTAAATACCATCTAGAATAGACATTTCACGATGTCCATTTTGCTATTTGTGCATTTATTTATATTTACGCACACTGTAAACTGAGAAACCTAAGAATGAGAGAAAACCGGAGAACTCGGAGCTTTCACATCATCATCCTTGTCCTGCCATTATCCCACGCTAATTGGGGTCGGCAAAACATGTATTTTTCCTCCACTCCTATCATTCGTCATTTCTTTGCATCCACTCCTTTCACATTCATATCACATCTCTCACACAATACAACCACTTTTTCATCGGCCTTCCTTCGTCCTACATTGTCACATAATGAACACAACAAACATAGCAAACAGGATTTCGGAAAATAGAGCATTTTCTCATTAGCCTACATCAAGTTCTAAATTAATAACATGTGTTTTTATTTGCAGCGCTTCGATGGGAGGTCGGAAGCATCAAGCAGTGATTCACCATCATTTCCAGATATTAACGATTACGGTAAGCACAATTTTATATAGATTTCAGTTCTCACCTTGGTCTCCGAGTGCTTTTGGCCGTCTCTAGGTGCCGTATTTGCTAAAGTCGTGATATTTCAGTCCAACAATCATAATCCTAGCTTTACTGAATCCAAGCTGAGCGTAAAGCGTGAATGTGTTAAATCAAACAATAGCTACGGTGCCAAGGTTTGGCACGAGTGATCGATTTAAAGTTTTGGTATCATAGCTTATTTTCCATGAAGCGAATGACTATGTTTCCTTGACGTCAAGTATTTGTAAGGTTACTTACTCCTAGTTTAAGATACTTATCAACCGACTTCAAAAAAGTTCTCAATTCGTCTGTATGGTCTTTTTTTTTTCTTGCTATGCGATTGCTCCGCCATTTATTGACTGATTTGCAAATTCATTTTTTATTCCAAGAGTTTACTCCCGAGGTGGTCCCATACAAATTTTATTCCTGAGGGAAGTTTCCCCGTAAAACTCTAAAAACCTTCGCTCCTAGCCATGTTACATTTTTTACTGACGATTTACTATTATGAATCGTCAGTTTGACATTAGTAATGCCAGAGGGTTATTCTCGTTAGTTTAATGAATATTCGGATATTTCTTACTTCGAGCTCCATTGTAGGTTTGAATTCAGTCGATAAGAAGATCGTGAGAGACGTTAAAACACGGTCCTAGGACCAAACTCCTCCGAACCTAGGACCAAATATTCCAAACCGAAAAATTGGCCCTTGAAGTCCGAAATAGTAGTAAGGAACATCCGAATATTCATCAAACGAACGAAAAAAAACACGAGAATACGGCCCCAGGAAACCATGTGCCGCAGTACCTACTTCACATAAATTGTATGTAAGTACTTAATTTCCTTCCGATCAGGAAGTCTATAATTTCCAAATAATGCCATTAGTCGCAGGTGCATAGGTGGAGTCTAAGCGCTATAACTGTCGATTCGATTTCTATTCTTTTTCGATTTATATGGTGGCCTTATCCTCACTTGACGCCCTGAGTTACGCCGCGTCCTGAGTCAAACATTGAAGTCGTTTTTTTTTTAGTTTTTAAAAAGTAATTATTGCATTAAAGTAGTTGTAATTTTTCTTCAGTATCTAGACTCTAGCTGGACTGTAACCACACGTGATAGTGATTTTAAATTACCCGCCAGTTTACACTACACTGGGATAAGGTGCCGCTTAAGTTATAAGCTGATGCGAGAACGGTTTCACATTCCAACCAAAATGTCACTTTAAAGCTTTAAATAGCTTAATTAATAGACATGAATTGGTCGCAGTTTCAGTTTTGTTGTACCAGTCGCTTTGAGAATGCAGCTTCGTAAGTATTTACGAGATGGCGCGTGCGCACTGCACAAAAACAATAACAATAAACAGCACCGAGTCGCACGTTAATTGTGCTGGGATCTGTTCCAAGTTCGTTGTTTGCGTGTTTACCGGGAAATAAATGTGAGGTTACGTTGTAGGTACGTATATGAAATTATAGATAAGTAAGTATAACATATTGTTGACTTCGTACTCGTATAAATCAGGAAATTTATTTTTGAACGCATCGGGTCAATTTGCAAGTATGTTTTGTCTACGTGCAGATTACTTACCGATTATTTAACATTAACGAGTTTAAATCTCTTGTTGAAATTGAGGTCATGATGAAATTGTGAAATTAGATTTAAAAAACAATAAAAGATTTCTCAGGTAGGTATACAATTTAATTGAGCACAATTTTTATTCATCTGTCTTTAGTATCTACGATGTCTACTATATTTATCTTATTTAATGCATTATCTACCTACCGGTAGGTACTAGTAGGTGGTATACAGAGGGCACCAGGTACCAGTAAGTTTCTTAGAAATTACATTGCTAGGGAACTACGCGATAAGATGTTCATTTTGGTAGTTTTTCGTTTCTATGCAGTGCCTAATGTGGATGGAATATAGTGAACTCAACTTGATCGAATAGTAATTACTAGTGTCTACGTGTCTGGCTAGTCTAATCTCAATATTTTGTTTTAGTTGGCAAAGCTCTCAAGTCCCCGCCGCATCTCATACATTAAGGCATCACCAAGACGCTGATTGAGTTGCACTGTAAACACTTCTTCGTTGGTGCTTCGCTTGCCGTTTTGTCAATAAGCGAGCTATGTTCAGATGCTCTCCATCATTTTGATGTCACTTGACAAAGCTGAGTGATACATATCCGAGACTTGAGTATCCACATAACTCGAATACGTGAGATACTTAGATTATATAAGAATTATGAGAGCACTGGAGTAGCTCAAGTGGCCTCGATATTCATTTCGATTGTTAATGGTAGACTCAAATAATCAAACACTGAAGTTATATGATTAGTTCTATAAAATAATGATGTCGAAATTCCAAATTTTTAGAGGTTTTTTACGTAAGCAGACGCATTTTTCGTTACTTTTGCTTGGAGCTTTGAATAACGTAGCGAAACCGTATATGTCCAAAGTAGCCAATTCAATGACGTCCGCGAGTGCGTAACATTTCATATTTCACAAAGTTGTTTAACTTTCGACATTTTGCTTAAATAAAACAATAGAGTTTTGGAAATTCACCAGCACATTGTTCTCGGCGTTATACAGCTTGCTTAGCGTTGCGCGCACAAGCCGTGTATACTCTCCATCCCCTATTCGGTATACCAGTTGATCCTGAAGCTCCAGTCGACTGTGAGCTCGCACTAATCCAAACCCGAAGTACTCTTACCGAACCAAGAAGTCAAATTGGAGTGATCACGAAGCTTGAAATCAAAATTATGGATCCAGTGACAGGTAGTTTATCCATATACAACATGTTAAATTCGGGGAAACAGTCGTGATCCTGTTTACATTTACGTTTAATCGAAGAATATGTTATAGACATAATTATTGTTATGCTACTTTTTATTCGATCACGCACTTGTGATTACCAGCGTGCAGCGTTGGTCACTACACCATCCTGTGACTACTCTTAACTTAATTTTAACTACCATAGTATGTTACTCAATCAAAATCTACTGAAAACCAGAATTCTCCGTAACCCAACTCTATTTTACCTCTTTGTGATTTGTAAAAAGCGCGGTAGCTGGAAATATGTGGTGAAAATAATGGTTTCGCTGCGCCAAAAGATTTTACGAAAGCAATTTTTGAAAAGCACTGCCTTGGTATTTTTTTTAGTAGTTCTAGTTCTTGAAATAAAATATTTATTCGGATAGTATGATACATTATTATTACATTACCAATCAATCGGCAAACAAAGTCGACTACATAACGGCCACGGGCGTAAATGTTCCTGAGTGGCATAGGCAATTTTAGTAGCACAAACGAAGCCGAGCAGTCCGCTAGTAATTTAATACACAAAAAACAAAACGAAAAAATATCTTATAAACAGCAAACGCGACGCCGGCGCCGATACTATCTTACTGCAAAATCTGAGCTTGTATCATATATTAATTTAACTGTGGACGGAACACAATTCAATCGTAATTCGATTGAATTGTGTTTACAGTTATATCTAATTTACGTATCGGCATGGAGATACTAAGGTTGTGCAAATCAAGTTGTTTGTAAGCCTAGGCATTCTCCCTTTGTGGGTGAGGGCTGCATGTTTACTTCATGGATGTGTCCAGTCAAGGGCATAAGACCAACTATTGATTGGCATTGCAGAGCGTACCAGCTTGATAAGCTACAAAGCGACGTGTATCTGTAATTACAAACAGAACATTGACTGGCCTCAAAGCTCTGAGCAGAATTGAAGACTGAAATGAACAGAAGGCTACATATTGCTGTATATGTAACAACATATTGTTAATTAAAACGAAGTTTATACATATGACTTTTATATATTTTTGTAATCTCCTTCATTTTGATATGATTGGTAATTTGTTTTTCTTAACGCGTTACTATTTCGCGCATAAGATCCGCTATTTCGTTATTTTGTTCACAAAAAACCTAAATGTCGAAATCCATCCATCGTTTGGAAAATACGTGGGAACAAAGAATTTTAACGCATTACATACATACATACATAAAAGATACGCGCGAAAACATAACCCTTCCTTTGACAGTCGGGTAAATACGAGAGAACTTATTTTTTATTTCGAAACTCGATTAAAAACTAAATTTATAATGCCTTTGACTGAAACTACGTGTCACCAACTCAACGAATATAATAAGCCTCTTGTAAAAAGAATAAAATCGCATTTCGACTACACACATGAAACGATGAAAATGTTTAGTTTTACATTTTAATGTAAACCGCCATTTGGATAAATATTTACATTTAGCAACACGTTTTAGAAGTTTCATTTCTAGATTAGCGCTGGGAATTGGGATCCACTTTATACTTGTAATCATCAAATCTTGTGAGAGGATTTTGACCTAGTTTTTGTTATCTGATTGAACTGAGATGTTATTCATCTAAAGTATCCGATTGCTGCGTATAAGCCTTCCATTGTTTACGTCACTCATTCCGATCCTGGGGAGTTATTCGCGTTCGTTTGATGAATATTCGGATGCTTCTTACTACGAGCTACATTGTATTCAGTCGATAAGATCAACGTTAAAACGCGGTCATAACCTAGGTCCAAATATTCCAAACCGAAAAATTTGCCCTTGAAGTCTGAAATCTAATAAGAAACATCCGAATATTCATCAAACGAACGAAAATAAGAACAGGAATACGGTTCCTGGGCCTCACGCATCCTTCTATCTTTAATGTTATTTGCCTTTTGGAACCCGAACACCTTGACCGAAGTCCTATCCGTCGAATTTTCCGTGCAGAACGAATCAACGCCGCAAACTTTATTCGACCGATCAAATATTTTAGTAAAAAATACCTACTATCTTCCAAAATGTACTACATATGTACATAAAGTATATTTTTAATGTATTTATCAATTGTATCGAGCTAATAAAAATGGTTAATCCATTATTACGTTATCATTTAGCGAACATAGTATTTATTACACATTTGTGTCTTTAGATCGATGTTAATCGTAGATAATCTGCAAAGATTAGAAATCAGCCTTGTCTTACACATGTTATACACTCATATTATAGCATGCTTGTACACTCGCTTGCAATACGATGTCTTTCTACACTCCACAATTTTATCCTCATTTCTCAGATATTTTTGTGCATTCCAGATCCTTTTAATATGTCTGTCTAAGGGGTTAGTCAGAGTCATGCCCTAATACACAATTTGCTCACATTTTGCAGAAGTTCCATACGTGCATTGCAAGCCCATTGAAATGAAATGAAATGAAATGAAATGAAATGAATTTATTTGTCAGAAGAATGGTTATATAAGGATTTTAGATATTAAGTAAGTGTCACATTCTCCACCGCATTAACACGGTATACAAATTTTTAGTCTTACATACTAAATAAATCTTCAAATTTAATCATGTCACAATTTAAATTCAACATGCAATCGTAAATAAAAAATAATAAAAAATTAAAAGATTGATGTCAAGTATTAAATTAACTAATAATTGAATTATGTACATATAATATTATAAAAATCTTTATCAATTATTTAAAAAATCTGAAACAGTATAATATTGCCTCTCATATAACCACAATTTTAGCTTTATTACAAATTGTCTAAGAGGTAGCATTAAGCCCAGCCGCCTAAGAATATTACTGGTTTCCTAACGATGTTTTCCTTTAAAAGCTTGTGTTAAAGTGCATATAAATACGACTTGAACGAAACGTTAAATCCCGACTTTCGAATTGAAACTTTGAAAGTCAAAGCACGGACAACCCCATTCGACCAACATCGCCCTATAGCTATAGCTATAGCTGTTTACTATTTGTGGAATGTTGTCTGTACACATGTTATTACAGGCGACTTTACTTACAGTAACAATTCCGCTTATGTTTCGATATTACTGATGGAACCAGGAGCGTTATCGGCTCATTACACAAAAATAATAATGCCCGGTAACTTATCAATTTTGTATTAATTTTGTATAATATACTTTTATCACTGGCTTTGTCACTCCCTGTTGGCCTAGTAGGGTGGTTTCTCGACTTCCGATCCGTACCGGTTGTTATTTCGAATCCCAATCAGCATTCATGCATGTTTCGTTTCTAATAATCTTATTATTATTATGTTTTTATGCGCGTAAACGCACATTTATATACATAATGGTTTAGGAAAATATTAGAAAACTAGTAGTTGGTATTGTGTGTGGTTATAATATAGGCCTTCGCATCTTTAATAGACGATTAATATAGCGTCGGGCCCTCCTGAGAGTAGGCATAGGATCCCTACCTCCTCTCAACGGAACGTTGTAGTGCCTGATACATTGAGATAGAATAGGCTTTCCCGGCACCAGGTAAATTGAATACCAGATGAATTGAAAATATAGGGCGGAATACCTAGTCAATACGTGTGGTCTGACTAAGCTGAGGGTCCTTACGATATTTTCATGCAATGAAGCTCGTGTTATTGTGCAATGTGCGTGCATATTCATTTTTACGAAACAAAAAATTCATCGATACACGGCCGGGATTCATGCTCGCAAGTCGCAATCTTCGGATAGAAAGACATGAGTACGTCCCAATAGGCCAACCCGGTTGTAAGACTCGTTGGTAATACAGATTATAACTCAAGCATTTATCTGAATTAGATTATGGTTGAAAATTAAAATATATTAATTATTAGCTGCGTTTCGCGGTGTTACCCTCTGTATCTCGGTATTACTTTACTTTCCTACGTGCTATCCCAGACTATAATATATCTCTGTGCCTTTCATCTAAATACATTCAATTTCTGTACATCGCTGTATTTCTGTCTTCTGTCTCTGTATTCATCCTATCCATTCAATGGTTGCCAGGAAGCATAGTACAATGTTTTTTTTATTTGTTTCGCATTTATAACATCGGATCGGTAGTATTATAGGCATCCTCCTACTTACTTGTCCTCTTACTGATACTTTTTACTTTTTCTTCTGCTCTAACAAGCAAGTGTTTTTTTTTCTGCACTACGTAGTGCACCTGCAGGTCGATATCACTTAAACGAATGAAACAGGTAGTTAATGTAGGTACATTGTACATTAAAACCAACTAAAGGCATGTGTATTGCAATGCCGGATTCTTAGTAATACTGGCATGACAGTACGCAGATAGCATGAAGTTTTACAGGCATGTATATTCACTGTGTGCCAGTAACTTCTACACTCATGCCTTCAGCTGGAATGCACGCAACTGTTCCGTTAACGTGTACCCGTTCCGTACACGTGTAACGTGTAATCCCGTCATAAGTATTTGCTCGCATTCGTCGCTCTGCGAACTTTCGAATAACTCGTGTGATTTGCAGCCACACAAATGAATTAAACCTCCACTTCTAATACCAGTTTCGCATTGAGTTAGTAAACCTCTGCGAGCGCGGTACTTCAGTCTGGCTGAATTAAACTAAGTGTACTCCTAGTTTCCTATTCCTGTTCAAGCAAAGGCAACTGAGTGTAACTATTCAAGTATTTGTCTGCATTCAATACCAACCTTTCAAAATTAAAGATGTAGTTGTTAGAATATAACTGTCGATGTACAAATGTTGCTTTTATCGTGTCCTTTTACCAACAGCTCCAAAATGAGAGTTTTAGTAACTTGTCCCATAAAAAATTTGCGTATATTTGCGGTATTTAATATCTTTATCAAATAGATGAGGCGAGCACTTCTTTCCCGACGAAAATATAGTTCTGCTATATCCACCAACTCAAATATATTTTTTCCAGTTCCTTTTGTGGTTGAGAATGTTTTAGAGGTTTTTAGAGGCATGTTCAAATACATATTTAATACATGCCCACATTTTGCAGTGTTTCGTACCTCAAAAGGAAAAATAGGAACCCTTGTAGGAAGGATCACTTTGTTGTCCGTTCTTCTGTCTGTCTGTCTGTCTGTCTGTCTGTCTGTCTGTCTGTCTGTCTGTCTGTCTGTCTGTCTGTCAAGACCCTTTATCTCGGGAACGCATAAAGGTATCGAGTTGAAAACCGTATACTAAGGTCTACGGTCCCCTTAAGCTGTTAAAAAATCAAACTTTTAAGTTAAAAAAAAAGGTACGCTGCAAAAACGTATATATTTAACACTCAATGAAATCAAAATTCATAGGGTACTTTCCGTTGACCTAGAACTATGAAATTTGACAAGTAGTATCGTCTTAGACTAAAAATAAAGAGAAAAATCTGAAAACCGTATATTTTTATTTAAATCACATCATCTTCCTAAATTCTAATTAATTAATTCTATTCTATTCTATTCTTTTCCACCGGTCTCGGTCCCCAGCCGCGTCCCACCACTCCATCACTACACAACTCCACAAGCCTTCCCGAAAGCCATCAATTAAAAAAGATTTTATAATTTAATGGAACCTTGAAATTGATGGTTAGTACATACATTCCACAAAATAATTGTTTTGTTGTGTTTGCGAAAGCTTCCTTTAAGCATAAGTATAAATTCGTGTCATGGTATTTCACGACGGCATCACAGTTGGACGCTAATGACGATCGTGGCTTTATTTTACCAGTTTTCATATATTCTTTCTGTTGTTTTGTTTATGACTTCTTTACCAAAAATATAAAATATCTATCGATAGTAATCAAAACCTGGCTTTAGCCAATAAAACTTTTAGTTGAGAGCTACTTTCAATCCGCAGATCGTGGGTTCGAGTCCCGGTCATGCACTAATTTTTCATTATTGATTATCTAAATAACCAGACCCTATGTTTTAGAAGCTGCTGTTACCGCACACAAATAAACATGATTAAATTTGATATCTATGAAAGTTCTTAACCAAAGGCATAACTTTTGAAACTGAAATACGAATGAAACGGATTTGCGCAGCAGCAATCTAACTTTCGGCTAGTGGTCAAGCAATATTACTAATTGCCTCGCACTTAGTGGATTGTTTGATATGAGACAATAACCGAATGGGAATGAACCGACTGTGTCGCGTCACCTAGAATAGTAGAATATTATTACTTCTACTCATATACATGTATCCAAAACCTACACAACTGAATTGTGAAGTTAGGTACCGAGTACCGATACAAAATCTTTTACAAATAAATACTTACTATCCTGACAATCTGATCGCTAAAGTGTGCCTGAAGGAGGGGTATTTCAATTCGTTTAAAAGGCCAGCGGATTCGTTATCGGAAACTACCCAACGAATTGTATAGTAGTTTCCAACAACTCGTTGGGAATCTCTCGCTAACAAGCGACCGGAGTGGAGAGGGTTTTTGCAGAGAAGCGTCTACGAGTTCGAAGATGAAAATAGGCGCGAACTAGATAGGAAACGCGACCAGCTTAAAGCTAAGCAGCCTTCTAACATAACAAACACTAGTTATAAATATTATAATAATATGTATATTCAGTCGACCAGGATCATCATCATCTTCAGTTTCCAACAAAAAAGACACAGTGTATACTTAGCTATCCTCCACTACATCGTACTATCTGTATCTAAGTTAGCCGGCTGCACGTCCTCCCCAATTGTAAGACATGGTAGAGTCAGCAGCGCAGTCTATGTGATTTAGTTTCCCCAATGCACGAAACGAGCCTCTTTGAGGCTGGTTTGATATATTATCAAAAATAAATAGAAATATGTATTTGGACATTCCTCTGACTACCCCCCTTAGACATCTTCAAAGGATCTGGAATACTTACAGAAAAGATCTGAGAGAATGCCTACCGCGCCTTGGGGGATACAGTCGTGACTCCGGTTTAGAAATAGATTTTTTTTTATTAGCCATAATAAATGATACAATATATAAAATGAGACTCTGTATGGAGTAGCGTTAGCTGTCCTGATCCTGAGCAACTAGGCTAGTGCGGCCGGTCATCAATGGAAGGCCGAACTGAAATAGAAAAGGTCAACTGCCATCAAGCCAGCACGTCCTAACTGGTTGTCTAGGAAACTAGGCTTTGAAATGTTTGAAATGGTTGGAGCGAGTTCGCATTTACTCGAGGTCAATTATCGGCTGCAACCATTCGGTTTATCCGATTAGTGTTGTAATCAGCGATAAGTGTAATTGCGTATGTTGTTTATCTAAAGGCTACCAAAATGTTGAATCAGATAATCTTAAATATTTGTCCACATATCATATCTGACTTACCATACTATGTAAATCTCCA
The DNA here is from genome assembly GCA_951394285.1 of Epirrhoe tristata. Taxonomy (NCBI): domain Eukaryota; kingdom Metazoa; phylum Arthropoda; class Insecta; order Lepidoptera; family Geometridae; genus Epirrhoe; species Epirrhoe tristata. The sequence continues at coordinate 16,268,109 of OX596136.1, read as the reverse complement.
TTTTTTTTTATTGCTGCGATCGCCATGATGCTTGCATGATGATGCTTAGGTACTGTCTACATTTTAAACATTTGCGACTTGAACGTGGTTTTGTAAAAAAAGTCATGCCTCTGCGACTTTTAATATAAGTTTTTTTTTATCAATATTTACAAGCTTTTAATACGCTATTACCATAATTTGAAATTGTTGGGTGAATCTTGATCAACAAGCTGAGTTGCAACTCAATCGGTATATTTTCTCAGTGGAGTTCCGTTGGATAGCACCTGACTCCATCATCATCTTATCAGCTAACTGTCACCATATTGTTGCATTTTCATCGAAGACTCAAGTGCACCAAAATTTAGCTAAATCCGACACCGGGATGTGGATCAAATTCAGCTTGCAAGATTTGCCCGACAAACATACATAACATACTAGAATACAAGCATTGCAAGAAAAAAAAAAAAAAAATAGCTGGTAAAAATGAAGTATTTCATCCCAATCCACAAAAATTGTACAACTTTAATTTCACTCGTTGAATACACTCTAAAAACGGATTTAAAAAAGATCCCTCAAAAAATACCGAGGAACTGAACAAATCAAACTGCAGCATTCGTTATTCGCTTTCTTTTTTTCTTGTGTTGGATTTACAATTTTTGGTATTTGAACTCGAAATCGAAATCTTTTTACAAACCGAATGTATGTACTACACGTTGTGATGCCAGGCGAAGTTCTTTGTTGGATTCGTTTTATTTGACGAGCCTCAATTTTGTTTGACTCCTCTTTCCAGCTCCCCACTGGAGCTTGACTATTTATTTTTATAAACCTAAAATAATACTAGGCCCCAAAACGTGTTTATTGTCCTGATTCTTTACGGTATTGGCTAAGTGATCCCAGCAGCGGTCTAACTGAATAAATGCTTTTTGACTTTCGACAGCCACCATCATCATAATCATCATGCTCAACTATAGGCATTCTATAGAAAGCATTGATTATTATAGTTGAGTAAATCTCACTTGGCGTGGGATAAGGGCAAGGGAATGATGATGATGATGAGTAAATCTCCACCAGCGTCCTAGTATACCTCGTAGTATGGTCGTGATAATCGTGGTGACAATATAGGTTTAGGACTAAAAGTCAGAGCACCCTGCAATTATCTCAAGTACCTACTTATAAAATTTCGTCTGCATGTTCTTTTATAATGTGTTCGTGATAACATTTACATTCATAGAGCATGGCCGACCGTCTATGATTGTTGATGGTATTTATTTATAACACAGCTCTGAATAAATATGGTAAAGCTAGCTTCCAGCGTAATGGCGACTTAAAATAACCGGCATGAGTCACACTTAAAAACACTACCGCGACAGCATACTCCTCACTAGTGTAATGCCCACGACTTTATTCGCGTGGAAATTGAACATTTCTCTCAAACTAAGCATAGCTTTCGATTTTTGGTTATGAAAATGATGATAATAAAACTTTTTAACAAAAACTTAAACCGCTGAAAGAACTGAAAAGCAATAAATAATAGGTAAACCTTTTTTATTTTACCTTAATAACTAAGTTCTGAAACTAATGTAAATATATCTAAGTAATTTGAGTCGGTGCTGCAAGCAAACTAATTACGCTACTACTACTAATCACACAGCAAATTAATTAATTACGTCGCCTACTCAAAATTACTTAGATATGTATACTCGTATTACATTAGTTTAAGAACTTAGTTATTAAGGTAAAATAAAAAAGGTTTAATTACTAAATCGGACTAGGTACTCTGTAAAAAGTTATGCGTGGTCATACATTACAATCTGGTTATTAAGACAAATCTAACGATACCCTAAGGCTGTCATTAATAAACACGAACTAAGGTGGTATTAGCGCTAATCCAAAGCATAAGGCTGTAGTAGGTCAATTCAGTATTAATAAACAAAGACCAAGGAGGAACTAAGCTAATTCGACTCTACTCTCGGAGTAAGAGTTACTCCTAGGCGCCACCTAGTATAGAGATGGAGTAGGCAGACGTATCATGAATTTTATCATTTTTACGTCACAAAAAAGGTTGTGCAAATAGGATGGATTATGTTGATGATTTGAGGAAGAATTGAATGAGGATGGATACCAGTTTCAAAAATGTGGCGAGTGTAAATTTACAAGAATCTATTGGACGATCTCGAAAAACTGAACTTAAAATCCAAGTAACGCTGCATAGGTATAGATTTTGTGGTGAAAAACCATTCGGATTAGCAAGAAACAATAAAACAGTTAAAATTACTAAATACTTTTTTATGATTAAAAATTTTTTGGTCAACAAAGAACACCAAAAAGTTTTAGAAGAATAAAACCTCTATGAATAAAACAGATTGTCAAATACAAATTATTGTCTATCTCTGTCATTCATATAATGAATGACAGAGATAGATAATATTTTGAATGATAATATCATTCGTTCATTCACTCTTTTTCTACTAATCCCGATGTAAGAAATGTATTACTCATTCGAGACTACTACCAGTTTATTAATAACATCAAAATATTTAACTTGCTCCCTCGTTACTAAAGAAGTAACAAGTCTGAGAGTAGTCTCGTATTAAGCAAGAATTAGGGTAATCTAATTAATAAGGCCGTAAATGTCGAAATCCATCCGATTTCGTCACACACACAAGTCGTCAGACAAGTCGTTTGGGATGAGGAAACAAAGAAATTTAACGCATTACATATCGAATCGACAGATAACGTTTAGACTCCACCTGCGTCTAATGGCATTATTTGCTAAAATTACATTTATGTGAAGTACCGCGGCACGTGAGTTCATGGCATTACCATACTTATGTCAAACTGACGATTCACTTTTTGTAACATAGCTAGGATGGAAGGTTTTTAGAGTTTACTGGGAAACTATCAACCCCTCAGGAATAAAATTTATATGGGACACCTTCGGGAGTATACCCTTTCTAATAAAAAAATAATTATAAAAACGGACTCCTCTGTAAAAAGTTATGTGTGGTCTAACATGTCATCATCATCATCATCAAATTTAAGAGCTCAGCTCTTGTCGGTGCAATGCAAGGTCTAACATGTATATACAGGGTGTAAAAAGACGTCTACCGAAGCCGAAAGGGGTAGGTACAGCATCCCAAAACACAGCCAAACCCAAAAGGAATTTCCAAAAAAATCATTATATCCGGAGAAAACTGACCTCGCACAGCTGGTCGAGCGTATGTACTGGGGGCGTTTTTATACGTAGATTGCTGGATTTTGAGTTTAAATAGTTTTTTTCTTTTAAAAATAAAATAATTAGGTAGGTATGGTCTTACTATGTTGTACTAGTAGATAAAAAATAGAAAATAAAATAATTTTTTTTGCGTTTTTTTTCGATAAATATGTTTAGAATCATGGTCTGATTGCAATCCCTCAGTTTTCGGTAGCAGTCTTTTTACACCCTGTATATAAAAATATATATATTATATGCGTCAACTTGATTACCTGCTCCTTTTTTTTTCGTCGGTTAATAAGGACTAAGTGTGTGTTCCCCAAACGTTAAGTCATAAATGTAAGTCGTACAATGATTTGTGTATAAAGAAACATACGCAGCAAGATTATTGTTTTTATACTCACTCGTACGTGTTAGGAATACAATGTTGGCTATTAAATGTAGTCTTATAAACAGACCTAACGATGTTGCGATGATATCGATGATAAGCGAGCTTTATCAATTCCCAAAATTCCAATTTTTCCGTTTCCGTTTTCCGTACCTCAAAAGGAAAAAACGGAACCCTTATAGGATCACTTTGTTGTCCGTCTGTCTGTCTGTCTGTCTAGAACCTGTAATTCGGGAATGCGTAATGAGAATAAGAATGTAATCGAGTTCAAATTAAAACCGTATACTCAAATCTACGGTCCCTTTAAGCTTTGAAAAAATCAAACTTCTAAGCTAACACAAAAATAAGACGGCCGTTTATTCGACATTCATGGAAATCAAAATTCATACGGTACTTACCGTTGACCTAGAACTATGAAGTTTGGCAAGTAGTATCGTCTTAGACTACACTACAAGTACAGGGAAAAATCTGAAAACCGTATATTTTTAGTTAAACCACAAAAAGAAACAGGGCCTAACACAAGGAATGGAGGTCGATATTTTGAAGTGAGATAACCGTGTCATGTTGGGTATCGTATGAAAGGGCTTCATTAGCACAAGCTTATGATTGGATTTATGACGAAAAATTCAAAGTAAAATCCCTTCTCACGTGTAACTTAGGTGTGTATAGGTAGGTAACAGTTTGCACTGTTATAGGTGCGTACCTACTTAGTTCTTTGCACGGAACCCTTTGTTGGCGAGTCCGACTCGCATTTGTCCGGTTTTTTAGGATAACCTGGGTTCGGTTTGTGCGACCCGGCGGTCTAGGTACATTGAGGGAACTACGAATTAAAATACTCGTCGACAATGTTTTCGGATTCGATATCGGTATGCAATCTGTTGTGTACCTAGTCCTTTCCGACAGTTAAATTAAAATCCCAACAAAACATTAAAAAAGTAAAATTGGTTGCCAAGTAAAAATCTATGAGATCGTTACTAGTAGAGCCAACTCAACAGAGCTCCGGTTTGTACATAGTACTGCGCATCTTCGCCTTGGAAAAGTACCTTACCTTAAAAAAAACTTTGAGTGAATCAAAAATTAAAATTAAACAAACTTAAAGCACAGCTAATTTTAAAGCTGTGCTGTGAGCCTGTGACTAAATATTGTTGAAGAGCGACAGGTTCTTTGTTTCGTCAATTGTGTCGTGATGCTAGATATTTTTTTTTTAATAGCATTTGTCCGCGGCTTTACTCATTAGGTTTTATCGATCTATTCGGGTTTAAATTACTCTGTATTTCTGTCTGACAACTAGAATGCAAAAGCGTGATAGCGTAACAGACAAACAGAAACACAATTAGGATTAGAATTAAATATTCATTAGGCACGATCATGGAGCGGAAGTATGTTCTCAGCTATTATTAACCAACGAACGGAATCTTCTGGAAACGGAAATACTGTCCGGTCTGTCTGCATCAAGATCAATCAGCTATAATTTCCATCATTTCTTGGCAAAAGCATGCCGCTTAATATTGTTTACCCAAACTCTTATTTATTTTATTCTGTTTTTATCACGGAGCCTGGTGACAGACGGACAGACAGACAGATAGCGAAGTCTTAGTGATAGGGTTCCCGTTTTACCCTTTGGGCACGGAACCCTAAAAACGTCGAATATTCAAACCCCAATATGCCATGAGGGTGCCCAACATCAATTGCAAATATTGCGATCCCTGTCAATAACATTCGGATAGCATACTATTCCGCCGTAAATTAGGTAACAATATTGCGCTGCAACACGATAACGAAATGAGTTTGATTTTCCAGCCTTTATAATTAAAAATTGAAATCAAATTATTCTAGGCAGAAGCGCAAGCCAACCTTCAAATCCTTTAAAGCAAAGCTCTTACAAAAAATAATATGTGAAGTTGCAAGGATTTCTTCGTTTAAATACATTGTATTTCTGAGACGGGGCGGGGCAGTAAAGACAGAAGTATCTTAACCGTAGTAAGAAGAAAACGTTTGTAGGAGACCTTTCCTATCTTATTGAGATATTCAAATCAAATCACATTTTGAAAAAAAATTGCAGTCAGCGATAAAAAATTTAAAGTTTTCCCGGTTTTTCACGCGTAAATCCCGACCCCGTGAATAAAGTAGCCTATAAGTCAGACTCAAATTTCCTTTATTAATTAGGTGATAACTAGATACATAACCTACTTAGTGAATCGCACTCGCACTTCACCTATTTCTAGGTTATTTAGGAATTTGAATTTACTAACCTATAAATTTTATTGTTGCAGATGATATCGCTAACCTCTTAGAATCGTCCAATTGTAAGTTTGTGTATCGCACTTCACCTATTTCTAGGTTATTTTGGAAGTAAAAATTACTAATCTTTAATTTTATTGTTGCAGATGATATCGATACCGCCTTGGAATCGCCCATCAAGAGTAAGTTCTTATTCAACATCCTTATCCTTACTAATATTATAAATGTGAAAATTACTCTGTCTGTCTGTTTGTTACCGTTTCACGCCCAAACCGCTGAACAGATTAAGCTGAAATTTGGCATGGATAAAGATTATACGCCAGGGACTTTTCCTTTAAAAATCATAAGGGGGCGTGAAAATAAGGGTTGCAAGTTTGTATGGGGAAAAAAGTTAAGCGACGCTGGGCGAGGTCATAAAGATGATGGGTGACCGCCACTTTTTGCTCTATGTTTTTGCACTGCAGATTTTTTGTTTTCTTTTGATTTTGCATGATAAATGATTTTAAAATTAATATTAATTTGCTGATGAAGTCGCGGGTACCAGCTAGTTGTAGTATAAGTGCTGGTTTCACCATATCTAAGTACGTTGTTGAAAAGTGTAACAAAACTTCTCAGCGTTACTCGGATAGTATAACAAAATATTTAACCGTAACAAACTTCCAAATAGCAATGGTGAAAGCAGTGATAGCGATACTTCTTACTTTAGCTCACACTTAGATTACTTGGGACCTAAGTCATATGTTCAGTAAGTACGTTCGTATGTGTCAGTGGCCAACTCTGGTAACGGAGTTTTTTTTTTAGTATATTGTGCTAATGTTCACGCTGTTTACGAGTATGTTACCAAGAAATAGTAAATTACATAGGTATTTTAAAACAGTACGTTGAAGAGCCTCACTTTGTTATATTTTATAGAATAGAACAGAATACTGTAAGTCTTAGTAATCCCAGCAGACCTGAATAAATGCTTTTTCATGTTGACTGTTACTTTGAATTACTGTGAATAACTTACTAGCAAGTGAGTTATTCTAGTATTCAAAGTAACAGGTTCGCTTTACAATTTACTTTGAACAGAGTTCTAACTTTAAATGATAACTCCCTAGTATTGACGTTGTAACTTCGTATTGCCTAGCGTAAGTAAATACCTACGTAGGCCAATGAAAGATGAATTTATATGCGAACGGAGCAACATTGCTGCCTGGCTCGGAATGAGCGCGACAGGCAGCATTGCATCGGCAGCGCTGGTGCGGCAGCATTGCTGCCTGCTGCCGACTTCGAAATCATACCTTGATGCTTCCGCAAAATAGAATGGCTTATTTTTGCAGGAGCGTTGCCCTGCCCCCAGATAGAATAAAAAATATTTATTTCGTTAACTAAACTTACTTAATCTAATAAACATGGTTGAAGTTTTATTAGGTGTATGTTGGGGATAGTCAGTGGATTTTAAATGAAAAGCGGATTGTAAAATAGGTAGCTGGTATACAGGTGTAACATTTAGAACGGTCAGTATGGAAAATTCTGAAACTATAAGACATACGAAGATCTGTTCTGAGGAACCATGTCATCGATTTTAGTAAAAATGAAAACTGCATTCACACATTATCAAAAAAAAATTGTACCCAGCTAGGGAATCGAACCCGGACGTTTTGAAAAATGAAACTAACACGATTTCTATTTAGATATCGATTGTGTAGGTCTTAAGCAGTAAATGTTAGTATGAAACATGATGTCTAAAATTAATAAAACCATTGTTTTAATATCCTTTAAAGACAATTTTACGTACCTAAACGAGTTGAATGTTGTATTGAAAAAAAAAGTGGTACCTAGTCATTTTGAACACCTACTAAAATTAATTAAAGAATATTAAAACAATCAAAGGATCAAAATACGAAAAAAGATCTGAGAGAAATCTTCCACGCTTCGGAAAAACAGAGTTGTGATCCTGTTTGTTTACGCTGCAGCAGACTTCCCACCCTTCACCCCTCCACTCCCCATTTTTGGAGCTTTTTCACAACATCTTGTGTTGAATGAAGTCCTTAGAGTGCCTCTCTTTGATTCAAATCCGTCGATAAATTACGTTACAGCAAACATACCCCCTTTTCTCCCCTATTTTCCACCAATCAAAAATCGTGATCGACAAAAAAAAATTACTAAAATCAGGGAACCTGTGTCAATTCTCGTCAAAATCGGTTGAAAATGCGACCTGTAGACGAGAGCAGCCGGCCATACGGACAAAGGCATTTTTTGCCAATCTCGAAACGGAAACGCTTCGCTCGCTCGGTCAATAACAGAGGTCTGGCAGCCGAGTGATGTATGGCTCCTCAACTTCCAATCAAAGTTTGTGGACTCGAATCTCGTAAACATTGGTTTTAGTCTCGAAATATGTATATGTATCTGGCAAGCCAAAAGTAGCGAGGTAGGCATTATCACGAGCTTTACACTGCGAAAGAAAGCAAGGTTAATAATTTATCGCGAACAAGGAAGAGCTTTAGGTTAAGTCTGGGCAAGCCTCAAAATCCCAAATACAAAGTACCATTGAGATCGCTTATAAGCTAATGCCTTATGATGTATTTGTTGTACCTAGTATTGTTAGAATATTTCGGAGTTTGGCTACTACAGGGACCATAGATGATTGAGAGCTAAACTTTTGATGCACTATGTTGGCAAACTAGCATAGTTGGTACGGCCCGCCTGGCTGTGAGTTATCGGACTGCTTTCCGATTCTACAGCCGACCGCTGTTTTTGTTTAGTTTATTGAATTTTTTGTAAAAACTTACGATTTGATTTGGCATGTCACTTTGAGAATAGTAGTTTGACTGGAGCCAAGTCATTGTCGGCTATCGGTCAAGCACGCAAGTGAATAGAGACGGGAATAATTACCCACGCGAATAAAACAATTAATCATAATAACAATCATAATAATCATTTATTTCATGAATAACACGTCAAGGAATTTTACATAATATTATTAGGTAAGTACGTAATTAACTAAATTGTTGAGAATACCTATATTAAAATAATTTAAGTAATACTAATTTCTAATTTCAATACACAAGTTGTACATTCATTAGCTACAGTTCTTTACAGGCCACGAACTCCTCGTAACTGTAAAAGCAGTTGTCAACTAACCAGTGCTTTAGCTTAATCTTAAAAGATGTCAGGCTTGTTGCGTTCGTGACAATTTCAGGAAGACTGTTATACACCGTCGGTTCCATTATGCGCGTTAACTTCCCCGACTTCGCGAGGGCGCTAGGCAGGGTGGTGAGCTTGTCCGCTCGCCGAGTATTGTACTTGTGAATGTCACTATTTCTCGTAAACAATTCCGAGTTAGTCCTCACGTACACAGCCACCTGGAATATGACTATGCATACAAGTGGAAATTTCCAGATCTCTGAAGTGAGGCTTTGCAGAGACGTCTTGTGGGATCTTCACAATTGATTCTACCTACCAAGTAGATTGTTAAATGCAAAGGGATCGTATTATCTTTTTGCTGGCACGTTATTATTCAACTATTCAATGTAAAATTATCCGTCCATGCATTTCACTGTACGCTTATTGTGCCACTCGAAATTCAAAAGCATAATTTTATCAGAAACGAACAAAAGTTGCAGAGAGAATAAATTAGCTTGTCTGCAACGAGCGGAACAACTCAAGCTGTTAATAAAAGCGCACATGAAATGGACAATCAAATAATGGACCACCTAGCGAGTTGTCGGCCGTTCTTGACCCGGAGGACAGAAGCCAGCACTTTGGAGCCAGGAATCATTCAATCAACGCTCCGGATGCAATAAACTTCACTTATCGAGTCATGTCAAACGACACGACGCGCGCCGTCTCTTTTTGGAAAGAGTCAAAGAGATTTTTACCCGACTGTCAAATGTTTATCGTGCGTATCTTGTATGTATGCCTTTTTCTTTGTTCCCTCGTATCTTCCAAACGAATGGATGGATTTCGATATTAGGGTATCATTAGATTCGTCTTAATAACGAGAGTGTCATAGAATAGGTTTAAAAAAAAATGGCGGATCTAACGCGTGAAATAGTAACGCGTTTAGAAAAAAAATTGCCAATCATATCGAGTGGGGTATCAAAATAAAGGAAATTAAAAGGAGATTACAAAAATGTATATAAGTCATATGTTCAAACTTAGTTTTGAGAAACAAATTGGCAATGAATGCATGCAAATGGTTTTATTCATAGTTTAGGTACCCTACCTACGCAATAAAAAATCTCAAAAGTTGACTTTCTTTCAGTGAGTTTTTTGATTTTTTAAATTGAAATACTTGTTATTATTTAGCTTTGTGCTGATTTAAGACTAGCAGTATTATGTGATACGACGAAAAGAAATCGCTATTGCAAGTTGTCGAGAACAAAAGGGGAACGATGATCGGCCATCTTATACGACATGACAGTTTCATTAAGAACATTATAGAAGGGAAAGTGGAAGGAAGAAGAGGAAGACCGAGGATAAGCTACATGAGCCAAGTAAAGGAGAAGGTAGCTGTCATGTCGTATAAAGAGGTCAAGGAAGCAGCCCTGGAAAGAGATACATGGAGAGGGATTCATCAGTTGTGCCGACAAGGAGTAAATCCTTAAATAAGAAGAAGAAGAGAAGTATTATGTGTTGAAAAAGTGCATAATTACTACAATTTTATTTAGATACTAGCTGTCCGCCCCGGCTTCTCACGGGTATTTAACAAAAAAATATTAATCCAGGTTAGGTAGGTAGATTGGAAATTGTCTAAGGTGGGTGCCTATTTCATTGATATGTTACCACCCGTCCCGAGCTTTGTTTTATTCCAGTTCCCGCAGGTTGCGCATAGCCATCACAGAATTCCATAGCTCCCAAACTTTGTACCAAACTAACTGATATTTATTCTGTGGTCGCGGTGTATCTCACATTTTTGAACTCATGATATCTTGTGAATAAAACGTCCGAGTTCAATCATTTAAAACAGAAACAGCTTTTACTGCAAATGTATTTGGTTAAGGATAAATACCAAAATAAGACTAACGTGGTCTGATTTTGGTCGGCATTTTATTCACTTTTTAAATTATAAAAGGTTTTGTACTGGCACAACTACAATAGTTGGATATATGCTATCGCTGACTTTTTTGTAGATAATATAATGTTCTATAATATTGTAGAACGTTTTTTTGTTCTATCATCAATAGTTTTCGCAGCGCACGCGATATAAAGAAATTTATGTTCAAATTTTTTACACCTTGGGTTACATTATTGCAATTTTCATAAGGATCTCAATTTTTTTGAAAATAAATTATAGCCTATCATCATCAGGGATAATGTAGGATTCTAACAGTGAAATAATTTTTAAATCGGTCCAGTAGTTTCGGAGCCTATTCAATACAAACAAACAAATATTTCCTCTTTAGTGTACATACGTCTTTACTAGATGAATTATACAGGCGTCAGGAGGCAACGTATGCCTACAATAGAGGACGCTGGTGTTCCTGGGACATTGTTTGATATGAAATAGGCTTGCCCAGCACCTACACCATCCTCTCAGCTGTTGTCTCTAGTTTACTCAATAAAAAATAAATAACCCTATGACGAGATAAGGATTAATTTGGTCAAATGAAAAGCACGTATTCACTCAAATCATGAACAAAATAGAGACGAATATTATCGCTAATAATAGTAATTGAACGGTCAAAACGCTTAGGCAACGTGAATGACGTCAGAATGTTGCAAGTAATTATATACACCAACAGTATGTTTTTATGAATATTTTCGCAATCGCTGCTCAATCGATTTCAGTGAGTGTTCATCTCATAGCTACGCGCACATGAGTTTTGTAAATTGATAGGATACAGAACCTTTTTAACTAGTTCAGGGGCTGGTGAATACCCAAAGTGCGGAACTTCGTAGTCTGTTGTCTTTTTACCTAGCTTTAGTATTACTTAGTATAAGTATAAGGTTGTCTGGAAGAAATCGCCTTGAGCGATAAGACCGCCGATTGTAGGACATTACTATCGAAACTTAGCATATAATTATTTCATGTAACACTGTGTCCTCAATAAAGTTCTTATTTATTTATTTTTTTTCTAAAAAAAAAAGATTTAGGACGATACTCCAGATCCTTTGAAAATCCTAAAGGTAATGCTAGACAAATAAATAATACTGGACAATTCACACAGCGTCATCTAGCCCCAAACTCAGCAAATAAATAAATAATGCTGGACATAAAAACACTTAGACCCGAGATAAATATATGCAGATCATACAAAAATGTATCCCGCGGCGGGGATCGAACCCGCAACCTTCTGCGGAAGGTGTAGAGGCACGCCCAAATACGTAATATTCTACGTATTGCCGAAATACAAATGTGACTCACTTATTCCTTGATAACGATGTATTTCTTCATCTTTTAATGCTTGTAATGATGCGTATATAAAATTAACTACAAAATAAGTGTTTAAGATGCCGGAAGAAGGTGGATATGCATGCAATGCATCTTACCAATTAAACTAAGGACAGAAAAGTCTAGGAAAGGTCTTTCTTACCTTATAATGCAGGGTGCATTGGGACAATATGGGCTAAAATAATAATGGTAATAATTAACAAGAAATAAACAAAAACGTATGGTACTAAAATCACTATTGAATTTTAATGAAAAGTGTTAAATTCTCATCGAGAGCTGGTTTTGAAACACAAAAGGCTCTATGGTATTGTACGAAACGCACAAAGGCCGACCATAACCAACATTTAAATTACTCGTATAGTACATACAATAGACAGTTTATATTACGAGTATATAGTTAGAGGGATATGTGGGAGATTTTTGCCCAGCATTGGGTAGAAATTAAAGTTATGGTTCCTAAAGAAATGTTTTTAATCCATAAATGAATTCATAAATTAGATTGATAAAATAATATGTATTTTGCATCTGATAATAATTAATGGAATACTTACCACACACACACACACGCACACACACTCTTTAACCTTGGCCTCTTTAAAAATTAATCATTAATTAATGTTATTTAACCATAAAATCAACTGCATTTTGCTGTATTTTTCATCCAAAGAATACTTTAATTTTATGATCAGGTTAGATATTGCCTTCCTTCTTTAATTATGATGATGATGATGATACGCTTTAAAATACAGTTTAAAAATCTGTAACAAAATTAATTTCTGATAATTATTAATACTTAGTAATTAATTTCGGGATAGGTAGTTCATTGTAAGCGGTTCTATTGTGTCAGCCTCGATTATTGAACGTGCTCCATACATATGGACGCTTTTACTGTTATTTCTATCAACGCTATTGTAAAATAATGTTCCTGATAAAAACACTGTCTCTGATATACCTACTCGTATCATCATCATATGTGATCACCTATGTGCCGATATATTTAGTCCCTATCAGTGTATTACGATGAGAAATCGTTCCACAGGCATGTTTTCTAGCTGATAGCGAAATCGAGTCCCATTAATTTTTTATCAAATTTATGTTTGTATAACTTTTTTTTATCACAAATACAAGATTGCAAAGTAAGTAGCGTGATCTTACTTACTATGAAAGGTATCAATATATCAGATCAGATTCAGATTCAGATTTGCTTCTTTTGGCTTGTCTTGGCGATAATTCTTCCCCTTTTTATTTTCGTAACATTACTTACACATGTTTATCTTTCACAGATAGTGCATTCGTAAATGAGTTGTATGGAATTTTACGAGAAGACGCCAAACGAGGTGAACTGCTGAACTGGAACACCAAGAGGACGCCAAGGATGTTCCACTCGTTCAGAATGAAACGCAGAAGTGGTTCGCTGGCCAGCGCCATTAAGGACGAGGACCTTGTACTAGACAACTGCTATCCGATGCATGTACAGGTAAATTAAAATACTCACAAGTGTGTATTTTTTTGGTAGCAGCTCCTAAGTTACTGACCAGCATGCTTACTTAGCATGCTTACCATGATCGCCTCTGCGGTAGTATACTCGTATAGTAAAATTACATTGTAGTAAGGCCCTTAATAAACTTGACATAAAGTTATGTCATGCATAACCTATGAATAACCATAAACATTTTTTGTTTATGCATGACATAACTTTATGTCAAGTTTATTAGAAAGGGGTGTATTAGTAAGTATTTTGTATTATTTTATTATAGCGGTTGTAGAAAAGACGCTCTTGCGTAAGATCATTTAATTTATTTCTGAATTCTACCGTAGGGAGGTCATAGTAAACAGACCGATTTTGATGGTCTAATAATTTTATGGTATGAAAACGAAGGAGATTTAATTCCACAAATTTAAAATGCGTGCCATCAATGATATATCATTGCGTACCATAACCTGTTGCGAAAAGCGATTTCTAAAAAGCGTAACCAAATATGATGGTGACATGACATCGTTGGAACTAAGACAATATTAGTCTCGCGCTTGTCGTGGTAGCTTATAATAATTTGCTCAACCGGTCTTCTGTTTTAGTTTCACCTAGTTCAGTCGTGTCGATGCTTTTATGGTTACACCGTCACATCTTATTCTATTTATTTGTATTCATGAATCGTTCTTACGCACTGTTTTACGTATGTCGGTGACTTATCGCTGGCCCGCGGTGCTTCTCAACTAGTTTGTGCAAGGACAATTTTGTGAAATAAAACAACAGTCATTGTTTACAAAGTGAATCCATCGCACATAATGTCGTTGTAATTTTCCTTATTAAATACGCACTATGGGAGTAACATAATTGATTACCGATAGCCTTATTGTGATATCAGGTACCGCCGTTGATTGGACGCGAGATCGCTATAATAGCCATAATCAGCTTTCATATTTTTATGGAGCACCGTTCAATATGACTTGCTCCTCGCTGTGTCACAGATGCGTTTTCCATTTTGCTTGCGACAAACACGCTGCTCCCATCTTCACTGATAGGTATACAAAGAGTGAGCGAATTTTGTACGTCGGTGGTTAGTAATATGTAAAATTTTAAAATGGGCTATCCAACCCCGAGACCACTGCGTCTCAGACAGGAATTATTATGGGCTAACCAACCCCGCGGGGGTGGATAGCCTTAAGTGTTACCGTCTGCCGCCGCGTGGTGGCAGTTAGTGGAGGCAGACGGTAATAATCCGCTTTTATGTATAATCACAGGAACTACCACGTAAATTCGGATGATTCTTTTACAATTTTAGGCGACGCCGGGGCAGGCTTGTTGTCAATTACATTTGTAGTGAATTAGATATGATTAAGGTTTGAAACACTTTTACAAACACTCTAGATTTATATGTTTTCCGCTCAGTATAAGGAAGTGTCCGATATAAAAATGGACTTCTGGTGCATTGTTAAGTCTTTCCTACTGCAATATTGACAACAAGCCAAGTTTCTTGTGGCGTTTTATTAACAGTTGGGACAGTTGTTTTAAGCTATATGTATACAAAACATCCTTATTTCAAATGCGATTGCCAACCTTAGTAAAACGGTTGTTACAATATTTTTAACTATACACTTTTCAGATGAAAAGAACGCGACCCATCTACATCTTATAAATTATTATATTTAAATAAATAATAAATAATGCTGGACTTTTCACACAGCATCATCTAGCCCCAAAGTAAGTAGAGCTTGTGATATGGGTTCTAAATGACTGATAAACTACTTATATACTTTTTGTTTGTAAATACATACATATTATTCATAGAAACACTCAGACCCGGGACAAATATCTGTAGGTCATACAAACATTTGTCCCGAACACAATCGAACCCGCAACCTTCTTTAAAAAGATTTAAAATGTTTATACATTGCATGATTTCATTTAAAAATGATCTATATTTCAGAAGTCACGTATTTGATGTAGAGTTATTTTTGCCTTGAAGATCTTCATGACAGTTATTATACAGTTGATGATCTTCATTTGTAGGACCCCACTACGCAAACCAATGGGGTCGTCGGGAAAGTCGCCAATAAACATAGATAGATGATAGATATTTTATTTCTCAGAAAAGTTAACAATCTTTAGTTAGTAGTGTTTCTAAGTCTATATTAGGTTTGTCTAAACACTACGTTCTCGTTTACAATAACATAACTGGGTAGGTACAAATTTTAAGTTTGATTATTAATTTAGACAGTGCTCAACGCCCAAAAAAGTAAGCTAGGCCCCAAACCGTATTTGTTGTCCTGGTTCTTCGCGGTATTGGTTGCCAAGAAAAAAGAGTAGAATCACTGATTTTATGTTATCAAAGTAGTACTTACTGAATAAATGCTTTTTGTCTTTGACTTCACTAAGCAGTAAGCTCAGACAACTCAACGAGAGTCACAAACGAGTAGGAATCATAGTAACATGTTCTTTTTTGGCCAACCTCCATGAGTTTGAATTATTTATAATATCTATTAGCCGAAGAAATGCAATCGATTGTCTGACTGATTTATCACTTTGTGGGCATAATATTATTACGGGCTGATTGATTGGGGTTTTCATAAAAATAACATTGCGCCACCTGTTTCACTTTAGAAAAATATACTGTGTATTTATTCTTTATTTCACACACACCACACACATGAACGCGCACTGTATCTCCAAGGTGCGGTAGACATTCATTCGCATCTTTTGAGTGTTCTCGATCCTTTAAAGAGTCTAAGGGGTAGTCAGAGGCATGCCCAAATATACACATTTCCACTTTCTATTAATAGCTCTTTCTATTTCAATTTAGATAATTGACTCATCGATATGGGAATATTCTAAACTAAACATTATGCCTCCTGTAATGATTCCTTACCTAAGATATGGTAGTCAATCGACTGAGAGGAGCATGAATCCCTGTAAATGCAGATAACAATGAAATAATCTCCAGTATTATTACTAATCTAAGCGACGCGGTAATAACTAGACAATAGACATGTCATAGGTTCCTTTGTGTTCAACAGGTTACCAAAAATACGAACTTTCTATTGAACATTATTGCATAGAAATTGCATTATTATTACTACACAAACATTTCGTAGACAACTAATACATATACTAATGGTGACGGTCTTCTCTTGAAATCATTATTATAGTTGAAGCGATTAGCGTTGTTCGGCTCAATTGGTGAATGATCACCATAATAATGTCAGAATATACGTAATTCCTATTTCCTAGTAGGAAGAAAATTAATTAAAGATAATTGGAAAATAAAAAAGATTTAAAGCCCAAAGATAACAAAGCACTACGAAAATCAGACTCACTGCAGCTACTGTATCCTTGAAAATATGCGTACTTAGTTTAAATTAGCTTCTATTTTTTTTACTTTTTTAACTCGTACCTATATTTCAGTGTATGTAAACAATTATTCGACTATTCATAAGTATAATCGTAAGTATCCATAACCGAGATAACCCTATTTGTAATATTGATTTTGCTCTTGATTGGCTCTTGCGAACAATATTGTTATACCGTTGCTGCAACAGCGCGAATTTTATTTCAAGTAGGATAGTAGATCAGTCAAGTAGATACAAATAGTATCTAGATTTTTATTCTAAAATTTAATTTTAGTCATTAAAAATGTTTTCCATTAAATTTTGTTACACTGTCAAAAGCTATTGAAACAAAACAAGCTCATGGCTGTATCCTCAAAGGTCGACGTTCTATCAGATCAAATCTCATATAATATCAAGATCCTATGGAGCTGTCCATATGGGTAGTCACTAGTCAGAGACAGCCAAATGCATATTATTTGGGACACATTTTGCCACTTCAACATTATTAATATTATATATAAAATTTACTGAATAAACAAAAGCAGTAATTCGGGGTATGTGAGGTAGCTTTTGACTGCGATGCGAATAAACAGTTAATTTCCTAATTTGCTCTCATATGAGAATTTCTGAAATTGGTTAGCACAAACATGCACTAATTAACAGAGTGAATTTTATTCATAATACGTTTAATTAACTGCAGGTGCTTTAAATTCCACTTTGAAACTCTCGTTGCATAGTATCCTTTTCTAACCTGAAGTATTATAAACATAGTTTTTGTATATTTACAGAAACTAAGCTATAAAAAATTTACATGTACAAAAGGATAATAAGTAGTATATCAGTTACCTGGTTGCCAAAGTACAAGCTTTGCTTAATTTGGGGCTAGATGACGCTGTGTGAAATGTCCAGCATATTCATTTTACCTACAAGCCCAAACAGTTTTAAGATGGATCACCTAAAAGAATGCTAGGCCCCAAACCGTGGTTGTTACGGTATTGGTCGCGAAGAAACAGGAGTAGAATCACCTAGTTCTAAGCAATTGTAGCGTTCCTACTTAATAAAAAGCTTCTTAGTATTAAATAAAACTATATTTATAATCGTTTTCACATGGGAAGGTATGCGTGAACACTTCGAAATTATGTCAAATTCAGTCAAATATAATAATTTCCTTTTTAATTATTTTATATGTTAAATAATTAAAAAGGAAATCGACAACTACACAACGAGAAACGAAACAAGTTCAATGTGTCAGGCATACATTCCGACGTGAAAAAGCTCAGCTATAGAGCTGAGCTCAATTTTGTAAGGGTTATCATAAAACTAATTGATTTTGTTTTTTCAGCTCTTACTATCCCGGAGTTCCATATGGAGCTTCAATTCATACGATTTGCACAGAGCTACAGCGGGTAAGTTGTTACTATTTTTAAACTATTGAATACTCTGATTGGTATCCATCCTACTATCCTACTAAAAAAATTGTAAAATAAAATATAATAAAGCCAATGCTATTTATTTTTTAACATCCTTACTTATATTATAAATGTGAAAGTAACTCTGTCTGTCTATCTATCTGTCTGTCTGTCTGTTTGTTACGCTTTCACGCCCAAACCGCTGAACAGATTAAGCTGAAATTTGGCATAGTTAAAGGTTGTATCCCAGGGAAGGACATAGGCTACTTTTTATCCCGAAAAAATTAAACAGTCCCGAGGGATCGCGGGTCACACCGCGGGAGCACAGCTAGTCATTGAATAAAGCTGAAAGTTTGTCACTGAGTATGTTTGTGTTTCAAACACGCCTAAACCAGTGAACCGATGTGGATAAATTGGTATGGACCTATGTCCATATGCCATTCCAGGTCACTATCTATCTATATAGATAGTGACCTGGAATGGCATATATAATAATATAATAGAATAGCTATTCAATATGTAGGTACCACGCGAGCGAAGCCGCGCGCAGTAGCTAGTTTTTTTAAATAAAGGTGTTCGTAAAGCTTGCTTATTAGGTGTTCTTTATACAGGGTTATTTGTAAAACACCGGTAGCATCTCGGGGCTGTATTACGAGTACTATCATTATAAACAACAACTTTTGTTCTATGACTTTAAAAATTCATCAGATTTTCATACTTCAAATTGAACGCTCTAAATGTTACGAAGTCTATGCGAAGCAAAAGAAAGTGATAGTACAATAGCGAGGGGAGCGGGGTTAGGGCAGCGGGGGTGCTTGAAATTGACCTATTTAATACAGAGTTAAAATGTGTTAGATAGGACAACGAAATCTTCAAGGTTTGTTTTTGGTAAATGTATTGTTTTGTAAAAAGTCATAGAACAAAAGTTGTTGTTTATGATGATAGTAATACAGTACTGAGAGGTTACCGGTGTTTTACAAATAACCCTGTATATCGTAGAAGTGAAGCAACGTTCTGAGTTATCACAAAGTGGATGGGTGACCGTTAGTGGCATTATCAACCGAGCGCCTAATGTGCTTCTTAGGTCACGTTATATTGTCAGTCCTGGCTATACGAGTTCCTTACCTATTACTCGTATGTTGTTAAGCCATGAAGCCAAAAACTCCGGCACCAGAGTTGGCCACTAACTCATACTCGTATTAACATATTTTTACTTAAACATGAAATAGTGAAAAACATAGAGCATGTTATGAGTAGATCGGAGGTCGTTGCGCCAATTGTAGAGCTGTCTTTGTGAACAATTTGTCTCAGTTTAATCTCCATTGTATAGTATAATGTATACCTCTTGACGCGACGTAAAATACAGTGCTATTTTTGTGCATATAATAATATTATTGTGCTAAGATTAAATTCTAATTATTTATATTAATGTCGGACGACTTAATATAAATAATTAAAAATTAAAATGTGAGCAAAGACCACAACATGGGTGCCGAACGTAAGACGTCCACGCGGCAGACCACCACGGAGATGGCGGGACGAGTTAGATGTGCATCTTCCAGACTGGTCCACTGCAGCCATGGATAGGAAAAACTGGAAAAAAGGAAGGGAGGCCTTTGCCCTGCAGTGGGACAATGCAAGCTAAAATAAAATAAAATAAAAAAGATTAAATTCATGTAAAAATCTATGGTATCGGGTTATACAGGTAATACCTAAATCGTGCAGATTAGAGAGAATAGAACTAATAGATTGATTTTGCTTTGATACTTGTTGACCTAGTCCTAATAGTGTATTAGTTAGCTTTAGGTAATGCTTAATATTGTTCAAGTAGCAAAGCAGAACTCGGCTAGTTAACAACCAATGAGAGATCAGTAATCGATCGCAAATTTTACATATTCAGGCGGCAGTTATGTTGCGATGGGTGGTTGTTGTACGAGTATAAGCTGCGCTCTTACGGCCTTATTAATTAGATTACCCTAATTCTAGCTTAATACGAGACTACTCTCAGACTTGTTACTTCTTTAGTAACGAAGGAGCAACTTGAATATTTTGATGTTATTAATAAACTGGTAGTAGCCTCGAATGAGTAATACATTCCTTACATCGGGATTAGTAGAAAAAGAGTGAACGAACGAATGATATTATCATTCAAAATATTGTCTATCTCTGTCATTAATTATATGAAGGACAGAGATAGACAATTATTTGTATTTGACAATCTGTTTTATTCAAAGAGGTTTTATTCTTCTAAAACTTTTTGGTGTTACGTCTGCCTACTCCATCTCTATACTAGGTGGCGCCTAGGAGTAACTCTTACTCCGAGAGTAGAGTCGAATTAGCTTAGTTCTTCCTTGGTCTTGGTTTATTAATACTGAATTGACCTACTACAGCCTTATGCTTTGGATTAGCGCTAATACCACCCTAGTTCGTGTTTATTAATGACAGCCTTAGGTGTTACCCGCGGTCTCTTATGACTACTTAACTTTTCTGTAAAAAAATATAGCCTATTTTAATCTATACAGGGTGTAAAAAGACTACTACCGAAAACTGAGGGGTTGCAATCAGACCATGATTCTAAACATATTTAGCGAAAAAAAAACGAAAAACTTTGCGTGAAAAAGTAACTAACATCCATAAGTACATCCCATCTCCACAAACTTTCGTATATATAATATAAGTAAAAGTAAAAGAGTTAGTAACAACCACCACAATATAAATACTAGTGTGGGTTTTGAAGTTTTGAACAGCAAGTATGTTTGTAAATGGTGGGTGCATTTTCATAAAATAAATATTTTCCATTAAAAAAAGATAGTAAAGCAAAACAAAGTATCAAACGGATACGTGAAAGCAAACATTGTTTTCGAGGAAAATGCTTTTGAAAATAATTGTCGTGGCTTGAATAAAATATGCGATATTTTACGAATTCCAATACTTGCAATTAAATACATACGGGAAAATCTGAATGAACTTCTGAAATTTCTACTCGTTAGTGGAATTTTATTCAATGCTACCTTTTATAGCTTTTATTCATTTGGAGCCGCGAAGGCCTTTGTTTCATATTGGAGTCTCATTCAAGTAAAGCTAAACTGCAGTTTCGCTCGCGTGCTACTTAGCTATTATAATATACAATGTTGTCCACTCAGTGACGCCAAAAGAAAAAAAAAAAGTTTCTCACATCCAGGGCTATCCAGAAATACCCCATGTATGTTACGCGATTTTTTGTTGTATTCGAGTTATAAGCTTTCAAAGCTTTTAATTTAGTATAAAAATTAAATTATAATTTAATTTCCGATTGGAGCGGGTTAAAGTTATCAAAAAAAAAATTTGGTAGGTGTTTTCAAGTTTTTTTTTTTCTTGTAAAATAATTTACTTGAATTGTTCTTTCATGCATACAAAACTCAGCTTTCTAGCATTGGTGCAAATTAAAAAAGTTTAGATCCAAAGTTTCGATTTACATCCTTTTTCACCCTGTATATACTATACAGGGTGTAAAAAGACGTCTACCGATGCCGAAAGGGGTAGGTACAGCATCCCAACACACAACTAAATCCAAAAGGGTTTTCCGTAAAAATCATTATATCCGGAGAAAACAGCGTTTGAATATTACTGTTTGCGTATGTACTGGGCGCGTTTTTATACGTAGATTGCTGGATTTTGAGTTTTAATCGTTTTTTTCTTTTATAAATGCAATTATTAGGTAGGTATGGTCTTATTATGTTAACTAGTAGTAAATAACTAGAAAATAAAATAAAATGACGTAGCTAAGTCAAAAATTTTTTTGCGTTTTTTTTTTCGCTAAATATGTTCAGAATCATGGTCTGATTGAAACCCCTCAGTTTTCGGTAGCAGTCTTTTTACACCCTGTATATTTAATGATTTATTTATCATTAATCAACTAAACCAGGCTCCGATCTACATCTGTTCTGCATCTCCGGAATTGACATACGTTATGACATTATGCAATTTTTTTTAATATCATCCCAATCATTGTCAAGGAGGAGCTGGGGATTAACATTAACTCTTATTTCCTGGCAGTTTTTGAACCGATTTCTTCAAAAAAATTGCCGATTGCTTCGCCAATGCTACATCACTTGCCGCTATCGTTTTGTTCCTAGCATTGCAAGATCTGGGTTATATTTTCCCTACCTAATTCTTAAGAGAAACATAACGAAATATTAGTTCATAATTTTATTTCGAAATTTAAAACCATATAGTACTTGCTTTTAAAAAAAATTACGTTTCAAATCAATTTCCCAGACAGACTGACATTAACTTTTTTGTTACCTGAGACGTTTTAATAATAGTTATCATTACTTACTTATTATTTTTTTATCAAGCGAGGAAGTTTAATAGTTTGCATAATTTTTCGATTCACTCAAAGGTCCTGTAGGCACTTTGTTTCTAATAATGCGCAGACGAAGTCGCGCGGGTCAGCTAGTTAGTTTATGATTATTAGTAGGTTTTTTTTTATCTCAGGAACTTGAACAATATTCGTTTCCTAACAGGTCGGTGCTTACCCATCCTTTGCATGCACCTCTTCGCGGGCTACGGGTTAATAGAGTTCTTCAAGCTTTTGCCGGAGAGCTGCTGGAAGCTGTTCCGTTCCATCGAGGAATGCTACCATGCCTCGAATCCTTACCATAACTCTGTCCACGCGGCTGACGTCACCCAGGCCATGCACTGCTTTCTACAAGAACCACCGGTAAGGACACGCACATAGATAATGTCTACAGCTCAATCTTTTAAGATGAACTTATTATTATTAAGCTTATACCACCCCAATGATTGAATAAAAATATCAGTCGTGTGATAGCCATAACACAAGCTCTGCTTACTTTGCGATCATACATCAGGCAGGGTGAGATCAAATGCTAGCTTATTTAATAAAAAAAATATATTTTCTGTTTGAAATGTCCAGCAGTATTTATTTGTTTAACGTATGTTATTTGTTTTGTAGCTGAGTAGAAACCTAAGCCAAATGGAGAAGATGGTGGTTCTGTTGGCAGCCATCACCCATGACCTCGACCACCCCGGGGTCAACCACTCGTTCCTCGTGGCCACTGACCATCCGCTCGCTATTATGTTCAGTAATCAGGAACTTGTAAGTTATATCTTAGTAATTCCATAAACTTTTGCTTATACAGGGTGTAAAAAGACGTCTACCGAAGCCGAAAGGGGTAGGTACAGCATCCCAAAACACAACCAAATCCAAAAAGATTTTCCGAAAAAATCATTATATCCGGAGAAAACAGCGTTTGAAGATCACTGTTTGCGTATGTACTGGGCGCGTTTTTATACGTAGATTGCTGGATTTTGAGTTTTAATTGTTTTTTTCTTTTATAAATGAAATGATTAGGTAGGTATGGTCTTATTATGTTGTACTAGTAGCAAAAAACTAGAAAATAAAATAAAATGACGTAGCTAAGTCAAAATTTTTTTTTTGTTTTTTTTCGATAAATATGTTCAGAATCATGGTCTGATTGCAATCCCTCAGTTTTCGGTAGCAGTCTTTTTACACCCTGTATAGGCTGATTAAAAACCACGTTGAGCCGTGTTGTTCTGGTCTTCTTCGTTTCGTGTCACAAGTTCTTTCAAACCAATGTAGTGAAAAGATGAAGTGCGCTTCAACCCCAGTAGAAAGTACTTTCGACATTCAATCCAAAAGTTGCTAGTTGGAATGCCGGCCGAGCATCAATGGATTTTTCAGTTGGGAACACGAGATTTAAAGGCTGAAATAAAAAAACATGAGGGAGCCATTTTGTATTCTGATAGTAGTGGAGCTTGCAACCTCTCACGCACGAAATGTTTAATACTGCAATATGTGGGTATTATTACCTCAAATATCTTCGAACGGGTCTTGAAATCATAAAAGGTCTACCATGCTCTGGGGAATATAGTCGTAACTCTGATAAATTAATTTACTTAAATTAAGGAAACACAATTCACGTTATTATTCTTATTAAGTAGGTACTAGAGTAATATTTGTAGATACGTTTTTTTTAAAGAAATGAACAATATTTCCTCCAGGGAAGCAATGAACGGTCTCCTCTGCCGCACAGGATGAAGAAAGGGCAAGTAAGTGTTCCTTTTAAATTGGATAATTAAGTATTAAACGATAAATATTGCGAATTTATTTAGAAACTTCAAAACAAATTGTTTGTAACAGAACCTTCGAGAATTACTCCTCACCTTGAGGAACACAAAAAATACAGTAAGTAATTAAATTAAAAAAACATTATAGTCAATCTGGTTTTAAAAAATATCGTTAACATATTGTATAATTATCTTTTCGCAGTTTTTATTTTAGGAAATCATCAAAAATACGTAGTAATTATTGTACGGTTAATATTCGCCATTTAACGCACTTCTTTTTTTTTCTGATTGTTTCCTGAATTAAACAGATTATATGAACGAATTTTCTATTCCTAGTAGGATCTTATAAACATGAAACTTGGCAGTAGGGTTGATCTAAAGGCATAGGGTTGATCAATTAATTTAATTATATTCTGCAAACGGGGTGTAGAGGGTGTTAAAGTTTGTATGGTTTTTTTTAATACGTGGTCGGATTTGCTTTAAACTGGGTATGAGTATTAAGTAGTGTAATTAAAAATGTATTTATAAATGTAAAAGCGGGTGAAAGAGGGAGCATCAGTTGCTATGGGAACCATAATTTCTAAAACTTTGAAATTTGGAGAGGACATTCTTCTTATGATAAACTAATTTTAGAATTTCGGAGGGGTGGGATCAAAACTTTTAGAATTTTAGGATTTCGTCCGCTAAATGTGGGGTGAAAGGAGGTAAAAACGTTTTATAGAAAAATCGTACTCCTGGTACCTCAGTTAAAGTTTACTCAAGTGAAATGGGCTATGTTGATAAGTACCACGTGAACGAAGTTGCGGGCGTTCTGTTATTACATAATATAGCGAATGTAATACTAATTTACCCAGATTGATTGTACTGTCTGAACTTTTTCTATTTCGCCAAGCCGCATTATTTCAGATGATACAACAGTAGAAGAAAACATTATTTCACCGCTCACTTATAATTTGCGCGATCAAAGTATCGACTTAGTAAGTTTGTTTCAGTTCTTTTCGATCGTCATTGCTATTATTTTTTTACATTATTTTGAAAAGCACCTTAGTAACCAAATGCGCATGTACCTGCTCCTCGTTATTCGGTTCATCAATCCAGCATTATATGCAAAAGAATGGGGCAATGGCATTTTTTAGAAATACCCTTTCACTTGTAGAGATGCATCCATCCATTTAATATCTGATATTAGGCCATTTTGTTGTTTTATGTTGTTGGCGAGTGGCTAACTCTGGTGACGGAGTTTTTAGACTGCCTGAAAGCCTTCGTTTTGGCTTCATGCTTTAAGGGTGTCTGCGGTTACTATTTCGCAAATCTGTGTCAACCAACTAATATTAACGTTTAATTTTTGTTTTATATTTACGCGCGATTATTATCTGTTTTCTGCGCCTGATATTCGGAGCTGCGTAAGCTGGTTATTCGGACTCCGGTAGAAATACTATCCGTTGCACTTCCACTCATTTATTAAGCTATACATCTATAATTTGCAAAGGTGCTGTAGCTAAAGTTTTTTTTGCCTTCGCCTACGTTGTGAATGATATTATCTTCCTGTCGAATTCAAATTAAATTTCTTTATCCAGTTCTCCCGATTGGGATCCGGCTCCTTTCCAACAACAAGTTATTTAAGCGGGAAGATATGGGAGTGCTCTTCCGTAAGTACACAAGCTCTTATCGTACAATCACCATAGAAATTTAGTATTTAATCACTTTTTTCCTAGATATCTTCAAAGGATCTGGAATACTGAACGACAACCCAGTTGATTTTAAGAAGAGAGTTAATATTACGCACCTTCTGGGTAGGCTTGATCCATCGTAGACCTCATTCATCAAAAAAATATCTGAGAGATTGTCTACTTGTTACACCTCGGGGATACAGTTTGGTCCTGTGTAATTTTATTGTTTTCAAGTCTACTTGTTAGTTCCTAAATTCAAATCGCTATGACAAGCTGATTTGAAAATGGAGTAAAAACCTCATAAACGCCATAAAGATCTCGCAATGTCAACACTACACTAGCTGGTGGAAGCTGGTGGAAGTGTATTTACACAGCGAGATCGTTTGCGGTGAATTACTAGTTTAGATTCCAGTTGGGTTTCCATTGGCTAAATTAGATGAGCTCCGAGTAATTTCACGTTCAAATATTCCTTTCCCTTTGAGAGCTTAGCTCGAATGTTTGATTTATTAGGCTTGAATGTGCCATCGAAATTCCAATTGGAGTTCTACTCTATAGCTCTGATCTGTGAAATGAACCAATTTCGCTAATGCGCTTCTACTAATTAATAATTAACAAGATTTGACACGGAAATGAAAAAAAGGAATCCCGGACGTAAAATTTCGTTTCGGAAAATGTATGTTTTTTTTTTTCAATTAAATAGGTCAGCATTTGACCTCCCTCTGCCTGATATTAAGCAGTAGTGAGGTCTAAGATGGAGCATGCTTTCCTAAAAGGAACCTATTTACTCTTGATTTAAAGACCCCTATATTGTACCTTTCGGGAAATACGGTACCCGGCAATGAGTTCCACAATTTGGCAGTGCGTATGAAAAAAGTGGTTTTGAGTCCACTTTTTTCTCGCTTTGTACGAACTCTGGGAATATCAACCATGTACAAGTGGCGTCTTTCGGGGAACCTGTTGGTCCGATAACAGCAGCTCTAAACGGTGGAGGAAAACATCGTAAGGAAAGTTTGTGTACTGATAATATGTGAGCTTGCAAACTGTACAAAATGTAGGCATGGTGCCAAATAAGTTGAACGTGCCTCTGACAACCTCTTTTTAGACATTTCAAAGGATTTTTATCTCCCTTTATCTATGTATCTGAGAGTCCCTGGTGATAGAGTCGGTGATATTATATAGGTCATATTATAGTCGGTGAACTCTGCTTATTCTTCATAAGAACTGTACTTCATCATAATTAAATAAGTCTTTGTACTTACTTTGCAAGGTCTCCAGACACCGGAACAAAGGCGGCACTTCTTCAAGTAATTATGGCCTGAAAGATATTGTCATGTGCTATTCGAGTGTTTATTTCCGTAAAATGCCACCGAGACACCTAATTTCAAATGCTTGAATTTGTATTCGTAGTACTCGTAGTCAATGTCGTATCAGATAATGTATATAATGATTGTTTACCAAGATGTGATTTAACTTCGCGTGATTTAGAATTAAAGTCATGTGCTTAGTCACATATTTACTTTGCTTTAAGTAATATATACAGGGTGTAAAAAGACTGCTACCGAAAACTGAGGGGTTTCAATCAGACCATGATTCTGAATATGTATATTTAGCGAAAAAAAAACGCAAAAAAAATGTTGACTTAGCTATGCCATTTTATTTTATTTTCTAGTTATTTACTACTAGTACAACATAATAAGGCCATACCTACCTAATAATTGCATTTATAAAAGAAAAAAACGATTATAACTCAAAATCCAGCAATCTACGTAACACATCGCGCCCAGTACATACGCAAACAGTAATCTTCAAACGCTGTTTTCTCCGGATATAATGATTTTTTCGTAAAATCCTTTTGGATTTGGTTGTGTGTTGGGATGCTGTACCTACCCCTTTCGGCTTCGGTAGACGTCTTTTTACACCCTGTATAACGAGGTCGCTAAAATAATTTATGTGGTAACTTACCACATAAATCATACACATCTGCCTAGCTTACACCCGCCATATCGTTCAATGCTTAACAGTAAGCAACATTTACTTAGATCGAAATTAGTTAGTAAGGTTATGTTAGATTATTGGGAAAAAAAACCCCCGAGGCGAGTGAGCAATGCGAGCGTGCCGCGGCAGCCGCCTCCAAAGCGCCATAAATATAATATTCCGCTTTAAAGAGTTTTAAGTATCGCCTAGCTAAATCGTCAAACGAACGATATGGCGGGTGTAAGTTAGGCAGATCGTGAAATGGCATCGTTGAACGATATGCATAGGAATATCATGAAATGGCTAATTCATCGATCTGCCGCCGACATATACATCTGCACAGCACGGATGAATGGGTATTGGCTCATATTTTTCAATCCAAATATAAGATGGTTTAATACTAAGTATATACGTTTTTTGTTACGACATAAGGACACAATGTCTGCGGTCCATCTTGTCGGTGGACAACTTTGGACAAAAATTATAATATCCGTAGCAAGATTGGCACAGAATATAGCAGTGGAATGAAAAGGGCTGAAAATGAATGATGTTTTATTTTAACCTATATAACTATGTGCCTTTAATGTAATAGAAGATAAATAATGAATAGAAGTCATAAGATTTATGTTGGCCTGTTGGGATTAATTACTTTTGTTTCTGCCGGGGCAGCGCTTTCCAGTCGAGTAACAATATCCCCTGACAGACAGACACCCATGCTCCGGACGGGGCATTGCCGGGGCACGGTCAAATGGCAATTTGAAAAACCCAACAAACCCGTTTCATGCTTCCTATTAAAAAAATCACCAATGTCTCCCGGAGAAAAACGAACCGATTGATTTGATACCCCTACCTTTGGATTAGTAGTATAGGCGCTAGGTGGCGCTACATACGTACATAGTACATAGATTGATCTAGTCAATAGTTGTCGCTCAGCCACTTAAAGTTATGAAACTGACATTTGAAAGCAATTTCAGAGTTTAATCAATTACAAACAAACGTATTCTTTATATTGAAAGTATAGATGGAAAACCCACCTGCGTTCGAAGCTATAATTATTAATTATGCAAGTGTAAATGATTACTTGAAGGAATAATTATTATTATTGGTCATTTTCGGACGGTATGGAGGATGGGGGCTATAGGAAAAAAAAGCGTTAGATTTTACCATCACGACATATACATAGGTCAAATCGTCACAGTGCATTGCACACCACTGCAACTATTTATTTATTACGAATAATGATTACGAATCTCGCGAAAGGCGTAATCTCGCTGTCACCGAGCTGGCTGTCAAACGGACGTAGCTTCTTCTTCTTCTTTTTAACCGACTTCAAAAAAAGAAGAAAGTTCTATGTTCGGCTGTATGTATGTTTTTATTAATGGCAACTAACTGTATTAACAGTATAATTCTGCCAATGTCAAGTATTAAATATGTATTCATGTCATGTCATGTCAAGTCAAGTCATGTCAATTTGGTTTTGAAAGAAAACATGGCGGCTTGTCATTTCAAAACTCCAACGGAAATCTTTCGTCAAATGAGAAATTCATTTGCCAAGTCTCCTGTTACGTATCCAAGGCTTCATTAGTAAAATGCCACCGAAATTACATAATAAAACCTAGTAAAACACGAAAAAACCAAATAAAATAGCAGAACCACTAGCTCCTTTAGAAATGGTTAAAGAAGTTCTAGGAACCAGCCCGCACTCGTGTCAAAATTCTGCCAACCCTGTAAAGATCAAAGTGATCTGACAATTTTGACTGAACAAAACATTTATCCTTTATCGACAAACATACAAAAGTTATATTTAGGTATAGCCCCGCTGTGTTACCCGGTGACACTCTAAGCTTTATATTGGTCTATCTTTTTTATCTGTTATCGGATTTTGTTGATACAAACACTACATTTTGGTGTACCACAAACAAACAATACAACAATACAACCGTCAATACGTCTCCGAGATTAGTGTACACAGACAAAAAGTTAGACTTAGATTCTGTTTCTATTGCTTTAATGTATTGTACTCGTTTACCCCTTCAATTCGTTTTTCTCTGATATCTTCCAATTTTATTACAGACAATCGTCAAGTCAGTTTATCATAGGTATCTAGTATCTACCTACACCTCGGCAGATCTTTGTTACTTCCAATTAAATTAAAAAAATAAAACTGTTTATATTTTAACCTATTGTAACTGTTTTATATGATGTGGAGAAAATAAAACTTTATTCTATTCTATTATGTTACTTTGTATAAAAAAGATCTTAAGAAATTCTTTATAAAAATACTGAACATAAAATCTTCAATAGAAGAGCGCCCTTAGAGCAAAAGCTCTAGCACAACCAATTCTCAGAAGTTCTCAATACCTTTTAGCTTTATAATTGCAAACTTTGCGATACATCGTTGCATTTCCTGTGAAATTTAAACTGAGTTCAGCTACGAGTTGTAGCCCCGTATTTAGAGACTAACTCATGCATCCATTTTAACTCGCTTCCGCTGAACTCTACTCAAATAACGTACATACCTGCTGAATTTTTGTACAACTATGTAACAACTATTGACAATGTAATAATATGGTGACAGCGAGCTTATTATTTATTTATTGAATTGAAACTCGGCACATCGGTCAAGTTTCGTGTAAAATTTGAAAATATGGTGACAGTCTGATGATGGAGCCAGGTGCTGTTCAATGGAACTTCTCAGTAAATAACAGTAAATAAATAAATAATGCTGGACTTTTTCACACAGCATCATCTAGCCCCAAAGTAAGCAGAGCTTGTGTTAGGGGTACTAGATGACTGATATACTACTTATATACTTTTTGTTTGTAAATACATACATATTATACATAGAAACACCCAGACCCGAGACAAATATTTGTAGATCATACAAACATTGGTCCCGCCGCGGGGATCGAACCCGCAACCTTTTGCGTCGCAGGCGGGCCTTCGCCCACTGCGCTACAGAGGTCGTCAAAGTCAAGTAAGATATCAGTGTTTGGGCTAACTGCAACCCATTAAAAAGTATACTATCTGAGTAACTCAGCTGAACTGAGTTCAGCGCAACTGCCCTCAAGTAACGTTCTTGAATAAGAAACGTCACTCGAATCGACTCTGAAGTACTTACGGGACGACGCTATTGTAACGTCTCTGAATACGGCATATCACATACGTCTTGTAAACTGAATTCAACTTTAAGACATCTAGTTTTCTATTTGCTACTTTGCTTAATTCCCCAAGGTAATAATGCTTTATTTGGAACAACATTACAATATGAGCAAAGATACAGTGGAAAACGTTGACTGCCGCAAAAGTTAAAAAACTGAGTAGCGGAGTCAGCGCTCTTCTCCAAAAGATTGGATATTAGAGGTTCCAACGTAGCTATGTAGTAAATATTATACCAAAGACTTAAGCTAAACAGGAAAGTTACATCTAACTTAAAAAATTTCAAGAGTATGAACTAAGTGTAAGTGTATAAAGTGAATGTGTGTGCGTGTGTGTGTGTAAGTGTGCGTGGTGTGTGTGTGATTAAAATATATCAATTTCATAAAGTTTATAAAGCCCTTCTAGTCTTAAATACGTTAGCTTGTTTGGCTTCGTTAATGCTCATTTGCTAATCTGTCTTACATCCGATGCAGATATAGTTTCTAAGTCTTCAGATTTCTTGGAATTCAAAGGAATGTTGAAGTGAAAGGATGTCGTATAGCGTTTAAACAAAAATGATGTATAATAATACATACATATTCTAAATATAGTTCATTTCTTGCCTTAAAAAACATCTATTTTAAAACTTGTTAAAGCGTGAAACAAAGTTCGAAGATTTAGATACCGGCATTGTTTCGTACGATTCTTACTGAGAATCATAGTAGAAACATATTATCAGACTCGTGAAAGAAGGTTTCAGGTTTATGGTATTACTAGAGACGGTGAAAAGGCAACCTTAAATTGCCTCTTCGATATCGCGAAGAACTCGCAAAGTACTGGACGCGATAAAGGCAATCGCTTCTAGAGCCCAGCTAAACGATTTTATCTTTGCAGGCCTCTGACTCCCTGTTGGAACACCACCATTGGCGGGCGGCATACAGTGTCATCCTCGAGAGCGGCATCTTTAACCACATGAAGGAGCGACTGCCTGAAATCCAGAGGATGTTGAGATCGCTGATACTGGCCACCGACATAACACGCCAGAACGAATACCTAAGCGTGTTCAAGGTTAGTCTAATGACATGAACCACACTAAGAAACTGTGTTAATTTTAGCACGGGCTTAATCACCAACTTCACAGGTCAGTGAATCTACATAATAGTGTTACACTGGCTACGACGATATGAACCGTGGTAGATATCAAAGTTTCGTAATGTTCAGACATCTTTGATGATATCTATAGGAGCTGAAACGTGCGAAGCATTATATTTGGCTAATGCTCACATATTAAAAAAAGCAATATGGAATGTATTTATTATCCGCGGTCTCTTGGAAATAGGTCACATTTTCGGGTTAAATATTTCATCAGATTCAGTGAAGAAGGAACAAACATACATTATCCTGAAAAACTTTCGTACTGTAATATTAGTAAGATTGATTGATTTATTAATTGGAATCCAAAACCTTCAGACATTTTGGAGAAGGTCCAGGTCAAAAGTACCCTAAACCGGCGAGCGTGTATGAAGAATATAATTAGAATGAATGAGGCAAAAGTTGTGTGTCAGGATCGTAGCAAGTGGAGATCCGTGGTCTCTGCCTAATCTTTCGGGAATAAGGCGGATTTTATGTATGTATGTAAATCCTTCAGATTATGACTAGATTGTTCCATTTAGGTAGCGAAATGATATACAGGGTGTAAAAAGACGTGTACCGAAGCCGAAAGGGGTAGGTACAGCATCCCAAGACACAACCAAATCCAAAAGGATTTTCCTTAAAAATCATTATATCCGGAGAAAACAGCGTTTGAAGATTACTGTTTGCGTATGTACTTGGCGCGTTTTTTTACGTAGATTGCTGGATTTTGAGTTTAAATTGTTTATTTCTTTAAAAAATTAAATAATTAGGTATGTATGGTCTTATTATATTATACTAGTAGTCAATAACTGAAAATAACATAAAATGACTAAGCTAAGTCAAAAAATTTTTTTGCATTATTTTTTCGCTAAATGAGTTTAGAATCATGGTCTGATTGCAACCCCTCAGTTTTCGGTAGTTGTCTTTTTACACCCTGTATATTTTCAGCATCATGAATGCTCTATATCTACATATACTATAAATATATATGTGACAATATACATGATTTGCAACTAGCTAGGTGCTGTGGTACCATGGTACTAAATAGTCGTTTCTGATATGGATTTATTCTATTTATTAATTGGAATCCACAGCCTTCAGATTATGACTGGATTGTCCCATTTAGGTAGCGGCAGGCATTATCACATGAATGCGTTATAAATCTATGATATAAATAAAATTATGACAAATGTTTCCATGATATTGCAACAATGCAATAATGTGTTGTGGTACCATCATACTCGGAAATTCTAGTATGGTTTTTTTTTTATTTTGATCCAAAATCTTCAGATTATTACTGGACTGTTCCATTTAAGTAGCGGCATTACCACTTCGTGATATATCGTCTAAATAAAAATATTACGAGTAGGTGTTATTGTACCATCAAGTACCATGGTAGTTTCTAATACCCACGTCGTGTCGAGTAGTTGCTTAGCCTATGGATTTTACTTCCGCGTATTTGTTCTGAACCACTTTCGTGACGCAACGTGAACTATGAACTAATGACACTACGTATAAAGTTTTTTTAATCATTTACCCTGTATACCGTATTTTCCACACGTGCCAAGTCGTGGTCGACTGCTAGTTGCATGCTAATGTCTGCAGATAACAAATTTACTAATACACCACGTAGCGTTTTGTAAATAGTGTCTTTATTACGTAAACTAACTTGTGCTGCGTATTCCGTGCATTGTTATTTAACAAAACTTAAATGCGTATCACTTACATTTGTTAATGTAAAGTAAAAAAAAATAAAGTAAAAATTTATTTATTTGAGACAAGCAAACATGTATGTAGCGCAGTACATTACGAGTAACTTAAAAAAGACTATGGCCCTTACTAATAAACTTGACATAAAGTTATGTCATGCATAAACTAAAAATTTGTATGGTTATTCATAGGTTATGCATGACATAACTTTATGTCAAGTTTATTAGTAAAGGCCTATGTAACAAAGCATTCATTGAAAAATAATAGGTACTTATAATATACGGTGCAATAACCAATAATAAAATTCGTGCACTAACTCCCACCCTAGGAAAACCTGTGTTGTGGGTAGTTAGTCCTCTTTCGTGTCTCGAATGAAATGTATTTTAAGATTACCTACCTACAAGAGCAATAATAGATATAATTAAACAACTATTTAGGTAAAGGAACATTAGGAGTAGTCTACAGGCAGGTAGTTAGTTACCTACCAGTTCATAATAATGATAAATGATTTAAGTATCTAAAAGCTTAAATATACAAAAAGTCTATATAAAGTTAACGTAACGGAATGAGGAGGTCCTCAGTTTTGCAGTAAGAAAGTTGCCAACCATTCCAATACAACCATTTATTAGCTTGTGAGTACAAGTCCATACTTGTACTCACAAGCTAATATATGGTTAGATATCGTAACCTATTCTAGAAGAAAATGTAAAAGAGTTGTATTGGAATGGTTGGCAACTTTCTTACTGCAAAACTGAGGACCTCCATACAAGTCCATACTTGTACTCACAATACGAACATACGAGTAACATTCTTCCTAGGTCCATACCTAGGAAGAATGTTACTCGTATGTTCGTAGAATAAGCCGACAGAACGACGATGAGGCTATCCGTGTATACAGGTTCGTCGAAACAGTGAAGTCAACAGAAAAAAATCCAAACACCCTAGCTATCTAGGAATACCTCATGTAACATAACTGTTGTAGCCGTAATGTGTAGCCACTAACGCAATTATATAGGTACATTAACAAATTATGTGGATCTCGACCTCGAGCCTAATATCCAAAAAAGTACGCACCGCATGCTTCACTGCATAATAAAAAAATCCTAGTCAGCCAATCCATTACTTTACTAAAAACCGAGAGCTTTTAGTCCGGAGTATCTACGAGTAATTGATTGATGGACCGGCATAACAGCATGAGTACAAAACCAATCACAGAAATGCATTCGAACAGATATTGTAGTTCTCAAAGTCCTTTGTTCATTGTCTCAACTTAAATCTGTATTCAGTGTGCACGTTTATATCAAGCTGTGTAAAATGTCCAGCATTATTATTATTTATCATGAAGCTATGGTTCTCTTTGGGTCGAGCGTAG